>OX415251.1:1300123-2600246 GCA_948329865.1 Linaria vulgaris | reverse complement strand
TATTTGTTCGAGTATGTGAAGAAATGATCTAATTAATTTAAGCATTTTGAATTTCGTGAGTTGAAGTTTTGGTGGTTAATATTTTGGTTGTCTGCAGATAATTAGGCTGCTGGCGAATCATCCGAACTTTCAGATAACTCTGATGACAGCAGATAGGAAAGCTGGTCAATCGATTGGATCAGTGTTTCCTCATTTGGTGAAGCAAGTATGTTAAGAGTGGTTATAAATGAAAATCGGTCCATTTTTTTTTTTAAAAATTGCGTCTTGATTGTTTTTTGTTTTTTTTCCTTGGGTCCTGTCGAGCATGTTATTGCAACACGTTGTTGTGTGGTACATTCATGTTTTTGCCATTTCTGCTTCAAAGTCTTTAGTTTGCTTGTAATGCTTGCAGTGGCGATTCAGTTATAGCTTCGTCGTTTTTACTTTAGTTGCATTAGATGATTTTTAATGTACATGACAGGATTTGCCAGATATGGTTGCTGTCAAGGATGCAGATTTTTCCGATGTGGATGCTGTGTTCTGTTGTTTACCTCATGGGACTACTCAGGTCATTTTTATTGATTGTTTATCATGCTTACGGCATTCTCAAATCTGTAGGTTACTTGACCTAGCTGGATTCAAGCTCTATTTCTTTTATCCCCTCTTTCAGAGATTTAATATGGTGATAACTTAAAGCTTTTTGCTTTTCTAGAGCTAAAACAGTTATTCTTGTGGCAGGAAATAATCAAAGCTCTCCCGAGTAGCTTGAAGATAGTTGATCTATCTGCGGTATTTACTAATTTTATATCTTTTAAAAGCTATTCTTGATTGCTATACATTCTTGTGATATTTTGTGCTGCTTCTTATTTACCGTTATCAAAGTCATTTGATGTTATGTAGGATTTTCGGCTCCAAGATGTCGGTGAATATGAGGAATGGTACGGTCAGCCTCATAAAGCCCTAGAATTACAGGTGAAGTTTTCTCTTCTGTGATCGCATTGATAAACTTCCAGTGTTTATTCACCGTGGTTCTCCATTTAAGCATGTATAAATCATTACCTGCATAGTTATAATGCTATATTTGAGCTCCCAACTCATTTTCGTCTGGTAAATGCAGAAACAAGCTGTATACGGCTTGACAGAGATTTCTAGATCTGAGATCCAAGGTGCACGTCTAATTGCGAATCCTGGGTGTTATCCAACTTCTATCCAACTTCCTCTTGTTCCCTTGATAAAGGTTGGTTTTGTTCCACCTTTTTCAGTATCGTAGTGTATAGCTAGGCATGTTACTTTTGAGTTTTTAACATGACGTGTCAATAATCCTCTAGTGGACCGCAAACCATGTTATCTTGCACAATGAAAGTCCACGTCTGTGTTGTTCGTAGTCCAAATGTTGAACATTAGTTCTAACAGTTTTCATCTAACAGTTTTCATTAAATTACTCCATGTAGCTAGGATTCGTTATTTTAGGTTGGATAGTCTGACAACATAGGACTTTGTCCGTCTCTCAGTCATTATCACGTAACACGCTTTCAAAAATTTGTGTACTCCATTTAACTCAACCTTACAGATGATGGGTTTCTGATCATAAGTTATGTATGGGGGCGCTAAGCATTAAGATTCCACTCTAGCTTTCTTAAGCCAATCTATAAGCTGATTGTTGAATTTCATTCACATATGTTATAATGTTACTGTATATGCATATACCCGAGTTTAAGCTTTCTGGTATAAACTACAATATTTTTCACACCACGCCTATTCTAACTTTCTTCCATTCACCTTTTCACTCTATGTGCTTGTAGGCTAATCTTATTGAAGTTAAGAATATCACTATTGACGCAAAATCCGGTGTTAGTGGAGCAGGTATCAATTATGTCCAAAGCCTTTTGCAATGTGCAAAATATTGATTTATTTGAAAAATCTTTCTGAACATGCTATTGCCTGCAGGACGTGGAGCTAAAGAGGCAAATTTATACACTGAAATAGCAGAAGGAATACACTCCTATGGTGTAACAAGGCACCGTCATGGTTGGTGATTCCCTCTGCTGTGCAGCACTGTACTTCTGTTGGTCCATTTCCTGAAAAGTATAAATTCCAAAGATTACGTTAAAAATTAATGCGGCGTTTTCATAGTGTCTCATAGAGTTTAGGCTTGTCATTACTCTCTCTTCTGACGTATAGATTTTGTACTTGAGAAGCTTAAGCTTGTTATCATTCTTTCCAAAAATGAGTAAACTTTGTTTTTGATTTTTCATTTCCAGTTCCAGAAATCGAACAAGGATTATCAGAGGCCGCTAAATCAAAAGTCACCGTCAGCTTCACCCCACATTTAATGCCAATGGTAATTGGTGCTCTAGGTTTTTTGAAGCATTGATTCCACTAAGTTATGGAACTCTATTCTGACTTCCTTATTTTTCTCAAGAGTCGTGGTATGCAATCAACCATATATGTGGAGATGGCCCCTGGAGCATCAGTCGAGGATCTACATCAGCATTTAGCTAAGTTTTATGAGGTAAAATTGTCGACGTTGTATCTATCCAAGTGAATTTGTTATCAAGTAATGTAATGTAGAATGTGATAATACTTTAAATCTTTTCAGTGTGCTCCACAAACTAGCTTCTTTTGACTGAATTTATGGGTTCTATTTACAGAATGAGGAGTTCGTCATTTTGTTAAAGAAGAATGAAATTCCTCATACCCGACATGTAAGAGGATCCAATTATTGTTTGATGAACGTGTTTCCTGACCGGATCCCTGGAAGAGCAATTATTGTTTCTGTTGTAAGTCTCTTGTTCCTTTGTTAATTATCCTGCATGAGTTTTTGTTGAACAGTATTCATGCATTTGGAATATTTGGAGACTTTTAAGTTTTCCTAATCTGTGAGATGCTATCTGCAGATCGACAATCTTGTTAAAGGAGCTTCTGGTCAAGCCTTACAAAATCTCAACTTGATGATGGGAATTCCAGAGAACACAGGGCTCCTTTCTGTGCCTTTGTTTCCTTAGAATGGTATGTCAAATCCCCAAGGTTCATTTCGTTTGAAAAACATGATTTGTCATATTACGATGCTTATGATATATAATATGTTATGTTTCTGTGAGGCGTGCCCCAGTATCAGCTACAGTCTTCTGAGCTGTTGGCCTTGGGTTTAACTGAACTGGATTAAATTCATAAGTCACCATACTGATCCACATTCACAATTCAATGCTTAATCTTTGTACATGTGCAAATGGGTTGGTCGAGTGAAGTCAATTGGCCGGTTCCCAAGATTAATCCACATACATCAAGCCAGTTGACAATATGTACGCCCTTAAAGTTTTCGTGCTATTTGGATAAATCATAGATATACCGTTGAGCGCTGAAAAGTGTTTTAAAAGCTTTAGGCATGTCGTAATTATTCAACCCTTAGAGAGGCTTTTGTAATTACACCAAAATTCGGGGTGTGAATTTTTTTAGCCCAAATCGAAAGCTGAAAATTGATTCTTGTTCTGTAGCTAATTGTCCTTATTCCTTACCATTGAGGGCTATTTGTTGCAGGTAGCTTTTTGCGGAGGGCAACTGCTCAACTACAATATCTTTGTGAGTCCTGCGTACTCCTGATTTACTCGATTTACTTATCTTGAATGATTACTGAATGGATATATTTGTTGTTTGCATGACAAAGAATTAGTTTAATTTGTCGGCCAGTGTATCAATAATAATCATGTCTCACTGCATCATTGTAACGATTTATGTAAAATATTGATTTTGTTAGGTTGTAATAGTGTTAATTACAGCTAAGCTTCTTGAAATTTGAAGTGAATATAAAACTATTTTATTGTAATTTGAGATAATTATAGAAACACCCAACATGTTCTAAAAATATGTAGAAATAGAGAACTTATGTTCTTTTGTTTTCAAATTTTGAGAGTGTTGTATCGTTTCAAAATTTAAGAGGGGTTATTGACATTGTAAAAATTATGTTTTGTAACATAATAATAAAGCCCCAGCAATAGTGTTTAACACGGGACATTGTTATAACTGATGGTTACTTGCATGTAAGTATCAGTAATTTGAGAATCAAAGGCATTATAAGGAGATAGTTTGCCAGCGTTTACGGTGTTTGTATAAGTTGGCGTTTCTGCATTGTATATTGACTTGAGAGTAATAAACAAGCTTGCAAGAAAGGTCCACAAATACCCAATTAAGTGCCACTCCTCTCTTTTGGCTAGCGTGGGATGTTGCCTAAATTGTTTATCCAGTCAGTGATATTACCCTGTGTGTGTCGCTAATTTCTTTGTTTAACAAGATTTTGCAGTGCCTTGCTCTTCACCAGAATCGAGCGCATGTTGCCAAATGAGTTTTTTCTGTTTGCTACGTATCCCAGATGTTCCCCGTTGGTATGGCCAATTTTTGTGTTATGGGCATCTATTGTTGGGAATTATGTGCCATAAAGTATTTACAGTCAGTTACATTTCCGAGCACTTAGTGTGTATTGTGTGAAATTGTGTTTCGTCACACGATTTCCCCCCGTAAGTTGCATACAGAACTGTGTAAGAGATTTGCCAGTGTTATATATTCACAAGTACTCACTGTTAATGATTCAAGTTCTGAAAACAGTTACCTGCCTATGATCGTTTGCCGAATAAAACGTTCTTAAAGTGTTGTCCATTCTTTAAACATTATTACCATAGTCCTAGTAAGCTAATAACAAACAATCCTCTCATATTATGTTAATTGACAGATAACACCACTTTTTTGTTTGTTTATTAGCTGAATCCCCCAAAAGAGGAGAAACATCAAAAGACTCTTATAATTTTTTTTAAATAAGCAGCAAACTTACACGTCTTCGATTATTTTTTATCATTTCCTACTATTTTTAATGGCATTTCTTAAATACTATTAGGAGTTTATGGTAGGACACATATCTTAAATTAGACATCTTTTCTTTGAGACTTAAATTTTCAATACAATCAAATAAAAGAATTTAACTTAACAATCATGCTTACGAAATGTCATTTTTGAGAGAATGTTAAACTCTATCTTAATGTCCAATAATAAAAATATAAAAAATGAAAATGTGTAGAATACCAACTTCGAAATCTCATCAATACATTAAGAACACAACTGTATTCAAGAGTTTTAAACATCCAACCAAAGTGTTCAAGTCGTAAACACCAAATTCTCAACATCCAACTGTCTTAAGTTACAAAAGTATGTTATAACTCTCGATGAATTTTTGAATCTATTCAATTTCAAAGTCAATTGTTTGAAATCACCTAACTTTGTTAGCATTCTCAAATGGGACACTTTCAGCTGCATTTCGACCACATCCCGCTCGCTCGACCTTGTGCATTTTGAACAGCCCGAGTGAGATTACTCTTTCGCACTTGAACTAATTATCACATCTCCATGCTTTGATAAACGCAAAGCACCTAAACATAGTTGATTACAACGCCAAATCAGCAAAAACGAAAAACAGCAAAAGTAAAGGATCATAACATAATCAAACAGACATATAAGACCAAGCCCACGCGTGTAATCCATCTCAAAAGTTTCTCTACAATCTGTAAACTTCAATAATGTAAGATATGATAACAAATGTCAGTAACGTAACTTTTAGTTCTATGTATATAATAATACTTTGAGTCATACAAACATGTGCACAAAATTTTTATTTTTTTTTACTCGATCACTAGGCCTTGTTCCTTACCTGCAAAATTTAACTACTCAGACACACTCGTCCAAAAATGAAACTACCTTAACAGGTATATGAGTATTCCAATTACAATCAGCTTTAGAAAGTAAAATATACAAATCTATGAAAGTAATTAAAAACTGCTTATTAGCAAACTGGAGAGGAAGGCAGAAAAAGTTATTTTCTAATTGGGGGAAAAGTAGTCTTTCTCAAGAAAGCACATAAAGAAAAATTGAAAAGGGAGCTACTACTTTTATAACACGAGGGTCTCTTTTGTGAAATATAAGAAATAGAAATAAGATTGTATTTCATTCTACTAAGAAGTACACATATATAGAGGGAATTAACCCAATTCATGTGACTAACATAATAACTCAACTACCTTATCTACTATAATAAATACTATATTTAACACTCCCCCTCAAGCTAGAGCATACTACGCTTTAAGCTTGTTACAACAAACGCACATAACTGTAAAATAAATATTACTACATAGTAAGTTACAACACTTGATAGAAAGCGGGTACTACAAAATTGCCAACCCATCTTGACAATTCTAGATTTAATCTTCGTCGAACACCTTACAGTGACTAAAGATTGGCTATACCAATCAACAAATATGGATCACTAGATCCACCGACAGAGACGTCTTTACAACACCTTGGCTATACCAATGTGGAACACTAGGTCCACCAAGAGAGACGTCGTTGAAACACCTTACAACAACGATTGGCTACACCAGTTAAACAAACGTAGATCGCTAGCTCCATTGACAAAGACGATATATTAATATTCCAAATTCCGAGAATGTAACTTAAATATGTAGTTCGACTGAAGATCACGACAACAAACGACTAAAAGAACATTGACTAACTCTCTACTCCCCCTCCCCCTGAGGCCTGAGCACTCACAAAACTAAAATAAAAGACTCAAAACGAGAATGGAACTCAAATACCAAATTTTCAAAGATGATATGAAGTTAACTCACAAAGCTAACTCTGGAAATATGGTATGAACACACAAAGTTAACTCGAGAACCATGAAAATTAGAGATGAAATTGCAAAATTCATAAAGAAAAATTGAAAAGGGGGCGCTAAGCTACTACGTTTATAACACAATGGTCTCTTTTGCCTCTTTTGTGAAGGGTCTCTAGCCTGTTTTACATGACACGGTTTTTTTTTTCGTTAGTGGCTCAATTTTTATAAGCTATTTTAGCTTAGGAATTTCAGTCTTACCTACGCACAAATGCCACTAAACACTCCAAATTTTATAAACAAAACAGCGATCATTAAATTATAACTTAAGTGATTGTATTTTCACATTTTCAGGTTTATTAATCCAATTTAGTACTTGCAATTAGTTTATATATTAAAACTTGGGTTTTATGCATTGTACCCATGCGATAATGTGGCACTATATGACATGGTTGGCGCATATATAAGATTCCCCGTGTCATTTGACAAAATATACCGAGTAGATGAATAATTGCTCTAAACAACTATTTTACATGCAATAAAATAATGTACAATGCTACATTTTCAAACAACATACAAACACAAAATTACGACAAAACCATCAAACTGAGCTTCCAGATAGATCACCCGAAAACCCGCTCCCATACGATGCAGATCCACCCGTTCGTGAGCTGGTAACACGAGCTTTCTGCAATTGCCGCATCTTGAAAGCGTCTCTAGGCATTGGTTGGCTTTGCATGCTCGAGGTTTCATCTTCTTCTTGCCCTACAGTTCATTATAAGACTGTTCAATTTTCACGAAGGGTGGGGGGGGGGGAACAAATCTTAATTTTACATGTTTTTTAATTATTTTAGGTGTGTATAATTATTCAACAGTAAGAAAGATATAACATCAAACTAATCACAGTTGGTATTTTACGATGGTATTTGAGGACAGGCAGTGGCTATCACAAGAGGAATATAGCAAGAGACCGATTACAAATGTGAAAGAAGTAAAAAAAATACGTACTCGCTAGTTCTTTTCTCTTTCCAGCATGTCTGTCTCTTGTTTGCCTTAATCTACTTGAGCCAGATAAGTCGCCGGTAGTTGGTGCAGGTCCAGTTTGCGGCTGTTGAGGTGCCCCCGGATTTCCAGAAGCTGGAGTTATGTTACTTTGCAAACATATGGATATCACAAAATCCACATCTGGAGACGGGCCTGGAATTTCAGCTCGGGCAATCAGTGATCATCAAAAAGAAAAATGGTTTAATCAAATAAAATTCGGTGGCCAAACTAGTAGCACATTGTGCATGCTTTCACCATTGCATACGAGCAAAATTTATTGACTTGTAATAGATTGGAAGAAAAAAGGCAAATAATAGATTGGACAAGAGTTTGAAGCTACCATCAACATTTGGCAGAGTTGCTACAAAGGCAGCCAAAGATGGTGGTAAGTCTTTCAACATATCATTGACTGCATTTGTTGCTCCTACACCACTTAACGTATCACCATACGGCACAGTGCTCGGAACGACAGAAAGTGCAGGGGCGCCAGGACCTAAAATGTCCACGATCAACAGTTAAAAACAACTAAGTATTGAATAGGATGCAAACTGAGATTTATCAACGACGGTCAGACTTTTCTAGTCAACACAGAAAATATGAGCACAAGTTTTTAGAATTTAACAGTAACATCAAAGTAAAAAGCAAAAGAACTGTCTTTATGGCTTTAGTTTCTCCAACCCCATTTATGGGCAATCAGTCAACAAGCTTCTAACTATGATAACATTAATGTATCAATAAGCGAGTCAACGAGATTATATATATAATTTCCATAACATGTAAATAGTACCAGGGATTTGTCTTGGGCCATAGATCACCATTTTGGATACATCTGGAAAAACAATATTCCTAGAGACATCTGAACCATTTGGAACTCCTGAAGTGCCCCTATCTGCGTTGACAGCATCAAGATCAGTAGCAATCACACAGTGAATGACCAACAAGAGGAGAATAGAACTCTACCAGCAGAACTAGCTCCAATGGCAGGAACCGCGTTTTCAGCCTTCTTATTGACATTTTTTGCAAGCCACTAAATAAACAGACAAACTAATTATGTTTTAGTAAGCATATATGGGTGTTCTACTATATTGTCGAGGGAGGAGGGTGCCCATAAATGATGCATATTAGGCTCCATAAGTACCTCTTGGCGTGACAAATGATCCAAGTCCTTAGATGAGCAAGGCCAAAGATCCATGAAACTATATCGTGATGCAACATCTTGCAAAGAACTCTCCAAAGCAGATTCTCCATCCTGATCAGTCCGAGACAAAGCTTCTTTCCTCCTTTGCTCAACCTGTGGCAACAAAGCCAGAGCTTAAGGACAGAATAGACACACACAAGCACGTCTGGGACTCACAATTAAACAATATTTGCCCTTCACCATTGTTGAGATACCCATACTCTTAACTCTCAAAACCTCACTATATTTAATGAAACTGAACATAACACTTTTTGTTGCAAATCGAGTCCTTTTCTAAAACTAACCAGAAAAAGGTTATAGACATAAAAATATTAGAGAATAACAAGCTACACATGAATATGGATTTACCTTTAATATGCTGGCAAGATCACCATACAGCTGCTCAAATTGGGTGAATCTTTTCCAGACCTACAAACAAAGTTACCAATGAATATACAGAATCAATAAACAAGCAATCATTACTTGAACTTGGTTCAGGGATTTCATATCACTGGACTGCCACAAGCAGTATATATATCTAAGAAGGCAACATTGCATATACTGGACCACCTATATACTTACGTGCACACATTCAGAGATTGGGTGTTTGTTCATCAAAAGAATTGAGCAATTCAATTCATACCACATTACTTTTTTTTGATTAATAATTTAAGCAACTACATAATCTAAACATCTTGGATACGCTTTTTCAAAATAAATTGGGACTGATATTAGACAAGACTGTGTATCAAATAACACAACAAGAATCTAGATTACAAAGACGATCCACCAAAGCAACTGCAAAGCTCTAACTAATAGAGAAACAGAACAAAGAACAGAACGCAGTAGCACCTCAACAGATTCATCAGGCGGGAGAGTGCTTAGAGCTCTTTCAAACAAAGCCCGGATATTTCTATCATCATTCAAGCGGCACAAGAAATCAGCATATCTGAAAAACAGGCCAGTAATTACGAACCAAATGGATGCAAGCTTTCATATATACATCATCATTACAATGCTGAGGAAACGAGAAACTTGATGTGCCAAGCATTCGGCTAGACAGTCAAGATGTAGCTTCACTTAAAGAGACAGGAGGCTGCATTGTTTCTATATTATACTTTTACACCACGTTGAAATAAAGTCTTTGTGTTGTAGAAGTTACTTTCTCAATTATGTTGCTAACATAGGCAGTGCATAATACCAATATTGCCACAATTATTACTGAATACAATTATGCCTCGGTGCCATAAAATGAGAAGACTGTTTCTTGGCACCACCATATGCATCCCCAGAAAGCCTGCTTAAAGTTTCTTTTGTTTAATTCCTAACCTGAAAACTATCGTGCCCCAGAACTGGCACCAAGTTCCCTAATGAACGTTTTATTGGAGGCAAGATTTTACAGTTGGGAACCAAATTTTATATCACTATAGACCTCAGGAATATCAAGCATCTACCAGATTAACTAGCTCCAAGTGAAAACAGAAGCTTTATTGTGGCAAAAAAATTGGGGGAAAAAAACATACTCAAGAATGTAGCTGGGCTCATGCATGAATCGCTTCAGACCTGCTTCAAAAATATTGTGAGCAAGCTGCAAAAAAAGGTGAGAGACACTAAAGTAAGTTTCATTTGAAGTCCTATACAAGCTGACTGTTACTGTATTAATGACATTGCTCCGTGTTAGGTTGGGAGTAACAGAAAAAAAGTCATATATTTTGGCAGGATGGAGTTCGTGCAACTAGCATCAATTAAATCACCACAAAATAAATATCCCTGTTTCTGATTTTCGATTAACGACCAAGGGTAATTTTTGTTCCTTTTTTCTAACATAGTCATGGCAAGAGCCATCCTGTTCATTAACAGAAAACTGTAGTTTTGATAGGTTGAAAGTCTAGAAGCCAATGCAATACCTTTGAGTCTTTATCAAGACAAAAGGCCATCATTGCATATGCAACAAAAACATGGTAAGTGCAGCTCGGAGATTTACGTGCATCCAGGAAGTATTTGCGAGCTGCTTCTACTCCTTCAGTTCTTCTTAAAAACCGTATGTACTGCAAAGCCGACATCACAAAATGATTTAGAAAGTAAAATAGCAAAATCCGTAAAATTCGCAAGATGAGCTGCACTATAGAATAACACTCCATCCAATAAGTACGTACTCAATAGGTAATGAATTTGAAAGGAGTGGGTTGCAATCAATGATGGCCCATACAACATATTCTCAAAACGAAAGTACTTAAAAAAAAGACCACGTGAAAGTGAGCGAGTTTAAAGCATGATAAAAGGTATTGTTTTGTGGTTCAATCCATCTCAGAAAGGCTACGGGGGCTATTTGAAATAATAACCTCAAGTAACTCGTAACATAGCTTCTTCAAGCAAGCCAATTAAAATAATTCTACCTACAGTTGCCATTCGGGTTTTGCTTACCAAAAGGATGCATAAAAAAACTGAACTCAAAGGACTGAATGATTGTAAAAAGCGAGGACAATTTTCTTCCCTTGTTCCATCTATTTCTGCTGGAAACAAATGATAAATGATGTACCTGAATGTGCGATAGAGCAGACGTATTCATGCCATCACCAAGAAGAGACTCATATATCTTCTTTGCAGGCTGCAAAATATGAAACAGGCGAAAGAATAATAAGATAAAACAGATGTGTCTTGCGAGCAATCCCATGGCACGTGTTATACCTGAACTGCTCCGTGAGATTCCTCTAACTCAGCATAAGCATATTTCAGCATTTCCGAATCTAAACAATGAAAGTGAGACACTGATTCAGGTATTAATAAGAAAAGGCGGCGAGAAATGAGATGAAGCAATGATTATGATAAGTTCCCAGCAATTTAAAAGGTGTATAGGAGAAGACCAAAAAATCTTCTGACATAGACACCAATTAAGGTTGAACCAGAAGTTACGCATAAGAAATGCTTGAAGTAAAATATTTTCAGTTGAGAGATATATACCAGGAAGAGCCTTCAATGCCCGCTGAAAAACTTTGATCGCAGAGTCTCTGGAACCACTTTTTTCATGCCACATAGCATAATCATACCATATATCAGGGTAATGATATAGATACATGAGGCCCTACACGCACAAACAAAGTTATCAAGGGCAGTTTTCTTCGTTCTGTTATATGTTTCTTGTAAACAATTTGTTGGGGGGTACACAAGATCAATGAACTTAGCAAAAGGGCGATCAAAACAACCAATCTTCATATAAGCTAAAACTCCATTTGTGGCACAAGAAACGACATAAATAAAGAGCTATTACAGAGCACAAACTAAACACATACATTACAATGGTGGAGCAAGAACAAAAAAGTTGACAAGATCATTCCAGAGTCTTTTCAGAAAGCACTGATAAGAGTGAAGTGTTCTTTGAATTTCAAGTGCACATCTGTGTTATGCACACAAATCGTGCATGTTTTACTACATTCATAAAAGGAAACAGAAACAAAGTCTCTTCGATACAAGCGTAAAATCAAAGACTATTTCATTGTCAGTAGCAAATGTGTATTGTTCAGATTTTAGTCTGAGAAACATTCAACCAGCAGCAACGATGAAAAACGTATTTGAAAGAACCACAAACTCGTCCTTTTGCACTCATGGTTAGAATTGGAAGGTCTTTCATGAGCATAGGAGGTAGAGACTACGGAAAGTTCACATATGTGAAATTCATTCTTAGACTCCATCTGCTAATATTCAATCCAAGTTATTTATCCCACCCACAACATACATATCTAAATTTCTCATTTTGGGATGTAAACCCAGTAAAAAAACTGGTTGGTCTGCTATCACAAGATATCGAAAAGTAAGGTTGATCTAAGTATGTAGATGTTATTTTCGCAATAATCTGATTTCAGACACAAGCTATAAGATCAAAACCAGTTACTGCATCCTGACCAGTAATCTGGTTGGGCCAGGGTTCTGGAGTGACTAGAGAAAGGTAGTCTAAGAAGATCAAACCACTGCAATCTTGAGCAATGTAAACAAACATCCATGAAGAAAATGCAATTTGTTCAATAATATGCATCTCGTACCTGCTCATAAGCAAATACAATCCGTTTGGTTGCAGAAGCATTGTCAATTCTCTGGGGGTTGCCTCTGCACATAAGTTCAAGTAATTAACTAAGCACTCAGTGAAACTTTGTTTGCCCAAGATCAAAGTATTCATGAAAGGCATCAAGGTAAATATGTATCTGGGCTAATAAATAAAATATAAAAACAAAATCAGTAATAAAGAATCATGAAAAATTATTTCAAGTAAACCAAATAGCTTCAAGAGGGAAGAGAACCAACTTGAAGCTTGAAAACCATGAATTGCTAACAAGAATAACGAGAAAACAACTAGGAGCACCAAAGGAAAAAATGAGATTTCTCAGTCCGATATGGTACTGAATGGGACAACCAAAGGTTTTCTCCTTAGATAGTGCGTCAATGTGGTTTCAGTGGAGAAATATCACCAAACTATTAAGAAGAAACACTTCATTCTAATGTCCTCCAAACATAAAGAATATTAACCACTAAACCAATATGACTCAAGAGTCGAACATCTCCAAGCTGAATGCTAACTTGAAGAAGAATCCGACCTTCTCTGCCAGAATGTGCTTCCAGTAAAGAAATTGAGTTACTTGTCCACAGTTAGAATGCTTTCTGTAGCCAGTTAAAGACCCCTCTGCAGTTCATAAAAAGTTCAATGTGCCCAATCGAGGAACTCTATGAAGAATATTACTCTATATTAGACAATAATGCCAATAAAACCAGGTCCAACACAACTGACAAGGATACTTACATCTTACTGGCAAATAACAGAGTTAATGCGGAAAGGTTTCATATGATCAGAATGAAACCAAGGAGAAATGAGTAATAATGTTCTTCCCCATCTACCCAAACCCCAATAATAAGCATCTCTTGCCAAATGTTTCTGCGCTAAGTCCTAAATTTTCAGGGGTAGAAATATGTGCAGTCACCAATCTTTGTCACGAGCAAACAGGTGATGATGATCAATACGCATAACACTAACTTGTTATCACACGAAAGATATGAATTCTGAGGTATTACTTTTCACAATGAAACCTACTACTTTTAATCAACAGAAATAAACAAAGCAATGGCAGAGGACAGCACTTACTTCTCAAAGTTTAGTAACTTTTTCCATGCTATCCACTGCACTTCCTCCTGTAAATGCATAGTTAAGTAACTAATACCGGTGACATCATCTAAACATTTTCAATAGTAAGGGAAACAAATCAAAAAAGCAACGTTGTCATGTATTTCATTCCTCACACATCCCAAATATTAACAGGCGAACCAAATAACTAAATCATAATCTTACCAGTACACATATCTACCTAGGAGCTGCAAAAGGAAGTACCTTAGAGGTCCCAGAAGGAGGAACAGCAAGCATATTCCAATCAATCTCATCAAAATACTTCTTACGCTCCCTGTAAACAGCCCTTGCACTATTATATTTTGGTTGGTATTCAGCCACTAAACCTTTAGCCTACAAGGAGTCAACCATCATCATATAATTACCACATGAGTACATGCAGGATACCATTACTTATTTATATATGGATGTAGAGATGTTTTAAAGTATAAACAGTACAACCTTACAAGCAAACCTTCTTACGTTCATAACTGGATATTATCAATTAATTGTGCACGTACTACTAAATTCCAAAGTATGATTCCTTTGGTCTTAATTTATAAACTTATGTCAATGAAGGGCAGAAATCCAATACAAAGAAACCAAATCCATTACATCTTATTCAGGATAAGAAATTTTGAAAATTGTGTGCAGGATGCTAATAGAGGTCTAAACAATTTTGCAATGCAATAAATAGGTTCAACCCACATTGAGAGAATAACAAGAGAAAACATTCAGGCAAAAAGAAAAAATCAAACTGTAGCTGCAATAATTTAGTTCTCAATTAATTTCCAGCATCAGAAAGCATGAAAAAAAAATTAGGCATTGTTGTACTCTATTTCTAACATATATCCTATGTTTGGTGTTATATATACAAATTCTATGGAACATTATTGACTTCAACCAAGATGATGTCTTAAAGCACCAAAAAATAATTATATAAGCAAAGTGCAGCAAGGTTGCCATACAAATATTGAACGTCCAATCTATGACCTATGATATATGGAAGATATATAACGCCAGGAAATACCAGGGCACGGCTAACTGAATTCTCAAAATTCTCATAATCCCTCCAAAGCTGTTCAACATGATGGGTAGGCATAACAATAGCCCTCTGGTATATCTTACGTATGATGGTCATCCTATGTGACTCTTCTACAGTTGTTTGTGCCTGCCCATTGTGTATAATTCATCAACAAACAGTTGTAACATTGAATGATAAAACAGTTGGCATTTTAGTGGATCACGAACACAGACCGGCAAGGATCTTAAATATGCAATGTACTCCATCCATACGGGACCAGATGTAACATCAGCTCCTGCAGTTACCAAAAGTTCACACTTGACAAAATGCTGATTACAAATTAAAGGTGATGGTGCACAGATACACAGTACCAGGCAACAGGCATGAAATCACTATAGTGAAATGAATTTAGCAGTAACAAGTAAATCAACCAGGACCATGGAAACTAAAATTGTGATCTCTTTCACCTTAACTGATTTAATTACAAAATTAAGGATTCATGTAGTTTGTCTCAGAGCTTTCACTTTTTTTAACTAAGAGTGCTGAAGAACGACAAAGAAGAGAGTTCAACCTATTAGACCACATATAGTGTGGTTAGATAAACCATTGTCCAGATTAGTAAACTCTACTTAATGGAGCAGAGACGTATATAGAACTTTTTCTTAGGTGGGGTGTTATTCAGGTGACTCCAGCAATATAATTAAGATTTTAACTTACCTACATAGTTCAGCATGAAATCAAAAGCTTTTTTAGTCTCTTCCTGACCATCTATTCCCTTCTTATCATTAACTTTCCTTATGAAGCGGATGTAGCAGCGCCTTCAATAAAATTGGCAACCATCATAAGATTCAACAGGCTTGTTGAGAAAAAAGAGTCAAAATACATTTTGGATGGCTATTATTTGCACATAATAACACCCCATATTTCTTCACAACAACAACAAGATTGGCTCGCAAAATAAGAGGTATATATTCTCGTTGAAATCAATACATGTGGCGTTGTTACTACAGGGAGATCGTAAGTGATAAAATGAGCAACATAAACTCAGTTAGGTGCAACAATATTTCAGTAACCAAAAGTCAAACCCTTCTGTCCAGTAATCTAACAACAACAACTCTGAAGACGGTATATGAAAGATACCATAGCGGTACTTGCAAACAATTCAAAAGGCAACGACTAAATATTTGTCTTGTTGCTTCATCATTGTTTATGGCCATATGAGCTTCAACATACTGCTTCCAAAATTTTGCCTACAATAAAAGAAGACAGCTTAGCTCGAAATAATATAACAGTCCCAGAAAAAAGATTTTGAGAAATTAATGACAAAATTAACAGATAATGTAACATAAATGAACCGTCTTATCTAGGCTACAGAAGCATGTCCAAAACCGCAAATTATTTTACATGACATGACAGGAGACACTAATAACTAGGTTGAAGGGTAAAAGAGATAAATCCCGAAATGCAAACTTGAACATGACAACCAAAAGATTCATTCAATATATGATTTTACTACCGATCAAAAAATAATGTGCTTTAAGAAACATCAAATTAATGCAGCCAAACCTTGATTCTAGTAAACAATACATACATTGAAAGTCTTAACTACTAAGAAAACCTGTTAAAGTAGAGAATATTTGTGTGAATGGCTTGATTATTCAGCCGTGGATTGTATTCAATTTATAGGATACAAGAAGATACAAGAAAGGTAAGATTACACTAATTATGTAAACTGATCTACCAACCCCTAATTGATCCTCTAACTAATCTAATTACATAAATCATGGATATGATTACACTATCTAAGGAAGGTTAATATTCTACACTCCCCCTCAAGCCGGAGCATATAAGTCATATGTGCCGAGCTTGTCACATATATACTTAATTCGAGGACCTCGTAGTGACTTCGTGAGAAAATCAGCAAGTTGCTCGTCTGAGTTGGCAAATAGGGTTACAATCTCTTTAGCGACCAACTTCTCCCTTATGAAATGACAATCAACTTCGATATGCTTCGTTCTTTCATGAAAGACGGGGTTCGAGGCAATGTGCAAAGCTGCCTGATTGTCACAAACTAGCTTCATAGGTTCAGTATTTCTCAATCGCAACTCATCTAACAACTGCTTAAGCCATATAAGCTCACATGTTACCAAAGCCATAGCACGATATTCGGCTTCTGCACTTGATCTAGCCACTACAGCTTGTTTCTTGCTTTTCCAAGATATAAGATTTCCACCAATGAGGACACAATATCCGGAGGTAGAGCGTCTATCAACAGGTGACCCAGCCCAATCAGCATCAGAGTATCCAATGATATCCGTGTGCCCATTGTCAGCGTACAAAAGTCCTTTTCCAGGTGCCCCTTTAATGTATCTCAAGATACGAATAGCCGCATTCCAGTGACTGTCACATGGGGAATCCAGAAATTGACTAATAGTGCTAACAGAAAATGATATATCAGGCCGAGTTACCGTGAGATAATTCAATCGTCCGACGAGTCGTCGATATTTTCCTGGATCAGATAATGGCTCCCCATCTTTAGGTAGCAACTTGATGTTTGGGTCCATTGGAGTATCAACAGGTTTGGCATCCAACATCCCTGTTTCTTTAAGAATATCCAAGGCATACTTTCGTTGCGATATAACTACACCATCTTTAGATTGAGCTACTTCAATACCCAAGAAATATCGAAGTTTCCCCAAATCTTTTGTCTCAAAGTGACGAAAGAGATGTTGTTTTAATTGGATGATTCCTTCTTCATCGCTTCCAGTGATAACGATATCATCAACATACACAACCAGATAAATACTTTGCCCTTTTGACGAATGTCGGTAGAATACAGAATGATCTGCCTCACTTCGTATCATGCCAAAAGCTGTCACAATGTCACTGAAACGACCAAACCAAGCACGAGGTGATTGTTTTAAACCATAAAGTGCTCGTTTTAAGCGACAAACCATATGAGAAGACTCCCCCTGAGCAACAAAACCAGGTGGTTGCTCCATATACACCTCTTCTTGTAATTGGCCATGAAGAAATGCATTCTTGATATCCAATTGATAGAGAGGCCAATGATAGATAGCAGCTAAAGAGAGAAGAAGTCGGACGGATGCCATCTTAGCCACTGGTGAGAAAGTATCCCCATAATCAAGTCCAAAAATCTGAGTGTAGCCTTTAGCGACGAGGCGAGCTTTAAGTCGGTCAATTTCACCATTCGGACCAACTTTTACTGTGTATACCCAACGACATCCAACAATTGTTTTTCCCGATGGCAGCGGAACCAAATCCCAAGTACCACTAGAGTGAAGAGCATCCATTTCATCAACCATTGCCTTATGCCATCCTGGATGTGCCATAGCCTCACCTACAGATTTAGGAATGGAGACAGAGGACAAAGATGCAAGGAAGGCAGAATATGGAGAGGATATGCGATGATAACTCAAAAAATTGTAAATTGGATTTGAATTCCGAGTAGCTCGTGTACCTTTACGTAAAGCAACAGGGAGACAATCATCATGTGGCGAGGTCGAAGTCGGTAATGGAGTTGGAACAACGCATGAATCGTCATTAGCCTCCACCGGTATACTTGAGCAATCAATAGAACGACTCCGTCTAGAATATGTAAGGAGAGGCGCATGTGGTGGAGGACTCGTGGATTCAGGAGAGGTAGGGGCAATCTCAGAAATAAAAAAAGATGGAAGGGTCTCTGAAACCAGAGACGAGTCTGAACTAGCGTTAAAAAAGGATGTAGACTCAAAGAATGTAACATCTGCAGAGATTATATAGCGTTGAAGATCAGGTGAAAAACATCGATACCCTTTCTGGTTGCGAGGATAACCTAGGAAGACACATTTTAGAGAACGAGCAGATAACTTATCCTTACCCGGAGTGAGGTCATGTACAAAACACGTACAACCGAAAACTCGAAGAGGGACATAATAGTGATCTTGACTCGGATACAAAATGGAATGAGGTACTTGATTTTGGAGAATAGAAGATGGCATTCGGTTAATTAAATAACACGAAGTAAGAACTGCATCCCCCCAAAATCGAAGTGGAACATTCATATGTATAAGAAGAGTGCGTGCTGTTTCTATTAAGTGTCTATTCTTTCGTTCGGCTATCCCATTTTGTTGTGGGGTGTGGGAGCATGATGTTTCGTGTAAGATACCTTGAGATTTCATAAAATTTTGAAAAGACGTAGAAAGATATTCACGAGCATTATCACTACGCAAAATTTGTATAGAAGTACGAAATTGAGCACGAACTTCAGCCACAAAATTTTGAAATATAGAGAAAACTTCAGATCTATTTTTCATCAAAAAAAGCCAAGTGCAACGTGAATAATCGTCAATAAAGGTTACAAAATATCGATATCCCAAAGTTGAAACAACACGACTCGGACCCCAAATATCAGAATGAATAAGAGAAAAAGGAGAATCGACTCTACTAGTTACTTTTCGAGGAAAACTGCTACGTAAATGCTTTCCTAACTGACATGACTCACAATTTAAGGAAGATAACTTTGATAAAGAAGAAACCATGTTCTTAAGTTTATTTAGACTTGGATGACCTAACCGACTATGGATGACAGATGGTGCTTCAGTTGCAGAGCATGCTATTGTTGCCGGTGACAGATGGTAAAGACCTTGAGATTCATGCCCTGTGCCAATCGTCCGTCCCGTACTTCGATCCTGCACATGAACGAACTTGTCATCAAAGGTAACTGAACAATTAAGGGAACGACATAACCGATAAACAGATACTAAGTTGAAAGGGGAGCTTGGTAAGTATAAGACAGAATCAAGGGGTAAAGAGGGAAGAGGATTAGCGTGACCAACGCCTTTAGCTTGGGATCGTGAACCATTTGCTAATGTAATAGATGGTAGTTGTCCAATATTTGTAAACGAAGAAAAAAGTTCTTTATTACCAGAGATATGATTTGTGGCACCAGAATCGAGGACCCATGGTCCAAGTGATGGAGATTTTGAGGCACAAGCTACAGCATTCTCCGTGTGAGCAATGGAGGCACTGGGAGATCGTTTGGATGCTAACCACTTTAGAAAGTCCTCATAATTTGGTTCCCCTGACATTAGGCTTGAAGAATTGTCATATTGGGCGGCAGGGGTTGTGTAATCGGAAGCAACGGTCACCGGAGAGGGACGACCATGCAAGGAGTAACAACGGTCTATGGTGTGTCCAATCCTATTGCAGTGGGTGCATTGAGGACGAGATCTATTATTGTTGCGACCACCACGACCTCCTCGTCCTCCTCGTCCTCCTCGTACACTAGATTGAGAAGCTAAGACAGAAGAGTTAGATATTGACACATCAATAACAGGTACCTGAGGAGGCACTCGCAAGAGGCGAGAGAATGCTTGTGATAATGTCGGGACTGATGGACTTGCAAGGATTTGATCACGAATTGCGCTAAATTCTGATGGAAGACCAAAGAGCGCCAACAACATAAAGAAAGTTCCTCGCTGTGATAACTCATCTTGTGGTGTGTTAGCAGGGGGAAGCAATTCGTTGAAATCTGCCAAGAGTCCTTGAATCCTGCCGAGATAAGATGTCATCGGCATATCCAGTTTTTGTGGGCCTACAAGGTTCATTAGATCCGAACAGACAGAATACATGCGAGAAATATCATTCGTGTAGAGGGCCTTAGCTTGTCCCCAAACGCTAAAACAAGTCTTATAAGAACGAAAGATTTGTTTTAGGGAGGGATCAATAGTTTGCCATAACATGCTACATAGTTGTGCATCTATCTTTTCCCATTTAGATTTGTCATCACTAATATTTTCAGCATGTTTAATTAAATGATCTTTGTAACCTTGACCCATAAACCATAATTCAACGTCCGCAGCCCAAGTAGAATAGTTTGAACCATTTAACTTTTCGCTAGTAATCAAAGTAGAACCAGAGATAGTTGGAACGATCATACCAGCGGTAGGAGGAGGAGTAACTTTGTCCGACATTGTGAAAATGGAGAGGGACACTCTGCAAATAAATATACTTCTTTCTTTCTTTTCTTTTTCTTTTTCTTTTTTTTTTTCTTTTTTTTTTTTTTTTAATAATAATATATATAAAGAAACTGGACCAGAATGTAATACTGGTCCAGAAAGTGAACCAAAATGTAAAATAGGTCTGTTGACCAGACGATATTATAGAATATAATATATATATATATATTATATAGATATAGATATATATCAGAATATAGAGAAGAGAAGGATCGGCCGAATAGAAGAATAATCGGCGGCGGCGCACAGCTGATGGTATTCTGTGTGCGCGATTGAACAGGGGGTGACACGGCGACGCGACGGAAAGGGAGCAAAGGTCTGCGCGGCGGAGATCGGCGTGACGAAGGGCAAGGGTGCGCTGGGAAGAAGCGCTGTGAGAGGTTGTGGTGCAGCGGAGTTACCACCGGAAAAAGGATTTGGGCACGGTGGCTGATTCAGGTCACCGGAAGAGCACGGTGCCTGATGGAGGTTGCCGGAATTGATGCGCGGCAGTGCGTAACTTAAACGCAGAGAAAAAAAAAAATTATATTTAAGGATCAGAATAGAATAGGCTCGATACCATGTTAAAGTAGAGAATATTTGTGTGAATGGCTTGATTATTCAGCCGTGGATTGTATTCAATTTATAGGATACAAGAAGATACAAGAAAGGTAAGATTACACTAATTATGTAAACTGATCTACCAACCCCTAATTGATCCTCTAACTAATCTAATTACATAAATCATGGATATGATTACACTATCTAAGGAAGGTTAATATTCTACAAAACCAAACCTTGATTCTAGTAAACTTATTTTTAGGTAATCTTTTACATTCACAAGTAACATAGTAAAGTCCGAGCATTTGAGTTGCTTTAGACCTTGTCCACTTTTTGTACTCATATTGGTGATCGAAGATAAATAATGTAGAGAAGATGCCTCGGATAATTCACATCTTTTGAAAGACAAGGAGGCATATAGTTACTTTGACTAGAAGGAAATTATTGAAGACTGGAGAGCTGATATGGTCTTTATTTCTCGTTAAACGTTTGCACTGATGCTGCAGTTTAGAATTAGAACTAAAGGACATAGTTACTCTGAAGTAAAGTTATATCTAAAAAGTTTCTTTCAGTTAACTGCACTTCAGTGATTAAAAACTTTAAACTTTGCTTTTCCTTAACTAGATCTTCAAAGCATGACCCTGGTCCTATTCTGAGTCAGCGAAGCACCTATACCTCTCTTAACTACTGACCAAACCATTTAAAAGCAAAGAACATAAAATCAACATGAAACAGCCAAGAAACTCTAGACCAGATGAATTATCAAGTATCTATTAGCCTAATAACCACATCTCTGGAACGATTGCCCTAAAAGTATCGTTTAATCGTAAAATCATGTTCATAGAGCTCACTCATAAGACAGTGTCTCGTGTACATAGCTCACTCATAAGACAGTGTCCCTTACTATCTCTCACTTGTGTTACATCCCAATTAAGAGTGAGAACACTACTGAATTAAAAAATGATGAAGTACAGTTCAAGGAATTTTCACTTGAAGCAATCATCTAATGGCTTTACCCAACACATTTCAGAGTCAACAACATATTCATTAAAACAAGTTTCCCAAGCGCATACAGTACCAAGAATAATATCAAAAATCAAAATGAAACTTCTCTTGGCAATATATCAACCTTCGAATAATAAATTCAGAATGTTAAAGATGCTTTGCCTCTATAAGCATGCAATGTTTTCCTATTCCGTATTGTAACCCCAGGGCACATAAGCGTTAGATGTGAAGGAATAAATATGTGACAATAAGAACGAAAAGTATTGTAGAATGCATTTACCGCAGTCGGGAATGTGGCCAAAAGCTGCTCATATAACGGCACTGCATCCAAGATCGGCAATCGCTGAAAAAAGAAGTAAGCTATCATAAGCCACAGTACAAGAAATATAACCTCCTTCTGCCCCCCCCCCCCCCCAACAGAGATATTACACATTACCGATGCCTCCTTCGCAAGAGCTTCTGCGACTTCGATATTGTACTTATCAGGGTTCCCATCTAGCAGTCCATAAATCAAAACCAGTTAGTTCAACAAACAACTACTTCAAGAAAAAACATAGCATATTTGTCACTAACAACAACAATCGGATCTGCTTCTGTAGTCTTGCTAACACAAAATCAGGGCTAATCCAATAGATAATATCCTCACTTGACACTCAAAATTCGTGATTGATTCACCAATTAACTAATCAGCGAAGTGAAAACTCGGCTTGGATATTGTACTTATCAGTCCAATCTAAAAAATCGTAAATCAAAACCAGTTAGTTCAATAGTTCATTTCCAGCAAAAATAGAGCATAGTTCTCACCAACAACGAAGATCGAATTTGCTTCTGCAGTCTAGCTACAACACAGAATTAGGTCTAATCAATGGGATAATATGCTCACTTAGCACTCTAATTTCCTGATTGATTTAGCAATTAACTTCGACATTGTACTTATCACGTGTTTGCATCTAGCAATCATAAATCAAAACCAGTTAGTTCAATAACAACTACTTCCAGCAAAAACATAGCATAGTTCTCACCAACAAAAAAAAAAAAAAAAAACGATTTTGCTTCCGCAATCTCGCTATAACACAAATTTAGGGCTAATCGATTCGATAATAAGCTCACTAACTTCGATATTGTACTTATCAGTGTCCATAAATCAAAAATCAGTGAGCTCATAAAACGAACTACCTCCAGCAAAAACACAGTATCATCTCACCAACAACAAAAATTAGGGCTACTCAATCAGGTAACATGCTCATTCAACACTCAAATCACGCGATTAATTTACCAAATAACTACAAACACAACTGGAAACTTAGGTTTAACAAATAGCCTTCGAATTTGTTAACAATTAAATCGCCATAACTACGATAATAGCTCGAAAGAGAAGAAAAAAAAACGCAGAAAAATTTACCGGATAGTGAATTCGAATTCGCTACTGCATTCTCGTTGCTGTTCATGAGAGAGAGAGAGAGAGAGAGAGAGAGAGAGAGAGAAGAAAAAAATTGTTAGGGTTTATCGAATTCGAAGAATGGATTCTTCAACTGCTCACGAACTCGAGTGAGGAAATTTTGTTCCAAATTTCGCGCTCGCAGAAGTAATATTGTAATTAGGAGTAAGTAGTCTAGTTATTTTTAAAAACCTCGGGTCGGGCCTCGATTCGAACTAACTCGACCCGTAAACACTTCGAAGCAGCTCCTTGCGGCTTATTCTCTCGTCTGGCAATACAAAAAGCGTGGTTTTCGCACGCAATCGTAAACATAGGACACGAGGCAGTAACACAGACACGTCGAGATAGAGTTTTGAATCAAATTTTAACTATTTGGTGTCCGAGACACAGTAAGAGACACGACACGACACGAATATGTTGGTGTTTTTCAATGCCGGTGCATCATGGTCTCCAAACTATTGGGCTCGTGCATAAGAAAAAATTTAAAATAGGTATCTTTCGTTTATTGTTGTTTGTGACGACTTCCGTTCTTATGTTATTTGCAAAGGATGTTTTGGTGTACTTAATAATTAATTACAAAGATGTTTGATCTGTTTTTTTTTTAATGCTTAATGGAGTAGTTCTAAGTGAATAATCTATACTATCTCATAAAGGAAGCCGTATTGGACACCTTACACGAATTTTTTAATTTCCATATCCATCCCTCAACACTGTTATTAAAAGTTTGTTATAACATGACTATTGAAAATTTGTCATAAATCAATTTTATTGAGCTTTCACCATGATTAGGGGTTCCTCATTAAAGTAAAAACTCTCTTAAGTGCGTGCAAGGAGGGTTAAGATATAGATTTTATTGTCGCGTGTTTTATCGTGACATATTTAAATAATATTTTTACCATACAAATTAATTCTATTATGTCTAAATAAATTTTTAATTATGCAGAGATTGAGCGCCAACGTTTCTTGTAAATTTATAAAAAAAAGTCAATTCGTTTTTACGTATTCAATTAAGATTTTATATTTAAATTTTTAGATCTACCTTTTGATTTTGCAATATGTGGAATATGAAGGTATGGCATAATATTTTTATGCATCTTAAACATTATGTAACGTAAATTAAAAAAAAATGAATTTATACTGGCACAAATACTTGTTTAATAATTGGGGAAAAAATCTTAAAATTCTCTTGTGGTTCGAAAACCTGCATGAAACGTTCTTGGGGTTTATAAATTGCAAAGAACTTCCTCGTAGTTTTGAAAAATTTGCACAAAACTCCCCCTTGTTTTTGAAAACTCATCACAAAATCCCTTTTTTGTTCAACTCCATTAGAGAGTGATGTACACTCGCTCTATACAAGATTATACTCGACTTTTGTGTATTTTTTATTTAAGAAAATCAATTATATTATTTAGAATGTTTAACATAAAATTCCACTATGGTTTCAAAACTTGCACGCAATCCCCTTATGGTTTGAAAAATCATGCACATAATCTCTATATTTAATTTATGTATTAACATACCACTTTTATATAATTAAAAATCTTACTTTTTGATCTTTTTTTCTTATAAAAACTAAAGCAACGGACAATTTACGAGTTTTGAAAACTAGTTACTTAAGACTTAATCGGATAAATTTTTGTGCAAGATTTTTGTAACCACAACGACTTTTTGTGTAGTTTTTACACCATAAGGGAATTCGTGCAAGTTTTTGAAACTATGGTAGGTTTTACTTTAAATTGGACATTATAGTTTTGAACTCTTATGCAAGATGCATAATTAGTTAATTCATGAATACACTTGGGTTCAAATTTATCTATAGTCTTTAATACCTATTAATATTATACGATTTTTTTTGGGACTTGATCAGGATTCAAGACTAGTCCGCCACAAGAAAAAAGGTTTTAGAAAACTATTCAATGCTTGACCTTCATGAATAAGTGTTCTATTTTGTTGTATTTCGTTGTTAAATCCTAAAGGTTCTAAACCAGAGCCGATCTATTATTTGTAACATGAGATATTTTGTCCCCCAACAACACCAGTCCTAGAAGTTGGACAAGAAAATCGTTACTTTAGAGATAAAAATGTAAATAATAAGAATTTGAGGGTTGAGACATGAGACTTAATGAAAATGGATATTGGGGGAAACTCTCTAGTTCTTTTATAGTTTATTATGAATATTATATACATACTTAAAGAGTAAGAAATCCTTAGAGCCTAATATGTTCTAAAACTAGAAATTCTCTTAAAAACTATGTACATATATGTCTAGAAGTTCAATGCAAAGACGTTAATTCAAATGTATGTCAAACGTCTTCTAAGAGAGTGTACTAATATAAATACGATATATAATCTCGTATTTTAACCATACTTTTAACATAATTTATCTTTTTAGTACACGCACACACATACATATATATATTTGGAAATATGCAAATTTGTGGGGCACACACCCCAAGTCTTGAGACCTATGTCCTTCTTTTATACCTTTAAAACGCTTCATCTTATGTCTAACGCCTTTTAAAACATGACATTCTATCGGGATTTCATCTCATTCCATTTATTGGTTGAAACTTGACGGCTACACATGATTTAGGGGTTTCGTCGGACTTAATACATCCATGTGAGAGTTGTGGTCGAAGAAAGGCACTTGTGTTAGGGATGTGCCTGTGGGTGTTGATCATGTTGTGGATGGCACTGAGGCGGGTGAGATAGGGGCAGGACCGCCTACTTATGAGGTTAGCCCGATTAGTGCTTCCGGAGGTACTAATGGTAGAGGTGGTCCTCGTTATCGCTCCCATGTGACTTCAGACTTTCCCACTCATGTTCCTTATTTGGTAGATGAGACCCCACTCGCTCTCAATGTCACGGCACAATCCCAGAGGTAGCAATAGGAAAAACAACATTGTCATATGCCGCGACATCATAGGGGGGAAGGGTAAAACATCAACAACAACGCCAGTCACAAGTTGTTTTTTCGAAGCCGCGATGATCACATTCGACTTACAGTCTTCCTCTACATAGGCCTTATTCGCCGCTTGGTATTTGTTGAGGGTGCTATCCCGCCTACCGAGCCTATCTAAAATAGACTTATGATCAATTTGAAGCTTAGCTCAAGCGACCTCAAGGTCTTCTTTGGCTATAGCTGCCTCATCAACAACCTCCTAGCGTATCTAACTTTGCTCCTCTGGGCTTCGGCCGCAGCTTGAGCCTCTTTGCATATTTTCTGCTCTTTAATAGCAGCTTGTGCTTCTTTGCACAAATTTGTTTGCGGCATCCTCTGCTACTCTCTCAGTCTCTTAATAAGAGAATAACGCCTTTTGCTACTCAAGCGCCCTTTATGCAAGACACTTTGCCTCTTCGACAAAGAGAACTTGTTCGACTTCAACGCTGACGATAGAGTTTTGACCAATAGTGGTCTCAACCTATATTAGGACAATTCGAACTTGTAAATTATAGCATCTCGACTGTATAAGTTTGCAAGGCATCCATAAGCTACGACCACCTTACAAATTGGGGGACTTGTGTTGTAGCATAATATGTATTGCTCGCGTGTAATGCCATGTCATCGTGCGGGCTTCGAAACACGACATGCCATGTCATTGTGTGTCTTAAGCACAAAAGCAAGAGGCAAATGAAAGCATGACTTGTAAAATTCACTACTCTACTTGTAGACCAAATCATGCTATGAGCCATAAGTCGTTGGAAATATATGAATGTGAAGTTTATAAAGCAAAAAACTGATCTCGATTCCAATGAGTATTGAAGAAGTTACGATCAAATTAGTAAACTCGCGCCTAATTGGACAAGAGAAGTCCAATAATGGAACAAGAGAGGCCCAAGCCCACCAAAATATGTCGAATAGCACCTATAAATACCCCTCAAACCCTTCACACTAGGAGAGGGCCCCACAACCTTCAACTTGAATTTCCAACTTGAATTTGACTTATAATAGTTTAATTCGAGTTATCAAGATTATGTGTCTGGAAAGCCGTTTGAGTCTAGTTTCTATATCAAGAAACGGTTTGTCAATCCCACATCGGACAAGAGATTTATGGGCAAAATCGTAAAGTCGCACAATGCTGATCTTCAACTCAAATTCTCAACTCAAATTCATAACTCGAATTCCCAACTCTAATTCAACTTATAATAGTTGAATTTAAGTTATCATGGCTTATATGTCTGGAAAGTACTTTGAGTTTAGTTTCCATATCAAGAAGCGGTTTGTCAATCAGACCTTCGACGAGAGAGTTGTGGGTAAAATTGTAAAATTGCACAATGTTGATCATCAACTCGAATTCCCAACTGGACTTCGACTTATAATAGTTGAATTCGAGTTATCATGGCTTATATGCCTGGAAATCTCTTTGAGTCCAATTTCAATATCAAGAAGCGGTTTGTCAATACGACATTCGACAAATGAGTTATGAGCAAAACCGTAAAGTCGCGCAATGATGAAGCATCAACAACAGATATTGAGCCATCAGCTAACATCCGATGGGCAATGGTTCACTCTCTAAGGGTCGACCTTCACCTCCGACCACGTTCGGCTTACACTAAAATAATGAACCACATTCGACTTGATTCCCTACGCGGGATACATAGGCAGATTGGTTTAACCCCAAATTCAGTCTGAAATCAACAAACTCCAATCCACATTAATGACTTATAGTTTGACCTAGATGCCAAGCATAAACTGAGTCAGACATTGGAGTGCCTTCGCGGGGGTCAGCCACTGCCTAGTTCATGTGCCGTGTTTCCAATGCATGTTTTCCGAACTCAAAGCTAGCTTGGACCAATCAGGAGCTCGAGCTAGTCTGATGTGGAGTAATTAGTTAGCAGACGAAATTACCCCGCATCACTCATTAAAGTAAAAACTCTCTTACGTGCAATGAAGGTTAAGATATAGATTTTATCATTACATGTTTTATCTCGACATATTTAAATTATCTTTTTTACCATACAAATTAATTATATTATACTTAAATAGATTTTTAATTAAGCGGGATTGAGCGCCAACATTGGCAGTAAATTTATAAAAAAATTAATTTGTTTTTACGTATTCAATTAAGATTTTATATTTAAATTTTTAGATCTACCTTCTGATTTTGCAATATGTGGAATATGAAGGTATATGGCAGAATATTTTTATGCAGCTTAAACATTATGTAACTTAAGTTTTTTTTTAATTAATATTTACACAAATACTGGTTTAATTGGAAAAAATGCTTGAAATTTACATGTGGCTCGAAAACCTTCATGAAACGTTCTTGGGGTTTAAAAATTGCAAAGAACTTCGTCGTAGTTTTGAAAATTTTGCACAAAACTATCCCTTGTTTTTGAAAAATTATCACAAAATCTTTTTTTTGTCCAACTCCATTAGCAAGTGATGTACGCTCGCTCGATACGAGACTGGACTTTACTTTTGTGTATTTTTTTACTTATAAAAAATCAATTATATTATTTAGAATGTTTAACATAAATTCCCCTATGGTTTCAAAGCTTGCACGAAACCTCTTTATGGTTTGAAAAATCCTGCACATAATCTCTACTTTTAATTATATATTAGAAACGTTGGCACGTGGTTAAAGCCTAAAGGTTTTAAACTATAGCCGGTCTATTATTTGTAACATGAGATATTTTGCCCCCAACAACACCCCTCTAGATTTTTTCATAAAAACTATGTCCATATGTCTATTGGTTCAATTCAAAGACGTTAACTCAAAGGTCAATGGTCAACCCAAGCCACCTTGGGGTGGTCCCCACACCCCAATGCCTTCTCCTCACCTATAAATACCCAGTCACTCCTTCATTTGAGGTGTTGAATTTTTGGGAGATCAAGGGTGTGTACTTTCTATTTCTAGAAATTCACGTCAACTCATAAGTTGACAACTCAAACCTCTTAAGGTTGACGGATTCGCCTTTTAGAGCACGTCTACTAATTGAACGTCAACTTATGGCACGTCTAATAATAGCAAGTCCAACTTATGGCACGTCAAATAAGAGCACATTAAACATAAGTACGTTAGTAAAAGAATTAAAATAAGAGAAAGACAATATTATAAGTAGGGGTGGGCGGTTCGGTTTAACTAAACCATTGGTTCGATTTTTGAAGGGTGGGTGGGGGGGGGGGGGTTTCGGTTTCGGTTTTCTCCTAAAGCAAACCATAAACCAAACCGTTTGACACGGTTTGGTTCGGTTTAAATCGCCACCGGTGTGATTTTATTGCACCGGTTTCGGTTTTACTTTTTGTTTCTTTTTTTTCTTGTTTTTTACAAAATGTATAAACCCTCTCAATTATCTATTAAATAATCAATATTTGAATTGAAAAATAAATTGATAGACAATGTATAAAAAAAATAACATGTAATAATTAATAAAATAACTTAGTAATAATATAGATCATTCATAAACCGCAAATTATTGATCATCAACAATTTAAAAATTGCAAATTAAAGGTCGTTGCAATAACAATTTTTTTTTTCTAAAATCATACAACATACATACCCTTGCATGCACAAAAGATACCTATTTCTATTTTTGAACAATACAACGTCAATATAATACACTTCTCTAATAATTTATAAATTTACAACGTTTTTTGTTTAAACTAGAATTTTTATGATTTTATCTACTTACTTAACTTTATTCATATTAAATACAAAGTTAATAGTTTAGAGCATTAGAATATTCTACTATTGAATAATTAGGCTAATAAAAATGCGATTTCGGTTTGGTTCGGTTAACCGAGGGTATATATAAACCAAAACCAAACCATATATGATTTCGGTTTTGATTACCAAACCACATATACACCGCACCAATTGCCCGATTCAGTTTAAAAATCAAACCACCAGATCGATTATTGGTGAGTTTCGATTTTTATGCACACCCCTAATTATAAGGAAGGATTTGCAAATACACACGATATGTGCACTTTTTTTTTTTTGGTTTTGTATGCCATTCTTTAATTAATTGTCTGTATAAATTACATAGAATATGATAGTAATAAATAAATATCTTTAGCTCCTATCTTGCAATATTCTAGGTTTATTCAATGCATAAAAAAGCTATTGTCTCTGTTCCCTTACAAATATAAAAGACTGAATATAGGAAATCAATAAAATTACCAAAATTAGGAAGTGCCGAAAGGAAATGAAATAAAACAGAATCTCAAAACAATTATTCTCGGTTCACGACTACCTTCTCTTCCGGATTGCGTTCAGGTTCAGCTCATCAAATATATTCTTTGAATCTTTTGGGAAGTCGACGTGTCGAATAGATTTTTTTTTTCTTCTTCCAAAATTCACGCTCTCAAAAATCACATACTTTCTATTATATGTAATTATTTTTCGAAAACATATATCCTACGCAAATGCATGAGAAAACAAAACTATGTTAGACATGAAAAATGAAGCAAATAGTATAAGGACGCAAAGTGTTTCCATAATTCAGAATAAATTACATAATGCTACAATACAAACACCACCTCTACCTAAAGAAACCCTTTCAAGAGCTGATTTTAATTGAAACAGAGGCATTCATTAACTTTTAGCCTCAACAACAAATAAATCACATCGCGTAGATAATTTCGCCACTGCTATCAATGTCGAGATCCGGATCGCTCTCCAGATCTTCGTCCATGTCGTCGTCAATGTCGAGGCTACCGGTCAGATACTGGTTTATGTTGGTTCCAGCAGCCGGTATAGTGGCCTCGGTTATAATCTGCATGATCTCTTCGTCGCTCTGCATGGGTTGGTCTGGCTCTTCGAACTGATTTTTAACCACGTTGTCGTCCATGAGATCCGCGGGGAGGTTCTTTAGAAACCATTCATGGTTCCTTATTTCCGGCATTGTAATTCTCTGACAAACATATTACATGCACATGAGTAAAAAGGGTGTCAGTTTTGTAGGAACTAACACCGTAAAATGTGATTCAATGAATCACTGATTACCTTCGCAGGGTCAGCAACAAATATCCTTGAAATTAAGTGACGGCATTCAGGAGATATGTGTACATAATCCGGAATTGAGTATTGGACGTTCAAGATTCGCTGCCAGATAAGCCAATAATTCCATAAGTACTAAATAGAACAGAAAAAAGAGACAATCCTACACGTTTTGAGTAGTGTAAGCACCTGTATCGTTTTTCTGAAGTTCTTGGGTTCTTCAGGGTCCTCAAAAGGGTATGCACCGACCAACATGACGTATAAAGTTACTCCACACGACCACACGTCAGCAATCTGTGCCAGTAACAATGCGCAGAAGTTCATATTAGCTTCGTGATGAATTGTAGTGCAAATCAGCAAATTACTTTAGCTATTCTGCCATAGTTGTGAGGACGACGCCAAATGTTAACTGACGTAAGACATATGCTCGACCCCCAACCATTGAAACAAGAAAGAAGGACAAAAGGGTCTTACTTATAAATCACTAATTACTATAGACTTAAGGCTCAACAGAGTTGTAGAAATGATTGTATCACCATCTGTAGACAATTTTAGTCTCACCGAGCAACCAAAACACAAAAACGGGAAAGTGGAAGCAGCATAGCACCATACAACTCTGTCATATTATTAAGATTGCTACCTTAACATGTTATTCTCTGCGGAAGTCAGTATGTGTTTTATATCTTCCCCACTCCAGGTCATTTACCTAATATGATCCATTTGTTACCAACTATTTCACTTTCTAGATACCCAAATGTTTATTCTTTCAAAAAGATAAGACGATATCCCATATGTGGCCTAAGAACATAGACCCTTTTGTGCTACTTTAATGTTCAATCACACCAACTGTATTGAGAACAAGTTCGACAGAACGTAAACGATCATAAAATCACGTGCTCAAGTTTAACATGCACCAAACTCAATATATATGTAAAAACAGTCAAATAACTCAACAAAAGTACTATAGCACTCACCTTCCCATCATATTCCTTCTTAAGCAGCACTTCTGGGGCAATATATGCGGGCGTACCGACAGTTGACTTGGGTTGCGAATGGAGCACTGAGGACTGAAATAAAGCAAGTTGTTACGCAAGATATATGAAAGAAGATGCAATGTATTAAGCACTTTAATAACTCGCATTGTCATTTAATCGTGCTGAACTTATTTAGATATAATCTTGACCTCATGCATGTATAATTCAGAAGAGACGAGTCAACCACGATCTATAACCGTTAAGATCTAGCAGAGATACTAAGCTGCAGAGAAGGCGGGAAAGACTGAAACAGAGAAAGAGAGACGTAATATACCTTGGAATATCCAAAATCACAAATCTTTAGCCGTGGAGCTGGGCTTCCATCCAGCAACGTGTTCTCCAACTTCAGATCACGGTGGCATATTTGCTTCGCAAGAATTAACAAACACAAACAAAATGCACATAAATTTCATTTTCTCCAGTATAGTAAAGCACAATGATTGAAAAACAGAGCTCTGTTTAGTACCATGGCATGACAGTAGCTGACACCTGATATCAGTTGCTGGAAAAAGAACCTCGCCTACAACAAAAGTTACAACTTATGAGGCATTCAAAACAAAAAAAAGAGAGCACCACTCCTGACAGCAAACATACTAATAATACCTCATCCTCGCTGAATCGCCCTGCATTGCATATCCTTTCAAATAGCTCTCCCCCCGAAGCATATTCCATCACAATGGCCAAGTGTGTCGGAGTTAGAATGACCTATAAATAAATCATAAAAACCGAAACCATTAAGCCATAAACAATCGATAAAACACCAAAGGATCTCGCGCGCAAACTCACCTCTTTAAATCTCACAATATTCGGATGCCTCAACGACCTGTGATTAATGATTTCTCGCTGCACATTTTCATCGATCTGTCACAATAGATACCCAAAATTAACGACAGAAATAAAAAAAAGCAAAAAAAAAAAAAAAATCCAATTCTCAACACATCAAATAACATCCAACACTTCAAGCTACCATCTATCCTTCTAAGTTCTTTACCATCAATTTCTCAAAAAAATACGAAAATCACTGTTTAAGTTCATCACAATAGCTACATACACCGAATCCAAACCTCGATCCATTTTACAACGTACAATACATCAAACGCAACAGAAACCTAACCCTCAACTCTCCGCAACATCAACCGAAACCTCGATCCATTTTACAACGTACACAATACATAAAACGTAACAGAAACCAAAACGTGAACTCTCCACGACATCAACAACATGCAATAAACCAGTTAATCAAAAGTCACAAAAAACACGAAAATCATTATTGAAGTTCACCATAACAACTACATACACCTCAACCTCAACCTCGATACATTCCACAACAGAAACAATACGTAAAACATAACAGAAACCGATACGTAAAGTTAACTCTCCACTCCACACCAACAACACAACACAACACGCAACAAAACAGAATCAAAATTCACAAACAAACTACCTTCTCACCCCTCTCGATGTACTTAACCGCAACGAGCTCATTACTCTGGCGATCCCTCATCAACCGCGCCACGCCAAAATTCCCCGACCCGATATCCCGCACCAGCTCGTACCTATCACTGTCGTGCATAATCGGCATATCCATACCCATACCCACCGTCATTTGCCCCCTCTGATCCATTCACACACACAAAACCCTAATTCGAATTTCGTCACAAATAAATAAATAAATAAATCACGAAATTGAGGCTTTAATTGTGACGAATAGCATACCCCCGTCCCCGTGACGAGCTCACTTACTCACCACCAACTTTACACCAATTATTTGACCCCCAATTGTGTTTTTTTCTTTCTACTTTTGATCATAGTGCGTCACTCTACTTTATTGAGTTATATATATATAAACATGTGTATCTATACATTACACATACGTGGGATCAATTATATGAGCTCGTGAAGGTGAGGTGACACTGTGACACCTTTTTTTTTTTTTTTAGTGTTTTTGTATACGGTGACAGTTAAGCTTTCTTCTTTGAGCTTCGAGAGAAATGCTGTTGCTGGCATTTTAAATGAGGTTTGTGAAATTACAAAATGGGGTCTGCTCTAGTTTAAGAAATTGGTTACAACCCGTCATATTTGGTGTAATTACACGTACCTCTCCTCTAGTTTGAATAATTAGAATCACCTTTCCTCCGACCAAATAATGGAAATGAACTTTCTATTTTCTCCTTGATGTTAAAAAATTTAGATTTATGTTGAATAAGAGACTATTTAATAAATTTAGCACAAAATTTAATTTTTAAATTATTAATAAAATTTAAATAAACAATAAAAATTTGATTCCCACTTCAAATATTTGTAAAATCTAAAAAAAAAAGGATTTAATGCTCAATGTTCTAGCTTGTGAATTTATATTTAAGTTGCTTCTTGTACTACATTTGAAAATGTGTTACTAATTAAATAACTCATTGTGATATGTTAGCACATTATTATTTTTTTCCACCATTGAAATATGCTCATTTTATTCTGCACCAATAGTCTTTTTTTACCAATAACAATTTAAAAGCTAATGTATTGTATCATACATATGTATATACTTCTTGTTAATGACGTTGCTTTACAAAGTTATCAAATAAGTAATAACTTTTGTTATATAATTGGATAAAATTATTTTAGTGTTAATTTTAATATTCTTTAAAACTTTATCAGTGACTTTTAAAATAAATTATGTTAAATTCCTGTAAATTAATTGATAATGGCAAACTTTGAAGTTCATCTATATTTTTGAGATGAAGAAAATTAGAATAGGTAATTGTAATATTTTGAAACTTCAGGGTCAATGACCGTAATTATCCCTTAAAAATAATATAGGTTGGTGCCTTTTTGGGGAGGTGGTGGATGAGGTGGTTCTTTTTTGCTTTATTGGGTATGGCGCAATCAGCACGAGAAAAGAGGAAGCGTTATTGTGGTGACAAGTGTCGGGTTTGTAACTATTTGTTTATTATGGGAGTGAAATTGCATGAGGATACAATGCATGATGTCTTTGTTGTTTAATAATTTGGGACCCCACCTCGCGTGGATTCAAGTTTCCTAAAACCATTTAGGAGAAAATCTCAAAAACAATTTTGTTTAGAATGATGTCAGTCTTTTAATTTTAGTGTCCTAACAATTTACTCAAACATAATAAGTGAGCAAAGTCGAGGAGCAATTCATGTAGCCCATCGAAATGCTTAAATTATTAATACTATACTATCGAAACGTAGAGGTGAGATACATTTTGAGCAATGTACATTTTTGTGTGTGGATTGTGTATTGACATGAGACTAGCTTTGTGATATTCTTTAAATGATCAAAAATGAATCGACAACTATATGGTGCATGTAACATGCAAACATGGAGGTTAACATGATAAAAAACTGTTTACGAGAGTTCACTTGTAATTTTAATATAGCATTGAGATCAAATTCTAACTGATTTAGCAATTTGTAAGTCAATAATCGGCCTCAATATCAATCTTTAGTGAAGAACGAGATGCTCATTGATCATATATCTCACTTGTGTATCTCGTAAGGAACTCAACGAGTTATAATCAATTATGATGTATCAATATATATTACATTATCTAATATATAAAAATCCGCGACTGTTATCGATTTTGGTTTACGTATATAAATCAATATACAAGTAGCTGAGTAATATTTGCTTACTTTTATTTATATTAAGATAAAGATATTTGCTAATACAAGTTAGTAAAATGCTTCACAAAATTAAAAAATAACAAAAAAACAAAAATGTGTTAATATTGGACTATAGGTTCATATTCGGGTTATCAACTTACTCAACCCTGACCCGTTTTATCCATTCAACAACTAATAACAAATCCAACACCAAAACCCCACCGGCGTCGCCGCCGTCGCCGGAGCTTAATCTCCGCCGTCAGAAATGCTCTTAAGCTGCCACTACCACAACCACATATTCACTCCCTCTCTAATACACTCCTCAACCAAAATCAATCACCGCCAATTTCTCAACCTCGCAATAAAACCCTACCGCAAATCCTCAATTCGTCCAATTGCAGCTCAATCACGCCACGTCATCGACGAAATCGAACCGTTGACCGATGAAAAACCCGAGGAGAGGTTCAATTTCGATAACTCGTTTGAGTTGACCGAGGTGAAGAGGTTTGACTCGCCGGCGGTCGAGGTGCAGGAGCTCGATGAGCTGCCGGAGCAGTGGCGGAGGTCGAAACTGGCGTGGCTTTGTAAGGAGCTTCCGGCGCATCGGTCGAGCACGTTTGTTCGGGTGCTGAATGCTCAACGGAAGTGGATTCGGCAGGTCGATTGCACGTACATTGCGGTTCATTTCATGCGGATTCGCGAAAACGAGGCTGCGTTTAGGGTAATGCCCCTGTTTTTGTTTCTATACGTTTTCTCAAAAAGTAAACGAAATGTTATAGAAAAGTATTTTTCGAGTTTATTGCAATTAACTGTTGTTATGATGTTTTGGAAACGTGTTGAAAAGCTCTTGAGAGATTATGAAAAGTTTCTAATAATTAGCTGACTGAAACATACGTTGTATATGAAACGTTGATCCATGCTAGAATTACACTGTTTGGCTCGTGTTGAACGTAATGCAACTTAGGATCATGGGCGAAGATCGTTTGTGCCCTTTTGTGTCACCACATGTGCCACTTAGTTTGTTCTCATTTCATGATGATATGTGACAGCATGGAGGACACATTCACGACTAGTTTGCAAAATTTATGCAGTCGAATTGTATTCGTTTTGTGTGTTACACATCATCAGTTTCTCTTGTTCAAGCTTGAGATAGATTTAAGAGGGATTTCGTGTTGTTCAGGTGTACAAATGGATGATGCAGCAGCATTGGTTTCAATTCGATTTCGCCCTTGCTACCAGATTAGCAGATTACATGGGTAAGGAGCGGAAATATTTGAAATGCCGTGAAATATTTGATGATATAGTTAACAAAGGACTAATCCCTAACGAATCGACTTTTCACATTCTGATTGTCGCCTATCTTAGTTCTCATGGCTCGACTTGTTTGGAGGAAGCATGCAGCATTTACAACCGTATGATTCACTTGGGACGATATAAGCCTCGACTTAGTTTGCACAATTCTCTTTTCCGAGCTCTTGTGAGTAAAACAGGGGGTTCTTGCAAACACCATCTTAAGCAGGCGGAGTTTATTGTTCAGAATCTTACTACGTGTGGACTAAAAATACATAGTGATATCTATGGCGGGCTTATATGGCTTCATAGTTATCAAGACGTGATAGATAAAGAAAGAATTTCATTGTTAAGAGCAGAGATGAAATCAGTGGGGATTAAAGAGAATGTAGAAGTACTCGTCTCTGTTTTGAGGGCTTGCGCCAAGGAAGGCGATGTCGAGGAAGCTGAAAGAACCTGGACGAAGATTGTTTCCTCCCACAATAAACCTCCAACTCAAGCGTTTGTGCATCTAATGGAGGTCTATTCTAAGGTTGAGAAACCAATGAAATCTTTAGAAATCTTCAGGAGTATGCAAGAAAGGGATTGCTGCAGTGTCGTGGGATACTACAAAATCGTAGAAGTATTATGCAAAGCTCGGGAGATGGAACTCGCGGAGTCTCTCATGACAGATTTCATAAACAGCGGTATGAAGCCGTTGATGGAATCTTTTATTGATTTAATGGAAATGTATGCTAATTTAAACATGCACGAGAAATTGGAGTTGACTTTTTTCCGATGCCTGGAGAAATGTAATCCCAATCGAACCATTTATGGCATTTACTTAGATTCATTGGTACGGACTGGGAATCTCAACAGGGCAGAAGAGATTTTTAACCAAATGCATGAAAATGAGGCAGTTGGAATTAATTCCAGATCATGTAACACGATCTTGAGCGGATATCTCGCATATGGTCATCATGTTAAAGCAGAAAAGATTTATGGTTTAATGTGTCAGAAGAGATACGACGTAGAATCTTCCTTGACAGAGAAACTTCAGCTTGTCCTGAATTCAAACCAGGAAGAACTGGAAAAACCAAATCTGAAGCTGAGCAAAGAACAGAGAGAGGTCGTAATAGCTTTACTATTGAGTGGTTCGACTGTAAGGTTCGACGAGGAAAATAAGAGTTACGCAATCCATTTCGTATTCAGAGAGAATTCAAAGACTCATTCCTGTTTGAAAAGCCATATATACAACCAATTTCGCGAGTGGTTGGCTTGTGACTTTCTGGTAGATGAGGACACTGGCGACATTCCAAATCGGTTCAGTACGATATCACATCCTTATTTTGAGTACTACGCGGATCAGTTTTGGTCACAGGGTCAACCCGCGATTCCTAAACTAATCAACCGGTGGCTGACGCCTCGTGTTCTTGCGTATTGGTACATGTACGGCGGTTACAGGACATCCTCGGGGGATATCTTGTTGAAGCTGAGGTTTGGAAAAGAGGACGTGTTGAGAATCGTTCGAGCGTTTAAGGAAAGATTGTTGGATTGTCGGGTCAAGACGAAGGGAGCGGTTTTTTGGATTGGTTTACTTGGATTAAATGCAAGAAATTTTTGGGAACTAACAGAACCCTTTGTACTGGTGGACTTGAAAGAATCTTTAGGACCGGAGTTTGATTCTTCCGGTGGAATCTCGGCAGATTCTGATGGAGATACTTCGGATTATGGCCAACAGAGATGGTGACAATCTAGATATATAGGGTCAAATAATGTCTATTGTAGTTACTCGAAAAGAAGGTAATATAGGAGAAACTATTTTTTTTATCGGACGAATTATTATTTATGCCCTGTAAGGCTGTAAGTTACCCTTTTTATTGAAAATGCGCGTTATGTTACCAATTATACAAACATGCCCCGTAACTATGCGTTTTTTTTGTAGAAAATGCCCTTTGGGTGCCACATGTGTATTTCGGCCTACGCGGCATCCACCGTGGCTGCCACATGTGTTTTTTTTGTCTATGTGGCTGCCACATGTAATATGTTTAAAATAAAAATATATTTATATCCATAATATATATAAATATATATAAAAACTATATCTTTATGTATTAAAATATATATCAAATATATATATAACTATATAAAAAAAGGTAAAAAATAATCATTTATATCTATAATATATATAAATATATAAAAAAAGTATATCTTTATGTATTAAAATATATCAAATATATATTTAAGTATATAAAAAAGGTAAAAAATCATAAATATAATTTTCTATTATTGAAATATTAAATTTTTTTTTTACTGAAATAAAAAAAATCTTGTTTTTTTGTGAAATTAAAAAAAAACTTTTTTTTTTACTGAAATAAAAAAAAAACACACCCACCGGTCCCCCCCCTCCCCCCCCCGTCCCCCCCACACCAGTCAAACACCCCCCCCCCCCCACCCGCTGCAACTCGCCGGTTGCAGCTGACGCCGCCACCACTGCAACCACGGGTTGCAGCGGTGGCGGCGTTGGTTGACGCCACCACCACTGCTGGTGGCGAGTTGCGGCGGTAATTAAATAATCGCCGCAACTCGCCACCAGCAGTGGTGGCGGCGTCAATCAACGTCGCCACCGCTGCAACCCGTGGTTGCAGTGGTGGCGGCGTCACTGCAACCGGCGAGTTGCAGCGGGGGGGGGGGGGGGGGGTGTTTCACTGGTGTGGGGGGGGGGTCCGGTGGGTGTGTTTTTTTTTTTTAATTTTAGTAAAAAAAAAATGTTTTTTTTTAATTTCACAAAAAAACAATTTTTTTTATATAGTTATATATATTTGATATATTTTAATACATAAAGATATACTTTTTTTATATATTTATATATATTATAGATATAAATGATATTTATGATTTTTTTTACCTTTTTTTATATAGTTATATATATTTGATATATTTTAATACATAAAGATATAGTTTTTATATATATTTATATATATTATGGATATAAATATATTTTTATTTTAAACATATTACATGTGGCAGCCACATAGACAAAAAAACACATGTGGCAGCCACGGTGGCTGCCACGTAGGCCGAAATACACATGTGGCACCCAAAGGGCATTTTCTACAAAAAAAACGCATAGTTACGGGGCATGTTTGTATAATTGGTAACATAACGGGCATTTTCAAAAAAAGGGGTAACTTACAGGGCATAACTAATAATTCGTCCTTTTTTATCCTCATAGTATCAATTTATAAATTTGCATATTTGAAACTAATTTGTATAATTAGAATATTGGATGTCATGTTAATTAGCGAATGTAGAAACTAGAAAGCAAACACAAAAACCAGTCAGTACTAAATAACACAGTTGGCAACGGTAATACTTTATACTTGCACCTAAATACAAGTCCGCGGGTTATGTTTAAATTGTTTAATTACACCATATAAGAAATCAATGGTCAAATCACCCTTGTATTCCCCAAAAGTTGCACTTTTTCCTTTGTTCATTTTTTTTTAATTCATTTGTTACATTTAACGTAAAACAAAATTTGCGTCGTAATTTAAAGAGCCAAACCAAAAAATATATTCATAATAACTTTCTTGCGAATAAAAAGTTCGCTCAACAAGTGAACTACACATTTCTGTATACAATATCTCTTACAACCGTCGTACGACTATGTGATACAACTAACGAATAAAATTTCTATACAATATTATAGGTACTAACAAGTCCATTATATTGCCACTACCATGATAGCTACAATCGTATCGTTGCACTACTCATCGCTTAACGAAACCCCTAATACTCGAGCTAATTCGTAAATTTGACACAATAGAGGTACCAATTTGCAAGAAATAACGTCTTATATATAAACTACAAATTTATTTTTCAGTCAACCCTATTACATTTTCACCACCCTTGCATGAAACCAACAAAAAAAAAAAGAAAAACACAATGGCGAATGTGTCGGAATCCCAGCTGGTGACTCGGCTCGTTGAGATTCTTAAAAGCTCCGACCTCGACACCACGACTGCGAGCTCCATCCGCCGCCTCCTGGAGGAGGAGTTCGCCGTCGAGTTTCTAAACAGCCGGAAGGAGCTCATAAGGCAGCATATCGAGCTCTTCCTCAGAAGACTCACAGCCCAAAACGATGTCGTTGTCGCCGAACAACAACGAGAAGAAGAACAAGAAGTGAACGAGGATTTCGAAAACGAGGCCGTATTCGAAGAAGGAGAGAAAGAACAGGGGAGAAAGAGAAAAAAGAGGTTAAAATTTTGCTTTTTTGGCGATATATTGAATAAAGATTGAATCTTTTTACATAACCGCGATATATTTCTATTTTTGGCTTGTGATTAACAAAAAATGTAGTTACAATAACTATTATTTTCTGTTTCTTGTAATGTATTTTTTTGTCTTTAATGTTAATTCTTTGGTGTTTTTGGTGATATATCGAAGAAAGATTTGATCTTTTGTAAGTTTTGTAGTATGTATGTCTATGGATATCGATACGTTTCTATTTTGTATCGATATGTTGGACAATCAGAGTAGTTGTCTACATAGATTGTTGGCTCTGACTTAGTAAGGAAATGTTAATTCTTTTTGAAATTATGTCTCATTGTTCTGACTATTAGTATTGTGTGAAGGAAAGTGTCTTCACAGTTACTATTAATATATTTCGTTTTCCATCGATTCCTCATACTTTTTGCACGTTCTTTCAACTTCATAAGTGAGGCTGCAGATACAGGTTCAAACTTAAAGAAGAAAAGGCCGGGCGGCTTCTGCAAACCATGTGGCCTTTCTCCCCAGCTTCAAGAGTTTTTGGGGGTGCCCAAGCTACCTAGGACCGAGGTATGTTGTAAAAGATTACTCTTCCTCTGCAATGTTTCCTCTGCAACCTTTCTTAACGATAAACGTTAAGATGAGCCATTACATCTCTTTAGGTAGTAAAGAGGATTTGGTTGTATATCCTCAAAAAGAATCTGCAAAATCCGGAGGATAAGCGAAAAATCTTATGCGATGAGTCTCTACACAGAGTTTTCGGTGTTATGAGCATCGACATGTTTGAAATGAGTAAAGCACTCTCCAAGTACACTTGGTCACTGAATGAAGGTACATGTTCGATATAAAGCTTTAGTTTTCAGTGTTTTTATATTTGTATTAACAGAGTCCGGTCGAACAATGTCACAATCGTCGATAAAGCTGTGTTTAATGACATGAAATTGTAAGGTTGAGTTACTTTGGAGTTGATCATCTACTTCCTTTTTCCATCTGCGAGTTGGTAAATTAGACGAATCGTAAAATCCACGTTGGAAGTAGTAAGTTGTCAAGATTAGTAGTTCAATAAACCTATGCTTGTTGATGCACAGTCTAACTTGATACACCTGATAAGACTTCAATAACTCCAACAATCTTATGTCCCCTGTTTTGTTAAGCGTCAACGGCACATTCGATTTGGTCTTGATAATTTACCCAATGTGCAGCTACTGACATCAAATCATCGCAAAAGGAAATGCAACACAAACAACGAAAAGAAGCAGGTGAGAACATCACATTTTTTTCGCATTTTGAGTTTACCTATATATTGTTGATAACTTGCCTGTATATTTGTTTCTTCGCATTTGCGTTAGATTCTTGCTGCATATAGTTTGAAATTTTCTTTCATCTGTGAGTTGAGAAACTAGGCGAAATGTACAACGTATGTTAAAAGTAGTACACTGACGAATAGTTACCAAATACTCTGAAATATGTGCAGCCACCAGTAGCAAATCCTCACAAAAGGAAAGACAAGGCAAAGAAGTAGGTGAGACATCACAAGTGTTTTTTCAGATTTCCAGTTTTACGTCTAGATTGTTAATAAGTTGACTCTATATTCGTCATTGCAAATGTCTTTAAAGGCATATTTTTATAGATGACATGCTATATTTCATGTTCAGATGAGCCACAAGGGAAAGTGAAACCGGAGAGACCGACAGATTCTAATATAACAAATCCACTCCCTCTATCAGATGCTCTGATTGTTGCGCAGCAATACGATAAACATAAAATCATACACAAACGAAAAGCAAAAAAAAACACGTTATTTGTTTACCCAGTTCGTTGCCTACATCTGGGGGCGATACCAAGTCAGGATTTTCACTATGTGTTATGTTGTAGGGTTACAATTACAAGAGAGGCTATTTATAATAAGGACACACTCCTAATATTAGACAACTCCTTATATTAGGCAACTCCTAATTATAGAATTACACAAACTCTGCAATTCCCAGGAAACTAGGTCTCTACAACTCTCAGTTAAACTAGGAAACTTTGGTAATTCAGGCTCTACAAAACCTAACAATCTCCCACTTGGAGACTAATGTCATCGTAACCACATCTTCACTCTTCCACATAACAATCCTCTAACAATGGTACCGCCATCTTTGGACTCTTCAAGCACCAAGTCCAGTTGAAGCCATGCAAAGCTTCAACCTCTCTAAGGTCACAACCTTAGTCAACATATCAGCAGGGTTCTCACTTCCCGGAATCTTCACAAGTTGCAAAGTCTTCTTCTCCAAGAGATACCGTATGTAGTGATACTTCAACTCAATGTGCTTTGTTCTCAAATGAAATGCCGGATTCTTGGCTAAGAAAATAGCACTCTGACTATCACTATATAGAATACTATTTATTTGCCCTTTTCCCAATTCACCCAAGAAATTCTGCAACCATACCATCTCTTTACTAGCTTCCGTCACCGCTACATATTCAGCTTCTGTAGTAGACAAAGCCACAATCTTCTGCAACTTAGATCCCTATGAAATAGCCGTACCACCCAATGTGAAAACATAACCAGTAGTACTCTTTCTTCCATCAAGATCACCCGCCAAATCAACATCTACATAACCATTCAAGTCCGTGTATTTTCCCTCAAAACACAATGACCTATCACAAGTACCACGCAAGTACCTAAAGATCCACTTCACTGCTTCCCAGTGTTGCTTTCCCGGACTAGTCATATATCTACTCACAACTCCCACTGCATGCGCAATATCTGGTCTTGTACACACCATAGCATACATAAGACTCCCAACTGCTGAAGCATATGGAGTTTTCTTCATCTCTACATGCTCCAAATCACTAGTAGGTGACTCCCTTTTTGGTAATCTAAACGGACTACCTAAAGGAGTGCTTACTGGCTTTGCATCTTGCATACTGAATCTCCTCAACACTTTATCAATGTAATCAGACTGTGAAAGATACAACTTACCCGCCACCTTATCCCGATTTATCCGCATACCCAAGATTTGTTTTGCCTCGCCAAGATCCTTCATGGCAAAACGTTAAGATAGTTGCTTCTTCAACTTGTTCACTTCTTGAACACAAGAACCTGCTATCAGCATGTCATCAACATATAACAGCAAAATAATGAAGCTACTATCAGACCTCTTAAAGTAACAACAAGGACGAATTATTAAAAATGTCCGCTAACTTTCACAAAAAAGTTAAAATGCCCGTTTTTTTCGGGCCTGTCAAAAATGCCCGGTATCTTTCATATAATATTGCAAAAATGCCCGATGGCCTTATTCGGGCTAAATGTTTTCAAACAAACCCTTCTAATTCTAAATATTGTATTTGCACCCCAAAATAAATTGCACTTTGCACCCTAATATATATATATATATATATATAACATATATATATATATAACCATTTATAAAAATAAAACACATATATATAAAAACAATAACAAACAAATATATATATATATATAACTATTTTTAAAAATAAAAATATAAATAAAAATTTAAATCTTAATAAATGTAAAACATAAATATATTTATATCCATAATATATATAAAAAAATACCTTTATGTATTAAAAAACATTTTATATATATAAATATATAAAAAAGGGAAAAATCATAAACATTATTTTTTATTACTAAAATTTTAAAAAATCTATTTCTTACTACTGAAATTTAAAAAAAAAATAAAAATTGACCACCCCCAACCCCCCGACAACACCCCCCCCAACCCCGCCACCACTGTAACGTTGTAGTGGTGACGGCGTCGATTGACGCCGCCACCGCTGCAACGGCGAGTTGCAGCGGGGTTGGGGGGGGGGGGGTTGCGGGGGTTGGGGGTGGTCGCGATCCGGACGGGGTGGGGGGTGGGGGGGGGGGGGTGGTTGCGGGGGTTGGGGGTGGTCGCGATCCGGACGGGGTGGGGGTGCGGTGAAGAAGATGATGATTTTTTAAATTTTTTTATTTTTTATTATTATTATATATATTTATTATTTATACAAAATAGTTATATATATGTTTATATCTTTATTATTATTAACATGTATATACATTTTATTATTATTATTATTATTATTAATATATATATATATATTATTACTATTTTTACAAAATAGTTACATATATGTTTATATATATATGACCCTTTTTTAATTATATTTATATATATGTTTATTATTCTTATTGTTATTTTTATATATATGTTCAGTATTATTATTTATATATATATATATTTATTATTTTTATAAAATAGTTATATATATGTTTATTATTTGTATATATATTGGGGTGCAAAGTGCAATTGGTATATGAAAGATACCGGGCATTTTTGACAGGCATTGTACCGCCACGTAGGCACATTTAGCCCGAATAAGGTCATCGGGCATTTTTGCAAGATTATATGAAAGATACCGGGCATTTTTGACATGCCCGAAAAAAAACGGGCATTTTAACTTTTTTTGTGAAAGTTAGCGGGCATTTTTAATAATTCGTCATAACAACAATGATCAGCATTGCATCTCCCAAAGCCAATCTCATGCATGAAGCCATCAAACTTCATGTACCACTGTCTAGGAGCTTGTTTCAGACCATACAAGCTCTTTTCCAACTTGCAAACTAGCTCAACGTTACCCTCAAGCACATACCCCTCTGGTTGCTGCATGTAAATGTCTTCTTCAAGATCACCGTGAAGAAAATCTGTCTTCACATCCATCTGTTCTAATAATAAATTCTCTGCTACAACTATGCTTAAGACCATCCTAATAGTTGTTAACTTCACCACGGGAGAAAATATGTCAGTGTAATCAACCCCTTCTTTCTGTTGAAAACCCTTCACAACCAGCCTTGCCTTGTAACGTTTGCTACCATCTGCTTCCTCTTTGATTCTGTAAACCCACTTGTTATGCAACGCCTTTTTCCCCTTTGGAAGCTCAACAAGATCCCACGTGTTGTTCGACTTCAAGGAATCCATCTCATCATCCATTGCAAGCTCCCACTTGCTCGAATCAACACTTTTCACTGCCTCTGCATAACACTCTGGCTCACCACTATCAGTTAATAACAAATAATGTAAGGCAGAGGAATACCTCTCAGGAGCACGATGTTCCCTACTTGATCTCCTCAAAGTAGGCTCTGGAGTACGTGGTTCTTCCTCATTAGTCACCTCGTTTTCCAGAATCTTGTCTTCATCAGAATTGGAGACATCCAATTCCACAATCTTCGGGTCTTTAACCCAAGTATCAACACCCACAGTGTTTGATGCACTCAATCTGTCTTTGTACAAAACTTGTTCATTAAACACAACATCTCTACTACGAATAACCTTACTGTTTTGGTCATCCCAAAATTGATACCCATAATCATCGCCGCCATATCCAATGAACGTACACTTCACAGATTTTGCATCTAACTTTCTCCAAGCAGTAGCATCAATATGAACGTAAGAAACACAGCCAAATACTTTAAGGTAAGATAGGTTTACCTCATTTCCTCTCCAAGCTTCCTCTGGAATGCCGTTTTCCAGTGGAACGGATGGTCCTCGGTTGATCAAGAAAGCCGCAGTGTTAACTGCTTCTGCCCAAAACAGCTTAGACAACCCACACTTCAACCTTATGCATCTAGCCCTCTCATTCAAAGTTCTGTTCATACGCTCTGCAACCCCATTCTGCTGCGGTGTTCCTCTAACTGTCTTCTCCATGCGAATGCCATTATCTGCACAATACTTCTTAAACTCTGCAAGTTCATACTCACCACCATTGTCAGATCTCAGACACTTCACACGCAAACCAAATTCAGTTTCAACACGTGCTCTCCACTTCTTGAAAACCTCAAACGCTTTAGATTTCTGTTTCAAGAAGTATAACCATAACTTTCTTGTTGAATCATCAATGAAAGTCATGTAATACGAAGCTCCACCGAGAGACGAGACAGGGGCTGGTCCCCACAAATCACTGTGCACCAACTCTAACTTATGTTCCTTCAAAGTTCTGCCACCCTTTGCGAAACTAACCCGTTTCTGTTTTCCAAACACACAGTCCTCACAAAGACCCATATCAACTGTTTTCAAACCTGGCAGCTTACCCTTCGAACACAGATGCTTCATTCCTTTTTCACTCATGTGGCCCAGTCGACAATGCCACAAATCAGCGTCACTATGGCAGCTTACTCAAAACTAAGCCTGCAGAATTTCCCGACGAGTTACCTGATTCTCTCCTGCGAATTTCTTCGCTAACTATCAGATCTCTAACTTCGTCAAACTGCAGCTTTACCCTTCCCGCAGAGGCACTAACAGCCGTTACTGTCCCACTCCAGCTCTCCGGTAAAGAAGACAACAAAATTAGGGCTTTAATTTCGTCATCAAACTCGATATTTACCGAACTCAGTTGTTGTGTAATTAAACTGAATTCGTTCAGATGATCAGACGCCACAATTGTCTCTGTCATCTGAAGATGAAACAGACGACGCATCAGTTTTACTTTGTTGGCTGCTGATGGCTTCTCGAACATATCTGCCAGAACCTTCAACACACCCTTCGTAGTCGTTTCTTTTGCAGTGTGAAACGCCATGTTTCGCGACAACGATAACCTCACCGCGCTCATCGCCTTCCTGTCCAGAACCTTCCAGACGTCATCTTTCATGTCTGCCGGTTTATCATTCAGAGGTTTTCAGAGATCCTTGCTGTACAAGTAATCCTCAATTTGCATCCTCCAAAACCCGTAATCAGACCCATCAAACTTTTCGATTGATTTCCCTGCTTCCATCGTAACTGCTCCCACTGAACCTGATGCTCTTGATACCACTTGTTGCGCAACAATGCGATTAACATAAAATCACACACAAACGAAAAGCAAGAAAAGACACGTTATTTGTTTACCCAGTTCGTTGCCTACATCCGGGGGCGATACCAAGCCAGGATTTTCACTATGTGTTATGTTGTAGGGTTACAATTACAAGAGAGGCTATTTATAATAAGGACACACTCCTAATATTAGGCAACTCTTTATATTAGGCAACTCCTAATTATAGAATTACACAAACTCTGCAATTCCCAGGAAACTAGGTCTCTACAACTCTCAGTTAAACTAGAAAACTTTGGTAATTCAGGCTCCACAAAACCTAACACTGATCAAGTTCTTTGGTACATGCGAACGTGAATTGTCACGTGCACAAGCCACCAAGAAGATGTGGCAATACATAAAAGAGAACGAGTTGCAGGTTTGTTATTCATCGTGATCATGATTGGTTTTTATGGAACTACATCAACATGATCCATAATCATTTGACTTGTTTTTCGTCTCTTTTAGGATCCATCTGATCGGAAGATGGTCTTGTGCGACAACAAGTTGAAAGAACTCTTCAAAATCAATTCCTTCGTTGGCTTCGGTGTCTCAAAGCTACTGACTTCACATTTGATCAAGCCTAAAAAATGACTTGGCGTCTTTGTATTAGTTTCAAGTGCTCAAATAGGAAGTGGAAAACTAAGAAGTTATTTTGACCTCAGAAGCTGAATTTTTGTACTTAATGTACACTCAACTTTAAGAATTAGTTGTGCTAAATGTCTGATACTACAAAGTGCCTGCCCCGGTGATTCAGGATTTCAGGCTGGTTGTTGTTTGATACTACAGAGTACTTACTTTCGGAAGAATTTTGCAGTCTATTTCTGATTCTGGGAATTTTGCATTCTTGTAATACATTCGTCGTGTAAAATTTTGTTGTTTGATTCTTGTAGATGGTATTCTTGATATCGCTACGACATGAATGGCTGGATAGATGTAACATGCATGACTTAAGGCCTTAAAACATATATGGAATTGCAAATTATTGAAATACATATGTACTAATTCATCAAAAAAAAAAAAGAAATACATATGTACTCATTGCATGCGTACATAAGTATTCATGGATAACATACTCATCCTTTGCTCTTAAACCTGTTTACCAAGTAATTATTTCATATTGTCGAAGTATGGTAACGTAGTGCATATAATCCGATTAGCGGTGTAAATGCACATTGAAGAGTTTTTTGGGTCACTTTCTTACGATAATGTTCTAAGTTAATGATAGTGCTAACTGCTTGATAAATTTTTGGGTATAGATTTACACTTCAAATGATGCTATCATCAATGAATGATTCTATTATCTCGATGTAACTGTTCAATGGATTTCGTTTTGCATCTACCGTTTTTGTTATCTGCACTGGGATTTATTGAAACAACCGGCATGGTTTTGCTGACCATGAACAGAGTGAGGTTGAGCAATGTCATAGTCTTCGTTAAAGCTGGATTCAATGATATGAGATTGTAAGATTGAGTTGCCTCGGAGTTGATCATCTGCTTGCTTTTTGCATCCGTGAGTTGGTAAATTAGATGAATCGTAAAAATCCATGTTGGAAGTCGTACATTGTTAAGAATAGTTGTCGAATAACCCTAAGCATGTTGATGCAATATTCTAACTTGATACACCTCATTATACTTAAATAACTCCAACATTCTTATGCTATATATGCCATGAAAAACAGCGAACCAGTGTTATTACGCTTCAATGTCTCATTCGATTTGGTCTTGAATTTCTATAATTTACCAAATGTGCAGCTACCGACATCAGATCATAGCAAAAGGAAACGCAACACAAACAACGAAAAGAACAAGTGAGAACATCACAATTTATTTTTCTTCGCATTTTCAGTTCAAATTACCTATAGTTTGTTGATAATTTGACTGTATATTAGTTCATGCAATTTGTTATATTATGTTATTTTTAGCAAGTTGCATTTGCGTTATATTCTTGCAGCATATAGTTTGAAACTTCTTTCATTTGTGAGTCGTGAAATTGGTGAAATCTGTGTTAGAAGTAGTGCATCGTGAAGAATAGTCGTCGAATACACTACTGAAGTAGGTTGATACAGTTATTCTAACTCGATGCACCTTATTATACTTGTAACTCCAACAAATTTATGGTAAGCAATGAAAAAACGGAGGCGCGCGACAAGAAGTTTTTCTTCCTAGAGAATCTTGGAATTTAAATAATTTACTATATGTGCAGCCACCAAAACCAACTCTTTACAAAGGGAAAGAGGACACAAACAACACAAAGTGGAAGGTGAGAACATCAGAGTAATTTTTTGCATTTTGAATAGGCTGTTAGTAAGTTGGCTGTATGTTTGTACATTGAAAATATCCTTGCAAGCCGATAAAGGAAAGTAAAACCGGAGAGAGCGACAGCTTCTAATTTAACTGCTCCACTCCCTCTATCAGATGCTCTGATCGAGTTCTTTGGTAGAGGCGAACGTGAATTGCCCCTGCCCACGTCGTCAAGAAGATGTGGCAATACATAAAAGAGAAGAAGTTACAGGTTTGTTACTCATTTTTGAGCAAGTTGTTTACACAAAACGAAAATAAGTAAACATTAAACAACATCCACTGGTCTTCTCATTTTATGTTTCATTACACGTCAGTTCTCGCGCATTGTGTAATACTCATTATGTAAAATTTAGCTAATCGTTTCTGGTAGATGGTATATATACTTGATATCACTACGGCGTGAATGGTTGGATGGATGTATCATGCATGGCTAAGGCCTTAAAACAATATATGGACTTGCAAATTACTGAGATACGTTTGTACTCATTGCATGCATTCATAAGTGTTGATGGAGAACATATTCATGTTAAAGTAGCAGAAAAGATTTACGATTTGATATGTCAGAAGAGATACGACGTAGAATCTTCCTTGACAGAGAAACTTCAGCTTGTCCTGAATTCAAGCCAGGAAGAACTGGAAGAACCAAGCCTGAAGCTGAGCAAAGAACAGAGAGAGGGCTTAATAGCTTTACTCGTTTTTGGGTTGGTTTACTTGGATCAAATGAAAGAAAATTTTGGGAAATAACACAACCTTATGTACTTGTAGACTTAAAAGAATCTTTAGGACCAGAGTTTGATTCTTCCGGTGGAATCTCGGCAGATTCTGGTGGAGATGCTTATGATTATGGTGAATAAAAGAAGTGGCAACTTAGATAATCTCAAATAGTACTGTTGGTAGTAGATATAATAAGGAAAGGCAGTTTTCGAAAAGAATGGAAATATTTCTACTCTTGACATTGTTCATTGTAGAAAGGAAAGGTAACTTCTATTTTATTTTAGGGATAAAAACATAAGCCCCAACCTATGGGCACTTTTGCGCGTTGCCCCTTAAACTAATTTTATCATCACTTTGGTCCTTAACCTATATGGTGTCTGTTCGATTTGCCCCAATTGTGCATTTCCAGTCTTTTGTGGCCGGAATATGCTTTCCTTTGAGGTGTTTTTTTGTTTTTTTTTTTTGTCACCAACTATTATTATACATCTAGTACAACACATATGAGTCGGGTAGAGAGGAATATTTCGGCCAAAAATGGCCAAAATGGCCGGAAATAGGCAAATCCCTTGGTGCCTTCCTGGTCTTTTTGTGGCCAGAATATTCATCACTTGGAGGTGTTTTTTTTGCTTTTTTTTCACCAACTACTATTATGCATCTAATACAACACGTATGAGTCGGGTAGAGGTGAATATTCCGGCCAAAAATGGCTGGAAATGGCCCGACAATGCACAACTAGGGAAAATCGAACAGACACCATATAAGTTAAAGACCAAAGTGGTGATAAAATTAGTTTAAGGGGCAACGCGCAAAATTCCCCATAGGTTGGGGGGGCTTGATGTTTTTATCCCTTTATTTTATATATACATATATCTTTTTCAAGTGTTATTATATAACAAATATTTTTATGGCATTTTTGTAACACGTCTAAAAACTTGCACAAAATTACGAGAAGTCTTTAAAGTATAGAGAGGGGTCTCTAATATTAGCATTTTGTAACAAATTTGAATAGTTATGTGAAAAAACTTTAAACTTTGTTTTAAATAATAGGGGGAATTATTATTTTTGTCCAATAACTTTGGCAAAAATTACTTTTTGCCCTTTTTTTTCCGAGTCGATTTTTCTGCCCCGCTAGTTTTTATTTTTCGACTAAAAATGCCTAATTGCTCTTACTCGGGCCAAATTGCTGATGTGGCTGCCCAGTTAATAAGTTGCTACGCTTAGTCAATAAGTTGTCGCGCCACGTCATATTTTTTTAGCCCAAATAACGTTTTTTTGACTAATCCTTGTAATATTAAAAATTGCACTTGCACCCCAAAATAAATTGCACTTTGCCCCCCAATATATATATATATATATTTATAAATAATAAAATTTTTTTTATATAAAAACTTATATATAACTACTTGGTAAAGATAATATATATATATATATATAAATAATAATAATAAAGCTATATATAGATAATAATAATAAACATATATATAAATAATAATAAAAAAGCTATATATATAGATAATAAAAATAAACCTATATATAACTATTTATAAATAATAAATATTTTAACAATATATTAAAATAAAAAATAGAAAAAAATTAAATTAAAAAAAATACAAATTTAAAAAAAAGTCATCATCTTCATCACACTTTCCCGTTACCCCCCCCCACCCCGCCGTCACCACCACCGCTGCCCCGCCTCCACCACCATCAACCCAATCACCACCACCGTTGCCCCGTCATCATCACTGCTCCTGGCCGGAAATCACCTGCTCCAGCGACTCCGCCGTCGCCGGAATCTCCGGCTCTACAATGTCGACGGTACTATTCCGAATCTCATCTCCAATTTCATCACCACCCCCAATTTTATCGACAGTACTATTTCAAATCACCACCCCTAATTTCATCACCATCCCCAATTCCCCCCCTCCCCCCCTTATAAACGTTAAATGGAACGCGATTCCGAGAAGAATCGAAAACTCCGGCGGGGTGCGGGGAAGAAGAAGAAGAAGATGATATGTTTATTTTTTTATTTTTATTTTGGGGTCCAAGTGTAATTTTAAAAAACTATTGGTTAAGTTGTGTAATAATTCATATTATCTTAAAAACGTTTTTTCAGCAAAAAAATTCGACGTGGCTATAGCAACTTATTGACTAAATGAGCAAAATGAGCACTTTTTTGACTGTCCAGCCACGTCAGCGTTTTAGCCTGATTAAGATAAATTGGGCATTTTTGATCGAATTTTGAAAACTAACAGGGCAAAAAAACCGCCTCGAAAAAAAAAAGGGCAAAAAGTAATTTTTGACAAAGTTATTAGACAAAAATAATAATTCCCCCCAAATAATATAAATCAGCTGCGAAAGTGAAAGAGAAAATAGAAAAGGACAAAGCTTTAATCGCCTCATAATATTATTTTATGAAATTGCATATTCAAAAGTTTTTCAACTCTTTGTCTTTCATTATTAGAATATTTAATGTAATGCGAATTTCGAAAGCAAAACCAGTCAAATACATCAATCAGTAGTAGTAAATAGACAGCTTGCAACTCAAAATGATTGGACCTACAAACACATATATCTAGATTTTCTTGGCAAATTAGTCTCCGAGTAATGTTAATTCGGTAACTTCCATCATGTGAAAAATCAATAATCATTCCCCACAATTTCGAAAAGTTGCACATGACTCCTTGTTCAGTTTTATAATATGTTTATATTTAGTTAATAATAAATCAGCCCCGCTACTCCTAATATTCTTTTATAGTTTCAAATCTAATTGTAATCTTTCTTTAAAACAATATAATCAGAAGTAACCGTTGGATGAGTTGCTTGCTTTGATAGATGAAACATGATTTTATAGTTCGCTGAACTGACGACATGGTGCAACCAAGACTCAAATCTAAACAATTTCGTATAATATAGGAAAAGGCCGCCCAATAATTATTTTAAACGTAAATGGTAGTAGTTTGATATAATTTCGTCTGAGTTACACGGAATATATTAAAAAGTACAATGCGGGTGTGAATACACTAGTCTATACTAATTTTACGTTGACTAGTTTAGTCTCGAACACTTGATAAACACGTAAGAATAATCCAAGTAAACTCAGAGTAGCAAAAGCCTCTAACCTGAAACTCTTGAATTGCCCCCAATTCACGAAAGATCTCAATTCTAACAATAAATCTAGATCTGATCGAAGTATAAACATATATACCTCAAATTTGTAACTCAATTTTCACGTAACCTTTTCGAGAAAAATTGTACAAAAACTAGAATTTGCATGGACGAGTGAATACACATCACTATATCGCGGAGTAACGTGTATACATGCTACTTTCAACGAAACTAACTTGTAAATTTACATAAAACAAGGGCCAAATTTGCAAAAACAAAAGCCATCTTAATTTATACATAATTCCCTTCCAAGTCAACCCTATTTTACCATGTTTGCATGACAAAAAAGATTTTCAAATTTCACCTTCAATATAATGGCCACAACGGACAAAGCGCTGGTGACTCGTTTAACTGAGATTCTCAAAAGCTCCGACCTCGACACCACGACGGCGACGTGCATCCGCCGCCGCCTGGAGGAGGAGTTCGCCGTCGATTATTTGAACCGCCAGAAGGAACTCATCAGGCAACAAATCGAGGTTTTTCTCAAAGGACTTACCGCCAAAAACGACCTCGTTGTCGTCGAACAACGAGAAGGACAAGAACGAGAAGTGAATAAGGATTCCGAAAACGGGTTCGTGTTGGAACACGAAGGAGAAGAGAGTGAGGAGAAGATTGAAGAAGAAGAGGAACGTAGGAGAAAGAGAAAAAAGGGGTAATTATTTTGTTTTTAGTGTTAATTTTTGAAAAATATTAGTTTCTTGAAATATATCATTGAACTGTTTGATAATTTGTGAAAAAGTTTCTAATATTTAGCTGACCGCGGATTGTAGTGGAAAAGTTTTTGTTTCGACTCGTTATAAGCGAAAGTGTAGTTACGATACGTTTAGTTTTTTAATTTTCTTGAATCATATCGTGGGGCTGTTGAAAATTTGCGAAAAGTTTCTAATATTTAGCTGGCCAGTGAAATGTACTTGAAAAGTTTCTATTTTGGTTCCTTAGAAACAAAATTGTAGTTACGATATACTATTTTCGTATACTATTGAAAACTTTCGAGAAGTTTCTAAGTATGTATGGCCATGGCATTTGAAATCGTGACTTTAATTTATAAGTATGGCCATGGCATTTGAATTTTCTTGAAATATATGGGAAAACTCTCAAAAACTGTGAACGTTTGTAATATGTTGCTAGGCAAACACATTTATAAGTATGACATATGGAATCTTCATTGGATTGAACTCGTGTGGATCCAAGGATATTACAATGAAAAAATCAATCTTTATATGTTTCCTTTATTGGATTGAACTCGCGTGGATCAAAGTTTATAATTTCTATGCGAAACATAGTGTAACGTTTCTATTTCTAAACCCGTATATGCAAAAGATAATTACAAAGTTTATTTTCCTGATTTTCTTGAAACATATGGAAGAACTGCGGAAAATTGCGAAAAGAGTCTAATAACTAGCTGGTTGAAATGTATGTTGAAATCCGAATTGTTATCTATGTGTGCGTGGCTGCGTGCTGTCATAGTAGTTATGAAGTTCCGTATAAATTCCTTTTTGTGATCTTCTTGTAGTTGTGGACCAATGAATGACAATGCGTAGTTGGAGAGTTTGGTTGGCGTTAAACTTGAGGACAGATGATGTAACAAGCAAAGATTCAGTCTTTTTGCATTTCCTGTATTGGGTTGATTGACTCGCATGAATGAAAGCTTCTAAACTTATCGCAAAACATACTGAAACGTTTCTTTTCTTGACTCAGTATACAACACGTGACAACAAATTTATTTTCCTAAATTTTCTTGTAACAGATTGAAGAACTCTCTAAAAACTGTCGAAACATACATCAAAATCAAAACTTGAATCTATGTGTTGACCTGGTACTTGAGAGCTTCCCTATAAATATCATGTGCAAATTGTTTATAGTTGTTGTTCAATGCATGGCGTTGCATAATTTTGAGCAGTTTTGTTGGTGTCAAAATTTGTGGACAGATGATTGTCAAAGAATGGAATAGCAGATTGAGATTCGGTCGAAGAGATTCCTTATTGGTTTAGTTGTTAAATGGACAACTTGCTGAACTGTTCATGTCATCTTTCCTCTAATTATATGCGTTCCAAGTTCATTCTTACATCTTCCTTCCACGTACTTGTAGTTGCGCTTCCATTGGAAACTGTGCTCGAACAAAATTCGTGTTTTCTGGCTAAACTACTCTGTCTAGCTTAAACAATCATTATAAAACTTAGTATGGTATCCTGAGTGTCAGTCGAATATTGTTCATTGTACAATCAGAATAGTTGTCTTCATGGATTGTTGACCCTGATTTAATTTTAACAGAAGAACTGTTAAGTCTGTTTGCAATTGGCTATAGTTGTCTTAATTCTGCATCGCTGCATATATATCTCATTATAGCTGTTCTGGTTGATATTTTATATAGAAAATGTCTTTGCAGTTACTATTATTTTTCCGTTTTCCATCGATTCCTAATTTTCCTGTTCATGTTCTTTCGACTTCAAAAGTGAGTCGGCAGATATAGGTCCAGATTTAAAAAAGAACTGGCCGGCCGGCTTCAATAGACATTGTGGCCTTTCTCCCGAGCTTCAGAAACTTCTTGGAGTGTCCGAGCTACCTAGGACTGAGGTATGTCGTCGAAGAATACTTTTCCCTGTGTAATCATTCTTACAAATATAAACCTTTAAGATGAACTGTTACATATCTATAGGTAGTAAAGAGAATTTGGGCGTATATCAAGGAAAGGAACTTGCAAAATCCTAAGGACAAGCGAAAAATCATATGTGATGAGTCTCTACGCAGAATTTTCCGTGTTAAAAGCATCGACATGTTTGAAATGAATAAAGCACTCTCTGAGCACATTTGGTCACTGAATGAAGGTACATTGTTCGATATAAAGCTTTAATTTCCAGTTTCTATGTTTGTATTAACAGGTATATCTTGAGGTCATTTATAACCCCCTTTTCTTAGTCATCCTCGTTGTGTTTCTGAGCATTTGAAGGTAGAAGGTTAACGGGCAAAAGACAATATTAGGATGGATATGATGATTACGCTTAAATAGTTTCTTGTGCTAATGTTCTAACTTAATGATAGTGCTAACTATCCGATAACCTCTTAGGTTAGATTTACACTTCAAACGATGTTATCAATGATTATATTGCCTCGATGTTCAATGGATTTCGTCTTGCATCTACCGTATTTGTTATCTGCACTTGGATTTATTCGAACAATCAGAATGGTTTTGCTTACCATGAACAGAGTGACGTTGAACAATGTCATAATCTTCCTTAAAGGTGGATTTGATGACATAAGATTTTAAGGTTAAGTTACTTTGAAGTTGATCATCTTCTTGCTTTTTCCATACATGAATTGGTAAATTAGGTGAATCGTAAAAATCAATGTTGGAACTTGGAAGTACTACACTGTCAAGAATAGTCGTCAAATAACCCTAAGCATGTTGATGCATATTCTAACTTGACACACCTCATTATACTTAATAAGTCCAACAATCTTATGTATAGATCTTTCATATGATTCGATCTTGAAATTCATATTATTCTATGTACAGCCACCGCTATCAAATCACCCCGAAAGGAAAGGCAACATAAACAACACAACGAAGTAGGTGAGACACCACAATTTTTTTCCACATTTCCAAATTGTTAGTAAGTTGACTGTATATTTGTTTGCAAATGCTTTCTATGTTATTTCTAGCACGCCGCTTTTGCATTGAAATTTCCTTTCATCTAGAAGTCGAGAGACTAGGCAAAACGTAATATCTATGTTAGTAGTAGTTCATTGTGAAGAATAGCTGCAGAATACCATGAGCAATGAAATATGGTGACCACACGAGTTTTTCATTCGAGTCAATCTTGGAATTCCAACAGTTTACTAAATGTGCAGCCACCAATACCAACTCTTCACAAAAGGAAAGACAACGAAAACAGCGCAAAGAAGTAGGTGAGACATCATAAATTTTTTGCACTTCCAATTTATGTCTAGATTGTTAATAAGTTGACTGTATGTTTGTCATTGCAAATGTCTTTAAAGGCATATTCATATAAATGACATGTCACATTTCAGGTTCAGATGAGCCAGAAAAGAAAGTCAAACCGGAGAGACCAACAGCTTCTAATATAACTGCTCCAGTCCCCTTATCAGATGCTCTGATCGAGTTCTTTGGTACAGGCGAACGTGAATTGCCTCGTGCCCATGTCGTCAAGAAGATATGGCAATACATAAAAGAGAAGGAGTTACAGGTTTGTCATTGATTTTGAGCAAGTTGTTACACAAAAGAAAATAAAACATTAAAAAGCATGCACAGGTCTTCTCATTTTATTACGCTGCAGTTGTCTCGTTCTGTAAATATTTATTGAGCCTTTATAACTTATTAGCAGTTGTGTAACTACATCGAAATTGATGCGTAGTAATTTGACTTGTTTTCTTCTCTCTTAGGATCCATCTGATAGGAAAACGGTCTTGTGTGATGACAAGTTGAAAGAACTCTTTAAAGTCGATTCCTTCGTTGGCTTCCGTGTCACAAAGCTACTGACTTCACATATCATCAAACCCAAACAATGACATGGCCTTTTTTGTCGTAGTTTCAAGTGCACAACTAAGGCTACCAAACTGTTATTGTGATCCCCGGGTCTGAATTCTTGTACTTTATGTACACTCAACTGTAAGAATTATTTTTGCGAAATGTCTACATGGGTCAGCTTTGGTCGCACATGAGATTTCTGAAACTGATCAATTTGTGGTTGACGCCTCGAGTTCTTGCGTATTAGTACATGTATCATGTATGGTGGTTATAGGTGATAACATTCATCAAGATAGCCATGATAGCCACGATCTTACAAGACAAAAATGAGATCTTACAAAACAATGTATAAATGTGTTAACTAGGGTTTACAATAAGGAAAATATATATACAATACAACTAAAGACTAAACTACCCTTAACACAATTAATATACAATAATAATATGCTAGCACCCCTCCTCAAACCCGAGAAGGTACTGCAATAAGTAACGAGAGTTTGCCAACAAAGAAGTTGTGTCGCTGAATCATATGTGCCTTCGTAAAGAAGTCAACCAACTGCATCGAAGACGAGATGAACGGTAGAGAGATAACACCATGCTGAAAATGATGTCGAGTCACATGATAATCGATCTCAATATGTTTGGTACGCTCATGAAAAACAGAGTTATGAGCAATCTGAACAACACTTTTATTATCACAATACATGGGTGTGGGGGATGACAACAACACCCCCATATCACCTAACAACCGTCGTAACCAAACAAGTTCAGTTGTGGTGGAAGCCATAGCACGATACTCTGCCTCGGTAGAAGAACGAGAAACAACATCTTGTTTCTTGCTTTTCCAAGAGATGAGAGAATCACCTAGAAAAACACAGTATCCAGTGGTAGATTTTTGATCGGATGGATCACTAGCCCAGTCTGCATCTGTATATGCTCGAAGTTCTAATGAAGAACTCGAAGGAAACAATAGACTCTGATAAATAGTACCACAAAGATAACGAAGAATGCGAGTAACAGCAACCCAATGATCAGAGGTAGGTGCAGCAACAAACTGGCTAACAACATGGACCGCATAAGCAATATCCGATCGGGTAATAGTCAAGTATACCAAACTACCAACAATAGACCTGTACAAAGTGGGATCCGGAAGAAGTGTACCGCCAGTAGGAGTATAACGAACATTTATCTCTAAAGGAGTAACAGCAACACGAGTGTTTGTAAGACGAGCTCGCTCTAAAATATCTGAAGTATACTTCGACTGAGACAAAAGATAGCCCTTTGGAGATGAGGCGACTTCAATACCTAAAAAGTAACGAAGAGGACCCAAATCCTTCATATCAAACAAACGAGATAAGGTGTGTTTCAACACCTTAATACCCTCAACATCGTCACCTGTAATAATCATATCATCAATATACAGTAAAAGCATTATGCGACCAGCAGAACTGCATTTAACAAATAAGGCTGAATCATTAGGACTAGAGGAGAGCCAAGAGAACAAACAGCAATAGAAAACTTCTCAAACCAAGCTCTTGGAGCTTGCTTAAGCCCATATAATGCTTTCTTAAGTCTACACACCTGCCCTTTGTCGTGAGGAACACCCGGAGGAGGTGTCATGTACACTTCCTCATTTAAATCACCATTCAAGAATGCATTTTTCACATCCATCTGTGAAATATACCATTGTCGTACTGATGCAACTGCAATAAGAACTCTGACATATGTCATCTTAGCAACATGAGCAAAGGTCTCCTTATAATCCATGCCATATTGTTGAGCAAATCCTTTTGCCACTAGACGAGCCTTATATCGCTCAACTGAACCATCAGCTTTGGTTTTAATTTTATAGACCCATCGAGAACCAATTGACTTTTTCCCTACTGGAAGAGGAACCAAGTCCCAAGTATGATTTTTCAAAGCTGATAGTTCCTCAGCCATAGCCTCTTGCCAAACAATATCTTGTGCCGCCTCACAATAAGAGGTAGGCTCACAAAGAGGCCAAACAGATGCCAAAAAGGAAACAAAAGGCTGAGAATAACAAGAGTAAATGAAATCAGGCAGTTGAGTAGACTTACGAGTACGCATGGGATACCGCTCTTGAGCTGGATCCGAAATCGTAAGAGAAGGGACATGAGGGGGTAACTCTTCAGCAGCACCCAAGTTATCTCCATAACCAACACCAATATTGTCATCCCCAACAACATCACCAATACCAATATTCTCATCAGTTGGATCATTAGTTCCAATATCAGAAACATCAAGAGTAAATGGGTCAATGTGAATAATATCCGACCATGTCACATTATGGGAGCTTCTCGGAATGGAAAAATATGGAATATGCTCAATAAAGTGAACATGAGGAGAAACATAACATTTTCTACCAACTGGATCATAACACTGATAACCCTTCTGACCATTTCCATATCCCAAAAAGACACATATTGCAACACGTGAAGACAACTTAGTTCGCTCAACATGTGGACGAAGAACAAAACATGTGGACCCCAAAACTCGCAAATGAGAATAATCAGGAGTTTGACCAAATAACTTAGCATATGGAGAGATACCTGCGTTCTTGGGAGTTGGAACTCTATTTATGATATAAACAGCAGTGAGAACTGCTTCTCCCCAATACTCACTAGGTACACTAGTAGACAAAAGCATAGAATGTGCCGTTTCAACAATATGCCTATGTTTTCTTTCAGCCACACCATTTTGCTGAGGTGTATCTGTACATGAGGATTGGTGCACAGTACCATCACTAAGAAGAGTGTCAGAGAGTGCATTACTCGTATATTCCCCACCCAAATCAGATCTAAAACATTTTATGACTTTAGAGTGTTGAGTTTTCACATATGCAGCAAAGTGAGCATAAACGTCAATGAATTCAGAACGATTTTTCATCAAGTAAACCCAACTATAACGAGTATAGTCATCAATGAAAGAAATATAATATCGTGACCCCCCTTTGTAGGAATAGGGGCAGGTCCCCAAACATCAGAATGAATCAAATCAAATGGTGCAAAAGAAGTGGATGTACTGTGATTAAAAGGTTTTGTAGAAAACTTCCCAAGTTTACATCCACTACAATCAGAAATATCCTGAGACTGCAAGTCTCCCAAAACACCACTATTACATAAAAACCTGAGACAAGATCCAGATACATGACCTAGTCTAGAGTGCCATACGTAAAACTTCGAAGAAGAAGAATTCAAATGAAATGTAGATAGATCAATAGTCATAGCTGCAAACTGACCATCAACCTTCATGCCATCCAAAACATAAAGTCCCCCCTCTCTACTTTCAGTCCCAAGTATTCTCTTTGATTTCGGATCCTGCACATGACAAGAAGTAGAGGAAAAGTTAACATCAATACCACGATCACATAATTGACCAACATAAATAAGATTCATAGCCAATTTAGGAATACAATAAACATCAGGTAGTGAGAGATTTTCTGTTTGAATTGTACCAACACCTACTACTGGCATAGGAGTGCTGTCAGCAGTCATAACAGATGTAGGTGGTAACACATGAGACATAGATACAAATGAGTTGCGATCAAGAGACATGTGAGGAGATGCTCCAGAATCCAACACCCATAAGGACGAGTTTCTACCTGATGTGGATGGAGCAAACATATCATATGGTGGAGACTGGTTTTTGTTTGCCTGAAGAAGGTTTTGCAATAGATTAACCAAGGATGCATTGTCTGACAAAGATGAATCGACAGAAGCTGGATCCAATGTAGGCATGACAACAGCTGTATTAGGCTGTCCTCCAAAACGAAGATTCTGTGAATATGAAGGTTTGTCACTTGGCCTCTTTCCATATTCCTGTTGTGGTTTGCCTTTCTGGATCAATAAAGGACACTGATTCTTCCAATGACCATTTTCATGACAATAGCGACACTCATCCTTATCATAACTCTTTTGTTTAGATCTGATATGACTAGGTTGAGTAACCAAAACAGAACCAACATGAGTGGACTTCTCAATTTGAGTCTTGAGGCGGGTTTCTTCAACCAACAATTCATGCACAACTGAATCAACTGAAGGCAAAGGAGTACGGTGTAGAATTGATCCACATATGCCTTCATACTCAGAGCGGAGATTGTACAACAGTTGAACCAAACGTTGTTGTTCTCGCCTTTCAATATAGGGACCGAATGCTTTCAGTTCAACGCATTCTGTCATAGCCAACTTATCCCAAAAGTTTGTCATCTCAGAATAAAACTCTTGAACACTTCGATCGCCCTGTGTAAGAGCACGAATTTCTCCTTCAAGTTGATATTGAACAGAAAAGTTGGACCTCACATACAACCTCTCCAAATGGTCCCAAACTTCTTTCGCAGTATCAAACTTAGCTAACTGAACACCAATCTTATGCTCAACAGAATTGTTAATCCAAGTAATAATTTTAGAATTATTGGTATCCCACACATCCAATAACTCAACAAAATTAGCATCATATAATCTAGGAGCAACCAAAACACCAGAAATATAATTCCACATCTTCTTCCCCTTTAGAAAGTTTTTCATAACACAACTCCAATACCCATAGTTTTTCCCATCAAAACGAACACTAATCGACTGCAACGAATCATCCCCTCCCGTCATGATAACAGAAATCGAGAATTGCAGCAATACACAAAGCAAGACTAACCCAGAAACAGAATTGGGGCAACAAATGGAACAAAATTGCACCAAATCAAAATCGAAATTAACACACCAATAAGTTCAGAGAGTGCAGCGGATTACCAGAAACCAATATCAATACGAAGACGAAAACCCCAAAAAATTTTCGGCGAACTCACTGCGTGGTGTCGTGTTTGCCTACCGGTTGGGTCAGAGATTTGACTCTGATGCCATGATAACATTCATCAAGATAGCCATGATAGTCATGATCTTACAAGACAAAAATGAGATCTTACAAAACAATCTATGAATGTATTAACTAGGGTTTACAATAAGGAAAATATATATACAAGACAACTAAAGACTAAACTACCCTTACACAATTAATATACAATAATAATATGCTACCAATAGGAAATCCTCAAGGGATATTTTGTTGAAGCTGAGGTTTGTTAAAGAGGACGTGTTGACAATAATTCGAGCGTTTAAGGAAAGATTGTTGGATTGTCGGGTAACGATGAAGGGGGCAGTTTTTTGGTTGCTTTACTTGGATCAGATGCAAGAAAATTTTGGGAACTACCTGAACTCTTAGTACTTGTTGGCTTGATAGAATCTTTAAGACAGAGTTTGATTTTTCAGGTGGAATCTCGGGAGATCCTGATAGAGATACTTCGGATCATGGCATATATATAGAAATGGTGACTATCTAGAGAGTGTCAAATAATGTTTGTTGTAGATCAAACATTGTTAGAGTTTTTTCGAAAAGAGTTGAAATGTTACGTTCCGAGCTTTTTTGAAATAAAATATTATTTATTTTTGATTATAACAAATACTTGGGTGAAAACAGGTCTAAAAGATTGTATACAATCACTACCTTTCGAAATTAAACAACACAAAGAAAATGAAAAAAAGGGTGCACTATTCGAATATTTATATGAAAAACCTTTGAAATTTGAAAGAAAAAATAAATAAATTGTAACAATTTATGATTATGTGGAGACAACTCCTAGAAGATTCAATTATATAATATCACGGGACGACTAGTATTACACGTTTTCAAAGATATCGTGTAATTGCTTAACTAGTTAGGAAAAATAATTTTGTATTTTTACCAAAGTAAGAGGTGTACATATAGTTATACCTAATTTAATGATTTTCTTTTTAAATCTTTAGGTGCAGCCAATTATGTGCAGATATTGTAACTCAGTTGTGAAGGCGAAAATAGAAAAGGAGAAACTAATTTTGATATCCTCATAATATCATTTTATTAAATTTTTATTTTTGAAAGTTTTTCAGTATTTGTTTCCTTTTTGAATTTTTATAATTAGAAATTCAGGGCCATCTTAAATATCGAATCTTGAAAGCAAACTAAAAAATCAGGCTGTAATAAATAGCACAATACTGTATGCACCTAAATACAAGTATCCAGATTTTCTTGGCAAATTAGTCCATGAGTTATGCTTAAATTGATAAATTACACCATATAAAAAACCAACAGTCAAATCACCCATAAATATGTTATGGCCCTGCAAGAAATTAAGGAAGATCAGCGCTGGATATGTGAAGAAATTAAGGAAGACATGAACAGAGGAAAGACTGTACCTTTGGGGAGAAATGAAATGGGATTTCAATCGGGATTTTACACAACAAAGCAAAACGGCACAGTTCTCGGTCAAGCAATGGAAGGCCCAGATGACTGCCACGTGGAAGAATTCGCGCCGTCGGATCCGTGCACAACTTAAAGAATTGCTTTAACACTTTTAAGATGCCTTTTACGTTTCTTCAGTTATTGTTTTTGTCCTCTTATGCACTGTAAGGAATTGCATGAACAACATGGAACAATTGTTGGCCTATTTGTAGCCATTTCGGGATTTAGTAATGATTATGAAAAAATTGCAACAACTTTATTCTTCTCTCTCTAATTCTCTCTAATCTCTTCCCCAATTCTCTTTCTTCCTGCACAAGCAAATACACATTATCACAAAACTACAACATTTGGTATCTTAGAGTCAGGCCTATCCATGGTTGATACTCGATTGAAAGAGCTACAAGAAACACAAAAAGATATGGATCAGACACTAAGGGATGAAACACAACGCATGATCAATGTCGAGCATGGGTTAAAGGAACAGATTGGGTTGTTAAACACTCAGATCCATGAACACATTGCCATTTGGATGATAAGCAGACTCACTTTAACAACAAACTAGAGGATCACATGATTAAAGCTGATACAAGGCATGCCGAATTCACTGCGGCTTTTGCCTTAACACAGAACCAGATCTTACAACTTTTTGAGAAAATGGAGTTGGGTAACAAGCCACCATCTGTTATGGGTTCCCACATTCTGTGAGATCTGAAGAGTTCACACCCAAGAGTACCATGACAATGGAAGGACCAACCAGGGCTCCTGGGACAAATAATCAGCTCCAGTGCACTCTACCCAGCCCCAGGCTAGACTTCCCAAAATTCAATGGTACTAAGGTTAAGAGAATGGATGGTGAGGTGTTTGTGGTATTTTGAACTGATGCCTGTTTCATCAGATATTCAAAAAATCACCCTAGCCTCCTTGCACTTTGAGGGAAAAGCTGAGTTGTGGTATCAAAACCATAGAACTAAGTTTTTTGGCATAAGTTGGGATCACTTTTTGAAGGAAGTGTCCACTAAGTTTGAAGAATTTAAGGAAGCTAGAGTTATTGCTGATTTCAATAGATTGAAACAAACAACTTCACTAGATGAGTACATAGATAAGTTTGAGGAGCTGAAAACTTACTTAGGGATCTTCTCTAACAGGGATTTTGATGAGAAATACTATGTTGCTTGCTTTGTTAGTGGGCTTAATGAGGAACTCCAATCACAGGTCTCTCTATTTGATCCTGTCACCTTGGTTCATGCAATGGATATTGCAAAGAAGCATGCGAGGGTTAATGAGGCTTCTAAGAGAATGAAACCCAAGGGGTTTACTTCTAATTATACACCCTTCAAGAAACCATACCACACTTACACCACCCCTGTGTACAAGGCACCCCCACCCCCAACAAACCTCCATAGTGAGGAAGCCCTTGACAGCTGCTGAAATGAGAGCTAAGAGGGAGAAAGGTCTTTGTTATAACTGTGATGACCAATATGTTTTTGGGCATAAATGTAAGGCTAAGCAATTTTTCTTGATGCTTAGTCAGGATGAGGAGGATGCTTACATGGGTTCTATATTACCTGAAGAGCAAGCTGACACTAGTTGGGAACAAGCCCAAATGTCACTTAATGCCATTAGCGGAAATGGTTCTTCTAACAGCTTCAGATTGTTGGGTGAGTATGGTAGGCAGAAGTTGCCTATACTCATTGATTGTGGGGCTGATAAGAGTTTTCTAGATACTAGTTTAGCTACGAAGTGGGGTTGTGTTGTTGAGAACACTACACCCCTTTTGTTGAAAATTGCTGATAGTAGAAGAATGGTCAGTGACAAACATGTGGTGGGTTTTCACTGGACAATGCAGGGTAGGGCATTCAAATTCCCCATTAGATTACTGGATATGGGTGGTGGTCACATTATTTTGGGCGGTGATTGGTTAAAACAGTACTCTTCTATTGAGTTAAACTATGACCAGTCTTATGTTGGGATCACCCTAGCTGAGGAGAAGTTATTGTTGCATACTGTCATGCTAGGAGCTGAATGTCACATGATTTCAGTTGACTTTATGAGGAAGCTTTTGCATCAGGATAATGATGAAGTGGAAGCGGTGTTTTTCACTATTTCTATCCTACACGAAGTTCCACCAGAGAAACCTGAGCTGAGTGGGTTACTGAGTGAATTCCAGGATGTGTTTGTTGAACTTGTGGGCTTACCCCCCACTAGGCATATTGAGCATCAAATCCAGCTCAAACCTGGGAGCTTACCCAAGTTACAGTACCCTTACAGGTACTCCCATGCAGTTAAAGGAGAGATTGAGAACATTATTCAATCAATGTTCAAAGAGGGAGTTATACAACACAGCAAAAGCCCTTTTGCTTCCCCTGTGTTGTTGGTAAAGAAGAAGGACACCACTTGGCACCTGTGTGTGGACTACATATACCTCAACTCACTCACACTTAAGCATACCTACCCCATCCCATTGATAGATGAACTTTTGGATGAGCTTCATGGCTCCAATTGTTTTTATAAAATTGACTTGAGATCTGGTTACATCCAGATCAAAATGAGAACATATGATATACCTCTCACCGCTTTCAAGACACACCAGGGTCACTATGAGTTCCTAGTGATGCCCTTTGGGCTTTGCAATGCCCCTACAATCTTCCAGTCTCTTATGAATCAGGTATTTTCTGACCAACTTAAGAAAATCCGTTTTGGTTTTCTTTGATGATATCCTTGTCTATAGTAAAGATTGGAATTCACAGTTGAAACACTTGGCTGTGGTTTTGAACCTCCTCAGGCAACACCAGTTTTATGCCAAGAGATCAAAGTGTGCTTTTGGTCAGACTCAGGTGGAGTATTTGGGGCACATTATCAGCCAAGAAGCAGTGGTTACTGACCCCTCTAACGTTGAGAGTATGGTTAATTGGCCTAAACCTACATCAGTCAAGGGTCTTAGAGGATTCTTGGGTTTGACTGGTTACTATAGAAAATTCATAAAAGATTATGGGCTCATCAGCAGGCCCTTAACTCAAATGCTCAGAAAGGATGCTTTTGTGTGGTCTGAGGAGTCTGGTTCAGCTTTTAAGCAACTAAAGGCACTCATAACACATGCACCTATTTTGGCTCTACCTGATTTCTCAAAATCTTTTATTGTAGAAATTGATGCTAGTGGGAAAGGTATTGGGGCTGTCTTGATGCAAGAAGGGAGACCTATTGCTTTTCTAAGCAAAGTACTTTGTCCTAAAAATCAGTTGCTGCCTTTTTATGAAAGAGAATTCCTAGCTGTGCTTTTAGCTGTTTAGAAATGGAAGCATTATTTACAGGGATCTCATTTTATTATAAGAACAGATCAACAAAGCCTTAAATATTTGCTGGAGCAGAAGATTACCTCAGCCCTACAGCAGAGGTGGGTGGCTAAGTTGTTGGGTCTCAACTATGAAATTCACTACAAGAAGAGAGTGGACAACAGGGTTGCCGATGCATTGTCCAGGGAGTTCACTAATATGGGGTTATGTCAGGCCGTTTCAGTGGTTAAACCATTGTGGTTAGAGCAAGTGATTGAGAGCTATAGTGAGGATCATTTTTCCTCAATATATTGGCTGTTAAGGTGATTGACCCTACTGCATTTTCTGAATTTAGTGTCACTGCTGGTGTTTTGAGGTTTAAGAAGAGGTTATGCATTAGGAATGATTTGCAAATTAGACAACAGATTATTGTTGCCCTCCTTGACTCACCTATGGGTGGTCATTCTGGTAATCAAGGAACTTACATGAGAGTTAGTTCCTTATTCTTCTGGCCCCATATGAAGGAAGATGTGCACAGATTTGTGCAAATGTGTGACATCTGTAAGATGACTAAGGTTGAACACACCCCATATCCTAGTCTTTTACAATTCCTCCCCATTCCTGATCACTGTTGGACCCATATTTCCTTAGATTTTGTTGAAGGATTGCCCAGATCAGAGGGAAAAAATGTTATATTGGTGGTGATTGACAGATTCAACAAGTATGGACATTTTATATCCCCCAGTCACCCTTATTCTGCTAAGGATGTTGCTAAGATATTTCTGGATCAGATTTTTAGGCTTCATGGCCTACCTATCAGCATGGTTAGTGATAGGGATAAAATCTTTACCAGTAACTTCTGGCAAGAGTTGTTCAGTTTGTTGGGAGTAAAGTTGGATATGACCTCTGCATATCATCCTCAATCTGATGGTCAGATTGAGAGGTTAAATCAGTGTATGGAGAACTATTTGAGAGCTATGGTCTTTGATAATCCTAAGAAATGACACCATTTCTAAGAGCCTAATTCTTAATAAACTACTGAAGGACAATCTCTTAAGAGCACAGGAGCGCATGAAGCACTATGCAGATAAGCATAGAACTGAGAGGGAATTCTCTGTGGGAGATGAGGTGTTCCTCAAATTGCAGCCATTTAGACAAAATTTAGTGTCTTTACGCCGCAATTTGAAGTTGAGTTGTCTTTACTATGGTCCTTATACTATACTGGAGCGTATTGAGAGAGTTGCTTACAGATTGGAGCTACCACAGGGCTCTCAAATTCACCCTGTGTTCCATGTTTCATTGTTGAAAAAGAAGCTCAGTCCTAAAATTCTACCCAGCCCTCAATTACCATTTACCCATGCAACTAGTGCATTCAAAATTTACCCTCTACGCACACTAGATAAGCGGTTTATCAAACGCGGTAATATAGGCATACCGCAAATCTTGATTCAGTGGACTAATGGCGATATCGATTCAGCTACTTGGGAGGATTTCAGCTCGATCCGTATTCGTTTCCCTAATTATGATCCTTGGGGACAAGGATCTGATTCGCCGAGGGGTAATGTTATGGCCATGCAAGAAATTAAGGAAGATCAGCACCGGATATGTGAAGAAATTAAGGAAGACATGAACAGAGGAAAGACTGCACCTTTGGGGAGAAATGAAATGGGATTTCAATCGGGATTTTACTTGTTTGTTTGTATGTGGATGACTTGGAAATAATCAAAAGATGTTTGATGATTTCAAGAGAGCTATGGCGAAGGAATTTGAGATGACAAACATTGGTTTTATGTCCTACTATTTGGGTATTGAAGTGAAACAAAGAGAATATGGCATCTTTATCTCTCAAGAGGCATATGCGAAAGAAGTTCTCAAGAAATTTGAGATGGAAACTTGCAAGCCAATTAGCACCCCCGTGGCGCGTGGAGTCAAAGTATCTTTCAATGGAGATGGAAGGAATGTTAATCCAACATTTTTTAGAAGCCTTGTTGGAAGCTTAAGATACTTAACTTGTATAAGACCGGATATTCTTTATGGCGTTTGACTTGTAAGTCGTTTTATGGAGGCTCCTACTACTTCACACATGAAAGTGGCAAAAATAATTCTCCATTACATTAAAGGTACGATTGACTACGGAATTTTATATGCTCCGTCTCACGAGTTCAAGCTTGTTGGTTATAGCGATAGTGATTGGGCTGGTGATGTTGATAATCGTAAAAGTACTACTGGATTTGTGTTCTTCATGGGAAACTCAGCATTTACTTGGAGTTCTAAGAAGCAACTTATTGTTACATTATCTACATGCGAAGCCGAATATGTTGCAGCTTCTTCTTGTGTTTGTCATGCCATTTGGTTAAGGAGATTGTTGAAAGAACTTTGTTTACCACAAGAAGACCCGACGGAGAAACATGTTGATAACAAGTCCGCTATTGCATTGGCGAAGAACCTGGTTTTTCATGATATGAGCAAGGACATTGATACGAAGTCTCATTTTATTTTGGATGCTATCACAAACAAAGAAGTGAAAGTTGAGTTCGTCAAATCTCAAGATCAAGTTGCCGATATTTTTACGAAGCCTTTGAAGTTTGAAGATTTTCAAAAGTTGCGATTTTCACTTGGAGTAATGAATCTAGTTTAAGGGGGGATGTTGAAATAATAATAATAATAATAATTAGAATAAACTCGATTAATTATCAAGAGTTGTGTGGGATGCTCAAGCCATTTATTTTGGGGAACTCATGAGTTTATCTTTCCATTTTCTTCATTAACTAAGGGGAATAGGAAGAATCATATGATGGTTGATATGTTTTTGCTACCACATATCAATACTCCTTGAATTGCAGTCATTTTGATCAAATCAAGAAATATTATAATAAGTATTATTAAAGTTTCCTCCACTCTTCTCCTCTTATATTATTTGTTTCGATATGCTCTCCAATTTCTAACATAAGATTCAATAATATAATATCACGGGCTGACTGTGTAATATTACATGTTTTCAAAGATATCGTGTAATTGCTTAATTAGTTAGGAAAATTATTTTTGTGTTTTTATCAAAGTAAGAGGTGTATATATAGTTATACCTGATTTAATGATTTTCTTTTTAAATCTTGAGGTGCAGCCAATGTTCAGATACTGTCACTCAGTTGTAAATTAAGGCGAGAATAGAAAAGGAGAAACTAATTTGATATCCTCATAATATCATTTTATTAAATTTGTTTTGAAAGTTTTTCAGTACGTACTCGTTTCCTTTTTGAATTTTGATAATTAGAAATTCAATTCAGAGCCGATCTTAAATATCGAATCTTGAAAGCAAACTAAAAAATCAGGCTGTAATAAATAGCATAGTACTGGTTGCACCTAAATACAAGTATCTAGATTTTCTTGGCAAATTAGTCCATGAGTTATGTTTAAATTGATCAATTACACCATATAAAAAACCAACAGTCAAATCACCCATAAATAATTCCAAAAAGCTGCACTTTGACCTTTGTTCATCTTTTGCAATCCATTTCTTATGCTTAACGTAAAATAATTCAACTATATGGAATTACATCGTCATTTAAAGAGCAAAACCAAAAAATATATACATAAGAACTTACTTGCAAACAAATAAATTGCGTACGCTTTAGAATTATGCAAGTGAACTACACGTTTCTACATATGGAAAAGAATATCTCTCACAACCGACGTCGTACCACCATGCGATGCAACCAAATAAAAAATGATCACATTTTTCTAAATTATAGGTACAAACAATTCCATAGTATCGCCACTACAACAATAGCTGCAATCAAGTCGTTGCACTACACACTCATCGCGTAACGATTGCATTAAATAGTTTCCTATTATACTAACGTGCTACATTTAAAAATTATTGAGATTAAATCCTATAATACAAGTTGATTCGCAAAGTGTCCAAATCTGAAACTTTGCGCTTCGCCCCATATACCATTGACCAGTCGTTCTACCTATGCGTTTTCATCAATCACATTTGGCCCCAAGAGGCACTTTGCAAATCAATCCATACTACATGAGGTTTGACACTATTATATATCTCCTATTTTTATATAAGCATTATTCTGAAAATCTAGCACAATACATGTACCAATTTGCAAAAAAGAAACAAATATATATAAACAACAAGTTTTCTTTCAGTCAACCCTATTTCATTTTCACCAACTTGCATGAAACCAAACTGCACTGCAGCACAAAATACAATGGCAAAAGTGTCTGAATCCCAGCTGGTGACTCGCCTAGGTGAGATCCTTCATAGCTGCGACCATGACACCACGACGACGAACATCATCTGCCGCCTTCTCGAGGCGGAGTTTCCCCTGGAGTTTATAAACAGCCGGAAGGAGCTCATCAGGCAACAAATCGAGCTTTTCGTCGATGTCCTTGTCGTCAAACAAGAATTGAAGGAGGGTTCACAAAATGAGGTCGTATTAGAAGAAGAAAGGGAGAGCGAGGAGAATAAACAAGTAGAAGATCCACAAGGGAGAAAGAGAAAAAAGAGGTGAAATTTTTAATTTTTTTATTTTCTTATTTTTGGCGATATATCCAATAAAGATTGAAAATGTTTACTTGACCTGCGAATTAAATCGTGTCTATATTTGACGTTACTATTTTGACTCGTGATAAAATTAAAAATAAAGTTACAATAAATTTTATTTTCGTGTTTCAAACGTTTAGAAGAATTGTCGTAAAAATTGTGAAAAGTTTCTAATATTTAGCTATATATGGTAGAAAGAATCGTTCACCTTTACGTTTTGGAATGTCTATCTGTTTAACTCGTGATCATGGAAATTGTAGTTACGGTGATTATTGTTATTTTTGCATTTGTTGGAACGTTTAGAAGAACTGTACAAAAAGTTGCCAACAATTTCTAATATTTTGACTCAATGTAAATAAAAAGTTACTAATTTCCTGCGTATGTGCTTTCGACTTCCTCAGTGAGTTTGCAGATAAAGGTTCAGACTTAAAGAAGAAACGGTCAGGCGGCTTCTGCAGACCATGTGGCCTTTCTCCCAGCTTCAAGGATTCTTAGGAGTGCACGAGCTACCTAAAACCGAGGTACGTAGTAAGAGATTACTTTTCCTCCCTGATCTTTCTCCAAAAGATTAAACTTTAAGATTACATGTTACATCTCTTTAGGTAGTACAGAGGATTTGGTCGTATATCCGCGAAAAGAATCTGCAATATCCAGAGGATAAACGAAATTGGAGTTGGTCGTAGATTGTAAGGTTTGAGTTAAATTGGAGTTGATTCATCTACTTGCTTTTTCCATTTGTGAGTTGGTAAAATCCACGTTGGAAGTAGTACATTGTCGAGAAGAGCAGTCGAATAAATCTAAGCATGTTAATGCATATTCTAAACAGATACACATCATTATACTTAAATACCTCCAACAATCTTATGCTATGTAATGAAAAACAGCGAACCGCTGTTAGTAAGCGTTAAAGAGATAGATCTTTCACTCGATTTGTTCTTCAAAATGATTTAATGTGTGTATTGCAGCCACGGACATGAAATCACCCCAAAAGGAAAGGCAAAGCAAAAAATCCAAAGACGTAGGTAAGACATCACAATGTTCTTCGCATTTTGTAAATTGTTTAAAGGTTGACTGTAAATTTGTTCATGCAAATGTTATATGTTATTTCTAGCACGTCAAATTTGCGTTAGATTCTTGTAACATCTAGTTTAAAATATCCTTTAATCTGTGATATCGAGAAAATAGGCGAATCGTGAAATCTATGCCAGAAGTAGTACATTGCGTAGGTCAGTTATCGAATACCTGAAGTAGGTTGATACATTTAATCTAACTCGATACATCTCAGTATATAACTCCAACGGTCTAGCGTTAAGTAATGAAAAACTGTGAACAACATGAGTTTCCATTTGATTCGACCCTAGATTTTCAATGGTTTACACATGTGCAACCGCCTCCAGTTGCCAATCTTCACAAAAGGAAAGAAGACAGAAACAACGGAAGGAATCAGGTGAGAATATCACACATTTTCGTATTTTCAATTTTTGACTAAATTGTCACTAAGTTGACTGTATATTTATCACCGACGATGTCTTTTCAATCAATATTTGCCTAAATGACATGTTATATCTCATGTTTAGATGACCCGAAAAAGAAAACGAAACCGGAGAGACCAACAACTTCTAACATAACTGCTCCTCTCCCGCTATCTGACTCACTGATCGAGTTCTTTGGTACCGGCGAACGTGAATTGTCACGTGCACAAGCCATCAAGAAGGTCTGGGAATACGTAAAGGAGAACAAGTTGCAGGTTTGTTGCTCGTTTTATTTTACGTTAACATGTTGATTCTTTTGTTTCACAACTATTGATTGTGCCTTTATAAGCTTGATTGTTTTTGTTTTTATGGAGCTACAACCAACATGATGAATAGTCATTTAACTTTCTTTCAACTCTTTTAGGATCCATCTGATAGGAAACTGGTCTTGTGCGACGAGAAGTTGAAAGAGCTCTTTGAGGTCGATTCCTTTGGCTTTAGTAATGTCTCAAAGCTACTGACCTCCCATCCCATCAAGCCTAAAAAATGACTTGACCTCTTTCTATAAGTTTCAAGTGCTTGCAAATAGTAAACCAAAATGTTATTCTGACCTCAAAAGCTGAAACAGTTGTACTATATGTACAGTCAACTATAAGAATTATTTTTGCTAAATGTCTGATACTACAAAAGGCCTATCCCCAGTGATTTGGGGGTTTCAGACTTGATTGTCATTGTCTGATATTCCTTAGCTTATAAATCTGGGAATTCAGCATTGTTGTAACTTGAAATACATTGTTGTATAAATTCCATCGTTTGTCTCGTTGATGTTATACTTGATAGCACTCGGTCATGAGCGAATGGATGGATGTAATATGCATGGCTTAAGACCTTAAGTCAATATATGGACTTGCTAATTGTTGAAATACTTGTGGACTTAAAAGAATCTTTAGGACCAAAGTTTGATTCTTCCGGTGGAATCTCGGGAGATTCTGATGGAGATACTTTGAATTATGGCCAAAAGAGATGGTGACAATCTTGATAGTATCAAACTAAAGAAGGCTTGTTGTAGATCAAAACGTTGTATATAAGAATTTTCTCGAAAAGAATTGACACATTACTGTATATTGGAGTTTGTAGAAATGAAATATAAAAGTATATTCTTTAAATTTTTTATAACAAATATTCTTGTGACATTTTATATCACTCGTAAAAAATATTGCGTAAAATTACTAGTTTTTCGAAGTTAAACATACAAAGGAAATGAAGCTTTCAACCATTTGGATGAGTATGGAGATAACTTCGAAAGATTCAATAATATAACATGCTGAGAATTGTGCAAGATTTTTAGGAAAGATCGTTGGATGGTAGAGTAAAGAAGAAGGGGACAATTTTTTGGATTAAATGCGCGAAAATTTTGGGAAGTCATAGAACCTTTTGTACTTGAAAGAATCTTTAAGACCAGAGTTAGATTCTTTAGGTGGATCACGGGATACTCTAATATATGGACCGAAATATTGTAAGAGTTTTCTTGAAAAAAACCGAAATATTGTCGTTCCGAGTTCTAGAAATGCAATGTTGTATGTTTTTTTTTTTTTGTATGACGTGGGAACCCGCAGCCGCTACCCTTCGGGTGCGCACTGGGTAAACCCCCGGGTCGACGCAATAGCCTGCAAACCACGTCAACCAAGTTAAACCACACTAGGCTAACCATGTGTGGCAGGCTCAGACCCAGAAGGCAATAGAATCAGGAGGTCTCCCCCTCTGGGATTCGAACCTGAGACCAAGGAAAGTTTCTTTTACCTCTTAACCAACTGGACCACCCACAAGGGGCCAATGTTGTATGTTTTTAATTTATTATAACAGATACTTTGGTGACAAGAGGTCTAAAAGATTCCGCAAATTAATTAAACTTACAAAGAAAAGGAAAAAGGGGCGTACTATACGAATAATTATGTCAAAAACCGTTGAAATTTGAAAGAAAAAAATAAATTGCAACAATTTGGATGATTTATGGCAGACTGTTTTCATAAATACCCTGTAATTGTTTAAATAGGAAAAATAATTTTGTACTTCTACCAAATTCAGAGGTGTATATATAGTTAATTATACCTAATTTGATGATTTTCTTTTTAAATCTTTAGGTGCAGTCAATGTTAAGATATTGTAGTTCATCAGTTGTGGAAGAGAAAATAGAAAAGGAGAAACTAATTTTGATATCTTCGTACCTTTTTATTAAATTTGAATATTAGAAAGTTTTTCAATACTTGTTTTCCTTTTTAATAACTAGAATATTGGGTTTCATGTTAATTAGCGAGTCTAGAAAGCAAATTCAAAATCAGTCAGTATTAAATAGCACAGTTGGCAACTGCAATGCCGTTGTTTCATAACTAGTCCATGAATTATGTTAAAATTGATAAACCGCACCATAAGAAAAATCAATGGTAGAATACCCGTATATAATATGAACAAGTTGCACATTGCCCTTTGTTCATTTTTGTAATGCCATTGTTACATACGTTTAATTGTATAACAATTTTAGTATCCTGAATTATGTCATTTATTCAGCAAAACCAAAAGATATATGTATAAACTTTCTTGTAGACAAAGAAATTTGTGCACGCTTTTGAATTAGGCAAGTGAACTACACGTTTCTGTATATCAAAAGATATACTTGCAATCATCGTACGACTATGAAATGCAACCAACGAAGAGACGGTCATATATTTTTCTAATTTATAGGTAATAACAAGTCCACAATATCGCCCACCACGTCAACTTTAACCCAATTGTCGCACAACTCACCGCGAAATGGCTACATGACATAATTTTAAATTCGCGTATATGATTGTAACGTGCTACTTTAAATAATTACCGAGAGAATGCTTAATTTATTTAATTGTGTCAAAATCTCTAATACTCTACTTGATTCGCAAAGTGGACGCATCTCAAACTTTGCGCTTCGCCCCTCTATGCCGTTCTCCCTATGCGTTTTTGTAAGTTGCATTTGGCCCCATGAGGCACTTTACGTATCAACCCAAACTACATGAGGTTTGACATGATCACCCCTTATTTCTTACAAGCAATATCTTGCAATTTCGCACAATACAGGTACCAATTTGCAAAAAAAGAAACTAATATATATATAAACAACAGTTTTCTTTCAGTCAACCCTATTTCATTTTCACCAACTTTGCATGAAACATATCTGCAGCCCAACAAAAAATACAATGGCGAACGTAACCGAATCCCAGCTGGTGACTCGCCTCTTCGAGATCCTTCATAGCTGCGACCTCGACACCACAACGACGAACAGCATTTGCCGCCGCCTCGAGGCGGAGTTCCCCGTGGAATTTATAAGCAGCCGGAAGGAGATCATCAGGAAACAAATCGAGCTCTTCCTCAGAGGAACCACCGCGGCCGTTGAACAACGAGAAGAGGAAGAGGAACGAGAACAGGAGGATTCCAAAAATGGGATCGTATTAGAACAAGAACGAGAAGAGAGTGAGAGTGAGGAGAAGATTGAAGAAGAAAAGGATGACCAAAGGAGAAAGAGAAAAAAAAGGTAATTTTTTTGGTTTTAGTGTTTTTATTTTTATTTTTGGTGATACAACCGAGGAACATTCAATCTTTGTAAAAAATCCTATTTTTATTTGTTATAAACAAATTTATATATATATATATATATATATATATATATATATACACATATATATTTGCGAAGAAGGTTTTAACGTAATCAAGTTTAGTTGGTGTTAATTTTGAGGACAAATGCTATTACAAAGAAAGATTCAATCTTTTTTTACAATTGTTCCTCTATGATATTGAGCTTGCATTGATCGAAACCTCTAACTTCTTCGAGACTTTCTTGAAACATATTGAAGAACTCTCTATGTTAAACATACATCAAAACGGAAACTTTAATCTATGTTGTACGAATCCCTATTTTCTGCCTATTTACCAATCTATCGTTTTTCATCAATTCCTAATTTTCTTGGCACATTGTTTCGACTTCCTCAGTGAGCCTGCAGATACAGGTTCAGACATAAAAAAGAAAAGGCCAGGCGGCTTTTGCCAACCATGTGGCCTTTCGCCCCAGCTTCAGGAATTTTTGGGGGTGTCCGAGCTACCTAAGACCGAGGTATGTCGTAGCACGATACTGTTTCCTCTGCAACGTTTGTTAAAGAGATGAACTCTAAGATGAGCCTTTACACCTCTTTAGGTAGTAAAGAGGATTTGGTCGTACATCCGAGAAAATAATCTGCAAAATCCCGAGGATAAGCGACTAATCATATGTGATGAACTTTTACGGAGAATTTTCGGTGTTGAGAGCATCGACATGTTTGGGATGAATAAAGCACTCTCCCAGCACGTTTGGTCACTGATTGAAGGTACATTATTTTATACAAAGGTTTAATTTCTAGTTTCTTATATTTGTAATTAACATAGTGGGTCAATGTCATAATCGTTGTTAAATTAAAGCTGGGTTTGATGACATGAGATTGTAAAGTTGAGTTGCTTTGGAGTTGATCATTTGTGAGTTTAGTAACTTAGGCGAATCATAAATCCACGTTGGAAGTAGTACATTGCCAAGAATAGTAGTTGAATAAACCTAAGCTTGTTGTTTCATATTTCTAGTTTGATACACCTCATTATACTTAATTGATCACTCCAACAATCTTACGCTGTGCAATGAAAAGCGACGAACTATGGTTATTAAGTGTCAGCAAACATACAGTTTTTTTAGTCAATTAGATATTGTAATTTTTATAATTTACTCTATGTGCAGCAACCAACATGAAATCTCCACAAAAGGAAAGGCAACATAAACAACGCAAGGACGGAGGTGAAGGTGAGCCATCACAATTGCTTTTCGCACTGTCAGTATGCCTAAAGATTGTTGATAATTTGACTGTATATTTGTTCTTGCAAATGTTACTATGTTGCTTCTAGCACTGTCGCATTTATGTTAGATTCTTGCAACATGTAGTTTCATATTTCCTTTCATCCGTGAGTCGAGAAACTAGGCGAAACGTAAAATCTATTTTAGAAGCAGTAACTGTGAAGAATATTTGTCGAATACGGTTGAAGTAGGTTGATACGTTCAGTCTAACTTGATACACCGGCCTCATTACACTTATACCTCCAACAGACTAACGCTAAGCAATGAAAAACTGCGAACCACTGGTCTTTTTCCATTCTATTCGATCCATAAATTTTGAAAATTTACTGTATGTGCAGCCACGACCAGTACCAGATCTTCACGAAAGGAAAGAGGAAACAAACAACGGAAGGAAGCAGGTGAGAACATCACGATTTTTTTGCATTTTCAATTTACGTCTATATTGTCAATGAGTTGGCTGTATGTTCCTCATTGCATATATCTCTAAAGGCATATTTCTAAAAGTGACTTGTTATGTTTCATGTTCAGATGACCCGAAAGGGAAAGAGAAACCGGAGAGATCGACGACTTCTAATATAACTGCTCCCCTCCCTCTATCAGATGCTCTGATTGAGTTCTTTGGTACAGGGGAACGTGAAATGTCACGTGCACAAGCCACAAAGAAGACGTGGCAATACATAAAAGAGAACGAGTTACAGGTTTGTTACTCTTTTCTTGTTTCGGTTGTTGGTGTTTTCTTGTTCCGTAACTAGTTATAGTGCCCTGTGATCTCGATTAATATGATTAGGGAACTAAAGCCAATATGATGCATAGAAATTTGACTTGTTTTCATCTAATTTAGGATCCGTCTGATTGGAAGATGGTCCTGTGCGACGACAAGTTGAAAGAGCTCTTTAAAGTGGATTCCTTCGTTGGCATCGGTGCTGTGGCTAAGCTACTGACTTCACATCTCATCAAGCCTAAAAAATGACTTGGCCTCTTTGTATTAGTTTCAAATGCTTGCAAATAGTAAACCAAACTGTTATTCTTACCTCAAAAGCTGAAACTGTTGTACTTCATGTACATGCCAACTATAAGAACTAATTTTGCTAAATGTCCGATACTACAAAGGGCATGTCCCCAATGATTTGGGATTTCAGGCTTGATTGTCGTTGTGTGACACTACCTTTGGAAATTAAACACACAACGAAAATGAAAAAAAGGTGTACTATTCGCATAATTATGTGAAAAACCTTTGAAATTTGAACGAAAAAAAAAATGAATTGTAACAATTTCAATGATTATGGAGACAACTCCTTAAGATGTTGAAATAATAATAATAATAATTAGAATAAACTAGATTAATTATCTAGAGTTGTGTGGGATGTTCTATCCGTTTATTTGGGGGAACCCATGAGTTTGTCTTTTCATTTTCTTCATTAACTAAGGGGAATATGAATAATCATATGATGGTTGATATGTCTTTGCTACCACCTATAAATACCCCTTGTATTGTTGTCATTTTGATCAAGTCAAGAAATATTATAATAAGTATTATTAAAGTTTACTCCACTCTTTTCCTCTTATAGTATTTCTTTCTATATGCTCTCCAATTTCTAACAAATTGGTATCAAGAGCCACTAGGGTTTGGAGACTAAGCTTGAAGAAGATGTCAAATGGAACACCATTCCAAATTCCACCACTTTCTAAGGAGCACTATGAGAATTGGTGCATAAGAATGAAGGCCTTGCTTGGAGCATATGAAGTTTGGGATCCCGTGGAGAAAGGCGTTGAAGGAGATGAAGCAACCGCCAAGAAGAAAGACCAAAAGGCGCTTACACTCATTCATCAAAGTTTGGATGAAAATATGTTTGAAAAGATTGCTAGCGCAACCACCTCCAAGCAAGCGTGGGATATTCTTCAAGCCTCATTCAAAGGAGTTGATAAAGTAAAGAAAGTGCGTCTTTAAACGTTAAGGGGTGAGTTTGAATCTCTACATATGAAAGACTCCGAAATAATTACCGACTATATTTCGCGAGTTTTGGCCGTCACTAACCAAATGAAGAGTTGTTGGAAAGATTTTGCAATCTTTATATCCAAAATTCAATTACGATGTTGTAGCCATCGAAGAGTCGAAAGACTTAGACACCATAACCGTTGATGAACTTGCCGGATCATTGCAAGCACATGAAGAACGTTTGAAGAAATAGAATTGATGGAGGGTTCACAAAACGAGGTCGTATTAGAAGAAGAATGGGAGAGCGAGGAGAATAAACAAGGGGAAGATCCACAAGGGAGAAAGAGAAGAAAGACGTGAAATTTTTAATTTAATTTAGTTTTATTTTTTTCTTATTTTTGGCGATATATCCAATAAAGATTGAAAATGTTTACTTGACCTGCGAACTAAATCGTGTCTATATTTGACGTTTCTATTTTGACTCGTGATAAAAATTAAAAATAAAGTTCCAATAAATTTTATTTTCGTGTTTCAAACGTTTAGAAGAATTGTCGTAAAAATTGTGAAAAGTTTCTAATATTTAGCTATATATGGTAGAAAGAATCGTTCTCCTTTACGTTTTGGAATGTCTCTATGTTTAACTCGTGATCATGGAAAGTGTAGTTACGGTGATTATTGTTATTTTTGCATTTGTTGGAACGTTTAGAAGAACTGAACAAAAAATTGCCAACAATTGTGTAAATAAAAAGTTACTAATTTCCTGTGTATGTGCTTTCGACTTCCTCAGTGAGTCTGCAGATAAAGGTTCAGACTTAAAGAAGAAACGGTCGGGCGGCTTCTGCAGACCATGTGGCCTCTCTCCCCAGCTTCAAGGATTCTTAGGAGTGCACGAGCTACCTAAAACCGAGGTATGTAGTAAGAGATTACTTTTCCTCACTGATCTTTCTCCAAAAGATTAAACTTTAAGATTACATGTTATATCTCTTTAGGTAGTACGGAGGATTTGGTCGTATATCCACGAAAAGAATCTGCAATATCCAGAGGATAAACGAAAAATCATATGCGATGAACCTCTATTCAGAATTTTCGGTGTTGAGAGCATCAACATGTTTGAAATGAATAAAGCACTCTCCAAGCACGTTTGGTCACTGAACGAAGGTACATTGTATCATATAAAGCTTAAATTTCCAGTTTTTTTTTTTTTTTTGTATTTGTATTTGTAATAACAGAGTCAGGTCAAACAACGCCAGAATCATTGTTGAAGCTGTGTTTAATGACATTAGATTGTAAGGTTTGAGTTAAATTGGAGTTGATTCATCTACTTGCTTTTTTCATTTGGGAGTTGGTAAAATCCACGTTGGAAGTAGTACATTGTCAAGAAGAGCAGTCGAATAAATCTAAGCATGTTAATGCATATTCTAAACAGATACACATCATTATACTTAAATACCTCCAACCATCTTATGCTATGAAATGAAAAACAGCGAACAGCTGTTAGTAAGCGTTAAAGAGATAGATCTTTCACTCGATTTGTTCTTCAAATTTCTATGATTTACTCTGTGTATTGCAGCCACGGACATGAAATCACCCCAAAAGGAAAGGCAAAGCAAAAAATCCAAAGACGTAGCTGTGACATCACAACGTTCTTCGCATTTTGAGTTTACTTATAAATTGTTTAAAGGTTGACTGTAAATTTGTTCATGCAAATGTTTCATATGTTATTTCTAGCACGTCAAATTTGTGTTAGATTCTTGTAACATCTAGTTTAAAATATCCTTTAATCTGTGATGTCGAGAAACTAGGGAAATCGTGAAATCTATGCCAGATGTAGTACATTGCGTAGGTCAGTTGTCGAATACCCGTAGTAGGTTGATACATTTAATCTAACTTGATACACCTCAGTATATTACTCCAACGGTCTGGTGCTAAGTAATGAAAAACTGCGAACAGCATGAGTTTTCCATTTGATTCGACCCTAGATTTTCAATAGTTTACACATGTGCAGCCGCCTCCAGTATCCAATCTTCACAAAAGGAAAGAAGACAGAAACAACGGAAGGAATCAGGTGAGAATATCACACATTTTTGCGTTTTCAAATTTTGACTAAATTGTCAATAAGTTGACTGTATATTTATCACTGACGATGTCTTTTCAATCAATATTTGCCTAAATGACATGTTATATATCATGTTCAGATGACCCGAAAAAAACGAAACCGAAGAGACCGACAACTTCTAACATAACTGCTCCTCTCCCGCTATCTGACGCACTGATCGAGTTCTTTGGTACCGGCAAACGTGAATTGTCACGTGCACAAGCCATCAAGAAGATCTGGGAATACATAAAGGAGAACAAGTTGCAGGTTTGTTGCTCGTTTTATTTTACGTTAACATGTTGATTCTCTTGTTTCACAACTATTGATTGTGCCTTTATAAGCTTGATTGTTTTTATGGAGCTACAACCAACATGATGAATAGTTATTTAACTTTCTTTCAACTCTTTTAGGATCCATCTGATAGGAAACTGGTCTTGTGCGACGAGAAGTTGAAAGAGCTCTTTGAGGTCAATTCCTTTGGCTTTAGTAATGTCTCAAAGCTACTGACCTCCCATCTCATCAAGCCTAAAAAATGACTTGGCCTCTTTCTATAAGTTTCAAGTGCTTGCAAATAGTAAACCAAAATGTTATTCTGACCTCAAAAGCTGAAACTGTTGTACTATATGTACAGTCAACTATAAGAATTATTTTTGCTAAATGCCTGATACTACAAAAGGCCTATCCCCAGTGATTTGGGGTTTCAGACTTGAGTGTCATTGTCTGATATTCCTTAGGTTATAAATCTGGGAATTCAGCATTGTTGTAACTTGTAATACATTGTTGTGTAAATTCCATCGTTTGTCTCGTTGATGTTATACTTGATAGCACTCGGTCATGAGCGAATGGATGGATGTAATATGCATGGCTTAAGACCTTAAGTCAATATATGGACTTGCTAATTGTTGAAATACTTGTGGACTTAAAAGAATCTTTAGGACCAAAGTTTGATTCTTCCGGTGGAATCTCGGGAGATTCTGATGGAGATACTTTGAATTATGGCCAAAAGAGATGGTGACAATCTTGATAGTATCAAACTAAAGAAGGCTTGTTGTAGATCAAAACGTTGTATATAAGAATTTTCTCGAAAAGAATTGACACGTTACTGTATATTGGAGTTTGTAGAAATGAAATATAAAAGTATATTCTTTAAATTTTTTATAACAAATATTCTTGTGACATTTTATATCACTCGTAAAAAATATTGCGTAAAATTACTAGTTTTTCGAAGTTAAACATACAAAGGAAATGAAGCTTTCAACCATTTGGATGAGTATGGAGATAACTTCGAAAGATTCAATAATATAACATGCTGAGAATTGTGCAAGATTTTTAGGAAAGATCGTTGGATGGTAGAGTAAAGACGAAGGGGACAATTTTTTGGATTAAATGCGCGAAAATTTTGGGAAGTCATAGAACCTTTTGTACTTGAAAGAATCTTTAAGACCAGAGTTAGATTCTTTAGGTGGATCACGGGAGACTCTAATATATGGACCGAAATATTGTAAGAGTTTTCTTGAAAAAAACCGAAATATTGTCGTTCCGAGTTCTAGAAATGCAATGTTGTATGTTTTTTTTTTTTTGTATGACGTGGGAACCCGCAGCCGCTACCCTTCGGGTGCGCACTGGGTAAACCCCCGGGTCGACGCAATAGCCTGCAAACCACGTCAACCAAGTTAAACCACACTAGGCTAACCATGTGTGGCAGGCTCAGACCCAGAAGGCAATAGAATCAGGAGGTCTCCCCCTCTGGGATTCGAACCTGAGACCAAGGAAAGTTTCTTTTACCTCTTAACCAACTGGACCACCCACAAGGGGCCAATGTTGTATGTTTTTAATTTATTATAACAGATACTTTGGTGACAAGAGGTCTAAAAGATTCCGCAAATTAATTAAACTTACAAAGAAAAGGAAAAAGGGGCGTACTATACGAATAATTATGTCAAAAACCGTTGAAATTTGAAAGAAAAAAATAAATTGCAACAATTTGGATGATTTATGGCAGACTGTTTTCATAAATACCCTGTAATTGTTTAAATAGGAAAAATAATTTTGTACTTCTACCAAATTCAGAGGTGTATATATAGTTAATTATACCTAATTTGATGATTTTCTTTTTAAATCTTTAGGTGCAGTCAATGTTAAGATATTGTAGTTCATCAGTTGTGGAAGAGAAAATAGAAAAGGAGAAACTAATTTTGATATCTTCGTACCTTTTTATTAAATTTGAATATTAGAAAGTTTTTCAATACTTGTTTTCCTTTTTAATAACTAGAATATTGGGTTTCATGTTAATTAGCGAGTCTAGAAAGCAAATTCAAAATCAGTCAGTATTAAATAGCACAGTTGGCAACTGCAATGCCGTTGTTTCATAACTAGTCCATGAATTATGTTAAAATTGATAAACCGCACCATAAGAAAAATCAATAGTAGAATACCCGTATATAATATGAACAAGTTGCACATTGCCCTTTGTTCATTTTTGTAATGCCATTGTTACATACGTTTAATTGTATAACAATTTTAGTATCCTGAATTATGTCATTTATTCAGCAAAACCAAAAGATATATGTATAAACTTTCTTGTAGACAAAGAAATTTGTGCACGCTTTTGAATTAGGCAAGTGAACTACACGTTTCTGTATATCAAAAGATATACTTGCAATCATCGTACGACTATGAAATGCAACCAACGAAGAGACGGTCATATATTTTTCTAATTTATAGGTAATAACAAGTCCACAATATCGCCCACCACGTCAACTTTAACCCAATTGTCGCACAACTCACCGCGAAATGGCTACATGACATAATTTTAAATTCGCGTATATGATTGTAACGTGCTACTTTAAATAATTACCGAGAGAATGCTTAATTTATTTAATTGTGTCAAAACCTCTAATACTCTACTTGATTCGCAAAGTGTACGCATCTCAAACTTTGCGCTTCGCCCCTCTATGCCGTTCTCCCTATGCGTTTTTGTAAGTTGCATTTGGCCCCATGAGGCACTTTACGTATCAACCCAAACTACATGAGGTTTGACATGATCACCCCTTATTTCTTACAAGCAATATCTTGCAATTTCGCACAATACAGGTACCAATTTGCAAAAAAAGAAACTAATATATATATAAACAACAGTTTTCTTTCAGTCAACCCTATTTCATTTTCACCAACTTTGCATGAAACATATCTGCAGCCCAACAAAAAATACAATGGCGAACGTAACCGAATCCCAGCTGGTGACTCGCCTCTTCGAGATCCTTCATAGCTGCGACCTCGACACCACAACGACGAACAGCATTTGCCGCCGCCTCGAGGCGGAGTTCCCCGTGGAATTTATAAGCAGCCGGAAGGAGATCATCAGGAAACAAATCGAGCTCTTCCTCAGAGGAACCACCGCGGCCGTTGAACAACGAGAAGAGGAAGAGGAACGAGAACAGGAGGATTCCAAAAATGGGATCGTATTAGAACAAGAACGAGAAGAGAGTGAGAGTGAGGAGAAGATTGAAGAAGAAAAGGATGACCAAAGGAGAAAGAGAAAAAAAAGGTAATTTTTTTGGTTTTAGTGTTTTTATTTTTATTTTTGGTGATACAACCGAGGAACATTCAATCTTTGTAAAAAATCCTATTTTTATTTGTTATAAACAAATTTATATATATATATATATATATATATATATATATATATATATATACACATATATATTTGCGAAGAAGGTTTTAACGTAATCAAGTTTAGTTGGTGTTAATTTTGAGGACAAATGCTATTACAAAGAAAGATTCAATCTTTTTTTACAATTGTTCCTCTATGATATTGAGCTTGCATTGATCGAAACCTCTAACTTCTTCGAGACTTTCTTGAAACATATTGAAGAACTCTCTATGTTAAACATACATCAAAACGGAAACTTTAATCTATGTTGTACGAATCCCTATTTTCTGCCTATTTACCAATCTATCGTTTTTCATCAATTCCTAATTTTCTTGGCACATTGTTTCGACTTCCTCAGTGAGCCTGCAGATACAGGTTCAGACATAAAAAAGAAAAGGCCAGGCGGCTTTTGCCAACCATGTGGCCTTTCGCCCCAGCTTCAGGAATTTTTGGGGGTGTCCGAGCTACCTAAGACCGAGGTATGTCGTAGCACGATACTGTTTCCTCTGCAACGTTTGTTAAAGAGATGAACTCTAAGATGAGCCTTTACACCTCTTTAGGTAGTAAAGAGGATTTGGTCGTACATCCGAGAAAATAATCTGCAAAATCCCGAGGATAAGCGACTAATCATATGTGATGAACTTTTACGGAGAATTTTCGGTGTTGAGAGCATCGACATGTTTGGGATGAATAAAGCACTCTCCCAGCACGTTTGGTCACTGATTGAAGGTACATTATTTTATACAAAGGTTTAATTTCTAGTTTCTTATATTTGTAATTAACATAGTGGGTCAATGTCATAATCGTTGTTAAATTAAAGCTGGGTTTGATGACATGAGATTGTAAAGTTGAGTTGCTTTGGAGTTGATCATTTGTGAGTTTAGTAACTTAGGCGAATCATAAATCCACGTTGGAAGTAGTACATTGCCAAGAATAGTAGTTGAATAAACCTAAGCTTGTTGTTTCATATTTCTAGCTTGATACACCTCATTATACTTAATTGATCACTCCAACAATCTTACGCTGTGCAATGAAAAGCGACGAACTATGGTTATTAAGTGTCAGCAAACATACAGTTTTTTTAGTCAATTAGATATTGTAATTTTTATAATTTACTCTATGTGCAGCAACCAACATGAAATCTCCACAAAAGGAAAGGCAACATAAACAACGCAAGGACGGAGGTGAAGGTGAGCCATCACAATTGCTTTTCGCACTGTCAGTATGCCTAAAGATTGTTGATAATTTGACTGTATATTTGTTCTTGCAAATGTTACTATGTTGCTTCTAGCACTGTCGCATTTATGTTAGATTCTTGCAACATGTAGTTTCATATTTCCTTTCATCCGTGAGTCGAGAAACTAGGCGAAACGTAAAATCTATTTTAGAAGCAGTAACTGTGAAGAATATTTGTCGAATACGGTTGAAGTAGGTTGATACGTTCAGTCTAACTTGATACACCGGCCTCATTACACTTATACCTCCAACAGACTAACGCTAAGCAATGAAAAACTGCGAACCACTGGTCTTTTTCCATTCTATTCGATCCATAAATTTTGAAAATTTACTGTATGTGCAGCCACGACCAGTACCAGATCTTCACGAAAGGAAAGAGGAAACAAACAACGGAAGGAAGCAGGTGAGAACATCACGATTTTTTTGCATTTTCAATTTACGTCTATATTGTCAATGAGTTGGCTGTATGTTCCTCATTGCATATATCTCTAAAGGCATATTTCTAAAAGTGACTTGTTATGTTTCATGTTCAGATGACCCGAAAGGGAAAGAGAAACCGGAGAGATCGACGACTTCTAATATAACTGCTCCCCTCCCTCTATCAGATGCTCTGATTGAGTTCTTTGGTACAGGGGAACGTGAAATGTCACGTGCACAAGCCACAAAGAAGACGTGGCAATACATAAAAGAGAACGAGTTACAGGTTTGTTACTCTTTTCTTGTTTCGGTTGTTGGTGTTTTCTTGTTCCGTAACTAGTTATAGTGCCCTGTGATCTCGATTAATATGATTAGGGAACTAAAGCCAATATGATGCATAGAAATTTGACTTGTTTTCATCTAATTTAGGATCCGTCTGATCGGAAGATGGTCCTGTGCGACGACAAGTTGAAAGAGCTCTTTAAAGTGGATTCCTTCGTTGGCATCGGTGCTGTGGCTAAGCTACTGACTTCACATCTCATCAAGCCTAAAAAATGACTTGGCCTCTTTGTATTAGTTTCAAATGCTTGCAAATAGTAAACCAAACTGTTATTCTTACCTCACAAGCTGAAACTGTTGTACTTCATGTACATGCCAACTATAAGAACTAATTTTGCTAAATGTCCGATACTACAAAGGGCATGTCCCCAATGATTTGGGATTTCAGGCTTGATTGTCGTTGTGTGACACTACCTTTGGAAATTAAACACACAACGAAAATGAAAAAAAAGGTGTACTATTCGCATAATTATGTGAAAAACCTTTGAAATTTGAACGAAAAAAAAATGAATTGTAACAATTTCAATGATTATGGAGACAACTCCTTAAGATGTTGAAATAATAATAATAATAATTAGAATAAACTAGATTAATTATCTAGAGTTGTGTGGGATGTTCTATCCGTTTATTTGGGGGAACCCATGAGTTTGTCTTTTCATTTTCTTCATTAACTAAGGGGAATATGAATAATCATATGATGGTTGATATGTCTTTGCTACCACCTATAAATACCCCTTGTATTGTTGTCATTTTGATCAAGTCAAGAAATATTATAATAAGTATTATTAAAGTTTACTCCACTCTTTTCCTCTTATAGTATTTCTTTCTATATGCTCTCCAATTTCTAACAAATTGGTATCAAGAGCCACTAGGGTTTGGAGACTAAGCTTGAAGAAGATGTCAAATGGAACACCATTCCAAATTCCACCACTTTCTAAGGAGCACTATGAGAATTGGTGCATAAGAATGAAGGCCTTGCTTGGAGCATATGAAGTTTGGGATCCCGTGGAGAAAGGCGTTGAAGGAGATGAAGCAACCGCCAAGAAGAAAGACCAAAAGGCGCTTACACTCATTCATCAAAGTTTGGATGAAAATATGTTTGAAAAGATTGCTAGCGCAACCACCTCCAAGCAAGCGTGGGATATTCTTCAAGCCTCATTCAAAGGAGTTGATAAAGTAAAGAAAGTGCGTCTTTAAACGTTAAGGGGTGAGTTTGAATCTCTACATATGAAAGACTCCGAAATAATTACCGACTATATTTCGCGAGTTTTGGCCTTCACTAACCAAATGAAGAGTTGTTGGAAAGATTTTGCAATCTTTATATCCAAAATTCAATTACGATGTTGTAGCCATCGAAGAGTCGAAAGACTTAGACACCATAACCGTTGATGAACTTGCCGGATCATTGCAAGCACATGAAGAACGTTTGAAGAAATAGAATTGAAGGAGGGTTCACAAAACGAGGTCGTATTAGAAGAAGAATGGGAGAGCGAGGAGAATAAACAAGGGGAAGATCCACAAGGGAGAAAGAGAAGAAAGACGTGAAATTTTTAATTTAATTTAGTTTTATTTTTTTCTTATTTTTGGCGATATATCCAATAAAGATTGAAAATGTTTACTTGACCTGCGAACTAAATCGTGTCTATATTTGACGTTTCTATTTTGACTCGTGATAAAAATTAAAAATAAAGTTCCAATAAATTTTATTTTCGTGTTTCAAACGTTTAGAAGAATTGTCGTAAAAATTGTGAAAAGTTTCTAATATTTAGCTATATATGGTAGAAAGAATCGTTCTCCTTTACGTTTTGGAATGTCTCTATGTTTAACTCGTGATCATGGAAAGTGTAGTTACGGTGATTATTGTTATTTTTGCATTTGTTGGAACGTTTAGAAGAACTGAACAAAAAATTGCCAACAATTGTGTAAATAAAAAGTTACTAATTTCCTGTGTATGTGCTTTCGACTTCCTCAGTGAGTCTGCAGATAAAGGTTCAGACTTAAAGAAGAAACGGTCGGGCGGCTTCTGCAGACCATGTGGCCTCTCTCCCCAGCTTCAAGGATTCTTAGGAGTGCACGAGCTACCTAAAACCGAGGTATGTAGTAAGAGATTACTTTTCCTCACTGATCTTTCTCCAAAAGATTAAACTTTAAGATTACATGTTACATCTCTTTAGGTAGTACGGAGGATTTGGTCGTATATCCACGAAAAGAATCTGCAATATCCAGAGGATAAACGAAAAATCATATGCGATGAACCTCTATTCAGAATTTTCGGTGTTGAGAGCATCAACATGTTTGAAATGAATAAAGCACTCTCCAAGCACGTTTGGTCACTGAACGAAGGTACATTGTATCATATAAAGCTTAAATTTCCAGTTTTTTTTTTTTTTTTGTATTTGTATTTGTAATAACAGAGTCAGGTCAAACAACGCCAGAATCATTGTTGAAGCTGTGTTTAATGACATTAGATTGTAAGGTTTGAGTTAAATTGGAGTTGATTCATCTACTTGCTTTTTTCATTTGGGAGTTGGTAAAATCCACGTTGGAAGTAGTACATTGTCAAGAAGAGCAGTCGAATAAATCTAAGCATGTTAATGCATATTCTAAACAGATACACATCATTATACTTAAATACCTCCAACCATCTTATGCTATGAAATGAAAAACAGCGAACAGCTGTTAGTAAGCGTTAAAGAGATAGATCTTTCACTCGATTTGTTCTTCAAATTTCTATGATTTACTCTGTGTATTGCAGCCACGGACATGAAATCACCCCAAAAGGAAAGGCAAAGCAAAAAATCCAAAGACGTAGCTGTGACATCACAACGTTCTTCGCATTTTGAGTTTACTTATAAATTGTTTAAAGGTTGACTGTAAATTTGTTCATGCAAATGTTTCATATGTTATTTCTAGCACGTCAAATTTGTGTTAGATTCTTGTAACATCTAGTTTAAAATATCCTTTAATCTGTGATGTCGAGAAACTAGGGAAATCGTGAAATCTATGCCAGATGTAGTACATTGCGTAGGTCAGTTGTCGAATACCCGTAGTAGGTTGATACATTTAATCTAACTTGATACACCTCAGTATATTACTCCAACGGTCTGGTGCTAAGTAATGAAAAACTGCGAACAGCATGAGTTTTCCATTTGATTCGACCCTAGATTTTCAATAGTTTACACATGTGCAGCCGCCTCCAGTATCCAATCTTCACAAAAGGAAAGAAGACAGAAACAACGGAAGGAATCAGGTGAGAATATCACACATTTTTGCGTTTTCAAATTTTGACTAAATTGTCAATAAGTTGACTGTATATTTATCACTGACGATGTCTTTTCAATCAATATTTGCCTAAATGACATGTTATATATCATGTTCAGATGACCCGAAAAAAACGAAACCGAAGAGACCGACAACTTCTAACATAACTGCTCCTCTCCCGCTATCTGACGCACTGATCGAGTTCTTTGGTACCGGCAAACGTGAATTGTCACGTGCACAAGCCATCAAGAAGATCTGGGAATACATAAAGGAGAACAAGTTGCAGGTTTGTTGCTCGTTTTATTTTACGTTAACATGTTGATTCTCTTGTTTCACAACTATTGATTGTGCCTTTATAAGCTTGATTGTTTTTATGGAGCTACAACCAACATGATGAATAGTCATTTAACTTTCTTTCAACTCTTTTAGGATCCATCTGATAGGAAACTGGTCTTGTGCGACGAGAAGTTGAAAGAGCTCTTTGAGGTCGATTCCTTTGGCTTTAGTAATGTCTCAAAGCTACTGACCTCCCATCTCATCAAGCCTAAAAAATGACTTGGCCTCTTTCTATAAGTTTCAAGTGCTTGCAAATAGTAAACCAAAATGTTATTCTGACCTCAAAAGCTGAAACTGTTGTACTATATGTACAGTCAACTATAAGAATTATTTTTGCTAAATGCCTGATACTACAAAAGGCCTATCCCCAGTGATTTGGGGTTTCAGACTTGATTGTCATTGTCTGATATTCCTTAGGTTATAAATCTGGGAATTCAGCATTGTTGTAACTTGTAATACATTGTTGTGTAAATTCCATCGTTTGTCTCGTTGATGTTATACTTGATAGCACTCGGTCATGAGCGAATGGATGGATGTAATATGCATGGCTTAAGACCTTAAGTCAATATATGGACTTGCTAATTGTTGAAATACTTGTGGACTTAAAAGAATCTTTAGGACCAAAGTTTGATTCTTCCGGTGGAATCTCGGGAGATTCTGATGGAGATACTTTGAATTATGGCCAAAAGAGATGGTGACAATCTTGATAGTATCAAACTAAAGAAGGCTTGTTGTAGATCAAAACGTTGTATATAAGAATTTTCTCGAAAAGAATTGACACGTTACTTTATATTGGAGTTTGTAGAAATGAAATATAAAAGTATATTCTTTAAATTTTTTATAACAAATATTCTTGTGACATTTTATATCACTCGTAAAAAATATTGCGTAAAATTACTAGTTTTTCGAAGTTAAACATACAAAGGAAATGAAGCTTTCAACCATTTGGATGAGTATGGAGATAACTTCGAAAGATTCAATAATATAACATGCTGAGAATTGTGCAAGATTTTTAGGAAAGATCGTTGGATGGTAGAGTAAAGAAGAAGGGGACAATTTTTTGGATTAAATGCGCGAAAATTTTGGGAAGTCATAGAACCTTTTGTACTTGAAAGAATCTTTAAGACCAGAGTTAGATTCTTTAGGTGGATCACGGGAGACTCTAATATATGGACCGAAATATTGTAAGAGTTTTCTTGAAAAAAACCGAAATATTGTCGTTCCGAGTTCTAGAAATGCAATGTTGTATGTTTTTTTTTTTGTATGACGTGGGAACCCGCAGCCGCTACCCTTCGGGTGCGCACTGGGTAAACCCCCGGGTCGACGCAATAGCCTGCAAACCACGTCAACCAAGTTAAACCACACTAGGCTAACCATGCGTGGCAGGCTCAGACCCAGAAGGCAATAGAATCAGGAGGTCTCCCCCTCTGGGATTCGAACCTGAGACCAAGGAAAGTTTCTTTTACCTCTTAACCAACTGGACCACCCACAAGGGGCCAATGTTGTATGTTTTTAATTTATTATAACAGATACTTTGGTGACAAGAGGTCTAAAAGATTCCGCAAATTAATTAAACTTACAAAGAAAAGGAAAAAGGGGCGTACTATACGAATAATTATGTCAAAAACCGTTGAAATTTGAAAGAAAAAAATAAATTGCAACAATTTGGATGATTTATGGCAGACTGTTTTCATAAATACCCTGTAATTGTTTAAATAGGAAAAATAATTTTGTACTTCTACCAAATTCAGAGGTGTATATATAGTTAATTATACCTAATTTGATGATTTTCTTTTTAAATCTTTAGGTGCAGTCAATGTTAAGATATTGTAGTTCATCAGTTGTGGAAGAGAAAATAGAAAAGGAGAAACTAATTTTGATATCTTCGTACCTTTTTATTAAATTTGAATATTAGAAAGTTTTTCAATACTTGTTTTCCTTTTTAATAACTAGAATATTGGGTTTCATGTTAATTAGCGAGTCTAGAAAGCAAATTCAAAATCAGTCAGTATTAAATAGCACAGTTGGCAACTGCAATGCCGTTGTTTCATAACTAGTCCATGAATTATGTTAAAATTGATAAACCGCACCATAAGAAAAATCAATAGTAGAATACCCGTATATAATATGAACAAGTTGCACATTGCCCTTTGTTCATTTTTGTAATGCCATTGTTACATACGTTTAATTGTATAACAATTTTAGTATCCTGAATTATGTCATTTATTCAGCAAAACCAAAAGATATATGTATAAACTTTCTTGTAGACAAAGAAATTTGTGCACGCTTTTGAATTAGGCAAGTGAACTACACGTTTCTGTATATCAAAAGATATACTTGCAATCATCGTACGACTATGAAATGCAACCAACGAAGAGACGGTCATATATTTTTCTAATTTATAGGTAATAACAAGTCCACAATATCGCCCACCACGTCAACTTTAACCCAATTGTCGCACAACTCACCGCGAAATGGCTACATGACATAATTTTAAATTCGCGTATATGATTGTAACGTGCTACTTTAAATAATTACCGAGAGAATGCTTAATTTATTTAATTGTGTCAAAACCTCTAATACTCTACTTGATTCGCAAAGTGTACGCATCTCAAACTTTGCGCTTCGCCCCTCTATGCCGTTCTCCCTATGCGTTTTTGTAAGTTGCATTTGGCCCCATGAGGCACTTTACGTATCAACCCAAACTACATGAGGTTTGACATGATCACCCCTTATTTCTTACAAGCAATATCTTGCAATTTCGCACAATACAGGTACCAATTTGCAAAAAAAGAAACTAATATATATATAAACAACAGTTTTCTTTCAGTCAACCCTATTTCATTTTCACCAACTTTGCATGAAACATATCTGCAGCCCAACAAAAAATACAATGGCGAACGTAACCGAATCCCAGCTGGTGACTCGCCTCTTCGAGATCCTTCATAGCTGCGACCTCGACACCACAACGACGAACAGCATTTGCCGCCGCCTCGAGGCGGAGTTCCCCGTGGAATTTATAAGCAGCCGGAAGGAGATCATCAGGAAACAAATCGAGCTCTTCCTCAGAGGAACCACCGCGGCCGTTGAACAACGAGAAGAGGAAGAGGAACGAGAACAGGAGGATTCCAAAAATGGGATCGTATTAGAACAAGAACGAGAAGAGAGTGAGAGTGAGGAGAAGATTGAAGAAGAAAAGGATGACCAAAGGAGAAAGAGAAAAAAAAGGTAATTTTTTTGGTTTTAGTGTTTTTATTTTTATTTTTGGTGATACAACCGAGGAACATTCAATCTTTGTAAAAAATCCTATTTTTATTTGTTATAAACGAATTTATATATATATATATATATATATATATATATATACACATATATATTTGCGAAGAAGGTTTTAACGTAATCAAGTTTAGTTGGTGTTAATTTTGAGGACAAATGCTATTACAAAGAAAGATTCAATCTTTTTTTACAATTGTTCCTCTATGATATTGAGCTTGCATTGATCGAAACCTCTAACTTCTTCGAGACTTTCTTGAAACATATTGAAGAACTCTCTATGTTAAACATACATCAAAACGGAAACTTTAATCTATGTTGTACGAATCCCTATTTTCTGCCTATTTACCAATCTATCGTTTTTCATCAATTCCTAATTTTCTTGGCACATTGTTTCGACTTCCTCAGTGAGCCTGCAGATACAGGTTCAGACATAAAAAAGAAAAGGCCAGGCGGCTTTTGCCAACCATGTGGCCTTTCGCCCCAGCTTCAGGAATTTTTGGGGGTGTCCGAGCTACCTAAGACCGAGGTATGTCGTAGCACGATACTGTTTCCTCTGCAACGTTTGTTAAAGAGATGAACTCTAAGATGAGCCTTTACACCTCTTTAGGTAGTAAAGAGGATTTGGTCGTACATCCGAGAAAATAATCTGCAAAATCCCGAGGATAAGCGACTAATCATATGTGATGAACTTTTACGGAGAATTTTCGGTGTTGAGAGCATCGACATGTTTGGGATGAATAAAGCACTCTCCCAGCACGTTTGGTCACTGAGTGAAGGTACATTATTTTATACAAAGGTTTAATTTCTAGTTTCTTATATTTGTAATTAACATAGTGGGTCAATGTCATAATCGTTGTTAAATTAAAGCTGGGTTTGATGACATGAGATTGTAAAGTTGAGTTGCTTTGGAGTTGATCATTTGTGAGTTTAGTAACTTAGGCGAATCATAAATCCACGTTGGAAGTAGTACATTGCCAAGAATAGTAGTTGAATAAACCTAAGCTTGTTGTTTCATATTTCTAGCTTGATACACCTCATTATACTTAATTGATCACTCCAACAATCTTACGCTGTGCAATGAAAAGCGACGAACTATGGTTATTAAGTGTCAGCAAACATACAGTTTTTTTAGTCAATTAGATATTGTAATTTTTATAATTTACTCTATGTGCAGCAACCAACATGAAATCTCCACAAAAGGAAAGGCAACATAAACAACGCAAGGACGGAGGTGAAGGTGAGCCATCACAATTGCTTTTCGCACTGTCAGTATGCCTAAAGATTGTTGATAATTTGACTGTATATTTGTTCTTGCAAATGTTACTATGTTGCTTCTAGCACTGTCGCATTTATGTTAGATTCTTGCAACATGTAGTTTCATATTTCCTTTCATCCGTGAGTCGAGAAACTAGGCGAAACGTAAAATCTATTTTAGAAGCAGTAACTGTGAAGAATATTTGTCGAATACGGTTGAAGTAGGTTGATACGTTCAGTCTAACTTGATACACCGGCCTCATTACACTTATACCTCCAACAGACTAACGCTAAGCAATGAAAAACTGCGAACCACTGGTCTTTTTCCATTCTATTCGATCCATAAATTTTGAAAATTTACTGTATGTGCAGCCACGACCAGTACCAGATCTTCACGAAAGGAAAGAGGAAACAAACAACGGAAGGAAGCAGGTGAGAACATCACGATTTTTTTGCATTTTCAATTTACGTCTATATTGTCAATGAGTTGGCTGTATGTTCCTCATTGCATATATCTCTAAAGGCATATTTCTAAAAGTGACTTGTTATGTTTCATGTTCAGATGACCCGAAAGGGAAAGAGAAACCGGAGAGATCGACGACTTCTAATATAACTGCTCCCCTCCCTCTATCAGATGCTCTGATTGAGTTCTTTGGTACAGGGGAACGTGAAATGTCACGTGCACAAGCCACAAAGAAGACGTGGCAATACATAAAAGAGAACGAGTTACAGGTTTGTTACTCTTTTCTTGTTTCGGTTGTTGGTGTTTTCTTGTTCCGTAACTAGTTATAGTGCCCTGTGATCTCGATTAATATGATTAGGGAACTAAAGCCAATATGATGCATAGAAATTTGACTTGTTTTCATCTAATTTAGGATCCGTCTGATTGGAAGATGGTCCTGTGCGACGACAAGTTGAAAGAGCTCTTTAAAGTGGATTCCTTCGTTGGCATCGGTGCTGTGGCTAAGCTACTGACTTCACATCTCATCAAGCCTAAAAAATGACTTGGCCTCTTTGTATTAGTTTCAAATGCTTGCAAATAGTAAACCAAACTGTTATTCTTACCTCAAAAGATGAAACTGTTGTACTTCATGTACATGCCAACTATAAGAACTAATTTTGCTAAATGTCCGATACTACAAAGGGCATGTCCCCAATGATTTGGGATTTCAGGCTTGATTGTCGTTGTGTGACACTACCTTTGGAAATTAAACACACAACGAAAATGAAAAAAAAGGTGTACTATTCGCATAATTATGTGAAAAACCTTTGAAATTTGAACGAAAAAAAAAATGAATTGTAACAATTTCAATGATTATGGAGACAACTCCTTAAGATGTTGAAATAATAATAATAATAATTAGAATAAACTAGATTAATTATCTAGAGTTGTGTGGGATGTTCTATCCGTTTATTTGGGGGAACCCATGAGTTTGTCTTTTCATTTTCTTCATTAACTAAGGGGAATATGAATAATCATATGATGGTTGATATGTCTTTGCTACCACCTATAAATACCCCTTGTATTGTTGTCATTTTGATCAAGTCAAGAAATATTATAATAAGTATTATTAAAGTTTACTCCACTCTTTTCCTCTTATAGTATTTCTTTCTATATGCTCTCCAATTTCTAACAAATTGGTATCAAGAGCCACTAGGGTTTGGAGACTAAGCTTGAAGAAGATGTCAAATGGAACACCATTCCAAATTCCACCACTTTCTAAGGAGCACTATGAGAATTGGTGCATAAGAATGAAGGCCTTGCTTGGAGCATATGAAGTTTGGGATCCCGTGGAGAAAGGCGTTGAAGGAGATGAAGCAACCGCCAAGAAGAAAGACCAAAAGGCGCTTACACTCATTCATCAAAGTTTGGATGAAAATATGTTTGAAAAGATTGCTAGCGCAACCACCTCCAAGCAAGCGTGGGATATTCTTCAAGCCTCATTCAAAGGAGTTGATAAAGTAAAGAAAGTGCGTCTTTAAACGTTAAGGGGTGAGTTTGAATCTCTACATATGAAAGACTCCGAAATAATTACCGACTATATTTCGCGAGTTTTGGCCGTCACTAACCAAATGAAGAGTTGTTGGAAAGATTTTGCAATCTTTATATCCAAAATTCAATTACGATGTTGTAGCCATCGAAGAGTCGAAAGACTTAGACACCATAACCGTTGATGAACTTGCCGGATCATTGCAAGCACATGAAGAACGTTTGAAGAAATAGAATTGAAGGAGGGTTCACAAAACGAGGTCGTATTAGAAGAAGAATGGGAGAGCGAGGAGAATAAACAAGGGGAAGATCCACAAGGGAGAAAGAGAAGAAAGACGTGAAATTTTTAATTTAATTTAGTTTTATTTTTTTCTTATTTTTGGCGATATATCCAATAAAGATTGAAAATGTTTACTTGACCTGCGAACTAAATCGTGTCTATATTTGACGTTTCTATTTTGACTCGTGATAAAAATTAAAAATAAAGTTCCAATAAATTTTATTTTCGTGTTTCAAACGTTTAGAAGAATTGTCGTAAAAATTGTGAAAAGTTTCTAATATTTAGCTATATATGGTAGAAAGAATCGTTCTCCTTTACGTTTTGGAATGTCTCTATGTTTAACTCGTGATCATGGAAAGTGTAGTTACGGTGATTATTGTTATTTTTGCATTTGTTGGAACGTTTAGAAGAACTGAACAAAAAATTGCCAACAATTGTGTAAATAAAAAGTTACTAATTTCCTGTGTATGTGCTTTCGACTTCCTCAGTGAGTCTGCAGATAAAGGTTCAGACTTAAAGAAGAAACGGTCGGGCGGCTTCTGCAGACCATGTGGCCTCTCTCCCCAGCTTCAAGGATTCTTAGGAGTGCACGAGCTACCTAAAACCGAGGTATGTAGTAAGAGATTACTTTTCCTCACTGATCTTTCTCCAAAAGATTAAACTTTAAGATTACATGTTACATCTCTTTAGGTAGTACGGAGGATTTGGTCGTATATCCACGAAAAGAATCTGCAATATCCAGAGGATAAACGAAAAATCATATGCGATGAACCTCTATTCAGAATTTTCGGTGTTGAGAGCATCAACATGTTTGAAATGAATAAAGCACTCTCCAAGCACGTTTGGTCACTGAACGAAGGTACATTGTATCATATAAAGCTTAAATTTCCAGTTTTTTTTTTTTTTTTGTATTTGTATTTGTAATAACAGAGTCAGGTCAAACAACGCCAGAATCATTGTTGAAGCTGTGTTTAATGACATTAGATTGTAAGGTTTGAGTTAAATTGGAGTTGATTCATCTACTTGCTTTTTTCATTTGGGAGTTGGTAAAATCCACGTTGGAAGTAGTACATTGTCAAGAAGAGCAGTCGAATAAATCTAAGCATGTTAATGCATATTCTAAACAGATACACATCATTATACTTAAATACCTCCAACCATCTTATGCTATGAAATGAAAAACAGCGAACAGCTGTTAGTAAGCGTTAAAGAGATAGATCTTTCACTCGATTTGTTCTTCAAATTTCTATGATTTACTCTGTGTATTGCAGCCACGGACATGAAATCACCCCAAAAGGAAAGGCAAAGCAAAAAATCCAAAGACGTAGCTGTGACATCACAACGTTCTTCGCATTTTGAGTTTACTTATAAATTGTTTAAAGGTTGACTGTAAATTTGTTCATGCAAATGTTTCATATGTTATTTCTAGCACGTCAAATTTGTGTTAGATTCTTGTAACATCTAGTTTAAAATATCCTTTAATCTGTGATGTCGAGAAACTAGGGAAATCGTGAAATCTATGCCAGATGTAGTACATTGCGTAGGTCAGTTGTCGAATACCCGTAGTAGGTTGATACATTTAATCTAACTTGATACACCTCAGTATATTACTCCAACGGTCTGGTGCTAAGTAATGAAAAACTGCGAACCGCATGAGTTTTCCATTTGATTCGACCCTAGATTTTCAATAGTTTACACATGTGCAGCCGCCTCCAGTATCCAATCTTCACAAAAGGAAAGAAGACAGAAACAACGGAAGGAATCAGGTGAGAATATCACACATTTTTGCGTTTTCAAATTTTGACTAAATTGTCAATAAGTTGACTGTATATTTATCACTGACGATGTCTTTTCAATCAATATTTGCCTAAATGACATGTTATATATCATGTTCAGATGACCCGAAAAAAACGAAACCGAAGAGACCGACAGCTTCTAACATAACTGCTCCTCTCCCGCTATCTGACGCACTGATCGAGTTCTTTGGTACCGGCATACGTGAATTGTCACGTGCACAAGCCATCAAGAAGATCTGGGAATACATAAAGGAGAACAAGTTGCAGGTTTGTTGCTCGTTTTATTTTACGTTAACATGTTGATTCTCTTGTTTCACAACTATTGATTGTGCCTTTATAAGCTTGATTGTTTTTATGGAGCTACAACCAACATGATGAATAGTCATTTAACTTTCTTTCAACTCTTTTAGGATCCATCTGATAGGAAACTGGTCTTGTGCGATGAGAAGTTGAAAGAGCTCTTTGAGGTCGATTCCTTTGGCTTTAGTAATGTCTCAAAGCTACTGACCTCCCATCTCATCAAGCCTAAAAAATGACTTGGCCTCTTTCTATAAGTTTCAAGTGCTTGCAAATAGTAAACCAAAATGTTATTCTGACCTCAAAAGCTGAAACTGTTGTACTATATGTACAGTCAACTATAAGAATTATTTTTGCTAAATGCCTGATACTACAAAAGGCCTATCCCCAGTGATTTGGGGTTTCAGACTTGATTGTCATTGTCTGATATTCCTTAGGTTATAAATCTGGGAATTCAGCATTGTTGTAACTTGTAATACATTGTTGTGTAAATTCCATCGTTTGTCTCGTTGATGTTATACTTGATAGCACTCGGTCATGAGCGAATGGATGGATGTAATATGCATGGCTTAAGACCTTAAGTCAATATATGGACTTGCTAATTGTTGAAATACTTGTGGACTTAAAAGAATCTTTAGGACCAAAGTTTGATTCTTCCGGTGGAATCTCGGGAGATTCTGATGGAGATACTTTGAATTATGGCCAAAAGAGATGGTGACAATCTTGATAGTATCAAACTAAAGAAGGCTTGTTGTAGATCAAAACGTTGTATATAAGAATTTTCTCGAAAAGAATTGACACGTTACTGTATATTGGAGTTTGTAGAAATGAAATATAAAAGTATATTCTTTAAATTTTTTATAACAAATATTCTTGTGACATTTTATATCACTCGTAAAAAATATTGCGTAAAATTACTAGTTTTTCGAAGTTAAACATACAAAGGAAATGAAGCTTTCAACCATTTGGATGAGTATGGAGATAACTTCGAAAGATTCAATAATATAACATGCTGAGAATTGTGCAAGATTTTTAGGAAAGATCGTTGGATGGTAGAGTAAAGAAGAAGGGGACAATTTTTTGGATTAAATGCGCGAAAATTTTGGGAAGTCATAGAACCTTTTGTACTTGAAAGAATCTTTAAGACCAGAGTTAGATTCTTTAGGTGGATCACGGGAGACTCTAATATATGGACCGAAATATTGTAAGAGTTTTCTTGAAAAAAACCGAAATATTGTCGTTCCGAGTTCTAGAAATGCAATGTTGTATGTTTTTTTTTTGTATGACGTGGGAACCCGCAGCCGCTACCCTTCGGGTGCGCACTGGGTAAACCCCCGGGTCGACGCAATAGCCTGCAAACCACGTCAACCAAGTTAAACCACACTAGGCTAACCATGTGTGGCAGGCTCAGACCCAGAAGTCAATAGAATCAGGAGGTCTCCCCCTCTGGGATTCGAACCTGAGACCAAGGAAAGTTTCTTTTACCTCTTAACCAACTGGACCACCCACAAGGGGCCAATGTTGTATGTTTTTAATTTATTATAACAGATACTTTGGTGACAAGAGGTCTAAAAGATTCCGCAAATTAATTAAACTTACAAAGAAAAGGAAAAAGGGGCGTACTATACGAATAATTATGTCAAAAACCGTTGAAATTTGAAAGAAAAAAATAAATTGCAACAATTTGGATGATTTATGGCAGACTGTTTTCATAAATACCCTGTAATTGTTTAAATAGGAAAAATAATTTTGTACTTCTACCAAATTCAGAGGTGTATATATAGTTAATTATACCTAATTTGATGATTTTCTTTTTAAATCTTTAGGTGCAGTCAATGTTAAGATATTGTAGTTCATCAGTTGTGGAAGAGAAAATAGAAAAGGAGAAACTAATTTTGATATCTTCGTACCTTTTTATTAAATTTGAATATTAGAAAGTTTTTCAATACTTGTTTTCCTTTTTAATAACTAGAATATTGGGTTTCATGTTAATTAGCGAGTCTAGAAAGCAAATTCAAAATCAGTCAGTATTAAATAGCACAGTTGGCAACTGCAATGCCGTTGTTTCATAACTAGTCCATGAATTATGTTAAAATTGATAAACCGCACCATAAGAAAAATCAATGGTAGAATACCCGTATATAATATGAACAAGTTGCACATTGCCCTTTGTTCATTTTTGTAATGCCATTGTTACATACGTTTAATTGTATAACAATTTTAGTATCCTGAATTATGTCATTTATTCAGCAAAACCAAAAGATATATGTATAAACTTTCTTGTAGACAAAGAAATTTGTGCACGCTTTTGAATTAGGCAAGTGAACTACACGTTTCTGTATATCAAAAGATATACTTGCAATCATCGTACGACTATGAAATGCAACCAACGAAGAGACGGTCATATATTTTTCTAATTTATAGGTAATAACAAGTCCACAATATCGCCCACCACGTCAACTTTAACCCAATTGTCGCACAACTCACCGCGAAATGGCTACATGACATAATTTTAAATTCGCGTATATGATTGTAACGTGCTACTTTAAATAATTACCGAGAGAATGCTTAATTTATTTAATTGTGTCAAAACCTCTAATACTCTACTTGATTCGCAAAGTGTACGCATCTCAAACTTTGCGCTTCGCCCCTCTATGCCGTTCTCCCTATGCGTTTTTGTAAGTTGCATTTGGCCCCATGAGGCACTTTACGTATCAACCCAAACTACATGAGGTTTGACATGATCACCCCTTATTTCTTACAAGCAATATCTTGCAATTTCGCACAATACAGGTACCAATTTGCAAAAAAAGAAACTAATATATATATAAACAACAGTTTTCTTTCAGTCAACCCTATTTCATTTTCACCAACTTTGCATGAAACATATCTGCAGCCCAACAAAAAATACAATGGCGAACGTAACCGAATCCCAGCTGGTGACTCGCCTCTTCGAGATCCTTCATAGCTGCGACCTCGACACCACAACGACGAACAGCATTTGCCGCCGCCTCGAGGCGGAGTTCCCCGTGGAATTTATAAGCAGCCGGAAGGAGATCATCAGGAAACAAATCGAGCTCTTCCTCAGAGGAACCACCGCGGCCGTTGAACAACGAGAAGAGGAAGAGGAACGAGAACAGGAGGATTCCAAAAATGGGATCGTATTAGAACAAGAACGAGAAGAGAGTGAGAGTGAGGAGAAGATTGAAGAAGAAAAGGATGACCAAAGGAGAAAGAGAAAAAAAAGGTAATTTTTTTGGTTTTAGTGTTTTTATTTTTATTTTTGGTGATACAACCGAGGAACATTCAATCTTTGTAAAAAATCCTATTTTTATTTGTTATAAACGAATTTATATATATATATATATATATATATATATATATATATATATATATATATATATATATATACACATATATATATTTGCGAAGAAGGTTTTAACGTAATCAAGTTTAGTTGGTGTTAATTTTGAGGACAAATGCTATTACAAAGAAAGATTCAATCTTTTTTTACAATTGTTCCTCTATGATATTGAGCTTGCATTGATCGAAACCTCTAACTTCTTCGAGACTTTCTTGAAACATATTGAAGAACTCTCTATGTTAAACATACATCAAAACGGAAACTTTAATCTATGTTGTACGAATCCCTATTTTCTGCCTATTTACCAATCTATCGTTTTTCATCAATTCCTAATTTTCTTGGCACATTGTTTCGACTTCCTCAGTGAGCCTGCAGATACAGGTTCAGACATAAAAAAGAAAAGGCCAGGCGGCTTTTGCCAACCATGTGGCCTTTCGCCCCAGCTTCAGGAATTTTTGGGGGTGTCCGAGCTACCTAAGACCGAGGTATGTCGTAGCACGATACTGTTTCCTCTGCAACGTTTGTTAAAGAAATGAACTCTAAGATGAGCCTTTACACCTCTTTAGGTAGTAAAGAGGATTTGGTCGTACATCCGAGAAAATAATCTGCAAAATCCCGAGGATAAGCGACTAATCATATGTGATGAACTTTTACGGAGAATTTTCGGTGTTGAGAGCATCGACATGTTTGGGATGAATAAAGCACTCTCCCAGCACGTTTGGTCACTGATTGAAGGTACATTATTTTATACAAAGGTTTAATTTCTAGTTTCTTATATTTGTAATTAACATAGTGGGTCAATGTCATAATCGTTGTTAAATTAAAGCTGGGTTTGATGACATGAGATTGTAAAGTTGAGTTGCTTTGGAGTTGATCATTTGTGAGTTTAGTAACTTAGGCGAATCATAAATCCACGTTGGAAGTAGTACATTGCCAAGAATAGTAGTTGAATAAACCTAAGCTTGTTGTTTCATATTTCTAGCTTGATACACCTCATTATACTTAATTGATCACTCCAACAATCTTACGCTGTGCAATGAAAAGCGACGAACTATGGTTATTAAGTGTCAGCAAACATACAGTTTTTTTAGTCAATTAGATATTGTAATTTTTATAATTTACTCTATGTGCAGCAACCAACATGAAATCTCCACAAAAGGAAAGGCAACATAAACAACGCAAGGACGGAGGTGAAGGTGAGCCATCACAATTGCTTTTCGCACTGTCAGTATGCCTAAAGATTGTTGATAATTTGACTGTATATTTGTTCTTGCAAATGTTACTATGTTGCTTCTAGCACTGTCGCATTTATGTTAGATTCTTGCAACATGTAGTTTCATATTTCCTTTCATCCGTGAGTCGAGAAACTAGGCGAAATGTAAAATCTATTTTAGAAGCAGTAACTGTGAAGAATATTTGTCGAATACGGTTGAAGTAGGTTGATACGTTCAGTCTAACTTGATACACCGGCCTCATTACACTTATACCTCCAACAAACTAACGCTAAGCAATGAAAAACTGCGAACCACTGGTCTTTTTCCATTCTATTCGATCCATAAATTTTGAAAATTTACTGTATGTGCAGCCACGACCAGTACCAGATCTTCACGAAAGGAAAGAGGAGACAAACAACGGAAGGAAGCAGGTGAGAACATCACGATTTTTTTGCATTTTCAATTTACGTCTATATTGTCAATGAGTTGGCTGAATGTTCCTCATTGCATATATCTCTAAAGGCATATTTCTAAAAGTGACTTGTTATGTTTCATGTTCAGATGACCCGAAAGGGAAAGAGAAACCGGAGAGATCGACGACTTCTAATATAACTGCTCCCCTCCCTCTATCAGATGCTCTGATTGAGTTCTTTGGTACAGGGGAACATGAAATGTCACGTGCACAAGCCACAAAGAAGACGTGGCAATACATAAAAGAGAACGAGTTACAGGTTTGTTACTCTTTTCTTGTTTCGGTTGTTGGTGTTTTCTTGTTCCGTAACTAGTTATAGTGCCCTGTGATCTCGATTAATATGATTAGGGAACTAAAGCCAATATGATGCATAGAAATTTGACTTGTTTTCATCTAATTTAGGATCCGTCTGATCGGAAGATGGTCCTGTGCGACGACAAGTTGAAAGAGCTCTTTAAAGTGGATTCCTTCGTTGGCATCGGTGCTGTGGCTAAGCTACTGACTTCACATCTCATCAAGCCTAAAAAATGACTTGGCCTCTTTGTATTAGTTTCAAATGCTTGCAAATAGTAAACCAAACTGTTATTCTTACCTCAAAAGCTGAAACTGTTGTACTTCATGTACATGCCAACTATAAGAACTAATTTTGCTAAATGTCCGATACTACAAAGGGCATGTCCCCAATGATTTGGGATTTCAGGCTTGATTGTCGTTGTGTGACACTACCTTTGGAAATTAAACACACAACGAAAATGAAAAAAAAGGTGTACTATTCGCATAATTATGTGAAAAACCTTTGAAATTTGAACGAAAAAAAAATGAATTGTAACAATTTCAATGATTATGGAGACAACTCCTTAAGATGTTGAAATAATAATAATAATAATTAGAATAAACTAGATTAATTATCTAGAGTTGTGTGGGATGTTCTATCCGTTTATTTGGGGGAACCCATGAGTTTGTCTTTTCATTTTCTTCATTAACTAAGGGGAATATGAATAATCATATGATGGTTGATATGTCTTTGCTACCACCTATAAATACCCCTTGTATTGTTGTCATTTTGATCAAGTCAAGAAATATTATAATAAGTATTATTAAAGTTTACTCCACTCTTTTCCTCTTATAGTATTTCTTTCTATATGCTCTCCAATTTCTAACAAATTGGTATCAAGAGCCACTAGGGTTTGGAGACTAAGCTTGAAGAAGATGTCAAATGGAACACCATTCCAAATTCCACCACTTTCTAAGGAGCACTATGAGAATTGGTGCATAAGAATGAAGGCCTTGCTTGGAGCATATGAAGTTTGGGATCCCGTGGAGAAAGGCGTTGAAGGAGATGAAGCAACCGCCAAGAAGAAAGACCAAAAGGCGCTTACACTCATTCATCAAAGTTTGGATGAAAATATGTTTGAAAAGATTGCTAGCGCAACCACCTCCAAGCAAGCGTGGGATATTCTTCAAGCCTCATTCAAAGGAGTTGATAAAGTAAAGAAAGTGCGTCTTTAAACGTTAAGGGGTGAGTTTGAATCTCTACATATGAAAGACTCCGAAATAATTACCGACTATATTTCGCGAGTTTTGGCCGTCACTAACCAAATGAAGAGTTGTTGGAAAGATTTTGCAATCTTTAGATCCAAAATTCAATTACGATGTTGTAGCCATCGAAGAGTCGAAAGACTTAGACACCATAACCGTTGATGAACTTGCCGGATCATTGCAAGCACATGAAGAACGTTTGAAGAAATAGAATTGAAGGAGGGTTCACAAAACGAGGTCGTATTAGAAGAAGAAAGGGAGAGCGAGGAGAATAAACAAGGGGAAGATCCACAAGGGAGAAAGAGAAGAAAGACGTGAAATTTTTAATTTAATTTAGTTTTATTTTTTTCTTATTTTTGGCGATATATCCAATAAAGATTGAAAATGTTTACTTGACCTGCGAACTAAATCGTGTCTATATTTGACGTTTCTATTTTGACTCGTGATAAAAATTAAAAATAAAGTTCCAATAAATTTTATTTTCGTGTTTCAAACGTTTAGAAGAATTGTCGTAAAAATTGTGAAAAGTTTCTAATATTTAGCTATATATGGTAGAAAGAATCGTTCTCCTTTACGTTTTGGAATGTCTCTATGTTTAACTCGTGATCATGGAAAGTGTAGTTACGGTGATTATTCTTATTTTTGCATTTGTTGGAACGTTTAGAAGAACTGAACAAAAAATTGCCAACAATTGTGTAAATAAAAAGTTACTAATTTCCTGTGTATGTGCTTTCGACTTCCTCAGTGAGTCTGCAGATAAAGGTTCAGACTTAAAGAAGAAACGGTCGGGCGGCTTCTGCAGACCATGTGGCCTCTCTCTCCAGCTTCAAGGATTCTTAGGAGTGCACGAGCTACCTAAACCGAGGTATGTAGTAAAAGATTACTTTTCCTCCCTGATCTTTCTCCAAAAGATTAAACTTTAAGATTACATGTTACATCTCTTTAGGTAGTACGGAGGATTTGGTCGTATATCCACGAAAAGAATCTGCAATATCCAGAGGATAAACGAAAAATCATATGCGATGAACCTCTATTCAGAATTTTCGGTGTTGAGAGTATCAACATGTTTGAAATGAATAAAGCACTCTCCAAGCACGTTTGGTCACTGAACGAAGGTACATTGTATCATATAAAGCTTAAATTTCCAGTTTTTTTTTTTTTTTTGTATTTGTATTTGTAATAACAGAGTCAGGTCAAACAACGCCAGAATCATTGTTGAAGCTGTGTTTAATGACATTAGATTGTAAGGTTTGAGTTAAATTGGAGTTGATTCATCTACTTGCTTTTTTCATTTAGGAGTTGGTAAAATCCACGTTGGAAGTAGTACATTGTCAAGAATAGCAGTCGAATAAATCTAAGCATGTTAATGCATATTCTAAACAGATACACATCATTATACTTAAATACCTCCAACCATCTTATGCTATGAAATGAAAAACAGCGAACAGCTGTTAGTAAGCGTTAAAGAGATAGATCTTTCACTCGATTTGTTCTTCAAATTTCTATGATTTACTCTGTGTATTGCAGCCACGGACATGAAATCACCCCAAAAGGAAAGGCAAAGCAAAAAATCCAAAGACGTAGCTGAGACATCACAACGTTCTTCGCATTTTGAGTTTACTTATAAATTGTTTAAAGGTTGACTGTAAATTTGTTCATGCAAATGTTTCATATGTTATTTCTAGCACGTCAAATTTGTGTTAGATTCTTGTAACATCTAGTTTAAAATATCCTTTAATCTGTGATGTCGAGAAACTAGGGAAATCGTGAAATCTATGCCAGATGTAGTACATTGCGTAGGTCAGTTGTCGAATACCCGTAGTAGGTTGATACATTTAATCTAACTTGATACACCTCAGTATATTACTCCAACGGTCTGGTGCTAAGTAATGAAAAACTGCGAACAACATGAGTTTTCCATTTGATTCGACCCTAGATTTTCAATAGTTTACACATGTGCAGCCGCCTCCAGTATCCAATCTTCACAAAAGGAAAGAAGACAGAAACAACGGAAGGAATCAGGTGAGAATATCACACATTTTTGCGTTTTCAAATTTTGACTAAATTGTCAATAAGTTGACTGTATATTTATCACTGACGATGTCTTTTCAATCAATATTTGCCTAAATGACATGTTATATATCATGTTCAGATGACCCGAAAAAAACGAAACCGAAGAGACCGACAGCTTCTAACATAACTGCTCCTCTCCCGCTATCTGACGCACTGATCGAGTTCTTTGGTACCGGCATACGTGAATTGTCACGTGCACAAGCCATCAAGAAGATCTGGGAATACATAAAGGAGAACAAGTTGCAGGTTTGTTGCTCGTTTTATTTTACGTTAACATGTTGATTCTCTTGTTTCACAACTATTGATTGTGCCTTTATAAGCTTGATTGTTTTTATGGAGCTACAACCAACATGATGAATAGTCATTTAACTTTCTTTCAACTCTTTTAGGATCCATCTGATAGGAAACTGGTCTTGTGCGACGAGAAGTTGAAAGAGCTCTTTGAGGTCGATTCCTTTGGCTTTAGTAATGTCTCAAAGCTACTGACCTCCCATCTCATCAAGCCTAAAAAATGACTTGGCCTCTTTCTATAAGTTTCAAGTGCTTGCAAATAGTAAACCAAAATGTTATTCTGACCTCAAAAGCTGAAACTGTTGTACTATATGTACAGTCAACTATAAGAATTATTTTTGCTAAATGCCTGATACTACAAAAGGCCTATCCCCAGTGATTTGGGGTTTCAGACTTGATTGTCATTGTCTGATATTCCTTAGCTTATAAATCTGGGAATTCAGCATTGTTGTAACTTGTAATACATTGTTGTGTAAATTCCATCGTTTGTCTCGTTGATGTTATACTTGATAGCACTCGGTCATGAGCGAATGGATGGATGTAATATGCATGGCTTAAGACCTTAAGTCAATATATGGACTTGCTAATTGTTGAAATACTTGTGGACTTAAAAGAATCTTTAGGACCAAAGTTTGATTCTTCCGGTGGAATCTCGGGAGATTCTGATGGAGATACTTTGAATTATGGCCAAAAGAGATGGTGACAATCTTGATAGTATCAAACTAAAGAAGGCTTGTTGTAGATCAAAACGTTGTATATAAGAATTTTCTCGAAAAGAATTGACACGTTACTGTATATTGGAGTTTGTAGAAATGAAATATAAAAGTATATTCTTTAAATTTTTTATAACAAATATTCTTGTGACATTTTATATCACTCGTAAAAAATATTGCGTAAAATTACTAGTTTTTCGAAGTTAAACATACAAAGGAAATGAAGCTTTCAACCATTTGGATGAGTATGGAGATAACTTCGAAAGATTCAATAATATAACATGCTGAGAATTGTGCAAGATTTTTAGGAAAGATTGTTGGATGGTAGAGTAAAGAAGAAGGGGACAATTTTTTGGATTAAATGCGCGAAAATTTTGGGAAGTCATAGAACCTTTTGTACTTGAAAGAATCTTTAAGACCAGAGTTAGATTCTTTAGGTGGATCACGGGAGACTCTAATATATGGACCGAAATATTGTAAGAGTTTTCTTGAAAAAAACCGAAATATTGTCGTTCCGAGTTCTAGAAATGCAATGTTGTATGTTTTTTTTTTTTTGTATGACGTGGGAACCCGCAGCCACTACCCTTCGGGTGCGCACTGGGTAAACCCCCGGGTCGACGCAATAGCCTGCAAACCACGTCAACCAAGTTAAACCACACTAGGCTAACCATGTGTGGCAGGCTCAGACCCAGAAGGCAATAGAATCAGGAGGTCTCCCCCTCTGGGATTCGAACCTGAGACCAAGGAAAGTTTCTTTTACCTCTTAACCAACTGGACCACCCACAAGGGGCCAATGTTGTATGTTTTTAATTTATTATAACAGATACTTTGGTGACAAGAGGTCTAAAAGATTCTGCAAATTAATTAAACTTACAAAGAAAAGGAAAAAGGGGCGTACTATACGAATAATTATGTCAAAAACCGTTGAAATTTGAAAGAAAAAAATAAATTGCAACAATTTGGATGATTTATGGCAGACTGTTTTCATAAATACCCTGTAATTGTTTAAATAGGAAAAATAATTTTGTACTTCTACCAAATTCAGAGGTGTATATATAGTTAATTATACCTAATTTGATGATTTTCTTTTTAAATCTTTAGGTGCAGTCAATGTTAAGATATTGTAGTTCATCAGTTGTGGAAGAGAAAATTGAAAAGGAGAAACTAATTTTGATATCTTCGTACCTTTTTATTAAATTTGAATATTAGAAAGTTTTTCAATACTTGTTTTCCTTTTTAATAACTAGAATATTGGGTTTCATGTTAATTAGCGAGTCTAGAAAGCAAATTCAAAATCAGTCAGTATTAAATAGCACAGTTGGCAACTGCAATGCCGTTGTTTCATAACTAGTCCATGAATTATGTTAAAATTGATAAACCGCACCATAAGAAAAATCAATAGTAGAATACCCGTATATAATATGAACAAGTTGCACATTGCCCTTTGTTCATTTTTGTAATGCCATTGTTACATACGTTTAATTGTATAACAATTTTAGTGTCCTGAATTATGTCATTTATTCAGCAAAACCAAAAGATATATGTATAAACTTTCTTGTAGACAAAGAAATTTGTGCACGCTTTTGAATTAGGCAAGTGAACTACACGTTTCTGTATATCAAAAGATATACTTGCAATCATCGTACGACTATGAAATGCAACCAACGAAGAGACGGTCATATATTTTTCTAATTTATAGGTAATAACAAGTCCACAATATCGCCCACCACGTCAACTTTAACCCAATTGTCGCACAACTCACCGCGAAATGGCTACATGACATAATTTTAAATTCGCGTATATGATTGTAACGTGCTACTTTAAATAATTACCGAGAGAATGCTTAATTTATTTAATTGTGTCAAAACCTCTAATACTCTACTTGATTCGCAAAGTGTACGCATCTCAAACTTTGCGCTTCGCCCCTCTATGCCGTTCTCCCTATGCGTTTTTGTAAGTTGCATTTGGCCCCATGAGGCACTTTACGTATCAACCCAAACTACATGAGGTTTGACATGATCACCCCTTATTTCTTACAAGCAATATCTTGCAATTTCGCACAATACAGGTACCAATTTGCAAAAAAAGAAACTAATATATATATAAACAACAGTTTTCTTTCAGTCAACCCTATTTCATTTTCACCAACTTTGCATGAAACATATCTGCAGCCCAACAAAAAATACAATGGCGAACGTAACCGAATCCCAGCTGGTGACTCGCCTCTTCGAGATCCTTCATAGCTGCGACCTCGACACCACAACGACGAACAGCATTTGCCGCCGCCTCGAGGCGGAGTTCCCCGTGGAATTTATAAGCAGCCGGAAGGAGATCATCAGGAAACAAATCGAGCTCTTCCTCAGAGGAACCACCGCGGCCGTTGAACAACGAGAAGAGGAAGAGGAACGAGAACAGGAGGATTCCAAAAATGGGATCGTATTAGAACAAGAACGAGAAGAGAGTGAGAGTGAGGAGAAGATTGAAGAAGAAAAGGATGACCAAAGGAGAAAGAGAAAAAAAAGGTAATTTTTTTGGTTTTAGTGTTTTTATTTTTATTTTTGGTGATACAACCGAGGAACATTCAATCTTTGTAAAAAATCCTATTTTTATTTGTTATAAACGAATTTATATATATATATATATATATATATACACATATATATATTTGCGAAGAAGGTTTTAACGTAATCAAGTTTAGTTGGTGTTAATTTTGAGGACAAATGCTATTACAAAGAAAGATTCAATCTTTTTTTACAATTGTTCCTCTATGATATTGAGCTTGCATTGATCGAAACCTCTAACTTCTTCGAGACTTTCTTGAAACATATTGAAGAACTCTCTATGTTAAACATACATCAAAACGGAAACTTTAATCTATGTTGTACGAATCCCTATTTTCTGCCTATTTACCAATCTATCGTTTTTCATCAATTCCTAATTTTCTTGGCACATTGTTTCAACTTCCTCAGTGAGCCTGCAGATACAGGTTCAGACATAAAAAAGAAAAGGCCAGGCGGCTTTTGCCAACCATGTGGCCTTTCGCCCCAGCTTCAGGAATTTTTGGGGGTGTCCGAGCTACCTAAGACCGAGGTATGTCGTAGCACGATACTGTTTCCTCTGCAACGTTTGTTAAAGAGATGAACTCTAAGATGAGCCTTTACACCTCTTTAGGTAGTAAAGAGGATTTGGTCGTACATCCGAGAAAATAATCTGCAAAATCCCGAGGATAAGCGACTAATCATATGTGATGAACTTTTACGGAGAATTTTCGGTGTTGAGAGCATCGACATGTTTGGGATGAATAAAGCACTCTCCCAGCACGTTTGGTCACTGATTGAAGGTACATTATTTTATACAAAGGTTTAATTTCTAGTTTCTTATATTTGTAATTAACATAGTGGGTCAATGTCATAATCGTTGTTAAATTAAAGCTGGGTTTGATGACATGAGATTGTAAAGTTGAGTTGCTTTGGAGTTGATCATTTGTGAGTTTAGTAACTTAGGCGAATCATAAATCCACGTTGGAAGTAGTACATTGCCAAGAATAGTAGTTGAATAAACCTAAGCTTGTTGTTTCATATTTCTAGCTTGATACACCTCATTATACTTAATTGATCACTCCAACAATCTTACGCTGTGCAATGAAAAGCGACGAACTATGGTTATTAAGTGTCAGCAAACATACAGTTTTTTTAGTCAATTAGATATTGTAATTTTTATAATTTACTCTATGTGCAGCAACCAACATGAAATCTCCATCTTAGAATGTATTTTCCAATACTTTCCATAAATGGAAAGTATTTGTAATTCGGTTAGTTAGTTACAACTGACTTACTATTTATAGTAAGTTCAGAAGTGTTCTTGTTAGCTCAGTATTATAGAGTCTGTTGTAATCCGATTCCAATTAGAATTAGGCTAGAGACAGTATATATAATGCACACAACACACACAACACATTCACTTCACAATTTCAAGATTTGTAACAAACTTTCTCTCCCTCTCTCTACTTCAAGAATCGGTTACAATGAATAAAGAAGAATAATCTTTCAATTCAGTTTTGATCTTTAGTTTTGATCTTCATATGGTATCATCCGCAAGGTTTTGATCTACTTCCGCTGTGCAAATCTCCTCTCCGTTATGCAGATCACTCGTCGCCATACAATTCAATCGAAAGTGAGGTTTGATTCCCTCCAAATCCTTTGAACATCATCTGGTTTTTTTCTGGATTCCTGTTGTTTGGTGCTCTGTCTGTCTCTCTGCGGTTGCGTTTGCTGCAATCGATTTGTTGTTGAATCTATTGTGATTCTCTTTGCTATCTTGTTAGTATAATCTTTCCACAAAATGTCTGAAAATCCGACTGTCAACTCTGGTTCTACTTCTACTGGTACAACCAAGAATCCATGTGATGATTCTACTTCTGTGTACTTTCTGGGATCTCATGATTATACAGGCTCTAGTATAGTTAGTGAACTGTTGAATGGTGAGAATTATTTGTCCTGGAGTAAAAGTGTTGAGATGGCACTCAACATCAAGAATAAGATTAGGTTCATTGATGGGAGTTTGCCCATACCCACTGGTACTGATCCTATTGAGAGAAATTGTTGGATGAGAGCCAACACATTGGTTCAATCTTGGTTAGTCAATTCTGTCTCTAAAGAAATTAAACAAACATTGTGGTTTTTCACTTCTGCACAAGCACTCTGGCATGACTTGAAAACCAGATATGCCAGAACAGATAGTTCAAGGGTATTTCATCTGCAGAAGTCCCTAGCCACAATCTCTCAGGGTTCCAACTCTATCACTGCTTATTACAATTCTTTCAGATCATTATGGGATGAGTATGTTAGTCAGAGACCCATTGTCACCTGCACTTGTGGGCTCTGCACATGCAACATAAATAGGAACATGTTACTGTTACAACAGTCAGATTGTGCTGTGTCATTCTTAGTGGGCCTCAATGAGTCCTATACTGCAGTAAGGAGTCAAATTCTCTTGAATACACCACTGCCTTCTCTGTCACAAATTTATTCTATGGTTCTGCAAGAAGAAAACCAGAGGTCTTTACAAGCTTCTAGTTCCAACATGGATCCTCTAGCCATGTTCACAAGGGCAAAATTCACTCAAGATCACAATCAAAAGAGCTATAATCCCTCTGTTCCTCAATCTCAGAACAGATTCTCTTACAACAAAGGACAGCCTTCAAAGGACAAGAAGAAACTTAAATGTTCTCATTGTGGTTACAATGGACATACTATAGACAGATGCTTTCAGTTGATAGGCTACCCTCCTGGATGGGAAGGACCAACCAACAAAAGAGGACCAGCTAACCCTCACACTGCAAATATGGCAAACACCAGTGAAGCACAACAGGTGAAAGATGAATCTGCTTCACCAGTTGATGCCAACCAAGCTTTGTTCCAGCAATTCCTAGCTTTTACCAGAATGCAACAAAATGAAGGACAGCATGACTCTGGTAAACATTTTGCTGCAGCTACAATCACTGGTGAGATTCTTAACCACTGTGTATTGTCCTCTAATGTTGCAAAATATCCTGTAAACAATACTTGGGTTATAGATACAGGAGCCACAGATCATATGATCTGTAACAAATCTCTTTTCTATGATCACTGTTATGATGTTAGAATACCTATACATTTACCAAACAACAGAATCACTTTTGCAACTAAGAAAGGATCAGTAAAGTTAACAGACTCCTTAAACCTACATGAAGTACTCTATGTGCCAGAGTTTACATATAACTTGATATCTGTCTCTAAGTTAACTAAATTTTCCTCTATTGCTGTGCATTTTTTCACCTCTACTTGTGTTCTGCAGGACACAAGAACAATGAAGATGATTGGTTCTGCTAGAGAACAGCAAGGACTCTATCTGTTTAGTTTTCCTGAAAGTCAAAATTTCAGTAAATGTATCTTTTCTTCTGCTAATAACACTGTTGCTCTGAGTTCTAAGAACCAGAATGCTATGTGGCACATAAGATTAGGCCACCCTTCTAGTAAGAAAATAGCTGCTATACCTCAGCTTCATATGTCTCCTGATCAGACTACTTGTAACAACTGTGACACTTGTCACTTAGCCAAACAAAAGAAATTGAAATTTCCTTTAAGCACTTCTGTTTCCAAACATGCATTTGAACTGATCCACTGTGATGTTTGGGGTCCCTTTTCCACTCCATCTGTTGAAGGTTTTAGATTTTTTCTCACAATTGTAGATGACTATTCAAGATGCACTTGGATATATTTTATGCAACATAAGTCAGAAGTTGAAACTCATTTAAGACACTTCTATACTCTGATTGACAATCAATTTTCCAGCAAAATTAAAACTTTGAGAAGTGATAATGGAACTGAATTCATAATGAAATCATTCTATACTCATTATGGCATTGAACATCAAACTAGCTGTGTAGAAACACCTCAGCAGAATGGATTAGTAGAGAGAAAACACCAGCACCTCCTACAAGTTGCAAGATCTCTTAGATTCCAGTCAAATGTCCCACTTGAATATTGGCCTCAATGTGTTGCAACTGCTGCTTTTTTAATCAATAGATTACCTTCTTCTGTGATTGGTAACTGTACTCCTTTTGAAAGAATATTCAATAGAGCACCTGATTACTCTATGCTAAAAGTGTTTGGTTGTTTATGTTATGCTTCTACACTTGTCAATCACAGACAAAAGTTTGATGCAAGAGCCCAGAGATGTGTATTCTTGGGATATCCAAGAGGAACAAAAGGTTATTTGCTATTAAATTTAGATTCTATGAAACTCTTGAAGTCCAGAAATGTTGTGTTCTATGAAGAAATTTTCCCTTTCAAGCAATCCTCATCTAACAAATCATCTCAAGAGTCCATGAGACTTCCTACTGTGTGTACAGATACATTTGTGTTGCAACAGGAACCAATAGCTCAAGTTCCAGTTCAACAAGTGCAGTCACCAACTACTTCAGCAGAGAGTCATGACTCATATTCACAAGTACAAACACCAGAGATCCAGAACAACATGGATTCACTATCAGAAACCACAGACACTTCACCAGTGCAGCAAACTCCAAGTAACTCTGTATCTCAGTCTGTTAATACTAACATTCAGTATCACTCAACTCATACTCAATCTCAGATAGCTCCTACTCATACTCAATCTCAGATAGCCCCTATAACTTTACCTTCTGATAGTATCCAAGAGGTACCAAGAAGAACATCTACTAGACAAGTTAATACTCCTGCATATTTAAATGCATATGAGTACAAGCTTCCTACCACAAAACATCAAGCTAATTCTTCTACTAGATATCCTATTGAAGCTCACTTAAGCACTGATAGATTAAATACAATGCATAAAGCATTCACTGCTGCTGTGACACAGATACAAGAACCAAAAACATATACTCAGGCAAACAAATCTCCTGAGTGGCAGGAAGCAATGAAAAAGGAAATTGATGCCTTAGAAGTGACAAACACTTGGATTCTGACTGATTTACCACCTAATCACCACTGCATTGGTTGCAAGTGGGTATATAAAGTAAAACTTAAAGCAGATGGATCTATAGAGAGATATAAAGCAAGATTAGTAGCCAAAGGCTACACACAAGAAGAAGGACTAGACTATTTTGATACTTTCAGTCCTGTTGCAAAACTAACATCTGTAAGAGTATTGTTAGCAATTGCAGCTTCAAAGAATTGGCATTTACATCAATTAGATGTCAACAATGCCTTCCTACATGGAGACTTGGAGGAAGAAATTTACATGAAGCCTCCTCCTGGCTACTGTGCACCAACAGATAAGAGAGTGTGTCTTCTGAAGAAGAGCTTGTATGGACTCAAGCAAGCATCACGCCAGTGGCATACAAAGCTCACATCATGTTTAATAAAGTTTGGATATACTCAAACTATTGCTGATTCTTCACTGTTTATTAAGAAAACTAACAGTTCATTTACAGTACTATGTGTATATGTAGATGATGTGATTTTAACAGGGAATGACATGAATGAAATCCAGAAACTTAAACAACATCTTGACCAAGAATTCACCATAAAGGACCTGGGAAAGCTGAAATACATTCTTGGAATTGAGGTTGCAAGAAGCAGTAAAGGTATATCATTGTGTCAAAGGAAATATGCCTTAGACATACTGAATGAAGCTGGATATCTTGGCTGCAAACCAAGTTCAACACCAATGGATAGCTCAACAAGATTGAAAGCAGAAGATGCAACACCCCTTGATGATCCTACTGTGTACAGAAGACTGGTGGGAAGGTTATTGTATCTTACAATAACAAGACCAGACCTTAACTACAGTATACAGACATTAACTCAACACATGTCCAAACCTACTACCAATCATCTAGCTGCAGCTCATAGAGTCCTAAGGTTTATCAAAGGAACACCAGGGAAAGGGATTTTCTATCCAGCAACTTCTGAAATGCAGCTAAAGGGATTCTGTGATAGTGACTGGGCATCATGTCCTGACACCAGAAGAAGTATAACAGGATATGCCATCTATTTAGGGGATTCATTAGTCTCCTGGAAAGCAAAGAAACAAGCAACAGTAAGCAAGTCTTCCACAGAGGCTGAATACAGGGCAGTAGCAACAGTGACCTGTGAAACTCTTTGGCTAATTCAGTTACTGAAAGACCTTCACATTCAACAAGCAAGAACTCCATTGATATATACTGACAATAGGAGTGCATACTGCATTGCCAATAACCCTGTTCACCATGAGAAGACAAAACATATCCAAATAGATTGCCACTTTGTAAGAGAAAAGGTGAACCTTGGACTGATAAAGATAGTTCATATCAACAATCAACATCAAATTGCAGACATATTGACAAAGCCACTGTCATTGCAACCTTTCACAACCATGAGCTCCAAGATGGGACTAATCAACATCCATTCCCATCTTGAGGGGGGGTCTTAGAATGTATTTTCCAATACTTTCCATAAATGGAAAGTATTTGTAATTCGGTTAGTTAGTTACAACTGACTTACTATTTATAGTAAGTTCAGAAGTGTTCTTGTTAGCTCAGTATTATAGAGTCTGTTGTAATCCGATTCCAATTAGAATTAGGCTAGAGACAGTATATATAATGCACACAACACACACAACACATTCACTTCACAATTTCAAGATTTGTAACAAACTTTCTCTCCCTCTCTCTACTTCAAGAATCGGTTACAATGAATAAAGAAGAATAATCTTTCAATTCAGTTTTGATCTTTAGTTTTGATCTTCATACTCCACAAAAGGAAAGGCAACATAAACAACGCAAGGACGGAGGTGAAGGTGAGCCATCACAATTGCTTTTCGCACTGTCAGTATGCCTAAAGATTGTTGATAATTTGACTGTATATTTGTTCTTGCAAATGTTACTATGTTGCTTCTAGCACTGTCGCATTTATGTTAGATTCTTGCAACATGTAGTTTCATATTTCCTTTCATCCGTGAGTCGAGAAACTAGGCGAAACGTAAAATCTATTTTAGAACCAGTAACTGTGAAGAATATTTGTCGAATACGGTTGAAGTAGGTTGATGCGTTCAGTCTAACTTGATACACCGGCCTCATTACACTTATACCTCCAACAGACTAACGCTAAGCAATGAAAAACTGCGAACCACTGGTCTTTTTCCATTCTATTCGATCCATAAATTTTGAAAATTTACTGTATGTGCAGCCACGACCAGTACCAGATCTTCACGAAAGGAAAGAGGAAACAAACAACGGAAGGAAGCAGGTGAGAACATCACGATTTTGTTTGCATTTTCAATTTACGTCTATATTGTCAATGAGTTGGCTGTATGTTCCTCATTGCATATATCTCTAAAGGCATATTTCTAAAAGTGACTTGTTATGTTTCATGTTCAGATGACCCGAAAGGGAAAGAGAAACCGGAGAGATCGACGACTTCTAATATAACTGCTCCCCTCCCTCTATCAGATGCTCTGATTGAGTTCTTTGGTACAGGGGAACGTGAAATGTCACGTGCACAAGCCACAAAGAAGACGTGGCAATACATAAAAGAGAACGAGTTACAGGTTTGTTACTCTTTTCTTGTTTCGGTTGTTGGTGTTTTCTTGTTCCGTAACTAGTTATAGTGCCCTGTGATCTCGATTAATATGATTAGGGAACTAAAGCCAATATGATGCATAGAAATTTGACTTGTTTTCATCTAATTTAGGATCCGTCTGATCGGAAGATGGTCCTGTGCGACGACAAGTTGAAAGAGCTCTTTAAAGTGGATTCCTTCGTTGGCATCGGTGCTGTGGCTAAGCTACTGACTTCACATCTCATCAAGCCTAAAAAATGACTTGGCCTCTTTGTATTAGTTTCAAATGCTTGCAAATAGTAAACCAAACTGTTATTCTTACCTCAAAAGCTGAAACTGTTGTACTTCATGTACATGCCAACTATAAGAACTAATTTTGCTAAATGTCCGAAACTACAAAGGGCATGTCCCCAATGATTTGGGATTTCAGGCTTGATTGTCGTTGTGTGACACTACCTTTGGAAATTAAACACACAACGAAAATGAAAAAAAAGGTGTACTATTCGCATAATTATGTGAAAAACCTTTGAAATTTGAACGAAAAAAAAGTGAATTGTAACAATTTCAATGATTATGGAGACAACTCCTTAAGATGTTGAAATAATAATAATAATAATTAGAATAAACTAGATTAATTATCTAGAGTTGTGTGGGATGTTCTATCCGTTTATTTGGGGGAACCCATGAGTTTGTCTTTTCATTTTCTTCATTAACTAAGGGGAATATGAATAATCATATGATGGTTGATATGTCTTTGCTACCACCTATAAATACCCCTTGTATTGTTGTCATTTTGATCAAGTCAAGAAATATTATAATAAGTATTATTAAAGTTTACTCCACTCTTTTCCTCTTATAGTATTTCTTTCTATATGCTCTCCAATTTCTAACAAATTGGTATCAAGAGCCACTAGGGTTTGGAGACTAAGCTTGAAAAAGATGTCAAATGGAACACCATTCCAAATTCCACCACTTTCTAAGGAGCACTATGAGAATTGGTGCATAAGAATGAAGGCCTTGCTTGGAGCATATGAAGTTTGGGATCCCGTGGAGAAAGGCGTTGAAGGAGATGAAGCAACCGCCAAGAAGAAAGACCAAAAGGCGCTTACACTCATTCATCAAAGTTTGGATGAAAATATGTTTGAAAAGATTGCTAGCGCAACCACCTCCAAGCAAGCGTGGGATATTCTTCAAGCCTCATTCAAAGGAGTTGATAAAGTAAAGAAAGTGCGTCTTTAAACGTTAAGGGGTGAGTTTGAATCTCTACATATGAAAGACTCCGAAATAATTACCGACTATATTTCGCGAGTTTTGGCCGTCACTAACCAAATGAAGAGTTGTTGGAAAGATTTTGCAATCTTTAGATCCAAAATTCAATTACGATGTTGTAGCCATCGAAGAGTCGAAAGACTTAGACACCATAACCGTTGATGAACTTGCCGGATCATTGCAAGCACATGAAGAACGTTTGAAGAAATAGAATTGAAGGGGGGTTCACAAAACGAGGTCGTATTAGAAGAAGAAAGGGAGAACGAGGAGAATAAACAAGGGGAAGATCCACAAGGGAGAAAGAGAAGAAAGACGTGAAATTTTTAATTTAATTTAGTTTTATTTTTTTCTTATTTTTGGCGATATATCCAATAAAGATTGAAAATGTTTACTTGACCTGCGAACTAAATCGTGTCTATATTTGACGTTTCTATTTTGACTCGTGATAAAAATTAAAAATAAAGTTCCAATAAATTTTATTTTCGTGTTTCAAACGTTTAGAAGAATTGTCGTAAAAATTGTGAAAAGTTTCTAATATTTAGCTATATATGGTAGAAAGAATCGTTCTCCTTTACGTTTTGGAATGTCTCTATGTTTAAATCGTGATCATGGAAAGTGTAGTTACGGTGATTATTGTTATTTTTGCATTTGTTGGAACGTTTAGAAGAACTGAACAAAAAATTGCCAACAATTGTGTAAATAAAAAGTTACTAATTTCCTGTGTATGTGCTTTCGACTTCCTCAGTGAGTCTGCAGATAAAGGTTCAGACTTAAAGAAGAAACGGTCGGGCGGCTTCTGCAGACCATGTGGCCTCTCTCCCCAGCTTCAAGGATTCTTAGGAGTGCACGAGCTACCTAAAACCGAGGTATGTAGTAAGAGATTACTTTTCCTCCCTGATCTTTCTCCAAAAGATTAAACTTTAAGATTACATGTTACATCTCTTTAGGTAGTACGGAGGATTTGGTCGTATATCCACGAAAAGAATCTGCAATATCCAGAGGATAAACGAAAAATCATATGCGATGAACCTCTATTCAGAATTTTCGGTGTTGAGAGCATCAACATGTTTGAAATGAATAAAGCACTCTCCAAGCACGTTTGGTCACTGAACGAAGGTACATTGTATCATATAAAGCTTAAATTTCCAGTTTTTTTTTTTTTTTTTTGTATTTGTATTTGTAATAACAGAGTCAGGTCAAACAACGCCAGAATAATTGTTGAAGCTGTGTTTAATGACATTAGATTGTAAGGTTTGAGTTAAATTGGAGTTGATTCATCTAGTTGCTTTTTTCATTTAGGAGTTGGTAAAATCCACGTTGGAAGTAGTACATTGTCAAGAAGAGCAGTCGAATAAATCTAAGCATGTTAATGCATATTCTAAACAGATACACATCATTATACTTAAATACCTCCAACCATCTTATGCTATGAAATGAAAAACAGCGAACAGCTGTTAGTAAGCGTTAAAGAGATAGATCTTTCACTCGATTTGTTCTTCAAATTTCTATAATTTACTCTGTGTATTGCAGCCACGGACATGAAATCACCCCAAAAGGAAAGGCAAAGCAAAAAATCCAAAGACGTAGCTGAGACATCACAACGTTCTTCGCATTTTGAGTTTACTTATAAATTGTTTAAAGGTTGACTGTAAATTTGTTCATGCAAATGTTTCATATGTTATTTCTAGCACGTCAAATTCTTGTAACATCTAGTTTAAAATATCCTTTAATCTGTGATGTCGAGAAACTAGGGAAATCGTGAAATCTATGCCAGATGTAGTACATTGCGTAGGTCAGTTGTCGAATACCCGTAGTAGGTTGATACATTTAATCTAACTTGATACACCTCAGTATATTACTCCAACGGTCTGGTGCTAAGTAATGAAAAACTGCGAACAACATGAGTTTTCCATTTGATTCGACCCTAGATTTTCAATAGTTTACACATGTGCAGCCGCCTCCAGTATCCAATCTTCACAAAAGGAAAGAAGACAGAAACAACGGAAGGAATCAGGTGAGAATATCACACATTTTTGCGTTTTCAAATTTTGACTAAATTGTCAATAAGTTGACTGTATATTTATCACTGATGATGTCTTTTCAATCAATATTTGCCTAAATGACATGTTATATATCATGTTCAGATGACCCGAAAAAAACGAAACCGAAGAGACCGACAGCTTCTAACATAACTGCTCCTCTCCCGCTATCTGACGCACTGATCGAGTTCTTTGGTACCGGCAAACGTGAATTGTCACGTGCACAAGCCATCAAGAAGATCTGGGAATACATAAAGGAGAACAAGTTGCAGGTTTGTTGCTCGTTTTATTTTACGTTAACATGTTGATTCTCTTGTTTCACAACTATTGATTGTGCCTTTATAAGCTTGATTGTTTTTATGGAGCTACAACCAACATGATGAATAGTCATTTAACTTTCTTTCAACTCTTTTAGGATCCATCTGATAGGAAACTGGTCTTGTGCGACGAGAAGTTGAAAGAGCTCTTTGAGGTCGATTCCTTTGGCTTTAGTAATGTCTCAAAGCTACTGACCTCCCATCTCATCAAGCCTAAAAAATGACTTGGCCTCTTTCTATAAGTTTCAAGTGCTTGCAAATAGTAAACCAAAATGTTATTCTGACCTCAAAAGCTGAAACTGTTGTACTATATGTACAGTCAACTATAAGAATTATTTTTGCTAAATGCCTGATACTACAAAAGGCCTATCCCCAGTGATTTGGGGTTTCAGACTTGATTGTCATTGTCTGATATTCCTTAGCTTATAAATCTGGGAATTCAGCATTGTTGTAACTTGTAATACATTGTTGTGTAAATTCCATCGTTTGTCTCGTTGATGTTATACTTGATAGCACTCGGTCATGAGCGAATGGATGGATGTAATATGCATGGCTTAAGACCTTAAGTCAATATATGGACTTGCTAATTGTTGAAATACTTGTGGACTTAAAAGAATCTTTAGGACCAAAGTTTGATTCTTCCGGTGGAATCTCGGGAGATTCTGATGGAGATACTTTGAATTATGGCCAAAAGAGATGGTGACAATCTTGATAGTATCAAACTAAAGAAGGCTTGTTGTAGATCAAAACGTTGTATATAAGAATTTTCTCGAAAAGAATTGACACGTTACTGTATATTGGAGTTTGTAGAAATGAAATATAAAAGTATATTCTTTAAATTTTTTATAACAAATATTCTTGTGACATTTTATATCACTCGTAAAAAATATTGCGTAAAATTACTAGTTTTTCGAAGTTAAACATACAAAGGAAATGAAGCTTTCAACCATTTGGATGAGTATGGAGATAACTTCGAAAGATTCAATAATATAACATGCTGAGAATTGTGCAAGATTTTTAGGAAAGATCGTTGGATGGTAGAGTAAAGAAGAAGGGGACAATTTTTTGGATTAAATGCGCGAAAATTTTGGGAAGTCATAGAACCTTTTGTACTTGAAAGAATCTTTAAGACCAGAGTTAGATTCTTTAGGTGGATCACGGGAGACTCTAATATATGGACCGAAATATTGTAAGAGTTTTCTTGAAAAAAACCGAAATATTGTCGTTCCGAGTTCTAGAAATGCAATGTTGTATGTTTTTTTTTTTTGTATGACGTGGGAACCCGCAGCCGCTACCCTTCGGGTGCGCACTGGGTAAACCCCCGGGTCGACGCAATAGCCTGCAAACCACGTCAACCAAGTTAAACCACACTAGGCTAACCATGTGTGGCAGGCTCAGACCCAGAAGGCAATAGAATCAGGAGGTCTCCCCCTCTGGGATTCGAACCTGAGACCAAGGAAAGTTTCTTTTACCTCTTAACCAACTGGACCACCCACAAGTGGCCAATGTTGTATGTTTTTAATTTATTATAACAGATACTTTGGTGACAAGAGGTCTAAAAGATTCCGCAAATTAATTAAACTTACAAAGAAAAAGAAAAAGGGGCGTACTATACGAATAATTATGTCAAAAACCGTTGAAATTTGAAAGAAAAAAATAAATTGCAACAATTTGGATGATTTATGGCAGACTGTTTTCATAAATACCCTGTAATTGTTTAAATAGGAAAAATAATTTTGTACTTCTACCAAATTCAGAGGTGTATATATAGTTAATTATACCTAATTTGATGATTTTCTTTTTAAATCTTTAGGTGCAGTCAATGTTAAGATATTGTAGTTCATCAGTTGTGGAAGAGAAAATAGAAAAGGAGAAACTAATTTTGATATCTTCGTACCTTTTTATTAAATTTGAATATTAGAAAGTTTTTCAATACTTGTTTTCCTTTTTAATAACTAGAATATTGGGTTTCATGTTAATTAGCGAGTCTAGAAAGCAAATTCAAAATCAGTCAGTATTAAATAGCACAGTTGGCAACTGCAATGCCGTTGTTTCATAACTAGTCCATGAATTATGTTAAAATTGATAAACCGCACCATAAGAAAAATCAATAGTAGAATACCCGTATATAATATGAACAAGTTGCACATTGCCCTTTGTTCATTTTTGTAATGCCATTGTTACATACGTTTAATTGTATAATAATTTTAGTGTCCTGAATTATGTCATTTATTCAGCAAAACCAAAAGATATATGTATAAACTTTCTTGTAGACAAAGAAATTTGTGCATGCTTTTGAATTAGGCAAGTGAACTACACGTTTCTGTATATCAAAAGATATACTTGCAATCATCGTACGACTATGAAATGCAACCAACGAAGAGACGGTCATATATTTTTCTAATTTATAGGTAATAACAAGTCCACAATATCGCCCACCACGTCAACTTTAACCCAATTGTCGCACAACTCACCGCGAAATGGCTACATGACATAATTTTAAATTCGCGTATATGATTGTAACGTGCTACTTTAAATAATTACCGAGAGAATGCTTAATTTATTTAATTGTGTCAAAACCTCTAATACTCTACTTGATTCGCAAAGTGTACGCATCTCAAACTTTGCGCTTCGCCCCTCTATGCCGTTCTCCCTATGCGTTTTTGTAAGTTGCATTTGGCCCCATGAGGCACTTTACGTATCAACCCAAACTACATGAGGTTTGACATGATCACCCCTTATTTCTTACAAGCAATATCTTGCAATTTCGCACAATACAGGTACCAATTTGCAAAAAAAGAAACTAATATATATATATAAACAACAGTTTTCTTTCAGTCAACCCTATTTCATTTTCACCAACTTTGCATGAAACATATCTGCAGCCCAACAAAAAATACAATGGCGAACGTAACCGAATCCCAGCTGGTGACTCGCCTCTTCGAGATCCTTCATAGCTGCGACCTCGACACCACAACGACGAACAGCATTTGCCGCCGCCTCGAGGCGGAGTTCCCCGTGGAATTTATAAGCAGCCGGAAGGAGATCATCAGGAAACAAATCGAGCTCTTCCTCAGAGGAACCACCGCGGCCGTTGAACAACGAGAAGAGGAAGAGGAACGAGAACAGGAGGATTCCAAAAATGGGATCGTATTAGAACAAGAACGAGAAGAGAGTGAGAGTGAGGAGAAGATTGAAGAAGAAAAGGATGACCAAAGGAGAAAGAGAAAAAAAAGGTAATTTTTTTGGTTTTAGTGTTTTTATTTTTATTTTTGGTGATACAACCGAGGAACATTCAATCTTTGTAAAAAATCCTATTTTTATTTGTTATAAACGAATTTATATATATATATATATATATATATACACATATATATATTTGCGAAGAAGGTTTTAACGTAATCAAGTTTAGTTGGTGTTAATTTTGAGGACAAATGCTATTACAAAGAAAGATTCAATCTTTTTTTACAATTGTTCCTCTATGATATTGAGCTTGCATTGATCGAAACCTCTAACTTCTTCGAGACTTTCTTGAAACATATTGAAGAACTCTCTATGTTAAACATACATCAAAACGGAAACTTTAATCTATGTTGTACGAATCCCTATTTTCTGCCTATTTTCCAATCTATCGTTTTTCATCAATTCCTAATTTTCTTGGCACATTGTTTCGACTTCCTCAGTGAGCCTGCAGATACAGGTTCAGACATAAAAAAGAAAAGGCCAGGCGGCTTTTGCCAACCATGTGGCCTTTCGCCCCAGCTTCAAGAATTTTTGGGGGTCTCCGAGCTACCTAAGACCGAGGTATGTCGTAGCACGATACTGTTTCCTCTGCAACGTTTGTTAAAGAGATGAACTCTAAGATGAGCCTTTACACCTCTTTAGGTAGTAAAGAGGATTTGGTCGTACATCCGAGAAAATAATCTGCAAAATCCCGAGGATAAGCGACTAATCATATGTGATGAACTTTTACGGAGAATTTTCGGTGTTGAGAGCATCGACATGTTTGGGATGAATAAAGCACTCTCCCAGCACGTTTGGTCACTGATTGAAGGTACATTATTTTATACAAAGGTTTAATTTCTAGTTTCTTATATTTGTAATTAACATAGTGGGTCAATGTCATAATCGTTGTTAAATTAAAGCTGGGTTTGATGACATGAGATTGTAAAGTTGAGTTGCTTTGGAGTTGATCATTTGTGAGTTTAGTAACTTAGGCGAATCATAAATCCACGTTGGAAGTAGTACATTGCCAAGAATAGTAGTTGAATAAACCTAAGCTTGTTGTTTCATATTTCTAGCTTGATACACCTCATTATACTTAATTGATCACTCCAACAATCTTACGCTGTGCAATGAAAAGCGACGAACTATGGTTATTAAGTGTCAGCAAACATACAGTTTTTTTAGTCAATTAGATATTGTAATTTTTATAATTTACTCTATGTGCAGCAACCAACATGAAATCTCCACAAAAGGAAAGGCAACATAAACAACGCAAGGACGGAGGTGAAGGTGAGCCATCACAATTGCTTTTCGCACTGTCAGTATTCCTAAAGATTGTTGATAATTTGACTGTATATTTGTTCTTGCAAATGTTACTATGTTGCTTCTAGCACTGTCGCATTTATGTTAGATTCTTGCAACATGTAGTTTCATATTTCCTTTCATCCGTGAGTCGAGAAACTAGGCGAAACGTAAAATCTATTTTAGAAGCAGTAACTGTGAAGAATATTTGTCGAATACGGTTGAAGTAGGTTGATACGTTCAGTCTAACTTGATACACCGGCCTCATTACACTTATACCTCCAACAGACTAACGCTAAGCAATGAAAAACTGCGAACCACTTGTCTTTTTCCATTCTATTTGATCCATAAATTTTGAAAATTTACTGTATGTGCAGCCACGACCAGTACCAGATCTTCACGAAAGGAAAGAGGAAACAAACAATGGAAGGAAGCAGGTGAGAACATCACGATTTTTTTGCATTTTCAATTTACGTCTATATTGTCAATGAGTTGGCTGTATGTTCCTCATTGCATATATCTCTAAAGGCATATTTCTAAAAGTGACTTGTTATGTTTCATGTTCAGATGACCCGAAAGGGAAAGAGAAACCGGAGAGATCGACGACTTCTAATATAACTGCTCCCCTCCCTCTATCAGATGCTCTGATTGAGTTCTTTGGTACAGGGGAACGTGAAATGTCACGTGCACAAGCCACAAAGAAGACGTGGCAATACATAAAAGAGAACGAGTTACATGTTTGTTACTCTTTTCTTGTTTCGGTTGTTGGTGTTTTCTTGTTCCGTAACTAGTTATAGTGCCCCGTGATCTCGATTAATATGATTAGGGAACTAAAGCCAATATGATGCATAGAAATTTGACTTGTTTTCATCTAATTTAGGATCCGTCTGATCGGAAGATGGTCCTGTGCGACGACAAGTTGAAAGAGCTCTTTAAAGTGGATTCCTTCGTTGGCATCGGTGCTGTGGCTAAGCTACTGACTTCACATCTCATCAAGCCTAAAAAATGACTTGGCCTCTTTGTATTAGTTTCAAATGCTTGCAAATAGTAAACCAAACTGTTATTCTTACCTCAAAAGCTGAAACTGTTGTACTTCATGTACATGCCAACTATAAGAACTAATTTTGCTAAATGTCCGATACTACAAAGGGCATGTCCCCAATGATTTGGGATTTCAGGCTTGATTGTCGTTGTGTGACACTACCTTTGGAAATTAAACACACAACGAAAATGAAAAAAAAGGTGTACTATTCGCATAATTATGTGAAAAACCTTTGAAATTTGAACGAAAAAAAAAATGAATTGTAACAATTTCAAAGATTATGGAGACAACTCCTTAAGATGTTGAAATAATAATAATAATAATTAGAATAAATTAGATTAATTATCTAGAGTTGTGTGGGATGTTCTATCCGTTTATTTGGGGGAACCCATGAGTTTGTCTTTTTATTTTCTTCATTAACTAAGGGGAATATGAATAATCATATGATGGTTGATATGTCTTTGCTACCACCTATAAATACCCCTTGTATTGTTGTCATTTTGATCAAGTCAAGAAATATTATAATAAGTATTATTAAAGTTTACTCCACTCTTTTCCTCTTATAGTATTTCTTTCTATATGCTCTCCAATTTCTAACAAATTGGTATCAAGAGCCACTAGGGTTTGGAGACTAAGCTTGAAGAAGATGTCAAATGGAACACCATTCCAAATTCCACCACTTTCTAAGGAGCACTATGAGAATCGGTGCATAAGAATGAAGGCCTTGCTTGGAGCATATGAAGTTTGGGATCCCGTGGAGAAAGGCGTTGAAGGAGATGAAGCAACCGCCAAGAAGAAAGACCAAAAGGCGCTTACACTCATTCATCAAAGTTTGGATGAAAATATGTTTGAAAAGATTGCTAGCGCAACCACCTCCAAGCAAGCGTGGGATATTCTTCAAGCCTCATTCAAAGGATTTGATAAAGTAAAGAAAGTGCGTCTTTAAACGTTAAGGGGTGAGTTTGAATCTCTACATATGAAAGACTCCGAAATAATTACCGACTATATTTCGCGAGTTTTGGCCGTCACTAACCAAATGAAGAGTTGTTGGAAAGATTTTGCAATCTTTAGATCCAAAATTCAATTACGATGTTGTAGCCATCGAAGAATCGAAAGACTTAGACACCATAACCGTTGATGAACTTGACGGATCATTGCAAGCACATGAAGAACGTTTGAAGAAATAGAATTGAAGGAGGGTTCCCAAAACGAGGTCGTATTAGAAGAAGAAAGGGAGAGCGAGGAGAATAAATAAGGGGAAGATCCACAAGGGAGAAAGAGAAGAAAGACGTGAAATTTTTAATTTAATTTAGTTTTATTTTTTTCTTATTTTTGGCGATATATCCAATAAAGATTGAAAATGTTTACTTGACCAGCGAACTAAATCGTGTCTATATTTGACGTTTCTATTTTGACTCGTGATAAAAATTAAAAATAAAGTTCCAATAAATTTTATTTTCGTGTTTCAAACGTTTAGAAGAATTGTCGTAAAAATTGTGAAAAGTTTCTAATATTTAGCTATATATGGTAGAAAGAATCGTTCTCCTTTACGTTTTGGAATGTCTCTATGTTTAACTCGTGATCATGGAAAGTGTAGTTACGGTGATTATTGTTATTTTTGCATTTGTTGGAACGTTTAGAAGAACTGAACAAAAAATTGCCAACAATTATGTAAATAAAAAGTTACTAATTTCCTGTGTATGTGCTTTCGACTTCCTCAGTGAGTCTGCAGATAAAGGTTCAGACTTAAAGAAGAAACGGTCGGGCGGCTTCTGCAGACCATGTGGTCTCTCTCCCCAGCTTCAAGGATTCTTAGGAGTGCACGAGCTACCTAAAACCGAGGTATGTAGTAAGAGATTACTTTTCCTCCCTGATCTTTCTCCAAAAGATTAAACTTTAAGATTACATGTTACATCTCTTTAGGTAGTACGGAGGATTTGGTCGTATATCCACGAAAAGAATCTGCAATATCCAGAGGATAAACGAAAAATCATATGCGATGAACCTCTATTCAGAATTTTCGGTGTTGAGAGCATCAACATGTTTGAAATGAATAAAGCACTCTCCAAGCACGTTTGGTCACTGAACGAAGGTACATTGTATCATATAAAGCTTAAATTTCCAGTTTTTTTTTTTTTTTTTTGTATTTGTATTTGTAATAACAGAGTCAGGTCAAACAACGCCAGAATCATTGTTGAAGCTGTGTTTAATGACATTAGATTGTAAGGTTTGAGTTAAATTGGAGTTGATTCATCTACTTGCTTTTTTCATTTAGGAGTTGGTAAAATCCACGTTGGAAGTAGTACATTGTCAAAAAGAGCAGTCGAATAAATCTAAGCATGTTAATGCATATTCTAAACAGATACACATCATTATACTTAAATACCTCCAACCATCTTATGCTATGAAATGAAAAACAGCGAACAGCTGTTAGTAAGCGTTAAAGAGATAGATCTTTCACTCGATTTGTTCTTCAAATTTCTATGATTTACTCTGTGTATTGCAGCCACGGACATGAAATCACCCCAAAAGGAAAGGCAAAGCAAAAGATCCAAAGACGTAGCTGAGACATGACAACGTTCTTCGCATTTTGAGTTTACTTATAAATTGTTTAAAGGTTGACTGTAAATTTGTTCATGCAAATGTTTCATATGTTATTTCTAGCACGTCAAATTTGCGTTAGATTCTTGTAACATCTAGTTTAAAATATCCTTTAATCTGTGATGTCGAGAAACTAGGGAAATCGTGAAATCTATGCCAGATGTAGTACATTGCGTAGGTCAGTTGTCGAATACCCGTAGTAGGTTGATACATTTAATCTAACTTGATACACCTCAGTATATTACTCCAACGGTCTGGTGCTAAGTAATGAAAAACTGCGAACAACATGAGTTTTCCATTTGATTCGACCCTAGATTTTCAATAGTTTACACATGTGCAGCCGCTTCCAGTAGCCAATCTTCACAAAAGGAAAGAAGACAGAAACAACGGAAGGAATCAGGTGAGAATATCACACATTTTTGCGTTTTCAAATTTTGACTAAATTGTCAATAAGTTGACTGTATATTTATCACTGACGATGTCTTTTCAATCAATATTTGCCTAAATGACATGTTATATATCATGTTCAGATGACCCGAAAAAAACGAAACCGAAGAGACCGACAGCTTCTAACATAACTGCTCCTCTCCCGCTATCTGACGCACTGATCGAGTTCTTTGGTACCGGCAAACGTGAATTGTCACGTGCACAAGCCATCAAGAAGATCTGGGAATACATAAAGGAGAACAAGTTGCAGGTTTGTTGCTCGTTTTATTTTACGTTAACATGTTGATTCTCTTGTTTCACAACTATTGATTGTGCCTTTATAAGCTTGATTGTTTTTATGGAGCTACAACCAACATGATGAATAGTCATTTAACTTTCTTTCAACTCTTTTAGGATCCATCTGATAGGAAACTGGTCTTGTGCGACGAGAAGTTGAAAGAGCTCTTTGAGGTCGATTCCTTTGGCTTTAGTAATGTCTCAAAGCTACTGACCTCCCATCTCATCAAGCCTAAAAAATGACTTGGCCTCTTTCTATAAGTTTCAAGTGCTTGCAAATAGTAAACCAAAATGTTATTCTGACCTCAAAAGCTGAAACTGTTGTACTATATGTACAGTCAACTATAAGAATTATTTTTGCTAAATGCCTGATACTACAAAAGGCCTATCCCCAGTGATTTGGGGTTTCAGACTTGATTGTCATTGTCTGATATTCCTTAGCTTATAAATCTGGGAATTCAGCATTGTTGTAACTTGTAATACATTGTTGTGTAAATTCCATCGTTTGTCTCGTTGATGTTATACTTGATAGCACTCGGTCATGAGCGAATGGATGGATGTAATATGCATGGCTTAAGACCTTAAGTCAATATATGGACTTGCTAATTGTTGAAATACTTGTGGACTTAAAAGAATCTTTAGGACCAAAGTTTGATTCTTCCGGTGGAATCTCGGGAGATTCTGATGGAGATACTTTGAATTATGGCCAAAAGAGATGGTGACAATCTTGATAGTATCAAACTAAAGAAGGCTTGTTGTAGATCAAAACGTTGTATATAAGAATTTTCTCGAAAAGAATTGACACGTTACTGTGTATTGGAGTTTGTAGAAATGAAATATAAAAGTATATTCTTTAAATTTTTTATAACAAATATTCTTGTGACATTTTATATCACTCGTAAAAAATATTGCGTAAAATTACTAGTTTTTCGAAGTTAAACATACAAATGAAATGAAGCTTTCAACCATTTGGATGAGTATGGAGATAACTTCGAAAGATTCAATAATATAACATGCTGAGAATTGTGCAAGATTTTTAGGAAAGATCGTTGGATGGTAGAGTAAAGAAGAAGGGGACAATTTTTTGGATTAAATGCGCGAAAAGTTTGGGAAGTCATAGAACCTTTTGTACTTGAAAGAATCTTTAAGACCAGAGTTAGATTCTTTAGGTGGATCACGGGAGACTCTAATATATGGACCAAAATATTGTAAGAGTTTTCTTGAAAAAAACCGAAATATTGTCGTTCCGAGTTCTAGAAATGCAATGTTGTATGTTTTTTTTTTGTATGACGTGGGAACCCGCAGCCGCTACCCTTCGGGTGCGCACTGGGTAAACCCCCGGGTCGACGCAATATCCTGCAAACCACGTCAACCAAGTTAAACCACACTAGGCTAACCATGTGTGGCAGGCTCAGACCCAGAAGGCAATAGAATCAGGAGGTCTCCCCCTCTGGGATTCGAACCTGAGACCAAAGAAAGTTTCTTTTACCTCTTAACCAACTGGACCACCCACAAGGGGCCAATGTTGTATGTTTTTAATTTATTATAACAGATACTTTGGTGACAAGAGGTCTAAAAGATTCCGCAAATTAATTAAACTTACAAAGAAAAGGAAAAAGGGGCGTACTATACGAATAATTATGTCAAAAACCGTTGAAATTTGAAAGAAAAAAATAAATTGCAACAATTTGGATGATTTATGGCAGACTGTTTTCATAAATACCCTGTAATTGTTTAAATAGGAAAAATAATTTTGTACTTCTACCAAATTCAGAGGTGTATATATAGTTAATTATACCTAATTTGATGATTTTCTTTTTAAATCTTTAGGTGCAGTCAATGTTAAGATATTGTAGTTCATCAGTTGTGGAAGAGAAAATAGAAAAGGAGAAACTAATTTTGATATCTTCGTACCTTTTTATTAAATTTGAATATTAGAAAGTTTTTCAATACTTGTTTTCCTTTTTAATAACTAGAATATTGGGTTTCATGTTAATTAGCGAGTCTAGAAAGCAAATTCAAAATCAGTCAGTATTAAATAGCACAGTTGGCAACTGCAATGCCGTTGTTTCATAACTAGTCCATGAATTATGTTAAAATTGATAAACCGCACCATAAGAAAAATCAATAGTAGAATACCCGTATATAATATGAACAAGTTGCACATTGCCCTTTGTTCATTTTTGTAATGCCATTGTTACATACGTTTAATTGTATAACAATTTTAGTATCCTGAATTATGTCATTTATTCAGCAAAACCAAAAGATATATGTATAAACTTTCTTGTAGACAAAGAAATTTGTGCACGCTTTTGAATTAGGCAAGTGAACTACACGTTTCTGTATATCAAAAGATATACTTGCAATCATCGTACGACTATGAAATGCAACCAACGAAGAGACGGTCATATATTTTTCTAATTTATAGGTAATAACAAGTCCACAATATCGCCCACCACGTCAACTTTAACCCAATTGTCGCACAACTCACCGCGAAATGGCTACATGACATAATTTTAAATTCGCGTATATGATAGTAACGTGCTACTTTAAATAATTACCGAGAGAATGCTTAATTTATTTAATTGTGTCAAAACCTCTAATACTCTACTTGATTCGCAAAGTGTACGCATCTCAAACTTTGCGCTTCGCCCCTCTATGCCGTTCTCCCTATGCGTTTTTGTAAGTTGCATTTGGCCCCATGAGGCACTTTACGTATCAACCCAAACTACATGAGGTTTGACATGATCACCCCTTATTTCTTACAAGCAATATCTTGCAATTTCGCACAATACAGGTACCAATTTGCAAAAAAAGAAACTAGTATATATATATAAACAACAGTTTTCTTTCAGTCAACCCTATTTCATTTTCACCAACTTTGCATGAAACATATCTGCAGCCCAACAAAAAATACAATGGCGAATGTAACCGAATCCCAGCTGGTGACTCGCCTCTTCGAGATCCTTCATAGCTGCGACCTCGACACCACAACGACGAACAGCATTTGCCGCCGCCTCGAGGCGGAGTTCCCCGTGGAATTTATAAGCAGCCGGAAGGAGATCATCAGGAAACAAATCGAGCTCTTCCTCAGAGGAACCACCGCGGCCGTTGAACAACGAGAAGAGGAAGAGGAACGAGAACAGGAGGATTCCAAAAATGGGATCGTATTAGAACAAGAACGAGAAGAGAGTGAGAGTGAGGAGAAGATTGAAGAAGAAAAGGATGACCAAAGGAGAAAGAGAAAAAAAAGGTAATTTTTTTGGTTTTAGTGTTTTTATTTTTATTTTTGGTGATACAACCGAGGAACATTCAATCTTTGTAAAAAATCCTATTTTTATTTGTTATAAACGAATTTTTTTATATATATATATACACATATATATTTGCGAAGAAGGTTTTAACGTAATCAAGTTTAGTTGGTGTTAATTTTGAGGACAAATGCTATTACAAAGAAAGATTCAATCTTTTTTACAATTGTTCCTCTATGATATTGAGCTTGCATTGATCGAAACCTCTAACTTCTTCGAGACTTTCTTGAAACATATTGAAGAACTCTCTATGTTAAACATACATCAAAACGGAAACTTTAATCTATGTTGTACGAATCCCTATTTTCTGCCTATTTACCAATCTATCGTTTTTCTTCAATTCCTAATTTTCTTGGCACATTGTTTCGACTTCGTCAGTGAGCCTACAGATACAGGTTCAGACATAAAAGAGAAAAGGCCAGGCAGCTTTTGCCAACCATGTGGCCTTTCGTCCCAGCTTCAGGAATTTTTGGGGGTGTCCGAGCTACCTAAGACCGAGGTATGTCGTAGCACGATACTGTTTCCTCTGCAACGTTTGTTAAAGAGATGAACTCTAAGATGAGCCTTTACACCTCTTTAGGTAGTAAAGAGGATTTGGTCGTACATCCGAGAAAATAATCTGCAAAATCCCGAGGATAAGCGACTAATCATATGTGATTTTCAAGCTTTATATGGCATTGCACTAGACCCCTTGAGTATTGGACCCTATTTGAATTCTCCTAATGAGAATGTGAAAAGTATTATTTCTAAGAGCCTAATTCTTAATAAACTACTGAAGGACAATCTCTTAAGAGCACAGGAGCGCATGAAGCACTATGCAGATAAGCATAGAACTGAGAGGGAATTCTCTGTGGGAGATGAGGTGTTCCTCAAATTGCAGCCATTTAGACAAAATTTAGTGTCTTTACGCCGCAATTTGAAGTTGAGTTGTCTTTACTATGGTCCTTATACTATACTGGAGCGTATTGAGAGAGTTGCTTACAGATTGGAGCTACCACAGGGCTCTCAAATTCACCCTGTGTTCCATGTTTCATTGTTGAAAAAGAAGCTCAGTCCTAACATTCTACCCAGCCCTCAATTACCATTTACCCATGCAACTAGTGCATTCAAAATTTACCCTCTACGCACACTAGATAAGCGGTTTATCAAACGCGGTAATATAGGCATACCGCAAATCTTGATTCAGTGGACTAATGGCGATATCGATTCAGCTACTTGGGAGGATTTCAGCTCGATCCGTATTCGTTTCCCTAATTATGATCCTTGGGGACAAGGATCTGATTCGCCGAGGGGTAATGTTATGGCCATGCAAAAAATTAAGGAAGATCAGCACCGGATATGTGAAGAAATTAAGGAAGACATGAACAGAGGAAAGACTGCACCTTTGGGGAGAAATGAAATGGGATTTCAATCGGGATTTTACTTGTTTGTTTGTATGTGGATGACTTGGAAATAATCAAAAGATGTTTGATGATTTCAAGAGAGCTATGGCGAAGGAATTTGAGATGACAAACATTGGTTTTATGTCCTACTATTTGGGTATTGAAGTGAAACAAAGAGAATATGGCATCTTTATCTCTCAAGAGGCATATGCGAAAGAAGTTCTCAAGAAATTTGAGATGGAAACTTGCAAGCCAATTAGCACCCCCGTGGCGCGTGGAGTCAAAGTATCTTTCAATGGAGATGGAAGGAATGTTAATCCAACATTTTTTAGAAGCCTTGTTGGAAGCTTAAGATACTTAACTTGTATAAGACCGGATATTCTTTATGGCGTTTGACTTGTAAGTCGTTTTATGGAGGCTCCTACTACTTCACACATGAAAGTGGCAAAAATAATTCTCCATTACATTAAACGTACGATTGACTACGGAATTTTATATGCTCCGTCTCACGAGTTCAAGCTTGTTGGTTATAGCGATAGTGATTGGGCTGGTGATGTTGATAATCGTAAAAGTACTACTGGATTTGTGTTCTTCATGGGAAACTCAGCATTTACTTGGAGTTCTAAGAAGCAACTTATTGTTACATTATCTACATGCGAAGCCGAATATGTTGCAGCTTCTTCTTGTGTTTGTCATGCCATTTGGTTAAGGAGATTGTTGAAAGAACTTTGTTTACCACAAGAAGACCCGACGGAGATACATGTTGATAACAAGTCCGCTATTGCATTGGCGAAGAACCTGGTTTTTCATGATATGAGCAAGGACATTGATACGAAGTCTCATTTTATTTGGGATGCTATCACAAACAAAGAAGTGAAAGTTGAGTTCGTCAAATCTCAAGATCAAGTTGCCGATATTTTTACGAAGCCTTTGAAGTTTGAAGATTTTCAAAAGTTGCGATTTTCACTTGGAGTAATGAATCTAGTTTAAGGGGGGATGTTGAAATAATAATAATAATAATAATAATTAGAATAAACTCGATTAATTATCAAGAGTTGTGTGGGATGCTCAAGCCATTTATTTTGGGGAACTCATGAGTTTATCTTTCCATTTTCTTCATTAACTAAGGGGAATAGGAAGAATCATATGATGGTTGATATGTTTTTGCTACCACATATCAATACCCCTTGAATTGCAGTCATTTTGATCAAATCAAGAAATATTATAATAAGTATTATTAAAGTTTCCTCCACTCTTCTCCTCTTATATTATTTGTTTCGATATGCTCTCCAATTTCTAACATAAGATTCAATAATATAATATCAAGGGCTGACTGTGTAATATTACATGTTTTCAAAGATATCGTGTAATTGCTTAATTAGTTAGGAAAATTATTTTTGTGTTTTTATCAAAGTAAGAGGTGTATATATAGTTATACCTGATTTAATGATTTTCTTTTTAAATCTTGAGGTGCAGCCAATGTTCAGATACTGTCACTCAGTTGTAAATTAAGGCGAGAATAGAAAAGGAGAAACTAATTTGATATCCTCATAATATCATTTTATTAAATTTGTTTTGAAAGTTTTTCAGTACGTACTCGTTTCCTTTTTGAATTTTGATAATTAGAAATTCAATTCAGAGCCGATCTTAAATATCGAATCTTGAAAGCAAACTAAAAAATCATGCTGTAATAAATAGCATAGTACTGGTTCACCTAAATACAAGTATCTAGATTTTCTTGGCAAATTAGTCCATGAGTTATGTTTAAATTGATCAATTACACCATATAAAAAACCAACAGTCAAATCACCCATAAATAATTCCAAAAAGCTGCACTTTGACCTTTGTTCATCTTTTGCAATCCATTTCTTATGCTTAACGTAAAATAATTCAACTATATGGAATTACATCGTCATTTAAAGAGCAAAACCAAAAAATACATACATAAGAACTTACTTGCAAACAAATAAATTGCGTACGCTTTAGAATTATGCAAGTGAACTACACGTTTCTACATATGGAAAAGAATATCTCTCACAACCGACGTCGTACCACCATGCGATGCAACCAAATAAAAAATGATCACATTTTTTCTAAATTATAGGTACAAACAATTCCATAGTATCGCCACTACAACAATAGCTGCAATCAAGTCGTTGCACTACACACTCATCGCGTAACGATTGCATTAAATAGTTTCCTATTATACTAACGTGCTACATTTAAAAATTATTGAGATTAAATAATGGTCCGTCTAATCATTTCTTTAACCGTGCCAAACCCCATAATACAAGTTGATTCGCAAAGTGTCCAAATCTGAAACTTTGCGCTTCGCCCCGTATACCATTGACCAGTCGTTCTACCTATGCGTTTTCATCAATCACATTTGGCCCCAAGAGGCACTTTGAAAATCAATCCATACTACATGAGGTTTGACACTATTATATATCTCCTATTTTTATATAAGCGTTATTCTGAAAATCTAGCACAATACATGTACCAATTTGCAAAAAAGAAACAAATATATATAAACAACAAGTTTTCTTTCAGTCAACCCTATTTCATTTTCACCAACTTGCATGAAACCAAACTGCACTGCAGCACAAAATACAATGGCAAAAGTGTCTGAATCCCAACTGGTGACTCGCCTAGGTGAGATCCTTCATAGCTGCGACCATGACACCACGACGACGAACATCATCTGCCGCCTTCTCGAGGCGGAGTTCCCCCTGGAGTTTATAAACAGCCGGAAGGAGCTCATCAGGCAACAAATCGAGCTTTTCGTCGATGTCCTTGTCGTCGAACAAGAATTGAAGGAGGGTTCACAAAATGAGGTCGTATTAGAAGAAGAAAGGGAGAGCGAGGAGAATAAACAAGTAGAAGATCCACAAGGGAGAAAGAGAAGAAAGAGGTGAAATTTTTAATTTTTTTATTTTCTTATTTTTGGCGATATATCCAATAAAGATTGAAAATGTTTACTTGACCTGCGAATTAAATCGTGTCTATATTTGACGTTACTATTTTGACTCGTGATAAAATTAAAAATAAAGTTACAATAAATTTTATTTTCGTGTTTCAAACGTTTAGAAGAATTGTCGTAAAAATTGTGAAAAGTTTCTAATATTTAGCTATATATGGTAGAAAGAATCGTTCACCTTTACGTTTTGGAATGTCTCTCTGTTTAACTCGTGATCATGGAAATTGTTGTTACGGTGATTATTGTTATTTTTGCATTTGTTGGAACGTTTAGAAGAACTGTACAAAAACTTGCCAACAATTTCTAATATTTTGACTCAATGTAAATAAAAAGTTACTAATTTCCTGCGTATGTGCTTTCGACTTCCTCAGTGAGTTTGCAGATAAAGGCTCAGACTTAAAGAAGAAACGGTCGAGCGGCTTCTGCAGACCATGTGGCCTTTCTCCCAGCTTCAAGGATTCTTAGGAGTGCACGAGCTACCTAAAACCGAGGTACGTAGTAAGAGATTACTTTTCCTCCCTGATCTTTCTCCAAAAGATTAAACTTTAAGATTACATGTTACATCTCTTTAGGTAGTACAGAGGATTTGGTCGTATATCCGCGAAAAGAATCTGCAATATCCAGAGGATAAACGAAAAATCATATGCGATGAACCTCTATTCAGAATTTTCGGTGTTGAGATCATCAACATGTTTGAAATGAATAAAGCACTCTCCAAGCACGTTTGGTCACTGAACGAAGGTACATTGTATCATATAAAGCTTAAATTTCCAGTTTTTTTTTTTTTTTTTTTTTTGTATTTGTAATAACTGAGTCAGGTCAAACAACGCCAGGATCATCGTTGAAGCTGTGTTTAATGACATTAGATTGTAAGGTTTGAGTTAAATTGGAGTTGATTCATCTACTTGCTTTTTCCATTTGTGAGTTGGTAAAATCCACGTTGGAAGTAGTACATTGTCGAGAAGAGCAGTCGAATAAATCTAAGCATGTTAATGCATATTCTAAACAGATACACATCATTATACTTAAATACCTCCAACAATCTTATGCTATGTAATGAAAAATAGCGAGCCGCTGTTAGTAAGCGTTAAAGAGATAGATCTTTCACTCGATTTGTTCTTCAAAATGATTTAATGTGTGTATTGCAGCCACGGACATGAAATCACCCCAAAAGGAAAGGCAAAGCAAAAAACCCAAAGACGTAGGTGAGACATCACAATGTTCTTCGCATTTTGTAAATTGTTTAAAGGTTGACTGTAAATTTGTTCATGCAAATGTTTCATATGTTATTTCTAGCACGTCAAATTTGTGTTAGATTCTTGTAACATCTAGTTTAAAATATCCTTTAATCTGTGATGTCGAGAAACTAGGGAAATCGTGAAATCTATGCCAGATGTAGTACATTGCGTAGGTCAGTTGTCGAATACCCGTAGTAGGTTGATACATTTAATCAAACTTGATACACCTCAGTATATTACTCCAACGGTCTGGTGCTAAGTAATGAAAAACTGCGAACAACATGAGTTTTCCATTTGATTCGACCCTAGATTTTCAATAGTTTACACATGTGCAGCCGCCTCCAGTAGCCAATCTTCACAAAAGGAAAGAAGACAGAAACAACGGAAGGAATCAGGTGAGAATATCACACATTTTTGCGTTTTCAAATTTTGACTAAATTGTCAATAAGTTGACTGTATATTTATCACTGACGATGTCTTTTCAATCAATATTTGCCTAAATGACATGTTATATATCATGTTCAGATGACCCGAAAAAAACGAAACCGGAGAGACCGACAGCTTCTAACATAACTGCTCCTCTCCCGCTATCTGACGCACTGATCGAGTTCTTTGGTACCGGCAAACGTGAATTGTCACGTGCACAAGCCATCAAGAAGATCTGGGAATACATAAAGGAGAACAAGTTGCAGGTTTGTTGCTCGTTTTATTTTACGTTAACATGTTGATTCTCTTGTTTCACAACTATTGATTGTGCCTTTATAAGCTTGATTGTTTTTATGGAGCTACAACCAACATGATGAATAGTCATTTAACTTTCTTTCAACTCTTTTAGGATCCATCTGATAGGAAACTGGTCTTGTGCGACGAGAAGTTGAAAGAGCTCTTTGAGGTCGATTCCTTTGGCTTTAGTAATGTCTCAAAGCTACTGACCTCCCATCTCATCAAGCCTAAAAAATGACTTGGCCTCTTTCTATAAGTTTCAAGTGCTTGCAAATAGTAAACCAAAATGTTATTCTGACCTCAAAAGCTGAAACTGTTGTACTATATGTACAGTCAACTATAAGAATTATTTTTGCTAAATGCCTGATACTACAAAAGGCCTATCCCCAGTGATTTGGGGTTTCAGACTTGATTGTCATTGTCTGATATTCCTTAGCTTATAAATCTGGGAATTCAGCATTGTTGTAACTTGTAATACATTGTTGTGTAAATTCCATCGTTTGTCTCGTTGATGTTATACTTGATAGCACTCGGTCATGAGCGAATGGATGGATGTAATATGCATGGCTTAAGACCTTAAGTCAATATATGGACTTGCTAATTGTTGAAATACTTGTGGACTTAAAAGAATCCTTAGGACCAAAGTTTGATTCTTCCGGTGGAATCTCGGGAGATTCTGATGGAGATACTTTGAATTATGGCCAAAAGAGATGGTGACAATCTTGATAGTATCAAACTAAAGAAGGCTCGTTGTAGATCAAAACGTTGTATATAAGAATTTTCTCGAAAAGAATTGACACGTTACTGTATATTGGAGTTTGTAGAAATGAAATATAAAAGTATATTCTTTAAATTTTTTATAACAGATATTCTTGTGACATTTTATATCACTCGTAAAAAATATTGCGTAAAATTACTAGTTTTTCGAAGTTAAACATACAAAGGAAATGAAGCTTTCAACCATTTGGATGAGTATGGAGATAACTTCGAAAGATTCAATAATATAACATGCTGAAAATTGTGCAAGATTTTTAGGAAAGATCGTTGGATGGTAGAGTAAAGAAGAAGGGGACAATTTTTTGGATTAAATGCGCGAAAATTTTGGGAAGTCATAGAACCTTTTGTACTTGAAAGAATCTTTAAGACTAGAGTTAGATTCTTTAGGTGGATCACGGGAGACTCTAATATATGGACCGAAATATTGTAAGAGTTTTCTTGAAAAAAATAGAAATATTGTCGTTCCGAGTTCTAGAAATGCAATGTTGTATGTTTTTTTTTTTTTTTGTATGACGTGGGAACCCGCAGCCGCTACCCTTCGGGTGCGCACTGGGTAAACCCTCGGGTCGACGCAATAGCCTGCAAACCACGTCAACCAAGTTAAACCACACTAGGCTAACCATGTGTGGCAGGCTCAGACCCAGAAGACAATAGAATCAGGAGGTCTCCCCCTCTGGGATTCGAACCTGAGATCAAGGAAAGTTTCTTTTACCTCTTAACCAACTGGACAACCCACAAGGGGCCAATGTTGTATGTTTTTAATTTATTATAACAGATACTTTGGTGACAAGAGGTCTAAAAGATTCCGCAAATTAATTAAACTTACAAAGAAAAGGAAAAAGGGGCGTACTATACGAATAATTATGTCAAAAACCGTTGAAATTTGAAAGAAAAAAATAAATTGCAACAATTTGGATGATTTATGGCAGACCGTTTTCATAAATACCCTGTAATTGTTTAAATAGGAAAAATAATTTTGTACTTCTACCAAATTCAGAGGTGTATATATAGTTAATTATACCTAATTTGATGATTTTCTTTTTAAATCTTTAGGTGCAGTCAATGTTAAGATATTGTAGTTCATCAGTTGTGGAAGAGAAAATAGAAAAGGAGAAACTAATTTTGATATCTTCGTACCTTTTTATTAAATTTGAATATTAGAAAGTTTTTCAATACTTGTTTTCCTTTTTAATAACTAGAATATTGGGTTTCATGTTAATTAGCGAGTCTAGAAAGCAAATTCAAAATCAGTCAGTATTAAATAGCACAGTTGGCAACTGCAATGCCGTTGTTTCATAACTAGTCCATGAATTATGTTAAAATTGATAAACCGCACCATAAGAAAAATCAATAGTAGAATACCCGTATATAATATGAACAAGTTGCACATTGCCCTTTGTTCATTTTTGTAATGCCATTGTTACATACGTTTAATTGTATAACAATTTTAGTGTCCTGAATTATGTCATTTATTCAGCAAAACCAAAAGATATATGTATAAACTTTCTTGTAGACAAAGAAATTTGTGCACGCTTTTGAATTAGGCAAGTGAACTACACGTTTCTGTATATCAAAAGATATACTTGCAATCATCGTACGACTATGAAATGCAACCAACGAAGAGACGGTCATATATTTTTCTAATTTATAGGTAATAACAAGTCCACAATATCGCCCACCACGTCAACTTTAACCCAATTGTCGCACAACTCACCGCGAAATGGCTACATGACATAATTTTAAATTCGCGTATATGATAGTAACGTGCTACTTTAAATAATTACCGAGAGAATGCTTAATTTATTTAATTGTGTCAAAACCTCTAATACTCTACTTGATTCGCAAAGTGTACGCATCTCAAACTTTGCGCTTCGCCCCTCTATGCCGTTCTCCCTATGCGTTTTTGTAAGTTGCATTTGGCCCCATGAGGCACTTTACGTATCAACCCAAACTACATGAGGTTTGACATGATCACCCCTTATTTCTTACAAGCAATATCTTGCAATTTCGCACAATACAGGTACCAATTTGCAAAAAAAGAAACTAATATATATATAAACAACAGTTTTCTTTCAGTCAACCCTATTTCATTTTCACCAACTTTGCATGAAACATATCTGCAGGCCAACAAAAAATACAATGGCGAATGTAACCGAATCCCAGCTGTTGACTCGCCTCTTCGAGATCCTTCATAGCTGCGACCTCGACACCACAACGACGAACAGCATTTGCCGCCGCCTCGAGGCGGAGTTCCCCGTGGAATTTATAAGCAGCCGGAAGGAGATCATCAGGAAACAAATCGAGCTCTTCCTCAGAGGAACCACCGCGGCCGTTGAACAACGAGAAGAGGAAGAGGAACGAGAACAGGAGGATTCCAAAAATGGGATCGTATTAGAACAAGAACGAGAAGAGAGTGAGAGTGAGGAGAAGATTGAAGAAGAAAAGGATGACCAAAGGAGAAAGAGAAAAAAAAGGTAATTTTTTTGGTTTTAGTGTTTTTATTTTTATTTTTGGTGATACAACCGAGGAACATTCAATCTTTGTAAAAAATCCTATTTTTATTTGTTATAAACGAATTTTTATATATATATATATATATACACATATATATTTGCGAAGAAGGTTTTAACGTAATCAAGTTTAGTTGGTGTTAATTTTGAGGACAAATGCTATTACAAAGAAAGATTCAATCTTTTTTACAATTGTTCCTCTATGATATTGAGCTTGCATTGATCGAAACCTCTAACTTCTTCGAGACTTTCTTGAAACATATTGAAGAACTCTCTATGTTAAACATACATCAAAACGGAAACTTTAATCTATGTTGTACGCATCCCTATTTTCTGCCTATTTACCAATCTATCGTTTTTCATCAATTCCTAATTTTCTTGGCACATTGTTTCGACTTCGTCAGTGAGCCTACAGATACAGGTTCAGACATAAAAGAGAAAAGGCCAGGCGGCTTTTGCCAACCATGTGGCCTTTCGTCCCAGCTTCAGGAATTTTTGGGGGTGTCCGAGCTACCTAAGACCGAGGTATGTCGTAGCACGATACTGTTTCCTCTGCAACGTTTGTTAAAGAGATGAACTCTAAGATGAGCCTTTACACCTCTTTAGGTAGTAAAGAGGATTTGGTCGTGCATCCGAGAAAATAATCTGCAAAATCCCGAGGATAAGCGACTAATCATATGTGATTTTCAAGCTTTATATGGCATTGCACTAGACCCCTTGAGTATTGGACCCTATTTGAATTCTCCTAATGAGAATGTGAAAAGTATTATTTCTAAGAGCCTAATTCTTAATAAACTACTGAAGGACAATCTCTTAAGAGCACAGGAGCGCATGAAGCACTATGCAGATAAGCATAGAACTGAGAGGGAATTCTCTGTGGGAGATGAGGTGTTCCTCAAATTGCAGCCATTTAGACAAAATTTAGTGTCTTTACGCCGCAATTTGAAGTTGAGTTGTCTTTACTATGGTCCTTATACTATACTGGAGCGTATTGAGAGAGTTGCTTACAGATTGGAGCTACCACAGGGCTCTCAAATTCACCCTGTGTTCCATGTTTCATTGTTGAAAAAGAAGCTCAGTCCTAAAATTCTACCCAGCCCTCAATTACCATTTACCCATGCAACTAGTGCATTCAAAATTTACCCTCTACGCACACTAGATAAGCGGTTTATCAAACGCGGTAATATAGGCATATCGCAAATCTTGATTCAGTGGACTAATGGCGATATCGATTCAGCTACTTGGGAGGATTTCAGCTCGATCCGTATTCGTTTCCCTAATTATGATCCTTGGGGACAAGGATCTGATTCGCCGAGGGGTAATGTTATGGCCATGCAAAAAATTAAGGAAGATCAGCACCGGATATGTGAAGAAATTAAGGAAGACATGAACAGAGGAAAGACTGCACCTTTGGGGAGAAATGAAATGGGATTTCAATCGGGATTTTACTTGTTTGTTTGTATGTGGATGACTTGGAAATAATCAAAAGATGTTTGATGATTTCAAGAGAGCTATGGCGAAGGAATTTGAGATGACAAACATTGGTTTTATGTCCTACTATTTGGGTATTGAAGTGAAACAAAGAGAATATGGCATCTTTATCTCTCAAGAGGCATATGCGAAAGAAGTTCTCAAGAAATTTGAGATGGAAACTTGCAAGCCAATTAGCACCCCCGTGGCGCGTGGAGTCAAAGTATCTTTCAATGGAGATGGAAGGAATGTTAATCCAACATTTTTTAGAAGCCTTGTTGGAAGCTTAAGATACTTAACTTGTATAAGACCGGATATTCTTTATGGCGTTTGACTTGTAAGTCGTTTTATGGAGGCTCCTACTACTTCACACATGAAAGTGGCAAAAATAATTCTCCATTACATTAAACGTACGATTGACTACGGAATTTTATATGCTCCGTCTCACGAGTTCAAGCTTGTTGGTTATAGCGATAGTGATTGGGCTGGTGATGTTGATAATCGTAAAAGTACTACTGGATTTGTGTTCTTCATGGGAAACTCAGCATTTACTTGGAGTTCTAAGAAGCAACTTATTGTTACATTATCTACATGCGAAGCCGAATATGTTGCAGCTTCTTCTTGTGTTTGTCATGCCATTTGGTTAAGGAGATTGTTGAAAGAACTTTGTTTACCACAAGAAGACCCGCCAGAGATACATGTTGATAACAAGTCCGCTATTGCATTGGCGAAGAACCTGGTTTTTCATGATATGAGCAAGGACATTGATACGAAGTCTCATTTTATTTGGGATGCTATCACAAACAAAGAAGTGAAAGTTGAGTTCGTCAAATCTCAAGATCAAGTTGCCGATATTTTTACGAAGCCTTTGAAGTTTGAAGATTTTCAAAAGTTGCGATTTTCACTTGGAGTAATGAATCTAGTTTAAGGGGGGATGTTGAAATAATAATAATAATAATAATTAGAATAAACTCGATTAATTATCAAGAGTTGTGTGGGATGCTCAAGCCATTTATTTTGGGGAACTCATGAGTTTATCTTTCCATTTTCTTCATTAACTAAGGGGAATAGGAAGAATCATATGATGGTTGATATGTTTTTGCTACCACATATCAATACCCCTTGAATTGCAGTCATTTTGATCAAATCAAGAAATATTATAATAAGTATTATTAAAGTTTCCTCCACTCTTCTCCTCTTATATTATTTGTTTCGATATGCTCTCCAATTTCTAACATAAGATTCAATAATATAATATCACGGGCTGACTGTGTAATATTACATGTTTTCAAAGATATCGTGTAATTGCTTAATTAGTTAGGAAAATTATTTTTGTGTTTTTATCAAAGTAAGAGGTGTATATATAGTTATACCTGATTTAATGATTTTCTTTTTAAATCTTGAGGTGCAGCCAATGTTCAGATACTGTCACTCAGTTGTAAATTAAGGCGAGAATAGAAAAGGAGAAACTAATTTGATATCCTCATAATATCATTTTATTAAATTTGTTTTGAAAGTTTTTCAGTACGTACTCGTTTCCTTTTTGAATTTTGATAATTAGAAATTCAATTCAGAGCCGATCTTAAATATCGAATCTTGAAAGCAAACTAAAAAATCAGGCTGTAATAAATAGCATAGTACTGGTTGCACCTAAATACAAGTATCTAGATTTTCTTGGCAAATTAGTCCATGAGTTATGTTTAAATTGATCAATTACACCATATAAAAAACCAACAGTCAAATCACCCATAAATAATTCCAAAAAGCTGCACTTTGACCTTTGTTCATCTTTTGCAATCCATTTCTTATGCTTAACGTAAAATAATTCAACTATATGGAATTACATCGTCATTTAAAGAGCAAAACCAAAAAATACATACATAAGAACTTACTTGCAAACAAATAAATTGCGTACGCTTTAGAATTATGCAAGTGAACTACACGTTTCTACATATGGAAAAGAATATCTCTCACAACCGACGTCGTACCACCATGCGATGCAACCAAATAAAAAATGATCACATTTTTTCTAAATTATAGGTACAAACAATTCCATAGTATCGCCACTACAACAATAGCTGCAATCAAGTCGTTGCACTACACACTCATCGCGTAACGATTGCATTAAATAGTTTCCTATTATACTAACGTGCTACATTTAAAAATTATTGAGATTAAATAATGGTCCGTCTAATCATTTCTTTAACCGTGCCAAACCCCATAATACAAGTTGATTCGCAAAGTGTCCAAATCTGAAACTTTGCGCTTCGCCCCGTATACCATTGACCAGTCGTTCTACCTATGCGTTTTCATCAATCACATTTGGCCCCAAGAGGCACTTTGAAAATCAATCCATACTACATGAGGTTTGACACTATTATATATCTCCTATTTTTATATAAGCGTTATTCTGAAAATCTAGCACAATACATGTACCAATTTGCAAAAAAGAAACAAATATATATAAACAACAAGTTTTCTTTCAGTCAACCCTATTTCATTTTCACCAACTTGCATGAAACCAAACTGCACTGCAGCACAAAATACAATGGCAAAAGTGTCTGAATCCCAACTGGTGACTCGCCTAGGTGAGATCCTTCATAGCTGCGACCATGACACCACGACGACGAACATCATCTGCCGCCTTCTCGAGGCGGAGTTCCCCCTGGAGTTTATAAACAGCCGGAAGGAGCTCATCAGGCAACAAATCGAGCTTTTCGTCGATGTCCTTGTCGTCGAACAAGAATTGAAGGAGGGTTCACAAAATGAGGTCGTATTAGAAGAAGAAAGGGAGAGCGAGGAGAATAAACAAGTAGAAGATCCACAAGGGAGAAAGAGAAGAAAGAGGTGAAATTTTTAATTTTTTTATTTTCTTATTTTTGGCGATATATCCAATAAAGATTGAAAATGTTTACTTGACCTGCGAATTAAATCGTGTCTATATTTGACGTTACTATTTTGACTCGTGATAAAATTAAAAATAAAGTTACAATAAATTTTATTTTCGTGTTTCAAACGTTTAGAAGAATTGTCGTAAAAATTGTGAAAAGTTTCTAATATTTAGCTATATATGGTAGAAAGAATCGTTCACCTTTACGTTTTGGAATGTCTCTCTGTTTAACTCGTGATCATGGAAATTGTTGTTACGGTGATTATTGTTATTTTTGCATTTGTTGGAACGTTTAGAAGAACTGTACAAAAACTTGCCAACAATTTCTAATATTTTGACTCAATGTAAATAAAAAGTTACTAATTTCCTGCGTATGTGCTTTCGACTTCCTCAGTGAGTTTGCAGATAAAGGCTCAGACTTAAAGAAGAAACGGTCGAGCGGCTTCTGCAGACCATGTGGCCTTTCTCCCAGCTTCAAGGATTCTTAGGAGTGCACGAGCTACCTAAAACCGAGGTACGTAGTAAGAGATTACTTTTCCTCCCTGATCTTTCTCCAAAAGATTAAACTTTAAGATTACATGTTACATCTCTTTAGGTAGTACAGAGGATTTGGTCGTATATCCGCGAAAAGAATCTGCAATATCCAGAGGATAAACGAAAAATCATATGCGATGAACCTCTATTCAGAATTTTCGGTGTTGAGATCATCAACATGTTTGAAATGAATAAAGCACTCTCCAAGCACGTTTGGTCACTGAACGAAGGTACATTGTATCATATAAAGCTTAAATTTCCAGTTTTTTTTTTTTTTTTTTTTTTGTATTTGTAATAACTGAGTCAGGTCAAACAACGCCAGGATCATCGTTGAAGCTGTGTTTAATGACATTAGATTGTAAGGTTTGAGTTAAATTGGAGTTGATTCATCTACTTGCTTTTTCCATTTGTGAGTTGGTAAAATCCACGTTGGAAGTAGTACATTGTCGAGAAGAGCAGTCGAATAAATCTAAGCATGTTAATGCATATTCTAAACAGATACACATCATTATACTTAAATACCTCCAACAATCTTATGCTATGTAATGAAAAATAGCGAGCCGCTGTTAGTAAGCGTTAAAGAGATAGATCTTTCACTCGATTTGTTCTTCAAAATGATTTAATGTGTGTATTGCAGCCACGGACATGAAATCACCCCAAAAGGAAAGGCAAAGCAAAAAACCCAAAGACGTAGGTGAGACATCACAATGTTCTTCGCATTTTGTAAATTGTTTAAAGGTTGACTGTAAATTTGTTCATGCAAATGTTTCATATGTTATTTCTAGCACGTCAAATTTGTGTTAGATTCTTGTAACATCTAGTTTAAAATATCCTTTAATCTGTGATGTCGAGAAACTAGGGAAATCGTGAAATCTATGCCAGATGTAGTACATTGCGTAGGTCAGTTGTCGAATACCCGTAGTAGGTTGATACATTTAATCAAACTTGATACACCTCAGTATATTACTCCAACGGTCTGGTGCTAAGTAATGAAAAACTGCGAACAACATGAGTTTTCCATTTGATTCGACCCTAGATTTTCAATAGTTTACACATGTGCAGCCGCCTCCAGTAGCCAATCTTCACAAAAGGAAAGAAGACAGAAACAACGGAAGGAATCAGGTGAGAATATCACACATTTTTGCGTTTTCAAATTTTGACTAAATTGTCAATAAGTTGACTGTATATTTATCACTGACGATGTCTTTTCAATCAATATTTGCCTAAATGACATGTTATATATCATGTTCAGATGACCCGAAAAAAACGAAACCGGAGAGACCGACAGCTTCTAACATAACTGCTCCTCTCCCGCTATCTGACGCACTGATCGAGTTCTTTGGTACCGGCAAACGTGAATTGTCACGTGCACAAGCCATCAAGAAGATCTGGGAATACATAAAGGAGAACAAGTTGCAGGTTTGTTGCTCGTTTTATTTTACGTTAACATGTTGATTCTCTTGTTTCACAACTATTGATTGTGCCTTTATAAGCTTGATTGTTTTTATGGAGCTACAACCAACATGATGAATAGTCATTTAACTTTCTTTCAACTCTTTTAGGATCCATCTGATAGGAAACTGGTCTTGTGCGACGAGAAGTTGAAAGAGCTCTTTGAGGTCGATTCCTTTGGCTTTAGTAATGTCTCAAAGCTACTGACCTCCCATCTCATCAAGCCTAAAAAATGACTTGGCCTCTTTCTATAAGTTTCAAGTGCTTGCAAATAGTAAACCAAAATGTTATTCTGACCTCAAAAGCTGAAACTGTTGTACTATATGTACAGTCAACTATAAGAATTATTTTTGCTAAATGCCTGATACTACAAAAGGCCTATCCCCAGTGATTTGGGGTTTCAGACTTGATTGTCATTGTCTGATATTCCTTAGCTTATAAATCTGGGAATTCAGCATTGTTGTAACTTGTAATACATTGTTGTGTAAATTCCATCGTTTGTCTCGTTGATGTTATACTTGATAGCACTCGGTCATGAGCGAATGGATGGATGTAATATGCATGGCTTAAGACCTTAAGTCAATATATGGACTTGCTAATTGTTGAAATACTTGTGGACTTAAAAGAATCCTTAGGACCAAAGTTTGATTCTTCCGGTGGAATCTCGGGAGATTCTGATGGAGATACTTTGAATTATGGCCAAAAGAGATGGTGACAATCTTGATAGTATCAAACTAAAGAAGGCTCGTTGTAGATCAAAACGTTGTATATAAGAATTTTCTGGAAAAGAATTGACACGTTACTGTATATTGGAGTTTGTAGAAATGAAATATAAAAGTATATTCTTTAAATTTTTTATAACAGATATTCTTGTGACATTTTATATCACTCGTAAAAAATATTGCGTAAAATTACTAGTTTTTCGAAGTTAAACATACAAAGGAAATGAAGCTTTCAACCATTTGGATGAGTATGGAGATAACTTCGAAAGATTCAATAATATAACATGCTGAAAATTGTGCAAGATTTTTAGGAAAGATCGTTGGATGGTAGAGTAAAGAAGAAGGGGACAATTTTTTGGATTAAATGCGCGAAAATTTTGGGAAGTCATAGAACCTTTTGTACTTGAAAGAATCTTTAAGACTAGAGTTAGATTCTTTAGGTGGATCACGGGAGACTCTAATATATGGACCGAAATATTGTAAGAGTTTTCTTGAAAAAAATAGAAATATTGTCGTTCCGAGTTCTAGAAATGCAATGTTGTATGTTTTTTTTTTTTTTTTGTATGACGTGGGAACCCGCAGCCGCTACCCTTCGGGTGCGCACTGGGTAAACCCTCGGGTCGACGCAATAGCCTGCAAACCACGTCAACCAAGTTAAACCACACTAGGCTAACCATGTGTGGCAGGCTCAGACCCAGAAGACAATAGAATCAGGAGGTCTCCCCCTCTGGGATTCGAACCTGAGATCAAGGAAAGTTTCTTTTACCTCTTAACCAACTGGACAACCCACAAGGGGCCAATGTTGTATGTTTTTAATTTATTATAACAGATACTTTGGTGACAAGAGGTCTAAAAGATTCCGCAAATTAATTAAACTTACAAAGAAAAGGAAAAAGGGGCGTACTATACGAATAATTATGTCAAAAACCGTTGAAATTTGAAAGAAAAAAATAAATTGCAACAATTTGGATGATTTATGGCAGACCGTTTTCATAAATACCCTGTAATTGTTTAAATAGGAAAAATAATTTTGTACTTCTACCAAATTCAGAGGTGTATATATAGTTAATTATACCTAATTTGATGATTTTCTTTTTAAATCTTTAGGTGCAGTCAATGTTAAGATATTGTAGTTCATCAGTTGTGGAAGAGAAAATAGAAAAGGAGAAACTAATTTTGATATCTTCGTACCTTTTTATTAAATTTGAATATTAGAAAGTTTTTCAATACTTGTTTTCCTTTTTAATAACTAGAATATTGGGTTTCATGTTAATTAGCGAGTCTAGAAAGCAAATTCAAAATCAGTCAGTATTAAATAGCACAGTTGGCAACTGCAATGCCGTTGTTTCATAACTAGTCCATGAATTATGTTAAAATTGATAAACCGCACCATAAGAAAAATCAATAGTAGAATACCCGTATATAATATGAACAAGTTGCACATTGCCCTTTGTTCATTTTTGTAATGCCATTGTTACATACGTTTAATTGTATAACAATTTTAGTGTCCTGAATTATGTCATTTATTCAGCAAAACCAAAAGATATATGTATAAACTTTCTTGTAGACAAAGAAATTTGTGCACGCTTTTGAATTAGGCAAGTGAACTACACGTTTCTGTATATCAAAAGATATACTTGCAATCATCGTACGACTATGAAATGCAACCAACGAAGAGACGGTCATATATTTTTCTAATTTATAGGTAATAACAAGTCCACAATATCGCCCACCACGTCAACTTTAACCCAATTGTCGCACAACTCACCGCGAAATGGCTACATGACATAATTTTAAATTCGCGTATATGATAGTAACGTGCTACTTTAAATAATTACCGAGAGAATGCTTAATTTATTTAATTGTGTCAAAACCTCTAATACTCTACTTGATTCGCAAAGTGTACGCATCTCAAACTTTGCGCTTCGCCCCTCTATGCCGTTCTCCCTATGCGTTTTTGTAAGTTGCATTTGGCCCCATGAGGCACTTTACGTATCAACCCAAACTACATGAGGTTTGACATGATCACCCCTTATTTCTTACAAGCAATATCTTGCAATTTCGCACAATACAGGTACCAATTTGCAAAAAAAGAAACTAATATATATATAAACAACAGTTTTCTTTCAGTCAACCCTATTTCATTTTCACCAACTTTGCATGAAACATATCTGCAGGCCAACAAAAAATACAATGGCGAATGTAACCGAATCCCAGCTGTTGACTCGCCTCTTCGAGATCCTTCATAGCTGCGACCTCGACACCACAACGACGAACAGCATTTGCCGCCGCCTCGAGGCGGAGTTCCCCGTGGAATTTATAAGCAGCCGGAAGGAGATCATCAGGAAACAAATCGAGCTCTTCCTCAGAGGAACCACCGCGGCCGTTGAACAACGAGAAGAGGAAGAGGAACGAGAACAGGAGGATTCCAAAAATGGGATCGTATTAGAACAAGAACGAGAAGAGAGTGAGAGTGAGGAGAAGATTGAAGAAGAAAAGGATGACCAAAGGAGAAAGAGAAAAAAAAGGTAATTTTTTTGGTTTTAGTGTTTTTATTTTTATTTTTGGTGATACAACCGAGGAACATTCAATCTTTGTAAAAAATCCTATTTTTATTTGTTATAAACGAATTTTTATATATATATATATATATACACATATATATTTGCGAAGAAGGTTTTAACGTAATCAAGTTTAGTTGGTGTTAATTTTGAGGACAAATGCTATTACAAAGAAAGATTCAATCTTTTTTACAATTGTTCCTCTATGATATTGAGCTTGCATTGATCGAAACCTCTAACTTCTTCGAGACTTTCTTGAAACATATTGAAGAACTCTCTATGTTAAACATACATCAAAACGGAAACTTTAATCTATGTTGTACGCATCCCTATTTTCTGCCTATTTACCAATCTATCGTTTTTCATCAATTCCTAATTTTCTTGGCACATTGTTTCGACTTCGTCAGTGAGCCTACAGATACAGGTTCAGACATAAAAGAGAAAAGGCCAGGCGGCTTTTGCCAACCATGTGGCCTTTCGTCCCAGCTTCAGGAATTTTTGGGGGTGTCCGAGCTACCTAAGACCGAGGTATGTCGTAGCACGATACTGTTTCCTCTGCAACGTTTGTTAAAGAGATGAACTCTAAGATGAGCCTTTACACCTCTTTAGGTAGTAAAGAGGATTTGGTCGTGCATCCGAGAAAATAATCTGCAAAATCCCGAGGATAAGCGACTAATCATATGTGATTTTCAAGCTTTATATGGCATTGCACTAGACCCCATGAGTATTGGACCCTATTTGAATTCTCCTAATGAGAATGTGAAAAGTATTATTTCTAAGAGCCTAATTCTTAATAAACTACTGAAGGACAATCTCTTAAGAGCACAGGAGCGCATGAAGCACTATGCAGATAAGCATAGAACTGAGAGGGAATTCTCTGTGGGAGATGAGGTGTTCCTCAAATTGCAGCCATTTAGACAAAATTTAGTGTCTTTACGCCGCAATTTGAAGTTGAGTTGTCTTTACTATGGTCCTTATACTATACTGGAGCGTATTGAGAGAGTTGCTTACAGATTGGAGCTACCACAGGGCTCTCAAATTCACCCTGTGTTCCATGTTTCATTGTTGAAAAAGAAGCTCAGTCCTAAAATTCTACCCAGCCCTCAATTACCATTTACCCATGCAACTAGTGCATTCAAAATTTACCCTCTACGCACACTAGATAAGCGGTTTATCAAACGCGGTAATATAGGCATATCGCAAATCTTGATTCAGTGGACTAATGGCGATATCGATTCAGCTACTTGGGAGGATTTCAGCTCGATCCGTATTCGTTTCCCTAATTATGATCCTTGGGGACAAGGATCTGATTCGCCGAGGGGTAATGTTATGGCCATGCAAAAAATTAAGGAAGATCAGCACCGGATATGTGAAGAAATTAAGGAAGACATGAACAGAGGAAAGACTGCACCTTTGGGGAGAAATGAAATGGGATTTCAATCGGGATTTTACTTGTTTGTTTGTATGTGGATGACTTGGAAATAATCAAAAGATGTTTGATGATTTCAAGAGAGCTATGGCGAAGGAATTTGAGATGACAAACATTGGTTTTATGTCCTACTATTTGGGTATTGAAGTGAAACAAAGAGAATATGGCATCTTTATCTCTCAAGAGGCATATGCGAAAGAAGTTCTCAAGAAATTTGAGATGGAAACTTGCAAGCCAATTAGCACCCCCGTGGCGCGTGGAGTCAAAGTATCTTTCAATGGAGATGGAAGGAATGTTAATCCAACATTTTTTAGAAGCCTTGTTGGAAGCTTAAGATACTTAACTTGTATAAGACCGGATATTCTTTATGGCGTTTGACTTGTAAGTCGTTTTATGGAGGCTCCTACTACTTCACACATGAAAGTGGCAAAAATAATTCTCCATTACATTAAACGTACGATTGACTACGGAATTTTATATGCTCCGTCTCACGAGTTCAAGCTTGTTGGTTATAGCGATAGTGATTGGGCTGGTGATGTTGATAATCGTAAAAGTACTACTGGATTTGTGTTCTTCATGGGAAACTCAGCATTTACTTGGAGTTCTAAGAAGCAACTTATTGTTACATTATCTACATGCGAAGCCGAATATGTTGCAGCTTCTTCTTGTGTTTGTCATGCCATTTGGTTAAGGAGATTGTTGAAAGAACTTTGTTTACCACAAGAAGACCCGCCAGAGATACATGTTGATAACAAGTCCGCTATTGCATTGGCGAAGAACCTGGTTTTTCATGATATGAGCAAGGACATTGATACGAAGTCTCATTTTATTTGGGATGCTATCACAAACAAAGAAGTGAAAGTTGAGTTCGTCAAATCTCAAGATCAAGTTGCCGATATTTTTACGAAGCCTTTGAAGTTTGAAGATTTTCAAAAGTTGCGATTTTCACTTGGAGTAATGAATCTAGTTTAAGGGGGGATGTTGAAATAATAATAATAATAATAATTAGAATAAACTCGATTAATTATCAAGAGTTGTGTGGGATGCTCAAGCCATTTATTTTGGGGAACTCATGAGTTTATCTTTCCATTTTCTTCATTAACTAAGGGGAATAGGAAGAATCATATGATGGTTGATATGTTTTTGCTACCACATATCAATACCCCTTGAATTGCAGTCATTTTGATCAAATCAAGAAATATTATAATAAGTATTATTAAAGTTTCCTCCACTCTTCTCCTCTTATATTATTTGTTTCGATATGCTCTCCAATTTCTAACATAAGATTCAATAATATAATATCACGGGCTGACTGTGTAATATTACATGTTTTCAAAGATATCGTGTAATTGCTTAATTAGTTAGGAAAATTATTTTTGTGTTTTTATCAAAGTAAGAGGTGTATATATAGTTATACCTGATTTAATGATTTTCTTTTTAAATCTTGAGGTGCAGCCAATGTTCAGATACTGTCACTCAGTTGTAAATTAAGGCGAGAATAGAAAAGGAGAAACTAATTTGATATCCTCATAATATCATTTTATTAAATTTGTTTTGAAAGTTTTTCAGTACGTACTCGTTTCCTTTTTGAATTTTGATAATTAGAAATTCAATTCAGAGCCGATCTTAAATATCGAATCTTGAAAGCAAACTAAAAAATCAGGCTGTAATAAATAGCATAGTACTGGTTGCACCTAAATACAAGTATCTAGATTTTCTTGGCAAATTAGTCCATGAGTTATGTTTAAATTGATCAATTACACCATATAAAAAACCAACAGTCAAATCACCCATAAATAATTCCAAAAAGCTGCACTTTGACCTTTGTTCATCTTTTGCAATCCATTTCTTATGCTTAACGTAAAATAATTCAACTATATGGAATTACATCGTCATTTAAAGAGCAAAACCAAAAAATACATACATAAGAACTTACTTGCAAACAAATAAATTGCGTACGCTTTAGAATTATGCAAGTGAACTACACGTTTCTACATATGGAAAAGAATATCTCTCACAACCGACGTCGTACCACCATGCGATGCAACCAAATAAAAAATGATCACATTTTTTCTAAATTATAGGTACAAACAATTCCATAGTATCGCCACTACAACAATAGCTGCAATCAAGTCGTTGCACTACACACTCATCGCGTAACGATTGCATTAAATAGTTTCCTATTATACTAACGTGCTACATTTAAAAATTATTGAGATTAAATAATGGTCCGTCTAATCATTTCTTTAACCGTGCCAAACCCCATAATACAAGTTGATTCGCAAAGTGTCCAAATCTGAAACTTTGCGCTTCGCCCCGTATACCATTGACCAGTCGTTCTACCTATGCGTTTTCATCAATCACATTTGGCCCCAAGAGGCACTTTGAAAATCAATCCATACTACATGAGGTTTGACACTATTATATATCTCCTATTTTTATATAAGCGTTATTCTGAAAATCTAGCACAATACATGTACCAATTTGCAAAAAAGAAACAAATATATATAAACAACAAGTTTTCTTTCAGTCAACCCTATTTCATTTTCACCAACTTGCATGAAACCAAACTGCACTGCAGCACAAAATACAATGGCAAAAGTGTCTGAATCCCAACTGGTGACTCGCCTAGGTGAGATCCTTCATAGCTGCGACCATGACACCACGACGACGAACATCATCTGCCGCCTTCTCGAGGCGGAGTTCCCCCTGGAGTTTATAAACAGCCGGAAGGAGCTCATCAGGCAACAAATCGAGCTTTTCGTCGATGTCCTTGTCGTCGAACAAGAATTGAAGGAGGGTTCACAAAATGAGGTCGTATTAGAAGAAGAAAGGGAGAGCGAGGAGAATAAACAAGTAGAAGATCCACAAGGGAGAAAGAGAAGAAAGAGGTGAAATTTTTAATTTTTTTATTTTCTTATTTTTGGCGATATATCCAATAAAGATTGAAAATGTTTACTTGACCTGCGAATTAAATCGTGTCTATATTTGACGTTACTATTTTGACTCGTGATAAAATTAAAAATAAAGTTACAATATATTTTATTTTCGTGTTTCAAACGTTTAGAAGAATTGTCGTAAAAATTGTGAAAAGTTTCTAATATTTAGCTATATATGGTAGAAAGAATCGTTCACCTTTACGTTTTGGAATGTCTCTCTGTTTAACTCGTGATCATGGAAATTGTTGTTACGGTGATTATTGTTATTTTTGCATTTGTTGGAACGTTTAGAAGAACTGTACAAAAAGTTGCCAACAATTTCTAATATTTTGACTCAATGTAAATAAAAAGTTACTAATTTCCTGCGTATGTGCTTTCGACTTCCTCAGTGAGTTTGCAGATAAAGGCTCAGACTTAAAGAAGAAACGGTCGAGCGGCTTCTGCAGACCATGTGGCCTTTCTCCCAGCTTCAAGGATTCTTAGGAGTGCACGAGCTACCTAAAACCGAGGTACGTAGTAAGAGATTACTTTTCCTCCCTGATCTTTCTCCAAAAGATTAAACTTTAAGATTACATGTTACATCTCTTTAGGTAGTACAGAGGATTTGGTCGTATATCCGCGGAAAGAATCTGCAATATCCAGAGGATAAACGAAAAATCATATGCGATGAACCTCTATTCAGAATTTTCGGTGTTGAGATCATCAACATGTTTGAAATGAATAAAGCACTCTCCAAGCACGTTTGGTCACTGAACGAAGGTACATTGTATCATATAAAGCTTAAATTTCCAGTTTTTTTTTTTTTTTTATTTGTAATAACTGAGTCAGGTCAAACAACGCCAGGATCATCGTTGAAGCTGTGTTTAATGACATTAGATTGTAAGGTTTGAGTTAAATTGGAGTTGATTCATCTACTTGCTTTTTCCATTTGTGAGTTGGTAAAATCCACGTTGGAAGTAGTACATTGTCGAGAAGAGCAGTCGAATAAATCTAAGCATGTTAATGCATATTCTAAACAGATACACATCATTATACTTAAATACCTCCAACAATCTTATGCTATGTAATGAAAAATAGCGAACCGCTGTTAGTAAGCGTTAAAGAGATAGATCTTTCACTCGATTTGTTCTTCAAAATGATTTAATGTGTGTATTGCAGCCACGGACATGAAATCACCCCAAAAGGAAAGGCAAAGCAAAAAATCCAAAGACGTAGGTGAGACATCACAATGTTCTTCGCATTTTGTAAATTGTTTAAAGGTTGACTGTAAATTTGTTCATGCAAATGTTATATGTTATTTCTAGCACGTCAAATTTGCGTTAGATTCTTGTAACATCTAGTTTAAAATATCCTTTAATATGTGATATCGAGAAAATAGGCGAATCGTGAAATCTATGCCAGAAGTAGTACATTGCGTAGGTCAGTTATCGAATACCTGAAGTAGGTTGATACATTTAATCTAACTCGATACATCTCAGTATATAACTCCAACAGTCTAGCGCTAAGTAATGAAAAACTGTGAACAACATGAGTTTCCATTTGATTCGACCCTAGATTTTCAATAGTTTACACATGTGCAGCCGCCTCCAGTTGCCAATCTTCACAAAAGGAAAGAAGACAGAAACAACGGAAGGAATCAAGTGAGAATATCACACATTTTCGTATTTTCAATTTTTGACTAAATTGTCACTAAGTTGACTGTATATTTATCACCGACGATGTCTTTTCAATCAATATTTGCCTAAATGACATGTTATATCTCATGTATAAATGACCCGAAAAAGAAAACGAAACCGGAGAGACCAACAACTTCTAACATAACTGGTCCTCTCCCGCTATCTGACTCACTGATCGAGTTCTTTGGTACCGGCGAACGTGAATTGTCACGTGCACAAGCCATCAAGAAGATCTGGGAATACGTAAAGGAGAACAAGTTGCAGGTTTGTTGCTCGTTTTATTTTACGTTAACATGTTGATTTTCTTGTTTCACAACTATTGATTGTGCCTTTATAAGCATGATTGTTTTTATGGAGCTACAACCAACATGATGAATAGTCATTTAACTTTTTTTCAACTCTTTTAGGATCCATCTGATAGGAAACTGGTCTTGTGCGACGAGAAGTTGAAAGAGCTCTTTGAGGTCGATTCCTTTGGCTTTAGTAATGTCTCAAAGCTACTGACCTCCCATCTCATCAAGCCTAAAAAATGACTTGGCCTCTTTCTATAAGTTTCAAGTGCTTGCAAATAGTAAACCAAAATGTTATTCTGACCTCAAAAGCTGAAACAGTTGTACTATATGTACAGTCAACTATACGAATTATTTTTGCTAAATGTCTGATACTACAAAAGGCCTATCCCCAGTGATTTGGGGGTTTCAGACTTGATTGTCATTGTCTGATATTCCTTAGCTTATAAATCTGGGAATTCAGCATTGTTGTAACTTGTAATACATTGTTGTATAAATTCCATCGTTTGTCTCATTGATGTTATACTTGATAGCACTCGGTCATGAGCGAATGGATGGATGTAATATGCATGGCTTAAGACCTTAAGTCAATATATGGACTTGCTAATTGTTGAAATACTTGTGGACTTAAAAGAATCTTTAGGACCAAAGTTTGATTCTTCCGGTGGAATCTCGGGAGATTCTGATGGAGATACTTTGAATTATGGCCAAAAGAGATGGTGACAATCTTGATAGTATCAAACTAACGAAGGCTTGTTGTAGATCAAAACGTTGTATATAAGAATTTTCTCGAAAAGAATTGACACGTTACTGTATATTGGAGTTTGTAGAAATGAAATATAAAAGTATATTCTTTAAATTTTTTAGAACAAATATTCTTGTGACATTTTATATCACTCGTAAAAAATATTGCGTAAAATTACTAGTTTTTCGAAGTTAAACATACAAAGGAAATGAAGCTTTCAACCATTTGGATGAGTATGGAGATAACTTCGAAAGATTCAATAGTATAACATGCTGAGAATTGTGCAAGATTTTTAAGAAAGATCGTTGGATGGTAGAGTAAAGAAGAAGGGGACACTTTTTTGGATTAAATGCGCGAAAATTTTGGGAAGTCATAGAACCTTTTGTACTTGAAAGAATCTTTAAGACCAGAGTTAGATTCTTTAGGTGGATCACGGAAGACTCTAATATATGGACCGAAATATTGTAAGAGTTTTCTTGAAAAAAACCGAAATATTGTCGTTCCGAGTTCTAGAAATGCAATGTTGTATGTTTTTTTTTTTTTTGTATTACGTGGGAACCCGCAGCCGCTACCCTTCGGGTGCGCACTGGGTAAACCCCCGGGTCGACGCAATAGCCTACAAACCACGTCAACCAAGTTAAACCACACTAGACTAACCATGTGTGGCAGGCTCAGACCCAGAAGGCAATAGAATCAGGAGGTCTCCCCCTCTGGGATTCGAACCTGAGACCAAGGAAAGCTTCTTTTACCTCTTAACCAACTGGATCACCCACAAAGGGCCAATGTTGTATGTTTTTAATTTATTATAACAGATACTTTGGTGACAAGAGGTCTAAAAGATTCCGCAAATTAATTAAACTTACAAAGAAAAGGAAAAAGGGGCGTACTATACGAATAATTATGTCAAAAACCGTTGAAATTTGAAAGAAAAAAATAAATTGCAACAATTTGGATGATTTATGGCAGACTGTTTTCATAAATACCCTGTAATTGTTTAAATAGGAAAAATAATTTTGTACTTCTACCAAATTCAGAGGTGTATATATAGTTAATTATACCTAATTTGATGATTTTCTTTTTAAATCTTTAGGTGCAGTCAATGTTAAGATATTGTAGTTCATCAGTTGTGGAAGAGAAAATAGAAAAGGAGAAACTAATTTTGATATCTTCGTACCTTTTTATTAAATTTGAATATTAGAAAGTTTTTCAAAACTTGTTTTCCTTTTTAATAACTAGAATATTGGGTTTCATGTTAATTAGCGAGTCTAGAAAGCAAATTCAAAATCAGTCAGTATTAAATAGCACAGTTGGCAACTGCAATGCCGTTGTTTCATAACTAGTCCATGAATTATGTTAAAATTGATAAACCGCACCATAAGAAAAATCAATAGTAGAATACCCGTATATAATATGAACAAGTTGCACATTGCCCTTTGTTCATTTTTGTAATGCCATTGTTACATACGTTTAATTGTATAACAATTTTAGTATCCTGAATTATGTCATTTATTCAGCAAAACCAAAAGATATATGTATAAACTTTCTTGTAGACAAAGAAATTTGTGCACGCTTTTGAATTAGGCAAGTGAACTACACGTTTCTGTATATCAAAAGATATACTTGCAATCATCGTACGACTATGAAATGCAACCAACGAAGAGACGGTCATATATTTTTCTAATTTATAGGTAATAACAAGTCCACAATATCGCCCACCACGTCAACTTTAACCCAATTGTCGCACAACTCACCGCGAAATGGCTACATGACATAATTTTAAATTCGCGTATATGATTGTAACGTGCTACTTTAAATAATTACCGAGAGAATGCTTAATTTATTTAATTGTGTCAAAACCTCTAATACTCTACTTGATTCGCAAAGTGTACACATCTCAAACTTTGCGCTTCGCCCCTCTATGCCGTTCTCCCTATGCGTTTTTGTAAGTTGCATTTGGCCCCATGAGGCACTTTACGTATCAACCCAAACTACATGAGGTTTGACATGATCACCCCTTATTTCTTACAAGCAATATCTTGCAATTTCGCACAATACAAGTACCAATTTGCAAAAAAAGAAACTAATATATATATAAACAACAGTTTTCTTTCAGTCAACCCTATTTCATTTTCACCAACTTTGCATGAAACATATCTGCAGCCCAACAAAAAATACAATGGCGAACGTAACCGAATCCCAGCTGGTGACTCGCCTCTTCGAGATCCTTCATAGCTGCGACCTCGACACCACAACGACGAACAGCATTTGCCGCCGCCTCGAGGCGGAGTTCCCCGTGGAATTTATAAGCAGCCGGAAGGAGATCATCAGGAAACAAATCGAGCTCTTCCTCAGAGGAACCACCGCGGCCGTTGAACAACGAGAAGAGGAAGAGGAACGAGAACAGGAGGATTCCAAAAATGGGATCGTATTAGAACAAGAACGAGAAGAGAGTGAGAGTGAGGAGAAGATTGAAGAAGAAAAGGATGACCAAAGGAGAAAGAGAAAAAAAAGGTAATTTTTTTGGTTTTAGTGTTTTTATTTTTATTTTTGGTGATACAACCGAGGAACATTCAATCTTTGTAAAAAATCCTATTTTTATTTGTTATAAACGAAATTATATATATATATACACATATATATTTGCGAAGAAGGTTTTAACGTAATCAAGTTTAGTTGGTGTTAATTTTGAGGACAAATGCTATTACAAAGAAAGATTCAATCTTTTTTACAATTGTTCCTCTATGATATTGAGCTTGCATTGATCGAAACCTCTAACTTCTTCGAGACTTTCTTGAAACATATTGAAGAACTCTCTATGTTAAACATACATCAAAACGGAAACTTTAATCTATGTTGTACGAATCCCTATTTTCTGCCTATTTACCAATCTATCGTTTTTCATCAATTCCTAATTTTCTTGGCACATTGTTTCGACTTCCTCAGTGAGCCTGCAGATACAGGTTCAGACATAAAAAAGAAAAGGCCAGGCGGCTTTTGCCAACCATGTGGCCTTTCGTCCCAGCTTCAGGAATTTTTGGGGGTGTCCGAGCTACCTAAGACCGAGGTATGTCGTAGCACGATACTGTTTCCTCTGCAACGTTTGTTAAAGAGATGAACTCTAAGATGAGCCTTTACACCTCTTTAGGTAGTAAAGAGGATTTGGTCGTACATCCGAGAAAATAATCTGCAAAATCCCGAGGATAAGCGACTAATCATATGTGATGAACTTTTACGGAGAATTTTCGGTGTTGAGAGCATCGACATGTTTGGGATGAATAAAGCACTCTCCCAGCACGTTTGGTCACTGATTGAAGGTGCATTATTTTATACAAAGGTTTAATTTCTAGTTTCTTATATTTGTAATTAACATAGTGGGTCAATGTCATAATCGTTGTTAAATTAAAGCTGGGTTTGATGACATGAGATTGTAAAGTTGAGTTGCTTTGGAGTTGATCATTTGTGAGTTTAGTAACTTAGGCGAATCATAAATCCACGTTGGAAGTAGTACATTGCCAAGAATAGTAGTTGAATAAACCTAAGCTTGTTGTTTCATATTTCTAGCTTGATACACCTCATTATACTTAATTGATCACTCCAACAATCTTACGCTGTGCAATGAAAAGCGACGAACTATGGTTATTAAGTGTCAGCAAATATACAGTTTTTTTAGTCAATTAGATATTGTAATTTTTATAATTTACTCTATGTACAGCAACCAACATGAAATCTCCACAAAAGGAAAGGCAACATAAACAACGCAAGGACGGAGGTGAAGGTGAGCCATCACAATTGCTTTTCGCACTGTCAGTATGCCTAAAGATTGTTGATAATTTGACTGTATATTTGTTCTTGCAAATGTTACTATGTTGCTTCTAGCACTGTCGCATTTATGTTAGATTCTTGCAACATGTAGTTTCATATTTCCTTTCATCCGTGAGTCGAGAAACTAGGCGAAACGTAAAATCTATTTTAGAACCAGTAACTGTGAAGAATATTTGTCGAATACGGTTGAAGTAGGTTGATACGTTCAGTCTAACTTGATACACCGGCCTCATTACACTTATATCTCCAACAGACTAACGCTAAGCAATGAAAAACTGCGAACCACTGGTCTTTTTCCATTCTATTCGATCCATAAATTTTGAAAATTTACTGTATGTGCAGCCACGACCAGTACCAGATCTTCACGAAAGGAAAGAGGAAACAAACAATGGAAGGAAGCAGGTGAGAACATCACGATTTTTTTGCATTTTCAATTTACGTCTATATTGTCAATGAGTTGGCTGTATGTTCCTCATTGCATATATCTCTAAAGGCATATTTCTAAAAGTGACTTGTTATGTTTCATGTTCAGATGACCCGAAAGGGAAAGAGAAACCGGAGAGATCAACGACTTCTAATATAACTGCTCCCCTCCCTCTATCAGATGCTCTGATTGAGTTCTTTGGTACAGGGGAACGTGAAATGTCACGTGCACAAGCCACAAAGAAGACGTGGCAATACATAAAAGAGAACGAGTTACAGGTTTGTTACTCTTTTCTTGTTTCGGTTGTTGGTGTTTTCTTGTTCCGTAACTAGTTATAGTGCCCTGTGATCTCGATTAATATGATTAGGGAACTAAAGCCAATATGATGCATAGAAATTTGACTTGTTTTCATCTAATTTAGGATCCGTCTGATCGGAAGATGGTCCTGTGCGACGACAAGTTGAAAGAGCTCTTTAAAGTGGATTCCTTCGTTGGCATCGGTGCTGTGGCTAAGCTACTGACTTCACATCTCATCAAGCCTAAAAAATGACTTGGCCTCTTTGTATTAGTTTCAAATGCTTGCAAATAGTAAACCAAACTGTTATTCTTACCTCAAAAGCTGAAACTGTTGTACTTCATGTACATGCCAACTATAAGAACTAATTTTGCTAAATGTCCGATACTACAAAGGGCATGTCCCCAATGATTTGGGATTTCAGGCTTGATTGTCGTTGTGTGACACTACCTTTGGAAATTAAACACACAACGAAAATGAAAAAAAAGGTGTACTATTCGCATAATTATGTGAAAAACCTTTGAAATTTGAACGAAAAAAAAAATGAATTGTAACAATTTCAATGATTATGGAGACAACTCCTTAAGATGTTGAAATAATAATAATAATAATTAGAATAAACTAGATTAATTATCTAGAGTTGTGTGGGATGTTCTATCCGTTTATTTGGGGGAACTCATGAGTTTGTCTTTTCATTTTCTTCATTAACTAAGGGGAATATGAATAATCATATGATGGTTGATATGTCTTTGCTACCACCTATAAATACCCCTTGTATTGTTGTCATTTTGATCAAGTCAAGAAATATTATAATAAGTATTATTAAAGTTTACTCCACTCTTTTCCTCTTATAGTATTTCTTTCTATATGCTCTCCAATTTCTAACAAATTGGTATCAAGAGCCACTAGGGTTTGGAGACTAAGCTTGAAGAAGATGTCAAATGGAACACCATTCCAAATTCCACCACTTTCTAAGGAGCACTATGAGAATTGGTGCATAAGAATGAAGGCCTTGCTTGGAGCATATGAAGTTTGGGATCCCGTGGAGAAAGGCGTTGAAGGAGATGAAGCAACCGCCAAGAAGAAAGACCAAAAGGCGCTTACACTCATTCATCAAAGTTTGGATGAAAATATGTTTGAAAAGATTGCTAGCGCAACCACCTCCAAGCAAGCGTGGGATATTCTTCAAGCCTCATTCAAAGGAGTTGATAAAATAAAGAAAGTGCGTCTTTAAACGTTAAGGGGTGAGTTTGAATCTCTACATATGAAAGACTCCGAAATAATTACCGACTATATTTCGCGAGTTTTGGCCGTCACTAACCAAATGAAGAGTTGTTGGAAAGATTTTGCAATCTTTAGATCCAAAATTCAATTACGATGTTGTAGCCATCGAAGAGTCGAAAGACTTAGACACCATAACCGTTGATGAACTTGCCGGATCATTGCAAGCACATGAAGAACGTTTGAAGAAATAGAATTGAAGGAGGGTTCACAAAACGAGGTCGTATTAGAAGAAGAAAGGGAGAGCGAGGAGAATAAACAAGGGGAAGATCCACAAGGGAGAAAGAGAAGAAAGACGTGAAATTTTTAATTTAATTTAGTTTTATTTTTTTCTTATTTTTGGCGATATATCCAATAAAGATTGAAAATGTTTACTTGACCTGCGAACTAAATCGTGTCTATATTTGACGTTTCTATTTTGACTCGTGATAAAAATTAAAAATAAAGTTCCAATAAATTTTATTTTCGTGTTTCAAACGTTTAGAAGAATTGTCGTAAAAATTGTGAAAAGTTTCTAATATTTAGCTATATATGGTAGAAAGAATCGTTCTCCTTTACGTTTTGGAATGTCTCTATGTTTAACTCGTGATCATGGAAAGTGTAGTTACGGTGATTATTGTTATTTTTGCATTTGTTGGAACGTTTAGAAGAACTGAACAAAAAATTGCCAACAATTGTGTAAATAAAAAGATCCTAATTTCCTGTGTATGTGCTTTCGACTTCCTCAGTGAGTCTGCAGATAAAGGTTCAGACTTAAAGAAGAAATGGTCGGGCGGCTTCTGCAGACAATGTGGCCTTTCTCCCCAGCTTCAAGGATTCTTAGGAGTGCACGAGCTACCTAAAATCGAGGTATGTAGTAAGAGATTACTTTTCCTCCCTGATCTTTCTCCAAAAGATTAAACTTTAAGATTACATGTTACATCTCTTTAGGTAGTACAGAGGATTTGGTCGTATATCCACGAAAAGAATCTGCAATATCCAGAGGATAAACGAAAAATCATATGCGATGAACCTCTATTCAGAATTTTCGGTGTTGAGAGCATCAACATGTTTGAAATGAATAAAGCACTCTCCAAGCACGTTTGGTCACTGAACGAAGGTACATTGTATCATATAAAGCTTAAATTTCCAGTTTTTTTTTTTTTTTTGTATTTGTATTTGTAATAACAGAGTCAGGTCAAACAACGCCAGAATCATTGTTGAAGCTGTGTTTAATGACATTAGATTGTAAGGTTTGAGTTAAATTGGAGTTGATTCATCTACTTGCTTTTTTCATTTGGGAGTTGGTAAAATCCACGTTGGAAGTAGTACATTGTCAAGAAGAGCAGTCGAATAAATCTAAGCATGTTAATGCATATTCTAAACAGATACACATCATTATACTTAAATACCTCCAACCATCTTATGCTATGAAATGAAAAACAGCGAACAGCTGTTAGTATGCGTTAAAGAGATAGATCTTTCACTCGATTTGTTCTTCAAATTTCTATGATTTACTCTGTGTATTGCAGCCACGGACATGAAATCACCCCAAAAGGAAAGGCAAAGCAAAAAATCCAAAGACGTAGCTGAGACATCACAACGTTCTTCGCATTTTGAGTTTACTTATAAATTGTTTAAAGGTTGACTGTAAATTTGTTCATGAAAATGTTTCATATGTTATTTCTAGCACGTCAAATTTGTGTTAGATTCTTGTAACATCTAGTTTAAAATTTCCTTTAATCTGTGATGTCGAGAAACTAGGGAAATCGTGAAATCTATGCCAGATGTAGTACATTGCGTAGGTCAGTTGTCGAATACCCGTAGTAGGTTGATACATTTAATCAAACTTGATACACCTCAGTATATTACTCCAACGGTCTGGTGCTAAGTAATGAAAAACTGCGAACAACATGAGTTTTCCATTTGATTCGACCCTAGATTTTCAATTGTTTACACATGTGCAGCCGCCTCCAGTAGCCAATCTTCACAAAAGGAAAGAAGACAGAAACAACGGAAGGAATCAGGTGAGAATATCACACATTTTTGCGTTTTCAAATTTTGACTAAATTGTCAATAAGTTGACTGTATATTTATCACTGACGATGTCTTTTCAATTAATATTTGCCTAAATGACATGTTATATATCATGTTCAGATGACCCGAAAAAAATGAAACTGGAGAGACCGACAGCTTCTAACATAACTGCTCCTCTCCCGCTATCTGACGCACTGATCGAGTTCTTTGGTACCGGCAAACGTGAATTGTCACGTGCACAAGCCATCAAGAAGATCTGGGAATACATAAAGGAGAACAAGTTGCAGGTTTGTTGCTCGTTTTATTTTACGTTAACATGTTGATTCTTTTGTTTCACAACTATTGATTGTGCCTTTATAAGCTTGATTGTTTTTATGGAGCTACAACCAACATGATGAATAGTCATTTAACTTTCTTTCAACTCTTTTAGGATCCATCTGATAGGAAACTGGTCTTGTGCGACGAGAAGTTGAAAGAGCTCTTTGAGGTCGATTCCTTTGGCTTTAGTAATGTCTCAAAGCTACTGGCCTCCCATCTCATCAAGCCTAAAAAATGACTTGGCCTCTTTCTATAAGTTTCACGTGCTTGCAAATAGTAAACCAAAATGTTATTCTGACCTAAAAAGCTGAAACTGTTGTACTATATGTACAGTCAACTATAAGAATTATTTTTGCTAAATGCCTGATACTACAAAAGGCCTATCCCCAGTGATTTGGGGTTTCAGACTTGATTGTCATTGTCTGATATTCCTTAGCTTATAAATCTGGGAATTCAGCATTGTTGTAACTTGTAATACATTGTTGTGTAAATTCCATCGTTTGTCTCGTTGATGTTATACTTGATAGCACTCGGTCATGAGCGAATGGATGGATGTAATATGCATGGCTTAAGACCTTAAGTCAATATATGGACTTGCTAATTGTTGAAATACTTGTGGACTTAAAAGAATCTTTAGGACCAAAGTTTGATTCTTCCAGTGGAATCTCGGGAGATTCTGATGGAGATACTTTGAATTATGGCCAAAAGAGATGGTGACAATCTTGATAGTATCAAACTAAAGAAGGCTTGTTGTAGATCAAAACGTTGTATATAAGAATTTTCTCGAAAAGAATTGACACGTTACTGTATATTGGAGTTTGTAGAAATGAAATATAAAAGTATATTCTTTAAATTTTTTATAACAAATATTCTTGTGACATTTTATATCACTCGTACAAAATATTGCGTAAAGTTACTAGTTTTTCGAAGTTAAACATACAAAGGAAATGAAGCTTTCAACCATTTGGATGAGTATGGAGATAACTTCGAAAGATTCAATAATATAACATGCTGAGAATTGTGCAAGATTTTTAGGAAAGATCGTTGGATGGTAGAGTAAAGAAGAAGGGGACAATTTTTTGGATTAAATACGCAAAAATTTTGGGAAGTCATAGAACCTTTTGTACTTGAAAGAATCTTTAAGACCAGAGTTAGATTCTTTAGGTGGATCACGGGAGACTCTAATATATGGACCGAAATATTGTAAGAGTTTTCTTGAAAAAAACCGAAATATTGTCGTTCCGGTTCTAGAAATGCAATGTTGTATGTTTTTTTTTTTTTTTTTTGTATGACGTGGGAACCCGCAGCCGCTACCCTTCGGGTGCGCACTGGGTAAACCCCCGGGTCGACGCAATAGCCTGCAAACCACGTCAACCAAGTTAAACCACACTAGGCTAACCATGTGTGGCAGACTCAGACCCAGAAGGCAATAGAATCAGGAGGTCTCCCCCTCTGGGATTCGAACCTGAGACCAAGGAAAGTTTATTTTACCTCTTAACCAACTGGACCACCCACAAGGGGCCAATGTTGTATGTTTTTAATTTATTATAACAGATACTTTGGTGACAAGAGGTCTAAAAGATTCCGCAAATTAATTAAACTTACAAAGAAAAGGAAAAAGGGGCGTACTATACGAATAATTATGTCAAAAACCGTTGAAATTTGAAAGAAAAAAATAAATTGCAACAATTTGGATGATTTATGGCAGACTGTTTTCATAAATACCCTGTAATTGTTTAAATAGGAAAATTAATTTTGTACTTCTACCAAATTCAGAGGTGTATATATAGTTAATTGTACCTAATTTGATGATTTTCTTTTTAAATCTTTAGGTGCAGTCAATGTTAAGATATTGTAGTTCATCAGTTGTGGAAGAGAAAATAGAAAAGGAGAAACTAATTTTGATATCTTCGTACCTTTTTATTAAATTTGAATATTAGAAAGTTTTTCAATACTTGTTTTCCTTTTTAATAACTAGAATATTGGGTTTCATGTTAATTAGCGAGTCTAGAAAGCAAATTCAAAATCAGTCAGTATTAAATAGCACAGTTGGCAACTGCAATGCCGTTGTTTCATAACTAGTCCATGAATTATGTTAAAATTGATAAACCGCACCATAAGAAAAATCAATAGTAGAATACCCGTATATAATATGAACAAGTTGCACATTGCCCTTTGTTCATTTTTGTAATGCCATTGTTACATACGTTTAATTGTATAACAATTTTAGTATCCTGAATTATGTCATTTATTCAGCAAAACCAAAAGATATATGTATAAACTTTCTTGTAGACAAAGAAATTTGTGCACGCTTTTGAATTAGGCAAGTGAACTACACGTTTCTGTATATCAAAAGATATACTTGCAATCATCGTACGACTATGAAATGCAACCAACGAAGAGACGGTCATATATTTTTCTAATTTATAGGTAATAACAAGTCCACAATATCGCCCACCACGTCAACTTTAACCCAATTGTCGCACAACTCACCGCGAAATGGCTACATGACATAATTTTAAATTCGCGTATATGATAGTAACGTGCTACTTTAAATAATTACCGAGAGAATGCTTAATTTATTTAATTGTGTCAAAACCTCTAATACTCTACTTGATTCGCAAAGTGTACGCATCTCAAACTTTGCACTTCGCCCCTCTATGCCGTTCTCCCTATGCGTTTTTGTAAGTTGCATTTGGCCCCATGAGGCACTTTACGTATCAACCCAAACTACATGAGGTTTGACATGATCACCCCTTATTTCTTACAAGCAATATCTTGCAATTTCGCACAATACAGGTACCAATTTGCAAAAAAAGAAACTAATATATATATAAACAACAGTTTTCTTTCAGTCAACCCTATTTCATTTTCACCAACTTTGCATGAAACATATCTGCAGCCCAACAAAAAATACAATGGCGAATGTAACCGAATCCCAGCTGGTGACTCGCCTCTTCGAGATCCTTCATAGCTGCGACCTCAACACCACAACGACGAACAGCATTTGCCGCCGCCTCGAGGCGGAGTTCCCCGTGGAATTTATAAGCAGTCGGAAGGAGATCATCAGGAAACAAATCGAGCTCTTCCTCAGAGGAACCACCGCGGCCGTTGAACAACGAGAAGAGGAAGAGGAACGAGAACAGGAGGATTCCAAAAATGGGATCGTATTAGAACAAGAACGAGAAGAGAGTGAGAGTGAGGAGAAGATTGAAGAAGAAAAGGATGACCAAAGGAGAAAGAGAAAAAAAAGGTAATTTTTTTGGTTTTAGTGTTTTTATTTTTATTTTTGGTGATACAACCGAGGAACATTCAATCTTTGTAAAAAATCCTATTTTTATTTGTTATAAACGAATTTATATATATATATATATATATATATATATATATATACATATATATTTGCGAAGAAGGTTTTAACGTAATCAAGTTTAGTTGGTGTTAATTTTGAGGACAAATGCTATTACAAAGAAAGATTCAATCTTTTTTTACAATTGTTCCTCTATGATATTGAGCTTGCATTGATCGAAACCTCTAACTTCTTCGAGACTTTCTTGAAACATATTGAAGAACTCTCTATGTTAAACATACATCAAAACGGAAACTTTAATCTATGTTGTACGAATCCCTATTTTCTGCCTATTTACCAATCTATCGTTTTTCATCAATTCCTAATTTTCTTGGCACATTGTTTCGACTTCCTCAGTGAGCCTGCAGATACAGGTTCAGACATAAAAAAGAAAAGGCCAGGCGGCTTTTGCCAACCATGTGGCCTTTCGCCCCAGCTTCAGGAATTTTTGGGGGTGTCCGAGCTACCTAAGACCGAGGTATGTCGTAGCACGATACTGTTTCCTCTGCAACGTTTGTTAAAGAGATGAACTCTAAGATGAGCCTTTACACCTCTTTAGGTAGTAAAGAGGATTTGGTCGTACATCCGAGAAAATAATCTGCAAAATCCCGAGGATAAGCGACTAATCATATGTGATGAACTTTTACGGAGAATTTTCGGTGTTGAGGGCATCGACATGTTTGGGATGAATAAAGCACTCTCCCAGCACGTTTGGTCACTGATTGAAGGTACATTATTTTATACAAAGGTTTAATTTCTAGTTTCTTATATTTGTAATTAACATAGTGGGTCAATGTCATAATCGTTGTTAAATTAAAGCTGGGTTTGATGACATGAGATTGTAAAGTTGAGTTGCTTTGGAGTTGATCATTTGTGAGTTTAGTAACTTAGGCGAATCATAAATCCACGTTGGAAGTAGTACATTGCCAAGAATAGTAGTTGAATAAACCTAAGCTTGTTGTTTCATATTTCTAGCTTGATACACCTCATTATACTTAACTGATCAATCCAACAATCTTACGCTGTGCAATGAAAAGCGACGAACTATGGTTATTAAGTGTCAGCAAACATACAGTTTTTTTAGTCAATTAGATATTGTAATTTTTATAATTTACTCTATGTGCAGCAACCAACATGAAATCTCCACAAAAGGAAAGGCAACATAAACAACGCAAGGACGGAGGTGAAGGTGAGCCATCAGAATTGCTTTTCGCACTGTCAGTATGCCTAAAGATTGTTGATAATTTGACTGTATATTTGTTCTTGCAAATGTTACTATGTTGCTTCTAGCACTGTCGCATTTATGTTAGATTCTTGCAACATGTAGTTTCATATTTCCTTTCATCCGTGAGCCGAGAAACTAGGCGAAACGTAAAATCTATTTTAGAAGCAGTAACTGTGAAGAATATTTGTCGAATACGGTTGAAGTAGGTTGATACGTTCAGTCTAACTTGATACACCGGCCTCATTACACTTATACCTCCAACAGACTAACGCTAAGCAATGAAAAACTGCGAACCACTGGTCTTTTTCCATTCTATTCGATCCATAAATTTTGAAAATTTACTGTATGTGCAGCCACGACCAGTACCAGATCTTCACGAAAGGAAAGAGGAAACAAACAACGGAAGGAAGCAGGTGAGAACATCACAATTTTTTTGCATTTTCAATTTACGTCTATATTGTCAATGAGTTGGATGTATGTTCCTCATTGCATATATCTCTAAAGGCATATTTCTAAAAGTGACTTGTTATGTTTCATGTTCAGATGACCCGAAAGGGAAAGAGAAACCGGAGAGATCGACGGCTTCTAATATAACTGCTCCCCTCCCTCTATCAGATGCTGTGATTGAGTTCTTTGGTACAGGGGAACGTGAAATGTCACGTGCACAAGCCACAAAGAAGACGTGGCAATACATAAAAGAGAACGAATTACACGTACTATTCGCATAATTATGTGAAAAACCTTTGAAATTTGAAAGAAAAAAAAAATGAATTGTAACAATTTCAATGATTATGGAGACAACTCCTTAAGATGTTGAAATAATAATAATAATAATTAGAATAAACTAGATTAATTATCTAGAGTTGTGTGGGATGTTCTATCCGTTTATTTGGGGGAACTCATGAGTTTGTCTTTTCATTTTCTTCATTAACTAAGGGGAATATGAATAATCATATGATGGTTGATATGTCTTTGCTACCACCTATAAATACCCCTTGTATTGTTGTCATTTTGATCAAGTCAAGAAATATTATAATAAGTATTATTAAAGTTTACTCCACTCTTTTTCTCTTATATTATTTCTTTCTATATGCTCTCCAATTTCTAACAAATTGGTATCAAGAGCCACTAGTGTTTGGAGACTAAGCTTGAAGAAGATGTCAAATGAAACACCATTCCAAATTCCACCACTTTCTAAGGAGCACTATGAGAATTGGTGCATAAGAATGAAGGCCTTGCTTGGAGCATATGAAGTTTGGGATCCCGTGGAGAAAGGCGTTGAAGGAGATGAAGCAACCGCCAAGAAGAAAGACCAAAAGGCGCTTACACTCATTTATCAAAGTTTGGATGAAAATATGTTTGAAAAGATTGCTAGCGCAACCACCTCCAAGCAAGCGTGTGATATTCTTCAAGCCTCATTCAAAGGAGTTGATAAAGTAAAGAAAGTGTGTCTTTAAAACGTTAAGGGGTGAGTTTGAATCTCTACATATGAAAGACTCCGAAATAATTACCGACTATATTTCGCGAGTTTTGGCCGTCACTAACCAAATGAAGAATTGTTGGAAAGATTTTGCGATCTTTAGATCCAAAATTCAATTACGATGTTGTAGCCATTGAAGAGTCGAAAGACTTAGACACCATAACCGTTGATGAACTTGCCGGATCATTGCAAGCACATGAAGAACGTTTGAAGAAATAGAATCAAGAGTCGGTGGATCAAGCTTTGAAAGTAAAGCTTTCTTTGAAAGAGAATGAGACAAATCAAGGCACGTATCAAAGAGGTCAAGGACATGGCAGAGGTCGTGGTCAAAACCAAGGTCGAGGCCGTGGTCGTGGAAGAGGTGAATATGGCTACAAAAATTCTTCAAACAATGATGAGACAAGCCAAAACTTCAATCAAGGAAGAGGACGTGCACGAGGTAGAAGTCAAAGAGGGGGAGGTTATAGACCAAATCAGTCGAGGTATGATAAATCAAGCGTTGAATGTTACGATTGACATCGCTTTGGCCATTATGCTTGGGAATGTAGAAGCAATGTGGAGGAGACGAACAATTTTATGGAGAGCAGTGAGCAGTGTTGTTAAAGGCGTTGGGCGTAAGCGAAGCGTTTTTCATACTTCGAGGCGAGGCGTAAGCTCCGAGGCGCAGGGCGTGAGCCTCATAAATGTTGATATTTTAATTTATTTTAAAGATAATATTATAAATAAGTGAATGACAATACAAAAAATATAGAATAAAACAAATAAATATAACTTATATAACTTTGAGAATATAGAAAGATATTTGACTTAAAACAAAATATCTTATTTTTCTGATCATACAAGAATTTATATTATTGTCAGATCCTAGGAGATTGGCAACCTTTTTAATTGATTTCTCTACTACCTTTGTAGGTCTACTAAGAATGCAAGAAAAATCAAAGAACATCCAAGGTTAACATAAAGAAGCAGAGTTTAAAGAAGAAAAAAAAACAAAAACTAACATATGATGTTACCGTACGGTACAAAGGAGTGAAAAAGAAAAAGAAAATCGTTAATTATTGTAGCCATTAAAATAATAGTCAAAAAAGCTTGACATTGGTTATTGAAATAATTAATATAAAAGGGGGAAAAGAATGAAAAGCAGAAAAGATCAAAAGAGCATTAAAATATTATAATGACTTTTCAACTTCTTTTTTTCGTAAACTCCACATATTTATTGTTGTTTATGCAGTTATGGTTGTGCATCTTTAAATTCAGACATCATTAAAGTTAGGGGCGCACTTTTTGGTGCCTTTCACACTCAAGCGCACGCCCCAACGCTTGGGGCGTGCGCCCCACAGATTTTACGCCCCCAGTCAGCATTTTTGGGCGTTTTTGCCTTGATTTCGCCATGAGCGCGCTCCGAGGCGCGCCATTCACAACACTGGCAGTGAGAAAGAATATCCGAATCCCACTTTGCTTCTCACTTGCAAAAGTAATCAAAGTGAAAAGAACAATCTTTGGTACCTTGACTCCGGTGCAAGTAGCCATATTTGTGGAAAGAAAAATTTGTTCGTGAAGCTTGATGAGTGTGTTGGTGGTGATATCACATTTGGAGATTCTTCAAAGGTACAAATAAAAGGAAAAGGTGCGATTTTAATTCAATCTAAGGATGAAAGCCACCAATTTATTTCCAATGTCTTCTATATGCCGGATATGAGTAATATTTTGAGTTTGGGACAGCTTTTTGAGAAAAATTATGAGAATTACTTTAAAGATAGAAGTTTGACTATGAAAGATGAAAATGGACATTTACTTGCCAAGGTGCCGATGACGAAGAATATAATGTTTTTATTGAAAATTCAAAGTGATGTTCCAATGTGTTTAAAATCTTGCTTTGGAAATAGTTATTGGTTATGGCATATGAGACTTGGGCATTTGGATTTTGATAGCTTAAAAATAATGAGCAAGAGAAAAATGGTGAAAGGGTTACCGTCTAAAACCATCCAAATCAAGTTTATGAAGGATGTATTTTTTGCAAGCAAGCACGAAAAAGTTTTCCAAAGGAGTCTATGACGAGAGCTCAAAATCCTTTGGAGTTGATTCACTCGGATGTATGTGGACCTATTAATCCATCATCACTTGGTAAGAATAACTATTTCTTGCTATTCATTGATGATTATTCTCGAAAAATATGGGTATACGTTTTGATGGAAAAGTCGGAGGTGTTTGAAACTTTTTAGAAGTTTAAAGTTATGGTGGAGAAACAAAGTGGCTACCAAATCAAAGTACTTCGGTCCAATAGCGGTGGAGAAATTACGTCGAATGCATTCAAAGAGTTTTGTGAGGAGAATGTCATTCATCGTCCCATACTTAACATGGCGAGAAGTATGTTGAAAAGCAAAAATATGCCTAAGGCGTATTGGGCCGAAGCCGTTGCTTATGCAGTCTACTTGATAAACCGGTGTTATGCTAAAAGTTTTGATGGTAAGACACCTCAAGAAGTTTGGAGTGGTTATAAGCCAAGTGTCTCCCATTTAAGGGTATTTGGAAGCATTGTGTATGCGCATGTGCCGAATGAAAAGAGGACCAAGCTTGATGACAAAAGCCAAATGTACGTCTTCATTGGTTATGATCAAAGTTCTAAAGGTTATAAATTGCATAACCCCACCAATGGAAAGACGGTCATGAGTAGAGATGTTGAGTTCGATGAAGAAAGTTCTTGGGAATGGGATGCTAATCAAGAACCCATCCAATCTAGCACATTCTTTGATGATGAGGAAGAAGATGTAGCATAACATACTACCCCACCACCTCAAAATGCACAAGATGGTGACTCTAGTTCGAGTGAAGGGCCGAAAAGATTCAGAATGCTATGTGACTTCTACGACACCACTGAAGAGGTACAAAACTTGAGTGAATTTACTCAATTTTGTTTATTTGCGAGGATTGACCCTGTAGGTTATCATGATGCCGTTTGTTGATGAAAAATGAAGATACGTCATGAATGAAGAAATAAAGGCGATAAAAAAGAATGATAGATGGGAACTAATGGCACTACTTAAAGGAAAAAATTATGTAGGAGTCAAGTGGGTGTACAAAATAAAAAGGAATGCAAAAGCGGAGATTGAAAAATACAAGGCTCGTTTAGTTGCCAAAAGTTACAAGCAAAAGACCCGCATTGACTATGATGAGGTATTTGCTCCAGATGTTCGTCTTGAAACAATTCGTTTGATAAGTTCTTTGGCTGCTCAAAATCATTGGAAAATTCATGAAATGGACGTAATGCCCGCTTTTCTCAATGGTGTTTTGGAAGAAGAAGTGTACATATCTCGACCTCCGGGCTATGTGGTTAAAGGGCAAAAAGATAAGGTGTTGAGGTTAAAGAATGCTCCATACGGCTTAAAGCAAGCCCCTTGTGCTTGGAATAGTCGAATTTACAACTACTTTAAGATGAATGGTTTCACCAAGTGTCCACACGAACATGCTCTATATGTGAAATTGAATAAAGATGGTGATATATTACTTGTTTGTTTGTATGTGGATGACTTGGAAATAATCAAAAGATGTTTGATGATTTCAAAAGAGCTATGGCGAAGGAACTTGAGATGACGGACATTGGTTTTATGTCCTACTATTTGGTATTGAAGTGTAACAAATAGAAGATGACATATTTATCTCTCAAGAGGCATATGCGAAAGAAGTTCTCAAGAAATTTGAGATGGAAACTTGCAAGCCAATTAGCACCCCCGTGGTGTGTGGAGTCAAAGTATCTTTCAATGGAGATGGAAGGAATGTTAATCCAACATTTTTAGAAGCCTTGTTGGAAGCTTAAGATATTTAACTTGTACAAGACCGGATATTTTTTATGGCGTTGGACTTTTAAGTCGATTTATGGAGGCTCATACTACTTCACACATGAAAGTGGCAAAAATAATTCTCCATTACATTAAAGGTACGATTGACTATGAAATTTTATATGCTCCGTCTCACGAGTTCAAGCTTGTTGGTTATAGCGATAGTGATTGGGCTGGTGATGTTGATAATTGCAAAAGTACTACTGGATTTGTGTTCTTCATGGGAAACTCGGCATTTACTTGGAGTTCTAAGAAGCAACTTATTGTTACATTATCTACATGCGAAGCCGAATATGTTGCAGCTTCTTCTTGTGTTTGTCATGCCATTTGGTTAAGAAGATTGTTAAAAGAACTTTGTTTACCACAAGAAGACCCGATGGAGATACATGTTGATAACAAGTCCGCAGATGCATTGACGAAGAACCCGATTTTTCATGATATGAGCAAGGACATTGATACGAAGTCTCATTTTATTCGGGATGCTATCGCAAACAAAGAAGTGAAAGTTGAGTTCGTCAAATCTCAAGATCAAGTTGCCGATATTTTCACCAAGCCTTTGAAGTTTGAAGATTTTCAAAAGTTGCGATTTTCACTTGGAGTAATGAATCTAGTTTAAGGGGGGATGTTGAAATAATAATAATAATAATAATAATAATAATAATAATAATAATTAGAATAAACTCGATTAATTATCAAGAGTTGTGTGGGATGCTCAATCCATTTATTTTGGGGAACTCATGAGTTTATCTTTCCATTTTCTTCATTAACTACCATTTTCTTCATTAACTAAGGGGAATAGGAAGAATCATATGATGGTTGATATATTTTTGCTACCACCTATAAATACCCCTTGAATTGCAGTCATTTTGATCAAATCAAGAAATATTTAATAAGTATTATTAAAGTTTCCTCCACTCTTCTCCTCTTATATTATTTGTTTTGATATGCTCTCCAATTTCTAACATAAGATTCAATAATATAATATATATCACGGGCTGACTGTGTAATATTACATGTTTTCAAAGATATCGTGTAATTGCTTAATTAGTTAGGAAAAATATTTTTGTGTTTTTATCAAAGTAAGAGGTGTATATATAGTTATACCTGATTTAATGATTTTCTTTTTAAATCTTGAGGTGCAGCCAATGTTCAGATACTGTCACTCAGTTGTAAATTAAGGCGAAAATAGAAAAGGAGAAACTAATTTGATATCCTCATAATATCATTTTATTAAATTTGTTTTGAAAGTTTTTCAGTACGTACTCGTTTCCTTTTTGAATTTTGATAATTAGAAATTCAATTCAGAGCCGATCTTAAATATCGAATCTTGAAAGCAAACTAAAAAATCAGGCTGTAATAAATAGCACAGTACTGCTTGCACCTAAATACAAGTATCTAGATTTTCTTGGCAAATTAGTCCATGAGTTATGTTTAAATTGATCAATTACACCATATAAAAAACCAACAGTCAAATCACCCATAAATAATTCCAAAAAGCTGCACTGTGCCCTTTGTTCATCTTTTGCAATTCATTTCTTATGCTTAACGTAAAATAATTCAACTATATGGAATTACATCGTCATTTAAAGAGCAAAACCAAAAAATATATACACAAGAACTTACTTGCAAACAAATAAATTGCGTACGCTTTAGAATTATGCAAGTGAACTACACGTTTCTACATATGGAAAAAAATATCTCTCACAACCGACGTCGTACCACCATGCGATGCAACCAAATAAAAAATGGTCACATTTTTCTAAATTATAGGTACAAACAATTCCATAGTATCGCCACTACAACAATAGCTGCAATCAAATCGTTGCACTACACACTCATCGCGTAACGATTGCATTAAATAGTTTCCTATCATACTAACGTGCTACATTTAAAAATTATTGAGATTAAATAATGGTCCGTCTAATCATTTCTTTAACCGTGCCAAACCCCATAATACAAGTTGATTCGCAAAGTGTCCAAATCTGAAACTTCGCGCTTCGCCCCGTATACCATTGACCAGTCGTTCTACCTATGCGTTTTCATCAATCACATTTGGCCCCAAGAGGCACTTTGCAAATCAATCCATACTACATGAGGTTTGACACTATTATATATCTCCTATTTTTATATAAGCGTTATTCTGAAAATCTAGCACAATACATGTACCAATTTACAAAAAAGAAACAAATATATATATAAACAAGTTTTCTTTCAGTCAACCCTATTTCATTTTCACCAACTTGCATGAAACCAAACTGCACTGCAGCACAAAATACAATGGCAAATGTGTCTGAATCCCAGCTGGTGACTCGCCTCGGTGAGATCCTTCATAGCTGCGACCATGACACCACGACGACGAACATCATCTGCCGCCTTCTCGAGGTGGAGTTCCCCCTGGAGTTTATAAACAGCCGGAAGGAGCTCATCAGGCAACAAATCGAGTTGTTCGTCGATGTCCTTGTCGTCGAACAAGAATTGAAGGAGGGTTCACAAAACGAGGTCGTATTAGAAGAAGAAAGGGAGAGCGAGGAGAATAAACAAGGGGAAGATCCACAAGGGAGAAAGAGAAGAAAGAGGTGAAATTTTTAATTTAATTTAGTTTTATTTTTTTCTTATTTTTGGCGATATATCCAATAAAGATTGAAAATGTTTACTTGACTTGCGAACTAAATCGTGTCTATATTTGACGTTTCTATTTTGACTCGTGATAAAAATTAAAAATAAAGTTCCAATAAATTTTATTTTCGTGTTTCAAAAGTTTAGAAGAATTGTCGTAAAAATTGTGAAAAGTTTCTAATATTTAGCTATATATGGTAGAAAGAATCGTTCGCCTTTACATTTTGGAATGTCTCTATGTTTAACTCGTGATCATGGAAAGTGTAGTTACGGTGATTATTGTTATTTTTGCAATTGTTGGAACGTTTAGAAGAACTGAACAAAAAATTGCCAACAATTGTGTAAATAAAAAGTTACTAATTTCCTGTGTATGTGCTTTCGACTTCCTCAGTGAGTCTGTTGATAAAGGTTCAGCCTTAAAGAAGAAACGGTCGGGCGGCTTCTGCAGACCATGTGGCCTTTCTCCCCAGCTTCAAGGATTCTTATGAGTGCACGAGCTACCTAAAACCGAGGTATGTAGTAAGAGATTACTTTTCCTCCCTGATCTTTCTCCAAAAGATTAAACTTTAAGATTACATGTTACATCTCTTTAGGTAGTACGGAGGATTTGGTCGTATATCCACGAAAAGAATCTGCAATATCCAGAGGGTAAACGAAAAATCATATGCGATGAACCTCTATTCAGAATTTCCGGTGTTGAGAGCATCAACATGTTTGAAATGAATAAAGCACTCTCCAAGCACGTTTGGTCACTGAACGAAGGTACATTGTATCATATAAAGCTTAAATTTCCAGTTTTTTTTTTGTATTTGTATTTGTAATAACAGAGTCAGGTCAAACAACGCCAGAATCATTCTTGAAGCCGTGTTTAATGACATTAGATTGTAAGGTTTGAGTTAAATTGGAGTTGATTCATCTACTTGCTTTTTCCATTTGTGAGTTGGTAAAATCCACGTTGGAAGTAGTACATTGTCAAGAAGAGCAGTCGAATAAATCAAAGCATGTTAATGCATATTCTAAACAAATACACATCATTATACTTAAATACCTCCAACCATCTTATGCTATGAAATGAAAAACAGCGAACCGCTGTTAGTAAGCGTTAAAGAGATAGATCTTTCACTCGATTTGTTCTTCAAATTTCTATGATTTACTCTGTGTATTGCAGCCACGGACATGAAATCACCCCAAAAGGAAAGGCAAGGAAAAAAATCCAAAGACGTAGGTGAGACATCACGATGTTCTTCGCATTTTGAGTTTACCTATAAATTGTTTAAAGGTTGACTGTAAATTTGTTCATGCAAATGTTTCATATGTTATTTCTAGCACGTCAAATTTGTGTTAGATTCTTGTAACATCTAGTTTATAATATCCTTTAATCTGTGATGTCGAGAAACTAGGCAAATTGTTAAATCTATGCCAGATGTAGTACATTGCGTAGGTCAGTTGTCGAATACCCGTAGTAGGTTGATACATTTAATCTAACTTGATACACCTCAGTATATTACTCCAACGGTCTAGCGCTAAGTAATGAAAAACTGCGAACAACATGAGTTTTCCATTTGATTCGACCCTAGATTTTCAATAGTTTACACATGTGCAGCCGCCTCCAGTAGCCAATCTTCACAAAAGGAAAGAAGACAGAAACAACGGAAGGAATTAGGTGAGAATATCACACATTTTCGCGTTTTCAAATTTTGACTAAATTGTCAATAAGTTGACTGTATATTTATCACCGACGATGTCTTTTCAATCAATATTTGCCTAAATGATATGTTATATCTCATGTTCAGATGACCCGAAAAAAACGAAACCGGAGAGACCGACAGCTTCTAACATAACTGCTCCTCTCCCGCTATCTGACGCACTGATCGAGTTCTTTGGTACCGGCAAACGTGAATTGTCACGTGCACAAGCCATCAAGAAGATCTGGGAATACATAAAGGAGAACAAGTTGCAGTTTTGTTGCTCGTTTTATTTTACGTTAACATGTTGATTCTCTTGTTTCACAACTATTGATTGTGCCTTTATAAGCTTGATTGTTTTTGTTTTTATGGAGCTAGAACCAACATGATGAATAGTAATTTAACTTTCTTTCATCTCTTTAAGGATCCATCTGATAGGAAACTGGTCTTGTGCGACGAGAAGTTGAAAGAGCTCTTTAAGGTCGATTCCTTTGGCTTTAGTAATGTCTCAAAGCTACTGACCTCCCATCTCATCAAGCCTAAAAAATGACTTGGCCTCTTTCTATAAGTTTCAAGTGCTTGCAAATAGTAAACCAAAATGTTATTCTGACCTCAAAAGCTGAAACTGTTGTACTATATGTACCGTCAACTATAAGAATTATTTTTGCTAAATGTCTGATACTACAAAAGGCCTATCCCCAGTGATTTGGGGTTTCAGACTTGATTGTCATTGTCTGATATTCCTTAGCTTATAAATCTGGGAATTCAGCATTGTTGTAACTTGTAATACATTGTTGTGTAAATTCCATCGTTTGTCTCGTTGATGTTATACTTGATAGCACTCGGTCATGAGCGAATGGATGGATGTAATATGCATGGCTTACGACCATAAGTCAATATATGGACTTGCTAATCGTTGAAATACTTGTGGACTTAATTAAAAGAATCTTTAGGACCAAAGTTTGATTCTTCCGGTGGAATCTCGGGAGATTCTGATGGAGATACTTTGAATTATGGCCAAAAGAGATGGTGACAATCTTGATAGTATCAAACTAAAGAAGGCTTGTTTTAGATCAAAACGTTGTATATAAGAATTTTCTCGAAAAGAATTGAGACGTTACTGTATTGGAGTTTGTAGAAATGAAATATAAAAGTATATTCTTTAAATTTTTTATAACAAATATTCTTGTGACATTTTATATCACTCGTAAAAAATATTGCGTAAAATTACTAGTTTTTCGAAGTTAAACATACAAAAGAAAATGAAACTTTCAACCATTTGGATGAGTATGGAGACAACTTCGAAAGATTCAATAATATAACATGCTGAGAATTGTGCAAGATTTTTAGGCAAGATCGTTGGATTGTCGAGTAAAGAAGAAGGGGACAATTTTTTGGATTAAATGCGCGAAAATTTGGTTAGTCATAGAACCTTTTGTACTTGAAAGAATCTTTAAGACCAGAGTTTGATACTTTCGGTGGAATCTCGGGAGACTCTAATATATGGACCGAAATATTGTAAGAATTTTCTTGAAAAGAACTGAAATATTGTCGTTCCGAGTTCTAGAAATTCAATGTTGTATGTTTTTAATTTATTATAACAGATACTTTGGTGACAAGAGGTCTAAAAGATTCCGCAAATTAATTAAACTTACAAAGAAAAGGAAAAAGGGGCGTACTATATGAATAATTATGTAAAACCCTTTGAAATTTGAAAGAAAAAAATAAATTGCAACAATTTGGATGATTTATGGCAGACTGTTTTCATAAATACCCTGTAATTGTTTAAATAGGAAAAATAATTTTGTACTTTTACCAAAGTCAGAGGTGTATCAAGTAGGTGAGATATATCAAATATTTTTCTGCACTTTCAATGAGTGTCTAGATTGTGAATAAGTTGCATGTATATTTGCAGATTGCGAATGTCATTTAAAGGCACATTCTTATAAAGGATATGTTATATTTCATGTTCAGGTGAGCCAAAAGGAAAAGTGAAAGCGGAGAGATCAACAGCTTCGAATATAACTGCTCCACTCCCTCTATCAGATGCTCTGATTGAGTTCTTTGGTACAGGCGAACGTGAAATGTCACGTGTACAGGCCACCAAGAAGATGTTGCAATACATAAAAGAGAACGAGTTGCAGGTTTGTACTCTTTTCTCGTTTTGTTATTACACTAACATGTTGGTTCCCTTGTTTTGAAACTATTGACAGTGGCTTTATAATCATGATTATTTCTATGGAACTACAGCATGTTTGACCCATAATCATGTAACTTATTTTTGTCTCTTTGTAGGATCCATCTGATCGGAAAATGGTCTTGTGCGACGACAAATTGAAAGAACTCTTTAAGGTCGATTCTTTTGTTGGCTTCAGTGTCTCGAAGCTACTGAAATTACATTTGATCAAGCCCAAAAAATGATTTGGCCTCTTTGTTTTAGTTCAAGTTTTGCTGAAAAAAGGCCAACCAAACTGTTACTTATTGTACATTCGATTATAAGAATTATTCGTGCTATATGTCTGATAGTATAAAGTTCCTATATCCCAATGCGTGGAGATTTTAGGCTTGACCGTTGTTGTGTGATATTACAAAGTCTTTACTTTAAGAAGAACTTTGCAGCCTCCTTAGGGATTCCGCATTGTAAAATTTGTGGCTCGTTTCTTATAGATGGTATACTTGATACGGTACGGCGCCGTGAATGGTTGGATGGATGTATTATGCATGGCTTAACTTAATGCCTTAAAATTAATATATGAACTTGCTAAATGTTGAAATACTTATGTACTTAGGAGATTCTGATGGATCAACTTCAAGTTTTATATGAAATTTCTCGAAAATAATTGAGATGTTACTGTATTGCAGTTTGTATAAAAGAAATATAAAAGTATATTCCTTATATTTGTTATAACAAATATTTTTTGTGACATTTTTCTAACACTCGTAAAAACTATTGCGCAAAATTACTAGCTTTTCGAAGTTAAACATCTATACTAGTACATATATGAAGGAAGCCATGTTCACGCCCATCTTTTGATCTATTTACCACTCAACACACTATTAAACTTTGTCATTACGACTTGGAATCTTTGTAACAATTCAAAGTTTAGAAATTCCTAAATTTCAGGAGAAAGATTGAGGGAGAAGATCTTGGGCAATCGAAAATGGAAAGAAAATGTTGCGCAATCTCGAAAAATCGGCAGAAGAACAAAAAATTCATCAAATTGCATTCCATCGGTTCTTCCCACTTCGAACTTGTACGCAAAATTCTGAATTCGAGCTTCAAACACCAAGCTGGGCGCACACCATTCCTCCATGGCAATCATGGTAAGTTCGTTGTATCCATTTCCTTTAAATATTACCATAGTTGAATAGAGCTGTTAAGGTGTTTGTAGAAAATCCTCAATGAATAAATCTCAGCATTCTTTGCAATCCCGGGTTCAAACAGTACTGCATTAAGTTCGTGGTATTGGAACCGTTGTAGAGACAATAAAATTTGTGGTTACGCCTTTTTTTAATACATTGTAGAGAACATTATTCTGAAGAAAATTTGTGAGTTATGGGCTGATAATATCGTACATAGCGTGATTTAGCAGTTCATTAGCCTTTCACTATGTAGGTTTTGGATCCGAATGACATGAGATGATTATATGATTTTATTGAATTATATATTTTTGAAGCGTTTTGTTGATATTCCGCCTATGTAGCTTTTATGGATGAAGTTGTTAAATTCAAAATGGTTTGGAAAAACAAAAGTATGTTGAATGATAAAAATGATACATAAGCAAAATCTCCTGTTAGTGACTACTATGTAGAATGTGTGGCTGTGTATCAGGAAGACAGATTTCTATTCAAGAATCAATATGCAATTTTAACATCACAATATCGTAAGGTATTTGCTGAAGCAAGAACAGAAACAAAGTAATTCTAGAAAAAAAAATGTGTTAATGGAAGCTTTTTTTAGAATGGTTTAACTTTTGGGTCAGGTAGAGTGAAGAGATCGATAATCTTGTTAACATATAAAAAAAAAAAAAAAACGATTGCTTACAAATAATAAGCTTACTTATATTTTCTATGTATTTTATGCAAAACACTCAACTTCTTTTTTAGTTACTGCTACTGTAATTCACAACCATTAATTTTTTGGAGGAAATATTAAAACTTCCCTATAACTTTTTTTCAAAACTAAAAATGCCCGTTTTTTTCGGGCCTTGCAAAAATGCCCCGTAAGTCTTGAAAAATCTTGTAAAAATGCCCGATTCCCTTATTTGGGCCAAAATTGCCTACGTGGCGACACAGTCAACGCCACGTCATAAAATAGCTCCGCCACGTCATATTTTCAGCCAATAATAATAAATATATATAAATAATAATAATAAACATATATATAAATAATAAAGATATATATATATATAAATAGTAATAAACATATATATAAATAATAATAATAAACATATATATATATAAATAACAAAGATATATATATATATATATATAAATAATAAACATATATATATATAAATAAAACAAATAACAATAAAACACAAAAAAATAAAAATAAAAACCTATCGCACCCCCCCGGACCCCCCCCCCCCCCCCCCCCCGCCACCCAACGACCACGATTGTAGTGGTGGTGGCGTCGATTTGACGCCACCACCACTGCAATCGTGGTCGCCACCACTGCGATTTGGCAGTGATGGTGGCGGGGCGGGGGAGGGGGGTGGGGTTCCGACGATTTGCAGCGGCGGGGGGTGGGAGGGGGGGTGGGGGGGGGGTGTAAACCGGCGGGGATGAATTTTATTTTTTTATTTTTTTTTTGTTTTTTATTTATTTTATATAATGTTAAAATATTTATTATTTTATAAATTAGTATAAATAATAATATATGTTGATATTATTATTTATATATAATATATGTTTTACTTTTACAAATGATTATATATATATGTTTATTATTTTATATATATATATATATATATATATATATATTTTGGGGGGCAAAGTACAATTTATTTTGGGGTGCAAATACAATATTTAAAGTTACAAGGGTTTTGGAGTGCAAATACAACTTGTTGACGTGGCAGCCACTGTACCGCCACGTAGGCAATTTTGGCCCAAATAAGGGAATCGGACATTTTTACAAGATTTTTCGAGACTTACGGGGCATTTTTGCAAGGCCCGAAAAAAACGAGCATTTTTAGTTCTGAAAAAAGTTATAAGGCAGTTTTAATATTTTGTCCTAATTTTTTTCTGATTTATATTTGGGCTGTCAACAAACACCGACACTGGAATAGAGAATAATGTCACCGCACAACGTAGGTTAGAGTTTGAAATGGATGCTGAAAATGAGGAAGTTGGTGATGATACTATAAGCAAACGTCACTCAGTCATATCAAGCAAGAAAATCCTACAAATCGACATGGATTTTGACCCTGAAGAAGCAACATATCTAATTTTTACAACGAATATGCAAAAGCAACCGGTTTCAGTATACGAAGACAGGTGGCAGATAAGGATTCCAGGGGAAATATTTTGGATAGGATAATTTGTTGCTCTGCCGCAGGTAAAAGGGATAAGGATAAAAGAAATGTCAATGTTAGGTCTAATCGTCCAGAAACACGAAAAGGTTGCCCAGCAATGATAAAAATTAATGCTCGCCATACTGGTAAACTAAGGATTGAGAGGTTTATTGCTGAGCATAAAGGTCATAGCTTGGCTAGCCCAGAAAAGTCGCATTTCTTAAGATCTCATAGAAATATGATAACGGCACAAGCCTTACAAGTTGATGCCATGGATAGTTCTGGAATTGCCCCAACAGCGGGCTTTGAGTTCATGGCCAAAAAAATTGGATGACGTGGAAACGTTGGGTTCATTTTTGAAGATTATAATAATTACTTGAGATCTAATAGAACCATCCAAATGGAGACAGATGATACGAGGGGAGTACTTGAATACCTGCAGCAAAGACAATCAAGCTGACGAAGATGACTTGATAACTAATATTTTCTGGTCTGATGCACAAATGATTGCTGATTTTACTTACTTTGGTGATGTAGTGTCTTTCGACACTACTTATAAGAAACTTAGAGATAGTCGTCCATTTGCTATGTTTGTTCGAGTTAATCACCACAAACAAACAATTATTTTTGGTGCAGCACTGCTGTTTGATGAAACATCAGATACCTTCTGTTGGTTGTTTGATATCTTCGCAAAGGCCATGTCAGGAAAAAAACCTCAGACTATCTTGACAGATCAAGATGCAGCGATGGCGAAGGCTTTATCACTAACATGGCCTGAAACATATCATCGCTTGTGCATTTGGCATATTTACTAGAACGCTGAAAAAAATCTCAAGGACGTTTATGTAAATTCCGCAGATTTTTCCAAGGACTTTAACTCTTGTATATTTGATTACGAGGATGAGGATGATTTTTAGAGTATGGCGAAGAATGCTGGAAAAGTATGCTTTGCAGACCAGTGATTGGCTTGAAAGATTGTTTAAAATCAAAGAAAAATGGCCTTTAGTTTATGGGTGTCAAACATTTTGTGGTGACATGATAACCACTCAGCGTAGTGAAAGTATGAACAGTGCCCTCAAAAAAATGCGTAGGGGCAGTTCACTATTTCTCCGTTCCATTTGGGCAATGATCAACATACTCACTCAAGTTTAACTCAGTTATTACAGGTAAAATAGTTACTTAATTCTATGTGGCACTTAATATATTCGCAAATGTATTCATATATGTTATATGGTTTGTCTTGCAGGAAGAAATAAAGCAGAAGAAATAATTTAGGCTTAAGCTGGACGTAGTACAAGATTTCTATTTGATGCCTGTATCGTATGAGACTTGCAGAGGAAATCGTGCTTTGTTTCTGAAATAAATATATGGTTATTGGTTGAGAAATAGATAGCAGAGCTAAATTAGCTAGATAGGACCAGAATATTGAAATCTATGTTATTATTTTATCCTGCATTGTTTTGGTTAAACTAAAGTACAATTTGTTTGGACTCTGCAATAGGAATAAAGTCTTCATTTCCTAGATTTGAAACAACTGATTACTGATGAATTATGAATTACTGATTTGTAACCATTTTTTGCTTTAGTTTGTAATTTACTTATCGCAAAATGATTGCTAAATAGGATTCAGTATGCATAGTTACAACATGATTACATCAGAACTCAGTCTGCATAGTTACATGGTAATGCATTGTTGCTGAGTGGAATTCGCTCTTGATAGAGAATAAGTTTATAGCTCAATTTTGAATGATATTATATATATGTGATATACATATATATAATAGTTGGCTTATTCTCAGGAGTTTATCTTCTTTTTTCCTACTCAACAAGCTTATAAATCACTCTTCTATTAATGCCAGCAACTTGTGAATTCCACAGTTAATAAAAAAATAAAATTGTACAGATTTAAATCAAACGAGAAAAATTGATTAAAAAGGATTCATGTTGTTATACTATATTATGATCGTATTACGTGGCATGAGATCGAGGGAGGATACTCTGTCAATGAAGACGCGAAGAAAGATGCGTTAAATCAAAACAAGCAATTTTATCTCTAAACTATGTCTAATTCAGTCTCTAAATTAGAGACAGGATTAGAGATAGTGCAAAGTTATGTCTAAAACTATCTCTAACTCAAAATTCGCCCACAAACTTTGAGTTAGAGACAAACTTAGACACAACCCAGGAGACAGACTTAGACACAGGACAAGACATAGACGTGATTGGTGCAATCAATGGAGGATTTCGTGGCATGATTAGTGGAGTCAATTCACTATATATACCCCCAACCTCAACCACAAAAGTACATCATTTTTACTCATGCAAAACCAGAGCTCTCACATATATCTCTAATCCTCTTTCTAGTTACAAGTCCTGAGTTATCTCTAATCTTGTCTTTTGAGCCTAAAGGGGAAATTAGAGACATAGAGCTGTTTCGAGATACAATTCGAGACAAATAGCCTTGGTTTAGCAATACTCATTATAGACACAATTCGATACACTGTTAGAGATTCAATTAGACATACTTTTGGAGGCTTGATTAGATACAACATTCAACAAGCTTTCTTAAGCTTTCTCATCAGAGATAATTTCTGCGCATCCCATCTGACCTGCTCGGTCCGACAACATCTCATCCGACAATGTTAGCCCAATAAGCTACGAGCCCAACATACCACATGCCCATTCAGCACGACTCATTATTCTGACCCGCAACAATGGCCGCTATAAAGAAACAATGAACTACATTTGACTTGATTCCCTATACGGGATACGTAGGCAGCTTGGCCCAACCCAAGTTCAATCTAAAATCAACAAACTTCAACTTCAGGTATGGTGTTTTTAGTGTAGGTTTCTCTAACTCAAAGCTAGCTTGGGACCAATCAGGAGCTCGGGTTAGTCTGACGTGAAGTGACTAGTCAGTAGACGAAATTACCATGCATCACATGTTATTCACAAAAAATCAAAAACATTCATCTTTGAATTCTATAAGTGCGTCCAATATAGTCTCGTCCACAACAATTGTCAGAATATCGCTCACAAATTTGCTCCACGTCGTGTCGTACATCCAACCAAGATTGAGAACCTGCCATTTCAAATCAATCTGGTCCAGCGTTCTTTGTTCCGTCCAAGGATGTAGATCTTCATTAACTCATCATGCACAAGTTCTTCCAGCGGAATGTATCCGATATTTTGCTTTACAAACTGTAGAGAGCAGAAATGAGATTGATATAATTGTATTATAGCTTCGTTCATGTGATCAAACAGAAGTTTGGAGTCAAAAACAAAATCAGTAGTCAGAAACTCCACTTCTTGAAATAAGGATTCACGAAGGAATACTTGATCTGGTATTAGTCTAATATCGGACAAGCGATCCCAATTCAAGCACGAAGCTTGTAACAGTAAGTGCACATTCATTGTATTCATCTCTATCAACTAATGCTTTCTTTTCTGCTTCTTGGTAGATTGTGTTTCAGTTTTTCAAAATCAAGACGAGGTCTGCATAACGGTTATACTCCATAATGGATAAGAGCCTCAAACTTCAAAATCAATATATTCCATAGCAGATAAGAGCCATCATATAATACCAGAAAGTGTCATCCGTTGAACTGCAGAACATTATCATGAAATGGATTTTACCAACTAGCTGACACAGTAAGTAATTATTGACCTTCATCTTAATGACATTCTAATAAGTAACTTTTACATGACGAATAAATAGTGTTGAAATAAGGTTACATCTTCATAGAAAACCTCTACGAGTTCTTTCACTTCCCTGGTAGATTTTAGTTAGGCTCCAATTACATTAGTGCATTACAGGAAGAGCAGTGGTTAGAAATGGGGAAATGTGGATATGAGTCTGTGTTATGAGTGGCAAGTAAATGCATGTGTGCACTACCTAAGTTATTGAAAATTTGGAAATAGTTCAAGAAATGAGAAAAATCTCACCTTCACAAAGTCTATGAATACAAATACCAGAATGTTTTAGCAAACAACTAAGCAATGAGATCTTGAGTGTCGCCAAGACTGGTATGTAGTTTTCATAGAAAACAAAAATTAAAAAATGTTGGCACATGAAAGATAGATAATTCAATAAAATCATATAATTAATCTCACCCCATCCGAGTCCAAAACCTATATAGTGAATGAGTAATAAATTGCTAAATCATGCTCTCTCTGATATCATTAGCTCATGGTTCACCAAGATTCTTTAGAAGCATGCTCTCTACGGTGTATTAAAAAAGGATATGCGCATACATTTATATAACTACATGACATTAGAAGATATCTTATACCATCCTACAAGAATTTGAATCGCATTGGTGAAATTTCAATTCTAAACAGTATTGCAGAATGCTAAGATATTCATTGAGGACTTTTACAAACACCTTATCAACTATATTGAACTACGACAATATTTAAAGGAAATGGATAAAACGAACTTACCATGATTGCCATGGAGGAATGGCGTGCGCCCAGTTTGGTGTTTGAAGCTCGAATTCATAATTTTACGTACAAATTCAAAGTGGGAAGAACCGATGGAATGCAACTTGAAGATTTTTTTGTTCTTCTGCCGATTTTTTGAGACTGTGCAATATTTTCTTTCCATTTTCGATTGCCCAAGATCATCTCCCGCAATATTTATCCTGAAATTTAGGAATTTCCAAACTTTGAACTGATACAAAGATTCCAAGTCGTCCGTTTAAGCCCTGTCATTAACTAGCCACGTGTCGGCAATCCGAAGACTGTAACCGAAGATGTTACATGGGATGTAAAACAAGATTCGAAGCGGTAATTTTCATTATCTTTAACATTATTTAAGCTATCCCATTAAAGGAAAAACATTGTTACATATATAGATTTTCTATCTTTACATACATATTTAAGCTATAATCTTTGCCATCTGAATTAATTAAGTTATATTTAAAATAAAGTGTTAATCACGCGAGAACCATGTGTCCGCCTTGTACAAAGAAAATGAAACTTTCAACGCGTGTATTGTTAGAATTTTGAAGGAAAAACAAAAAAAGAAATTGCAACAATTTGGACAATTATGGAGACAATTCCGAAAGATTCAACAATATCAGACTGTGTATTACATGTTTTCACATGTTTTCACCGAAATCCTGTAATTGTTTAAAAAGGAAACATAATCTTGAGTTTTTACCAAATTAAGAGGTGTATTTATAGTTATATACCTAATTTAATGGTTTCCTTAGAAGTTTAAAATTTAGGAGCAGTCAATGTTCAGATATTGTAACTCAATTTTTTTTTAATAAGAGATTATAAGTATTAACTCAGTTGTGAAGGAGAAAATTAAAAGGGAGAAACTAATTAATTGATATATTTGTAACATTATTTTACTAATTTGAATATTAGAAATGAAAATTTTTCAATACTTGTTACCTTTTTAATAATTAGAATATTGGATGTTAAGGTTGAAATTGAGGATCGGTTGATACGCGTTCGTTGTTAACTTCTCAATATTACTTTAACAATGTCCAGAATAACAATGCAGCAGAAAATAAACAACACACAATTTAAGAAGTGAATATATTAATATTAACTTCCGAGCCGTATGCAAAATACCACAAGGGTTTATCAAAATATGTTTCTTACAACTCTCAAGCTCACCACTCTTGAATTGCTCGAACTCAACAAAGCACACAAGAATTATTCTCTCAATTCTAAACCTCAACTCGTGAATTAATCTCTTGGATTTATTAGCTATTATCTTGTATTTGTCTTGATGTACTCCACACCTATATATAGGTTCTTTACTTGGACTTCAAGGTGTGTTGTACACGGTTGGTAATTCTTCCAATTTTCTTGTCGGACTCCTCTTCATTGTTCTGAGTGTTCTTTTTGAATAATAGTTCCTTTGTTAGTGAACTAACTTAGGAAAGACTCCTTCTTCAAATCAGAACTCAACTGGGATGTTTCCTAGTTGCACTCGAACACCCTTTTTCCTTATGTTGAACGGTTATGGAAACTTTTCTTTATGGAAACTTTGAGTGATCAACCTATGACAAGTTTTTTTCTAGAATAATAACCAAAGACAATCACAACTGTGGAACTAGATTAGTCGAGTGAATAAGGCGAATTAATAATTAAGATATTCAAAACAAGATTGTAAAACAGATTCTGTCAGTCAATGTTACTCTAACATTGACCTTCTAACATTGTCAGAATACTTGCACTTTCAACTCCCCCTTTTTGCCTTACTTCACAAAACCCTAGAACATGTCTTCTTAGATCAAATATTCAGAACAAACTTAATAACCCTTGTGGAACATCTTAAAACAAGTAACTCCCCATTAATATCAGGAGAGTCCAACACAATGTTATTCTCACATTGATTTTTCCAATTTTGTGATAACATCCGTCTATAACAATGTTAACTTAAATTGGCTCCAGTCGAATGTTCTAACATTGAATTTTCCAATGTTACCTTAACATCAGATATCAGCTAACACCTACAGACAGAGTTAGTACTTGACAGAAGCTCAAGATTTCATAAGCAAAATCACAAAGTACCAATAAGCAGAATACTTAATTACAGGCCATAACTGTAACAAGGAACACACTTCTTAATCAAAATAAAGAAACATAAGAAAATAGAAATAGTTCATGCAAAACAGAAATAGTTCAAAAACATCTAAGAAACATAAAATTTAAAACTCATAAAATTAAAATTTTATCTACTCTCTCCCTTTTTGTGAGAAATGCATATCCCTTAGGTTCTTTTTGAGGTTGTCAATCTCCTGAAGCCTAACTTGCTTGTCGACAATCTCCCTTTGGGTGTCCTTGTACTCTCGGTCCAACCAAATGAGGGTCTCCTCCACAAAAGCATCAGCAGTCACTGAGAAGCTGTCACCACTGGATATGGGAACCGAAGAAGCAGCAAACTTGTGAGTCCTCTTCTTCTTCTTCTTCTTCTTTCTGCTTGGTTCAGTTGCATCCTCAGGATTCCATGGAAGATCTTGAATCCTCACCTGGGTGAAGTAGCTCCTGGTGCTACGCATTCTGGCCTTGTTCTTGATCCACCCACTGTCTTCAAGGTCTTAAACCCCTATTTTGCCAGCATGCTTGATATCAGAGAGGGATGTGGAATGATTCCCTTTGATTTTGTTGTGACCTCCTTCATAGACCTCAACACCTTTTCCCCTATGTTGACATTCAGACCATTCTTCAACTTAAACTCCAGCTTCGTAGACTCCTTAGTCATCACTGTTGTGTTGGAAGATGGAAGCCAGTTGTAGGTAGAAATTTTGTGCAGTACAATACTCAAAGAAGTCAGGCTTGTTGTGGAAAAGCTGTCATTCTATTTCCTGGTCAGTCCACCAGTGAGATCTGTGATGATCTCATCCATACTTGGATCCTCTGATTCTTCTGGATCAGAAAGTCCCCGTGCTTCATTGATAGTGGAGGGGCTAATATCGAAGACACCCTTCCTAACCCAAGCCTTCCCATACTTGGGAGAATTCTAGTGGCACACCCCTTGAGAGAGGTTCATATAGAACTCTCTGATGACATCTCGAACATAAGATGAATGGTTCATCACTGACCCCATCACACCTCTTGCTTCCAGCAGTTCATAAATCATGTTTTCACTGAAACTGTCCTCCTCTATTTCCATTTCCTTGTGGATTACCCTTGCTTAATAAGCCTCCCAATGCTCCTCTGCTTCCGCAGACACATGGAAGTCAAAATATGGCTTCTTGGGATACTCTCTCTCCATAACATCACATTACCCCTCACTATCAGATGTTGGAGTAACATCAGCATCAACACGGTCTTCTGCCACAAGTTCTTCTTCATCCCCAGTTTCCTCCTCGTCCTCTTCTTTCTATTCCTCTTCTTCTTCTTCAGCTGCTTCTGACTCAGACTCAGAAGCAACCACAACTTGCTTTGCCTTTCTCTTTGTAGCAGAAGTAGCTAGAGCAGTCATAGTAAGGCTCATTTCTTCTTCCTTTTCACTCTCATTGTCCTCTTCAATATTACCAGCAGGGATACTCTCAGTAGTATCCAACCCAACAACAATCTCCTCATCCTGATTGTTCTCAGCATCAGAGGCATTCTCCTCGGGAATCACATCCTCCACAGCAACAACCTCAACACTCTCCTTATTGACATCCTCGGACTCACTCTCAGCAATAACAGAGGCCTCATTATCCCCCTCAATATCAACTTCAACAGGTAAAGTTTGAGTAGGGTTAGCCATTATTACCTCATTTTTTGTGTTGGTGGGAGTGGAGGTGTTCTCAACAGCTTTTGAGGTTGAACCAACATTACCATTTGCTAATTTCTTTCCCTTGCGCCGTTGATAGGTAGTTTTCCTTTTTGCAGTAGTGGCAACGACCGATTCAATAGATGCATGTCTGGTATTGTACCTCATGGGTTGCTTAATCTACTCAGCAGCATCTGCAAGGGCATCAATTGAAGACTTGTAGGCCATTGTTAGAGTAATTTTGGAGAGAAATGGAGTTTAGGCACAGAAGATTTTGATTGCACAATTCTGATCAGAAAGCGTGAAGAAGTAGAAAAGTCTAAGGAAAAATATATATGTCAATCGATTATGAAGAGTGGTGATAGTGGTGTTGTAACATGTTACCAAAATAATCGGACCACTTACACACGTTCATGCGCACAGTACTTACCCACGTGTCATTGTTAGATTAACACGTGACGAGAGCAGTTTCCTTAATTGAAAACTTATGAGTCACATCATTGCAATGTTGAACTAACATTGGTAAGTTAACAGCAGGCGAGGAAGTTGGAGGTGCAGGGCTTTCATCCAAATAGCTTCATGTGAGGGCGTGAGATATTACTAAATACAGATCTGAAACTTCATCAAAGCACATGAGTACACAAGACACAATTTAAGATCATCAGTATGAGTAAGTAACACTTCTGACAGATGAAACACACAGTTAGTAGACATAAATATCCAGGAAAAATTCAACCCCATAGCATAACAGATCACAATCCAATGTGTTTACGTGCAGTATAGTCACCCAAAGTGCGTGCCTCTACACATGAATAAGGATACTACTCCCCGTAAGCCCAAATCGACACAACAATAAGATGCAGAAAATAAGTGAATGCAACAATGTTAGATCAACATTGGGAGATGGTAACCAAGTACTAACATCTGCACCGACTGAAACTTGGAAATATCAATTTTGAATCTTTTACTATTATCATGGAACTCTTTTTTGAACTAAAGCTGAGAATGGTTAAAAAAGGATAATATCATCACTTAATGTGGGCAGCACAGAACTCCACAGACCCCAGTAACTTTATCATCAGCTACAGATTAGGCAAGTACAAAGGAATTGAATGAAGACAATACACTTATCATATACTTCATCACCCCAACTCCTTATGCATACTTGTTGACCAACCTGTTTACAAGAGAAACACCAAGTGATCAGTGCTACTAAATGTGGGGCAGTCGAAACTCCAAACATCCCAGTAGAAAAAATCACCATCATGCATTACCTTGGCCAAAAATAACTGAAACATGAAAATAAGCACAACTGAATCACACTGAAGCTCTCAACATCATGTACCTCAGTTTCTTTTCATGCGCAGTTTAACCTAAACACGGATAAGTCACAACTAAATAACATCAAAGTAGTGAACTTTGTGCATCCCAGCTTCTCATGCTGTTAGGTTAACATTCTCAGACCAACAACAGAGATTCTTACTTTTACAAAACTTTTGATATGAACCTGTTCACCAGTCAATTCAGTCATTTGCATAGGTTAACCACACCCAAATGATGACAAACAAAGATGTAATATGCAATAAAGAAGGAATGCAGACACATAAATAAAAGAATTACAGACACACCATAACCAATAACCAGTGCTAGACAATGGTGTTATGTCAACACTGGTGATTTGACATTCTTACACAATGCACATGCCAAGAGAATTCCTCAAACTGAAGAACCTCTCAGAATCTAAAGGCTTAGTGAACATATCATCAAGCTGATTGTTTGTCTCAATGTCTATGAACTTGTCCTCAACCATATTTCTCAGATAATGATGCCTTATGTCTATGTTCTTGGTTCTAGAATGTTGTACATGATTCTTAGAGATACTGATAGCACTAAGATTATCACAGAACATAAGTAAGGTATCACTATCCAACCCATAAGCCAATAACATGTGTTTGGGCCACAAAAGTTGGGTGACACAACTACCTACTGCTATGTACTCGGATTCAGCAGTGGATAGAGATACACAATTTTACTTTCTGCTATACCATGAGACCAAATTGTTGCCCAGACAAAAACATCATCCACTTGTGGATTTCCTATAATCAGCGTCACATGCCCAGTCTGAGTTACTGAAACCCACAAGGTTAGTATCAAATGAATATCAGATGCCAATGGACAAAGTTCCAGATATGTATCTAAGGATTCTCTTCACAGCAATCAAGTGGGACTACTTTGATATTCCCGGTACCTTGCACATACACAAACAGTGAACATTATGTCAGGCCTAGACGCAGATAAGTAAAGCAAACTTCCTATCATTGATATGTACAATGTTGGATCAACATTGGTTCCAGTCCCATCTCTGGTGATCTTGACTGAGGCAGACATGGGGGTCTTACAAGGCTTTGAATCTGCAAGTTCAAACATTTTCACCAAATTATTGGCATACTTCTCATGGTTCAAGAATATGACTGTACCTGTTTGTCTTATTTGGAGACCAAGAAAGAAATTTAATTCTCCTATCATACTCATCTCAAATGTACATGTCATGGATTCAACAAACTTTTCCAAAATAGAATTGTTAGTGGAACCAAGAACTATGTCATCAACATAAATTTGAGCTATACAGATATCAGAATTTTTCTTTAAACCAAACAGTGCCCTATCTCCATCACCTCTAAGAAAACCAAGACTTAAGAGAAATTGAGTAAATCTTTCATACCATGCCCTAGGAGCCTGTTTAAGACCATACAGAGCTTTCTTCAACTTGTATACATGATTGGGGAACTTTGGATCACCGAATCCTTTAGGTTGTTCTACATATACTTTCTTATCAATCAGCCCATTTGGGAAAGCACCCTTCACATCCATCTGATATAGTTTTATCTTAAGACAGCAAGCAATAGCTAGAAGTAACCTAATAGATTCTATCCTAGCTACTGGAGCAAAAGTATCATCAAAATCTACACCTTCAACCTGAGTATACCCTTGATTAACAAGTCTGGCTTTGTTCCTAACAATTACTCCTTCCTCATTACTTTTGTTTTTAAAGATCCATTTAGTCCCTATTACATTTACATCAGGTGGTCTAGGTACCAAGATCCAGACATTACTTTTAGTAAACTGTAATAGTTCATTCTGCATGCCATTAATCTAAAATTTATCTAGAAGAGCTTCAGATACATTTTTAGGTTCTATGGCAGAGACAAAACATGACGCATTATGAATAGTACATGTGAAGTTCATACAGACACACGGTTTAACCATATCTCTATAATTCAGTCTCTATTTGTTGCGTGTCCTTACCCGTTCAGTGATCTCACCTATTACTTGAGATGTTGGATGGTCTTTCTGAATCCTAGCAGGGGATCGATTCAATGCGACCTTCCGTTTCTGAGTCAGACTCTTCTGTTGTTAGTCTAACATCCGATCTGGCTGGAGTTAGTCTAACATCAGTTTCTGTCTCCTACTCAGTTGTCCCAGCTTCAAGCTCCAGTGTTGGAATAACATTCTCTGTTTCCAATATTGGTTCAACATTAGAAACTGAAATGTCACCAGTACCTGTTTCAAAAGTGAAATCATCAAACACAACATTCACAGATTCTTGAACAGTCTTTAATCTAGAATTATAGACTCTAAAAGAAGCATCGTTAGCAGAGTAGCCTACAAAGATGCATTTCTCACTTTTTGGATCAAATTTACTTAGATAATCCCTGTCATTTAGCAGACAACAGTCACATCCAAACTTATGAAAATATGCAATATTGGGCTTTACACCCTTCAAGAATTCATAAGGAGTCATATTAGTTCCAGGTCTGAGATACACTCTGTTACTAATGTGACAAGCAGTATTTAAAGATTCGGCCCAAAGTCTTTTATATAGATCTTTAGCATTCAACATAACTCTGGCCATTTCTTGAAGAGTTCTATTTTTTTCTTTCAGCAATACCATTCTGTTGAGGTGTCTTAGGGGCTGAATATTCATGAAAGATGCCTTTAGCATTACAGTAGCTATCAAAACAAGCATTCTCAAATTTCTTTCCATGATCAGACCTAATCTTAGACACAGGAGAACCATACAATGTTTTGATGCTAGCACAAAGAATTTTGAACTGATCAAAAGCTTTAGAATTTTCTCTAAGAAACTTTACCCATGCATATCTAGAGAAATCATCTATAATAACAAAGGCATATTTCTTACCACTCAGACTGCTTACCTCAATAGGACCCATTAACTCCATATGCAGCAATTCAAAACACCTACTAGTTGTAGGATTAGCATTTTGTACCTGTAGGGGTGCATGAACAGCTCTAGTTTACTTACATTGAGACAATCACCACACACAGGCTTACCTGGACTAGATAGTTTAGGCAAACCTCTTAATGCATCAACTTTCTGTAATTTCTCTAAGTTTCTATAGTGCACATGTCCCAGTTTCCTATGCCATACAGCAGCTTCATCTATCTTGGCATGGAAACATTCTGCTTCTTCCTGAGCCAGATAGCAGTTGTCTTTAGATCTAGTACCCATCATAACAAGAACATTGTCACTGTTATAAACATCACAAGACACTTTGTCAAAAGTAACTAGCATATCATCATCATAGAGCTGACTAATGCTAATCAAATTTGTTTTTAACCCATCAACTACCAGAACATCCTTGAGAGGTGGAAATCCTTCAGCATTGAGTGTCCCCTTTCCAATGATTTTCCCTTTGGTGCCTCCTCCATAAGTGATAGTTCCAACATTTAGGGAAATCATTTGTTTAAGATTCTCTTTGTTGCCTGTCATGTGTCTTGAGCATCCACTGTCAAAGTACCACTTACCTGAAAGGTTAGAGTAAACAGCACAGAAAACCACATTGCACACAATCTTGATCTTAGGGGATTTCACCTTTTCAACCCAAGTTCTACCTTTCTGTCCAGAACCTAATGTTGGACAACCATCATGAACAGCTGTTGGTTTATCATTATCCACAGAAGTTGTTTTCTTACCACTCCCTTTCAAGTATTTTTAACAAAATGGTTTAATGTGATCTGGTTAAAAAACAGTATTGACAGATAAATATAGGTTTACTTTTTGCTATGTTGACTGGACCAGAATTCAATTTAGAAGATTCCCTGACAAAACTGGTTTTTAGGTAGGAAGAGTTCTCATGAGAAGAGGAAGATTTCTCAACAAAATCTTTCTCAACAAAACCTAGATCATTTGTACCTGTATTACCCATGTTCAATACCTCATCAAGCTTGAAAGTTCCCGAATTCCATCTTGCAATGATCCTAGTGTCCTTTTTGAGTTTTTCTTTTACCTCTTTCAACGCAGCTTCTGTTCTGTCAAGATCTCTTTCATAGAGTTTCATCATGTTCTTCAAACACTCAATATCAAATTTCAGGGCTTTATTACTTTTGATGAGCATAATATTCTCTCTTTCAAGTTTGACGAATGTAGAATGAAGATCTTCTATGATTTGCTCATGAGACTATTTTCTCTCAAGTAGTATTCGTATATAAACATAATGTGTAACATGATCTACTAATTGAACCGATTAATGATATTTATACTTTAATTTTCAAAAGAAATCATAATAACAAATCAAAAAGGTGTGTATGATGATGAGTTGCAGATAGAACATAAAATAAGTTCAACACTAGTAACTCGCTCGATCACATTCAAACCACTATTTCATACCTCAATTACTTGTTTTCTAACCATTTATTATTTCTTTTCACATGTAGAATTGATGTTTGTTGCTAGAAATCACAAACAGATTGAGATCGTTCCGTAAAATAGCGATTTTGAAGTATGAATGTTATTTGCGACTGACTAGAGGTCACAAATAGGGGTCATTGAGACCACATCGTTGTCCCTAATGCTTGCATTTGTGGCCGCAAGGCAGCCACTAATAATATTCATACTAAAATGACGAATATTATTCGTGACCGTACTGCGGTCACAAATAGCAGCCATTAGCGACCGCGTTGCGATCGATATTACTCCAATATTAAATTTTGAAATCATTAGTGGTCGCCTTTGAGCCTAAAAATTCAAAATTTTGGCGGGCTAAGGGGGAAATTTGAGTTTCCAGAAAAATTCAAATTTTCACCCCATGTTTTATAAATACCCACCACTACCCTCTTAATTTTTCTATACCCTACTAAAAACATCAACATAATTTTTCCTCACCACCAAAAATCTCCCAAAAACACCAACACCAAACAATTCACACTCTTCTCTTCTTCTTCTTTTTCAAATCCAAACAAAAAAAAAAATCACCAAACAATAAACACTTCTCTTCTTTTCTTTTCCAAATCCAAAACAAAAAACTCAACACAAACTTTATTTCCCTTCTTCTTTTTTCATTTCATTTATTTTATCTTTCATTTTCTTTTTTGTTCATCATTTTTATCTTTCTTCATTTTTGGAATATTTCGTCTTTTATTAATCTTCTCATTTCATTTTATTAATTGTTCTTCATTATTTAATTTTATTTTTTCTTGTATATTACTTTGTTGCCATTGTTTATATGTAATTTCTACAAACAAACCAATAATATTCCGGTAAATTACAGGAATATTATTTTTTTTATTTCGTATGCAGTGTATCAGCGACCGCAATGCGGTCAAATAATACTCATACTATCTGAGACCGCCAGGCGGTCCGAATGTATGAATATTATCTGAGACCGCGCCGCGGTATCAATTAGCCATTTAACTTTTGTGATCTTGTGGTTGTCGCTATTACCCTTCAAGATTCTGTGACAGTTGCACGATCACAATAGACCAAGTTGGCATCTGGGACCGCCTAGCTGTCACAATATGTCATGGGTGCCTTGTGTCATCAATGACTGTGAGGCGGTCCCAAATAGGCTTTGAAACCGTTGTGTGGTCGAACTTGTAGCGGTCGCAGTTAACGTCAACTACGATCGCCTAGGCCCCTTTTGCGACCGACTCAATGGTTGCATATAGGCCTTAAATCTTGTATCGTGTGTCTTATTATTTATTTATGTATATATAAAACAATACATTGTATTCGATATAAGGAAGAAGGTTGCTCTTCCGTATTATCTCTGAAACCCCTTTATGATTATGAAGTTGATTAAATTTATTTACAAAGCTAATAACTAAAAAACAATCGTAAAAGGAAAATCATTTTGAGATTCAACGATCTCGCAGGAATCAAATAAATTCATGTGCTATATGCTTTATTTTCATTTATATATCACATTACGAATTTGGTAAAGAATTCTAGTTTAGCTCTTTCGTATGTCAGGATAGGGATGAATGCGTGTCTCCCTTATCTGACACTAATATCTACGTAATTACCATTGATTTACACGTAAGCATATTTAAGAGCGAAGGAAACTTTGTTAGGTTAGGGGTACAATCGTCAGAAGCAGTTGGGGTGTATTTGTAATTTTTTAACTGTGTACTAGTATAAATTGAGGTGCAATCACTCAAAAAAAAAATAGTACATTACTTTTTATTCTATAATTTTTTTATTGTGTTATTTCTCTGCTGCATAAACCCTAATTCCATTTTACCTCTAGGTTATGCCGCCATCAATTGTAGGTCGCGTCTTACCATGCCATCACCTACAATCGATCACCCCTCATTTGCTTCAACGACATTGTTAAAACTTACCAATCATCAATAATTTTTTTCTGCAACCAATCTAAGCCCATTCATCTGTTGCATCTGTAAAAAAGTTTATTTTAATACTTGATCTGAATCTTAGCGGCGCTATTTGTTGTCATTTCAGCTTCCTAAGAAGGTGTAAATTCATAGATCTGTAATTTATCGGTCGAATCAATTAGATTTGACAACGGAAAGAAAAGAATAAGGGTCACACAGTTAGTAAGGCCTCTAGCATTACTGGATGGAGGATCTATCAAGTAAATGATTATATCATATAGTTTGTTGAGTACTATGCAATTTTGTAATAATGGAGAGGCGGAGATTGCAACGAGACACTTGCTGATGACAAGGGTGACAATGGATCCCGAGAAAGCAGTTGGAATGGATGAAATTGGAAAAATGATCTCTTCTGGTAAGTTCTCTTTATTTGTTATACATAGATCGGTAAAATCTAACTCGTATATTGGCTTTCCTTTGACAATACCATCGGACATTTAATTTAATGCCTAAAACAAAGATCATTTCACTCTTTATGATTTCAAACTCATCTTTTAATTTATCAAATAATAAGAGTATGGTGTGAATGAGCTAAGTTAAAAACAATCGTAAAAGAGAAAGTATCAATTGAGATCTCTAATTTGTCTTCGTTTATAATTTCTTCTAGTTCTACTTTTTTGTTGTTGAAAAAGACATATTTATCGTGTGCTGGAAATTTAAAACAAGTCTATATAAAAAAATCGAAGGAACAACTTTTCGTTTTAAAGCTTTAAAAAAACATGTCCACAATTCATTCCCATCATAATATATTTAGTTCAAACTTATTTCAACTTGTGACTCACCTCGTGGTGCTTATAGTACATATTGAATAGATGTTGAAGGGGTAGTGGTATACAAGTGTGGAATTCTCCATCACACAAGTTTTTATGCAACAACTTACTAAAAATTATGTGACACAAAGAAATGCTTCAAATGTGTGTTAAATGCAGATTTATGCGGAGATTGATGAGCTGAAAGCTAACAGTCGGAGACTCCATATCGCATTTCGCTCAGACAGAAGTAAAATATCATGTGAAAAACAGAAGAGCGGTGTATAAGAAGAATCATCACATGGAGCTTAGAGAGTCGATATTATTAGTGGGTGGATGCGATGGTGTCTCGTGGTCTTCAGCATTAAACGCCTACACACCTTCGAATGATGCCTTAAGAACCTTTGAGCCTATGTCTTCTGCTCGAGCAGGTGCGTCAGTTGCTTGATTTGATGCAAATATCAGAATTAATCATTGGATAGTTGGTCATAAACTTACTGCAACTTATGTGACATGAAGAAATGCTTCAAATCCATCTATTGAGATAGAGTGGAAATCTGGCGTGATTTTTGTGAAAATGCAAAGATTTTCTTTTAATTGATTGAAAAAGGTGCTTCGTATTCATCGAGGATAAACGTCAATATGACAAGGAAAATGAGGAAAAGGGAAAAAACAACAAAGCAGATAAGGAAAAAAAAAAGATTTCCACGAATTTTATAGGAAAAACTAATTTTCTTAATATTTCATTGGCAGTGCACTGATTTTCCAAGAAAAATCATTATTATGGTCAAGGATCTTTCATATCTAACTTTTTAAAGATGGTAAATATTGGTAATTATGCTTTATTAACTGAAATATTTAAAGTATATTATATTAATTGGACAATAGTTCTATTTTAAAGTTTTCCTATGTTAATAAATATAATAAGCCTCTTCCCTCCTTCAGCCACAATACAGCATACACACACAGTCACTTTCAAATTTCACTTCACTCTCATTTTCATCGCCACTCAAAATTTCAGCTCACCGCCTCCACAATGACGACGATCAACAGCGGCTCATCAAAGAGGCGACGGTTATCCACCGATAACAACCTCCTCTCCACCGCCTCAACTCACGGCGGATTCAACGACGCGGCCACCGCTGACGTCATCCTCCGCCTCCATTTCGAGCATCAATTACCATCACCGTCCTATCAATCATCCGATTCGAGTGCCTCCGCCGTCGATCTATCCGAGGTCCAGATCTACCTCCATTCGCGCGTTCTCCGCCGGTCAAAGTACTTTGCCGCTCTCCTTTCCGACAGATGGCAGCAACAAGGTAACCACCATGAATCGAGTTCATCGGGAATGTACCGGTTTAATTTAGCCGTTGGAGCCAGTTTTGGTCCATTTGATCATCATATAACGGTTTTAGAAATGCTCTACGCCGATGATTTGCCTTGAATTGACCGCGATTAGTGTACTTCTGATTGCGCTCGAACGGCTTTTCGAGGATTGCGTTAAGGCGTGCGTTAGGTACCTCGTGATGGTTCCATGGTCGGAAGACGAGGAGGAGAGGATACGCGGTTTGATTCCTCTATTGACTTGCGATGAGGAGGCGAAAGAGCTCGCAGCTAGAGTTTCGGTGACGGTGCCCAATGCCGCGATCCAGCCAATGGAGAATATGATCTACGGATTGGTGCAATTCGAGATGTCCAATCATCAAAACGTGGAGTTTGCCAGGCCTTTCGTGGCGAAGATGTTGACGGATTACGCTTCGGAGGAGGGGGACGTGGTGAGGAAGGCTTTGGATGAGGAGTTTCACAGGAGGTTGAAACTCGTGAAGGATTATGTGGAGGAGTACGTGAGTGGGGCGGCGAGCGGAGATCGTCGTGTTGAGACGGAGGCGACGCGAACTCAGCCTTTGCAATATACCTTCATTAATGCGGAGAAGTTGCTTTGGTTGGTGGAGAGGATGGTCGAATTTAGAGGGGCTGAATCGGCGATAAGAGAGTGGTGCAAACCGGACTCTTTTAGGATTAATGCGCAGAAGGTGTTTCGTGACGAGGCGTTGAGGCATTCGGTTCCCCTCCTTCCTCGCCTTATCATGCTTTGCACTGTTCAACTTGGTAAAGCACTTGTCTCCGGGGACGTCTGGGCTCCAAGACAGGTTTGCCCTTGTACCTGTTATTTGAGTTTGTTTAGTATGATGCCTTATATTATACTGATTGTTGAGTCTAGCTTTAGATTCATTATGGAACTTTCTGATGTATGCGTTGGTATTAATTGTTTGAATATGCAGTGCCCGCATAAAGCCATTGTGTTTTGCCATCTATAATCTTTGCTCTTTGTCTTAACAGCTCAAATTAGACTTCGTACAAGAATGGCTGTTCGTGTTGATTACATGTAAACAATACAACTGGAGTGTGATACCAAATCTCACCCGCGAACTGGAAGAGACATTCTTGAAAATCATATCTACACTCCCATTGGCTGACGCACAACACTGGCTACAGATGTGTCTTAGCTTTTCGACATACGATATTGAAGATTGTCCTCACTTAACTGCTGCTTTCAAATCCTGGTTTCGTCGTGCAAAGAAACCCCCGCCGCCAGATTTATCTCTATGATTATAACCTATTCGTAGACCAAGCAGGTGTGGCTTGTTGTGTATAGGGTATAATGTTATTACCTTTTGGGGAGGCTTGTTGAGGGCCTTCATCTTTTTTCCTCTGTTTTGTACAGCCATGATTAGGACTATTTACCCAAAAAAGAAAAAATGATTTATATTTATATTAATATGCAGTAGACTCATGTCTCATAGTGACTGCAAAGCTACTAGTACTTGATTTTGACTTTACAATAATTAAATAGAGTTATAGAAATGATCACTGTTGAAGAAAAACACTTGATTGTTACATAACAGTACATGCATGTATACTTATATATACCTACAATGAGAGCTTGGCGAAGAGCCGAGTTTGAGGAAAACACCAAAGTATCTCGAGAAAGGGTTTTTTTTCCACTTTGTAGTCCTTTATATATAGTAAACAAGTTTCAAAAATAGTCCTTTATAGTGCATCGACCGGTTTTGGTCCTCTAAAGTAACCTGAGTTTCAATTTTGGTCATCCGTCAACAAATTTGACCATAACTAATTTATACTTTTTAAAAAATTATTTTTAATATTACCGCATGTGTGGCAGGTACGTGTGGTTTTGAAATTGCATTTCACTAAAAAAAATTAAAAGAAAAAACTTAAATTATAAATCGAAATTAAATTATATAATTTCTCATTTTATGATATATATTACTTATACAATTCATACACATAATAACACCAAATGAGTCCCAAATTCTTAAATTCCCTCAAAAACCCTAATTTTTCAAGAACCTTAATTTCACAAGAACACACCAAATCCCAATCAACCCTTACTGGATTCGCACCACCCCGTGTTGCACAACCAACTCCAATCGCACCACCCAATTAGGATTTTTCGGCCAATCGATTCATGGAAAGGATTGGGGACATAAATAGAATTGTACGCGAGTTTTTGGAGAGGAGATGATATTCACATGGTTGAGGATTGAGAAGACGACATGATTCTGCCGTGAAGAACGAAACTTTTGGCGTGAATGGTGGAAATCGAGATGGAGTGATAGCGAGAATCAACAGGGTGGGGTAGGGTTGTGTATGACATATGATTTTTATGAGTTTTGAGTTTTACTTTTATTAAGTTGTTTGGTTTAAATTTTATTTAGTTATATTTTAATTACTTTTACTATAACAGATTTTTCAACCATTTTGGAGCCTTTAAAATCGGGTTTCAAGCGATAATTTTTTTTTATTTTTGGAGTCAAAGTCAGCATATGGGTGACTTACACGTGTATCCAGATCAACTGAACCATGAAAACAATCAAAGTTAGTATCATCAGAAACAAAGTAAAAATCAGAATTAACTTTTAAGTCATTGTTGTCCTAATTTCCAAAGAAGATCTCATGTGCTGTTGTTGGTTCCTCAATGTTAAAGTAACATTGTGGACCATTGCAGTTCCTGACCATTTAATCTGAGTGTAGAGCGCAACAGTGTTGATTTCTTTTGAATGTTCATCAGCACTTGATCCAGAGTTGAAATCAGCTTCATCAAAATCATCTACACAAACCCAATGAGAGTTCACTCTTGCTCGGAGGACGTTAGCACATTCATGTTTAAAATGGCCAAACCCTTTACATTCATAGCACTAGACATCTTTCAGTTTTTCAGCATCTTGAATAGTGCTTTTTGATGCCATGTACTTAATAAATTTAGGGGGTAGCTTCTTATAACCAGAACTAGCATTACTAGATTACTTCTCTTTACCTTTATCTTTGTAACCTAATTTGCTAAACTTCTTAGTAATGTGTCCATAGTTAGAGGAGATCAATTCATACTCATCATCATCACTTCCTACATTACCTGAGCCAGTTCCAAGTAGGGCTAAAGCAGGTTGCTTACTGGACTTACTTAGAAATTCTAGCTCAAATTCTTTCAAAGTGTTCATTAAGGTTTAAAAATCCATATTTGCAAGATCTCTAGACTCATTCATAGCTATTATTTTGACAGTGAGTTTAGCAGACAGGGATCTGAAGGCTTTGTAAACCATGGTTTGATTAGAAATAACAATCCTAGGTTTTGACATTGGTTAGCAATATCAAGAAGTTTCTCCAAATAGCTATCAATGCTTTCATCTTCACCCATAACTATTTTTTCAAAATCTTGAAGCAACTTCCTATGTTTAGAGTCTCTCACAGCCACATCTCCCTCACAATGTAGTTCAAGAATATCATATGCAGATTTAGCTGTCGTGCAATTTTGAATAAGTTTAAACATATGATTACCTACCCATGTAAATATAAATTGAGAACCTTTTCATTGAAGTTGTAGAGAGCAATTACATTAGCTGTCCATTCTCCTTTGGGTTTAGGCACCAGATCAGCATCTCCATCTCTTGGTAAATAAGGGATGGTGTAGCCTTCCAGAACTGATTCCCACGCTCTCACATCAATAGATTTGATGTGGACCATGGGTCTGATCTTCCAATATGCATAATTGTTTGGTCCTTCCAACACTAGCAATCTGCTGGTATTGGGGTTCGAGTTGTCCATCTTGTCGTATCAACGCTAAACACCGGTGGTGCTTGGCTCTAATACCAATTGAAATTGAGGTTCGGTTGATACGCGTTCGTTGTTAACTTCTCAATGTTACTTTAACAACTTCCAGAATAACAATACATCGAAAATTAAAAAACACACAATTTAAGAAGTGAATATATTAATATTAACTTCCGAGCCGTAGGCAAAATACCACAAGGGTTTATCAAAATATGTTTCTTACAACTCTCAAGCTCCTCACTCTTGAATTGCTCGAACTCAACAAAGCAGACAAGAATTATTCTCTCAATTCTAAACCTAGAACTAATTGAACAACTCACAAACTTTGCAAAAGCAAGACAACACTCAACAACTCGTGAATTAATCTCTTGGATTTATTAGCTCATGTCTTATCTTTGTCTTGATGTACTCCACACCTATATATAGGTTCTTGACTTGGACTTCAAGGTGTGTTGTACACGGTTGGTAATTCTTCCAATTTTCTTGTCGGACTCCTCTTCCTTGTTCTCGGCGTTCTTCTTGAATAATATTTCCTTTGTTAGTGAACTAACTTAGGAAAGACTCCTTCTTCAAATCAGAACTCAACTGGGATGTTTCCTAGTTGCACTCGAACACCTCTTTCCTTATGTTGAGCGGTTAGCTGTAATTAAGGAAACTTCTCTTTATGGAAACTTTGAGTGATCAACCTATGACAAGTTTGTTTCCTGAATAATAATCAAAGACAATCACAACTGTGGAACTAGATTAGTCAATTGAATAAGGCAAAAGAACTCAACTGGGATGTTTCCTAGTTGCACTCGAACACCTCTTTCCTTATGTTGAGCGGTTAGCTTTAATTAAGAAAACTTCTCTTTATGGAAACTTTGAGTGATCAACCTATGACAAGTTTATTTCCTGAATAATAACCAAAGACAATCACAACTGTGGAAGTAGATTAGTCGAGTGAATAAGGCAAAACAATAATTAAGATATTCAAAACAAGATTGTAAAACAGATTATATCAGTCAATGTTACTCTAATATTGACCTTCTAACATTGCCAGAATACTTGCACTTTCAAAGGTAAATAGCGGATCTAGAAAGAAAACTCAAAATCAGTTAGTATTAAATAGCACAGTTGGAAACTGCAATAGTTGCACCTAAATATAAATATATCTAGATTTTCTTAGCAAACTAGTACATGAGTTATTTTTAAATTGATAAATTGCACCATACGAAAAATCAATAGCAAAATAGTACCCGCACAAAATAATAATATGAACAAGTTGCACATTGCCCTGCCATTGTTACGTTTAATTGTGAAACATCTTTATTATGTCATATATAATTTATTTAGCAAAACCAAAAGATCGATATACGAAATAACTTTCGTCTAGACAAAGAAATTTGCGCACACTCTTGAATTAGGCAAGTGAACTACACGTTTAATTTTTATATATCCAAAAATATCCCTTGCAATCGTCGTACAACTATGAAATGCAGCCAACGAAGAGAAAGTCATATTTTGTTAAATTATAGGTACTAACAACTCTATAATATCCCCACCACCATGACAACTGCAACATAATTGTCGCACATGGCACAACTCACCGCGAAATGGTTACATGACATAATTTTTAATTCACATATATGATAGTAACGTGCTACTTTAAATAAAGGGATAAATGCATTAAACCCCCTGAACTATGCAGGTTTTTGCGTTTTCGTCCTTAAACTAAATAAATAAGCGCTTTGCCCCCTAAACTATGCCATTCTGTGCGGTTTGCCCCCTGGCCGGGTTTTCGGCTATTTTTGGCCATTCTTGGTCTGAATTTTTCCCCTTACCCGACACATATGTGTTGTACTAGATGTATTTTAGCAGTTGATGAAAAATCGAGTTTTAAAAAATACCTCGAATTGGACATATTCCGGCTAAATGTGATTTCCTCTTCATTGTATTTTAGCCGGAATATGTCCCGTTCGAGGTATTTTTTCGCCCACTTTTCGTCATCAACTACTAAAATACATCTAGTACACCACATATGTGTCGGGTAAGGGAAACAATTATTGCCAAGAATGGCCAAAAATAGCAATAAACCCGGCCAGGGGGAAAATCGCACAGAATGACATAGTTTAGGGGGCAAAGCGCTTATTTATTTAGTTTAAGGACGAAAACGCAAAAACCTGCATAGTTCAGGGGGTTTAATGCATTTATCCCTTAAATAAATATCGAGAAAATACTTTATGTATTTAATTGCGTCAAAACTCCTAATAATCAAGTTGATTCGCCAAGTGTACGCATTTCAAACTTTGCGCTTCTCAAACTTTGCGCTTCGCCCTCTATGCATTTTCGTCAGTTGCATTTGGCCCCACGTTGCACTTTGCATATCAACCCCAACTACATGAGGTTTGACATGATCACCCCTTAATTCTTATAAACAATATCCTGCAATTTTTAGAGAATACAGGTACCAATTTGCAAAAGGAGAAACTAATATATATATATAAACAACAAGTTTTCTTTCGGTCAACCCAATTTCATTTTCGCCACCTTTGCATGAAACCTATCTGCAGCCCAACAAAAAATACAATGGCGAATGTGTCTGAATCCCAGCTGGTGGCTCATCTCGTTGAGATCCTTCATAGCTGCGACCTCGACACCATAACGACGAACATCATCTGCCGCAGCCTCGAGGCAGAGTTCCCCATGGAGTTTATAAGCAGCCGGAAAAAGCTCATCAGGCATCAAATCAAGCTCTTCCTCAGAGAACAACCAGATGAGGACGAGGACGAGGATGAGGAAGAGGAACGAGAAATGAAGGCAGATTCCGAAAACGAGGTCGTATTAGAACAACAACAACAACAAGAGGAAGAAGAGACTGAACAGAAGATTGAAGAAGAAGTGGAGGAACAAAGGAGAAAGAGAAAAACAAGGTAATTTCATGGTATTTTTTTAAATCATATCATTAATCAGGCCAAAACGCCAAAACACTGTTGCATAAAGCATGCTACAAGGAGCAGATCAGAACGCAAAAAAGAGAAGAACAATCAGACAATTACAATCCTCAGTCCGGTTCCATAATTCGATTAGGAAGCTAGTCGGTATCTACTGTTGCATTACGAGCAAGTTCATGCGCCTCATTGTTTCCCTCGCGTCGAATCCAGCAAAAGATAAATGTCGGCTGCTCGGTCCGAAGGGCGTGAATATTTGAGATGATATTACCACCCTCTGCGCCCAGCTTCACCGTATAATTTATCGCATTCAGGACTTCCAAGCTATACCCTTCAAACACAACGTATCTCCAATGTTGCGCAATTGCAAATTTCACCGAGATGAAGGCTGCCATAATTTCTGAATTTTGGGGTCCAAGATTACCCGCAAAACTCCGTTGCATTTTCGCCACACATACTCCATTCCAATCCCTGAAAATAGCTCTCATCCCCGACTTCCCTTCCTCCTCAAACATTGCGCCATCAAAGTTGCACTTAAGCCACGGTTTGTTAGGCGGTGACCATGACTCCACGGCCAAACAAGAGCGATCAATCGCCTGTTGCAAATCAGCACATTGCTGATAGTAGGACAGACAAAAGCTTGCAACCTCCATCGGGGTTGGCACCTTCTCTCCAGCAAGAATTCTATTTCGGTTACCCCTCAGTCCCCAACAAACAATAACAGCCCTCGAGAAGTCCTGCTTGTTCAAAAAACGTGACACACGCCTGCACCAGCCCATCATATCCTCGCTCTCGAAAATAATAACCGAATGAGGAAAATGAGAGAGCGCCCATACTTGACGGGCAACATGGCAAAAGAACAACACCTGACGCACATCTTCATGGCTCTCACCACACGTCACGCACGTCGTCTCTGTCACAACACGTCGGGGCGCCAAGATTCCCCGAGTAGGAAGAATGTTGGAACATGCGCGCCATAAGAAGTGTTTAATTTCGGATTTTTACCCCGCCAAATAATATTCCATTTAGAGTGCTCGCTGCTCTCAGTCATTGAAGTATTCGAAATCAGTCTCTGGTCCATGATTAGGTGGTATGCGTTTCTTATCGAGAAAGCACCCGACTTGTCGTAATGCCAGATTTGTTTGTCCGGGGTTGATTGATCCCCCAAAGGAATCGACAATATCAGCGAAGCGTCAACTTCCCAAAAAACTTCTCACAACAGCGGCTTGTTCCATTGTCACGTATTTTCGTCAATCAAATCACAAACACGCCAATCAGTATGCTCGGGTGAGATAGGAGTGATCGTCCTAAAGGAAACGGGTCGGGGAAGCCACGCATCACGCCCAACCGTGAAAGATTTCCCATCTCCAATGTGCCATCGCAGCCCTCTTTGCAAAACCGTTATCGCACCCCAGATACTTTGCCAAGTAAAGGAATGTCCACTTCCACCACGCGCTTCAAAAATCGAACAGTTCGGGAAATACTTCTCCTTGAAAATTTAACTCACAAGGCTGTCCAAAAATTGCCAAATGCGCCATGCATATTAAAAGCACGCAAATTCCGAAAGCCCAAACCTCCATCCTTTTTCCTTCGGCAAGCTTACTCCAACCGATCCAATGGATTCTTTTCTGAGATGCATCTCCCCACCAGTATTTCCCCGTTAAAGACTCCAGTTCCTTTATGATTGTCTCTGGCACACGAAAACAGCCCATGATGAAAGTTGGCATAGCTTAGGCAACCGACTTGATCATAACTTCTTTCCCCGGTGCCGACAACAAGACCTCTTTCCACCGCTGCATCCTCTTCCACGTTCTCTCCCTCACGAAATCAAACATCTCTTTTTTCGATCTCCCAATCTCCGCGGGCATTCCCAAATAATTCTCGTGTTTACCCACCACGCGCATACCCAAGACTCCAGCAATCTCGCCTTTACTCTCCTCCGACAAATTCTTGCTAAAAACCACAACCGATTTGTCCCTATTAATAACCTGCCCAGACACCCTTGCAAATCTATCCTGGATCTCCAAGATCTCATGTGCCGCCTATGTCCTTGCCTCGCAGAACAACATAGTATCATCAGCAAATAATAAGTGTGAAACAATCGGCGCATGGCGATTTACTGCAATCCCCTTTAGAGCTTTTCGCCGTTCCGCGTCACGGATTAAGCCTTAAAAAACCTTAGTAACAAAAAGGAATAGATATGGTGATAAAGGATCACCCTGTCGCAGCCCTCTCTCAGGAATAATATGACCAACCTCACAACCATTAATCATAAGAGCATAAGAAACGGTTCTAACACATGACATAATAAGGTGCACAAAATTCAACTCAAAACCTAGTCTAATAAGTACCTTCTCTTAAAAGAACCACTCGACCCGATCGTAAGCTTTACTCATATCAAGCTTCAATGACATGTGTCCCACCTTTCCTGTTCTCCTGTTCTTCAAAAAATGGTTAATTTCGAAAGCCACAAGGATATTATCTGTAATAAGTCTACCCGGGATAAAAGCAGATTGCGCATATGATATAATATCAGGGAAGAAAGACTTAATCCTAATTATTGCTTTCGACGCTATTTTATAACTCACATTGCAGAGAGAGATAGGTCGAAATTGTGTTATGAGTTTAGGATCTTTGCATTTGGGAATAAGAACAATGTGAGTAAAATTGATATTAGACGGGAAGCGCCGATTATTAAGGAGACGGGACAAAACAAGTAACATCAGACTTAAGAAAAAGACCAGAATTTTTGATCAAAGATAGGAGAGAACCAATCTGGTCCCGGGGATTTGTAGGGATACATATCAAAAATGGATTTGGTTACCTCCTCCGGTGTAAAAGGCTTTCCCAACTCGTGATTCATCTCTGGACTGACTCTGGCCTAAATTACTCTCAGCACCTCATCAATCTTGGCACTGTCGGGTCCAATGGAGCTGAAAATAGTTCGGAAGTAGACGACTGCAACTGCCTCGATACCCAGTCTAGACTCTTGCCAATTACCATTACCATCCCTGGGCCCCTTGATCAAATTCTTTTGCTTTCACTCACTTGCCCTTCTATGAAAATACGATGTGTTTCTATCCCCCTCTTTTAACCACTGCACCTTTCCCCTCTGTTTCCAATATAGTTCATCCTTGTCCATCATAAGGGACAATTTTAGTGTTCTTTTATTGGGTGATATAACCGAGAAATATTTTTGACTCGATATAAAGCAAATTGTAGTTGCGACAGATATTATTTTCCTAATTTTCTTGAAATGTATAAGGGACAATTAAAAATTTGCGAAACTAACTGAAAAAGTTAATAAAGTTCTAACATTATAAACGAAATTAATTTTCTTTAATTTGCTAATTTTTCTATAAATTTTTTAATCCAATCTATAATGATGTAACAAAGAAAAGTCCAATCTTTTTTTATGTTTCTTCTATTGGATTGAACTTGCATTGATCAAATCTCTAACTTCTCTGCGTCGTTGGACAACCATAGTAGTTATCTTAGCTTCATAGATTGCTTTGATATAGTTTTAAAGAACTGCTAATTCTGTTTTGACATTGGCCTAATTATATGCTTTCCATGTTCATTCCTTCTAATTTTCTGTTTACGTTCTTTACTTCATAAGTGAGTCTACAGATACAGGCTCTGATTTAAAGAAGAAAAGTCCGGGTGGCTTCTGCAAACCATGTGGGTTTTCTCCCCAGCTTCAAGAATTTCTGGGGGTGCTCGAGCTACCTAAGACCGAGGTATGTCGTAGAACAATACTTTTTTCCTCTGCAATACTTCTTAAAGAGATGAAACTTTAAGATTAGCTGTTGCATTTCTTTAGGTAGTAAAGAGGATTTGGTCGTATATCCGGGAGAATAATCTGCAAAATCCAGAGGATAAGCGAAAAATCATATGCGATGAGTCTCTACACAGCATTTTCGGTGTTGAGAGCATCAATATGTTTCAGATGAATAAAGCACTCTCCGCGCACGTTTGGTCGCTGAACGAAGGTAAGTTGTTTTATATAAAGCTTTAATCAACTTCCATTTCTTTTGTATTTGTAGTAACAAAGTCAGGTTTCATAATCGTCATTTAATGACATGAGATTGTCAGGTTGATCAGTAAAGTGGAGTTGACCATTTACTTGCTTTTTCCATTTGTGAGTTGGTATATTAGGCGAATCGTAAAATCCATGTTGGAAGTAGTACATTATAAAGAATAGTTGTCGAATAAGCCCTAAAGCTTGTTGATGAGTATTTTATGCTATAATGAAAGAAACGACGAACCATTGTTATCACACATCAATTGTATAGATCTTTAATTTCATTTGATTCGGTCTTGAAATTTCTATTATTCACTCTAGGTGCAGCCTCCAGCACCAAATCACCACAAACGGAAAGGCAACACAAACCACTCAAAGACGCAGGTGAGTACTTCACAGCCTTTTGTTTTCTTTTCGCATTTTCAGTTTACCTACAGATTGTTGGTAATTTGATAGTATATTTGTTCTTGCAAAGGTTTATTATGTATGTTGTTTATAGCACGTTGCATTTGCGTTAGATTCTTGCAGCATATAGCTTCATCTAGAAACTAGGTGAAACGTAAAATGTATGTTAGAAGTAGCACACTATGAAGAATACTTGTTGAGTACCCTGAAGTAGGTTGATACAATCAGTCTAATTTGCTACACCTCGTTATACTTATGACTCCTGCATTTTGACGAGAAGCAATGAAAAAACGCAAAGCACATGAGGTTTTCATTCTATTTGTACCTGAAATCTCAGTAATTTACTATATGTGCAGCCGCCTCCAGTAATAAATCTTCAATAAAGGAAAGAGGAAACAAACAACGGAAGGAAGTAGGTGAGATATAACAAATTTTTTTCTGCACTTTCAATGAGTGTCTAGATTGTGAATAAGTTGCCTGTATATTTGCACATTGCGAATGTCATTTAAAGGCACATTCTTATAAATGATATGTTATATTTCATGTTCAGATGAGCCAAAAGGAAAAGTGAAAGCGGAGAGATCAACAGCTCCGAATATAACTGCTCCACTCCCTCTATCAGATAACTGTTTGACCCATAATCATTTAACTTATTTTTGTCTCTTTGTACGATCCATCTGATCGGAAAATGGTCTTGTGCAACGACAAATTGAAAGAACTCTTTAAGGTCGATTCTTTTGTTGGCTTCAGTGTCTCGAAGCTACTGACATTACATTTGATCAAGCCCAAAAAATGATCTGGCCTCTTTGTTGTAGTTCAACTTTTGCTGAAAAAAGACCAACCAAACTGTTACTTATTGTACTGTATGTACATTCAATTATAAGAATTATTCGTGCTATATGACTGATAGTACAAAGTGCCTATATCCCAATGCGTGGAGATTTAAGGCTTGACCGTTGTTGTGTGATATTACAAAGTACTTACTTTAAGAAGAACTTTGCAGCCTCCTTGGGGATTCCGCATTGTGTAATACAGTGTAAAATTTGTGGCTCGTTTCTTGTAGATGGTATATATACTTGATATGGTACGGCGCCGTGAATGGTTGGATGGATGTAATATGCATGGCTTAACTTAATGCCTTTAAATTAATATATATATATATATATATATGAACTTGCTAATTGTTGAAATACTTATGTACTCGGGAGATTCTGATGGATCAACTTCAAGTTTTAAAAGAAATTTCTCGAAAATAATTGAGATGTTACTGTATTGCAGTTTCTATAAAAGAAATATAAAAGTATATTCTTTATATTTGTTATAACAAATATTTTTTTGTGACATTTTTGTAACACTCGTAAAAACTATTGCGCAAAATTACTAGCTTTTCGAAGTTAAACATCTATACTAGTACGTATATGAAGGAAGCCATGTTCACGTCCATCTTTTGATCTATTTACCACTCAACACACTATTAAACTTTGTCATTATTCGGGATATAACTGTAATTTTCCGCTTCGAATCTTTTGTTACAGCCCCTGTAACATCTTCTGTTACAGCCTTCGGATTGCCGACACGTGGCTAGTTAACGGCAGGGCTTAAATGGACGACTTGGAATCTTTGTAACAATTCAAAGTTTGGAAATTCCTAAATTTCAGGAGAAAGATTGCGGGAGAAGATCTTGGGCACTCGAAAATGGATAGAAAATGTTGCACAATCTCGAAAAATCGGCAGAAGAACAAAAACTTCATCAAATTGCATTCCATCGGTTCTTCCCATTCGAACTTGTACGTAAAATTCTGAACTCGAGCTTTAAACACCAAGTTGGGCGCACGCCATTCCTCCATGGCAATCATGGTAAGTTCGTTGTATCCATTTCCTTTCAATATTACCGTAGTTGAATATAGCCGTTAAGGTGTTTGTAGAAAATTCTCAATGAAAATCTCAGCATTCTTTGCAATCACGGGTTCAAACAGTACTGCATTAAGTTCATGGTATTGGAATTGTTGTTGAGACTGAAAGTGCAGGTATTCTGTCAATGTTAGTTTAACATTGAGAAGTCAATGTTAGAGTAACATTGCTGGAGCAGAATCTGATTTACAATCTTGATTATATTCTTTATTATTATTTTTCCTTATTCATTTAACTAACTAAGTTCCACAGTTGTAATTGTCTTTGATTATTATTCAGGAAACAAACTTGTTATAGGTTGGACGCTCAAGTTTCCAAGAAGGAAAGTTTCCTTAATTAAGAAAACCGCTCTACAAGGAAAGATGAGTTCGAGTGGAACTAGGAATGCTTTCCAAGATCAAGTCCTGATTTGAAGGAGTCTTTCCTTAGTTAGATCACTAACGAAGGAACTATTATTCAAGAAGGACTGCGAGAACAAGGAAGATGAGTTCAAGAAGGAAATAAGGAGAATTACCAACCGTGTACAACACACCTTGAAGTCCAAGATCAAGAACATATATATAGGTGTGAAGTACATCAAGACAAACACGGGACAAGAGCCAATCAATCCGAGAGATTAATTTGCAGTTGTTGAGTGTTGTCTTGCTTTAGCAAAGTTTGTGAGTTGTTAGAATAGATCTAAGAGTGAGGAGCTTTTAGAGATAGTCGAAGAAATTCTTGTGTGCTTTGCTTAGTTCAATCAATTTAAGAGTGAAGAGCTTGAGAATTGAGAGAACGACCTTTGTTAAAACCTTTACGGGTTATTTTGCCTACGGCTCAGAAGTTAATATAATCCTATATTCACTTCTTAAACTTGGTGTTTGTTTATTCCGCTGCACTATTACTCTGGTATGTTGTTAAAGTAATATTGTTGAGTTAACAACGTACACATCTGCTGTTAACACTCCAGTGTTAAGTTAACAACAACGACGTATCAACCCGATCCACAATCTCAATTGGTATCAGAGCCAAGCACCAACTTCACCGGTGTTTGGCATTGATACGACAAGATGGACAACTCCAATCCCAATACCAGCTGATTGCCGGTATTAGAGGGTCCCAACAACTATGCCTACTGGAAGATCAGACTCAGAGTCCATATCAAATCCATCGAGTTAAGAGCTTGGGATGCAGTACTAGAAGGCTACACCATCCCCTACTTGCCAAGAGATGGAGATGCGGATCTGGTACCTAAGCCAAGAGGACAATGGACAGCCAACGAGATTTCTCTCTACAACTTCAATGAAAAGGCTCTCAATGCTATTTTTAGCTCGGTAGGTAATCATATGTTCAAACTTATTCAAACTTGTTCTACTGCTAAAGCTGCATGGGAAGTTCTTGAATTACATTGTGAGGGTGATGTGGCTGTGAGGGACTCTAAATATAGAAAACTTTTGAGGGACTTTGAGAAGATAGAGATGGGTGAGGATGAAAGCATTGATAGCTATTTTGAGAAACTTCTAGATATTGCTAATCAGTGCCAAAACTTAGGTTTTATCATCCCAAATCAAACCATGGTCTATAAAGCTTTTAGAACATTATCTTCAAAGTTTACTGTCAAAAGAATTGCTATGAATGAGTCTAGAGATCTTGCCAACATGGACTTCCAAACATTAATGAACACTCTAAAAGAATTTGAACTAGAATTCCTACGAAAGTCCAGTAAACAACTTGCTTTAGCCTTATTAGGTACTAGCTCAGATTCTACATGGAGTGATGAGGTACTAAACATGAGTAACACAGGTACATGTGGTCTGGGATTTGTTGAGAAACCTTCCTCTTCTAATGTTAATTCTGCCTATTTAACTACAAGCTTTGTTAAAGAATATGATAATGTGAGGTCTGGAACCATTAACACTGTAAAAAGTAAACCTACCTTTATCTGCCAGTACTGTTTTCAACCAGGCCACATTAAACCATTCTGTAGAAAATTCATAAAAGAATGTGGTAAGAAAACAACCTCTGTGTCCAATGTTAAAACTACAACAGGTTCTGATGTTAGACTAACATTGGGTGCAGGACAGAAAGGTAGAACTTGGATTGAAAAAGCCAAAACCCCTAAGATTAAAGTTGTATGCAATGTTGTTTTCTTTGCTGTGTACTCTAACCTTTCAGGTAAGTGGTACTTCGACGGTGGATGCTCAAGACACATGACAGGCAGCAAAGAAAATCTTAAACAAATGATACCTTTGAGTGCTGGAACAGTGACCTATGGAGGAGGCACCAAAGGAAAGATCATTGGCAAGGGGACTCTGGATGTTGATGGATTCCCACCCCTGAAGGATGTGTTGTTGGTAGATGGGTTAAAGGCAAATCTAATCAGTATCAGTCAGTTGTGTGATGATGACTTACTGGTTACATTTGACAAAGTATCTTGTGATGTTTATGATAGTGACAATGTTCTTGTTATGACAGGTACTAGATCCAAAGATAACTGCTACCTAGCCCAAGAGGAAGCAGAATGTTTCCATGCCAAGATAGATTAGGCTTCTATATGGCATAGGAAACTTGGACATGTTCACTACAGAAACCTTGAGAAATTACAGAAAGTTGATGATGTAAGAGGCTTACCCAAGCTGTCTTGTCCAGGTAAGCTTGTGTGTGGTGATTGCCTCAAGAGTAAGCAAACCAGAGCAGTTCGTACACCCCTACACGTACAGAATGCTAACCCTAGATCTAGTAGGTGTTTTGAATTGCTGTACATGGACTTAATGGTTCCAATTGAGGTAAGTAGTCTCAGTGGTAAGAGATATGCCTTTGTGATTGTAGATGACTTCTCTAGATACACTTGGGTAAATTTCTTAAAGAAAAGTCAGAAGCTTTTGATCATTTCAAAATCCTTTGTGCTAGTATTAAAAACTTGTATGGCTCCACTGTGACTAAGATTAGGTCTGATCATGGTAAAGAATTTGAAAATGCTAGTTTTGATAACTACTGCAATGCTAAAGGTATTTTCCATGAATATTCAGCTCCTAAGCCTCCTCAGCGGAATGGGGTTGCTGAGAGAAAGAACAGGACTCTTCAAGAGATGGCTAGAGTTATGCTCAATGCTAAAGATTTATCCAAAAGACTCTAGGCTAAAGCTTTAAATACTGATTGTCATATTAGTAACAGGGTATATCTTAGACCTAGAACTAACATGACTCCTTATGAACTCTTGAAGGGTGTAAAACCAAATGTTCCATGCTTTCATGAATTTGGATGTGATTGTTATCTGCTTAATGACAGGGATTATCTGAGTAAATTTGATTCTAAAAGTGAAAAATGCATCTTTGTAGGATACTCGACCAATAGTACTTCCTTTAGAGTCTACAATCTTAGATTGAAGACAATTCAGGAATCAGTGAATGTTGTGTTTGATGATTTCACTCTTGATACAGGTACTGATGACATCTTAGTTCCCAATGTTGAACCAACAGTGGAAACCGAGAATGTTACTCCTGACAATGTTACACCAACATTGGAATTGGAAGCTGGAAACACTGAACATGAGTCAGGGAACGATGTTAGACTAACACCAGCAAGATCTGATGTTAGACTAACAGCAGAGGATTCTGACTCAGAACATGAAGTTGCCTCTGAACCCAGAAGAGATCCCCCATCTAGGATTCAGAAAGATCATCCAGCATCCCAGGTAATAGGTGAACTCACTAAACGGGTAAGGACACGCAACAGAGAAAGACTTGACTATAGAGATATGGTAAAATTGTGTGTCTGTATGAACTTCACTTGTACTGTTGATAATGCCTCTTGTTTTGTCTCCACCATAAAACCTAAGAATGTGAATGAAGCCCTTCTTGATAACTTTTGGATTAATGCCATGCAAGATGAACTATTACAGTTTACTAAGAACAATGTCTGGATACTTGTACCTAAACCACCTAATGTTAATGTAATACGGACGAAGTGGATATTTAAAAACAAGAGTAATTAGGAAGGGGTTATAGTTAGAAACAAAGCTAGACTAGTTGCTCAGGGGTACACACGGGTTGAAGGTGTAGATTTTGATGAGACATTTGCTCAAGTTGCTAGGATTGAATCTATTATGTTACTTCTAGCCATAGCATGCTGTCTTAAGATAAAACTATACCAAATGGATGTAAAGGGTGCGTTTCTGAATGGGCTGATTGATAAGGAAGTATATGTTGAATAGCCTAAGGGATTCACAGATCCTAAGTACCCCAACCATGTGTACAATCTTGAAAAGGCTCTGTATGGACTTAAACAAGCACCTAGAGCATGGTATAAAAAGCTTACAAAATTCCTATTAAGTCTTAGCTTTGTTAGAGGTGAAGGAGATAGAACATTGTTTGTTTTGAAGAAAGATTCTCATGTCTGTATAGCTCAAATATATGTAGATGATATTGCTTTTGGCTCAACTAACAATTCTTTTCTAGAAAAATTTGTTGAATCAATGACAGGGCAGTTTGAGATGAGCATGATCGGAGAATTAACTTTCTTCCTTGGTCTTCAAGTAAAACAAACAGGTAATGGGATTTTCCTAAGTCATGAAAAGTATGCAAAGAATTTGGTGAAAAGGTTTGAATTGGAAGATTCAAAGCCTTGCAAGACTCCCATGTCTTCATCAGTGAAGATATCCAGGGATGTTAATGGTGCCAATGTTGATCCAACATTGTACCGTTCAATGATAGGAAGCTTACTCTACTTGTCTGCTTTAAGACCTGATATAATGTTCTCTGTTTGTGTATGTGCTAGGTACCAGGCATGTCCAAAGCAGTCACATCTGATTGCTGTGAAGAGAATCCTTAGATATATTTCTGGCACCTTGGCCCTTGGTATATGGTATTCTTATGACACTAACACAAATCTTGTAGGTTTCAGTGACTCAGACTGGGCAGGTGACACTGATGACAGAAAGTCTACAAGTGGAGGATGTTTTTATCTGGGGAACAACTTGGTCTCATGGTACAGTAGAAAGCAAAATTCTGTGTCACTCTCCACTGCTGAATCTGAATACATAGCAGTAGGCAGCTGTGTCACCCAGTTGGTATGGCTTAAACACATGCTACTGGATTGTGGGCTAGACAGTGATACCTTACTTATGTTCTATGATAATCTTAGTGCTATAAGCATCTCTAAGACCCCTGTGCAACATTCTAGAACTAAACATATTGACATAAGGCATCACTTTCTAAGAGACATGGTAGAAGATAAGCTAATTGACATTAAACATGTTGAAACTAACAATCAGCTTGGTGATATGTTCACTAAACCTTTAGCTTCTGAGAGGTTCTTCAGTTTGAGGAATTCTCTTAGCATGTGCATTGTTTAGGGATGTTAGTTCACCAGTGTTGACATAACACCAATGTCTAGCACTGGTTATTAGTTGTGGTGTAGTTGTAATTCTTTTATGTTTCCTTTCTGCATTCTTCTTTCTTGCATCTTACATCTTTGTTAGAGTTTCTGTTGGGTTGTGTGGTTAATCTGTGCAAATAGCTGAATTGACTGGTGGACAGGTACAGTTCAAGAGTTTTGTAAAGTAATAACTCTGTTGTTAGTCTGTGAATGTTAACCTAACATCTGGGAGAATCTGGGGTACATAGAGCTCACTACTCTGATGTTATTCAGTTGTGACTTATCTATGTTAGGTTAGACAAAGCATGAAGAGAAGCTGGGGTACATGATGTTGAGAGCTTCATTGTCATTCAGTTGTGCTTATTTTTGTTTTTTTGTCTATGCCCAAGGTTATGCATGATAATGATCATTACTACTGGGGTGCTTTGAAGTTTCGACTGCTTGCATTCAATAGCATTGTTCACTTGGTATTTCCCTTGTAAACAGGTTGGTAAACAGGTATGCATGAGGAGTTGGGGTGAGGAAGTATATGATAAATGTATTGTCTTCATTCAGTTCCTTTGTACTTGCCCCAATCTGCAGCTGATGGTTAAGTTGTTGGGGTGTGTGGAGTCTTGTGCTGCCTACATTCAGTGATGAAACTATCCTTTTACATTCACTAGTTTTTTGTTCAAAAGAGTTCGTGATCATAAATAAAGATAAATTGGTTTGTCCTTATCCCAGTCAGTAAAGTTGTTTGTACTTGGTTACCATCTCCCAATGTTGATCTAACATTGTTGCATTCTTTCTAGTTCTGCGTTTGTTTTTTCCTTTGGCGGTTTGGGCTTAGGGGGAGTAGTAATCCTAGGAATCATGGGTTGAGGCATACTTTGTGGGTGACTCACTGCAGGTAAAACGCTATGTTTTGTGATCTTCTATACTGTGGGAACATATTTTCCCTGGATATGTATATCTACTCTGTGTTTTTTCTGTTTGATGTGTTACTTACTCATACTGATGATCTTAATCTATGTCTTTGTACCTATGTACTTGGGTGGGGGTTCAGATTAGTATACAGGAATATCTCACGCTCTCACGTGATGCTGCCTTGGATGAAGCCCTGCACCTACAACTTCTCTCCCTGGTGTTAACTTACCAATGTTAGTTCAACGTTGAATCATTGTAACTTATAAATTTTCAGGTTTGAAGACTGCTAAGGTTACGTGTTAATCTAACACTGACACGTGGTAAGGTAAACATGGGTATGATCGTGTGACAGTGGTCCGATTATTTTGGTAACATGTTACAACACCACTGTTACCACTCTTCATCTTATTGTTTATATAATTTGCCCTAATCTCTTCTTGTTTCTTACGTGTTCAAAATTTCTAGTGCAATCAACTTTCACTGCAAATCAAGTTTCTTCTTTTCTTCTCTAAATCACGCTAACAATGGCCCGCAAGTCTTCCATTGATACTCTTGCAGCTGCTGCTGAGTAGATTGAGCAGCCACGTCGCCGCAGCACCAGACGTGCAACCACTGAAACAAACCGCCGTTGCCGCCCCAAAGAGGAAAGCCACTTATCAAAGGCGCAAGGGCAAGAAATCCGCAAAGTGTGATGTTGGTTCAACATCAGACATTGCTGAGCAAACCTCTGCTCCCACCAACCCTGAAAACAAGGTAATGATGGCTAACCCTACTCTGGATATACCTGCTTCTACTGCTGTTGGTATTGAGGGGGAGGATGACGCCCCTAGTGTTGGTTTGGGTGCAACTGAGGAGGTTGTGGTTGAGAACCCTGAGGTGACTGATGGGGTTCACAATGTGGTGGCTGAGGAAGTGGTTGAGCCATCTGAGGCTAATGTGGTTGAGCAGGTTACTGCTGATGAGATGGATACTCTTCCTGAGGAAGATGATCAGGTTGAGGAGACTGTGGTTGAGGAGGTTACTACTGAGGGTAACCAAGATGTTGATGATGAGGGTGACAATCAACCTGAAGAGGTTGAGAGAGAAGAAGAAGAGAGCCTGACTCTCTCTGCCTTAGCTACTGCTGCTAAGAAAAGAAAGGGGAAGCAAGTGGTTGTGGAAACTTCTGAGTCTGAGTCAGAAGAAGAAAAAGAGGAAGAAGATGACAAAGAGGAAGAGGAAGATGAGGATGTTTAGGAAGAAGACCAACTGGTAGGTGATGACCCTGCTGATGTTACTCCAACATCAGGCAGTGATGAGTACTTTGATGTGCTTAAGGAGGAGTACCCCAAAAAGCCTTATTCTGGCTTTTATGTGTCTGCTGAGGCAGAAGAACAGTGGGAGGCTTATCAAGCCAGGGTTATTCACATGGAGAGGAACATTGATGAAGAGATGTTCAAGGAAAATAGACTGTTTGAGTTGCTTGAAGCTAGAGGAGTGTTGGGCTCTGTGATGAACCAGTCATCATATGTCCCTGATGTGATCAGAGAGTTCTACATGAACCTCTCTCAGTGGGTGTGCCACCAGGCCTCTCCCAAGTTCGGCAAAGCTTGGGTAAGGATGAATGTCTATGACATTAGCCTTTTTGTGATCAATGAAGCTTGGGAACTTCCTGATCCTGAGGAGACTGAGGATCCTAGAATGGATGAGGTGATTACTGACCTCACTGGTGGACTCACAAGGAAATAGAATGACGGTTTTCCAACTACAAGGCTGACATCCTTAAGTATTGTACTTTACAAGCTCTCTACCTACAACTAGTTGCCCTCTTCCAACACCACTGTTATGACAAAAGAATCTGCAAAGCTGGTGTACAAACTGAAGAATGGGCTGAGTGTGAACATAGGGGAGAAGGTTCTGAGGCACATGAGGGAAGTCACAACAAAGGCAAAGGGAATCATTCCATATCCCTCTCTGATATCCAGCATTCTGGTGAAGCAAGGCTTTAAGACAAAGACGACAGAAGGCAGGATCAAGAATAAGGCCAAGATGATCATCACCATGAGCTACTTCACTCAAGTCAGGATTCAAGATCTGCCATGGAATCCCAATGATGCAGCTGGTCCAAGCAGGAAGAAAAAGAAGAAGAAGACTCACAAGTTTGCTGCTTCTTCAGTTCCTGTGGCTAGTGGTAACAGTTGTTCTGTCATTGTTGATGCTTTTGTAGAGGAGACCCTGGTGTGGCTTGACAGAGAGTATAAAGATACCCAAAGAGAGATAGCAGACAAGCAAGTGAGGTTGCAGGAGATAGACAACCTCAGGAAGCATTTGAAGGATATGCCTTCCTCACAAAAAGGGGGAGAGTAGATCAAATTTCAAAATTTCTGAGTTATGTTAATTTTCTGTTTTCGATGGCAGTATGAACAATTCTATTTCCTTTTCTGTTTCATCAAGGATTGTGTTCCTTGCTACTACGTATGGTTTGTAATTAAGTACTTTTCTATACTGTTGTTTAGTGTTTCTGCTTATGCTATTTGAAATTTGGTTACAAAGTACTAACTCTGTTTTGCAGGTGTTACCTATTCTCTGGTGTTAAGTTAACAGTGAGATGTTCAATGTTAGAACATCTATCTGGTCTCGATGTTAAGCTAACATTGACAAAGACAGATGTTATGACAACATTGAAAGTATCAATGTTAGAATAACATTGAGTTGGTTCCTTCTGATGTTCAGGGGGAGTGTACTTAGTTTTCCATTGTTATAAGATAATGAAGTTTGTCTGAATAATTTGATCTGATTAGAACATGTTCTTAGGTTTTGTGATTAAGGCAAAAATTGGGATATTGAAGGTGCAGGTATTCTGCCAATGTTAGTTTAACATTGAGAAGTCAATGTTAGAGTAACATTGCTGGAACAGAATCCGATTTACAATCTTGATTATATTCTTTATTATTGTTTTGCCTTATTCATTCAACTAACTGAGTTCCACAGTTGTAATTGTCTTTGATTATTATTCAGGAAACAAACTTGTTATAGGTTGGACGCTCAAGTTTCCAAGAAGGAAAGTTTCCTTAATTAAGAAAACCGCTCTACAAGGAAAGATGAGTTCGAGTGGAACTAAGAATGCTTTCCAAGATCAAGTCCTGATTTGAAGAAGGAGTCTTTCCTTAGTTAGATCACTAACGAATGAACTATTATTCAAGAAGGACTGCGAGAACAAGGAAAAGGAGTTCAAGAAGGAAACAAGGAGAATTACCACCGTGTACAACACACCTTGAAGTCCAAGATCAAGAACTTATATATAGGTGTGAAGTACATCAAGACAAACACGAGACAAGAGCCAATCAATCCGAGAGATTAATTTACAGTTGTTGAGTGTTTTCTTGCTTTAGCAAAGTTTGTGAGTTGTTAGAATAGATCTAAGAGTGAGGAGCTTTTAGTGATAGTCGAAGCAATTCTTGTGTGCTTTGCTTAGTTCAATCAATTTAAGAGTGAGGAGCTTGATAATTGAGAGAACGACCTTTGGTAAAACCTTTACGGGTTATTTTGCCTACGGCTCGGAAGTTAATATAATCCTATATTCACTTCTTAAACTTGTTGTTTGTTTATTCCGCTGCACTATTACTCTGGTTTATTGTTAAAGTAACATCGCTGAGTTAACAACGTACACATCTGCTGTTAACACTCCAGTGTTAAGTTAACAACAACGACATATCAACCCGATCCACAATTTCAGAGACAATAAAGTTTGTGGTTACGCCTTTTTTTAATACATTGTAGAGAACATGATTCTCAAAAAAATTTGTGAGTTATGGGCTGATAATATCGTACATAGCGTGATTTAGCAGTTCATTAGTCTTTCACTATGTGGGTTTTGGATCCGAATAACATGAGACGATTATATGATTTTATTGAATTATATATTTTTGAAGCTTTATTATTATTTACTTGACTCTTTCTTATATAAAAAGAAGGCTAAAATATGTAGATTTATTATTCATATTTAAATAATAATATTTACCATACAAATTAATTATATTATATTTAAAATAAATTATTTTGCACGAAAGGTAAATAGATTAAACCCAAAAGAGTGTTATACAGAATATGAGGGGCATACCCCAAGATGAAGCAAATATCTAGACGCTCTAAACAATCAAACACAGATCACTGTACTATCCAACACAGGAATGCACAAAGCTCTAGTCTAGGACTATGACTCGTGTAAGCCTCACCACTATTTTGAAACACCGACCGGATCGGCCGGTTGGACCAGAATCGGTGCCTTGTCCGATCCGGTTCTACCCAAAAAATGGGTTGCTAGTCTCCAGCGAGTCGATTGGAAAATTCTCGGTCGGACCGGTCGATTCGGTGAACCGGTTAGGCCTGCGAACCGGTCTGCCCTTCTTTTTGTTTTTGCTTTTGGTCACCTATTTTTTTGATAATTATAATACTGCCTCAAAAATTTGAAAAACCAGACACGAGTTGAAGGTATTACTGTTGGATGAGAGTGGCAATACCATTGAAGGTATTGGAAAGACCAGACACGAGTTGAAGAACCAAATGTTGATTGGAGACTGATGCACCAACGTTGGCGAGTTGATCAGCAATCATCTTCGACTTTAAGTATCCGTTGCTATTTGCGACCGAAATTCGATCGCAAATAGTAATAGCCATTGTTATTAGCCACCGGATCCCGGTCGCTAATACAAGTATCCTTTGCTATTAGCGACCGGATTTCGGTGGCTAATGATAGAGTTTAGGGTTTAGGGTTTTCGACCATTTGCGATCGGAATTCGGTGGCTATTGCGTGTATTTGCGACCAGAATGCGGTGACTAATAATATTTATATTTTCAATTTAATCATTTCGCACTCCAATTTTAGATATATCGTTGGTTTAATGATCAATTACAACAATATTAGTTATATATAAGTTAGAAAACCAAAACAAATTAAAAAAACATGGTTGCACGTTAAAGAATCATTTGGAGCGTCGGTTCATAATCTCACTTGTAAATAGATTGGTATATGTCGCTAATAACTACTTATGAATATGTTAATTTCACGTAACATCTATATATATATATATATCATAATTGCCTTCTCTATACTAACGTTTGTAACGAATGCTATCGCAAATGAGTGAATACTCTACTACGTATGATTATATGTAGAACTTAAAAAAAGTTTAATATATATATATATATATATATATATATATGTATATATGTATATATATATATATATATATGTGTGTGTGTGTGTTAATCAATTATGGCTTACTAATTTCATAATTTAAAGAACATTAAAATAACTAAATATTAATTCAATTCATGTATATTCTGTATTTAAACTCACAAACACATCAAGATTTTTCTTTACATAACCAGAAATTTAAAGATTTTAAGTATTAGCCACCGGATTCCGGTGGATAAAATAATATTCATGCGTATTTAGAACCGGAATCCGGCCGCAAATAATATTCATGAGGAATAGTGACCGGAGTCTGGTTGAAAATCTGGGCAAAAATTATTTTGTGATCGGACTACGGTCGCAAAATCCAAAAAAAAGAGCGTGTTGGTAAAATTTTTAAATTTCAGACTTTTAGCCACCGGAATTCAGTCACAAAAACTCAAAACATTAGGCGGGGTTTGGTGGAAAATTTAAATTTTCCAAAAATTTAATTATTTTTCCCAAATTCTATATATACTTCATTTTTTACAGTATTTTCATCTAATTTACACCAACACATATATTTTTTCTCTTTATTTCTTCTTTCATCTATTTGTCTAACTCTCCAAACACAAATATGTCATCAAATTATTCAACTATTTCTTCTTCTTTTTCAAACACTTTTTCTAACTATTTCTTTTTTCTTCTTTAAATGAACAATTTTCCTAACATAACTTCCATTAATTCAACAATATTTTGAATAACAAACATTTTTTGTGTTTTAGATTGTGGCAATAATTCGAAATCTTTGCGATCAAAATTCGGTGGCTATTACTCTCGAAAGCATTTGTGACCGAATTCCGGTGGCTAAAAGTGATAAAATTATTACCCACCGGGTTTCGGTGGCTAATACTTTTAAGAATCTTGCGACCGAAACCTGGTCGCAAATACTATTAGCAACCGAATTCTGGTGGCAAATTTTGCCACCAGAGTTCGGTCGCAAATAGTAATAGCAACCGGGTTCTGGTAGCAAAATTTGCCACCGAAATGCAGTCGGAAAAGGTACTTGCGACCGGAATCCGGTGAAAAAAGTTTGTTACATGGCTCCGGTTGCAAGTACTATTTGCGACCACTTTTCGGTCGCCAAAACATTTGCGATCGAAGTAATCCTGACCGGATTTCAGTCGGAAAAGGGTCATTAGCGATCGGATTTGCGGTCGCTAATGACCATTTACCTTGTAGTGTTTGTAAGGTAAGTAAGAATGTTGCTAAAATAATATTGCACTTATGAACGATACACCATAATAAGACAAGGGCACGACTATGACACGACCCAAACTCCCCAATATCGAGAATGTAGGTAAGTGAAGAAGGGCATTGACAATGGACGGCCAATCAAATTCATCACAAATAGTCTTACGAGACGTCATACTAGTGCAAGAGGGCTTTGGCTATTGGCAGTCGGATCACGATTAACTAAATAACAATGGAAGATTATGATACGATGTTTGGCAAAATGGTTTGTTTGGACTGTATTCTAATTTGTCTTGTACATTATACTCACACTCAGAGGGTAGCTAAATTATATTAGCTATGTTGTATCGAACTGGCATGATTGATTTCGTACAATATAATGATGTGCCACAACGGACCAAATAATTTAATCACAAGTCATCGCTAATAAGAGGGTGCTATGCGACAGTCCCACAAATGAGATTAAATAAGTTTTCTATATCATAGGAAATAGCCACCCAACTTCCCATCTACATTGGGTATCGATAACGATAAACGACTGAATGTACTACGTGGTCGTATATCGGCTTAGACCTAATATAATAGCCTCTATATGTGGCTATTGCCGTTCCAAATGCGGCGAACGGATTCCTCCTTCACCAGACATAACACGTTCATTTCAAGCCCACCATCCAGTGGTATCTTCCAAATTCCAATACCCAAATTATAATGCTACCATTATATATACTCTAAAGAATAAACTCATCTTACACGTATATGTTAAACAAAATTTAGTTGGTGACAATAAGACAAAGTCCTTCTTAATTGCTATGTATTATATAATAGGCTGTACTTATATAGTTAGTTGTTACTTGTTATATGATTGATTTTATGATATCTATGTGTTCAGAAAGAGAAAAAAAAAAGGAAATAAAGCTGTGGCATCTTAAGAGAATTAAACCATTGATATAATAAATTTATGCATCTTGTAAAAGCTGGGTTTATTTTCATATTATATCGAGATGACAATATTATATGATATAAGCTGATCGTAAGTTTTCAAACCTTTAAAAAATATTATTACCGACAAACTTCAAGGAGTGTAGTTGTAATAGTATACCGACACAAAATTCGTGAAAGTGATATAAACACAAGATAAATTATTCCTCAATTGCAAAAAGCCAACAGTCTTCTTAAACATGAGTTGAAATATTTGAACGAATCAAATTCAAACGAACGAAAATCCAATGTGTGCCCCAAAAGACAATTATCAAAAAGTTGAGGGACCACCTCAAGAACTAGTACTTGAAAATTCTCCAAAAGTAGACAAAATTTCACATGCACTAATTAAAATGATAATAATGTCCTTGGAAATGGGAGCAATTTCAAGAAAATACTTTATTAATTTTAGGGGTTTTTGCAAATTACTCCACTGTATTATGTTAAATATGCAAGTTATGTCTCTATAAAAAATAAGTCGGTCAAATGTGATCTTAAAAGTTGGCATTTTACCTCTTTATGCATAGAGTTATAGTTCACAGTCTCATAAATGAGAGTAATAGTTAGTTTTTTTCCAGAAAAGACATTTATACTCTTATTGCTTGCAAAAAAAAAAAACTTTTATTTCTTAATTTTAATTTATAAAAAATTAAATGATTATTAAAATTAGAATTACAAATATAAGTTATAGGCATATATCTGCCTTGTTTTTAAAACTTTATTTTATAAAAATAAAAAATATATAATAAAATTAAATTCAAATTTAGACAAAAGAAAACATTATTACTACTAAAGGTATTTTAGTTTTTTGATATAAAATTTAATATACAAAGTTTTAAAGGAGGTTGTGTGCCAACCTTTGAGAACACAGAGGGGTATTTGGCGAAAAATATACGTTTGGTCCTATAAGTTGGCACCCTCACGCATTTGGTTCTCTAATTTGTCACTTCACTCTAAACTCGTCGATTTTTACTGATGTGGCTCCCTGCTGACTTAAAAGCTAGGAATTTTGACCCAAAAAAAATATCCAGTTATGTGACACGCCACCTGAATACCATGTAATCAAATAATTAAACTACTTTAATTTGCTTTCGAATAAGAAACTGGATATTTTACGGGGTCAAAATCTCTTGCTTTTAAGTCAATTGGGAGCCACATCCACAAAAACCGGTGAGTTTAAGGAATTTCGGCGACCTAGGACTAAAATCAAGTATTTTTGCCAACTTACGAGATTAAAACGATGGGGACAAATTACGTACGGGACCAAGTGCGTAAAAGTGCCAACTTATGGGATGAAATATATTTTTTAGCCGATATTTAACCAACTTATTTTTTACAGATTGGTAATTTGTCAATTTAACCTAGTTAATTTGTCAAATCCCTTTAATTTTATTTTAAAAGGAGGAAGATTTGATTGGAGAAGGTGAGAAAAATATATGATACAACAAAAAGATACCGTTGTGAGAAGGGATCACGTATTATGAGCTTGTCATCACGTGAAAGATGCTCTCTTTTAGTTAATGATAAAGATTGTTTTCTGTCCTTATCCTTAGCCATCGATTTAGGTATCTTACTGTTTAATTATTTAAATAATTATACATATAGTTCCTAAGGTTGTGACAATTGACAAATGAAAAAATATGTGTACATTGTACGAACGACAAGTGACAACCTTCCGAGCGTTGAATCTATGGAAAGTGATAGAAAATGGTAACGTATTCCACAATAAATGGTTTTCTTGGTGAATATTAATATAATCTGTCATACCTATATATATATATATATATATTGTTAACAGTATGATAATTCACCTGCTTGAAATAAATAATAAATTAATTACTGGAATTACCAGGTATATTATTATATAATTATGCGATCTGCATTCACGATACAGGTATCACACCCCAAGTATCCCTCGGAGCACATCTCCAAACATCAAATATTGGAGCGAGTTCTGCCTAATGGCCCAACAGGCGGAATCCGAAGCCAAGGCAGATACCTATCGGAATATACATCTGAAGAAAACATTCTACAAACTAACCGCTATCGGAACTACCGCAGCATCGGACAAACACTCCGCCCCACTCATTCTGCCTCTCTGAAAAGTATGAACTCTCGGAAATGATAAGTTAAAAGAACCAATCTATCAAAGCCCACTGGAGCTGTCGGAAATCAACAGAGTCCCAGAACCTTGACAAAAACACTTCCTTGCTATGCACTCCCAACACAAATGCTCTCGGAACACTACCCCTGTCGACCAACCCAGAGGTCGGAATTTCACAATAAACGTAAGAACTACAGAACAACACTCTCCGGGCACTCGGAGAAAGAAAACACCTACCCACGATAGCTAAAAACCTCTCGGAGATTAACCCATGAACGAACACCCCCTCGGAAAATATCCTGAAACACTCACTCCAGAATACACCCCTCTCGGAGAAGCACTGTCACTAAGAGAACACTCAGACTCGGCCCTCGAGTCACCATTAGAAGCAATGAGCTCTCGGAAGCAAAGAAGGCAGTCTACCCCTTATCATAAAGAAGACCAAAGCCCTGGGAAGAAGAAATGATACAGTTAGCACTTAAGATAGACGTTATCTTAATGGTTAAATGAACATTGTAACACGTGTAGAACACCACCACATGCATAACGACACCTGTAAAAACATGTATAACGACACATGTCCCTAAAAACTCTATATAAACATAGGAAGAAGGGAAAGACAGGAGGTCGGGCAATTAGAGAGGTCGGGCAATTAAGGAAAAACACACGGATAGACTCGGAAATACGCATATCGACTCGAAAAAGAGAGTGGATCATAGTGAATAAAAGGAAGGAATGTTTTTGCCAGTTTTTCTCTCCCGTTAAATAGCATTTAGTTTTTGAACCACGGACAAAGGCGTTCCAACCCAAATAAATAATTCAGTTAATTAGGTCGTAATTCCAAACCTGTTAACAAAATGGCGCCGTCTGTGGGAAAGCCATAAGATTCGCCATCAAGAGCGTTCAAAAGCGATGTCAATCAGGGAGAATTTACTCTCGCGGTCATCAAACCCTTAAGCAGGTTCGCGGGGTCATTGCCTCAACCAAAAGAGGAAGAATGTGCTACAGCAGTGGAACGATACGCACCAAAGATAAGTATCCTTCTTTCACTATTTGTAGTTCGAGTCCGATTTGGGGTATCTTCGTGAAAAATCATAAGATTCTATAATTTACTATGTAAATACTTGCGCGGAGTCGATACAAAACTGGAGGGAAGGGGGAAGACATGGTCCAGTGGCCTCAGAGAGTATCTCCGAGAGTAGTTACTCTGGGAAACTTCACTCGTACTCTCTCATCAACGGCTTTCCGAAAGTCTACATAATTAAAAGTGATGAGGATATAAACAATCCTATTGGAATGATTCTTTGAAAGGACGTGAAAATATTCACTAAACTCTAAGCATCTATACATACTTAGGACCCTTTCCTCGAATAACCGAATTAAGTTGAGCTGCCCAAAGCATACTATAAAAGGCTACGAGGGCGTGTCAGGGATACTCCTATTGAGGAAAGTATATTTCCCCAAACTTGCACTGCAAATAGACACGTTATGCTAAGAAAGTTGTTTGGCCAGTAAGAGTGAGATGCTATCTCATTTCTGTAAACTCAATCTCAAAATTCTACAAATAAAGGAAAGGGACCAAGTATCCATAATATGCTGAAAAGTTATGTGACTATTAACACGGGAAAAAAGTTTCGTTCCAAATAAGAAATGTTTAACTCCAAACAAAAGATATAGTACCATTACACATAAAAATAATAAAAAGTACAATGGTCCTTAAGAGAAAAAACAAATTAAAAACCCCTAAGACTGGGGGGTAGAGCACTCGAGGAGACATGAGCTGGCTCAGTTGTGGAAGGAAGAACCGGAGCACTCGCAAGAGGAGGAACGCCAGATAAAACAGCCTGGACCCCCACTCGGAGAGGGGTTTGAACTGAAGGTCGTGGAAGTACCGCTGCCAAGGGCACCCGAGTCGGGGAATAGGAGGAGAGAGGAAATTGAGAGCTACTCTTTTTGAAGAGGTCGTAGGCTTGCTCCAGAGTAGGCCTCTGCATCTCCGCGATATTGACTACCCGCGGATCTAAATTGGGAGCCACCTTACTGCGCACCTGCCCAAAGCATTGAAGGAACCCCCACATAGCATATCCTGCTAAGTATCCCTGGTTCTTATTGATGTATAGTTCCTTCACTTGAGTAGTGGTGTCCTCTCGAGCTTGCTTAACCGCAACATCCACCCTTTGCCGCACCTCCTCGGAAGTGACGCCCCCTGGAACCATAGCCTGTGACAACTTCTCGTTAAGAGTGTCCACCTGGCCCAATGCCTGGGACAGATCCCGCTCTAACTCCTTTTGCTTGGCCTCCCAAGCAGCTTTTTCCTCCTCAAGGGAGGTCACCCTGTCTTTCAGTACAAGCCCGGAGGCCTCCATCTCTTTTACAGAAGAGTGGAGCTGCTTATTCTCCCTCATCAAGTCTTGGTTTTGTTGCGTAAGCATGGCCCACGCCTCGTTATACTTCCCCATTTTTTCCCGTATATCCTTGTTCTCCGCCTCTAGCTTCCGAGACTTCTCTTCAGCTACGCTTGCCAGTTTTTGCAGCTTCTCGACCTCGAGTAACAGAAGAGGAAGCATTTTAGGTGCCTAAGAAAGTAAAACAGAAGAATAAAGATCCCGACACAGGATCTTAAACGAATTAGATAAATAAAAACTTACCAACATAGCCACGTTGTTGGTACAAGCTCGGACGAATTGCCACCCGTCCGCTGACAAGGAGTTGGTAGCTGTTAAGTATCGAGTGACAGTCTCGAGAGCCACATGGGCGTCTTCAGAACTAGGCTCTCGTCCTGGGACTGGGGCATTAGAAGACGAGGGCCTCCCTGGAGGTACTCCCCCCGACAGTGGAACCTGAGTGACTACAAGGCTATCTGACTGGATGGCCACTAGTGGTCTCGGAGCAGGAGCACTCGTAAGCGGGGGACCCGCAGCCAGAATCTCGTCCAGTAGACTCATTGTATCAAAAGCTAGAGGAGGGGCGGGATCCGAGGGAAGCGACCCCCCTTCTAGACCAAAAAGGTGTTCACCTCCTGCGAAATCAAAAATGTTTCTAAGTAAAGCTATCCCTTCGTCTATCTAGAGCAGATTCCCATATAAATGGAAGAAGTGTATACTGTTTCAATACTGTTTAAGACTAGGGAGAAACACATACCTTTGGGAGGAGTCGACAGTAACGCATATGCAGAGTCCCCCGATAACTCCGAGGAGGAGGGTATACTGATAACACCTGGGGGTGGTAAAGTCATCCCCTCTATCCCAACCTCGTCCTCCCCACCCCCTATGACAAATACCCCCGCAGGGCCCGCATCTGCAGAAGTCACGCCTAACCCCGCTTCCTCAGGGGTATCGGAAGTCCCGCTAGACGAACGGGACGTGACTGTAGCAACCTTTACACAAGTCCCCCCTTGCTCGTCCTCACCCTCCGCAGCACCAAAGGCTTCACCCTCTCCTAGGGTAGACTTCCCTTTCTTGTTTACTACGTCGTCGTTCTCCACCATGAACGGTCGAAGAACATTCACTACAAACACGGTTACAAGTTAGATAAGATAGAAAGAAACACATGTACTATAAGGGAGGTAAATACTTACCGAAGGTATCGAAGAGCTCCTCGGGAATAGCCATGGGAGTCTTGATTTTGTCTAAGGGATAAATGTGCCTCAATCCTGCGGTCCGATAGAGGCGAATAAAATCCTTCGACTCCACCAAGGGCTTCGCGTCAGGGTATCGTCCATCACTCTCTCGGGAAAGGTGGGCTCCCTCCAAGTCAGGGGTATGTCCTACTCTCCCTCAGCAGGACATATGAAGAAAAACTTGTTTTTCCATGAACTGTGGGAGGTGATGTTGCCCTCGGAGATCCGGCCATCCTTATCCCGATGGGTGAAACAGTAGAAAGGACCTCCCATCGGAGACGGCTTCAGCTCAAAGATAGCCAAAAATCTGTCTCTCGTGCACTCGATGCCTCTCACCAGACACCAAAACACGAACAAGGCCAACTCAGTGAAAGAATTAAGGGTGAGTTGGCTAGGGCAGAGATTACAGTAATTAAAAATATCACAGTAGAAGGGCGGGAAAAAAGTGCGCAGTCCCGCCTTTATTTGTTGATAGTACATCGTCAGGTGCCCCGGCGGAGGAGAATCACCCCGGTGGTGGGCCTCCGGCACCGTCACCTCCACGTTACGGCCAGAAGCGTCGTGCTCGATGAATAAATTTCAGATTTCCTTTTCCGACGCGGTGCTAACTGTATCACCCACCTTCTGGGTAGCCCGCGGAACACCACCCTTGTCGGCCTTCTTCTTCAATTTCTTCGCCTTTCCGGCGCCACCGCTGCCACTCGCCACCGCCACCGCGGCGCTCCTCTTTCGAGAAGCCATAAACGTTGCCCCCGCTGCTCCTCCGGTACCGGAAGCGGCCGACACCAGGTTAGTATTAGATTGTGACGCCATTGTAGAGACTTCTTAGAAAATCAGAGAATGCTTTTGCAGAAAAGTTTTGCAGAAAAGAGAATTTTTTCGCTCAAAGATTGCAAGTGAGGTCAATTATGAAATAAGAGGGTTTATAAACCCTACACCCACTGAGTGCCTTAAATGACCACTAAACCCACTCACGCCCCACGATTAAAAGTCGTGCCTAGTGCTATTAAATGTCACGTCTCCTCGATTACGGAAACACAAACGGTCAGAAACGCTTCGGTCTCCGCACCATACATAAACGTGGCATTAAAATCATCATTAACTGCATTTAAATCGCAGTTAAGTAAATTCCATAACTTCAAATTATAATTAATGCCCCGATAATGATCTAACGAGGGCACATTTCAGAATACAACGGGAATCACTCGGAGAGAGTAACCACGATACTCCTCACCTTTTTAATGGTAATGCCAAGAACGAGGGAAACGTCGAACAAAACATAAATGTCACTGACGAGTGTTTACGACATCCCTGGAGAGTTCTACGAGGCCTTGTGAAACATTCCCAGTATACCTGACAAAATCTACGATACCCGAGCCCTCGTACCCTTTAACCTATTAAGTTTCTAATGCAGTCATAATGACCAACTGCACTAAAAACTGGGGGGGTTTGTTAACAGGATGATAATTCACCTGCTTGAAATAAATAATAAATTAATTACTGGAATTACCAGGTATATTATTATATGATTATGCGATCTGCATTCACGATACAGGTATCACACCCCAAGTATCCCTCGGAGCACATCTCCAAACATCAAATACTGGAGCGAGTTGTGCCTAATGGCCCAACAGGCGGAATCCGAAGCCAAGGCAGATACCTATCGGAATATACATCTGAAGAAAACATTCTACAAACTAACCGCTATCGGAACTACCGCAGCATCGGACAAACACTCAGCCCCACTCATTCTGCCTCTCCGAAAAGTATGAACTCTCGGAAAGGATAAGTTAAAAGAACCAATCTATCAAAGCCCACTGGAGCTGTCGGAAATCAACAGAGTCCCAGAACCTTGACAAAAACACTTCCTTGCTATGCACTCCCAACACAAATGCTCTCGGAACACTACCCCTGTCGACCAACCCAGAGGTCGGAACTTCACAATAAACGTAAGAACTACAGAACAACACTCACCGGGCACTCGGAGAAAGAAAACACCTACCCACGATAGCTAAAAACCTCTCGGAGATTAACCCATGAACGAACACCCCCTCGGAAAATATCCTGAAACACTCACTCCAGAATACACCCCTCTCGGAGAAGCACTGTCACTAAGAGAACACTCAGACTCGGCTCTCGAGTCACCATTAGAAGCAATGAGCTCTCGGAAGCAAAGAAGGCAGTCTACCCCTTATCATAAAGAAGACCAAAGCCCTGGGAAGAAGAAATGATACAGTCAGCACTTAAGATAGACGTTATCTTATTGGTTAAATGAACATTGTAACACGTGTAGAACACCACCACATGCATAACGACACCTGTAAAAACATGCATAACGACACATGTCCCTAAAAACTCTATATAAACAGAGGAAGAAGGGAAAGACAGGAGGTCGGGCAATTAGAGAGGTCGGGCAATTAAAGAAAAACACACGGATAGACTCGGAAATACGCATATCGACTCGGAAAAGAGAGTGGATCATAGTGAATAAAAGGAAGGAATGTTTTTGCCAGTTTTTCTCTCCCGTTAAATTGCATTTAGTTTTTGAACCACGGACAAAGGCGTTCCAACCCAAATAAATAATTCAGTTAATTATATCGTAATTCCAAACCTGTTAACATATATATATATATATATATGAATAATATAACACATTCAAAATTCATAAGAGTAACACCAAATATATAACTCGTGACATAAAAATTCAAAATAAATTAAACTAAAAATATGAGTTATGTTACAGAAAGAATTGTGTAATGTTTGTTCAAAAAAAAAAAAGAATTGTGTAATGCATATCGTAATCTATGATATATCCAATCTATTTTCTTAATCATTTGACATTTTTTTTTGTAAGTTATTTATATTTACGCCCTCTTTCTGATTTTTGTTTTGGCAAGGAATATTAAGATATTCATATAACTGGATTCCAAAAAAATACTATTAAAGTTTGAAACACAGAGTTTGATACCTTTTCTTGGATTCTAGGAAGAGTATCATGCAAGAGGAATATTGCAAGTGCCATGTTCTTTCTTTTTTCCTCACAAAAATGCTCCTCCTTTAGATACCAAACTTTTGTTTCTGACTGTCATTTTTATAGTTCTCCTTAATACAATACTTTAATTATTTATGTTCTTCTTTCAATAAAATATTCAGGTATTTGTAATTTTAACGCGGCACTTTACTTTCTCAGTATTTTTAACAATATATTATTAATATTGAGTCATATTCTTCTTTTTAGTAGAAAATACAAAGTACATTCGATTTTTAAAGGTGACACTTTTTCTGATTTGACCAAAATGGTTCCTTCTAGAGGTCATCATAGTTTTGTTTGTTGGGTGACGTGCACCAAATTCCACGCTATTTATTACACATTCACGGAATTTGGGTTGCAAGGAATCTTATGCTCGATCTATGCCAAATCATAATTTTATTGCAAGTAATTGTTAGAAAATAAAATATTTCACCATTTTTATTTTACATTATTTTGCTCTCATTTCGTCAAAGTAACAGAACACGATAAAATAATACAATTAAAATACAAATAACCAAAATAATACTAATCCAATATAATAAACGGACTAACTTGGTCCGAAACATCTACTGTCTATTACAAGTATTGAATTGCTTTAGATATCCTAATTAGACAAATTAACGTGTATATCGAATTTAGGATATTCGATGTGCGCCTCGAACATGACTGGTTCGATGTGGATATAGTTCAATGATAGTTGATTCGATGTGGTTGTATCGAATCCCGGTGGTTCGATATTGCTGTAACTCGAATAGAACTGATTCTATCTTGGTGTGGATCTGTAATGTCAGTGTCAAATGATGTGTAGTATCGAACGATAAAGCGTGTCGAGTAGTGATGTTCGATGTAGTAGTGGTTGGTACCGGGTTTTATCTCCCTCATGGAAGGTCAAGAGTCGGGGTATTTTTAGACCCCGTCCCATGGGGCCCTCCAAATGCGGGAAAATTTGCATCGAATTGTTGCGGTTCGATGCGGGAACTGTATCGAACAATACATGTTTGATGCACTCATACGAAATGGGCCTTACTGCTGGGCCGGCCCAAATTTGGATCTGGACCTATCTTAAAATCTCCCCACAGCATAGTCCCCCCCCCCAGTTTGGGAGACGGTGTCCATGAGAGAGCGGTTTCCAAACTTAAAAGATCTTGTGCAAATTTGCTTTTTGACGGTATAATTCTGAGCGCGGCGAAATCCTGCCGTTACATGCAGTAGAGAACATCAAGGAATTTATGAATTCGATGCGGGCGCATCGAACAATGGCAGTTCGATGGGTATTGGTGTAGACATCGAATGAAGTATGTTCGATGCGGTTGTGACAACTGACTTTGTACGGGCCTATATAAGGGTCCAATTTCCACCTCATTGTTATTTTCTTTTCCAAATGAGTTTTTTTTAACCATTCTCTTGGCCGCATCGAACAGTACGTGTTCGACACTCGCAACATCGAATCGCCAGCATTCGATACAGTTAACATCGAATTATGAGTGTTCGACCTTCATGTCGCATCGAATTGCAGGGATTCGATGCTAATTTTACGCTTTGTAGCTACAGCGATTCAGAATTTACTCCATAATTGACCTGGCATGGCAAGGACAAAGTCTAGTAATCGGAGTAAACCTGTGGTGTCACCCGAGAATATTTATGAGGCTCGGAGAAGGAGCGAGGAGAATGACGCCTCTGATGTGGGCCCGTCTTTTACCAGTGTTACTCCGGAAGATAACCCAGGTGAAACTGCAAGAAATGAGTCTGCGACTACGGCCCCTGGAAATCTCTCCGATAATTGGGGTGCGGGTCATTTTGATACTTCTCCAGTTGAGCGTCCTACCACGAGGCTCGGTGTCATTACCGCTGCTACTCGGGTCCCGTTGTAAGCGATTTCAAACATCATGAGAATGTTGTCCCACGGAGATTGGTGATGACGCCTACCGCCACTGGTGGACTTATTAAGGTTGGGACTAATCGTCAAATCCGGATAATGGATGCGGAAGATCAAAAAATTGCTGCCAATTTGGCTAGATTCAATGCATCTCATCCCACATTCAGGAGCATGCGAAAATACTAATGTAGCGAGTTCCTCCCGTTCATGGTGTGAGAATTCGTACGCCTCCGCTAAGAGGAAATTGGCGGAGGAAGAATCTGCTCGAGAAGCTCAAGACATTTATCTGCCCCCACTTAGGCGTCCTCGACCTTCGGGGAACCCAATACCGTCCCCTCCAAGGAGCCTTGTTAATTATGATTTTCTTAACGATGAGAATTCAGAATCGTTGAGCGCTACGCTGAGCGGATACAGGTTGAGAGAGGAGCAGACAGGAGATATAATGTGGAGTCTATGGCCTCAATTGGATCGTCAAACTGTAATAGATCGGTTAAGATATCAGGATCTAGCTCGCTTTGGATGCTTATTTTTTGCTGCTATTATTGTAGCTGTATATCGACTATGCAGGGATTATAGTGGTTCGGTAGAGGTTCAGAGCCAACTTAATGATGTCGTCGATAGCCTACGCGCCAATATTCGTAGTGGCGATTATAGCCGACGCAATGCACTAAAGTGCGCCAGAGAGGCAGAAAAGATGGCAACTAAGGCTGCAAGCAATGCACATGATGCTGAAGTTAAGGCTAAGAAAATTGAAGAAAATGTTGATGCATTGCGTGCTAAAATAGCTGCGCTGAAAAAGGAGAATGATTCTTTGAAGCGTGAGAATTCTTCTCTTAAAACGTTGAATGCTACCGCAGACAATATCATTGCCAATTTGGGTCGCCGAATTCAACATTTCGAGTCGGAGGATTATAAATGTTCCATTGCTCAACGCAGAGTAATGTTTATAAATTTCTTGAATTACTTCATGGTGCTGCGGACATGAAATATGGAATAGAACTAGGTGTCGATCAAGCTGGTCATCTTGGCTACCTCAGAGAGGGTTTCCGAAAGGATATGCTAGATGCGAGTCACGGTCCGAGAATGGAGATCTCGGAGGCTAATGATGATTTACATACCTCTAAGCTTGGTGATTCATTTATGCCATTTGGCGCGATAGTAAAAGCAAAAACGTGACCAACTCAAGTTCTTTGAAACCGAGTTCGCCTTTGACGCAAAAAGGAAAAGATAAATGCACTCAGAGTGCTGCTTTGAGCGAATCGGAGAGGATCAAAAAGGCCCTTCACGATGTTTCTAGTCAAAGTGATGATGAAGCCGAACTGCCTCCAAAAATGTCCAGGTCTACGATTTTTCTGTCGAGTCTTCCCAGGGTTTCGGGTTTTGAAATCATGCCTGTTGTGGCTGCGAATAAAGGAAATAAGGTGAAACCTGTATTGGAAATTTCTGGTCCAACAATGGTTTTACCAACTCGAATGTACCATTCTCGGGATGTTGGAGTTTCTATGACGAAGAGTAATGTGCCTGATCAATCGCTCAATGATCAGAATTTGATTTCTCCGAGCAGATATCAACTTGACGATCCCTCTGAAAGAAATGAAGTTATTTTGCCAGAAGATTGGGCACAAGCAGATGATTTAGTTCTCACGGAGGATCAAATTCAAGGAAATTGTGCCAATTTTGCACGTTCCGTGGGTGTGATCCATCGTCCAGAGTCCCCCCAGTCTTCGACTGAGTAACAGTATTTAGGTTACATGATTTTGATGATATTAGGCCTTTTTGTTTTGTATACACTCTTTGCAATTCTCTCGCAACGGGTCTTGATAGAAACCGATTCAGTCGCTTGATATCATAATTTTTTATTTACATTTTATTCGCACAAATTTTTCGCTGTAATCCATTCCAAGGCATGTTTGATCGTTCTTTGCCTGCTGTCGATTTCATAATTATTTTATGTTTTACAGTGGTTTTCGATGTCATTTGGCATATCCATTATAATGATTGTGTTTGATATGGAAAGTTGAGCATTTTGGGAATTTCATACTACCGTTATGGTGTTTGTGTTATACCTGAGAGATTAGAGCACTTTGGGCCTCTTATCCTACCGTCATGATATTTCCGTCGTGCATGAGGGGTTGTACCTCGTTGGGCCTCTTATCCCACCGTCATGATGCTTTCGTCGTGCATGAGGGGTTAGACCTCGATGGGCCCCTTATCCCACCGTCATGACGCTCGTGTTGCTTCCGTCGTGCATGAGGGGTTGGACATCGTTGGGCCTCTTATCCCACCGTCATGACGCTCGTGCTACTTCTGTCGTGCATGAGGGGCTGGACCTCGTTGGGCCTCTTATCCCACCGTCATGACGCTCGTGTTTCTTTCGTCGTGCATAAGGGGTTGGACCTCGTTGGGCCTCTTATCCTACTGTCATAACGCTCGTGTTGCTTCCGTCGTGCAAAAAGGGTTGGACCTCGTTGGGCCTCTTATCCCACCGTCATCTCCACCTGCGTCATTTGACGGATAGAAATTATAATCAGTAACTCAAAAGGGATTAATAATGATATTTATCGAGGTGCCTACGTTTCCCATTTTGCATGGGACTCATGTCTTTCTAGTTCATACAGTTATTTGAGCATCAGATGAAATTGACTTAATTTCTATGCATAATAACGCCTTAGATGTTGCACATTCCATGGACGCTTTTGTTGAACCCCTTGTAGATTTTCCAAGTAATAGTATCCTCGTGAACTTGCTCGTATGACTCTGAAAGGCCCTTCCCATTTTGGTTCGAGCTTTCTGATATGTTGTTTTGCCGCAATACTTCTTAGAACCAAATCACCTACTTCGAAATTTTGGAATTGAACCCTTTTATCATAGCTTTTGGACATTGCTGCCTTAAAAGCAACTGTACGTTGATATGCATCATCCCTCGCCGATCCTATCATATCTAGATCCATTTGTCTTAATCGGGTCGACTGCTATGGGTTATAATCATTAATCCTGCGCGTCGGCATACCTATTTCTGCAGGCAAAACAGCCTCGGTACCGTAGACAAGAACAAACGGAGTCTCCCCTGTCGATGTTCTTGGAGTTGTTCTATATGCCCATAATATTCCTTGAAGCTCTTCCGGCCATGTTTTTCCAGTGCTTCTTACCCTCCAAGATGGGTCTTCTTGTATTACCAATATGAATTCCACCGGTGCCTCCGTGGCATTATATTTTGATATTTCGATTGAAGGTTTGTCAGCGGCCATGAGTGTGATTCGCTTTTCTACCAGAATCTCCGAATAACTCGCGAATTTAGAAAGCGCATCTGCTTTTGCATTGTCGTCCCTTGGGATCTGAGTTATGTCAAAAAATTTGAAATTCTTTGCCAATTCTTTTACCTTTGCGGCATACAATTTCATTGTCTCCTCTCGCGTCTCATACTTTCCCGAAAAATGATTTGCCACCAAAAGTGAGTCAGTGAATATATCTAAATGTTCAATGTTGAGTCCGAGAGCCATTTTGACACCGGCAATAACTGCTTCATACTCGGCTTCATTATTCGTTACCATGTAATTTAGGCTGATAGCGAATTCAAATTATCTTCGCTCCGGGGACAGAAAGTGGATTCCAATTCCTCCTCCGTGAGTAATATCCATGTTGTGGTTGCCCTGCTAGTTCCGGTTTGGTTTGATATAGAAAAGATACATCTTGCGGTCCCGGATACACTGTTTCCCAGAGTCTCAACCATGAAATCCGCTAAAGCTTGTGCTTTGATTGCAGTTCGCGGCTTGAACTCCAATCCGAATTCACTGAGCTCGATTGCTCATTTAACCAATCTGCCAGAGGTTTCGGGCCTTTCCAGCACTTGCTTCAACGGTTTGTCTGTCACCACCGTGATTGGATGAGATTGAAAATATGGTTTCAGTTTCCATGCGGTAACAACAATTGCTAATGCGAACAATTCTATTTCCAAGTAATTTCTTTCTGCCCCATGTAGAACTCTACTCACATAGTGAATGGGTAATTGATGAGCTCCATTTTTCTTGATTAGTACCGTACTGATGGCATGCGAGGATACTGCTAGATATAGATACATCATTTCATTTTCCTCCGGTTTGGCTAACAATGGTGGGCTCACCAAATAATTTTTCATTTGTCTGAAAGCCTCCTCACATTCTGGCGTCCAAATGAAATATTTGCTTCGCTTCATCCCTTAAAGAAGGGAATGTTCTTTTCTGCAGATGTCGATATGAACCTTCCCAAAGCTGTCAAACGACCCACCAGACATTGTACGTCCCTCACTGTTCTTGGTGATGGTAGATCCAATACCGCCTTTATTTTATCAGGATTGGCTTCAATTCCTCTTTCATTCACCACATAACCTAGAAACTTTCTCGCCGTTACCCCAAAAGCACATTTCTTGGGGGTTTAATTTCATTCCGTAGGTTCTCATGATGGCGAAAGCCTCATCCAAATGTCGCACATGCTCCTCGGCCTTGAGACTATTCACTAGCATGTCGTCAATGTACACTTCCATTGACTTTCTAATTTGATGATAAAATATTTTGGCTACCAGTCTTTGAAATGTTGCTCTTGCATTCTTCAACCCGAATGGCATTACGAATGGCATTACCCTATAACAGTACACTCCAGTATCCGTGACAAAAGCTATTTTGCTCTGATCTTGCACTGCCATGAATATCTGGTGAAAACCACTTTTCGCATCCATCATGCTTAGCAATGCACATCCTGCAGTCGAATCAACCAGTAGGTCTATCCGAGGTAATAGAAAAGGATCCCTAGGACAGTGTTTGTTCAAGTCCATATAATCCACGCACATTCTCCAAGTCGCTTCTTTTTTCAAGACTAAAACGATAGTGTTCAACCATTATGAGAATCTTATCGAATAAATGTGTCGTGCTGCTAAGAGTTCTTGTACCTCTTTTTCAGTGGCTTCATTTTTCTCCTTGCTAAAATTTCGTTTCTTTTGCCATATCGGTTTTGCGCTCTTGTCTACAATCAAGCAATGTACTATGATCCTAGAGTCTATTCCGAGTAGATTGGAATCAGACCATGCAAATATATCTGAATTGTGTCTGAGTCAGTCCACCAGAGCCGCCTCTATAATTCGGTCCATTCCTGCCCCAATTTTTATTATTTTCTCGGTGTTCTCCCTAAATAGCTACACAATCTTGAATTCCCCTAAAGGCTCCATCTTACATTCTTGCCACTGTTTTAATAAATTACTCTCTGCTTTGTCCCGCGCCTGCTCTTTAGGCTCAAATCGCTTTCCATCTTCGTCTGTCTTCATTTTGATCTTCTTTTCTGTTTCCCTCTTTTCATTCGCAAACATATGACGTTTATTTGTCATCCTAGCTACTTATATCTAAATACAATATAAATGGTGTTCCCATAGACGGCGCCCATATTTTGGTCTTATTTCGTCAAGGTAACAGAACACAGTAAAATAATACAATTGGAATACAAATAACCAAAATAATGCTAATCCAATATAATAAACGGACTAACTTGGTCCGGAACACCTACTGTCTATTACAAGTATTGAATTGCTTTAGATATCCTAATTAGATAAATTAACGTGTATATCAAATTTAGGATATTCGATGTGCGCCTCGAACATGATTGGTTCGATGTGGTTATAGTTCAATGATAGTTGATTCGATGTGGTTGTATCGAATCCCGGTGGTTCGATATTGCTGTAACTCGAATAGGACTAATTCGATCTTGGTGTGGATCTGTAATGTCAGTGTCGAATGATGTGTAGTATCGAATAATAAAGCGTGTCGAGTAGTGATGTTCGATGTGGTAGTGGTTGGTACTAGGTTTTATCTCCCTCCTGAAAGGTCAATGGGCGGGGTATTTATAGACCCCGTCCCGTGGGGCCCTCCAAATGCAGGAAAATCCGCATCGAATTGTTGCTATTCGATACGGAAATCGCATCGAACAATACCTGTTCGATGCTCTCATATGAAATGGGCCTTACTGCTGGGCCGACCCAAATTCGAATCTGGGCCTATCTTAATATCTCCCCACCATACATATTTCAACTGGATAAGTTGGAATATTAGACTCCTATAGATATTATCCTAGATGTAGTTTGATTTTCAAAATTTAAAAACCAAAAGTCAAATTTCTAAATTTGTCAATCACTAATTTTATTTTTGTATTCACGTACTCGTGTAACTATAAAATGGGAACTTTAATAGTCAATAATCAAACTTATTGTTTTCAGGGAGAATTACATAAACCACCCTTATGTAAAAAAACTTAAAATGATTAAGACAACCTTACAACTTCAAATCATAGCAAAAACTAAAGTCTGCAAATAATTTATTTTTAATTCCAAGATATTATTTGTTTTTGATTTTTTTGTCTTTTTAAATGAAATAAATGCCTATTTTCGGAGGAATTAAAATTTATTTTTTATTTTTTTGTAAAATAAAAGAGGATCATGAATTCACACTCAACAAAATAAAATCGACAGTTTGTGTAATTTCTGAAATATGAGGGGTTGGTTTCTATAACTACCCCATAGTTCAACGGAGTTTGTGTAATTCTCCCTTGTTTTTAATGATAGTAAGTATAGATCGATGAGGTGAACTCTTAACTTTAACAATCCATAATATATTAATTTAGACGTATTATATATTTCATTTTTTCTATATCAATTTAAAATCATATCTATTCTATTTTTGTTTCTAGAAACGATTGTTGTTTTTTTTTTTTTTTGAAGGTAACGATTGTTGTATTTGTGAAACCAACTTCGCAAAGCGTCCTAAAAATACACACAAGAAATAGAATAATAGTACACCAACTTGACCACGTTATTTAAATTCAAGTAATTGTTGAAGATTCTCCAATACGATGGAATCTTGTGGTGAGAAGAAAAGGTTGTCATTTTGGTAAGAACAGACCAAGTGGGCATCTTTTTCTCTTTCCAAAATTTGCTCTCTTTGTTAGAGCAGATGAGATCTTAGCCCATATCTAGCGTTGGGTCCCACCAGATTCCTTATCTTTAAAACCATTGATTGATTATTATCTAAGATGCCACTAATTTCATCATCAATTTGACAATTTCCCTAAAACCCATATATCACGTTATTTATAATATAATTATATATATACATAAGGTTATGTCACCTCATATATCAAGTAATCGTAGTGATGCTACGTGTCTGAATATGGTTTTTTTCTTTTAACAGCGGTAACGAAAATTCATAAACTAACCCCGAGATCATATAGAAATGCAGGTCGGGACTAGTGAAAAAATCGCGTCGTGTACATGTCATACTCATATCATACAAGGCAAAATGCGTCAAGCAAAACGAATAGCTTATTCAAGCTGCACAAAAAGATGGTTGCAAAGAAGAGTCTATTTGGACCTGATTGGATCACATTCATTCCGAAACTAAAATGGTTCATTGTTTACGGAATAGGCTAAAAGTTCCAATCGAGTTTAAGCATGTGAAAGTTAAAGTATTTTCACATTATTATTAGGTATAAGTATTCAAGAGATGTTAAACTTTATTTTTCTTATCAAGTTATAATAATGCTATGCTAGCTGGAGTACATATTCTTATCTGCTACTATAGGTATTTCTACTGTACATTGATGGATACTTATGTGTATTAGGTTACCAAAGAGTTTTTCCATTTATTATTGTAAACAGTGCTAAAGATTATGACTTAACAACAAATTTGGTGTTTCACAAATTATCCCTCGTGTTATTCCTAATTGACAAATTAGTATAGCATTATGCCTAATTGTAAATCACACCCTAGCCAAATCCTCATGACCTCGAAACGTAGCACAAGACTTTGATTTTCAATTTTGTAGTCCATATAAAAACATCCTTACTATTTCTAATATTCAATTTTTATTTTTTGGAAATTTATATGAAATGTACTATTTCTATAAACATAATTGTAGTAGTGTAAACAAAGTATAAACAACATATTACAAAATGTAACTTAAAAAAGATTTTTTTATGAAAAGAGGGAGTTTGGTTCTTTCCTGATAATGCACGTGAAGTCGAGATTCTTAGGATTGATCAGATGGTATTCGAATCTGAGCGTCATAATGCTCTCATGATGATCTTTGATTCTTTCCTTTCTCATAACTGGAGCGCATGCATCACTAGACATTCTGAAAATTCAGAAACTTTGGAACCGTTGGTCCAAATCGCGTGTATATTTTACGTCTAGACATTATAATTTCGTGGTACATTATGACTTATTAGTGCTACTTTACGTCGTTGATCTCATATTGTAATTTGCAACGTGGAGTAACTCTCGTTACTCCGTTAGTTGATTTGTTTTTATGCAAATTACCTTCATGCAATAGATGTAAATTCTCTCCTTCTTAATACTCTATATGGGGAGATTTCATGATTTTTTTGTGATTTGTCAATTTGACATAATAAAGGGAGCAATTTGTTAAAAACCACAATAAACAAACACATTCCACAAAAAAGGGGTTCAAAATACAAATACGCGACGACTTAAAAATGTGCGTTACAGAAAAGAAAAAAGAAAAAACTCGTCCTTGTTTTTCTTTCTTAACAGAATCTTCTTCTTTCCCTTTCTCTTTCCTCATTTCACACTCACACACTTTCTCTCTCTACAACCATTTTTGCTCTCTCTCTCTCTCTCTCTCTCTCTCTCTCTGTCATTTACATATGCAATTTCACACACAATACACAAAAAAAGTAGTGAGCAATTTTTTTTTATTTTTTATTTTTTGAAAAAAATCGAAGATCTGGCTGAAAATCAATGGAATCGGAGCTGAGTTTAAATCGCAGAATGAAAATCGAGAAGGTTAAAAATCTGGAAAATTACCTTAATAGGCTCGAAGAGGAATTGAGGAAAGTCGGAGCCTTCAAGAACGAGCTTCCTCTTTGCATGATGCTCCTAACCGACGGTTTCTTTTTCTTTTCTTCTTTTGAAATTTAATTTTGAGTCGTGTGTGTGTTTTTGTAGGGTTTATGATTTTTTTTTTTTTTTTTTTTAATTTTCTTGCAGCTATAAAGGTAGTAAAGGATGAGCTGAAGTCGAATTCGGAGCCGATTTTGGAAGAATTTATACCGTTGAAGAGTAGTGGTGATGAAATTGAGGAAAAAAAGGATAATGTTGTTGTGAATAATAATTGTAAAGATAAGAAGGATTGGATGAGCTCATTTCAGTTATGGAATAATTGTGATGATGATAATAATAAAGTGACATTAAAGTTAGATGACAAGGTATGATTTGTTGTTTAATTGACCTCATTTTTGTTAATTCGCCTCGATTTTATGTGTTTCTGAGTCGTTTCGTTGTCGTTGTTGTCGTTGTTGTTGTTGATGATGATGAGTAGAAGAATTGTGAAGAACAAGGGAGGAGAATTGGAGGAGGAAGGGCAATTGTGCCTTTTAAGGAGTGTGGGCTTTCACTTGCTCCACCTGAAATCAAGAAGTGCGGGGAGGAGATTGATCTTGTGGCGGAATCCGGTGCTATTGAACGGTTGAGTCCGAAGGTTGGAGGAAATGCCAGGAAACAGAGGCGGTGTTGGTCGTTTGAATTGCATCGTCGTTTCATTAATGCGCTCCATCAGCTTGGTGGTGCTCAAGGTTTGTGTCTTGATTGAATGATACTTGTTCGATTTTGTTGGAAATTTGATATAGGATGAACTTGGTCTTGTACATGGATCAACGTTTCGGCTTTGCTACATGTTTCGGTCAGCTAGAAAATTAGAAGCGTTTCGCTATGTTTTGGGAAGTTTGTTTCACTCTTGAGTAGTAAATGTTGGGATATTGTAAACTTGTTGAACTTGAGAATTTTGTTGGAAATTGGATAAGGTGAAGTTGGTTTGAGTAGGAACTAACTAGGAAATGCGGGGATAATGTGAACTTGTTTGATTGATTTATGACTTGTTTCTTGTCTATATGGATTTTATATCGAATTTCAAAACTCTTGGAGAGACTCATTGAGCTAGTAGTATATGTGTTTTTAGCTTTACATGTTCTTTCTTTTTGTCTAATTGTGTGCTCTGCATTGCAGCTGCTACTCCTAAGCAGATCAGAGAGCATATGCAAGTCGATGGGCTTACCAACGACGAAGTCAAGAGTCATTTGCAAGTGCGTTTTCTTTTGTTTTGGTTTCTGTCGACTCATTCGTCTTAAGACCTTGACACTTACATTTAGTTAATATCTTTGCTTTGTTTCAGAAGTACCGCCTTCACAATCGACGAGTTTCTTCCACAACAAACTCCTCGTCCATTCAACCTACTACGACCTCAAAGCAGAGCAATTCAAAGTCAGATTCTCCGCACGGCCCTCTTCACTTACCTGGATCCTCCTCACGGTGTACTTCTTTGACGGGAGGCGATGGCCTGGAAGACGAAGACGACGTGAAGTCGGAGAGTCACACAAACTTACCTAAAAGTGATCATTCATAGATTGGCCACCATGAGTCTTTTTTGCTGATACAAAGAAAGATATTCTTATGTAACGAACTTAGTATACTATAATACATATATGAAGGGGCAGAGTTGTATTAATCGTGACAGGATTAGACTTTATAGAGTTGTATTTTTTTTTTGTGAGAGGACTTTAATCAGTTTTATGTAAAATTTTGAGTACTCTGTTGCATGGAAAATTTAATGGGATTGTGAACATTTGATTGCCTTTTTTCTTCGTGGAAATTGTTTTACAATGAGATATTACTTAAAACTAAAAAATTATAATGAGACGTGTCTTTATAAAGATAGGTTCTAATTAACTCATTAAAAATGCAAAGCTATTCATCCTACGAACAATTTTTTGTCTGTAATCGATTACTATGTATGTGTGCTATTCTATTTCATGTAATTGCAAAAAGCATGATTTAATTATGCCTACAAAATATTGAAAAAGGTTACGTGACTATATTCTATAGACAGGTGACAGAGTAAGATTTGTAGTAATCTCTAAAAGACATTGGTTATTACCGCCACTAATTAAACTACTTTTTAGTCGGATTTAAGGTTTGTCGGGTGGCAGCTAAGTAATATAATATATTTTATTCACTTTCATTTTCATAAATATTAAACAATTATTTGGAATCTACATATGAAACTGCAGGACACGTGTAAACAAACAAAAATATAGTCAAAAAAAAGAATCTTCATCCGTTCAATCTTCATAAATTTAGGGAACCTCTGTCCCAACAGTTGGTTCCAGCTTCTTTAATTCCTTTTGGTTGAACGGGTTTATTATTTGTTTAATTAATTACTAGTTAAAATTATTAGTTTAGACTTTAGACTTTAGACTTTCGTCAAAGAAAATTCTCCTTGTAACGAAGCTAAGCCATAAAATAGTCTAAAATAATCTTAATAGGGTTTTCTTCATAGCAATAAATATCAACCAAAATTGAGTTAATAAGGAAACTTCCACACCCCAAAGATATTTATGAATATATCAAAATGTTTCCAAATTCAACGAAATATATACGTACTTTTTGCATCCATATTTTTTAATGAATTGTTCGCATAATTTTTAAAAATTAGTCGTTGCAAAATGTTTCCAGAAACCTTGATAATTGCTTTGTATAACTAATCGTCTTGCAACTTTTTTCCAATTTGTTGTACAAAGATAGAGAAAAAAGGCAATTGAGCATTTGAGCTAATTCGAAAGCTAACCATCATGTGCTTACGTCGAAAAAAGCACTTCAAATAGTGGACTTTATACTAGCCATTAAATTAATTCGAAAGATAATCTTGTTAATTATGGATAAAATAGCCTTTTTAGATGCTTATCAGCCATAAAAACTAAATATGTCGGGTCCACAAAACTAAGCTCTTATATATATATATATATATATATATATATATATATATATATATGTGTTGGACTTTCTCTGGACCGTAAGAGATCAATCTTTCCAAAATATATATTTTGTTGATCTTCATACCTAACCATTTACTCAGTCAAAAAAAAAAAAATACCTAACCATTTACAAAAATAAATAGAATTTGTTGTGATGTTTATCCAAAATGCTTGCGAAACAGTCCCTTTCACAAACAACTAGATGTTGCCCATAACTCAAAGTTCCTCCGATGTAGAACAACTATAATCAACAACTAAATGTAATAATTCATCCAAGAAAAAACGAAACCACTAAATGCGGCCAATATAGTTTAAGAAAACCTAGCCTGGGAGATACATGATCTTTTTTTCTAGAATGCCTAAATGGAGTGCGTGGTTCTTAGTTCTAAATTCATCTTTTTTCATAAGCTTTAATCATAGACTTCAAATTTATCATGGTTTGCTTTTAGTTGATTAATCAATATTAATATATTTTTAATAAATATATTTTCAATTTTAGGTTAATCAATTAATTTTGTGATATGTGGAATATATAAAAAAAAGCTTGGTGAAATAGCTTAATGCAGCTTAGACAATGTGTAAGTTAAAAACATGATCCTTCCTTTAATTTTTTTTTAAATTAATACCGGATAAATATTGTATAATGTCTTTTAAGAAAATCTGAACTCTTTTTTTTTTCATGTACTTTTTATTACCGGAATAGATTTTATGAAGCTTATGCTCTTTTAAAATTATGATACTTAGTTTGTTCAAATGTACAACAACAAGAAGCATGTAATTTCGATAATTGGGGTAGGCTATATGAACCATAACTCGAGTTAGCTGCAAGCATTCGTTTCTGTTGAGAAATACATCTCCCTTTAGGTCTCTAAGCTTCAGGGAATTTCGCAAAGTTGGTCCTTTAAAGAATCCACTTTTCAAAATTAGTCCTCTAAAGTGGCAAGGGCCGTTTTTAGTCCTCTAAAGAAACTTAGTTTCAAAATTGGTCCTTTTTCGTTGAAGTTACGAATCTACCCTTCATTTCATTTTTTTTCCTTCAATTTTGATTCAAATCTTTTGAGTTATTAAATGCATACCCAATAAATCTTATATTAAATTAAAGGAGAATTGAAAAATTAATGCCCATATTATAAAATAAATAAAATTTCATTTCTAGTTACTTATAAAATATTTATAAAGTTTAAAATTTTGATTATATAATATCAAGTAATATATTTTTTTTCATTCTCTTGACGGATTCCAAAATAGAAGAAAATGAGTATTTGAAACCAAAATTTAAATCACTTATATATCTTTATGTGATAAAAGAAATATTATATTTATAATAATATATCTTTATGTATTAAAAAAATTATATTTAATTCCAGAATATATATAAATATAATATATATATATATATGTGTATTACAATATATTTATATCTATTATATCTATTACAATATGCAATATATACATAAAAAATGTTTAATTTAAAATATATTACTTTTTATTTTTGAAAAAAAAAAACATCATCGTGAAGATGATCGGCGTCGGGGGCGGGGGTGGGGGGGTAAGGACGATGATGGGTGTGGGGGTGGGCGGAAGGGGCGGGGTGGGTGGGTGAGGACGATGATGGGTTCAGGCGGGGGGGGGGGGGGGGGGGGGGGGTAGGTGGGTGCAGGACGATGGTTGTTTTTTTTAAAAAAAAACTCTAGATATAAATATATTGTAATACATAATGATTATTTTTTTTATATATATATATATATATATTCTTGAGAAACGAAATTTAATTTGAAATCTTCCCATAGTTTATTGAACCTAAGAAGTATATAAAATATAGAGGTTTATTTTTAGGATGTTAAAATATGGTTATTATAAAATTGTGGGGTGTAAATATAATTATTCAAAAGATAAAAAATAAAACTAAAAAAAAAATAAAACAAATGAAGGGTAGATTCGTAACTTCAACGAAAAAGGACCAATGAGACACAATAGAGGACCAATTTTGAAACTAAAGTTGCTTTAGAGGACTAAAAATGGCCCTTGCCACTTTAGAGGACTAATTTTGAAAAGTGGATTCTTTAAAGGACCAACTTTGCGAAATTCCCCTTCGCAAAGTTGGTCCTTTAAAGAATCCACTTTTCAAAATTAGTCCTCTAAAGTGGCAAGGGCCGTTTTTAGTCCTCTAAAGAAACTTAGTTTCAAAATTGGTCCTTCATGTTGTTTCGTACAACTCTTATCCATGTTTTCTTCGGTCTTCTTCATGCTCTATTCGTGTGTCACAAGTCAAAAGTTTCAACAAGTCGAACTGGTGTCTCTAAGAGTCTATGTTTAACATGCTCGTACCATCTTAAGCGAGATATTCTCGCTAATGAGAGTGCCACACCAACTTGTGACAAATATCTTTAGTACATAACTTGTCTTTTCTGGTGTTACCACACATCCACTATAACATTCGCATCTCAGTAGTTATGTTCATCTTATGCGAGTCAGCATGCAAGTCTGATGGTTATCCAATAGAGCTTTCCTTTAAGCTTTATGAAAAAGTTACAATCTCATAGAATTTATGTCGTATTTTGTACATTCAGCTTGAATGCGGTGGTTGATATCACCATCTAGCTCGCCATCCTTTTGCAATATGGGATCCAATTATAAAAAATACGAGCTTCTCGATATCTTTTGGCCTTTCAACTGGACTACTACATCGTCAATTTTGTCTTGTTTGCTAATTTTGCATTAAAGGTACACTGTTTTTGTTCGATTTAATTGAAAGTCTCGTGCTTCCAATGTTTGTCTCCATAGCTCTAATCCGTCGTTAACATTTGCACACGTCTCATCTGACAAAGCTTGCTTAGCAGCCATAAAACTAAGTTAATTTAATTCCAAGCTCTTTTGTTGAGCTTGCTTGGATCTTAAGAGGTCAATCTTTCCAAAATATTATGTTGATCATCATACCTAACCATTTACAAAAACAAATAGAATTTGTGGTGATGTTTTTTAAAATACTTGTCAAATAGTCCTTTTCAAATGAAGAAAGAATCTTCACGACAAGATATAATGAGTGTCCCACTTTGATCGCATCTTACAAAAAGATAGAACAAAAATTATTAGGTAAAATCGTTTTGAGTGAAAAATGTCAAGCCACCAAACAAAGTGCCCTACTTAGGATCAATAAGTTGACAAACCAATCATGCATCGTTGTAAAATGGACCCAAAATCGAGCGTAAAACAACCCAAAGATTTTACATGGACAATCATAAATTACTTTAAGATAAAAACCAATGAGAAAAGTAGAAGAACTTCGCCATGTGAAAACCACAAGAATTATAAATCTAAAACTCCAACCTAAGTAAAATCACACAACTCTCTATTTTACAGTGTTGTAGGGAGTATAATCTTAGCTTACCAAACCTAATGGAAGCCCGTTACCAATCTTGTATAATATGGATTTCAGACTTAGTCCGGATCGAATATGGCATTACACCAACTCTTCCAAATGATCACTAGCTCATGTTACCATTTTCCTTCTCTGTTTCAGATCCAATTTCTTTTTGAGCACAAGCTTTGCTAAATTCGGCTTGCCTTCTCTATTTAACCCATACATAACTTGTCGAAAGTTGATCGTACTGGGAACCATCCCGCTACTCAACATGTCCGATATAAGCTCAATGGCATCTTCGGACTTGCCTACTCTGCAGAGGCAATCTATGAACATCGAATAAGTCTTGAAATCAGGTGACGGCCCATGTAACTTTAGACAATGGAAAACACTCCAAGCATCTGCTGCTTTCCCCATTCTAACATATCCGCAAATCAGGGCCGAATAAGTGACGATGCTAGGCTGACAACCCTGTTCTTTCATTTCCTCTAGAGCTGCAAGAGCTTTGTTAATCTCTTTCTCTTTAAAATAGTGAATTATTAGAGATGTGTATACATGAATAGTTGGATATATGCCAGCCTCCTTCATGGATTTGATCTTTGCCAACGCCTCGTCTGCTCGTTTATTCCGTAGCAAACCGTGAATCAAGCTACCATACGTGTACTGGTCGAAGATACCCTTTTCGGGGCCCACTTCATCAGTTAAAGCTAAAGCATCTTCCAACTTCCCTGATCGGCACAAGGCCCGAAAGTAAAACGAATACGCTAGGGGGACTGAGAAACCAAATTTTTGTAAAGATTCAATGCAGCTTTTGGCTTCCGACAATTTATTGTCTTCACATAAACAACCGATGTAAGTTTCAACAAGTTCTTTATCAGGAACATACCCAAATCCAACCATTTCGTGGTATAAATGGACCGCTTCATTGATATTCCTACCTTTTTTTTCACAAAGAGAGGTGATCAAAGAACTGTACGTACTTTTTGTCGGCTTGCAATCAGAAAGTTTCATTTCTTCGAATATACTCAAAGCAATGTCTGTCAACCCCGTTCGACCATACTGCATTATCATGACCGTCCACGTATCGGATGTTATTGAGTAGCCTCTTCTCCTCATTTCGTGAAAGAGAGATCTCATATATTTAAAATCTTTTCCCTGACCGGCGAGTTTCATAGCCATGTTGTAAGATTGTGCATTGTGAGTGTATCCAAGCTGCTTTTCAACCCATGAGAAAAACTTTAAGGCAACGCCACCATTTAACCGAGAATTACGTAAAATTTCCACCACAAATTCTGGAGTAAACTGGAACAAGCCTTTTTCCAATTTTTGTTGTATTAAGCACCAATCACCCGAGGATGATAATATATTGCAAATTTCTAGTATATCGTCGTTGCTATAGGATCTAGATGCTGACTCTGTCAAGCAACCCACCAACCTCCGTTGCTCTACTTGGTGAAGTTCGGATAAGCTAATGGGTTCTGGTTGATTACACTGTTCAGGACCATCAATTACCATTTCAGGCATGAGCTTCATTGCTTCGATTTTATCTATTCCTCCTTTCCTGTCCAAATAAGACCTAAATAGCTTGAAGATATCATCTGGAATATTCACTTCACAAAACTGCATCTCATTGAAAACCTTGATATGCTCGTCTGTTTTGGGAATTTTACAAAGCTCCTTAATGAAAATTGTATACTGTTTCAAACTAGCTTTCTTTTCATTTTCGACCATACTCTTGAAAACTTTCCATGCTTCAAAAACTTGATTTTGACGAACATAACCTACAGCAACGGCAGTCATTGCCACAGTATCCAACTCAATTCCCGTTTCAACCATTTCATTGTACAGCTCCATGCCTTTTCGAAACTCATTTTTCCAAAAGAGGTGCTGCATCAAATTTGTGTAGACAGAAATTGAAACATCTCCAGCATCCTTCATCTCTTGAAAAAGATTAAGTGCATCACAGACTTTGTTTCGTCTCAAAAATGTGCTAATGAGAACACCATATATCTTTGGATCAAACACATTCCTTTTCTTCATTATTTCCACCATCTCCATTGCATCTCCAATTCTATTGGCGCTACAAAGTCCTTTCACCAATATTTCAAAAATGGCAGTGTCGAGGTCAATATTCTTATTCTTCATGTCACGAATCAGTTCTAAGGCTTCTGTGATTCTCCCTGCAATACAGAAACTCTTTAGCATCAAACCGTACACGTGAGATTCTGGAATCTCAGAGACACTTATCATGTTATCACCAACCAAATGGACTGCATCAACATTTCCACACAGTGCAAAGCATTTAAGTAATTTCTTATACACCCGCATATCAATATTCACTTCGTTTTGTATCATTTCCTTGTAGAACTCCAACGCAAGCTCCGATTTTCTAGCATCGCATAGAGCACGCAGCATTATCCCATAAGCAACACCATCGGGTCTAAAACCAGCTTTCTTCATATTCTCAAACATCAACAAGGCTCTACCAACTAACTTCACTTTCCCGTAATGCAAAACAAGAAGCGTCCACGTCTTAACGTTCTTCTCACAACCACTTTTCTCCATCTCCTCCACCAACTTCTCAATCAAAGCCAACTCCTTAGCTTCCCCCGCAACACTAATCATCGTGTTGAAAGTGTCGGTCGTGTGATCAAACCCTTTCCTCCTTGTCATCCAATCAAAAAACCTCAACCCCAAACGCGGAAGTTTAAAGCATCTCTTCAACACCTTGTCGACAACCTCCTCGTTGTATTCAAAATTCGCCTTTTCGAGCTTCTCCTCCATCTCGCCTCCGCCCCTAACAATCTCGGTGATCGCATGTACCATTGGACTAACATCTTGGAATCCAATTCCACCAACAACCCACTTCTCGTTACCTCGTAAAATCGATGAATTCTCCGTCTTTACCTTCTCCTCGGCATTTCCACAAACACCTTGTAGTTCCCCTGCTTTCAACTTGTTTTCACTGGATATTGAAAACCCATATGGATCATTCTTATTATCAACATCAATAGTATCAGTTCCTAGTATACTTACAATTTCATTGAACAATGGGACAAAATCATTATTTGATTTTGTGGGATTTTGATGTGATGTGCATTTGGGCAAAGTTGAAAAGCTAAGACATTTAACAATTTTGTGAATTTGGTGGGAAAAATTGCAATAGGCATTTGAGCTCTTAATACGTAGCTGATTCATTTGGAATTCAGTAAGAGAAATGATATTGCACAACTATATATATTGCTACATGTTAATTCAAGGTAAATAATATTCTTTTTTAAACATATGATACTTGTATTATATTAAATCAAGAGGAATTTTTTGAGGTATAAAAATATACCTATGTTAGTCTTTTGATGTCATTGCCTAATTTTTGGGCTATTTATGTTGCACGATTACGAATCCATGAATAAACGAGCATGATATGGTATATTTTTTTTGTAGGTGTCATTTAACTATTTGTGTTGTGTGGCGATTTTGCCTATATGTTTTGGGAAAAAGTTGTAACGTTGTTAAATTGAGCACAAAAAGGCAATAGTGGGGAGAACTCTATTGTATCGCAATCGCTGTGTTAGTCTTTGCCGTGTTAACTATTTTTGCGGGTGGATTTCGTTATCATAAAGCTGCCCCAAATTTAGTGGTCCTAATAGGACTTGGAGCCTTATGATGTAAGCTTGACTGCTTCAGTGAGTTAATTCGAGATTGTTTTTTTTTTTTTTAAATCAGCACTCATATTATAAATGGCCAACAGACCAACCAACATAGTTAGATAATTCATACATGCGCATGACAACTGAGAATCAGAAGCAGATTAAACAGAACTCTTCTCAACTATTTCAAAAAGCTATCCATTATCGCCTTCTTGCACGAGCTCAGCCCCCGGATTGAGTAAAGTCGCGTCTCTCGCCAACACATGAGCTTCTTCATTATTTTCTCTTGAAATCCAGAAGAAACCCCAACGTTGTGGTCCAACTTGACTCCACTCCCGTACGATATCGGTAATGAAATTTGCATGATCGCCATGAACATTCATCGGAAACCAAATATCGTGCATCACACCCAAACAATCCCCCTCAACAACAATTTTCTCCCATTGTTCACCTTGCGCAAGTTGAATCGCGCACCAGATCGCATTCGCCTCAGCGTTTCTAGGTTGCATGCACCCAATCACACACCGTTTAACCCTCCTCACAATCTGGTCCAGGTGGTCATATACAATGATGCCAATGCCCGTCGCGCCCCTCTCACGATTTATTGCTGCATCAACACGGATTTTGAACCACGGGGCCGAGAATATCACGCGCGTTGGACTAAGAAAATCTGGTGTGTTTATTCTTCCACAAAGGCCGCTGGTCCAGGTCCCCACGTCGCACTAACAAAGTTTAATTGACAATGGTGAAGAAGCAAGCTCGCCGGCGACAATGCGATTCCGATTACCCCACAACGCCCAACATGTAGTAATTATTTTAGTCATCACATCAATGCCGTGCTCCTTCGCTGTCCGTTTTAACCAATGCAAACACTCCTCACCCTCCCGCCATAGCATCGACGTCCGAATGTAAAGAAGAGCCCAAACTTGTCGCGCAACATGGAACGTCGCCACACAGTGCCTGATATCTTCATTCCCCTCGTGACAAACTGGGCAATCCACCTCAATATTCATACGCCGCCGTTTCAAAGCAAGTCGTGTAGGAAGAATCGAATGGCACATCCGCCAACTGAAAAGATTAATTTTTGGCGGAATTTTTGGCTTCCAAATCACACTCCAGTTCTCCACCAAACTGCTGCTACTACCCATATCCTCCACTTCCATGTGCAAACCCCTCACAACTGTGAGATGATAAGCACTCTTAACCGTGAATAAGCCGGAACTCGAGTAGTGCCAAATCTGTCTATCCACGGCTTCCCTTCCCCCAAGTGGCAGCGCAAGGATCGCTGATACATCATCCGCCCAAAATATTTGACGTATAAGATTAACATCCCACGTCCCAGTCTCCTCGTCACGTAGCCCCGACACCCGATAGTTTAGATATCCCTCAACTGGTGGCTTCAAGACCTTAAAAGAGTTCGGCCTTGGAATCCACGCGTCCCCCCATATTCGAATCCTATCACCATTGCCGATGCGCCATCTCAAACCCGCCTTAACAATTTTAATGCTCGCATGGATGCAACGCCACGAGAATGACGGAGTAGAGCCAATTTTTGCCTCAAGAATAGTCGACGTGGAAAAATATTTTGCTTTATACACTTTTGCCAACAAACTCTCCGGATTATCAAATATCCTCCAAACCTGTTTTGCTAATAAAGCCATGTTGAACGCCTTCAAATCACGGAATCCCAAACCCCCGTCCCTTTTGCTTGCATTCATTTTCTTCCAAGTAAGCCAATGGATTTTTTTATTTGTTCCACTACCCCACCAAAAGTTACTAATCATTGATTCTATCTCCTTTATTAAAGTGTCAGGAAGACAGAAACAACTCATAGCAAACATCGGTATGGCTTGCATGACGGCCTTAATTAGTATTTCCTTCCCTGCAATAGATAACTTCTTCTCCTTGTACCCCTTTACTCTGTCCCAAATCCGATCCCGAATATAATCAAATATTTCTTTCTTCGACCTCCCTACCACCGCCGGCATCCCTAAGTACTTGTTATGAGTGTCGGCCACAAGTACACCCAAAATACCTGCCACCTCGTCTCGAATTGGGTCGCCAGTGATTGCACTAAAAACCAACACGGATTTCTCTAAATTGATTTTTTGCCCAGACGCCAATTCGTATTTTCCCAAAATATTCCTAAGCTCAATTGCCGCCTCCCTCGTTGCCTCACAAAATATCAGAGTGTCATCCGCAAATAGGAGGTGTGAAACAGTTGGCGCAAGACGTGCAACTCGAACTCCCTTAAGGGCCCCGCGAGATTCAGCATCCCTAATTAAAGCAGAAAAAGCCTCCGAAACAAAAAGAAATAAATAAGGCGAGAGAGGGTCACCCTGACGGATGCCTCTTTCCGGAGTAACCGCACCAAACTCATTCCCGTTAACTAAAAAAGAATATGAGACTGATCGAACACACAACATAATAAGTGCAACAAAACTCTCAGAAAAACCTAACCTGAGCATAGCCCGTTCCAAAAAGGACCACTCGACCCTATCATAAGCTTTGCTCATGTCCAGTTTGAGAGTCATCGCCACCTTTTTTCCTGTTCTCTTCGTCTTAAGATAGTGGTTAATCTCAAAAGCAACTAAGATATTGTCAGTAATTAAACGTCCAGGAATAAAAGCAGATTGAGACTCAGATATAATAGAAGGTAAGATCACTTTTAGTCTATTAGTAATAACTTTAGATGCAATTTTGAAACATACATTGCTATGACTAATAGGGCGGAATTGATTCACAAACTCAGGATGGTCACACTTTGGAATAAGCACAATATTGGTAAAATTCATGCCTTCGGGGAGAATTTTGTGATTAAGAAAATCAAGACAGAATTTTGTAACATCCGAACCAACGACATGCCAATATTTTTGATAAAAAATCGCAGAAAAACCATCAGGACCAGGAGATTTAAAGGGATACATGTGAAAAAGAGCCATTTTTACCTCGTCTGCATTGTAGGGTTGGTTCAGGGTTTGATTCATCTCCTCAGAAACACGAGGCTGCATCACATCCATAACTCCCTCAATATCCTCAAAACTTGGCTGCTCGGAATGAAAAAGAGAAACAAAATAATCCTGAATAACAGCTTCCACCTCATTTTGTTTATCCCGCCAAATCCCGTCGACACCTCTAATTCCCCGGATCTCATTTTTCTTTCTTCTCTCGGATGCCCTAGAATGGAAAAAAGACGTATTCCTATCCCCTTCACGCAGCCATTGAATCTTTCCCCTCTGTTTCCAGTATGTCTCCTCTTGTGCCAGAATTCTCTCTAGTTCCCTTTTTAATGCTATCTCTTTCCCCTTAGTCTCCTCAGTAATGGTACCATGTCGAAGTCCCGAGATCTCTTTCGTAAGGTGTTCTATGCGTTTCTTTAGACTTTCCCCGGATAGCTTCGACCACATCCCTAGACCCCTACTGGATTCCGCCAATTTATTCATTAAGGGCTGCCCCGCCATGCCAGGAGCATGCCAAATATCTTCAATTACCCCACGACATTCAGCTCCAATCGCCCACGCGGCCTCAAACCGGGATCTTTTTTTCTTTCGCCACACCGTCGTTGGAACAGCCTCATTAGAGCAAGAAATAAGGAGGGCTGTATGGTCCGAGTAAATGGTGTCAACATGAGACACGTGTGTCATAGTAAAAGCCGAAGTCCAGCGACTATTAACACACGCTCGATCGAGCCGAACCCATACTGTGCGTGGACTCGGCCAGCGGTTGCACCAAGTAAATGCTGATCCCACAAAACTGATGTCCTCAAGGTCTGCATCCCCGAGTGCTGTACGAAAATTCCTAATTTGCCAACTCGCCCTCGGAGTCCCTCATTTCTTCTCACTATTATGGAGAATTTCATTAAAATCTCCCGCGCATAACCACGGTCTCGCCGATGCTTGACTTAATCGTCTAAGAAGATCCCATGATATATTTCGTCGCGCCACATCCGGTTCCCCATATAAACCCTTAAATCTCTACTCGTTACACCCATCTGAACCTAACACCATAACATCCATGTGATATTTTGAAAAGCTCACAAGCCGTGCCTCCGTATCCTTTTTCCATAATAGTGCTAAACCGCCAGATTGCCCCACTGCTTCAACTGCTACGCCAAAATAATTCATACTATCTCTAATGTCCTCTAATTTCTTTTTGGTCAACCGAGTCTCCATCAAGAAAATTAGAGAGGGACTATGGTGGAACACCGTACGCCGGAGTTCTTGAACTGTCCAAGGGTTCCCCAGGCCCTGACAGTTCCAAGATAATATTTTCATTGTGATCGGCGAGACTGCACTGCATTCTCCGCCGTTGAGATAGTTTTTTCTTCCTCCCCTCCCTTCATCCTTTTCTGATTTCCCGGGACTTTATTGCCATCCTCCAGTTCTTTCCTTTTGACCAGCGCCCCGGATTTTGTTCCGCTGATCGATCCTCCGGATATATACCTGTTCGGTGTACGTTTAATCCGTACTTTTCTTGCGGTGTGTACGCCTTCGAGCTCCTTCGAGGCGTGTTGTTGATGCGCAACAACAGCTAGAACCCGTCCCCATACTTTCTGCTCCACTTGCATATTTTCCGTATCTCCAGGTAACGATTCTAATTCTATCCCCCTGTCTAAGCTCGCAATCTGGACTGTCCGGGCTTGTTTCGCTGTTTCAGCTGTCCCCCCGTCATTCGCCTGACTTTCTGAATTTTTGTTTAGCACTGCATTCACTCTACTTTCAGTCTCTCCTTGTGCTTCAGCACCAATACCTTGCTCCAGCCCCTCGGAATGTGAGTTCTCCACTGAACTCTTCAGTCCCGACCCCGTTACATGTATCCTTGAATCTGATCCTGCTTCCCATATGTTCAACCCCCGCTGACTGCTGTACTCTCGAGTCATATTCAGTCTGCTCCTCCCCAGCCTGTCACGTTCAGGGCTGTTCCTCCTGATTATACGGTTTGGATCCGCTCGAACATTGGTGTCTCTCATCCACGCCCCATAAGGCAAATTGTGTATGTCTTTCAAATCAACATTCGTATCATACCGTTTGTCACAGTCGTACATGATATGTCCTATGACGCCACAAACATAGCAAAAATTAGGGAGATGTTCGTAGGTGAAACGCGCAAGCATCTCATCTCCCTGTTTGTTGCAAATTTTCAAGCAACGAAGTAATGGTTTGCGAACGTCAATCTTCACCCGGATACGCATCGCTTCGCCCCAAGGCTCTTTCGGGTCCAGTTCTTCGAAGACCCCCAACTGTGTGCCAATGATTTCAGCTATATCCGGAGTCTGGCGAATTATAGGGATATCATGCACCCGGATATTGAAGCTGCACCAATTCAAATCCACCTGTAATGGGTTCTCCTCCGGATCAATGGTGTTCAGAATCAGTATATGGTTATCAAAAAACCATGGGCAGCCCTCCATCACCCTTTTCTTGTCAATGGCGTGGTGAAACTGAAAGAGAATACGGTCGTGCCCAATCCGCTGAATCTCCAGCCCCTTGCGTGCCTTAAAAACTGATTTTATCACGGCGCTGAATGCGTTAAAATTGAACCCCCCCAGTCTTAAGTAGTCGACCAACCATCAACAACTCGGAAACCTCGTTTGACTTGTTCCATGGTTCATCCCCAACCGTAACCTGTTCCTTCTCTGTTAATCTCAGGGTTTTACGTAGCTTCTCAATTTCGGCCTCCATGCACACGTCGTTATGAGGATATAGGCGAAGTTGTATGGACCGTGATGAAGCCTTGAACAAAAAATCTGAATGAACCCTAGAACCGACCCTGCAGCAATCAAGGAAATATGAAGGTGAGAAGTAACAGAGGGATAAAGGAATTGGAAGACCTGGACGACACAACGAAACGAAAAAGAGAATTGAAGAAAACAAAATCTTAGCCCTAAAAGAAAAACCACTGCCGCAAGACAAAAGAGAACGGGGCCAAAGCGAACGATTATCCTTCACTGTTATGACGCCGCCCTGATTAGTCGAAGAAGGCCTTAATGAAAGGCACGCTATTCTCTCACTGTGGAAGACAAAACCCTCAAGAAGAGAGACTTAATCTCATACATGAAAGTAATTCGAGATTGTTAATAACACATTTTATCAGGAGAAAAAAAATTGCTAATTGAGTGTGTTATTTGGTGTTAAACAATTGCAATATTGCTAATTTAAAGGTATATCAATCAGTTCACGACTTGCCATTTTATGAAAACTTGACAAAAATAGGTGGGACATCTATATTTGTTCAGTCTTCAATTTTGATGGGTCAATACATTCAGATTAGTTTAACAAATCAAGAGTTAACAAAACTGAAAATTTGTAGTTTCTTTAATATATAATATTGATTTATGACTATACAACAAAGTTTTGATAGTCCGAACAATTGAGTATTTGGATTACGGTCAAATACTAGACAAAGGAGCAATACCATGAAATGTAGAATGCTTACAAGCATCCTAAAACTTTGTGACACTGATGAATGTAATAGACTAATAGTACCCAAAAAACACAATTCAGCATTTAATCGATTTAACATGAAACGATTAATCTGAGAGCAGAACCTCCAGGTAACCCCACATTTCATAAGGATATTTTAGTTAGAAAAATTGAGCTCCTAGTGTTCTACTTCTTCCACAGTTAGGTTTAAATAAGTTGAAGCGTTCGGATATGTCGATAACTCTTCAATGACCACACACCTTTCTTCTTCTGACATTGGTGGATCACCGGACTCTGGATGGACCAACAAACTCCTCAGTTTTACCGCTTTCTTCAAGAAAAACTTTACCAATTTCATCTCACTCTTCTTCTCGGTAAACGAGGTAAATGTAACTTTTTCCAAGTGAGTCACGATACAGGATGGAACAGATCCCTCAGCATCATAATCATACTCCTCCAAATCTTCCTGATAATAGATAAACAAAAAATGCACATATTAGTGTTGGATGCTAGGTTTTGTGGAGCCTGAATTACCAAAGTTTCCTAGTTTAACTGAGAGTTGTAGAGACCTAGTTTCCTGGGAATTGCAGAGTTTGAGTAATTCTATAATTAGGAGTTGCCTAATATAAGGAGTTGCATAATATTAGGAGTGTGTCCTTATTATAAATAGTCTCTCTTGTAATTGTAACCCTACAACATAACTCATAGTGAAAATCCTAGCTTGGTATCGCCCCCAGATGTAGGCAACGAACTGGGTAAACAAATAACGTGTCTTTTCTTGCTTTTCGTTTGTGTATGATTTTCTGTTTATTGTATTGCTGCGCAACAACTGGTATCAAGAGCATCAGGTTCAGTGGGAGCAGTTACGATGGAAGCAGAGAAATCAATCGAAAAGTTTGATGGGTCTGATTACGGGTTTTGGTGGATGCAAATTGAGGATTACTTGTACAGCAAGGATCTTTGGAAACCTCTGAATGATAAACCGGCAGACATGAAAGATGACGTCTGGAAGGTTCTGGACAGGAAGGCGATGAGCGCGGTGAGGTTATCGTTGTCGCGAAACGTGGCGTTTCACACCGCAAAGGAAACGACTACGAATGGTGTGTTGAAGGTTCTGGCAGATATGTTCGAGAAGCCATCAGCAGCCAACAAAGTACATCTTATGCGTCGTCTGTTTCATCTTCAGATGACAGAGACAACTGTGGCGTCTGATCATCTGAACGAATTCAGTTTAATTACACAACAACTGAGTTCGGTAAATATCGAGTTTGATGACGAAATTAAAGCCCTAATTTTGTTGTCTTCTTTACCGGAGAGCTGGAGTGGGACAGTAACGGCTGTTAGTGCCTCCGCGGGAAGGGTAAAGCTGCAGTTTGACGAAGTTAGAGATCTGATAGTTAGCGAAGAAATTCGCAGGAGAGAATCAGGTAACTCGTCGGGAAATTCTGCAGGCTCAGTTTTGAGTACAGAAATCAGAGGCAGATCAGATAAGAAAAAGTCGAATTTGAATCGGGGTAGATCGAAGTCGAGGAACAGAAAGTCAAGGAAGGACAAGAGTTCCATTGAATGTTGGAACTGCGGGAAAAAGGGTCATTACCAGAATAAGTGTCAAGCACCAAAGAAAGATGACAACTCAGCAAACGTGACCACCAAAGATGATGGTGAATCACTAATTCTGACAGCATGCAGTCCAATAGAGACTTGGGTTCTGGATTCTGGAGCATCGTTTCATGCTTGTCCTGACAAAAGTTTGATGATGAATTATGTTGCTGGGTATTGCGGGATAGTCTATCTGGGCGACAATTTTCCTTATGATGTTGTGGGGAAGGGAGATATTCGTGTTAAATCTTCTAATGGATCCGTTTGGATGATGCGTAATGTGAGGCACATCCCTGGTCTTAAGAGAAATTTGGTTGTTGTAGGGTAGTTGGATGATGACGGTTATGATGTTAAATTCGGTGGAGGTGCTTGGAAAATAGTCAAAGGAGTTATGGTGGTAGCTCAGGGTTTGAAAAAGGGCACTTTGTATATGACCGACATCAAACATGATAGCATTGGAGTTGCTGCAGTACATAGTGACGCTGATTTGTGGCATTGTCGACTTGGCCACATGAGTGAAAAATGAATGAAGCATCTGTGTTCGAAGGGTAAGCTGCCAGGTCTGAAAACATTTGATATGGGTCTCTGTGAGGACTGTGTGTTTGGAAAACAGAAATGGGTTAGTTTCGCAAAAGGTGGCAGAACTCTGAAGGAACATAAGTTAGAGCTGGTGCACAGTGATTTGTGGGGACCAGCCCCTGTCACGTCTCTCGGTGGAGCTTCGTATTACATGACTTTCATTGATGATGCAACAAGAAAGTTATGGGTATACTTCTTGAAACAAAAATCTGAAGCGTTTGAGGTTTTCAAGAAGTGGAGAGCACGTGTTGAAACTAAAACTGGTTTGCGTGTGAAGTGTCTGAGATCTGACAATGGTGGAGAGTATGAACTTGCAGAGTTTAAGAAGTATTGTGCAGATAATGGCATTCGCATGGAGAAGACAGTTAGAGGAACACCGCATCAGAATGGGGTTGCAGAGCGTATGAACAGAACTTTGAATGAGAGGGCTAGATGCATGAGGTTGAAGTGTGGGTTGCCTAAGATGTTTTGGGAAGAAGAAGTTAACACTGCAACTTTCTTGATCAACCGAGGACCATCCGTTCCATTGGAAAACGGCATTCCAGAGGAAGTTTGGAGAGGAAAGGAGGTAAACCTATCTTACCTTAAAGTATTTGATTGTGTTTCTTACGTTCATATAGATGCTACTGCTAGGAGCAAGTTAGATGCGAAATATGTGAAGTGCACCTTCATTGGATATGGCGGCGATGATTATGGGTATCGATTTTGGGATGACCAAAACAGTAAGGTTATTCGTAGTAGAGATGTTGTGTTTAATGAACAGGTTTTGTACAAAGACAGATTGGGTGCATCAAACACTGTGGGTGTAAATACTCGGGTTAAAGACCCGAAGATTGTGGAATTAGATATCTCCAATTCTGGTGAAGACATGATTCTGGAAAACGAGGTGACTAATGAGGAAGAACCACGTACTCCAGAGCCTACTTTGAGGAGATCAAGTAGGGAACATCGTGCTCCTGAGAGGTATTCCCCTGCCTTACATTATTTGTTATTAACTGATAGCGGTGAGCCAGTGAAAAGTGTTGATTCGAGTAAGTGGGAGCTTGCAATGGATGATTAGATGGATTCCTTGAAGTCGAACAACACGTGGGATCTTGTTGAGCTTCCAAAGGGAAAAAAGGCGCTGCATAACAAGTGGGTTTACAGAATCAAAGAGGAAGCAGATGGTAGCAAACGTTACAAGGCAAGGCTGGTTGTGAAGGGTTTTCAACAGAAAGAAGGGGTTGATTACACTTACATATTTTCTCCTGTGGTGAAGTTGACGACTATTGGGATGGTTTTGAGCATAGTTGCAGCGGAGAATTTATTGTTAGAACAGAAGGATGTGAAGACAGCTTTTCTTCACAATGATCTTGAAGAAGACATTTACATGCAACAACCAGAGGGGTATGTGCTTGAGGGTAACGTTGAGCTAGTTTGCAAGTTGGAAAAGAGCTTGTATGGTCTGAAACAAGCTCCTAGACAGTGGTACATGAAGTTTGATGGCTTCATGCATGAGATTGGCTTTGGGAGATGCAATGCTGATCATTGTTGTTACTATATGAGGTCTGATAGTAGCTTCATTATTTTGCTGTTATATGTTGATGACATGCTGATAGCAGGTTCCTGTGTTCAAGAAGTGAACAAGTTGAAGAAGCAACTATCTGAACGTTTTTTTATGAAGGATCTTGGCGAGGCAAAACAAATCTTGGGTATGCGGATAAATCGAGATAAGGTGGCGGGTAAGTTGTATCTTTCGCAGTCTGATTACATTGATAAAGTGTTGAGGATATTCAGTATGCAAGATGCAAAGCCAGTAAGCACTCCTTTAGGTAGTCAGTTTAGATTATCAAAAAGGGAGTCACCTACTAGTGATTTGGAGCATGCAGAGATGAAGAAAACTCCATATGCTTCAGCAGTTGGGAGTCTTATGTATGCTATGGTGTGTACAAGACCAGATATTGCGCATGCAGTGAGAGTTGTGAGTAGATACATGACTAGTCCGGGAAAGCAACACTGGGAAGCAGTGAAGTGGATCTTTAGGTACTTGCGTGGTACTTGTGATAGGTCATTGTGTTTTGAGGGAAAACACACGAACTTGAATGGTTATGTAGATGCTGATTTGGCGGGTGATCTTGATGGAAGAAAGAGTACCACTGGTTATGTTTTCACATTGGGTGGTACGGCTATTTCATGGGATCTAAGTTGCAGAAGATTGTGGCTTTGTCTACTATAGAAGCTGAATATGTAGCAGTGACGGAAGCTAGTAAAGAGATGGTATGGTTGCAGAACTTCTTGGGTGAATTGGGAAAAGGGCAAATAAATAGTATTCTATACAGTGACAGTCAGAGTGCTATTTTCTTGGCCAAGAATTCGGCGTTTCATTCGAGGACGAAGCACATTGAGTTGAAGTATCATTACATACGGTATCTCTTGGAAAAGAAGACTTTGCAACTTGTGAAGATTTCGGGAAGTGAGAACCCTGCTGATATGTTGACTAAGGTTGTGACCTTAGAGAAGTTGAAGCTTTGCATGGCTTCAACTGGACTTGGTGCTTGAAGAGTCCAAAGATGGTGGTACCATTGTTAGAGGATTGTTATGTGGAAGAGTGAAGATGTGGTTTCGATAACATTAGTCTCCAAGTGGGATATTGTTAGGTTTTGTGGAGCCTGAATTACCAAAGTTTCCTAGTTTAACTGAGAGTTGTAGAGACCTAGTTTCCTGGGAATTGCAGAGTTTGAGTAATTCTAAAATTAGCAGTTGCCTAATATTAGGAGTGTGTCCTTATTATAAATAGTCTCTCTTGTAATTGTAACCCTACAACATAACACATAGTGAAAATCCTGGCTTGGTATCGCCCCCAGATGTAGGCAACAAACTGGGTAAACAAATAAAGTGTCTTTTCTTGCTTTTTGTTTGTGTAGGATTTCCTGTTTATCGTATTGCTGCGCAACACTGGAAGGACAGAAAGGCAGATTAATTAGCTTCCGGTGTTTGCTTACCATATCTATGACCAAAAGTTTCAGATACGGCGCTGAATGAAGCAACTCAAGTACTACTTCGGTACAAACCAAAGTTGTTAACACCAGTCATTCCATCTTGTAATACCTTGGAAGAGAAAGACGTCGTTTCGATTTGCCAATAGCCTAGTCAAACATTACAAACAAAGTAAGAGTCAAGTTTAAGATAAAGCTGTTAATTTTGCAAAATGATGAACTCTGATTAAGAAAAACATATAACCTCTGCGACAGAACCCCCTAACTCCAAGTGTTTAAAATTTGAGAACCCTTTTGGTAGCTTTCGAAGTTGTAATCCATTTTCTTCGAGGAAAAGAGGATCAGCTCTTTCAAACCAATGGTTCAGATATGCATAAACAACATGGTCAACTAATCCGGATAGATCAATATCGGTTAGACCATATTCCCCATACCACTTGAACTTCACGAGGCCGTCTCCCCTAATCTTGAATGAACAGTTATTTGAATGAGAACGAGTATCCGTCAACTCTAAACTACTTAATTTAGGAGCGTTGATTTGAGAACCCTTTTAGTAGCTTTCGAAGTTTATCAAATTACCGATTTACATTTCCTGATGAGCAGCAACTAAGTGGGATGCAGTAGGTGAGGACATGAGCTGAGTTAGGCATTGTATGTTGTAGTTCAAATCAGGTCTTGTAATGGTGAGATACAACAATTTGCCCACTAATCTTCTGTAAACAGTTGGGTCTTGTAATGGATCAAAATCTTTGCTTCTGAGTTTTGTTGATGGATCCCTTTGGACTGAGCTAGGTTTGCACCCTAAATAGCCTGAATCAGTGAGAATATCCAGTGCATATTTCCTTTGACATAAGCTGATTCCTGCTTTGCTTCTAGCCACTTCAATGCCCAGTATATACTTCAGTGTGCCCATGTCTTTGATTGTGAACTTGAGGTCAAGATGTTTCTTTATAGCTTCTATTTCTCCCATGTCATTACCTGCTAAGATCACATCATCTACATAGACACAGAGAGCTAGAAAAGTATTGTTAGTTTTCTTTACAAACAAGGAGCAATCTGACACAGTCTGGGTGAAACCATATGAAAGTAAACAAGTTGTTAACTTGTGAAACCATTGTCTAGATGCCTGTTTAAGTCCATAAATGCTTTTCTTTAAAAGACAAACTCTCTTGTCTTGTGGAGACAGATAACCAGAAGGGGGTTTCCTGTAAATCTCTTCATTTAAATCACCATGTAAAAAAGCATTGTTAACATCTAATTGGTGAAGAAACCAATTTTGTGAAGCAGCTAAAGCAAGAAGAGTTCTAACAGTTGTTAGCTTAGCTACAGGAGAAAAGGTATAAAAGTAATCTAAACATTCCTCATGTGTGTAACCTTTGGCTACAAGCCTTGCTTTAAATCTTTCCACTGATCCATCAGACTTGTATTTAACTTTATAAACCCATTTGCAACCTATAAGATTGTGATTATTAGGCATATCAGTGAGTTCCCATGTGTGAGTCTTTTCTAGTGCATCAATCTCTTTTTGCATAGCAGTTTTCCATTCATGAAATTTAGTAGCTTGAGTGTAAGATTTTGGTTCAGTGATCTGAGATATAGAGTCAGTGAATGCTTTGTGATTAGAACCTATTTTCTCAGTGGAAAGATAGTTTGATATAGGGTATTGTTTACCCAGACGAGTAGCGACATTATTAGCCTTGTGAGATGTTTTAGGCAGAGAGTAATCATAGACTGACAAGTAAGATGGTGGAACTATAGTTCTGTGAGATTTTCTTACAGAAGGTTTAGAAATACCTGTATCATTACCTAGATCACTTTCAGGTAATGACTGAGTGGAATTGTCAACTGTTTCAGAGAGAGAATCTGGTGCAGGAGAATGATGAATGTTTTGTTGATTTGCTGGTGTAGGGGGATAACTTCCATCTGTTGTTGTTGATGGGGTGGGGAAGCTGTTGGAGAAGGAGCATTTATGAGGTTATCAAGTCCTGCATTGTTATTATCAGGTCCTGCATTGTTGCCATCTGTATTAAGAGGATGTGATGAAGAACTATCATCACTATTAGTGTTAATAAAGTTATCATTGCATATGAAAGAGTTAGAGAAGTATTCTTGAAGCATAGAGACAGTTTTAAAAGGATACAAGTTCTCATAGAAGACAACATTTCTGGAGTTAAAAACCTTTATGGTATTAATGTCTAAGAGCATATATCCTTTTGTTCCTCTTGGATATCCCAGGAAAACACACTTGATAGCTATTGAATCAAACTTCCTTCTGTGGGCAGTGATTGTAGAAGCATATGCCAAGCATCCAAAAGCCTTGAGTAGACTGTAATCAGGAGGCTTGTTCATCAACACTTCATATGGACATTTGTTGCCCAGGATTTTAGAAGGCCATCTGTTGATTAGAAAGGCTGCAGTGGAAACACATTGACTCCAGAATCTAATAGGTACATTGGACTGGAACCTTAAGGCCCTAGCCACCTGCAAGATGTGTTGGTGTTTTCTTTCCACCACACCATTTTGTTGTGGTGTTTCTACACAACTTGTTTGATGTTCAATACCATGTGAAACATAGAAATCTTTAAGTAGGAACTCAGTTCCATTATCAAATCTAAGGCATTTTATTTTGACAGAAAATTGAGTGTAAACTAGATTATAAAATTTTTGTAAATGGACAGAGACATCATATTTGTGTTTTAGGAGGAAAATCCAAGTGCATCTACTGTAATCATCCACCACAGTTAAGAAAAATTTGAAGCCATCATGAGAAATAACATTGAAAGGTCCCCAAACATCACAGTGTATTATTTCAAAAATAGAGGAAGTTCTGGTGGTACTTACAGGAAATTGCAACTTCTTTTGTTTTGAAAAATGACAAGTATCACAAGGATTGAGTTTGTTACAATCCTTTACAGATATGGAAGTAATGCTGGACAGTTTATTGCTAGAAATGTGACCTAATCTAGCATGCCATAGAGAAGCTTGAGTAGCAGGCATGGGAATAGTATTATTAACAGCTGAGTTGCATGTGTTGTAAGGGTGTACTGGAGTATGAAGTACATAGAGACTATTAGCCAAGCTAGGAACAACACAGCAAGGTTAGAGGCATTAGCTAATTGAGAAATAGATAGAAAATTGTGTTTAAAATCAAGAACAAAAAGCACATTTCTAATAATGAGTCCTGGAAATAACACAATGCTACCATAGTGAGTTGCTTTAGTAGTGTTGTTATTAGGTAAGTATATAGTAGTGTCACATAAAGAAGGAATATCACTGAATAGGTTCATGTTGCATATCATGTGAGCTGTGGCTCCTGTATCTAGAATCCAAGAGATACAATTAACATTATTGAGCTTAGAGTAAGCACTAAATGCAAAGTGTTCAATAAAAGGGTTTATAATACCAGTTGCTGTTGTTGCAGCAAATTGTTGAACAACACCAGATGAGTTGGAGGAAGGAGCTTTCTGGTTCTGTAGTTGTTGGAATGCCATGAATTGCTCAAACAGCTGGTGGTGAGCAGAGACCTGACTGGATGGATTGCTGGCAGAACTGGTAACAGGAACACTTTCAGAGGTGGAACTCATATTAGCAGCTTGTGGTGGATTCACTCTCCTGCCTCTTGGTCCTTCCCAACCAGGAGGGTAGCCATGTAACTGATAGCATTTGTCAATAGTATGACCATTGTATCCACAGTGAGTACACCTCAATGTTTTCTTCTCTTTGATTTGAGCAGGCTTGTCAGACTGAGTACCAGTGTTTGAAACTTGAGAGTTATAGTTAGAGTATGAGGTCTGAAATCCCCCCTATTTTGAGTGTCCCCCTGTGGCTTAAATCTTGTGAACATTGCCATAGCATCAGAGTTGTCACTCACACAATGCAGTTGTCTTTGGTTCTCTTCTTGCAGTAACATAGAGAACACTTTTGATAGGGTAGGCAGGGGATCAAGAAGGAGAATTTGGCTTCTCAATGCAGACTAAGTGTCATTTTGACCAACCAAGAATTTGATAACACAATCATGTTGTTGTAAATCAGACATTCTCCTATTCATATTGCAAGTACAATTACCACAAATGCAAGCTATTATAGGCCTCTGACTGCAAAATTCATCCCAGAGAACTCTAAAGGAACTATAGTAGTCAGTGAGGGAATTAGAACCCTGAGAGATAGTAGATAGTGATTTCTCCAATTGAAACACTCTAGAACCATCAGATCTATCATATGTGGTCTTGAGTTCATTCTACAGATCAAGTGCAACATCATAAAACACTAAAGATTTCTTGATTTCAGGAGTTATAGAGTTACCAAGCCATGAAGTTACAAGGCTATTAGCTCGAATCCAGCACAGGCGGTTGATGACGTCAGATTCTGGCGGAATAGGCAGAGATCCGTCGATGAATCTGGTCTTGTTTTTGACTGTCAAGGCCATGCGAATACTGCGACACCATGAGACATAGTTTGTGCCTTTGAATTTCTCACTAACAATCGAAGCACTAGTAGAGTCGTTAGATCCCAAAAAATACACCGACGCGAGTCTTCGCTAGGATTTTTGGGTGGAGCGACAATAGATTGAGAGGTCGGAGTCGTCATTATCGGAAATCGGAGTGGATTTCAGAGGAACGGACGGCAAGATTACAAAGGAGACAAAGTACGGCGGCGAAAAACACAATCGGAGAACAGAAAGTGCGCCGGAGAAGAAATCGAGTGTGTGCGCGGAAGCGGATCGAAAACCTAAGTCGATGATACCATATCAAATTACTGAATTACATTTCCTGATGAAGGACAATATTGAATTGAATTTACAGTTCTGATGAAGAACAATCACTACAAGGCTGGGCGGTCAATAGGGACCGCCCAGTAGTGACCTAAATTAGGTCACTCGTCTTCAGCGGTCCCTGCAGGTAACAACGACCTAATTTAGGTCGCTGATAGTCCTGAAGGTAACAGCGACCTAAATTAGGTCGCTGATAATCAGAAGGGACTTTCAGTGACCTAAATTAGGTCGCTGAAAATGAAGGAGACCTTCAGCGACCTAATTTAGGTCGCTGAAAGTCCCTTCTGATCATCAGTGACCTAAATTAGGTCGCTGATTTCCTGCTATAAATAAAATAAAATAATAACTTTTTTTATATACCAATACGGACCGCACTTAGGTCACTAACTTTTTATATACCAATAGGGACCTAACTGTGGTCCCTAATAACATTAATAGGGACCGCAGCTAGGTCCCTATTGATGAAAAAGCAATAGGGACCGGAGTTATGTCCCTATTATTTTTGAGTCAATAGGGACCTAATGCCGGTCCCTATTGTAAGAAATGAAGGAGACCTTCAGTGACCTAATTTAGGTTGCTGAATGTCCCTTCTGATCATCAGCGACCTAAATTAGGTTGTTGATTTCCTACTATAAATAAAATAAAATAATTTTTTTTTATATATCAATAGGGACCGCACTTAGGTCACTAACTTTTTATAGGCCACTAACAGTCAATAGGGACCGCACTTAGGTCCCTATTGACAACGACAAGTATCAATAGGGACCGCACTTAGGTCCCTAATGACTCAACAGAGACCAAATTGCGGTCCCTACTAATATTCACACTTTAAAAACATTACTTTATGATTATTTGATGTACATCGTTGTTTGTTTAATTCATAATTACCACTGTAATAGTTTTGAAGCGTGAAAAAACGTACTTTGAAGCATGAAAAAACGCGCCGCAAGAATGTTGTGTACACCACGATTACTCTCGGTGTGTGTAATATTACATATCATTCAATTTTTATTTTGCTCGCACACTATTAGGGACCGCAGTTAGGTCCCTAATAATATTCATAGAACTCTATGAATATTATTAGGGACCTAACTGCGGTCCCTAATAATAGTAATAGGGACCGAACTTAGGTCCCTAATAAGGCAACAGGGACCGCACTGCGGTCCCTATTTAAAATTAGTGACCTAACTGCGGTCCCTAATTTTTAATAGTGACCGCAGTTAGGTCACTAATTTTAAATAGGGACCGCAATGCGGTCCCTGTTGCCTTATTAGGGACCAAAGTGCAGTCCCTACTAATATTCATCCTTGAAATTTGATTTTTTTTTTTATTGATGATGGTGTGTTTGTGATTCCTAGCAACCAAACTCATTGCAACATGTGAATTGAAGTAATAAATGATTGCAAAACCAACCTCATAGTAGTTTAGTTGTGAAATAATAGATTGAATGAGATTGATCGAGTTATTAACGTTCAACATATATTTTATGTTCTACAACTAATCATCACTAGTTAGTTGTAATTATTTAATTTATTGTTTAATTTATTATTTAATATCTATGCTAACATTAGTGAAGTAAAACATAAAAACGAATAACAACTACAACTAACTAGTGATGATGAGTTATAGAACATAAAATATATGTTGAACGTTAATAACTCGATCAATCTCATTCAATCTATTATTTCACAACTAAACTACTATGAGGCTGGTTTTGCAATCATTTATTACTTTAATTCACATGTTGCAATGAGTTTGGTTTCTAGGAATCACAAACACACCAACATCAATAAAAAAAAAATCAATTTCAAGGATAAATATTAGTAGGGACCGAACTTAGGTCCCTAATAAGGCAACAGGGACCGCGCTGCGGTCCCTATTTAAAATTAGTGACCTACGTGCGGTCACTATTAAAAATTATGGACCGCAGTTAGGTCACTAATAATTAATAGTGACCGCACTTAGGTCACTAATTTTAAATAGGGACCGCAGTGCGGTCCCTGTTGCCTTTATTAGGGACCTAGGTGCGGTCCCTACTAATATTCATCCTTGAAATTTGATTTTTTTTTATTGATGTTGGTGTGTTTGTGATTCCTAGCAACCAAACTCATTGCAACATGTGAATTGAAGTAATAAATGATTGCAAAACCAACCTCATATAGTAGTTTAGTTGTGAAATAATAGATTGAATGAGATTAATCGAGTTATTAACGTTCAACATATATTTCATGTTCTACAACTAATCATCAATAGTTAGTCATAGTTGTAATTGTTTAATTTATTGTTTAATATATATGCTAACATTAGTGAGGAAAAGAATAAAAACGAATAACAACTACAACTAACTAGTGATGATTAGTTGTAGAACATGAAATATATGTTGAACGTTAATAACTCGATCAATCTCATTCAATCTATTATTTCACAACTAAACTATTATGAGGTTGGTTTTGCAATCATTTATTACTTCAATTTACATGTTGCAATGAGTTTGGTTTCTAGGAATCACAAACACACCAACATCAATCCAAAAAAATCAAATTTCAAGGATGAATATTAGTAGGGACCGCACTTAGGTCCCTAATAAAAAAACAGGGACTGCATTGCGGTCCCTATTAGAAATTAGTGACCTAACTGCGGTCACTATTAATAATTAGGGACCGCACTTAGGTCACTAATATACAAAAATTTGAAATTTCGGCGAAAATTTTAGGCGGGATTGAGGGGGAAATTTGAATTTCACGAAAATTTGAAAATTTCACCCTCTTCTCTATATATACTCACCACTATTACACATCAAATTTCATTAATCTCCAAAAAACACCCAACACAAAAACACTATCTTCTTTTCCAACACCAAAACACTATCTTCTTTTCTCCAAAAATTACCCAACACAAAAACTTTTCTTCTTTTTACCAACACAAATCCAAAACAAAAATCACCCAACACAAAAAAAACAAATCACCAACTCAATCTTTCCTTTCTATTATTTTGGATCTACACTTTCTTTTCTTACTTTTCTATTATTTTGGATCTACACTTTGTTTTCTTACTTTTCTATTATTTTGAATCTACACATTCTTTTCTTATTTTTTTGGATCTACAATTTCTTTTATTTCACTTGTTTTTTTTATTCATTAATCTTTTTGTTTTCATTCATATTTTATATTCTATTATTAGTCATATTTCATTCATTTTTAATACTTTCATGTCATTATATTAAATTTTTCTTTATTATTTTATTGTTTTGATCTTGTTATAATCATATTTCTACAAAAAAAAAAACAATAATATTTCGGAATATTTCCGGAATATTATTGTTTTTTTTTTTATTTTTCTCGCAGACTATTAGGGACCGCAGTTAGGTCCCTAATAATATTCATAGAGTTCTATGAATATTATTAGGGACCTAATTGCGGTCCCTAATAATAGTAATAGGGACCGCAGTTAGGTCGCTACTAATATTCATAAAGTTCTATGAATATTAGTAGCGATCTAACTGCGGTCCCTAATAATAGTAATAGGGACCGCAGTTAGGTCTCTACTAATATTCATAGAATACTCTATGAATATTAGTAGGGACCTAACTGCGGTCCCTATTACTATTATTAGGGAACGAACTTAGGTCCCTACTAGCATTCATAGAGTATCTATGAATACTAGTAGGGACCTAATTGCGGTCCCTATTACTATTATTAGGGACCGCAGTTAGGTCCCTATTGACAAAAAGGGATAGGGACCTAATTGCGGTCCCTATTGTGTGAAAAACAATAGGGACCAAAAAACACAATAGGGACCGCCATTAGGTCACTATTGGTTTTAAAGTATCAGGGACCGGAAAGCGGTCCCTAATACTCCGGTCGCTATTGCCCTCATCAGGGACCTAATTGCGGTCCCTGATGGCAAGCGACCGAGGTCAATAGGGACCGCACAATAGTGACCTACGTGCGGTCGCTATTGACCTTTAGGGACCACTGGAGGGGTCAATAGGGACCTAATTTTGGTCCCTATTGACCCATTTTTCTTGTAGTGAATGAATCGAATTGAAAAGAAAAACATTGGAGGAATTTATTGAATGATTCCAATCTTTGTTACAGGAGAGAGAGAAGAAAAAGTAAAAAAAAATGAAAAATAGTGGAGCGTATTGTGTATATATCTAATTAATCAGGAATCGTTAACTAGCCGTTAATCCTGATTAGCTTAACTAATAATTCTAATTAACTAACTTATTAACAGAACTTACTAAAAATGAAAAAAAAAAACAGAAAAGGAAAGAAATGAACTAATTCCAGTGAATATGGTTTAATAAAGTTGTAATCCATTTTCTTCGAGGAAAAGAGGATCAGCTCTTTCAAACCAATAGTTCAGATATGCATAAACAACATGGTCAACTGATCCGGATAGATCAATATCGGTTAGACCATATTCCCCATACCACTTGAACTTCACGAGGCCGTCTCCCCTAATCTTGAATGAACAATTATTTGAATGAGAACGAGTATCCGTCAACTCTAAACTACTTAATTTAGGAGCGTTGATTTGTACAAACTTTATATTTAACCATTCGCAATGCTCAAAGTCTAGTTTTTCCAGGAGTGGAAGATTGAATTCGACCCAATAGGATTCAGAATGCTCTTTCGAAATAGAAACTCCAATTAGACTCAAAGCAGCGAGGTTAGGGAAAGAAACTGCTCCAGAAACTTTAAAGGTGCAGAAAACATGAAGTCGCAATTCTCTCAGGGAATAACAAGTGAGAAGGTTGCGAGGCAACACAAAGCTTCCTTGGATGAAACATTTTATGTCTAAACAACGAACGTTACGGTTTAATGCAGCAGTCATCCAACGCCGAATTTGGTTCACTTCACGGCAAATGAGACGGATTTCTTGCAAATCCTGCGCTAAAATAAGTGCCCTATTGACAAAGCTAGCAATATTAGGATCCGTTTCGAATTTGGCATCCCCTGGCATCCATTTAGGGATATATTTGTCACCTATTACAAATTTGTGCATTCGGGTTCACTTGAATTCCCAATCTTTCGACAAAACTGATGTTTTAACCGCGTCGTCGGTAGGCAGGTGCAAAAGAGTGCGAGATATTATACAATCAGGTAAATGACCGATGAGACATTGCTCGAGTTTCTGAGATTTGTTACTCATAATTTCACCTGAAAATCAACAGAGAAAAGTGTGTACATTTAAATAAGCTCATGTACAATTTTATCGGATTTGTACAACAAGGCGCATGTCTAACTCAATTAAGGGAGTAGATATATGTACTAGTAAACAAAAACTCACGAATAATATTACTCAGGCCGTGTGCTTCCTAACTTTTTATGACCGTGTTCGTCCTTATTATATAGTTTGGGTCAGTAATACAACAAACATTTCTAGTTCATTTGGTCACAAAAACACACTGTTTGCCCACATATCAAAATCGGATTAATAACATGATCTTTCAGTTATGATATACATACGCCAACACATATAAGGATGAAGTATCACATCCAATACCTTTTGAATGTTACTTATATACACATAACAACAAGTTTAAGAGTCCAACCCACTGTAGTTCAACTAAAGTTACTAAATCAACATACCTTTTTCTTGTCTTGAGCCTAATCTCTTAAAAGTGTCTATACATTTCTCTTTTGATAATTTGACAAACGCCCTTATCAATCCAAAACACTCATATAAAGCCTCAATCCATAATATATAGACCAATACAAGTGATTATAGAAAAGCCTCAACACCTTAATCAAGTCACAGAAACGAACAAGACGTATCTCTTGCGAACAGTCAATAAATTGCACATACGAAACTCAAAGAGTGCACTATTTAGATTTGGTGCATGCAACAGCATAAAGAAAGTTTACAAGGTGTACATGGAATCTGATGTTCACGCCACTAAAATTGATCGATAAATATCACCACGACTTGTATCCACATTCGACAATCATCATGAAATCAAACTGACAAGGACAAAGACACTACATCGACAAAATCGATACTCCACTCATCATGATTCAGACGTCATTAAACATTGTTTCACATTGGTTAATCGTGTCGACATTTTTAACACAAATTCGATATTCCAGTAGTAGTGCTTCCAACAGTAATCAAACTGAATACGGTTTGTTTTGCAATCAATTCACGACTACCAGAAGCAGAATATATACACACACACACACACATACGAAGAAAAAAAAAGCGAAATGAATTGAACATTCGATTTTTCACCTCATTGATTCTCAACAAGCATAACAACACAGAGAGATGAAAATAAAGCCCAGCTCGAAGGTTTGTGAGTGCATGTCTGTTTGTGTATATGAGAGAGAGATGAATTACCTGTATATTTCGAGGGTTTCAATGGAGGATTTTCATGGCGGTAATAGGGCTTTTTTGGGGGGGGGGGGGGGGGGGGGAAAGAGATCAGTGAATGAATTGTGGTTATTATATAGACTACCCATCAAGTATCGGGTAATTACTTTTGTTGAAAAAGGTTAGGCTAACGTCAAAAAAGATGATTAAGACAACCTTAAAACTTTATATTATAACAGGAACTAAAATTTATAGATGATTTTAATTACGTGTACGACTTGTTTTTAATTTCAAGTGACTGTATATAAGCATTGCTGGGATTATTTTGCCGATGCTTATGATTCACATATACACTTAAAAGTCGCTGGTATTTGGTGTAGGATACATATCATATTGAGAAATGTTTAAGAACGATAAAGGTTATGCATCGGATGCACTTTAAGGTATATCCGACACGTATGGATCCTTAACAAAATATGACGACGTATTAACAACTTTGTAAATTTTTAGACGCGAAAACCATTATTTCTAGTTTTTTTTCTTTTTTGATAAATAAAGATCTCATTCAAATCAGAGTTGGGTACGAGGGGGGCCAAAAAATGTAAAAATATTATTGATAGCTGCTGTATGAACGACATGGTATAACCGGGTTTAGATTAAAAATTAAAGAGTTCCTTAAATTATAGGAAACAACCTAGTATTGGTAGAAATAACCAACTGGATGCACTACCTCATCTTACTTTGAAAAAGAACTGGGAATTTCGCCTTTTCGCCTTAACCCAAATCCACGTCTTAAATATTGAAGAGTACTAATTAAAATTTTCCAAACAACATTTTGTTACTTAAATACTATCAAGTTGAATAAGTATAATCTGCAAGAATATATATAGATATATATATTAGCACAAGAGCATAAGTACATATTTATATTTGTTAATGGAAAATTAACAGTAAGTACATAGTTCTATCAGAAATGAGTTCTGCAGTTAGCTCTTGATTCAGCATAGCGATATCATCAAATGCGGGCAATAATAAAATGCAAAAGAAATTCGGGAAACGGTATATTTGAGTACTTGAATTATTGTAAATTACCCAAAAACAAAACTTAGCGTTCAACAATTTAAAACGACAACATTAATCGGACAACAAAACCTAAATAAAGATGAAATTAACACCCAAAGTTTGTAAGAATAATTTAGCTAGCAAGCAACATGGAGCTTCTCGAGTCCTACTTCTTCCACTCGGGTGCTTAAACAAGTCGAAGTTGTTGGATATGCTGATAAGCCTTCTATGACCACACACTTTTCTTTCTCCATCATTGGTGGATTGCGGAATCGTGGATGGACCAACAAACTCTTCAGTTTTATAGCATTTTTCAAGAAAAAACTTTACCAATTTCATCTCACTCGTCTTCTTGGTAAACGAGGTAAACGTGACTTTTTCTAAGTGAGAAACAATACAGGACGAGTAGATTCCTCAGCATCATGATCATACTCCTTCAAATCTTCCTGAAAATAGATAAAACAAAAATGCACATATTAGTCTCGTAAGGACAGAAAGGCCTATTAATTAAGCTTCCGGAGTTTGCTTACCACATCTATGACTAAAAGTTTCAGATACGGTGTTGTGTAAAGCAACTCAAGTAGTACTCCGGTACAAACCAAAGTTCTTAACACCAATCGTTCCATCTTGTGATACCTTTGAAGAGAAAGTCCTCGTTTCGATTTCGCAATAGCCTAGTCAATCAAACGTCACGGACAAAGTAAGGTCAAGCTTAAGATAAATTTGTTAACTTTGCAATATGATAAACTCTGATAAAGAAAAAAGAAATAACCTCTGGGATATCACCCCCTAACTCCAAGTCTTTCAAATTTGAGAACCTTTCTATTAGCTTTCGAAGTTGTAATCCAATCTTTTCGAGGGAAAGAAGATCAGCACTTTCGAACCAATGGTTCAGATCTGCATCAACAACATGGTCAACTGATCCGGATAGATCAATATCGGTTAGATCATATTCTCCATACCACTTGAACTTCACAAGGCTGTCTCCCGTAATCTTGAAAGAAAGGTCATTCCATGGATCAGTGGAAAAATCAGTAGCATGATTCGTCAACTCTAAACTACTCAATTTAGGAGCGTTGATTTCCACGAACTTTATATTTAACCATTTGCAATACTTGATTTCTAGTTTTTCCAGGAGCAGAAGATTGAATTCTACCCCATACGAATCAGAATGTTCGTTCGATATGCTTACTCCAAGAATCAAAGCAACAAGGTTAGGAACACAAACCACTTCATAAACTTTAAAGGTGCAGAAAGCATGAAGTTGTAATTCTCTCAGGGAATAACAAGTGAGAAGGTCGCGAGGCAAGTCAAAGCTTCTGAAAGATCTTTGATCTATGTTACTTGTAATCGGATGCAGTTGCACTTGATAGTAGTTGCAGCTGCACTCGTAAGTAAGACAAATGACAGTTCTTTAACGTTTAAAAGCTGTTTTACTGTTGCAATTGTTAAAAGACAGTTAAACATAAAGCGATAAAGAACACAAAGATTTTTACATGGTTCGGTCCAAATGGTCCTAGTCCACGGGATTTGCACCCAAATGTTGACTCAAACAATACCCTACTTAAGAATTACAATGTAGGTTATGTCAACCCAAATCTTAGACACCCTCTAATATTTGCAGTTGCAATACCTATCCCTTAACTTATTTTCAGTGTACTCGATTGAGTCGAAGAACACATCAAGATACTCCAAAGTTCATTTGACTTGATGCTCTTCTCTAAAAGACTTTGACTCGATACAGGACTGAAATCACAAATTATCCATTTTAAAGTGTCCTTCAATTATGTCGAGTCTTCTCCTTATATAGGCATAGGTAGAATCTCTGCGAATCTCCAATTGTAATCCTCGCAGATCTTCTTTCCTTATTTGATAAGTTTTGCGTATCTCCATTTGCAATCCACGCAGATCTTCTTTCCTTATCTAATATATTTTGCACAATAAATCTGAATATATTCAATGTACATGCCTATTAAATATGTCTAGATACATAATAAGGAGATAAAATTAAGCAAAACTAATCTTGGAAGATCTTGAAAGTCTATCTTAAAAAGATAAGAATAAAAGATCAGATCAAACAAAGATAATCTTGGAAGATATTGAAAGTCTATCTTTAAAGGATAAGGAAAATATCTAAAATATATTCCATAAAAACATTTGACTTTCTATATCTCAACAAAAGATATTTGACGAAGATTCTTCCCTTAACGATCAAATATCAAATTATCTTTCTAAGGAAAAACGAAATATTTTCCTTTTAAATATAATTTCCAGAATACAGAATCAAGGGAATGTTCGGTTTCGCCAAAATGCTGATTTACGTTGTTGCAACTGAGCTGTCTGGATGACACTGCAACTGACAGATTGAATACTGTCCAAACATAGCGTGAATTTCGTGCATAATCAGACATTGAATACTTTCCAACATATAATCAATCAACATGATTTATGAAAGATATGCAACACAACAAGGAAAGTCAATTACATCACAATCCAAAGGGAAAGTCAATCAAAAGGAAAGTTTCCTTCTTTCAAGATTATCACAATAATAAACATGGAAACATTTGACCTGCAAAAAAGATAACATTCCATAAATCGAATACCTAAATAACGTAATCAAAGATTTCATTCAATTAATGAAAACTATATCTCACTTAATTTCTTTTATTAAATCAATTGACATTGATTTAAATAATTTCCAAAACGGTGTCAACATAATCTCCAATTTATTTACGTAGAAATAACATTGGTCCTAACAACTTCCTTCGACGAGACATTCTATGTCTAAACAACCAAGATTACGGTTCAGTGCTATAGTGATCCAACGGAGTACATGGCTCTCTTCGCAGTAATTCAAACGAATTTCTTGCAAATCATGTGCCAAAAAAAGTGTCCTATCGACGAAGCTAACAATATTAGGATCCGTCTCCAATTTGGCATCCCTTGAGTTCCAGTTCCATTTAGGATAGATTTGTCACCTATTACAAATTTGTGCATTCGAGTCCACTTGAATTCCTAATCTTTTGACAAAACTGATGTTTTAACTACATCGTCGGTAGGCAGGTGCGAAAGAATGCGAGATATTATACAATCAAGTAAATTACCTATGAGACTTTGCTCGGATTTCCGGGACTCGCTACTCTTAATTTCACCTTAAAATAAAAAGAGAAAAGTGTGTAAATTGGTACAAGCTCATTTACAATTTTATCGAATTTGTTTAACAAGCAAGAGTTTTTTGGTAGAGACGGAGGTGTGAACGAATTGCTTCTAAGTATTTCCGGTAGTTTTTGAAAACTAAACATATTGCATGCATGGTAAGAGAATAATGTAATTCATTTGGATGGTAAGAGAATAATTTAAATATGTGAACATTACATATGTAAGGATGGGGAAGCTTTCTTTTTAAGCAGAGCTGAAATTTCCCTCTAATGAAAATATTTTGTCATGACAAAAAACTAAAATAAATTTACAATTATAGGTGGCTAATTTTAACTGTTATAACAAAAAATAAATCTGAGCTATCAATCTATTTCCAAAAAAATAAAAATATGAGCTATCTATGTTGCACGACTACATATAACACTTTTTTGGGCGTCATTAAACTTCGTATGTGCGTAACTAACATAATTAGATAACAAAAAGTACCAAATAATGTTTCATGTTTGAATCTATCGAAAGCAAAAATACATGTAGTTTTCTTGTTAGCTATAACCATAATTTTACAAATTCTTCAAAATATGCCGAAAAGTTCTTGAAATATTACGAAATGTTTCTAATTTGTAGCTAACCGAAATCTACTCCGGAACAAAAACTTTAATCCCTGCCGAGAGATACTACTAAATCGAAATATATACTTCTAAATCTTATTAAATTTTGATCCGGGTTAAACGCTCGAAACAGAAGAGTTTACCATACGTCACCACACAAACTGCCACACAAAATGACATCTATTGCCAAGATGATATATATATATATATATATATATATATACATATATATTTATTAGCACAAGAGGTATATTTGTTATTAGTGGCAAATTAGCAATATGTCCATAGTTCCAATCTCATAATTTAAGCTAAATCTACAAAGTAAAGAATCTATAAAAGAGTGTAAAAATAAAATAAAATTATTGTAAAACAATTACATCGAATAAACTACCACAAGGCACAAGCTAAGCTAAAATCAAGCTTATGGAAACTTCTATATTATGGTAATTATTCGCTTAAGAAAAGTACTTTTATGACTTAATGATATTAATTAACCATTCAAAGTAGATCATAACCTTTTTAAGAGTTTGCAAACACTAACTTAATAGTGCGTCCAACTCTTCTCTTTAAAGCATTGAAACTTCGATTAATCTTTCATAACTCTCTCTTCATTGCATTTTCTCCTCCAAATTCCCTTTTTGTTTAGACCAGTTTGAATTTGCGCGATAGCTAATAATTTTATAATTATGTGCCTAACATGGTTGCACATCAACGTGAGTACGTAGTATTTGATATATGTTTGACCAATTTATACACATCTTTAAGTAAGACGATCTTTAGTTGTACTTGTACATTTACAAAACAATACTTGAATTAATGTCGAATGAAATTCAATCTCTTGGTATTGTCAATAGCAGAATGCAGAGCAATACCGTGAAATGTAGATTATTATTATTTCTTTTAGGTAAAGGAAGACGTTAAAATTTAAACATTGTCAAAGTCTAACAAGTTTACAAATCTGAGTCGAAGAGCTATCCAAAAATATTCTCGATCAACTCTAATTTAGCAATACCATTTGCTACTCTATTAGCTTCTCTCGGGATCCATCTAAACTCCACCGTCCATGGAAGTCGCATGAGTTCTTTGCATCTCTTTACATCTCCATGTGTGTTAGGACTGTCCAGACTCGTCACCATCTTATAGCACACTTCCAAATCTGTTTCAACCTCCATCCTTGGGATTCTTCGTTACCAGACATACTCCAATCCCCGTTTCAGTGCCTCAGGTTCTGCCTCCTCAACTGTTGGCGAGACAAGTTGCACCTTAAATCCCCACATCTAGTCTCCTAATTCTAATCGCATGACTCCACCAACATATCCTTTATTAGATGTCAAAATACAACTTCCATCGACGTTCAGTTTTACCCAACCCGACTTCGACTTTTTCCACTTCGCACGTTCACTTCTCACTACGCCATTCTTTCTTGCCGTTTGGAGTTCTACACATAGAATCTTAATTTGCTGATTTTTTTTAAATAAGGAATCATCTATCCTTTTGAGCACCAACTTGTTTCTGGACTTCCAAGTTATCCACAAGGTCGCGGCGAACATGTTATCCCATGCAACATCCAAAATTAAACCTGCTATGCAGATTTTTATCGTCAGGTTTTTCCTCATCTACTTGTCGTCAGAACTTCTAGAATTTAGTTCCCAACAGAATCTTTCTCCAAATCTCTTTTACCGCTAGCCAGTGCCTTAGATTGTGAATTGTAGTCTCGTCAAAGTATTGACATCTCTCGCATTAAGCCGTATTACTGATCTTTCGGACTCTGAGAAGGTGTTTCGACGCCAATCTATTTCGTGTCACTAACCATAGGAAATGTTGAAGCTTGTAGCTCAATCTAGTGCGCCAAATCCACTTGCAATTAACCCTTCTTCGCGAATTTCTCCGTAGCATTTTTGATATGCTTTATATACCACTTCCCGTCTCGCTCCAAATTGGCTCATCCCATTGCACCTTTAATTTAATCACCTTAGCACAAAGTTTCTCTTCAATATGTTGCTCCAGATTAGTATGTAGCCTCTCTAATTCGCAACACCCATTTGCACTCAACACGCCGCAAAGTTTAACATGGATATCACCATGGTGAATGTTTCTCACAAGGTCTCAAAGCCGACCCTCTCCCGTCCAATTATCGAGCCAATAGGATATGGTCTGCCCCCAATCTTCCACCTAATAAAATGGCTCATTAGACGCACACACTTAATGATACCTTACCATGTGCGACTATCCATTGGTTTCGCCGTGAGGTCGAGTAATGATCGACTCTTAAGGTATTTTGCTTGAATATAATTGCTCTATAGCGATTCTTCCCCTTAATAATCTTCCATGCGAGCTTAGACAACAGAGGCTCGTTACTTCTTCTATTCGTGCGAATTTCGAGTCCCCCTTACGCCTTATGTTTTGTTACATGGTCCCAACCTACTAAGTGACTTTTCTTTTCTCCAAGTTAGGTGACCAAATCTCTATTCAACTTATCCAGTTGATCACAAACCATCTCGGGTAACCACGTTGCTTGCATATTTTATATAGGCATTGCGAACGATACATATTGTACAAGAGTCACACGTCCCGTCAAAGACAAAAATTTGATTTTCCAATTATTCATTCTTTGCATATTTCTATCCAGAATGTCCACGAAACTATCCCTCGTGATGCGTCCATGTACCATTTTCACCCCAAGATATTTTCCCAAATTTAGAATTTGATCAAAACCCAGAATGCCAAAAATCGTTCGCTTCAAACTAGCGCCCCCTTGATTGGAGAAAAAAACCTTAGACTTTTGAGGACTAACCTTCAAGCACGAGGCTCCATATGAATTCTCCAGTACTTTATTAATAACTTGTGCATTGGCCTTTGTTGCCTTTCCCATTAGAATCAAATCATTTGCAAAGAAAAGGTGAGAGATTTTTGGTCCTCCCCGTCACGAAATTATCCGCTTCTACTTTTTTTCCCAACCTTTTCATATATCAAGTAAGACAACCTCTCAACATAGAGAACAAATAAATAAGGCGATAAAGGATCGCCCTAGCGCAGCCCACATGAGTGTTTAAAGGCATCAAGAGGTGAACCATTCCAAAGAATACTAGTTGTCGCGTTTCACATGAAAAACATAATCAATTCTATCATCCAAGTAGGAAAACCAAAAGCATTCAAAGTATTTTCAAGAAAATCCCAACTAACCTTATCATATGTTTTTGGGATCCAACTTCATAATCATCTCCCTAGTTTTGTTCTTTGTTTCTGCACGCATCAAGTGAAGAAGTTTCTGAAGCACAAAAATATTATCATGCGTGCTCCTCCCCTTTAATTTATGAAACTTGATTGCGTCGAGGCAATCAAATCTGGCATAATATCTCGTAATATCATTGGAATACACTTTGTACTAAACTTATACAGTACATTACAAAGAGATATTGGATGGTATTGAGAAATCGTTACCAAATTTGGTAATTTTGGAATTGAGCACAAATGCGACATACAAAGACGTGGATTGAACTTCCCGTCTCTAAAGACCTTTGTTGCAAATTCGAAAAGTGAGCGTTGAGTCCAATCCCAAGCTCTCTGCTAGAAGATGGCTTACAAACCATCCGGCCCTAGTGCCTTAAATGGATGTGTAGGCCAAACAACATATTTAATCTGGCCAAATCAATCGGCCACCCAAATGTCCCTACCCCATCTTTCGCCCACCTCACCTGAAAACCCAAAATTGGTAATACATGTGAATGTCCGTTGCTACTCCTACCATGCGCTCCCGCTGAAAATAACGTTGCAAAAAAATCCCACACAGGTATTTGGAGTATCTCAGTGTCTTTTACCCAGTCATCTTGTACCTTAAGCGTAAGAATACGGGTGTGTCGTCTTCTACTCAAGGTCCACTTGTGGAAAAACTTGGTGTTGCGTTCACCCTCTCGAATCCACATTATCCTTGACTTTTGAAGCCAAAACAGCTCCTCCTGGTTAAGGACTTCGTTATATTCGTGTGTAAGTTCTGACTCCAAATTGGTAAGAAACTTACTTATACGTCGACATATAGCTCGTTGGATTCCTTCTAACCGAGCAAGAAGCTTACCCTTTCTATGAAATAAACTTCCAAAATGAGTCTTGTTCAAAGGAATAAGTACCTTAGGAACTTCGGGATTGCTTCAAGTATGTTCGGCTTGTCCTTCCACAATTTCCTCAAAATAATATCTCATTCTGGGTTTTGTGTCCATGTAGCCTCAAAGTGATAGGGTCTCACACCCTTATTCTTATTAATACCGTGACAATGCATTATGATTGGATGGTGGTTAGAATGTGTGCGTGGGAGATGAATCACGACATTCTTTGGAACAGGCCTAACCATTCTGATTTGCCATCGCCCTGTCGATTCTCTCTTTGATGATCCCCCCATCCTCTCTTTTGTTTGTTCATGTGAAAGAAGGTCAATGAAACCCGAGATCGTTGAGTCCGCATCACTGCATACATATTTACTTATGTAAGGTTTTCTTGGTAATTAAAAACTCCAAGATCAATATGTACAAGTAAAATATATTTTCTTAAAGATATTCAAAGCATATAAGCTAATAAAACATGGTTAAGTTTTGGTTTGAGGACTAAAATGCAAATTTTCTCAAACGTATGGGGTCAAAATGATATTTTCAAAAATTTGAGGACTAAACTATAAATTTTTATTTTTCTTCCAAATTTTGGGGGCGTTACAAGGTGAGTGTTAGTAGGTTTACACATAATTGTGTTAGACATTGAATATTAAAACACAAATTAGGTTTGCTGATAGTTAAATATAGGAGTATTCCTACTAATCTCCTGTAGATAAAATGATCATAGAAGAGGTCAGGATCATAGAAGAGGTCAGTATCATCGTCCTTCAATTTTTTGATTGAATCCATGGGTGTATTGGAAGGTAGCCAATGTAGCTTGATTCCGTAAGAATATCCAAGGCATACTTCCTCTGGCAGGGAGTTATGCCTTTGCAGTTTCTGGCAACTTCAATGCCCAATATGTACTTCAGGTCCCCTAAGTCTTTGTTAGTGAATTTGTCATCCAAATTTCTCTTAATTTTGTTGAATTCAGAAATGTTGTTTCCAGTTAGTGTAACATCATCAACATAAACACACAAGCCATTTATGGATTGAGCATATTTCATCACAAATAAAGAACAATTAGAGATAGTTTGCTTAAAGGCATAAGAAAGTACATAAATAAGTAGTGAGCTTAGTGTGCCATTGTCTTGATGTTTACTTCAAACCATAAATACATTCTTAAGCAAACAAACTCTTTTATTAGAAGGATCACACTAACCAGGAGGTGGAGACATGTATATTTCCTCATCAAGGTTCTCATGTTAAAAAAATATTATTAACATCAAGTTGTTGCAAAAACCAATTCTCAAAAGCAGCTAAAGCAATAAGACCCAAAAAGTGAAGTTAAAAAGAGAATTATTATAGAATTGAAAAAACGTTATTATTACGGCACATTTGGTTGTCCCATGAGCTAATAACCCATATAATTTAGTGTCAAGATTACACTAAATAAAACAATTAATCTTACATTTGGTTGCCAAAAAAAATTCCACCTTCTAACCTTTAATTTTACTAAAACTCATGTTTGGTTGCACATACACGTCCACATAATTCCCTGGAATACCAAAACTACCCTTAGCAGTGCATACTATAATTTTACAAAAAAAAAAAACTAATTGGAGAATTGCATAAAACCAAACATAAAATGGAGAAGAAGAAATAAATAACAATATTCACGTACATTACTAATATTCAAAAATAGAATAAAGCGCATAAATAGTAAGTAAAAACACCTGATATATATTTTAGTATATATATTGGAAAACTTGTTAGAAATGGTGGTTCAGAGTTAACTGCTTAGAAACTTCATTTGATGGTTAAAAACTAAACAAAATAAAGCAAAAGCAGTTTAATTCTATATATGATACATCCAAAAAACTAGTCTCTAAAATTTCACCTATTGACCTCAAAGTCAAAGAATCTATGAGAGCAGATAGATCATTTTTAAATGAACGAAGCTGAGATGACATCCGCCATAGCATTTGATTTCAGCTGAATCAATAATCTTTGACCCGAATCTTCGACCTTGTTGGAGCCGCAACATGGGGGAGAAACTGTCTATGGTGGTGAAGGGACTTTTTTGATTCGGTGTTGGAGACGGAAGGGGTGACGGTGGTGGTGATCGTGGGGTAGGGGTGGCGGGGAGGAGAGAAGAAGAAAGAAGAAGAAATCAATTTTTTAAATACAAATTGTAAACATAAAGTGAACGGTAATTTTTTTCGAAAAAGCAAGGGCAAATAAATCATTTCACAAAACAGCTGGACCTGGTGGTTGTGGCATTAAATTATCGTGGGGGGGTGGGGGGGAGGGGAGATTAGTTATGTGGGAAAATGCTCCAAAAAAGCAATTTATCTTGGGCCCCTTCTACCTTTCATTTGCCAACCAAATGTAGTATAAATCCACATTATTTAATTAATATGACCTATTAAGGGCATCCAAATGTGCCGTTAGAGGATCACTTTTGAATTTCCCGCTGACAAACTTAGAGGTCACCCACAAAAAACGTATTTGTTGTGACTTCAATTGGTAAATAATTAAGCTCCTATATTGTTGGTATTGGAACGTACCCACTTAAAATTTAAAAATCAGCAAAGAATACATGTATTTTAAAATTGACAGCATTAGCTAGTAAATTCGTATGTAGTCATGATGAAAGCTTTATTAATTAGTATATATATTAAACAATATGTAGTAAGTTTTTATTAAAGAATTTATTTTAAGATATTAATATTATTTGAAAATATGTTTAATTAATCAGTATAATTTTTTTGTAGAAATCGACAAAGTATAATTTTGTCTTAAAAAAATGATATATATGTATACATATATTCTATTGGAACATGTAAAACAGTGAATTTTAACCTATGTTGCACGGATACTCCAAACTTTTGAAAAATATGGTGTCGGACACGCGGGGGACACCGACACTCCTTGGACACGCCTTGGATACGTGTCCGACACGCCACGTGGCGTGTCCATAATTAATATAAAAAGAAAATTCCTACACTCGTGTCGGACACTTTTGATGTGCATGTCCGACACATTTGTGACACGTTTGAGTTTATTTTACTTATTATGAAAAGCTTGCTTTTTGTTAAAATATGACGCCTATGAAAAACGAACTTTAAAAACTTAATTTGTTAGTTAATAAATTAAAAAACAAAGTTAAAAACTCCACTATCTTCTCATGTAGCGCGTCAACCATTTCTTTCTCAACAACAACTGAGAATCAAAGTTGGAATTCCTTTTCTTCTTCTTTTTTTTTCCTTTAATTATATTTTTTATGCCTAATCTTCAATTGTCAAACTAAGTTAATTGCTTGATTTTTATTTAATTTTAATGACTTTTAATTTCAATAATCCTATATCTAGAATTTAGAAATGAGAACTTCTAAAAGTGTACTACACTATTTTAGTTTACCAATTTATTTTGTACGGTCCGAATTCAATCAATTTACTCATATTTGATATTTATTTGTGCATGAACTTAAAAACATAATTCAAATATTTTATTTTGATGTTGTTTATATTTGTATATTAGAATAAAATATTAAAAAATTTAGACGTATCCATGCCGTATCCTATCCTGTAATTTTTTAAAATCCGTGTCGCCGTGTTCGTATCGTGTCATATCCGTGTCCCCGTGTTCGTATCCGTGCAACATAGTTTTTAACCCATTGAAGAAACATATTAAAATAAATTTTGTCGTCAGTTTTCATAGGAGATCTTTTATGCATCCAATTAATATAGTAAAAATAAATCTTGCGATCGATTTTAGTATGTGCTGGTTAAATAACTGTAGTATGGTTTTGTTAATCAAAATTACATGGAAGGTTATTTGCCAATTACAAACAATATAATGGTAGTTTTTGTAATTTAGTCAAATTTTATATAAAGATGTCAATTGAGTTATGACACATTTCAAAAAATCATTCGTGTTCTTGACGTGTCAGTGAGGTATTCGTCAAGGCTACGCGTTAGCGAGGTATTCGTCAAGCCTACGCATCAGCCCACACCAATAATTTTCTTTAGAGGAAGTAGGAAATAAATTCAAGAAGAGAGAGATAGAAGAAGGGATAAGAAAGAAAAGCAGAAATCACAAAAGAAGAAGAAGAACCTTAGTCATTATTTGTGAGTTTTTATTTTTATTTTTTATTTACTTATGACTCCCTTAACTGAGATCTGTACCAGTTAATCGTTTTAGATAAAATTATATATGTATATATATATATATATACTTTTCTTTGTCTAATTTCAGGTGAAATCATGAGTCAAGCCACTCAAATTAGTTGGGTTTCGGGTAACAAATCTCCAAAAATCGAGCAAGATCTCATTAGTAATTTAGAGGATTTTTTTATATCTCACATTCTTTCCTGCCTGCCCACGAAGGATGCAGTGCGAACATCGGTTTTGTCGAAAGATTGGCAATACAAGTGGACCTGTATGCACAAATTTAAACTTTGCGATGAAAATTTGGATTCTCCTAATGCGAATAAAAAACCTAGTTTTGCTAGCTTTGTGGAAAGGATGTTTCTCTTATCACCCAATTTACAAAGTCTTTACCTGCATTGCTACGGAGAATACGACTTGCTTTCTTGGACAACTGCTGCGTTAAGCCGTGATATCCGTTCTTTAAGCATTAAGAGTAATGCAAGGTTTGTCTTACCTCCCAACCTTCTCACTTGTTATTCCCTGAGAAAATTGGAAATTGACACTAATTGTACCTTTAAGGTTCCTAAAAAGGTTTGCTTTCCTAACCTCGTTGCCTTGAGTCTTTGTCGAATTAATTTCTCTAGCGAATGTTGGTATTACAATTGTGTGGAGTTCGATTTCCCACTCTTAGAAGAATTACAACTACAATTTTGCGTATGGTTGAATACACAATTTGTGGAAATCAACGCGCCTAAGATGACTAGTTTAGAGTTGTTTGTGCCTGATTTCGAATTGAGTGACCGTGGTGACTGTTCATTCAAGATTACTGGAGACAACCTTGTGAAGTTCAACTGGTATGAAGGTTGTGGACTACACGGTATTGTTCTATCCCAGTCAGTTCACGTTGAATATGCAGTCTTGAAACATTTCTTGAAAAGAGATTTACTCGAACAGAGCGGATTACAACTCCGAGAGCTATTGCAAGGGTTCTCAAATTTAAAGGACTTGGAGTTAGGGTATGATGTGGCAGAGGTTATTTCTTTCTCTTTTGCAAAGTTTATCAAATTCACGACTTATCTTACTTTATATCGATGCAAATTGCGAATTATTAGCTAAGTCATTGTATTCACCTTCATTTCTATCATAAACTCACTCTAAATCTGTTTGTGATGTTTGGCTAGGCTATTGCACAATCAAATCTAGGAGGACTTCAACTTCCTACGTATCACAAGATGGAACAACTAGTATTGACTCCTATGTTTTGTACTGAAGTTTTACTCGCGTTTCTTCATGCAGCGCCGTATCTGAAACTCTTGGTCGTAGATGTGGTAAGCAAGCCCCGTATGCTAATTAGTTGACCTTTTCCATCCTAATAATGATTCACTAAGGATATTTTTCTTATATATTTTTAGAAAAATTTGAAGGATTATGACTATGATGTTGAGGAATTTGTTCCGTCCTGCATCGTGTCTCACTTGGAAAACATCACATTTACCTCGTTACTGCTGGGAGGATCAGTGAGATTAAATTGGTAAAGTTTTTCTTGAAGAATGCTGTACAATTGAAGAGTTTGTCGATCCATCCCCGTCGAATTGTTGATAGGTATGTGGTCATTGAAGAGCTATCTACATATCCGAAAGCTTCAACATTTTTAGACCTAACGGTGAAATGAACAAAATGCCAGAAGCCTTTGGGTTTACTGAAATGTGGGGTGGGTACTTTCATCTTTAATTTATTTGGGTTTTGTTTCCAGATTAATAGTGTAACTTGAATGCTAAATTGTGTTTTGGACTTTCAACCTTTCGGTATTATATGCATCGTGGCATTCACTGTCACAAAACTTTAGTATTTCAGTTGATATTCTACATTACCAAATTTTACGTGATTTTGTTAATTTATAGATATTTCAAGATATTGGCATTCTTTAATATTGACAATATCGCGAGGTTGAAGTTGATTTGACAATAATTCTAGTATTCAAATGTTCTTCTGACAATTGAAATTGTTGTATGTCTAAATACTATATGTACGTACTAGATATAATAATTAAATATTATGAAGAACTGATGATTTCTGTATTATTTTGCATATTTTTATGCCACCAAGATTGATTTGCGTTCTCTTGAGAAATCTTTATTATTCGACATTCTAAATAAAGATGACATTTGACGAAGGGATAACCTCATCAAATCCCCAAACTATAAAAAACTTCATTCAAAATATTGGTGTTTGTACGCCATTTTCAATTTTTGGACGGTTTTGCTACCAAAAATCGCTGGGAGAATTATTTGGCCGGGAGAATTATTTGAGGTTTGAATAATAGAATTTTAATTTTCCCTCTATGAGACGGTTCCAATAATGGCAAATCGCAAAATTCAAAAATATTACACAAGAATCTTAATTTAAGTTCAAATACATGCACTTAAATTCTAATGCCCCAGTAGTTGGGGGATTTGTTTAAAAAAAGAATCTTGATAGAAATAGGAGAAAAATATCGGAGTTAATCCAACAGAAACAGAATAAAATCAAAAACTGAGCAATTCTAATGCCTGGAAATTCAACCTATCTTGGATGAATGTTCTCTTCGACCTTCGTCATCCACAACATACAATGAACTACTACTACTGTTAATCCATATAGAGCGGAACTATTGACATGAACACACACCTTGATGAACAAATGACTACAATAAACAAGAATCTAGAGGCTATGTTGTCCATCATGAGCTCCATTGAGTTACGCTTGGACAACTTTATGGACAAAATGAACATTGCACGTCGTCCAGAAAACTCGGTATTGGTCAAGAATCGGCACTGCAGTTTTCCTAAGTTTGACGGTTTTAGCGTGTCATCCTGGATCTTCAAATGCAATTCCTACTACAAAGTGTTTCCTAACCAAACTGATACTCAAAGAATCGATACAGCTTCAGCTCATCTCAAAGGTGGCGCAGCCTCCTGGTTTCATGCCCTCAATCTTAAATCTACTGAAATTTCTTGGAAACAATTCACCGAATTCGTTTCCTCAAAATTTGAGGACTTCAACTTTGATAAGGTGCATGATAGCAGAGTTTAATAAACTCAAGCAAACTGGAACGCTACAGAGTATATTGGAAATTTTGAAAAGAACTTTACTGAAAGGTATTTCCTTACTCGATATGTCCAGGGTCTTGTTGAGGAGCTCCAGTGTTTTGTTGCACTATTTGAACCAAATACTCTAGAAAAAGCTCAAGATTTAGCAAGGCGACAAGAAACCATCATTAAGGCCATCACAAAGAAAAGTATAGATTTTGCACCTCCGTTGATAGTGCTTACCGCCGCGGAGATGAGAGCTAGAGTAGAAAAGAAATTATGCTACAACAGTAATGACGAGTATACTCATGGTCAAGAGGAGGCAAGCATTGTGTAATCCTTGACTTTTCTCGTCCGGTGTTGAGCTTCGCGGCCCCAATAACTTGAGTCAGAGATTAGGCGAGCTGAATACGCAGCAAAAACTGGCATATGTTAATTTTAATTGACAAAAACATTGTGTTTAATTACCGATAATTGGAGTTTCTTTTTTATCAAAAACAAAACAGGAAAATTTTAATTTCACATCAAATACACTCAGTTATAATTCTCATTCGTTGTAATTAGTTTGAATCTTAAAAGTGCAATAGTTTCCACGTCGCTTTTATGCGGGATTTCAAAAATACATATTCTGTAATAAAACAAGTGTCCTTTCGACAAGCTAGACAAATTCTGCTTCTTACTATCATTATTAATGAAACCTCCATCATAAAATACGTATTCGTGAATACGGGTCAATTCGTATTCCCAAGCTTTTGACAAAACCGATGTTCTCACTGCATCCTCCACAGTTAGCAAATAGGCAGAAAATGATGCCTGATGTAACAGAACCTGGAAAATTGAGAAGCGTGCATGTATGCATATAATAATATGTATAAGCTCACGTAAAATTTAATCTAATTTGATTAAAAGATGCATGTTTCAAGTACACAAATAAGTAGGATCCAATACCATAAAATGCCGACTACATGTCTGTTACACCGAATGTAATGATTTGCATGACCCAAAACTCAATTTAGCCGTAATATGTTTAAATTGACACAATTTAGCAATAATAACGAAACCTACATAATTAGAGATGAAAGTACATCACATTTCATAAGAAAAAGATAAGCTTCTCCCGTCCCACTCTTCTACTGTTAGGTTCAAACAAGTCGAGGCTTTTGGAAATGTTGAGAACATGTTCGCAAATACATGCCTTTTTTTTTTCTCCGACATTGGATTCAGGGAACAGCCTTGGACCGATAAACTCTTCAGTTGTGATGCATTATTCAAGAAAAACTTTATCAAGTTAATCTCGTTCGTCTTCCCAGTAAATGCAGTAATTATAGCCTTTTCCAACTGATAAACGATACAAGAAGGAATAGATTCCACATAATCATCAAAATCATACTCCTCCGAATCTTTCTGAAAAAATAGGTATAAATGGAAAATATGATAGTTAGTGCTTATTAGGATGAAAAGGCCAATTAACTATCGCGTGTTTGCTTACCATATATATGACCAAAAATTTCAGATACGGAATTGGGTGAAGCAACTCAAGTAATGCTTCAGTATAAATCAAGTAATGTAAAATCAGTTGTTCCATCTTGTCGTACCTAGGAAGAGAAATTCCTAGTTTTGATGTCGCAATAACATTTGTGCAATCACCCCTAACACGAGGTCCTTCAAACTCGAGAATTATTTTAATAGATTTCGAAGTCGTAATCCATTCTTTTCAACTAAGTGCTCATTTCCTCTGATGATTTTAGCAAAGTCACGATCTCTTCCAAGTTTGTTTCCATTTTTCTTAACCGAACATCCTTCCGAACCATGAAAAGGATTCGTCGAAGTTAAACTAGTCATTTTAGGAGCATAGACCTCCACAACTTTCATATTTTTCCAGACAGGGGAAATTGAACTCCACCTAGTTAAAAGTAGACTGCTCGTTCGAGATGAAAGCATCACTAAGATACAGAGTGTTGAGGTTCGAAAAACAACACTTTACAGGAACTTTAAAGGTGCAACCGTTAGTGTCAAGTATCAACTCTCTCAGGGAATAGCAAGCGAGAAGGTTACGAGGCAGGACGAAGTGTGGACCCAAAAAACACCATACGTCTAAACAACAAATGTTACGGCTTAACACAATAGTTAGCCAATGATGCATGTCGTACTTATTGAATTGCCATCTCATCTAAAAGCTTAAGATGTCAGAGAGGGTAGGCATTTAACATTTATATAGTTATCTCCAACACGCTACTTTACAATAATTATCTCCAACAGTACTCTCCATCACAATCAAGATGAAAACTCTGCATATTCTGTGATAAAAGAAGTGTCCTTTCGACAAAGCTGGCAAAATTACGAATATGCTTTTTCGACAAAGCTAGCCAATTGATTTTTGTTTCCTAATTTTACTTGAAAGACCTATTGGTTGATGTATTATTCGTTCGTTTAAAGTTATTCTTTCATAATGTACTTTTATTCAACGTTGTCTTGCCGTGGGTGTTCTTTGCGGTTGCAGGGTAGAGTGACAGACGAACAATGGTGGTAAATCATTATCAGAAAACCAAAGGTTCTACCAAAGTCGAGGTGGGAGAAATCGACACTAGTGCACCATTTCAATCTGTCAAAGGTGAACGTGCTTTTTCGGGGAAAAGCTTACCTTCAAGAAGGCAAAGCCACAATCTGCAAAAGTAAGATTTTGTTTCTGCCTTCTGCACTTAATCAAACATTTTTCTTACGTGATTATGCCAATTAGTAAATATTGAACATTGATATATGTGCGACTATGCGAGTAGCATTCTTTCGATTTGCATTATAATGTATGGTCATTATTAGTTTGTATGAATAGCAGTTACACTCTATGTTTAATCATGTTGTCTCCATTGTTTTTTCTTCTCTTCAGTGACTGCTGGCAAAGGAGACACAACTTCACTTGGCTCAGAAAGAGTTGAATGAGTTGCACGAACAGATAAAAAATGCCATAACCACTAAACAACAGGCGCTTTTAGATCTTGAAAACGCTAAACGGACTTTTGATGATCTGACTCAGAAGCTCATTAGGGTTAACGAGTCGAATGATTCTACTACAAGGGCTAGAGAAGTGGCTAAGATCCGAGCAAAGCAAGTTGCAAATGCTAACAGTGAAAATTCTGAAGGAACAGAGAAACTTATAAAAATCGATCATGAAACGGGGAGCGTTCAATATGTGGTTGCAGCCAGGGAAGTTGACGTGGCAAAGCAGGAGCTAAGGATATTATATATGGATTATGATGCATCTGCCACAACAAGAGACGCTGCTGCCAAGAAGGAAGCCGAAGCTCAGATTTTGGTGGATAGAAATGCGAGAAGACACGAGTAGATGAATGTTGAAGGTTGTTATCATTTGATGGTTTTGTCCCGAAGTATTTCTAACAACCATTTCTAACTTTGTTGGCATTGTGGAACAAATTAAGTTGAATGTTAACTCAATTTTTGCAACTTTTTGGATATTTGTGAATGAGTTTTGATTGAAAGAGGTTGAGAACAAGGTTGAAACAAAATTAAGAGTTTTGTTATTTTTTTATGGATATCTTTTTCTATATAGCGTTAATTTTGGAAATTATAGGTTTGGTAGTATCTTTGATAATGATAATATGTTGGTTCGTCTAAAAAAAAGGGTTATTTATGTTCAATGCATGTAATAGCTACGCCCACGCTTTCTGCTGCAAGTACTTGCAAAAGCCCCACTTCAGGAGGGTGCTTCGCCAACGCTTCAGAGGGTAATGTCAACGCTTTTATGAGGAAGCGTTGGGGTTTACTAACAGTAACGCCAATGCTTTGAAGCGTTGTTACATGACCCTTTTTACCAACGCTACAGCAAAAAAACCGTTGAGACCTTTACCGACGCACGAACAAACACCACTTTGGTCAAGTGTTGGTAAAGGTTTTGCCAACGCAGAAAAACGTTGGGAAAGGCCACAAAAAGCGTTGGCGATTCCCTGTTTTCTTGTAGTGTAAAAATTTGGGAATACTATTCCACTTGTATTCCCAAGCTCTCGACAAAACCGATGTTCTCACTGATAGAGCAAAACATTAGCATAACTACTTTTAGAGAATCTTTATGATTGTTGATTGAATATTCTAAACAAATTTACTAGTATCTAATTGATTTATATTCCATTTGTATTTGCTAGATTAGTGGGATTGGCTCTCATTCATTATGTATATATTACCGTGTCTGTATTGTCCTCAATCATCAATGAAATAATATATCTTCTCCATATTTCTTTATGGTATCAGAGCGTTCTCTATCTATCATAGAGTTTGATCCTTGGCATATAGAAATCCTCATTCTTCCATTTACCATATTAATGACAAACTCTCAAGAAACCATGACATCATCGCCAGCAAATGCTGAGCCAGCGATCATCACAACCTCTGAAATCGCTATGGCTCAAGGTAACTCTATACTTCCTCATAGCAATCTAATATCACTCAATGCCTCCTCATAAATTCCATTCAAACTTGCCAAGAATGGTGAAGACTATGCATCATGGAAGTCTAAAATGACCAAACTTTTGTTTGGTTATGGACTCCTTGGCTTTATTGACAAAACTCATCCATGCCCCCACAAACAGAACTAAATATCAGTTGTGGACTCGGCAGGATCGTCTCGTGCTTCTCGGCATTCAAGCCATTGTTCATAGTGCAATAGGTCCAACAATAAACAATTAAACAACATATGCCGATACCTGGAACAAATTAGAAACAACTTTTTATAATCGTTCCCATACACGTATGATCTCACTAATGTTATCTCTTATGACAAATAAAAGAAAGAAGGGAAGACTGTGGCTGCATATACGGGTAGAGTGAAAAGAGTGAAAAGCCTCGCTGAAGATTTATCACTTATTAGACATTTTCTAAATGATGCCCAAATTATGTCGTACACATTTTTGGGTGACGAGTTCAAAGAACCAACAGCAGGAGTCCGTGTTCGCGACACACCAATGACATTTGAGGACATGTATGACATATTGCTCGACGAGGAGCTACTGCACAACCACATAGAGCCTAAAGAAGAAGACTTACGGATCACTGCACAACTGACCCAAAAAGGCCATGGTGGTCGAGGAAGTTTTAGTGGTGGAGTACGAGGCCATCGTGGTGGTTACCAGAATGCGCCTAACGACTTTGACAGCACAAGAGGACAAAGCATGCAGTTTAATCAACAACAACCTTCCTATGGTCGAGGTGCAAGCTCTTTAAGTGTTCTATTATACTCATTGTCATGGAATTCAAACTTTTCTCAGGGAACTCATAGCCAACATTGCATCGTATTTCAACTATGCGATAAAACCTGGACATGGTGCAAAGACTTGTCGCTCTCGAGGACATCCTTCCCATTTCTCCCGCCCTCAAGCAAATCTTGCAAAAGGAGAGTCAAGTCAAGCTAACAACAATTGGGTGCTCGACTCCAACGCCACACGCCATATCACCTCAGATCTCTAGAAATTGTCTATGCACTCTAACTATGTCAAAATAATGACATCGTGGTCGGAAATGGTAATGTCATCTCCATCTCTCATGTTGGTTCCTCTTATATTGATTCCCATGTTACTTTCTTTGTGTTAGATAATGTTCTCCGTGCGCCACGAATTAAAAAAATCTCATATCAGTTTCCCAATTTTGCAAGCAAAATAATACGTCTATTGAGGTTTTTCCTAACTATTTTCTTGTAAAGGATCTGAACACGGGGGCATCCTAGTCAAAAGGCCAAAGTAAGCACAATCTATATCAATGGTCTTCCTCAAACCCTCCAATCAAAACATCCTCTCTTAGCCCTTCCACTTTCGTTGCACACTTTTCTCAGGTATGGCATCAACGACTCGGCCACTAGTCTCCTGCTATCCAAAAGAAATTTCTATCCATCTATAAAATTAATCCTTCATGTTCCTTAAATAAAGTATGTGATCACTATATGTGTAGTAAGAGTCATAAACTCTCATTTAAACATTCATCTACTCAGTGAGATAAACCATTTCAAGTTATATATTCCGACATATGGGGTCCTGCCCCTGTGAAAGCTTTTGAAAACTGTTAGGGCCAATTTCTCGTGTAAATTGGGCTCTTTACGACTCGGCCCAACTAGGGTTTAATTGATATTATTTTGTTTAAATCATAAGGGTAAGTTAATCTTTTAGATGGTAATTATCTTGATTTTGTTACCTTATCTTTATTAGATATAATTCTATCTTAAAGATTAACTTGCAACATTTTAACTATATCTCCCACCTATGTACTTAGACATAATATTAGGCATATTCGTTGGACATCTTTAAATCTATCGGATAAAGCAAGAAGATATGTTCGGATTGCAACTGAATAATCGGCGTGCTTATCATATAAGGAAACAAGATATTCTAAGGATTGCAACTAACGATCTGCTCAAGATTCTGCTCATGCATATAAAAGGAGAAGACTCGACACAATTGAATGATACTTTGAAAAAGATAGTTTGTGATTTCAGTCCTATATCGAGTCAAAGTCCTTTAGTGAAGAGCATCAAGTCAAAGGAACTTTGGAGTATCATGATGTGTTCTTCGACTTAATCGAGTACACCAAAATAGTTAAGGGTTAGGTATTACAACTGCAAATTTAAAGGGAGTCTAAGATTTGAGCTGATACAAATCCTTTCATTGTAATTCTTAAATAGGGTACTGTTTGAGTCAACATTTGGGTGCAAACCCCGTGGACTAGGAACATTCGGAACGAACCACGTAAAAACCTTTGTGTTCTTTATCGCTTTATGTTTAACCGTCTTTTACCAATTACAATAGTAAAATAGCTTTTAAACGTTAAGGAACTGTCATCTATCTTACTTACTAGTGTAGTTGCAACTACTGTCAACGGCAACTGTATTCGATTATAAGTAATATAGATCTAAGATCTTTCATAAACTTTAAATATTATGTCATATTTTTGATTATTTCACAAAGTATACATGGTTGTATCCACTAAAACTAAAATCAGATGTATTTAAAGTTTTTGAAAACAAACTCATTGAAAACTATTTTGAGACTAAAATCAAAACCATATATACAGATGGTGGAGGAGAATACCAAGCCCTTACTCACCTTTTAAACAAACTTGGAATTCAACATCTCAAATCTCCTCCATATACACCTGAACCTGTAGGCTCTGCTGAACGTAAGCATCGACATATTGTCAAAACGGGCCTCACTCTTCTTCACACAGCCGATGTACCTCTTCGGTTTTGGTCTCATGCGTTCCAAACTGCTATTTATCTTATTAATCGAATTCCTACACCTGTTTTGAATAATAATACACCTTATTGCAAATTGTTTGGTCAAAAACCAAAATACACATCTTTTCGAGTCTTCGATTGTCTATGTTATCCATGGCTTCAGCCGTATAACACGCATAAACTTGAGCCTCGTTCACGACCATGCGTGTATCTCGAATTCTCTATTCCTCATCACTCATTTATTTGCTTTGATATACACTCTGGTCGTCTTATTATATCTAGACACGTTGTATTGTTTGAAAAATATTTCCATACAAAACTAAGTCTTATCCTGACTTGTATATTTCTGACGAGACATTTTCTAAATATTTTTCAATCTTTAATCACAAGAACTCACTCCACGCCAATGCACCCTCCAATGACACAATTGAATCTAATAGTCCATCGAGTTCTGTCCCACATCAAGTTCTTCAGGTCCCTCTTCTAATCCACCTAATAACATTCGTAACTCCACAACTATATCATCTCCTAAGGCTGCCTCTCAACATTCTCCAACGAGGGTAATACTTCCTCTACCTTATCTGACTCCCTTGTACATTACAGTCCTCAAAATCCGTTAGCAAATGCTGATAATACTTGCTCCAACAGTGCTCCATAATTTTGTGTTGGAGATATGTTTAACTCATCTCATGCCATAGCTCAACCTGATCAACCCTCATCTTCCAAACCATCTTGAATGGTCACTCGTGCCCAAAACAACATTCATAAGCCATATAAACTCTTCTCTTTAACAACTACAGTCTCTCGTACGAAGTCGTAAATAAAAACCACCTCCTTCACACAGGCTAACAAAAGTTTTCAATGACGTGATGCCATGAGAGAAGAGTTTGATGCTCTTCAAAGAACAATACATGGTCACTCGTCCTTTCATCTCCTGTACCAAACATCGTTGGATGTAAATGTGTATATAGAATTAAAAAAAAATCATGATGGTTCCATTTGTCGCTATAAAGCACGCCTTGTGGCCAAAGGATTTCATCAATGACGGGGTGTCGACTTTACCGATATATTGAGCCCGGTTGTTAAACCTGCCACTATCCGTGTTGTTCTTACTATTCTTATGACTCGCGGATGGGTTTTGAATCAATTGAATGTTAATAATGCCTTTTTGCATGGAAATCTTTTTGATTGTGTATTTATGCAGCAACCTCAAGGCTTTATCTATCCCCAACATCCTTATCAAGTTTGTAAGTTACACAAAGCAATTTAAGGTCTTCGTCAACCCCCACGGGCTTGGTATAATGAACTTCGTTCTTTTCTTCTTAATTGTGGTTTTAATAATTCTAAGAGTGATGCTTCACTGTTCATATACGCTTTGAGGCGCTGCATTATATATGTACTAGTATATGTGGATGAAATTGTTCTTACAGGTAATGATTCTTCTACACTTCGTGATTTTACTACCACTTTATCCAACATATTCTCTCTCAAGGATTTGGGGAACATGAACTACTTTTTAGGTGTTGAAACAACTCGATCTTCAGATGGGTTATTCTTATCTCAGCAAAAATATATCCAGTATCTTCTAGTTCGAACTAAAATGCAAGGGGCAAAAGAAGTCAGCACTTCATTATCAACTTCAGATGTACTCAAACCTGATGATGGCTCCTCATATCATAATCCTACTGAATATCGACAAGTACTTGGTTCACTTCAATATCTATCTTTGACACGACCTGATGTTAGTTATGTTGTCAATAAGTTAGCCCAGTTTATGCATAGACCAACCTCCACCCATTGGCTTGCTGTTAAAAGAGTTTTGAGGTATTTAAAGGGTACTTCGAATTATGGTATTTTAATCTATGCTGACTCTTCTCTTGCTCTTCATGCATTTGCCAATGTCGATTGGGCTGGTGATGTTGATACGCGCCATTCTACATAATCATATGTTACTTTTCTTAGCTCTAATCCCATTAGTTGGAGCTCAAAGAAACGATCCACCATTGCTTGCTCATCAACTGAGGCAGAATATCTCTCTTCAAGCTGCACTAACAACTTACTGCGACAATAAAGGAGCTACTTACTTATGCTCGAACATGGTCTTCCACTCCCGTATGAAACACATCGCTATTGATTTTCATTTTGTACGCGATCAAGTCTCTCGAAACTTAGTGTGGATACCTCATGTTCACACGACGGATCAACTTGCTTACTCCTTGACAAAACCGCTTGCTTGGAAACAATTCTTGGTTCAGCGGTCCAAGCTTAGTGTCCTCCCTGGACCCTTGCGCTTGCGGGGGCATGATAGGGTAGAAAATTAGCATAGTTATTTTTAGAGAATCCTTATGATTGTTGATCATATATTCTAAACAAATATTCTAGTATCTAATTGATTTATTTTCCAATTGTATGTGCTAGATTAGTGGGATTGGCTCTCATTCGTTATGTATATATTACGGGGTTTGTATTGTCCTCAGACCTCAATCCTAAATGAAATGATATATCTTCTCTGTATTTTTTATCTCACTGCATCCTTCGTGGGTAGGCGAGAAAGAGTGTGAGATATAACATGATCTCGTAAATTAGAGATTATACCTTGTTCGTCTTTTCGTGATTCGTTACTCATAAGAGAAACGTATCTATATATATAGATTAACAGGTGCCTTGCAGGTAACAACTAAGGGAGTAATTATAGAAGTTCTAATTTCTCTCTTGTAATTAGTTGTTTATTCAGGGCTTAATTAGATTGTAATAACTTTCCATTATGTTATAATCCTGCTGTTAGTTTGTTAGTCCCGCCTTGTATATAACAGCCCCAATTGTACATTTCATTTCATAATTCAATATTCTCTTTCCATTACTTTCTCTCTGAGATTCTACATCGTATCACGCTAAGTTTTTCGCCTCTGTCTAAATACAAAAAAATAAAAATAAAATCAGTGTACTTAAACAATAAATGTCACGTATGGATGTTGTTTTATTCCTTGTGCTCAAAAATCAAAATCGTAAGAACTCATAAGGATCAAATATTATCAAATAATGACGAACCTAAATTTTATCCAGACCTGCAATTTAAGTAATTACAAATCATATGGTTTGCTAACATACTTTATTTTGTGATTATTTCATTTAATCTCTCAACATAAATCCTATAACATGTATATATAATCCCTCCTTCAAACTTTATTTCAGTCATACGACTCAAGTTTCTCAAAAGGGTGTTATAGATTTTTTGTATAAGATACTTTAATTCTTGATGTCTAATATCCTAATTCATTTATAACTTAAATCTTCGAAATATCGTAAGAATAGATTTTCCTCAGAATTTCCTATATCTAATAATTCACTCACTAAAACTTTTGTTTTCCTCCAATATTAGACTACGTAGTACGTACCACTAAATAAATTCTATTTTTACTCACAATTACTAAAACTCCGATTTAAAAATTGGAAAACACACTCCCAAATTGCTAGCTAAGCCCATCTATAAATACCTCTAGTTACTCCACACACAAATATAAACAAATTGAACGCTAAAGAAAAAGAACAAAAGTTAAAAATGGTTGCATCTCGCTTTAATATGGTGATTGTTGTTACAATTTTGATATTGGGAGCTTTTCATCAGATCAAGGCCAAGCCATCAGTCTGCACGTTGGAGAAATGCAGATTAGCGTGTCTTAAGATATATGGGCCCAAAATAACCAAATATTACTGCGCGATGACCAAAAAGGGAAACGTATGTTTTTGTGTGTTTCCAAAACCACCACCAAGCCTAGGTGAAACATTGGGAACTCCTATTCCAATTCAATATTAATTTCTGGTTTCATATATATATATATATATATATATATATATATATATATTGATGTTTGTTCACGGAGTTGTATGAATAAAATGGATTTATGGATTGGATCCAATTTAATAAATCTAATTTCTTTTGTTATTTGTATTTTCCTGCAATTCTGATTATTGTAGTGTCATTGAGATTCGGCACCAAATTACATATCTACCGAGTTGAACATTTTTCGGTGTCATTGTTTAATTTCTCAATTTTCTAATTATATTGTTGAATTTAGGATCAAAAGTCACGGTTTTTCATTGGGTTTATTTTTAGCCTTGACTAATGAGTAATGACTACCGTGTCAAAAAGCGGATGGTTAAATAATTAAAATATGATTTTTTTTTCTAATTCATTTAATTAACACAAAAAGGTTGATGAGTATTAATTTTGGTAACCTCCATAGATTTTGAAGACTCGGCTCTATTATGGCGTGAATACTTTGATCTTCCACTCTAGGAATTTCAACTTCAACGTTCTCGTCATTCCAAAGCATCCAAATGCCACCCTTCTATATCCTTGTTGTGGGTGCAAGCACAAATTGAGGATATCCTAAGCGTGAAACAATTTCGTATGCATCATCTTCGTTAACCCTTCTCCTCGTAGTAAACATAATCGTCGGTCTGTGGACTCTAACCAACTCTCTAAAATTACGACAAACTTCCGGATAAAGGATAAGATTTCGAAAATCTGAACCAGACGCTCGTACACATTGGTTCATAATATACTGGAAGGGTCCATGAAACTGATGAATTAATGTCGCATAGTTTTGAAGCTCCTGCCCAATTCCTTATCAACATCTCGTTGCTGAAAATCAATTATAGATTGTTTGCATCAAACTCCATTCTCGTTGTTTCGCTCGATATTGGCACCTTACTCTCAGTATTCTTTTTTTTTTTTTGATCAAGCAAAATATATTAAAAGAAGCACAAGGGGTGCTTCAACCCCTACAACCGGCACAAAAAGTCGACATCCAAAACCGGAGAAAACTCCAACCTTACTCTCAGTATTCATGTCGTCCAAGACACCTTTTGTATCTAGAATTTCAAAAGGGTTTGTACCATTAGGCAGACTTTCATATAAGATTTCTTATGACCTTCAGATTGGCCGTGTGAATTTTTTGAGGGTCCTATATTAGACTTCTTTCTCTTCACGGCTCCTTTTTTCTTTTTGAGGCTAAAGCTTGCTAGAAGGACTTTTCCCATGCGTATCACTTGGTTGGGCAGCAATCTTTTGTAGCAATTAAGTGATCGAAACCAGCTGCTAAAAGCTTATGTAAGCGCAGTAAAAGTATATACAAAAATATAAACATGTGTATATATATAATGAATAAATATCCATTGTTTGATATTGGATGAAAAATAATGTGAAGTTGTTGTCTCTTGCTCTTTTCGTTTAAGGAAGAATAATAATTTAATAGTGAATGCGAAAACAAAGAGCAAGCAAGGGAAAAGAGTTTGTACCTAGCGGACATGGTCTAACGACCTCTCTTTTCCTTCTCTATCAAAAACAAAAGTGAATGCGAAAAGAGTTTTCAAATAACTGAGTATTTTTATCATATTTTTTTAATCTTCTAAATTTTATGAACATTTAAAGTAATTGGCCATTCTTCTTTCAATTTATTTTTTCTTTGATCAGGTTTGTTAATCCTTTTAATCCCTTTAAACTACGTTAGCTAGGTTATCTAATAATCTAGCATAACTTATTATCCATAATAATTATATTAACGCACACACAAATATATAAGTATATATATATATACACACAAGTATATTTTACTAATTAAAATGGGGCTAAATCCTACTTATATATTTGTCAATAAATAATAAATTAACTACTTCCTCCTCAACCCACTTCCTCAGCCCTTACTCGATGTGGAAAAGATGGTTTGTTAAACCAATTCACTACAAGATTCAGGGGTCAATAGGGACCGAAAAGCGGTCCCTATTGACCCCCAGGCGGTCCCTGATGGTCAATAGGGACCGCCTTTGGGTTGCTATTGTGCGATCCCTATTGACCATGGTCGCTTGTCATCAAGGACCGCAAGGCGGTCCCTATTGAGGGTCAATAGGGACCGAAAAATCAGCGATCGCTTTCCGGTCCCTTATGACTTAATATCAATAGGGACCGCATTCCGGTCCCTATTGCCTTAAAAATTAGGGACCGCGAGGCGGTTCCTATTATTTTTCATGAAGTAGCGACTGCGTTTAAGTCGCTACCTCTTGAAAGAAAATAGGGACCGTCGCGCGGTCCCTATTAATTCAGTATTAGCGACCTAAAGGCGGTCCCTAATGTTTATAATAGGGACCGGAATGCGGTCCCTAATAACAAAAACAAGGACCGAAATTCGGTCCCTACTAATATTATGAATATTAGTAGGGATCGAATTGTGGTCCCTAATAACAAAAATGGGGACCGCAATTCGGTCCCTACTAATATTCATAGAGTTTCTATGAATAATAGTAGGGACTGAATTGCGGTCTATATTGACCCCCCAGAAAAAATAAAAAATAAAAACAATAAAGAATGATTGTGTTGGTGATTTGTTTTTTAGATTTGTGTTGGTAAAAAGAAGAAAAGTTTTTGTGTTAAGTGATTTATGAAGAAAAGAAGATAGTGTGTTTGTGTTAGAAAATAAGATAGTGTTTTTGTGTTGGTTTTTTGAGATAATGAAATGAGATGTGTAAGAGTGGTGAGTGTATTTAGGGGGGGGGGGGGGAGGGTGAAATTTTCAATTTTTTGCCAAATTCAAATTTCCCGCCTAAAATTTTTGCTAAAATTTCAAATTTTTGGATTCAGTGACCGCATTTAGGTAATTAATTAAAATTAGGGACCGGAATTAGGTTACTAAATATTTGTAGTGACTGCAGGGTGGTCCATGTTGCGATTTTAGGGACCTAAGTGCGGTCCCTAATAATATTCATCGATTTTAAAGTATGAATATTGGTAGGGGCCACAATGCGGTCGCTATTGAGTGCTAATGTCAATAGGGACCGCAATGCAGTCCCTATTGACAACGCTTATGTCAATAGGGACCGCATTGCGGTCCATATTGACAACGCTAATTGTCAATAGGGACCGCTTTGCGGTCTCTATTGACTCGACAGGGACCGAATTGCGGTCCCTACTAATATTCATACTTTAAAATCGATTTTTTTTATTGATGTTGGTGTGTTTGTGATTCTTAGTAACCAAACTCATTGTAACATGTGAATTGAAGTAATAAATGATTGCAAAACCAACCTTATAATAGATTAGTTGTGAATTAATAGATTGATTGAAATTGAGCGAGTTATTAACGTTCAATATATATTTCATGTTCTACAACTAATCATCACTAGTTAGCTGTAGTTGTTATTCGTTTTTATGATTTACTTCACTAATGTTAACATAGATATGATTATGAGGTATAATCATTAGATCAAGTAATCATTATACTTATATATGTATATCAAACCAGTTTGTCATTATGACATTCGTTTTACAAAACAGTAAGATAATCTTCAAATCGATCCATTCTCCTTATATAGTATTTGGATTTACAATGCGTCGTTGTAATTATTGTTATTTTAACTATTACAATGGTTATTATGAACTAAACAAACAACGTGGCACCTTGAACCATCATAAAATATCAATTTTAAAGTATGAATATTAGTAGGGACCGCAATTAGGTCACAAATATGGACAATATGGACTATTGTCAATAGGGACTACATTGCGGTCCCTATTAGCAACGCTAATGTCAATAGAGACCGCATTGCAATTTCTATTGGCAACGGGTCAATATGGACTGCATTTCCGTCCCTATTGACAACGTGAATGTCAATAGGGACTGCATTGCGGTCCCTATTGACAACGCTAATGTAAATAGAGACCGCATTGCGGTCCCTATTGGCAACGGGTCAATAGTGACTGCAGTGCGGTCGCTATTGACAAATGCAGTCGTTGAAGGCCAGCGACCGCAATGCAGTCCCTACTGGGAGGTCCCTATTGACCGCCCAGTCTTCTAGTGATTGTTGATTTACTATTCAATACATTGCTCCTATATATACAAAAAGAAAACAGAATAAGAAAAACCAAAACTAAATCTATGTCATATGATGGACATACATTATGTACTTACCAATAATCAACCAAAGAATGGGTAGAGTAATATAAAAAAAGAAAAAATCACATATACGATTTGTCTAATGATGGATGGAGTATGAATTGGAAATTGATACACATGATTTGTCTACTACCCACTCCCCGCAATTTGGAGGAGTGACTGAAATGTCTTGAACACCCAACTTGCCGAAGAGTCGATGAAATGTGTCTACGCCTATTGTTTTACTTTGGATCTTCTTGTGAAAAACGTGGCAATGAAAGTTCAATATGTTTTGTACGTCCAAGAAACATGAAAATCAAAAGCAATGTGAATAGCATCTTGACTAGGTTGGGATATCGAAAAACGAAGATAATTGAGTAACGCAACCATTGTAATTTGGGAGCTGGTGTATCCAGAGCAAATCTTGTATAATTTACTATTTTATCCTTCCTAAGTCTTTTATTTTCATATATTAATGGCTGATGGATATTTCTTTGTAAAGATAGGTATGTGCCAAATAAGATATTGTACTCAACTATATTCGTTAAAAACAAATATTATTTATGTAATATCCTATAATTTATATTTTATAGAATGATTGTTGTCATTATCTCAATTACAAGGTATGTGACTTGGATCCCACATTGATATTGTAAGATATTAGTGTGGGGTTTATATGGACTTGGGCTCTTCCACCTTATCCGCTAGCTTTTGAAGTTGGGTCCTCCTGAGCCAATATCAATTGGTATCAGAGTCATCCAATATTGTCTCCCAGTTGCAATCGTGAGCGCGGGTGGTGACGTCGCTATTGTAGTTGTTAGCCCGGGACTTGGGTGAAACTAGCACAAAGCTAGCCCATATGGGCGCTGGGGCTAAGGAGTGTGGTGGAATGTTATGATCCTAATTGCAAGGTATGTGACTTGGATCCCGCATTGATATTGCAAGATATTAGTGAGGGGTTTATATGGATCGGACTTGGGTCCTTCCACCTTATCAGCTAGCTTTTGAGGTTGGGTTCGCCTAAGCCCATATCAATTATTGCTAAGAATTTTAAGTTTGGATTCCCTAGTATATGGCGATTGTTTTCTGATATTTATATATATATATATATATATATATATATAACTTTGTTTTTTGCTTTGTGCATTATTGACACAAGTCAAAATAAAGAATAGTCATCGATATAATAATGTGCCCAATAATCTCATAGTGATACATTGCTCTTTTAATTCCTTTATTTGCAGTGAAATATTGTTCCCAAAAGTAACTTCTATGTTTTTACTTTTGTTTGAACTTATCTAAATCAACATATGAATTTATTTGCAAAGAAAAGAAAATGATTGCGAGTTTGCGACATGTATAATGTATGAGAACTTTAAAAAAGAAATAGAAAGAAGATAAAAAGAATAAACAATTATCAGTTTATCACGACTTGCTCAAATCCTTTAAAGAGGAGATGTTTCCATCTTATAAATAGGAAACAAGAAATTTTCTTCTAAGTTTGCAAAGATTCCATAATTATTGACATGTATCAATAAAGATTATAATTTTGGATAATTAGTGTACACGGGTATATTAGAGAACATTTAGATTTTGCTCTGTCTAGAATTAGGATATATTCGAGAATGATGAATTTTTCTTTGTCAAATAATCTCTCTTATATCAGGCGACTCAGAGATTCTTTTTATTTAGTTAAAATATCAAAGGGTGTTATAGATTTTATGTATTTGATAATTTAATTCTTGATATCTCAACTCTCAAATTAAAGATAAATCCTAATACATTTATAACTTAAATCTTCCAGAAATCGGAGAAATGAATTTCCTCAGAAATTCCTATGTCTAACAATTTACTTACTTTTGACCCAAAAAAAAATCACTTACGAAAACTTTTCTTTTCTTTCAAATTAGACTACGTGGCACTAATTTAATTCTATCTATACTTGCAATTACCAAAACTGCAATTTAACATTTGGAAAACACACTCCCAAACTACTACGTACTAAGCGTACCTATAAATACCTCTAGTTACTCCACACACAAATATATAAACAAATTGATAACCAAAGACAAAAAACAAAAGAAAAATGGTGGCATCTCGCTTTAATGTAGTGTTTGTTGTTGCAATTTTGATAGTGGGAGCTTTTCATCAGATCAAGGCAGACGTAGAGCCAATACCTCCATGCACCTTGGATAGTTGCAGAATAACATGCTTTAAGTTATATGGGCCCAAAGTAACCAAATATTACTGCAAGAATACCGTTTTCGGAAACATATGTTTCTGTGAGACAGCAAAACAAGGTGAAACAATGGCAACTCCTGTTCCAATTCGATATTAATTTTTGGTTTCATATATATTGAGGTTTTTCATTGCGTTATTCTCCAATTTGAATAAAATGGATTCATGGATTTTATCCAATTTGAATAAATCTAATTTCTTGTGTTGGTATTTTCCTGCAATTTTGATTATTGTATCCGACACCATAACACATATCCAGTTTTCGAAGTCATTGTTGAGTTTCTCAATTTTCTTATATTGAATTTAGGATCGTGGAAATTATTTATGTCTTCTCAAAAGTCAAAAGTCACGGTTTTTCGTTGGGTTTCTTTAGCCTTGATTAATGACTACCATGTCGAAAAACGGATGGTTAAATAATAAAGACATTGATTATTTTTTATACTTCATTTAACTAAAATAAAGAGGTTGAGGGCAAAATGTTAAAAACTAATTATATATTTTACCATATTTTTTTTATATAATACACACCCAAATTCTTTTAAATTTCATCAAAATACCATATTCTCCAAATAATTAAAAAAAAAATTGCGTTATCCTCCAATAAAAAATTTGCTACTACACGCAAAAATATTTTTCACCGCGTTTCAAATATCAACCCCAAATTCCAAAGCATTTAGAATTTAGGGTAATGCTTCATCTCATTACTACCACTCCAATTCATTGGTACACATGATAGTGCCCAATGTCTCAATTCTAGTTAAGTAGAGAAGTTTAAGATAAAAATCTAATTAGTTATTTGCATTTCGCCCCTTTTTGACCAGCCAGAGGATGACGAGGGTGTGGCATTCTTTCAAAAAATAAGTTTGTTTGGCAAAGTACTCGAAAATAAAGATTGGGGTGCTAAGAGCTTTGTGGGGCAATAGAGGGGGTGGGGGGGGGGGGGGGGGGGGGGGGAATTCCTCTCTTATCCTCCCCCCCCCCCCCCCCCCCAAATAAAAACAAATGATGTCCAACCTTCCTCACACGTTAATGTTAGTCCATGTAAATGATGTATCGTGAAAACCTAAATCAATCAAGTTGCACCGCGCCATGTCTTGTGTCAATATCTCACTTCATTAAAAATACAGTGACTAATCAAGTAATGTCAACCGTTAGAAACATCTTTTAGGTTGTTGAAGATATGTATTTTATCTACATTCCTGAGTTGTACAAAAATGCTAGATAACCTTCATGGATTTTCAAGACTCGACCCTATTATGGCGTTAATACTTTGATCATCCACTCTGAGAATTCCAACTTCAACCTCATCGTCATTCCAAAGCATCCACCCCCCCCCCCCCCCCCCACTCTATCCATGTTGGGCGTGCAAGCACGAATTGAGAAATCTTAAGCGTGAAACAATTTCATACACATGATCTCCGTTAACCTTCGTCTCCATAATAAACACAATTGTTGGTCTCTGAATACCAACTCTCTAAAATTATGAAGAAAGTTTCCGTCTGCAGCTCCTTGGCAATTCAAGGAAATAATCTTAATTCAGGGATTATTGAGTTGTATCGGCATCACATGGTTATCAAAGGGAACCTCGTCCATGTCGCATTCAATTATTTCAAGGCTTTCCCTACCAACGTGTGTTGTCGTCGTTCTTCCCACGCGCTTAGCATAGTCTTCTGCCACCATGTATTACGTTCCTTGCCTCTATGTACCAAGTCCACCATTTTTTTGACTTTCCAGACGATAAGATTTTGCAAATTTGAACCAGACGCACGTCCACATTGGTTCATAATATCCTGGATGGTCCATGAAAGTGGTGAGGGAATGTCTCATAGCGTTGAGCTTCTGCCCAATTCCCTATCAACGTCATGTTTCAGAAAATCAATTGCAGATTGTTTGCATTGAACTCCATTCTCGTTGTTTCACTCGCTTCTTGCACCTTGCTTCTCCGTATTCGCGTCGTCCAATACACATTTCGTAGCTAGAATTTTAAAAGGGTTTGTATAACTAGGCAGACTTTTATAAGATTCTGTATTACCTTCATGTGGGTTGTGTGAAGTTTTTGAGAGTCCTACATTAGACTTCTTTCGGGGTAAAAATTCGTTTGGCCATTAAGTTGCCATCCTCACCAATTTGGTCTCTTAATTAGTCAGTCTACCAATTTCGTCCATTAAACCCAAAATTTTACACCAATTTAGTTCATTTTGATCGGACTTCAAAAATTGGCCAGAAAAAGCTAACACGTCACACTTTTGACCCATTTCCTCCAATTTTGACCGAAAAAAATTACTTTTTTTTATTCTATTTTGACACATAGATATGCCAACTCAAACAAAATTAAAATATATATATATATATATGGGCAAAATATTTTTTTTGCCCTTTATTTTATGTCAACTTCAGGTTATGCCCTTTAACTTTTCGGGCTTAGAAAATGCCCGTTAACTCCTTGATTTTTTATAAAATATGCCCGTCGGGCTCTGGAACTGGGCTGGGTTATTTTTAGCTGACATGTCGTCTGATTGGGACGCCACTCGGACTCCACGTCATTTTTTTTTGCATATGTATGCATATATATATATATATATATATATATATATATACACACAACTTTTTTAAAATCTTCAATTTATTATGGTGATAAAAATTATAACAAAAAAATAATTCTAGCATCTTCATATATATATATATATGTATATATTATACACAACTTTTTTATAATCTACAAATTATAATGGTGATAAAAATTATAAAATGACAATAAAAATAAAGAATAATTCTAGCATCTTGATATATATATATATATATATATATATATATATATATACACACAACTTGTTTATAATCTACAATTTATAATGATGATAAAAATTATAAGAAAACAAAAAAAAAGAATAATTCTAGCATTTTCATATATATGTATATATATATATACACACAACTTTTTTTACATCTACAAATTTATAATTGTGATAAAAATTATAAAAACAAATCTTGCATCTTCATATATATATATATATATATATATATATATATATACAACTTTTTTTATATCTACAAATTTATAATAGTTATAAAAACCATAATAAAAAAATTACATTAAAAAAAAGTTATATCATCTTCACACACAAACATATATATATATATGCAATTTTTCTTTTATCTTTTCCAATTCTTTTTTATTTCTTTCACAAAATCAAAGTAACTTAAAAAACAAAATTACTATTCATCATCCCTACCACCCACCCCCACCCCCACCCACCCATTCCCGGCGCATAACCACACCCCCAGCTAGCCCCCTCCCCGCCGCCACCCACCACCACCACACCCCCGATTTCGCCCCCCACCCCACCCCCTTTCCGTAACCACCCCCACGCCTTCTCCCCGCCGCCACCCCCCACCCTCAGCCCTCTCCCAAACTCAATCACCACCACAAAATCGGGGGAGAGGGGAGGGCGCGAAATTGAGGGTGGGGGTGTGAAATTTGGGTGGGTGGGTGGGTGGGGTGGGGTGGTGGCGGAGAGAGGGCTGAGGGTGGGGGTGGCGGCGGGAGGGGGCTGTGGAGTGGTTACGGGAAAGGGGGTGGGGGTGGGGGGTAGAGATGATGAATAGTAAGTTTTTTTTAAAAAAATTTACTTTGTTTTTTTGTTTTTTATAACTTAAATAATTTTGTAAATTGTAAAAAATATAAAAAGGAATTGAAGAAGATAAAAGAAAAATTGCATATATATGTGTGTGAAGATGATATAACTTTTTTTCTTTGAATGTATTTTTTTATTATAATTTTTATAACTATTATAAATTTGTAGATATAAAAACAATTATGTATATATATATATGGAGATGCAAGAATTATTATTTTTATAATTTTTATCACCATTATAAATTTGTAGATATAAAAAAGTTGTGTGTATATATACATATATATGAAAATGCTAGAATTATTCTTTTTTTTTGTTTTCTTATCATTTTTATCATCAATATAAATTGTAGATTATAAAAAAGTTGTGTATATATATATAGATATATATATCAAGATGCTAGAATTATTCTTTATTTTTATTGTCATTTTATAATTTTCATCACCATTATAAATTGTAGATTATAAAAAAGTTGTGTGTGTATATATATATATATATATATATATATATATATATATATATATATATTACACATATATATGAAGATGCTAGATTTTTTTTTAATAATTTTTATCACCATAATAAATGAAGATTTTAAAAAGGTTGTGTGTGTGTATATATATATATATATATATATATATATGTGTGTGTGTGTGTGTGTGTGTGTGTATATGCATACATATGCAAAAAAAAAATGACGTGGCGTTCGAGTGGCGCCCCAATCAGACGCCATGTCAGCAAAAAACAGCCCAACCCAGTTCCAGAGCCCGACGGGCATATTTTATAAAAAATCAAGGAGTTAACGGGCATTTTCTAAGCCTGAAAAGTTAAAGGGCATAACTTGAAGTTGACATAAAATAAAGGGAAAAAAATATTTTGCCATATATATAAAAAAGAGTTGTTAAAAATGTAATAAAAATAAAAATAAGTTTCCTTTAATTAATAAACTTAAAGTTTTAGATACATATATTGAATCTAACATTTTTAAGATACATTAATTAATTAACATATTATTGGAGCACCACGGCACCACCACCGCACTTACCCAGCACCACCGCCACACATATACCACATATACCCCATGCTCAAACTCACCAGTTTTACTCTGCTGTCACAAAGTGTTGAGGGTCGATTGAAACTCGATTTGGGTATTTGGAGTTGGCAATTGATTTTGAGAATTAGATTGGCAAAATGTGGATGTGTGTCGTGGAGGGCAGTGGGTTTGTCGAGGGCTAGGTGTGGAGGACGGCGGGGTTGATCGGTCATCCACGGTGGGAGGGTGAACCCGGAGAGGGTGTTTTGGGTTAGAACTTAGAAGAAGGATTTTTCTTTTTGTTAATTTTTTTAATTTTGAATTACAAAGAGTTTGTTTTTGAACTTTTTATTATTTTTTAGTGTTTATGTTCATTTTATGTTTTTGGTTAAAGTGTTTATGCTTATTACTTATGAATGAGAATAAATAATTAGATAATGTAACAGTGGTGTTTGGGGGTTAGAAAAAGGATTTCCATTTTGTTTTTTTTTATTTTGAAAAAAAAAGAAATTTTGTTTCAAACGTATTTATCTATTATTTAGTGTTATGTACTATATAAATATAATCATGTATGAGTATGTATGATTAAATTAATGATATTTTTTAATAAAAAATTATAACTTAATTATCACTAAAAATAACTTTAAATAAAACTAAAATAATACAATAATTTTTGTTGCGTAAAAAATAAATGTATATTCAAATTAAATACAAAAAATGTGAGTTTTCAAATTTTTATTATTTCAAATAATATTAGCATTAAACAGAACCCTATTAAAGATTTGATTTAAGCTTTACATTAATAAGGTTATATTTGAAGGTAATATTAAGTATTATATTTAAGTTTATCAAACGTATTAAGATAAAATTACAAAGAAAAAACAAAACTGAAATATATAACAAAATCAATTGTATTTTTGAATTTCTTATTTTTATTGTCGCATTTCTCGTTTTTCATTTTATTTTTATTTTGCTTGGTTGGATATTGAGGTGGCAAAAGAAATAACAAATTATTTTTTTGGTCAAAAATGGGTGCCACATCGTCTTTTTCCTGTCAATTTTGAAAATCCAGCCACAAATAGATTAAATTGGTGTAAAGTTTTAGGAGAAAAAATTGAACCTTGTCTTTTATTGTGTCGTAGTTACAGTTTTTGTCATGTATTGTGTCCTTGTTTTATTTAGTTCTTTATTGTGTATATCGCTATGATTTTGGTCCTCCGAAAGAAATCTCAGCAAAAAATGTTACGAGGGAGCATCCGGCGGCCAAAATTTAATTTTTTTGAAACGGTTTTTGCCAAAAATGTATGTCATTAATCGTGGCCTCGTTATGAAAATAGTCCTTCATCGTGGTTTTTTAATTTAATTTTGGTTCTCCGACCCCTTTTTATTTCTCTTTGCCCCTTAAATTATGTTTATTAGCAAACAAACCCGACATTTTTATTCGACGTGGAAGAAACAGTGTTATGCAACAATGGTAACTTTTATTTAAAAAAAAATGAAGAATCCAATAATTTTTAATATTTTTTCTTATTTCGGTTTTTATAATAATATTCACCTTACGCTTGTTTCCTCAATACCTTTGAAATTGATGCTTTGAAAAGAAATCTAAAAAAAAAAAAAGCATAAGCATAAGGGGGGGAAAAATCACGTTTGGTACCTTAATTTGGCCTCGTTTTCTATTTGGTATCTCAATTTGTCCAACCAACTTTTTGGTACCCTATGTTTGCAAAGTTCATCACGGGTGATACCTCCCTAGCGGCGTCCCCAATTTAACCACCGTGAAGTCTACGTGGCTCACCGTTGACCCGTAAACCCTCAATTTTAACAAAATTAGGTCCATGTGGGCATGCTGACAGGATAAAAAAATTAAAAAAAATCATTTCTGCCTCATAATAAATTATTATTTCTAGTTTTTATATTTTTTATAATTAATTTTATTATATAAATTTTAAAAACTTATTATATAATTCTGTTTTAAAAAAAATATAACTAATGAATTTTAAAGAAAAACAAAAAAAAAAGTAAAACAAAATAAATTAAAACAAAAAAGTTAAAAAATATAATAATTAATCATCTTCTTCAACCTCCCCCCCCCAGCCATCACCGCCAACCCCCACCACCAATTCATCACCCTCACCCACCCCCATCACTCCCACCTCCACCACCACCATCAATTCATCATCCTCAACAACCCTCCTCCTCCCACCCACCGTCGCCGCCGCTCACAGCCACCCGTCCCCGCCCCCGTGTTGTATTTCTGTCGGAGATCACAAGGAAGGTCACTTGATCACAAAGAGATCGAGAGGAGTCGACGTCGTCAATCTCCATCACCACAGATACACCGCCGCTCTCGCAAAATACTCTCGATTTCGGAAGATGAGGAATTGATGGTGGGGGTGATGGGGGTGGGTGGCGGTGGTCGGAGTGATGGTGGTGGGTGGCGGTGGTGGGTATCGATGGTGGTGGCGGTGGTGGATATCGGTGGTGGGGGTGATGGTGGTGGGTGGCTGTGATGTGGGGTGTGGGGGGGTGTGGGGGGGGGGGGGGGGGGGGGGAGGACTTGTTGAAGATGATGGTTTTTCTTTTTTTCCTTTTTAATCATTTTTTTAGATTTGAAAAAAAAAACTTATATTTATATTAGTTATATAATTTAACAGTTATAACTTTAATATTTATAACTTTAAAGTTAATTACAAAATTTTATAAAAATTATAAATATTTAATAGTACATAGTTATAGATTTTAAGGTTATGGTTTTTTTTACGTTTTTTTTGTTTTCATTTTTGCCTTTTTCTTTAAAATTCATTAGTTATAAAAATTGTTTTTTTTAAAACAAAATTATATAATAAGTTTTTACAATTTATAAAATGAAATTAATTATAAAGAAATATGAAAACTAGAAATTGTGATATAAGATTTAATAGTTTTATTTGTTTTTCAGTTTTTTTTTTATCTAGTCAGCTTGTTCACGTGTGTAAAATTGGGTCAAAATCGAGTCTGGGCGGGTCAACGGTGAGCCACGTAGACTTCGCGGTGGTTAAATTGTGGACGCCGCTAGGGAGGTACCAACCGTGATGAACTTTGCAAACATAAGGTACCAAAAAGTTGGTTGGACAAATTAAGGTACCAAATAGAAAACGAAGCCAAATTAAGGTACCAAAAGTGATTTTCTCCCGCATAAGGGAGTTGTTAATTTCATAAAAAAAAATCCTCCTTCAAGTTGTCTTTGGTATAGGATAGCGAAAACAATGCCCGCTCTTGTCAAGGTGAATTTGATGTAGGGTCAACAATGTCACTCTTGCCAAAGTTTCCTTGATGTAGGGTCGTGAAAACAAGTTTATTCCTACTGAACGTCTTTGGCGCCAAGCCATGAATGCAATGTCTCCTCCTTTCGGATGCCTTTGAAGTCAAGTCTTGAAGTGAATGTCTCCTTCATGGTTTCTTTGATGCCGAGTTGTGAAAAGAATGTCCCCTCCTTCAAGCTCACCAATGAGGTTGTGTCAGTTACGGTTTGAGTGTGCTCGTCCTCTCCTCGCAAAAGATCCGAAATTCGACAAGTATTGCTACCCGCATAAGCTTTCATGAATACCAAGTTGCAATTTGTGTGAATACAAACGCATGGGTTGTCATGTATCTTCGTGGAAGTCGTTTGCTCTTGCACCAAATGAGAATGTCTTCTTTCCGCCGCATCTCCTTCGACCGAAGTGCCCAGTTTCAAGATTGTGCCTCGCTTGGTTGATCGATTCTCGTGGTCAATGACGATCAAGTTTTCCGCGCCGAGATGCCTGTTTTGAATATGACTATCGTGCTACCTGAAAAACAAATGTAGAGTCAATTCTATGATATATATATATATATATATATATATATATATATATATATATATATATGTTAGAAAGGAAGAACAGTATGCAAAAGAAATTAAAGAATATTCTCAAAAAAAAAAATATAATAATGAAAAGGAGCCCTCTCCAAGTAACCAAACAAAATAAAGTAAATTGTCAAACGATATCTTCTGTGTTCTTCAAATTCGCAGTAGAGGCAACCAAAAAAAAAAGTAATGTTCAGTTTCTTATTTTCAAAATAAAGCTGGCATAAATAGAAAGAGGAAAGAAAAGAAAAAAGAAGAAGACAAATTGCTCGAGCAGTATTCGCGCCAGAAAATAAGCAAACACAAAATAAAAGAGGAAAGAATGCAGCAGTGGAAAACGTGTTTATTTTTCTTGTAAGTGAAGATTATTATACACACCCCAACCCTCCTTATATGGGTGAGGATACATGCTGAATCTGAAAGAACTGTGAAGGAAACGAGGATTTATAGGAAATGTTTCTCTTCAGCAAAACGTCCAAGAATATGAAGAAGGGTAGTCGACAAGAATTTCCCTCCTATAAAAATTCCCAATCCGATCGAAAAGTGTTGCTGCCGTGAAATCCTCTATTCGTGTGGCGCAAGTTAAGGAAAAAAAAAGGGCGAAAGGTTCTTCCCAAATCTTCCTAAATTTTGTTGCCTTTTCGAATAGAAACGGGAATAAAACAAGATATGTGTTTGGTTAGTTTCAAATGGAAGGAGATGAAAGAAACTAGAGTGTAAGATTATAATATTGACCTTGCCTTCTCATTAATAATAATGTCCTATATATACAAGAGTAGTCTTGATGACTAAGGAAACTAGTCTTGATGACTAAGGAAACTATATAATTATCAAATATACAAAAGATATACACAATATCTATTCTAGTCTAATATCTAGTCTAATACACCCCCGCAGTCGCAACAGGAGGAGGACGAACGTTGAGGGTGTCCCGAAAATCATCAAAGAGAATACGAGGGAGCCCCTTAGTAAAAATATCGGCAATTTGATAACGAGAGAGCACATGAAGAACACGAACATCTCCGCGAGACACTTTTTCTCGCACAAAATGAATATCCATTTCAATATGCTTCATGCGTTGATGCTGTACAGGATTTCCCGAAAGATAAATAGCACTGAAATTATCACAATAGACAAGAGTGGCACGGGACACGGGAAAATGAAGCTCCAAAAGCAAGTTGCGAAGCCAGCAGGATTCCGACACAACATTGACAACACCACGGTATTCAGCTTCAGCACTAGAGCGAGATAGAGTAGGTTGCCGCTTAGCGGCCCAAGAAAGAAGATTATCACCAAGATATACACAATAACCCGATGTGGAGCAACGTGTGTCGGGACAGCCTCCCGAATCAGCGTCGGTGAAAGCTTTAAGGGTAGAGAGAGAGGTCGACCGAATGAAAAGACCGAGGGCAAGTGTCCCTTGAATATAGCGCAAGACACGTTTCAGTGCTTGCATGTGAGCTTCACGAGGATCGTGCATATAGAGACAAATTTGTTGGACAGCATAAGATATATTCGGTCGGGTAAACGTCAAATATTGAAGAGCACCCGCAAGAGATCGAAAAAGTGTCGGATCCGAGCAAGGGGCACTGTTGAGGGCTGCACCAAGTTTGGACTTTGTATCCACGGGAGTGAGGGATGGCTTGCATGAAGACATGCCAGCTCGGTCAAGAATTTCCATAGAGTCCTTCTTCTGAGAGAGAAATAATCCGGCGGAGTCTCGAGTGATAGAAACCCCCAAGAAAAAACTTAAAGGACCTAAATCCTTCATAGCAAACTCCGAGTTGAGAGAGGCCATAATAGAATGGCGCAAGGCAGTGGTGGAGGTGATTAGGAGAATATCATCAACATACAAAAGAAGATATGCAATGTCGTTACCTTGCCGATAAATGAAGAGAGAGTGGTCGGAGGTGCTGTGGAAGAAACCCAGAGTACGAACGTAATCAGTAAAACGCTGGTACCATGCACGAGGGGCTTGCTTTAAGCCATAAAGATATTTCTTTAAGAGACAGACGTGATCAGGGCGGGAGGAATCCCGAAAGCCGAGGGGCTGATGCATATATACTGTCTTGTGAAGATGACCATGAAGAAAAGCGTTTTTCACGTCTAACTGATGAATGGACCAAGATTTGGACACGGCAAGACTAAGAACTGTTCGTATGGTGGCGGGTTTCACCACGGGGCTGAAAGTATCAGCACAATCTACTCTAACCTGTTGAGACCTGCCATCACCACAAAGACAAGCCTTATACCGCTCAAAAGAACCATCATAGTTAAATTTATGGCGAAAAACCCACAAAGAACGAATCACATTAACATCCCTAGGATGAGGTACTAACTTCCACGTCTTATTTTTAATAGGAGCATCAAACTCGCCAGCCATAGCCAATTTCCAATGCGGGTCAGATAAAGCGGCTACAGGGTTTCGAGGAATAGGGGAAGGGGAGAGGGTGGATGATAAGTTAATGAACTGTTTAGGCATAAATATGCCACGTTGACTGCGTGTGGTCATGGGATGAGAGGGAGTCGGGGGTGGTGGTGGTCGAGTAGTCGGGACGGCGGTCGATATTGGTGTAGGAGATGGAGGTGCGGTATGGGGAGTTGGTGCCGTGTGTGGTGGAGAGGTCGGGGGATCGTTTGGGTCATGGATGGGGCCGTGAGGTGGAGTAGGGGCGGCTGGAGTGGTAAAGAGATGAGAGGTGAGGAGTGGTGATAAGTCACAATCAAGAAAATTATAAGAGATAGGGGAGGGGTTGTTGAGCGTCGAGAACGGAAATTTACCTTCATCAAAGAGGACATGGCGGCACACGATTATTTTCCGACTCGAGATATCATAGCACTTGTAACCCCTGTGGTTTGAAGGAAACCCTAAAAAGACACAAGGAGTGGAACGTGGTTGTAGTTTATTTATGAAGGGGGAAGGGACGAGGGGATAGCATAAACACCCCAAAACCCGAATATGTGCATAAGATGGATGTTTTTGATATAAAAGATGAAGAGGGGTTTTATTGCCCAAGCGTTTGGAGGGGAGAATATTTAGTAAATATGTTGCCATTTGAAGTGCGTGGTGCCAAAAAGTGGGGGGACGGATGCATGAGCAAGAAGAGTGCGAACCATGTTATTAATTGTCCTTATTTGTCTTTCGGATTTGCCATTTTGTGAAGATGTGTAAGGACCAGAGAACCGAAATTGCATGCCATGATTCGCACAAAAATTATGAAATAAATGGTTATTGAATTCAGTACCATTGTCACATTGAAACGATTTTATGTACGTTCAAATTGAGTTTTGACAAAGTTACTAAATAATGTAAAGGTAGGGAAAACTTGGGATTTATGGGAAAGGGGAAACGTCCACAAAAAATCAGAATAATTGTCCAAAAATAAAACATAAAAATGATGTCCAGACGAACTCAAAATAGGTGACGACCATAAGTCACTGTGCACAATATCAAAAGGAAAATAAGTAACCGAACGCGAGGAAATAAAGGGTAGTCTAATATGCTTGCCAGGAGGACAAGACGGACATAAGGACTTGGACTCTTTATGACACGGGGTGGACTCCGAGCACCGTAAGCAATCAAGGACGGAAGTACCCGGGTGACCAAGGCGGGCGTGCCAAAGAGTAGGGGAGAGAGCGGCAAAAGCGGTATGTGGAGTAGCGGAAGGAAGTGAGGCCAAGGTGGAGATGGGATAGAGGTCGCCAGTGCTATTGCATCTCATAATTCGGGTGCCCGTCCATAGATCCTTCACAGAGAAACCAAAAGGATCAAATTCCACAGTCACAGAGTTATCAAGAGTAAATTTCTGAACCGACACTAGATTTTTGATAATATTAGGAGCATGCCAGACATTATTTAGGGCAAGGGGTGGAAAAGGAGTAAGAGTCGTATTACCGTAACCGCAAATCGGGATGGATTGACCACTACCACGAGTTAAACAACCCTTCTGGGATTGTAACACATGGCATAAAGCTGTAATTTAGAAATCTAGCCACTAGTTTATATTATTTGCATTTTATACCCCATAAAACGGAATTAGTCCATTACGATCATATCAGGCCCAGCATGCTTCCGTATTTAATTACTTAAAACATAACTTTTAAAAGGTACCTCGTTTGACCGTATTATCGTCGGGTATCCCACTAGTTTTTACGAAGACCGCCGGCCCTCAACCACTCGATCGCAAACGATGGTTCTGCAATGGTTCCTTCAACAATAATCAGCACAACCTGGTTCGTTTTCTACTCCGGGCGTAAGAGATAACTCAAAATAAAATGTTTAAAAGCTCATAAGACATTCACACCCTCAGGCGAAAGCCCAAATTTTATTTATAGAAGTGGAAAATTATTTAGTACATAACGCTCATAACCCCTTTAGACAGGAGTTACTTGTTTAGCTACTCATAGTAACCTGATTTCCCTCACACATGCACTCTTAACAGAGCTTCTAATCTATACACACTCGTATTTTACAAAGAGAATTGAAATTCTTAACTATTACACACTATCTCAGACTTATTCTAAGACTCTTTTATTTTGAAAGAAAACAATGGGGAATGTTTCGATGCCCTTAGCTTCCTTCAGCTTGTGAATATATAGGCGAAGTCTCGGATTTGAAACACGAACTTCAATTACATCTTGATGCTTTTTCTCCCACTACGATCGTGATCTGGCCCTCCATTATCAACCTGTCATTTTTGTGGATACTTTTCTATCCACTACAACTCGTGGTCTGGTCCCTCCATTATTCACATGTCATTATAGTGGAGGTGGTCCAGACATGGCCACTTTAGCTTTGCCAGCTGCATTAGTCCATTTTCCAGTTCCACGTGAAACCTTTCCTTGTCTCGAGGGACCTTCTCTGTCGTTTCCCATTTGTCACGTTTCACCGGGAATCCTTTTCCAAAAAGAGGCTATTTTTGATCGGGACACTTCGGACAAATCCGTTCCTTCCAACGGCCAACGTGTACCATATTGCAAAATTTTCGGTTGGTTCTTGTTGTTGCCGGAATCTCGTTCTTCCACAATGTTTTCCGTTTGTTTTCGAATATTGTCTCGGCAAATCTTTTTGTAGTGTTTGTCATGCTATTAAGCATGAACGATTCGTTCTCAGATTTCTGAAAAAATCTTGAACGAGTACTTGACCTTATCCATCTCTGTGAGACAGACCCAGAATCCCCAAGCTCTTCTGGTAGAAATGTCGTCTTCAGTAATGGGGGGACACCAAAAATTGTCCTTTCGGCGGTCGCTTGATGTAGTCCATCGCCTTCATATTGGGTCTCTATAGCTTGATAAAATGAAAGCTCAGATGAAAACCCTTCCCTATAATTTTCGAAGCTGTTGAAATAAATTTTAACTCCAGAACATCTCCTCTTTCAAGTGTAGGATTGTCCTGCCATGTTTCATACACTTTCTCGTAGATCCATTTTGGTAATTTTGAAATTTCCAGAAATCCTGGTGATGTGGTGAAGACTGAAGCTATGCAGCCAAAATAAAACCACTCTCGTACATTTTCAGGCTTTGAACCTGGTAATATCCAAATTCTTGGATATTTTTCAGATCAATCAGCCACTGACTTTCCTGGGACGAGTCCCATTCTTGTATAAAGCTTGTCCCATGTCCTCTGATATTTAATCAAAGGCTCTTATGCTCGTTATTTAATCAAAGGCTCTTAAGCTTGTCCCAGATCTGGGCCTAAGATTGATCTCGTCCTCTTTGGTTTCCGAGGTATTCTTTGATTCTTTAGGTATCTCTACCTCCGAATCGACTTGCTCTTCAGTGTTTTCCTCGAAAGGATCACCAGCTGGTCTTGTGTTGCTTGAATCACCATCATCAAGCGTAATTGCTCGTAATTCAGCTTTTACCTTAGAGGCAGAAGCATCTCGTAGTATGGGATCCATGATACTTTCCCAGAGACTTGTGCTACCAAACAAGGTAGTCTTCATCGCGTTTTGGACCTTACGAAGATCCCTTCCTTGTACATGACCGGAAGCCTTAGCATTAACTGCTAGACCATTGATCGCCTTGCTGAGCTCCTCCAGGTGTTCCCTGTGGTGCCTCCATCTTGTCAGAATGGTGCCGGCTTCATGTGCCTCCATCCCTTGTTAGAAAATCTGCAAGAATGTTTTCATGAGATTTTATAACTAGAACATCAAAATCATAATATTGACATTCAGTTTGCCATCTAAGTAATCTAGCTTTCTCAGGTTTACTTTCTATCTTACTTTTCAAGAAGGCCTTAATAGTTGTGTTATCAATTTTTAAAGTAAACTTTTTAGCAAGTAAGAATAGAGGCCATTTTTTAAAAGCCTTTCTAACTGCAACAAAAAATCTTTCTCATTGATATGCCATCTTGCTGCCTCATTGTCAACAAAGAGTCCGCTGCAATATCTACAAGGGACTTCTCATTTGGGTTCAAATTTTGTTAGAACTGCTGCCCACCAATGGTCACTTGCGTCTGTATATAGAACTAGATCGTCTTCGTCGTTTAGTATGGCCAATTTGGGAAGGTTCTGACAAATGGCTTTGAGCTTCTGCACCGTTCCCTTATGTTCTTCCATCCATCTAAACTCTGCGTCTTTTTTTAGCAATGGACTAAAGACTCTCTTGTAACTTGCCAGATTGTTAATAAACATACCCGCAAAATTAACCTGTTAGGACCGATTCTCCTCTAGGACGGACTATAAACCATGCGGCCCATGTCATATCTTTATTGATATTGTTTTGTTTAAAATTATTAGGATAGATTTAATTTGATTTAGTAATTATCTTAAATATATTTGTTTTATCTCAAAAGATATGGTATCATCTAAATCATGATTTTCATTCCTAATCTCTTTATTGCATCTGGACTAATAAGCATGCAGGTTCATTAAAGAATCCTAGAAGATCATTCGGAATCCCCCGAATAAGGAAGGATAGCCTTCGATCCACCAGAACAGCTGGCGTGCTCATCTTACTTGGAAAGAAGATTACCAGCGGATTGCAACCGAAGATTCGAGAGAAGATTCTGGTGCGCCTATATAAAGAGAAGACTCGAGACCTCTAGGAGATACTTTGAAAAAGATATTAAGCAGTCAGTCTTGTATCGAGTCATTTAGTGAAGAACATTAAGTCAGAGGGTCTCTGGAGTAGCTTAGCATGTCTTCGATTCAATCGTGTTTCTGAAAACAAGTTAAGGGTTAGGTGTTGCAACTGCATATGTTAGAGGGAGTCTAGTATATGAGTTGATTTAAATCCTTCATTGTAATTCTTAAGTAGGAAACAGGTTGAGTCAAACTTTGGGTGAAAGCCCCGTGGACTAGGACCATTTGGACCGAACCACGTTAAAAATCTCTTGTGTTCTTTACTGTTTATGTTTTACTGTTTTTCGCAATTGCAACTAGAAAAACTGTTTCAAACTTTAAAGAACTATAGTCTGTTATACTTCAGTGTACAGTTGCAACTATTGTTAAGTGCAACTGGACGCAGTTACAAGTATTGCAGACACTAAGATCTTTCAATTGGCATCAAGAGCAGGTCACTATACTCGCATAATGTAGATTCTGGTCTAAAGATCTTTGTTTTGTTTAATTGATTTACCTATGGAAGAAATGAGGGAAGGTCTGTCGACCATCAAGCCACCAATGCTGACGGCCACGAACTATCCCTACTGAAAGAATCGCATGTGAAACTTCATAAAACAGCAGGATCAGAAGGCCTGGAAGAGCATTCTAAAAGGGTGGACCCCACTGACATATGATCAAGGACGAGTGAAATCAGAGCTGGAATGGACCGACGCTGAAGAACTCTTAGCAAACTACAACTCTACAGCCTTAAATATTATTTTCGTTGCTGTTGATTATGACCAATATAAGAGTATCTCTAACTGTGAAATTGCTAAAGATGCCTGGCAGGCTATTGAGAATGCACATCAAGGAAATGACAAAGTGCACGCTTCCAAGTTGCAACTACTTAATGACCAGTTCAACTATGTACGCATGGAAGAAACGGATACCATCGCTCAGTTCCATTCTAAACTCAGGCATCTCGCTAGTGAATCTACCATCCTTGGAGCGGACTTCCTTGAATCCAGGATCGTGCTAAAACTTCTAGGATCTCTCCCTGGAAGGTTTGCAATGAAAGTCTCAGCCATTGAAGAAGCGAAAGATGTTAACACACTACCTCTGGCTGATCTCATGGGATCACTGACCGCATGGGAAATGAAACTCAAAAGAGAAGGAGACACCATATTCAAAGGAGTTGCACTTCAGGCCAGTCTTCGACAACACTGTCCCAACTCTGAGCTAGAGCAATCCCTAGCACTCCTCACAAAGAAGTTCAACAGGATGAACAAACGTTGGAATAGAGGTAACCCTTCAAACCCAGTTGTAAGTCCCTCTGATGTATCTAATAATAAGTCTTCCGCTACTAATAGACTTGATAACAAGAGGTCTGGAAAAGGTATTCAGTGCAGGGAATGTCAGGGTTTTGGACACATACGGGCAGACTGTGCAAATCTCCTCGAGAAAAACAAAAACCGTGCATTGCTAGCCTAAAGTGAGGACGAATCTGATAACAGTGAAGATGATACAGAAGAAGCCACTGACATTGCGTTCTCATTATTCATTCCCTCTAGAGCCAACATGAGAGTTGTAGTCCTTAGCACAACAGACTCCGACAGTGACTTAGTTGACAGTGACGAGTTGGAACTCACAGATAATATGGAGGCAATCTGCAAAAGAAACTCTGATCTGGAAGCCCAACTCAGAATCGTATCAATCTTCGGCAGCCCTGTGAGAATGAACAACAGAATTCTTGAACTCGAAAGAAAAGTTCTCGCACTCACCTTGGAAAGAGATCATCTATCCACCGATCTAGACTCAGCACTCAAAGCCCACAAGGCACTAGTTGAAGTATGCGATCTCACCAAGAAAGAACTCGACGCTCTGGCCAAGAATGTGAAGTTACTCACACCAGGCACAGAAAATTTAGAATAAGTTCTGGACGCCCAGAAAGTTGCAACTGGGAGAACAGGAGTAGGATTTGCTAATCCCACTTCACCTATGTTTTTGGGTAATACCAAGATATCCATTTCCAAGAAGAAAAGGATACCCAAAGGAGTTGAAATTCCCTTCAACTATACCAACACCAACAATCAGGTACGTGTCAGTTGTAATCTGCCAGTAACTGTATCTGACCAGAATTCCGTAAACAGGTTTGCAAAAGGAAGGTTCATTCCTACCTGTCACCACTGCGGAGTCCTAGGGCACATCTGTCCCTACTGCTTTCAACTATGGACACCTCAGAACACTCCCTCCCTCACTGTTCTCGAAGAACAGAAGAAGAAAAGAAGAAACCAAGGAAAGAAGAAAATCATACTAGATACACCCACAGTTGCAACTGTCGTACCATCACAACAAGCTTGGGTTAAGAGATCTTCTAACCTCCTTACATGTCTTACTTCTTGCAACTCTGCCTCTCAACGAGGTTCTTACTCTAACTCTTGGTACTTTGATAGCGGATGCTCTAGACATATGACCGGAAATAAGAACATCCTAAGCAACTATGTGCATGAACGAAAAGGGGATGTTGTTTTTGGTGATGGAAACCGAGGAAAGATAATGGGGAGAGGAACCCTAACTATAACAGGCTTTCCCAAACTTAAAGATGTTCTTTACGTTGATGGATTATGTGCAAATCTGATTAGTATTAGTGAACTCTATGACGATGATCTATTTGTTCACTTTACCAAAGATGAATGTGTAGTGGTAGATCAATCTCAAAATAGAGTTTTGAAAGGATTAAGGAGCACTGAGAATTGTTATACTATGACTAACTGTAAAGCTGTCTGCAGGTCACTCACTTGCAACTTGAGCAAAGAATCTATTGCAGAATTATGGCACCAACGGCTTGGACACCTCAATTACAAGTCCATGGGACAGCTCTTCAACAATCAAAGTGTGAGAGGACTGCCAAAGCTTGGAACAAAGCCAATTGGGAAGTGTGGTTCATGCCTTGAAAGAAAACAGACAAGAGCAAGTCATAGCGAGTTGCAACACATGCCATCGGTAAGAGTTCTGGAACTACTACACATGGATCTTGTGGGACCAATTCAAAAGGAAAGCATTTCTGGTAAGCGTTACATTTTTGTATGTGTTGATGATTTCTGGTAAGCGTTCAAGATACACCTGGGTTGAATTTCTTAAAGACAAAAATGAATCCTTTGTCTTCTTCAAAAAAATGTGCAACACGGTTGCAACGGAAAAGGATCTAACTATTAAAAGAATTCAAAGTGATCATGGCAGAGAATTTGAAAATTCAAGCTTCATTAAATTCTGTTCTGATAAGGGTATATTCCACGAATACTCATCCCCCATCACACCACAACAAAATGGGGTTGTTGAAAGGAAGAACAGGACACTCGTTGAAATGGCAAGAGTTATGCTAAACTCAAAGAAACTGGCCATCAAGTTCTGGGCTGAGGCAGTAAACACTGCATGCTATGTCATTAACCGAGTTTACCTACGTCCAGGTACAACCAAAACTGCCTATGAACTCTGGAAAGGTAAAAGACCAAACGTCCAACATTTTCATGTGTTTAGTTGTGCTTGCTATATTCTGAATGACAGTGAACCTAGAGGAAGATTTCAATCAAAATCTGATCTAGGAATCTTTGTTGGGTACTCACGATACAGTCATGCTTATCGCGTATTCAACTTGCGCACTCAAGCTGTAGTTGAGTCATCTAATGTTGAATTTGACGATTACAGGGACTTTGCCACTACATCATCTGAAGCTCAGATCACTGAATTAACAAATGATGATGATGAGGAGGAATCACATCGACCATACAAACTTTCACCTCCAGGTGCAACGGCCACAGTTAATCAGGAACCTGAGATCACTTCTACGGGTACAGTTCCAACAGAAACCGTTCCCACTGTAGTAATGCAAACAGAGAACCTGGAAGCTCCACCACACATCAGGAGAAACCACCCACCTGAAGCGGTCATTGGGGACATAAGTGACAGGATAAGAACGCGAGATATCCCTCATAACAGATATGATCAAATGGTGCGCTTCGTGAGTTACACCTCTAAGATAGAACCCAAGAATGTAAAGGAAGCACTGTTGGAAGAAGCTTAGATTGAAGCCATGCAAGAGGAACTAAACCAATTTGAAAAAAACGATGTATGGACACTTGTCCCTCGACCAGACAAAGTGAACATCATTGGCACCAAATGGGCATTCAAGAACAAGACCGACGAATTGGGAAATATAGTGCGCAACAAAGCAAGACTGGTTGCACAGGGATACACTCAAGTCGAAGGAGTCGACTGTGACGACACGTTTGCCCCAATTGCAAGACTAGAATCCATTCGTCTTCTTCTCGCAGTTGCATGCGGGTTGCACTTCCAACTCTTCCAAATGGATGTTAAGAGTGCATTCTTGAATGGATATTTAAACGAAGAGGTGTTCATCGAACAACCTAAAGGATTCACAGATCCACATTTTCTAGACCATGTGCTGAAATTGAAAAGAGCATTGTATGGATTAAAGCAAGCCCCACGGGCATGGTATGAAAGACTCACAGTTCATCTCCTTGGAAAAGGATACACAAGAGGGAGTGTGGATAGAACTCTGTTCTATAAACATTTTGGAACTCACATTCTCATTGCTCAAATCTATGTAGATGATATCGTGTTTGGATCTACATCTCAGGATGAGTTGCAACACTTCATTACTGTTATGAAAAATGAGTTGGAAATGAGCATGGTCGGTGAACTAACCTATTTTCTTGGTTTCCAGGTCAAGCAGCAAAGTGATGGAATCTTCATATTCCAGACGAAGTATACTAAGAATCTAGTCAAACGCTTTGGCCTTGAACATGCTAAGCCTATGAAAACTCCTATGGGATCTACTGATCGCCTCAGCAAAGATGAGAGTTGCAACTCAGTGGATCCCAGTCTTTATCGAAGCATGATAGGAAGCCTACTATACCTCACTGCTAGCAGACCTGATATTTGCTTCAGTGTTGGAGTGTGTGCACGATATCAGGCCAACCCGAAAGAATCTCATCTCAAGGCTGTCAAAAGGATTATCCGTTACATCTCTGGTACAACAGATTTTGGTCTCAGTTACAACTTTAATGATAACCTGTCTCTTGTAGGTTACAGTGATGCAGATTGGGCAGGATGCGCTGATGATCGGAAGAGTACCACAGGAGGATGCTTCTACGTGGGAACAAATCTTGTGTCCTGGTTTAGTAAGAAACAACACTCAATAACCTTGTCTACAGCTGAAGCCGAATACATCGCTGCTGGGAGCAGTTGCACCCAACTGGTGTGGATGAAACAAATGCTGGAAGATTACAGTATCTTGCAAAATGAAATACTTCACTATTATGATAATACAAGTGCCATCAACATCTCAAAAAATCCAGTTCAACACTCTCGTACTAAACACATTGATATTAGATATCATTATATTCGGGAACTGGTTGAGGCTAAAACTATTGAGTTACGACATGTGTGCACTGACCTTCAACTTGCAGATATATTTACCAAGGCTCTGGATGTGTCACGCTTTGAGCACCTTCGCAAGTCGTTAGGGCTCTGCCTTATGTGAATTGCAACAGGAACATGGTTGCAATTGAGGGTGACCAGTGCCTGATCTTCTGACCTGTTACTGTTCTCAGACAGTCACCTTCTGTTTGTTGTACACTTAGTTATATTAAAAAAAAAACAAGAAAAAACAAAAAAAACAAAAAAAAACAACAACAAAATTTTTTGAAGGGTGAAAGAATTTCCCTTTCTTAAGTTGTAACTGGAAAAAGCTACCTGACCTAGAAGCAGCAAGTGTGAAAGCTGGCAATTCGTACCTCACGCTTCTCCTCATTGCAAAGAGCTACCTTGTTCACAAATGCGTCAGTGTGAAAGCTACCAGTTGTTCATTGCTTTTTGTTAAGTTGCAACTGAGTTTCATTCAATAAACTGTCTGGACAACTGCATGGGTATGGTAACAGGACGGTTTTTCTCCATTGCTTGCCTCGATTCTCGAGTTGCTGTGTTCAATTCTACTTAACTTGCTGGAGCCCTAACAACGCGTGATTGTGCCTCTCAGAGTGACCCATTATGAGCCTTTCTTGGCAAGTGGTTATGATTTGCATCGTGCGTATCTTAATTGTTGTCACCCTATCTTTTCCGTTGTAATACATATCTATCTTGTGAAAAGTTTTTTTGGGCTTGTTAGGTTTTGGTGTTTTTTTTCCCTCCAAAATTTCTAAGGTTTTAGAGAAGACCTATTTTATCCTGAGTTGTCCTCCTATATTCTTGTCTTCCACAAATCTCACGTTTTACTCTCTCTCTCCTCTACTTAGTTTCTTTTAGGATGGGAGGCTCTGCTCGCAAACCAGCCGCTACCTTCTCAGAAGAACCCCTTGACATTCCTCCTCTCCAGACGATTCATCCACCCTCTTCTCCTATGGCTCCTGCAACTGCAGTTGACGACAATACTGCCCACTCAACTGAGCCGCCCTCACCACCATCTCCGCCATCCCCGCAACGTCGATCACCATCTCCTCTTCCCCGTTCCACTGCCCAATCGGAAGGCAAATCCTAAGTTGGATTCGTCTCCGCCATACCACCACCTGAGGACGTTCCCGCCTCTCATGTTGCTCCTCCTTCCTCCTCTGGGGTGAATACTAGGAAGCGATATAAGATTCCGGTCTGTCAGCCTCCCCGTCGTCGTCGCCTCCACAAGCTCTCTGATGTGCAATCCGACTCTGACACAGATTCAGAGGATACTGCCCCTATCCATTCACCAGAGCCCCCCAAGAAAAAGCCCAAATCCTCTGCTCCTCCAAGGAAGCCCTCGCCTTCTATGCCTGAGTCTCAATTCGTTCTCCCCGATGTTGGCCCTGCCTCTACCGCATTGAAAGCTGCTAGGGCTTACTCTCAGCACTTCGACACTCTTGATTGAGAAACGAAAATTCAGGAGATCTGCAAGCGCCCTATGGTGGTGGAACGGCCGTTGGACCTCAAGTCCTATGAAGAGACTGATGTGCTGAAGATTCTTGAGCAGCGTGGGTGGCTAGTTGCAACCCAGAACGCCACCAAGTACAACAAAGTCCTGGTTCAAGAATTTTATGCCAATCTTACGACCCAACTAAATGCGGAGGGGTCACTCCAACGCCATGTTATCTTTCTTCGGGGACATGTGTGCCCCTTTACTGCTGAGCTTCTCTCCCAGGCCATGGAGGCACCCCTTGTGGACACAGCTGGGCAATCTGAGTTGCGACTGGAGCGCAACATGAACAACGTTGCCCCTCGACCCTTTTCCCACCAGCTCCCTCACTACTCGGTACAACCTTCTGTTCCGGATCCTGGTCAGCCACTGGCCTCCCTGCCCGCAAACCTCCAACATCCGCCCAGAGGTTGCCAGCGTTCTGTTTCGCGTTGGAACGGGAGTCGCAATTGACCTAGGAATGCTTGTGTTCGAACGCATCTCCCGAGGCACCTTTCCCAACTTCCATCTCTCCCTTGGTTTCCCCGCTCTCATCTACAGGTACTTTGCCTCCAGGCACCCCTCCATCATGTTAGACAAGGATGACCTTCTCGAGTGGCCCGTCATGCGTGCTAGCACTAAGATTCTGAACAAGCCGCCGCACTCCCCAGCTGCAATTGGCTCTTCCACAAAGAAGCACTTCGGCTCCATTCCCGACGCTTCCACCAGTCTTGACGGGGTGCACCTGGAACTCTCCCGGCTGAACGGTCTGGTGGCTGCGCACTGTTGGAGAATTTAATTAATTTGGTGTTGAGACCAAAATATTAATTAAATTATATTGGAATTGAGTCCAATATAAAGTGTGGCATAATATATTTATATATTAATAGCCAAGAGTTAGAGGGTGTGAATGGTAATTTGCTCACCTCAAAGTTCTATATAATCCCTACATAGGTGGTTTTGGCTAATACATAGTTTTTCACTTAACAAAAAAGGATGTCTTCTCCGGAGAAGATAAAAATCATCCTTCACTTCAAAAACTCTTTTGTTCATAAAATCATAGCATAATCATTTGGAGTTCTGCAAGTATCGCTAGTGTTCGATTGAGGGGATAGTATTGCGCTTCACTTGCTATCTCGGGGAAAGGACGTTGTACCTTGGGAGGTCAGTGCCGCATGAGGGCTTGAAGCGGTAGCCGCGGCATAGTGATCTTAAGGGGAAGAGGCTTGCTTCGGACTCGTCCACTATAAACGATTATTTAATCGTTTGAGGTTTTTCTATCACCTTTCTTGATAGTTTATTTTTATGTTCTTGCATGATATATATCCTTATGAATGTTTATTCTTTTTGTGTTGTATATGTAAAACACGTTTATCTTTATGTTTGTTAGAAATACATGTTCATATGTTTTTTATTTGTGTTATTAAAATCTAGAAATTCTTGTTATGGCTATACACCGTCTCCAACAATCTTAAGATCACTACTACTATATTTCTTCACGGTGTTCATTAGTTTTTTCCAGATTTTATAGGTTGAGTGTATCTTCAAGGTGCACTTATATAGATCATTCCCAGATTATGTGCTTAGCTTCAACATGTTCTTATTGTACCAAATCCTAAGAAGAGGTTTAATTTGGGGGTAGTTCTTCGTTTACTTTTGAATAATTAGCTGAATTTTTTTTTTATGAATGTGTATTTCTAAACCGTTTAATTTTCTGTCTATATATATGTTGCGAAATGTTCTTAATAAAATCTCCAGATTTTACCGTGTTCATTACCCGAATTTGTGGAGGTACATTTTAATTAAGTTCATATTTTGCTGCATTGTACGCGTGACAGAAATATTTGGTTTATTGTTAAATTATTGGAATCAGTGATAGAGAAGTTTTTTTTTTCTGATTTCATAATTGTTCAGAGTTCAGTGTTATTTTATTTACTTAATATTAACCTTCTTACAAAGATAGGCTATTAATCGTTTGAGGTGTAACCATTATACTATTATTTCACGAAAGGCCAGCCTTATGGTTTAAGCTTTAAACGGAGGTACACTTTCTTTGAAATTGCTGAACGTTTCAAAATTCGGTTATGCTTGGATAACATTTATTTGGGTAATTTATTTCTGTAACTGCTGTGAATTATTGTTACGGCTGATATTACAAATTTGAGTGCCTTAATTACATTCGATTGTTACGTGAAGGGACATTGAACAACTTTGACCTTCCATTATTTCCTTGAATGCATGAATACATGCTTAATTAATTAAATTAATTGCACAATACATTACAGTAACGGGCTTACATGGTTTATGCATGAGGGCATTAGTTCTTGTGTTATCACTAGTTAATTATATTAATTCCTTTGACATTTGAATTTGCCAAGTGGTTCATTAATATATTAGTTGTTATGCATGCATGATACGTGTTTTAGTGGTAATGATATTAATATATCATTTTTTTTGATAATGATATAAATAAAGCTTTAAGTTATGAAAGTTTGTAACTGTTATCTTTGAGAAGATGTTGGGCGCGTGTCCATGATTTTATAAGGGATTATCCTATGATTAAGGAATAACGGTTATATGGTTTATTTGGGATGGACTAAACCCCTCTGCATCATTATTTTTTTTCGATATGTGGATAAGAAAACCTGCATAATTATGGAGCTTCGTCAATTCTGCGGTATGCGGTTATTAACATACATGTGCACTCACTTAAATATGTAGTAAATTACATTAAGTATTATCAAGGTATGCTATTACTTGGAGCGAAAGCTATGTGAGAATTAAGACTTGTTTATGCTACATGGCTCGAACAAGTTTTGTGAGATATTAAACTACTTGTAAAACTATGCATGTAATTAGTCTAATTTTCAATTAGAAATTTGTTGATACATGCATGTTGTGGTAATTGCACATGAAATCCCTAAATTACTGTGACTATGGGATAAAAGCTTTAAGCTTTGTTTGTGAACCGTGACTTATGATATAGTCTAATTTTGAGATTAGATGTCCGTAGATCATATGGTCTAGGTAATTGCAAGTGAACCATTAAGTGGAAACTTTGCATGTGAACATGTGAATAATTCAAAAATTACATGTGGACCCTTTAAAATAATTTTATTAATTCCAAGTATTGAGATTTGTGAATTAACTTGAAGAAAATTCAAAATGTAACAACTTATATATGTTGTGAGCGTAGAGTTCCCACAAATGAAGCTACGACATTGAGGTCGTTATGTCGCTTCTAAGACTAACGGTACTTATGCCGTTATGATGGTTCTGAGAACCACGATGTCGTGTTCTCAACTTGAGAAATTAGAGAAGTCAGGAATATGACTTTGACGTTGAAAATAGAAAAATGATGTTTTTTCTGACAACCCTGAACTTGTCAAGGTTTCTTAATGAGGAGAAACTTGAGGTGGATCGTGAGGATCCCCAATGCGTTGTGGCCGTGGAGACATAGTCTAACGGTCTCATCGGCCAAGATGGTCGAGTGTGGGGGCAAAAAGAAAACATTTATGTTTACCCCAAGGGGATGCCCAAGTGACTAAATTCACAGATGACTGCTATGTTTGCGGTAAATCATGCCACAAGGCCAGGATTGTTACCGACGTTCCAAAAGAACGAGAACAAAGAGGCAGTCGGTACTAAGGAGAAATGCCGGCGTATTCATGCGAATGGCCACAACTCTGATTACGACGTGTACTTGGTTGTAGTAGTATCAGAGATAAGTCTAGTTGGAGGTAACTCTAACAAATGCCAGGCTAGTACTGAGACTAGTGTTCAAATTTGATGTAGTAAAAAAAAAGTCTCGTGTGAGGAGACTAGTTTTACGAATAAATGTAATCGAAGTTGCATGTGAGGCAAATATTATAATTTATTTCGATTACTTGTGATGTCTTTATGACATGGGAAAAAAAATACAAGTGCGAGACTTGCATATTGTGCGTGTGTGTGTATATATATATATATATATATATATAGTTGTTGGAAATACAAGTGTGAGACTTGTATAATATATATATTTATATATATATGTTTGTAGGAAATAACACAAGTGCGAGACTTGTATGTTATTACATATATATATATACATAAATCTTTGTTGAAAATAACACAAGTATTGAGACTTGTATATGATATATTTGTAGGAAATAAAACAAGTGTGAGACTTGTATGTTATGTCATATATATATATAATTTGTTGGAAATAACACAAGTGTGAAACTTGTAAGAGTGAGACTTTATGTTATATATATATATATATATATATATATATATGTGTGTGTGTGTGTGTGTGTAGAAAATAAAAACAAGTGCGAGACTTGTATTTATATATATACATTTGTTTGAAATATTTGGAATTGAGTCCAAATATAAGTGTGTAAATTAAATTGCTTAGTGAGAAGCAAGTGGAATTTAATACTATTTATTTTACTAAATAGATTAAATATTCATATTTATCTGAAATAAGACGTTATGTACGCAAATCAAATAAATTTTATTTTCTTTAAGGCTCGGGACATTTCTTTCACTGAGGAAAGAAAAGAAATGTGGGGCCGAGAGGAAAGAAAATGTTGGTTCAGATTTTCTAAATTTTAGTTAGAAAATAATCATACTAATTTCTTTAGACTTTAAGAAGTCAAAGATAATAGTGTAGGCGATTGACAAAAGGTCTAGCGAGAGACTAAGTAGCAAATTCATCGAGGAAAATGGGAATTTTTTAGCCCACCAAAAGACAACACCCCATGATGGCAACCCTACCTGAATTGTAAACCCCAATTTGCAGGTTCAAAGGGACAACCGAATTGTGGGGGAGAGTCGAACAAAGCACTCGGGAAATTGAGTTCCCAAACCCATTTCTAGGATGAAAGAGTGATGGACCTGTACAGGTTAAGGAGAACTTGAGGTTCTAATGATCCTTATGTCTTGTGAACACAAGCGGGGTATTGCAGGATACCTTTAATGAGAGATCACCTATATCGAATGTGAAGGGGCCGCTTCTATGAGATGATACGAAAGGGCTAAATCTCTAAAGCATTCGATGAAATTTTCCAAGGCAGTCCAGGGCCGAAACGGACAACAACGAGAACCAATACGGTACTGGAATGAGTTGTGTGAGTATCATTGTCTTGGTATACACAAAACGCCGAACAGTTCAAGGCATCACGTCCACTAGTTGGCAAGTATATCCGATGGTATTTCACTAAGGAAGGTTCAAGGCCGAAAACCACCTATCCTGATGCAACAAGTTTCGGCAGAACTCTGAAATTGCATATAGCATTGTTAGGCTCACGTGCATTTTAGCCAATTACATTCATGTGGGGGATTGTTGGAGAATTTAATTAATTTAGTGTTGAGACCAAAATATTAATTAAATTATATTGGAATTGAGTCCAATATAAAGTGTGGCATAATATATTTATATATTAATAGCCAAGAGTTAGAGGGTGTGAATGGTAATTTGCTCACCTCAAAGTTCTATATAATCCCTACATAGGTGGTTTTGGCTAATATATAGTTTTTCACTTAACAAAAAATGATGTCTTCTCCGGAGAAGATAAAAATCATCCTTCACTTCAAAAACTCTTTTGTTCATAAAATCATAGCATAATCATTTGGAGTTCTGCAAGTATCGCTAGTGTTCGATTGAGGGGATAGTATTGCGCTTCACTTGCTATCTCGGGGAAAGGACGTTGTACCTTGGGAGGTCAGTGCCGCGTGAGGGCTTGAAGCGGTAGCCGCGGCATAGTGATCTTAAGGGGAAGAGGCTTGCTTCGGACTCGTCCACTATAAACGATTATTTAATCGTTTGAGGTTTTTCTATCACCTTTCTTGATAGTTTATTTTTATGTTCTTGCATGATATATATCCTTATGAATGTTTATTCTTTTTGTGTTGTATATGTAAAACACGTTTATCTTTATGTTTGTTAGAAATACATGTTCATATATTTTTTATTTGTGTTATTAAAATCTAGAAATTCTTGTTATGGCTATACACCGTCTCCAACACGCACTTCGATGGCCCTTCAAGCGTCCAAGCTAGATAGCCTGTTGCACCACACTGGTATCCGATCTGGGCCTGGAGAATCTTCTGGCAATGGAGATGGTACCCATTGATTTGTTATTTCAAAAAGGGGGAGACTTTGTTTAGGGGGAGTTGCGTCTGTACTTCCCTTATTACTCTGATAAACGTTTGTCGTTTTGGCGGAAGGTTTCACTGCTGTTGCAACCAGTACATTTAGTACACTTTTGCTTTACTCCGCGGTTTACTTTCTTAAATGCTTTCTAACGTTTGTGCAGAATGGTCAATAATTTTGACAAAACAAATCAAAGGGGGAGATTGTTAGGACCGATTCTCCTCTAGGACGGACTCTAAACCATGCGGCCCATGTCACATCTTTATTGATATTGTTTTGTTTAAAATTATTAGGATAGATTTCATTTTATTTAGTAATTATCTTAAAGATATTTGTTTTATCTCAAAAGATATGATATCATCTAAATCATGATTTTCATTCCTAATCTCTTTATTGCATTTGGACTAATAAGCATGCAGGTTCATTAAAGAATCCTAGAAGATCATTCGAAATCCCCCGAATAAGGAAGGATAGCCTTCGATCCACCAGAACAGCTGGCGTGCTCATCTTACTTGGAAATAAGATTACCAGCGGATTGCAACCGAAGATTCGAGAGAAGATTCTGGTGCGCCTATATAAAGAGAACACTCGAGACCTCTAGAAGATACTTTGAAAAAGATATTAAGCAGTCAGTCTTGTATTGAGTCATTTAGTGAAGAACATTAAGTCAGGGGGTCTCTGGAGTAGCTTAGTGTGTCTTCGATTCAATCGTGTTTCTGAAAACAAGTTAAGGGTTAGGTGTTACAACTGCATATGTTAGAGGGAGTCTAGTATATGAGTTGATTTAAATCCTTCATTGTAATTCTTAAGTAAGAAACAGGTTGAGTCAAACTTTGGGTGAAAGCCCCGTGGACTAGGACCATTTGGACCGAACCACGTTAAAAATCTCTTGTGTTCTTTACTGTTTATGTTTTACTGTTTTTCGCAATTGCAACTAGAAAAACTGTTTCAAACTTTAAAGAACTATAGTCTGTTATACTTCAGTGTACAGTTGCAACTATTGCTAAGTGCAACTGGACGCAGTTACAAGTATTGCAGACACTAAGATCTTTCATAACCAGTCACATAAAAATTTGGAGCTGTTTAACCATTTTGAGATCATCAGGGAAATCACGTACCTTTTCAACCAAATGGTTTTGAAGGATGATACCTGATTCATCTATCTCTATTCAAAGGAATTCAATTTTCCTTGTAAGGATTACTGCTTTCTTTTCTGACAGCACCAATCATTCCTTGTGACAGACATCTGAGAAGAATTCCAAATGCTTGATATGTTCTTTGACGATCTTCGAGGCAATGAGAATATCATCAACATAGACGAACATGAATTTGAAATAATCTTTAAGGAGATTATCCATCTTCCTTTGATATATCTGGGGTGCATTGGCCAGTCCCATTGGCATAACGTTCCAAATATAATGTCCTTGTGGTGTGGAGAAAGTTGTATATTTCTTGCTTTCTTCATCCATCTTGATTTGATAGAATCCCGACTTGCAATCGAATTTAGAGAATACCTTGGCGTTTTGGACGCAGTTGATCAAGTGTTCTCTACTTGGGATATAATATCCGTTGAATTCCAAAATCTTATTGATCATTTGGTAATTGATCACCAACCTTGGTTTTCCTCTTTTCATTTCTCCATGATTCCTGACTACAAATCCAGGACTGCTAGAGAGACTCCTGGTGAGATTAGCTTAAGGTCCAAATATTCTTTAAGAATCTTTTGCATATCCTTCCGATCATTCTGATTCATCAAGATACGCTTGTATCTGACAAACTCATTTTCCTTTCCTTTTTTGACTTTTAAGGCTGCCTTGAGCTCGTTCTTGTTCCACCATGCCAGAGGATCCTCGTTGTAGTTTCTCTGGATCTTTGTTTTGACATCTTCTATCGAGATTTGCTCTTCGTTAGTGATGTCCAGATGAGGACTTGGTTCCAAGCTGTCCTTCAAGATCTCGATGGTGATCCCTATGCTTCTTTCTTCGATGTCTTTCTGGTGCTCCAATGACAGTGGGGATGTCATTATCGTCGCAACAAAGGCGAGTAGATTTGTTAATTCCCTTCAGCCTCCGATAATTCTTCTGGGTTGCTGCTTTCTGGCACCATTCGCCTAGTTTGACTTTGAGAAAGGACATCCTTCTGGGAACTGTATCCATCCCTACAGGTGTATATTCCCATAATAACATTTCTCGCCATGGGCTTGGTATTTTGGTGAAGAATAATGGGATTGTCGTTTCTTCTCCGACTCGGCTTTTCCATTTATACTCCGTGAAAAGCTTGATGTATAGGTCAACGTTACATATGTCATGTAACTCTAAACTATACAATGCTTGCTCGTATCTTCTGGCTCTTTCCTGGTCACCTCCTCCGGTTTGGGGATCCACAAAGTATCCTTCTCCGATGAAGTAGATCTTGAAAAGCCTCGCCATTCTGTCAACGATGTCTTTAAGAGCTTCGCTGGATAGCACACCATTTCTAATTTCTGGAGTGGCATGTTCCCATCCGATTTTGAGTGACCCTTCAAGGCTCATCTGCAACATTATTATGAACCCTTCTTTATTGAGTTCTAGTGTTGCTGCTGCAATTCTCCTTGCCAATGCCCATTCATCGATCAGTGCTTCTCGATTTTTGAAATCCAAAATATCCAGGTTGAGCATGAGCCCGTAAGGATGAATTGGATCAAGTTGGGACCTTCCATAGGGCGTCCCCTGAACATCTGGCCTCCTTGCTCTCGATCTGGTTGGCACCGCCGGGAACATAGATCCTGCCACGAAATCATTTTGATGTGGCATAGGTTCATCTCGAATTGGATTTTGATTTGTCTTGTGAAATCCAACACTCTCGGTAACCGTTGACTGCTCTTGGGGAGGATTTTGTCTTGGCACCAGCGAATCTTCCAAGGCTTGGACGTTAACGAGTTTTAAACCCGAAAATGGTTCTGCTAAATCGGAAAGATCTTGCAAATCTCTGTAGTTGATTTTATCAAGCTTGAATCTGGACATGTTTGTTAGGAGGTACTTGCTTTTCCTCGTATTAAGGCTTCCAATTTCTCATTTCTCGTCATTTCTCTCTTTACTTCTATCGCCTTACCCTTTTGGTGGAGTAAGGGCTCATTTTCGAAAGATGGTGGTAGCCATCCTCCTCTTCTTCTTTCGACTGATCTTGGAAGAGATTCCAAATTCATCATTCGTCGTTGGATATCCTGAAGGTTCTAGAAGATCTCCTTTTGTCTTCGGGATATGGTTTCCAATTTGGCCTGGATTTCTTGAATATGCTCGCGCATATGGTATTGATGGTTACCATATGATAGCTTAGAGTATTGAACTGTTCTTTGAATTTTCCTAAGGTTTTGTGATAGCTTAGAGCCATCGGTCTCAAGCTCGTTGAAATTTGGTAGAACAAAATTACTCATCTCGTGTGATAGGTTTTGACTATCACTATGAATTGTTCCATGTTTACCGATTTCTCGGAAAACTTTCTGTTGAGACTATGTCTCGAACTTTCGTCCGGACTCATGTTTGTAATTTACTCCCCTCATGAAGAGGTTAGAGGTTAACGTAATAAATAAATTTCCACATTTAATAAATGTAGCTAGGCTCTGATACCAATTTTATTGTGTGGTTTAAAATGTAATAAATGAAACCTTGGGACTAGAATTAAATTACTTTTCCTTTTCCCTTATGTCACTATCCTTGAGGGGTTGCGTACTAGACATAAATGCAGCATGCAAAATTTGTGGGTGGAACAGGCCATGGCACAGGGATTCTGGAATAGAGGATCCTGAGCCTCAATTCAAGAGAAATGAACATGGGAATTATCACATGCCTCCAGCCCACATAAGCCATCATGATATTGGCCAAAACGGTGAAAATTGTGCCCAAATTATGCAATAATAAAATTATTGTTTCATTTTGGTCTATCCAAAAAAGAAAAAGAAAAGTTGCGACTCGTCCACGACATGTTCCACTCTGAGTCCGCGAACAAGTCACAATCTAAGGGGGCAATTTGTAGACACGTAAAGTTTGTGTCCAATTAAATCTCGACACGTGAAAAATAATATATAAATTATCAATTAATTTTTTTATTTTGTTTTGGATTTATAATAAATTTATTTCCAAAATAAAGTAGTTATATTTATTGGTTTTAATATATATGGTGGTCAAGTTAAATGATGTCTTATTTATTCATTGAGCTTAAATTATCCAATCAAATTAAATAATGACATGTCTTGTAAAGCAAGAAAAAATGCATATATTATTTAATCCTAATATTTAAAGGAGTAAATAATAAATATATTCATCAAATTTCAAGACATGAAAAGTCTTTTCCTTTAAATCTTAAACTTCAAGAGATGGAAAAGAAGATTCACTTAGATCAAGTCTTCCAAATTAAGAAATTGTAGACGCAATCACAATCGTTCATCTCATCAGGAGATTCTAATTGAGATTCACTCCACAGCTATGCTATAAATAGAGGCGGTTTTGAAAAAGAAAATTCACAATTCAACATTCTAGAATTCCGAGCAAGGAAGTTCAACAAATCCTCTCCACCAAGTCCACCAATCTTCAAGGCGTTCTTCTCAATCTTCAAGGTGTTCTTCGTAAAGAACTCCTTCAATCCGATATCAAGTCGCAATTCCATCCAAAAATCATTTTTGAAGATCGCACTTCTACCGAGGAAGATCGAACTCCTAGAAGTTCAATAAATCCAAAATCAAGTTCATACCGTTCTTCAACAATCTTCAAACCAAAAGCCTCTTTAATCCTAGATCAAGTCCCAAGACCCTCAGAAAACTGTATTTGTAGATTGAAGTTCCTTCGAAGAAGATCAAACCCCAACATATCTGAAGAACTCGAGACGAAGATCATATTGTTCTTCACCAAGCTTCAATTCTAATTCCAAATCAAGTTTTCCTTCGATCCGAGATCAAGCAGTTAAGCCCTCGAATCAACATTTGCCAAATATCCAAGTATTTCAAAGATCAAGATTTCTCTAAAGAAGATTGACATACAACAAATTTAAGACGAAGATCAAATTCTTCGTCGCGAAGATCAATTCAAGTAGATCGCTAATTCAAAATCAAGCTCAAAAGTTATTGTATTAACGTTCAACTCAAATACACGTTGAAGAGATCAAAATCAAATCCACTTTTAAGTCAACCAAAATTCAAAATCACTTGCTATACAAAAGAATCATGGGAATAATAGAGATTGCACCACAGTTGTACTTTTAATTTTGTCAAATTTATTTTGTAATCTTTTCTTATCTTTTAGTTTTAGAGATCAAGAATTTGTCATCACAGTAATGTTTTCATTATTGAATCTATCGAAAGGAAAAATACATGTAGTTTCCTTGTTAGCTATAACTATAATTTTACAAATTCTTCGAAATATGCCGAAAAGTTCTTGAAATATTACGAATCGTTTCTAATTTTTAGCTAAACCTATTCCGTAACCAAAACTTTAATCCATGGTGAGAGATATTTCTAAATTGAATAATATACTTCTAAATCGAAATATATACTTCTAAATCTTTTTGATCCGGGTTAATCGCTCGAAACAAAAGAGTTTACCGTCACCACAAATTCGAGTAAAATGCAAAAAACTACCCTGTGTTATTTCTAATTGGCAAGAAAACCCTTGTGCTATTTTAATTGGCAAAGAAAACCCTGTGTTATTTCAAAATTAGCAAAAAACCCCCTACTACACTGAATTAATTCGCACATACTGAGATTGATCTCAAAATATGATTGTTATTGTACGTCTTTGATCATATGGAACTAATAATGTTCAAATTAAATTGTATGCATATTTTTATTTATTAATTTTGAAGAAAACCTTAGTTTTTAGATCTGTAAAAATATAATTACGGTACCGACTAATTTTATTATGTTTTTAGACAATTTTAAAAAATTCTAAAAAATTTATAACACGATGCATAATGTTTATTGTAACAAGTATATGTTTATTTTAAAATTGTAATACTTATAAATCCTTAATTATTCGTACTGTCATTGTAAAATATGTCATGAAGGGGTTTTTTGCTAATTTATGGATAACACAGGGGGGGTTTTGCTAATAAAATATAACACAGGGGTTTTTTTGCCAATTAGAAATAACACAGGGTAGTTTTTTGCATTTTACTCCCACAAATTCATTGCACACAAACTGCCACACAAAATGACATCTATTGTCAAGATGACATATATTTATTAGCACAAGAGGTATATTTGCTGTTAGGGGCAAATTAGCAATGTGTCCATAGTTTCAATCTTATAATTTAAGCTAAATCTACAAAGTAAAGAATCCACAAAAGAGTGTAAATTGTACAACAATTACGTCGAAAAACACTACCACAAGGTAAGCTAAAAGCAAGCTTATGCCAACTTCTAGATTATGGTAATTATTAGCTTAAGAAAAGTACTTTTATGCCTTAAGCCTATTAATTAACCATTCAAAGTAGATAATAACTTTTTTTAAAAGTTTGCAAACACTAACTTAATAGTGTGTCCAACTCTTCTCTTTAAAGCATTGAAACTTCAATTAATCTTTCATAACTCTCTCTTCATTGCCTTTTCTCCTCCAAAATCCCTTTTGTTTAGACCAGTTTGAATTTGCGCGGTAGATAATAATTTTATAATTACGTGCATAAGATGGCTGCACACCAACGTGAGTACGTAGTATTTGATATATGTTAGACCAATTTATACACATCTTTAAGTAAGACGATCTTTATTGTACTTGTTTATTTACTTATATAAAAACCTTATGACATTAAAATCAATTCATGAGGTACTTATCAAAACTATAAAATATATGTGCCACATAGCTGCAAAAAAAACTATTAAAGCTTCGCTAGTCAAAATAATACTTGAATTATTGTCGAATGAAATTCAATCTCTTGGTATTGTCAATAGCATAATGCAAAGCAATACCATAAAATGTAGAATTCATTATTTTATTTTTTTGGTAAAGAAAGACGTTAAAAATTAAACACTGTCAAAGTCAAACAGTTTACAAATCTGAGTCGGAGGGCTATCCAAAAATATATCCCGCTCATTCTCACTCAACCCTAATTTAGCAATATCATCTGCTACTCTATTAGTTTCTCCCGGGATCCATCTAAACTCCACCGTCCATAGAAGTAGCATGAGTTCTTTGCATCTCTATACAAGTCCATCTCCATGTGTGTTAGGACTGTCCGGACTCGTCACCATATTATAGCACACTTCCAAATCTGTTTCAACCTCCATCCTTGGGATTCTTCGTTCCCATGCATACTCCAATCCTCGTTTCAGCGCCTCAGGTTCCGCCTCCTCAACTATTAGTGAGACAAGTTGCAGCTTAAATCCCCACACCGAGTCTCCTAATTCTGATCACATTACTCCCCCAGCAGATCCTTTATTAGATTTTGAAATACAACTTCCATCGATGTTAAGTTTACTCAACCAGACTTTGGCATTTTCCACTTTGCACGTTCACTTCTCGCTACGCTCTTCTTCCTTGTCGTTTGGAGTTCTGCACAAGGAATCATCTATCCCTTCGAACATCAACTTGTTTCTGGACTTCCATGTTATTCACAAGGTCGTGGCGAACACGTAATCCCATGCAACATCCAAAATTAAACCTCCTATACAGATTTTTACCATCAGGTTTTTCCTCATCCACTTGTCGCCAGAACTTCTAGGATTCAGTTCCCGGCAGAATCTTCCTCCAAATCTCTTTCACCGCTAGACAATGCCTTAGAATGTGAATTGTAGTCTCGTCGAAGTATTGACATCTCTCGCATTAAGCCGTATTACTGATCTTTCGGACTTTGAGAAGGTGTTCCGACGTCAATCTATTTTGTGCCACTAACCATAGGAAGTGTTGAAGCTTGTAGCTCAATCTGGTGCGCCAAATACACTTGCAATTAATCCTTCTTTGCGAATTTTCTCCGTAGTGTTTTTGATATGATTTATATGCCGATTGGCACGTAAACATACAACTTCCCGTCTCGCTCCAAATTGGCTCATCTCGTAGTGCCTTTCATTCAATCACCTTAGCACAACTTTTTCTCTTCAATATGTTGCTCCAGACTAGTATGTAGCCTCTCTAACTCCCAAAAGCCATTCGTACTTAACACATCGTGGAGTTTAACATGGATATCACCATGGGGAATGTTTCTCACAAGGTTGCAAAGCCGACCCTCTCTCATCCAATTATCGTGCCAAAAAGATATGGTCGTGCCATCCCCAATCTTCCTACTACTAAAATGGCTCATTAGACTCACACACTTAATCAAACCTTTCAATGTACGACTATCCGTTGGTTTCGCCGCGAGGTCGAGTAATGATCGATTCTTGAGGTATTTTGCTTGAATATAATCATCCATACAGATTCTTCCCCTTAATAATCTTCCATGCGAGCTTTGACAATATAGATTCATTACTTCTTATATGCATGCGAATTCTAAGTACCCCTTCCGCCTTAGGTTTTGTTACTTGGTCCTAACCTACTAAGTGAATTTTCTTTTTCTCCTAGTTAGGTGACCAGATCTCTATTCAACTTATCCAGTTGATCACAAACCATCTGGGGTAACCACATTGCTTGCATATTATATGTAGGCATTGCCCACAATACAGATTGTACAAGAGTCACATGTCCCGTCAAAGACAAAAATTTGCTTTTCCAACTATTCATTCTTTTCATAATTCTATCCAGAATGTCCACGAAAGTATCCCTCGTGATGCTCCCATGTACCATTTTCACCCCAAGATATTTTCTCCAATTTTGAATTTATTCAAAACCCAGAATGCCACAAATAGTTCGCTTCAAACTAGCGCCCCCTTGATTGGAGAAAAAAGCCTTAAACTTTTGAGGACTAACCTTCAAGCCCAAGGCTCCACAAAAATTCTCCAGTACCTTATCATTAACTCGTGTATTGGCCTTTGTTGCCTTTCCCATTAGAATCAAATCATCTGCAAAGAAGAGGTGAGAGAGTTTTGGTCCTCCATGACACGGAATTATCAGCTTCCACTTTTTTTCTAACCTTTTCATATATCAAATAAGACAACTTCTCAACACAGAGAACAAATAAATAAGTCGATAAAGGATTTCCATGGCGCAGCCCACATGAGTGTTTAAAGGCATCAAGAGGCAAACTATTCCAAAGAATACTAGTTGTCGCGCTTCGCATGCGAAACATAATCAATTATATCATCCCAGCCGGAAACCAAAAGCATTAAGAGTGTTTTCAAGAAAATCCCAACTAACCTTATCATATGTTTTTGGGATCCAACTTCATAATCATCTCCCCGATTTTTTGCTTTGTTTTCGCAGGCATCAAGTGAAGAAGTTCCTAAAGCACAAAACTATTATCCCGCGTGCTCCTTATTTTTATGAAACTTGATTGCGTCTGGGCAATCAAAATCGGCATAATATCTCGTAATATCATTGTAATACACTTTTTAGTAAACTTATACAATACATTACAAAGAGATATTGGATGGTATTGAGAAATTGTTACGAATTTGGTACTTTTGGAATTAAGCACAAGTGCTCCATACAAGAGGTGGATCGAACTTCCCATCTCTAAAGACCTCTGTTGCAAATTCAAAAATTGAGTGTTGAACCCAATCCCAACCTCTCTAATAGAACATGGCTTGCAAACCATCCGGCCCTAGTGCCTTTAATGGATGTGTAGCCCAAACAACATATTTAATATGGCCAAACCAATCGGCCTCCCCAATGTTGTTGCCTCGTCTCTCACCAACCTCACTTGAAAATCCAAAATTGGTAATACATGTGGATGTCGGTTGATGCTCCTACCATGCGCTCCCGCTGAAAATAACGTCGCAAAAAGTTCTCGCGCATGTGTTTGGAGTAGCTTAGTGTATTTTACCCAATCATCTTATACCTTAAGCGTACGAATAAGGTTTCATCGTCTTCTACTCAGAGTCCACTTGTGGAAAAACTTGGTGTTGCGTTCACCCTCTAAAATCCACATTATCCTTGACTTTTGAAGCCAAAACAGCTCCTTCTGTTTAAGGACTTCGTTATATTCGTGTGTAAGTTACGACTCCAAATTGGTAAGAAACTTACTTGTACATCGACATGTGGCTCGTTGAATTCCTTCCAAACGAGCAAAAGCTTACCCTTTCTATGAAATAAATTTCTAAAATGAGTTTTTTACCACAGAATAAGTACCTTAGGAACTTCGGGGATTGCTTCAAGTATGTTCGGCTTGTCCTTCCACAATTTCCTCAAAATCATATCGCATTTCGGATTTCGCGTCCATGCAGCCTCAAAGCAAAAGGGTCTCACACCTTTATTCCTATTAATACCATGACAATGCGTTATGATTGGACGGTGGTCAGAATGTGTGCGTGGGAGATGAATCACGACATTCTCTGGAAACATGTCTAACCATTTTTTATTTGCCATCGCCCTGTCGATTCTCTCTTTGATGATCGCCCCATCCTTTCTTTTGTTCGTCCATGTGAAAGAAGGTCCATGAAACCCGAGATCATTGAGTCCACATCGCCGCATACATATTTACTTATGTAAGGTTTTATTGGTAATTAAAAACTCCAAGATCAATATGTACATGTAAAAATATGTTTCTTAAAGATATTCAAAGCATATAAGATAATAAAACATGGTTAAGATTTGTTTTGAGGAGTAAGATGCAAATATTCTCAAACATTTGGGGTCAAAATGATATTTTTAAAAATTTGAGACCTAAAATGTAAAGTTTTATTTTTCTTCCAAATTCCGGGGGCGTTACAAGGTGAGCGTTAGTAGGTTTAGACATAATTGTATTAGACATTGAATACTAAAACACAAGTCAGGTCTACTGATAGTTAAATATAGGAGTATTCCTACTAATCTCATGTTGATAAAAGGATCATAGAGGAGGTTAGTATCATCGTTCTTCAATTTTGTGATTGAATCCTTGGGTGTTGGAAGGCTTGCAGCCAATGTAGCCGATTTCGTAAGAATATCCAAGGCATACTTCCTCTAGCAGGGAGTTATGCCTTTGTAGTTTCTGGCAACTTCAATGCCCAGTATGTACTTCGGCTCCCCTAGGTCTTTGTTAGTGAATTTGTCATCCAAATGTCTCTTAATTTTGTTGAATTCACAAATGTTATTTCCAGTTAGTGTAACATCATCAACATAAACCCGCAAGCCATTTATGGATTGAGCAGATTTCATCACAAATAAAGAACAATCAGAGATAGCTTGCTTAAAGGCATAAGAAAGTATGTAGACAAGTAGGGAGCTTAGTGTGCCATTGTCTTGATGTTTGTTTCTATCTAGAAAGACTTTCTAAAGCAAACAAACTCTTTTCTTAGAAGGATCACAGTAACCAGGAGGAAGCAAACAAACTCTTTTCTTAGAAGGATCACAGTAACCAGGAGGTGGAGACATGTATATTTCCTCATCAAGGTCTTCATGTAAAAAAAAACATCATTAACATCAAGTTGTTGTAAAAACCTCAGAAGCAGCTAAAGCAATAAGAACTCTTACAGTGAAGTTAAAAAGAGAATTATTATTGGAATTAGAATTGACAAAACGTTATTATTAGAGGATCACTTTTGAATTTCCCGCTGATAAACTTAGAGGTGACCCGCAAAAAATATATTTGTTGTGACTTCAATTGGTAAATAATTAAGCTCCTATATTGTTGGTATTGGAACGTACCCGCTTAAAATTTAAAATCAGCAAAAGAATACCTGTATTTTAAAATGACAGCATTAGCCAGTAAATTCGTATGTAATCATAATGAAAGCTTTATCAGTATATTTATTAAACAAAATGTAGTAAGTTTTTATTAAAGAATTTATATTAAGATGTTAATATTATTTGAAAATGTTTAATTAATCAGTATCATTTTTTGTAGAAATCGACAAAGTATAATGTTGTCTTGAAAAAAATTGATATATATATAGGGGAAAAATCACGTTTGGTACCTTAATTTGGCCTCGTTTTCTATTTGGTACCTTAATTTGTCCAACCAACTTTTGGGTACCCTATGTTTGCAAAGTTCATCACGGTTGGTACCTCAAAAATCACTTTTCATACCCTAACTTGGCACTTTTCCATTTTTTGTACCATAAGTTGGCAGTCATCAGATTTGGTACCCCAAGTTGGCTAGTCTGATTAATTTCAATACCATAACTTTAACCCGCCCAAATCGCCGCCTAAATCGCATACGTGGCTTGACGTGGACTGTTCACTGATGCCACGTTGCTGCCAACTCGGATTTATTTACACGTTGACAACTTAAAAAAAAAAGTAAAAAAACAGAAAAATGAAAAAAAAAAGAAAATACTTAAAAGTAAAATGTTTTTTTATAATTAACTATATGATAAAAAAAAACTTATATTATAATTTTGGATTTTAAAATAATAATTTTAATGACTAAAAAAATTTATAAAAAAATAGAAAAAGAAAATTAAAAAATAAAAAAGAAAAACCATCATCTTCAACAAGTCCTTCCCCCAGCCACCCACCACCATCACCCCCACCACCGATATCCACCACCGCCACCACCACCGATACCCACCACCGCCACCCACCACCATCACTCCGACCACCGCCACCCACCCACATCACCCCCACCATCAATTCCTCATCTTCTGAAACCGAGAGTATTTTGCGAGAGAAAGAAGATGTATATGTTTTAACTTTTTTGTTTTAATTTATTTTGTTTTACTTTTTTTTGTTTTTGTTTAAAATTTATTAGTTATATTTTTTTTAAAAACAGAATTATATAATAAGTTTTTAAAATTTATATAATAAAATTAATTATAAAGAAATATAAAAACTAGAAATAATAATTTATTAGGAGGCAGAAATGATTTTTTTGTTTTTTTTATCCAGTCAGCATGTCCACATGGACTTAATTTGGTCAAAATTGAGGGTTTACGGGTCAACGGTGAGCCACGTAGACTTCGCAGTGGTTAAATTGGGGACGCCGCTAGGGAGGTACCAATCGTGATGAACTTTGCAAACATAGGGTACCAAAAAGTTGGTTGGACAAATTAAGGTACCAAATAAAAAACGAGGCTAAATTAAGGTACCAAACGTGATTTTTTCCATATATATATATATATATATATATATATATATATATATATATATATACATATATATTCTAATGGAACATGTACAACAGTGATTTTTAACCCATTGAAGAAACATATCAAAATAAATTTTGTCGTCAGTTTTAGTAGGAGATCTTTTATGCATCCAATTAATATAGTAAAAATAAATCTTGCAATCGACTTTAGTATGTGCTGCTTAAATAACTATAGTATGGTTTTGTTAATCAAAATTACATGGAAGGTTATTTGCCAATTACAAACAATATAATGGTGGTTTTTGTAATTTACTCAAGTTTTATATAAAGATGTCAATGGAGTTATGACACACTTCAAAAAATCATTCGTGTTTTTGACGTGTCAGAGAGGTATTTGTCAAGCCTACGCGTCAGCGAGGTATTCGTCAAGCCTACACGTCAGCCCACACCAATAATTTTATTTAGAGGAAGAAGGAAATAAATTCAAAGAAGAGAGAGAGAGGAAGGGAGAAGAAAGAAAAGTAGAAATCACAAAAGAAGAAGAAGAACCCTCGTCATTATTTGTGAGTTTTGTTTTTATTTTTTAGTTACTTATGGCTCCCTTAACTGAGAGCTGTACCTGTTTATCGTTTTAGATAAAAAAAATTATATATATATATAGAGCAAATTACTTTTTCTGCCCTTTAATTTTGGCTATATTTGCCTTTTGCCCTTTAACTTTTCGGGCTCCACTTTTGCCCTTTAACTCCTATTTTTTGACCAAAAATGCCCTATTGGCTTTTTCATAGGGCCGAACCTATTTAAATACCAAAAAGACCCTTTAATTTTTTTAAAAGTTTTTTTTAATTTCATTTATTTATAATAAAATTTAAAATAAACTAAAAAATCTAAAAATACCCCCCCCCCCACCCTCCTTCGTCGCCCCCCCACCCTCCATCCCCGTCGCGCCCCTCCACCCCTCCATCCCCGTCGCACCCCCCCTTCTATCCCCGTCGCACCCCCCCTCCCTCCTTCCCCGTCGCACCCACCCCCCCTCCCTCCTTCCCCGTCGCACCCCCCCCCCTCCCTTCCACGTTGCCCCGCCCCCCCCCCCCCTTCCCTCCCCGATTTGCAGCCGTGGCGGCTGCAAATCGCGCCACCACTGCTGCAAATCGCGGTGGTGGCGCGATTTACAGCAACACCGCTGCGAATCGCGGTGATTACCGCGATTTGCAGCAAGTTGCTGCAAATCGGCGGCGGGGTGGGGGTGGGGGTGGGGGGGCGACGGGGAAGAAGGTCTGTTTTTAATCTTTTTTTTTTATTTTTTTTTTAAATTTTTATTATAAATAAATAAAATGACTATTTTGCCCTCGTACAAATCGGACCGGGCCTATGAAAAAGCCCAAAGGGCATTTTTTGTCAAAAAAATAGGAGTTAAAGGGCAAAAGTGGAGCCCGAAAAGTTAAAGGGCAAAAGACAAATATGACCAAAATTAAAGGGCAGAAAAAATAATTTGCTCATATATATACTTTTCTTTGTCTAATTTCAGGTGAAATCATGAGTCAAGCCACTCAAATTAGTTGGATTTCGGGTAACAAATCTCCAAAACTCGAGCAAGATCTCATTAGTAATTTAGAGGATTTTGTTATATCGCACATTCTTTCCTGCCTGCCCACAAAAGATGCAGTGCGAACATCGGTTTTGTCGAAAGATTGGCAATACAAGTGGACCCGTATGCACAAATTTAAACTTTTGCGATGGAAATTTGGATTCTCTTAATGCGAATAAAAAACCTAGTTTTGCTAGCTTTGTCGAAAGGGCGTTTCTTTTATCACCCAATTTACAAAGTCTTTACCTGCATTGCCGCGGAGTACGACTTGCTTCGTTGGACAATTGCTGCGTTAAGCCGTGGTGTCCGTTCTTTAAGCATTAAGAGTAATGCAAGCTTGGTCTTACCCCGCAACCTTCTCACTTCTTATTCCCTGAGAAAATTGGAAATTGACACTAATTGTATCTTTAAGGTTCCTAAAAAGGTTTGTTTTCCTAACCTCGTTGCTTTGAGTCTTTGTCGAGTTAATTTCTCTAGCGAGCGTTGGTATTACAATTGTGTGGAGTTCGATTTCCCACTCTTAGAAGAATTACAACTAGAGTGTTGCGAATGGTCGAATACACAATTTGTGGAAATAAACGCACCTAAGATGACTAGTTTAGAGTTATTTATGCCTTATATCAAATTGAGTGGTCGTGGTGACTGTTCATTCAAGATTACTGGAGACAACCTTGTGAACTTCAACTGGTATGAAGGTTTTGAACTACACGGTATTGTTCTATCCCGATCAGTTCGCGTTGTTAATGCAATCTTGAAACATTTCGTGGAAAGAGCTTCACTCGAAAAGAGCGGATTACAACTCCGAGAGCTATTGAAAGGGTTCTCAAATTTAAGGGACTTGGAGTTAGGACATGATGTGGCAGAGGTTATTTCTTTCTCTTTAGCAAAGTTTATCAAATTCACAACTTATCTTACTTTATATCAATGCAAATTGCAAATTATTAGCTAAGTCATTATATTCACCTTTATTTCTATCTTAAACTCACTCTAAATTTGTTTGTGATGTTTGGCTAGGCTATTGTACAATCAAAGCTAGGAGGACTTCGATTTCCTACGTATCACAAGATGGAACGACTAGTATTGAGTCTTATGTTTTGTACTGAAGTTTTACTTGCTTTTCTTCACGCAGCGCCATATCTGAAACTCTTGATCGTAGATGTGGTAAGAAAGCACTGTATGCTAATTAGTTGATCATTCCATCCTAATAATGATTCACTAAGGATATTTTTCCATCCTACTAATGATTCACTAAGGAAATTTTTTGTTATATCTATTTTTAGGAAAAATTGAAAGATTATGATTATGATGGTGAGGAATCTGTTCCTTCCTCTATCGTGTCTCACTTGGAAAATGTCGCATTTACCTCGTGTACTGGGAGGATTAGTGAGCTGAAATTGGTAAAGTATTTCATGAAGAATGCATTACAATTGAAGAGTCTGTCGATCCATCCCCATCTAATTGTTGAAAGGTATGTGATCATTGAAGAGTTGTCTACATATCCGAAAGCTTCAACATTTTTGAATCTAACGGTGAAATAAGCAAAAGGCCAAAAGCCTTTGGGTATACTGCAATGTGCGGTGGGTACTTTCATCTTTAATTTATTTGGGTTTTGTTTCAAGATTAATAGTGTAATGTGAATGCTAAACTGTGTTTTGAACTTTCAGTCTTTCGGTATTATATGCATCGAGACATTCACTGTGACAAAACTTTAGTACTTCAGTTGATATTCTACATTACCAAATTTTACGTGATTTTGTTACTTTATAGATATTTCAAGATATTGGTATTCTTAATATTGATAATATCACGGGTTGAAGTTGATTTGACAACAATTCTAGTGTTCAGACGTTCCAACTACTGAAATTGTTGTATGTCTAAATATTAGTAAATGTACTAGATACAATAAGTAAATATTATGCAGAACCGAGGATTTCTGTATTTATTTTGCATATTATTATGCCACCAAGATTGATTTGCGCTCTCTTGAGAAATCTTTATTTTTCTACATTTTAAATGAAGATGACACTTGAAGAAGGGATAACCTCGTCAAGCCCCAAATTATAAAAACTTCATTCAAACAGAGTCAGAGCTTTCTTTTATTTTTTAGCTCAGGTGGAACACAATATGTTGGTGTTTGTACGCTATTTTCAATTTTTGGCCGGTTTTGCTACCAAAAATCGCCAAGAGAATTATTTGAGGTTTGAATAATAGAATCTTTTCCATCTAGGAGGAGGTTCCAGTGACGGTGAGGCGCAAAATTCAAAAACATTACATGAGAATCTTAATTTAAGTTCAAATACACTTAAATTTAATGCCCCAATAGTAACTATATTTTGGGGGCGTTCTTTAAAAAATGAATCTTGATAGAAATAGGAGAAAAATATCGGAGTTAATCTAACATAAATAGAATAAAATCAAAAACTGAGCAATTCTAATGCCTCGAGAATTCAACCTATCTCGGATGAATGTTCTCGTTGACCTTCGTCATCCACAACAACAACGAGCTACTACTACTGGTAATCCATATATAGTCGAATTCCCTACTTACTTTTTTCAGCTAGAGATTTTATAGAACTTTCACTCAAAAATGAGATAGTTATAAATTAATAAAAGAATTGCAGTCTTTAGAATCAGGATTCGCTGACAAATGCTAATAAGTTGACTGTGTGTTGGGAGCAAACTAAAGGTCCACTTTGTTGCAGAGCAAAATAAGATTGTTTCTTCTTACTTAAGTACTACTATTGGAACATCTTGGAGGCATCAATAGGATAATGAATGTAAGCTTAAAGTGTAAGCATATTAGTATATTTGTATATAACTTGTGTTAAAGGTATTTTTGCCCTTTTAGTCTTTTAGTTGCTTTATATATATACTATTTCTCTTGTAAACCCTACATTACCACAATTAGGGAATAGTCCTCTGATTTTCAGTACCAACTATGGTACAGAAAACTCAATTAGAACAACATCAATAGCAAAATGCATCAAATAAGCTCAATTCAGATCAAGTTTCGCTACCAATTTGTTTATTGTAAATAAATACAAGGGCAACTTTTACAATTTACTCACTATGTAAAAAGAAGAAAAAGAAACTTACAGAGAGCATGATCGAAGTGTCGAGAATCGGATTATTAGGGCAAATAATGCAACATAATTTTCCGTTAGGGAAGTTTTTGTAAATTGAAGGATTGAGAAGAGAACGATATCGGACCGTTAAACAGGTGTTACCTTTTTTGATAAGTAAATGTAGTCAAACTTTAAACGTAAATTTAAAATAGAAAAAAAGTCATATAGTGCATTCTTAGTTTAACTTTGTTTTTATAACGTGGGAACCTGTTAACTACAACTCTTCGGGTGCGCACTAGGTAAACCAGCGGGTTGACGCAATAACCTGCAAACCTCGTCAACCGGACAAATCACACTACGCTAATCATGTGCGACAAGCACATACCTAAAAGACAAAGCATAAAGTCGCTCCTTGTGATAATTGAACCTGAGACCACGAGAGAAGATCCCTCCTCTTTAACCAACTAGGCCACCTTTGCGGGCATTCCTAGTTTAATATAGTCTTACATACTTGTCTAATATTTTCATGTTTACAGAACTGCCTATCTAGAGTGGCTACTCCATACATAGCCTGTTATATAAAACATACAATCAATATATATACCAAATACCTATTTCTTTGTTTGTACACATTTATTTGCTTGCACAATGAAATTGTTCGAACGAAATTTAGAGCAAAACTATTGACATTGAGAAGCTATGATGTCCATCATGAACTCGATCTATCAATACAGGACTTTCAGGTCATTCCCGGCCGCAAAGTCGGTCGGGAATGACCTTTTCCCGACCGATTTTTGGTCGGGACGGGCCGGTCGGCATTGCTTCAGTCGGAAATATTTTTCCGACCGAAGTTCGGTCGGCCCGGTTTTTTCCTGACCGACAACCCCGGCCGAAAATCGGTCGGGAGTTTCCCGACCGCAGTCCGGTCGCGAATTACTTTCTCGATCGAAGAATATTATTCACGACCGCATTTCGGTCGGGAATAATATTTATATCATTACCGACCGATTTTCGGTCTGGAATAAAATTCGTCAGAATAAAAAACAAATTCCAATAATAATTATCGGAATATTATTATTTTAATATTTTGAAATATTTTCGATTTATTACCCAATCTAAAACATTCTTTAGCTTTTTGTGTTTCAGATGGGCAATTAAATTTTGGATTCATTGTCCAATCTAAAACACAAAAAGGTTAAATAAGTGTTTATTTAAAAGGGGAAAAAATGCTTGTTAAAAGTTGAAGAAAAAAGTGAAAAATTTAGCTTTGAAGCTGAAAGAAAAAGGTGTTTGAAGATGAAAGAAAAAATTGTTTGAAGATGAAAGAATAAATGGTGTTTGTAGAAAAAAAGTTTTGAAATGAAGAGAAAGTTGAAGAAAAAATGTAAAGCAGATGAAAAAATGAGGAGAATAATGAAGTGTATTTATAGAAAAAGTTGAAAATTTTGGAATTTTCGGCAAATTTGAATTTTCCACCGAGTCCCGCCAATTTTTTCGAGTATTCCCGACCGAATTTCGGTTGGAAAATTTTGAAATTTGGCCTACCCGCCAAATTTTTAAAATTTGCCGACCGAATTCTAGTCGTCAATTCTTTCATGCCCAGATACGCGGTCAATGCCGGCCGCATTTCGATCGACATTGCCCTTGAATATTATTCCCGACCGATTATCGGTCGGGAATTTGCTTGAATATTATTCCCGACCGAAAATCGGTCGGGAATGACAATGAATATTTTTCCCGACCGAATAAGTGTCAATGCCGACCGATTTTCGGTTGGCAATAAGTTTGAATATTATTCCCGACCGATTTTCGGTCGGGAAAAATAGTAAGTTTTACTTTTTCCCGATCTTTTGGAAAAATTGTATGTGTTTGTTAAGTATAACTATAGAATCTCATTAAATACATGAATTGCACTAATAGTTAGTTAGTTTTATGTACTTTTAATTATAAAATTAGTATAGATTACCGGAATATGTAAGTTAAGTTAGTTTGAAGTTTTACATATATTAATCATACGTAGTATAGAGTATTCACAATTGGCGATTAACATTTGTTACAAACGTTACTATAGAGAGGCTAATTGTGATATATATATATATATATATATATATATATATATATATATATATTAACATATGTTTAACAAAATCGTAAGTAGTTACGTTATTAGCAGCTACGTATACCAATCTATTTATAAGTGACAATATGAATCGACGCTTCAAATGATTCATCAACGTGCAACTAAATATAATTTTTTTTGAGGTTTTCAGTAATATATAACTAATATTGATGTACTTGATCATTAAATCGACGATTTATCTAAAACGGAGAGCGAAATTGTGAAATTAAGAATATGAATATTATTCCCTACCGAAAATCGGTCGCCAATACCCCTAAACCCTAAACCCTAATATTTTCGACCAAATTTCGGTCGGGAATAATAGTCCCGACCAAATTTCAGTCGGGAATACTTTTCCCGACCGAAATTCGGTTAGGAATGGTTTTTTAAAATTTCCCGACCGAAAAAGTTTTCCCGACCGAATATCGGTCGGGAATACTCCTGGCCGAAATCCGGTCGGGATTTCCCGTCGGGAATGAGCCCGAACTCTTGTAGTGTATTGAATTACGCTTGGACAACATTATGGACAAAATGCACATTGCGTGTTTGTCCAGAAAACTTGATATTTGTCAAGAATCGACACTTCAGTTTTCCTAAGTTTGACGGTTCTAACGTGTCACCCTGGATCTTCAAATGTAATTCCTACTACAAAGTGTTTCCTAACAAAACTGATACTCAAAGAATCGATACAGCTGCAACTCATCTCGAAGGTGGCGCGGCCTCCTAGTTTTGTGCCCTCAATCTTAAATCTACTAAAATTTCCTGGAAACAATTTACCGAATGGTTTTTGCAAAATTTGAGGACTTCAACTTTGAAAAGGTGCATGATAGCAGAGTTTTATAAACTCAAGCAAACCGGAACGCTATCAGAGTATATTGGAAATTTTGAAAAGATGATGACAAATTTGCTACTTTGCAGTAGCAGTAACAAATTTACTGAAAGTTATTTCTTTACTCAATTTGTCTGTGGTCTTGTTGAGAAGCTCCAGTGTTTTGTTGCACTATTTTGAACCAAATACTCTAGAAAAAGCTCAAGATTTAGCTAGGTGACAAGAAATCATCATTGAGGCTATCACAAAGAAAAGTAGAGATTTTGCACCTCCGTTGATAGTGCTTACGGCTACGGAGATGAGAGCTAGAGTAGAAAAAAATTATGCTACAACAGTAATGAAGAGTATACTCATTGTCAAGAGGAGTCAAACATTGTGTAATCCTTGACTTTTGTCGTCCCGTGTTGAGCTTCACTGCCCCAATCACTGGAGTCAGATATTAAGCGAGCTGAATACGCAGCAAAAACAGGCATATGTTAATTTTAATTGACAAAAACATTGTGTTCACCGATAATTGGAGTTTCTTGTTTTATCAAAAACAAAAAGAAATTTATAATTTCTCATCAAATAGACTTAGTTATAATTCTCATTCGTTGTTATTAGTTTGAATCTTAAAAGTGCATTAGTTTCCACGTAGCTTTTATGCTATTTATGTTAGATTAACACAAATTCTGTGATAAAAAAAGTGTCCTTTCGACAAAGCTAGCAAAATTCTGCTTCTTACTAACTTCTATCATAATTTACGTATTCGTGAATACGGGTCAGTTTGTATTCCTAAGCTTTCGACAAAACCGATGTTCTCACAGCATCCTCCACGGGTAACTACTAGGCAGGAAAGGATGCCAGTATAAGATTTATGAAGTGATGATTTTATTATTCACTCAATGGTGGTATATATAAGTACAACTTATAATACAAGAAGGAAAGAGATAATTACAAAAAGGAAATAAATACAAAGAATATTTTCCTAAATTACAAAGACTAGGAATCTTGTCTAATACGCCCCCGCAAAATTGACGACCCATCGACAATGGCGATTTTGGGCCGTAGGAGAAGAAAACGAGCACGAGGCAACGGTTTGGTGAGGAGATCCGCGAGTTGATCAGTCGTGTTGATGTACGAAACACTGAGAAAGCTTTTATTGACAAGATAGCGAACGAAGTGTAGATCAATAGAGATATGTTTCATTCGAGAACGCAAAACGGGATGAAGAGATGTACGTATCGCCCCTAAGTTGTCACAAAGAACACGCGGGGGAGAAGGAAGAGAGACACCTAGCTCACGAAACAAATGCTGCAACCAACGAACTTCAGCAGCTACATTCGCCAAGGCCCTATATTCAGATTCAGTAGAAGACCGAGAAATAGCACGTTGGCGACGAGAAGACCAAGAGATGGGATTGCCACCAAAAAATATAATGTAGGCCGAAGTAGACGCAGCAGTGCCCGGATCACCTGCCCAATCCGCATCAGAGTAAGCAAGAAGACGAGGGCAGGAGACACGGCGAAGAAGCAGTCCATGAGAGAGCGTACCCTTTAGGTAACGTATGATACGTTTGAGAGCTGTCCAATCAGTCTCAGTGGGAGCGGACATCCGTTGCGCCAACCTATTGACAGAGAAGGCAATGTCAGAACGAGTCAAAGTAAGATATTGCAAGGCGCCAATAACACGCATGTACTTTGTAGCATCGGTCAAGGATGTGGAAGTCGAGACCACCGAGGCTGACACCATGGGAGTAGCTAAAGGATTACCACCATCCATCTTGTGTCGAGCAAGAATATCACACATGTATTTATGTTGCGAAAGAAAGAGGCCCTATTTGCAAGTGAAAACCTCAACACCAAGAAAGTAGGAGAGATGTCCCAAATCTTTAACCGCAAACTTACTACCTAGACCACTAACAATACGCGAGATAAGCGTGTCGTTGCTCCCTATCACGATAATATCGTCCACGTAAACAAAGAGGTAAACGATATCATGACCCTTGGAGTAAATAAAAATGTAGGAATCAGACTTTGACTGACTAAACCCAACAGCACATAACTCGGCAGACAAAGCAAGAAACCAAGCGCGAGGAGCTTGCTTCAAACCATACAAAGACTTCTTGAGATGACAAATATGATGAGAGAAAGATGGGTCAACAAAACCCTGAGGTTGAGACATAAACACAGCCTCATCAAGCTTGCCATGAAGAAAAGCATTGCTGACATCAAGTTGGCGTAACGACCAACCACGCATAACCGCTAACGACAACACAAGTCGAATAGTGATGGGTTCGACAACGGGGCTTAAGGTTTCCTTGAAGTCAACACCCTCACGTTAATTGAAGCCCTTCGCAACAAGACGGGCCTTGTACCGATCAATAGACCCATCGGGATGACGTTTAATGCGAAACACCCATTTGGAGCCAATAATGTTCTTCCCTAACGAGGAAGGGACCAAATCCCAAACACCAAATTGCATAAGTGTCATGTACTCCTCAGCCATAGCCGCACGCCAAAGCGGATCCTTAAGTGCTTGAGAAATGCATGTAGGTGCGACGGGGCACAAAATGCATGTTGTTTTGAGCACGAGTGGTCATGGTGTGAGTACGCGGTGGAGTAGATGGCCTAGGAGGAAGAGGCGGCGGAGAAGGGCAAGAATTCGGGTTGAGCGGTCGCGTGGAACTCGACGATGTAGCGAACGACGAAGGTGACGACAACTCGAGCGAAGACTGGACCGCGGGTTGGGCCGCAGTGGGAAGAACAGGGTTCTGGATGGAGTGTTGCCTCAACATCACTCCAACATTGGGAACAGAAGGCGCAGAAACTGGTGCTACAGGGGTCTGATTGCAATGTTGCCCCAACAGCAACCCAACATTAGGAACAGAAGGTGGAGAAACCGGTGACATTGGAGTCAAACCCTGACCGCTGACCGTCTGATGGGCCACATGACCCGTTGGATCAGACCTAATAGGAGATGGGCCGGGTCCATGGGGTAGAATAAGAAGCGGCCCAAAGGGCCGAGGTGGCGGCGGACGAGGGATAGGGCAACGGGTCGCAAACCTCAAAAATTCTGTCTCCACAAAACGGACGTTGCGAGACACATAAACCCGAGATGTTTCAATGTCGAGACAACAATAAGCACTCTGAGACACACTGTAGCCCAAAAATATACACGCGCGAGAAGGAGGCATGAGTTTACCCAGAAAATAAGGACGGAGCCACGGGAAACACAAACACCAAAATGTGCGTAGCTTAAGGTAGTTGGGAGAACGACCAAACAAGACCTCGAAAGGACTCTTGCGGTGAAGAACCATTGTAGGTAGCCGATTATAAAGATAAACTGCAGTAGAAAAGGCCGAGTCCCAAAACGAATATGGAAGGCGTGATTGCTGTAAAAGAATGCACCCAAGTGTGACAACATAACGATGACGCCGTTCAACGGTGCCATTTTGTTGCGGAGTATGAGGAGCAGTGGTAAGCCAACGGATACCACAATCCAAGAAGTAAGAACGGAGTGCAATGAATTCACCCCCATTATCCGATTAAAAGTTCTTAATGGAGAACCCAAATTGTTTCTCAGCAAACGTGTGAAACTGACGAAATACCATAGCAACTTGCGACTTGTGAGACACGGGATAGAACCAACAATACTTTGAAAAATGGTCAACCAACAACAAGTAATAACAACAACCATCCAAAGAGGGAACCGGCGAGGGACCCCAAACATCACCATAAACATACTCTAACGGCAAAGTAGAGACAAGAGATGTAACACTAAATGGCAATTGCGTACTCTTATTTAATAAGCAAAAACGACAAAAAGTAGCATCCTTTGAAGTACAAGGTAATTTAAGCTTGCTAAACAAAAAGGAACTAATATCCGAAGATGGATGACCTAAATGACTATGCCAATTGTCTCTATTAGTGCGAATTCCAACACACGCCAAAGGACTCGAAGCAAACCGCGACCGCACGTCCAAGTGGTAAATTCCATTACTGCATTCCACGCGCATGAGTATCACCCCCGTTGTTCGATCCTTAAAAAAGAAATACCAAGGATGAAATTCAAGCATGAGATTGTTAGCAAGACAAATTGATGCACCGATAATAGATTCCGTTGAGATGACGGAACGCATAAAACGGGAGTGAGAAGGAATTTACGACCAGATTTTGTAATAGAAGAGGAACCAACGTGAGTAATAGGCAAACCTGAACCATTAGGAATCGTAACCTCATCCGTCCCTTCATACTCGGAATGAACGGTTAGATTTTGAAGATCCGAAGTGAGATGATGCGAGGCCCCCGAATCAATAAGCCAATTTGTGTCGTGAGAGGGAGAGTTTGGGGTCGAAGCCAGGTTAGCAAGAGGTTGCTGAAGACGACGACAAGTACGAGCCCCGTGACCATAAATCCCACAAATTTGACACGTGATGTCAGGACGGCCATTAGAATTCGAACGGTTGTTGTTGTTGTTGTTCTGATTTCCCTTATTGTTCGGGTTGCTACCACGGTTGGAAGAGTTATCGCGGTATTGGTGATTGGAACCACCACGTGAGTTGTTGTGGCGGCTAGAGTTTGGACCACGACGTTGACCCGAGTTGTGGTGATACGAGCCAGCATTTTCCAAAGCCACAAGGGATGCAGATTGAGCCTCCAAGCGCTTGACATATATCTCGTGAGCCACCAATTTGTCATGAAGCGCAGAGAAGGAGAGCGGATGATCACGAGCATGGATTTGAGCTGCAATATCACGGTAGGATGCCCCCAAACCGTTCAAAACGAATAGAGTGACATCATCATCAGAGAGGCGATGATCAACTAGGGCAAGTTCATCAACTTTCAACTTGACAAGTTGGAGGAATTTCGACACGGATTTGGAGCCAATGGTCAACTGAGAGAGAGATTCCTTCAATTGCATGACACGAGCACGAGATCGGTTAGCATACGTGCTCTACAAGGACGTCCATATTTTAGCTGGTGTCTTCTTGTCGGAGACAAGTTGCATGACTTCCCAAGAGAGAGAACCAAAAAGAGCAGATACGAGGAGAGCATCTTGTCGCGTTCAGTGGACAAACGCAACAATAGATTCCGAAGAATCACCGCAAGGAGGGCAGGGGGTCGTACCTTTCAAATAGCCAAGAAGGCCATAGCCATAAAACAGATGGCGAACCTGTGCGTTCCAGGATGTGTAGTTCCCAGAGTTTAACTGCAGAGGTAGATGAGTATGTGCATTGATGGGCACAAGAGGCGGAACACCGGGACCAAACGGTGGAACGAGGGGTTGAACCCCTGAACCCGCAACCTGAAGAGGAGCGATGGACGACTGCATGAGCGGCGCAGACGAGGTGACGGCCGAAGCTGAAGCCAAGTCACCATGGTTTCCAGCGGAAGACATCAGGAATCGGGAATTCTCTTTAGAGATATTTGCATGCTGATACCATATAAGATTTATGAAGTGATGATTTTATTCTTCACTCAATGGTGGTATATATAAGTACAACTTATAATACAAGAAGGAAAGAGATAATTACAAAAAGAAAATAAATACAAAGAATATTTTCCTAAATTACAAAGACTGGGACTCTTGTCTAATAGCCAGATGTATGTAACACAACCTGAAAATTCAGACGCGTGTATGCATATAATATGTATAAGCTCACGTAAAGTTTAATCTGATTTGATTAAAAGATGCATGTCTCAAGTACACAAATAAGTAGGATCCAAATACCATAAAATTTTGAATCCAATTCTATTACACCGAATGTAATGATTTGCTTGACCGAAAACTCAGTTTAGCAGTAATATGTTTAAATTGACACAATTTAGCAATAATGGTAACGAAACCTACATAATTAGAGATGAAAGTACATCACGTTTCCTAAGACAACGATAAGCTTCTCGCGTCCCACTCTTCTACTGTTAGATTCAAACAAGTCGAAGCTTTAGGAAATGTCGAGAACTCTTCCGTGAATACATGACTTTTTTTTCCGACATTGGATTCAGGGACACTACAAAAAAATAGGGAATTGCCAACGCTTTTTGTCCCACGCTTTTAGAAGCGTTGGCATAGACAGAGATACAACAACGTTTTTTTTGAAGCGTTGACGCTTCAGTGTTTAGCCAACGCTTTGACTAAAACGTACCTAAAGTTCATCTACACCAACGCTTCTCCAAAAAAGCGTGGACGATGAACTGGGCCTAGCCCACATTCCTTTGAAAGCGTTGGGGATTCCCTTCATTTGAACTTTAAAATTAAAAATAATAAACAAATACTTTAAAATTAAAAATAATACACAAATACTTCATTCACTTCGTTCGCCGCGTAGCTCACGCACTCACGCACTCGAGGTGCGATTCACCGCCGCGTAGCTCCGACGCCATCGAACCAACGATCCTCCGCAGTGAATCGGAGCCACCACCATTCGCCGTCTCTCTCTCTCCACCAGGTCTGTACTCTCTCTCGCTCTCTATTTTTCCGCCGCGAATTCGGAACCACGATTAACGGCTGGGAGGACAAAATATTGCTCTATTGTTCAATTTTTGCCGCGATTTTTCCGATTGTCAGGAACTTTAGCGCTTGAAGCTGAGTTTCGTTTCTCAATTTGTCTTGTTGAGCTGTAAATTGGGGTTTAGGGTTTTTGAGCATTTTCGAAAATTTGTGTTGTTGAGCTGTACATTTTCGAAAATTGAGATGATTTTCAATTTGTTCTCCAGAGTTGCGCCAGGTTAGCCATCTCCACTCTTCACCAAAGTGCGTCGAGATTTGCTCAACCGAGTTCGAGAATTGGCACTCACGATCCACCATTAGCAGGTAAATGGTAATGTTTGTTAAATGTGTGCTTATTTGGCTTATAATGCGTGTGTGTTGTTCTTTTATGCAAATGTGTGTGCTATTGTATTACTGTTTTGTGTATGGTTGCCTGTCTTTGTGAAATGATGAACTGAACTGTGATTCATAATTTGCCATGGTTTGGTATACTGGTGAACCGTCATAGTGGATAACGACAGTGAGAGAGCACTTGAGATTGTGTAAAAAAGTGAATCATCATGGTCTACTATTAACGTGCAATGTAGCATTTCACTAGCAAAACTGGTAAAATGATGGTGTACTGTGACCAGAATACCAATTAGATGGTCTGCAGCTATTGTCGAACAATAATTCATGCCAAAACGGTATATATATAGATTTTTGAAACCAACAAAACTTTTAAGATTTTTATTACACTAAACTTGAGAATATTATAATAGTAATATATAGCAGTCTATATTTCTTTGTTAATAAAGAAGATGAAAATTCAGTCTCAGTTAGTCTCAGTATTCTACCAATCTGAAAATTCAGTCTCAGTTTGTCGTAAAATGTTTTATTTTAAATCTGAAATGTTTTATTTTAAAGTAAGTTTCATAGTAAATTGTTAAATCTCACACTCCCTTTTCTTTAACTTGTTTTATTTACATGTTTCTTAACTTTTTTTATTGGAGCTGACGCTGGATTATTCTCACATCTTTCTATCTATTTCCGGGACTTACCTATTCATACTTATACTATATTTTAAAGGAGTGAGCTATAATTAAGATCCCAAAATATTAGCCAGACGGGTCATGAATATATGGTTTTGTTGGTTCTGTGGGGCATCTGAAATTCATTGTCGAGTGTCCTTTTAAAAGATGTGTATATTTTTTCATAGATTCTTTTTTTCTGGAAGAGTTGACATTATGTTATGATCCAGGTGTTTCTAGCCATCTTCCGCAATTGAATCCTGATCAAATCCTCAAGTTGAAGCAGCTAACTGTGCTTTCTCTGGCTGAGACCAACAATGTAGATTCCGGTGTAATTCTGTGCATGTTAAGAGTGCATTTAACTAGATATTCTGATTTTCTATCATTCTCGAGATATCGCTTGTTTGAAGATGTAAATAAAGCTTCAATATTAGCTGCATGTCTGACTTATGATAGGTTACTGATCTTGCTGCATTGTTGTTTCAAGGTTCAATTTGCTGCAGGGAGGGATCTGAGACCTGGACAACTGGACAGGATGATTCAAACACTAGCAAACTGGTATATATTTTAGCGAGAGAGAGTGTCTTTTTTGGCTATTGTATTTTTCAGTGTAGCATATCCCTACTAATTGGGATAAACATCTGTTTGTTAAGTTGTATTTACAAGTGCATTACATTGAAAATCTTTTAACGAAAGTTCCTCTCTTTCTGGCACCTCGGTGCTGCTCTTGGTGGAGATTTTTCCTTTGCGTGCAAACAATGACCTTTCTAAAAGCCCCCACCCCACCCCACCCCACCCCAAGAAACATATAGGTAAACAAATAAATTACGAAACTGGGATAATGATAATCAGATCCGATATCTTCTTGGTGGACTTGAAGATAATATGAAAATTATCCCTGGCATCACCTATCCGTCGACACTTGACCATTCATAGGCACATGCAAACTTGATTGAATAATATTTTATATAATCGTTACTTAGAGTTATGTCTTGGTTCATGTGTGATCACAGCTACAATCGATCATAAAATTAAGTGTTGAGTTCTTTTTCTAATCTGTTCCACCTGTGCGTAGTGTTGAGTTCATTTCTGTTTCAATGATCTTCTAGGTTGTCTACTTCGGACAGTCTTCTTGTCTCAATTCAAGAGAAAGATCAAATGGGCAGACACGATGAGTGAGAAAGACAAGAAGCATAGAAAGGAGGTAGATGACAGGGTGGAAGAAGTAAAGAAGACATTAACTTTGAAGGTCAGTTGAAGTGATCTTGCTCGTACTCTCCCTGTTCTTAAGTTTTGCTTCTCTTGTTATTTTATGTGCTCTATACATGGCATAAGCCAATATGTTCCTAGATAGTAAAAGCAACTGGTTTGGATGCCTATACGAATCTGCAGAACTATGCCAGCAACTAGAATGGCAGGAACTAACTTCATTGATACCGGAAATTGAATTTATGCAAGTTTGTCTATTATTATACTGATAATAGTGAAATTTATGCTTGGAGTATTGCTTTTGTTTATATAAGATGAAGTTTTGCTGACTGGTTATAAACAAAATCAATACTCCAGGGTATTTCTTGGTTTAATTCAATATAAGATGGAGTTTTGCTGACTGGAGATTGAGGCTCTATTTAGTATATGAGAGTGTGTTCACTGCTGAACCTGAATCAGTGCTCTCTTCTCCTCCTAAATGACACAAAATCATGACGACTAAAGATATATGGAGAAGAGTAGTTGTTGTGCCCTTTCATGTTGAAGAAAAAAAGAAAAGAGGAGGCCAAAGTTATAAAAAGGAAGGTTAAGTAGTACTATGGTTAAGTGGTAAAACTTGTCTGCTGTTTTGGATGTGAGGTTGGTTTTCTCTACTTGCTTGTTTAGTTATGGAGCTTATTTTTGTAAAGAATCTACTTTTATTTATGTGCAGGATCTTCGACGGTTCCAATCTTCTCGATCAAATTCTCATTTCGACGCAAGTAGAGCTCATTGTGACGCGAGTAGATGAATGTTGAAGCTTGTTATCATTTGATGGTTTGTCCGAAGGATTTTTAATGACTTTCTAATTTTGTTGGATATTTTGTATTGTGGAACAAATTAAGTTGATTGCTACCACAATTTTTGTGACTTATAGAATATTTTGTTGTAAATAACTGATCTTAAGTTTTTGGTGATGAAAGTGAAATTCTGTATATTTGGTGAGGACTTTGGTTCTTTTGAGATATATATGGAAAATTATTGAAACTCAGGTTACTCAAAGGTTACTGTTGTAGCCGTGTCTACTGAAATTCAGGTTCAATCTATGAATTCATAATAAAAAAAAATTGTTTAATATATGAAATAGCTATGCCCACGCTTTTCTATAAGTGTTGTCGAAAACCTCACCCCAATAGGGGGCTTTGCCAACGCTTCAGAGGGTAATGCCAACGCTTATGGGAGAAAGCGTAGGTGTTGACTGACAGCTACGCCAACGCTTTGAAGCGTTGACACAGGACCCTCTACACCAACGCTACACCCAAAAAGCGTTGGGACCTTTACCAACGCAGGAACAGACAACGCTGCGGAAAAGCGTTGGTAAAGGTTTTGCCAACGCATAAAAGCGTTAGGAAAAGCCACAAAAAGCGTTGGCAATTCCCTATTTTTTTGTAGTGGGAACAGACCTGGACCAATAAACGCTTCAATTGTGATGCATTCTTCAAAAAAAACCTTTATCAAGTTAATCTGGCTCGTCTTCCCATTAAACGCAGTAATTGTAACTTTTTCCAACTGAGAAACGATACAGGATGGAATAGATTCCACATAATCAAAATCATACTCCTCCAAATCTTTTTGAAAAAATAGGTATAAATAGAAAATATAATAGTTAGTGCTTATTAGGATGGAAAGGCCAATTAACTAGCTAGTGCGTGTTTGCTTACCATATATATGACCAAGAATTTCAGATACGACATTGCGTGACGCAACTCAAGTAATGCTTCAGTATAAATCAAGTAATGTTAAATCAGTCGTTCCTTCTTGTCGTACCTAGGAAAAGAAATTCCTAGTTTTGATGTCGCAATAACATATGTGCAATCACCCCCTAACACGAGGTCCTTTAAACTCGAGAATTCTTTTAATAGCTTTCGAAGTCGTAATCCACTCTTCTCAACTAAGTGCTCATTTCTTCCGATAATTTTAGCAAAGTCACGATCTCTTCCAAAGTAATGGTGGATATATGCATAAACAACACTAGCCAAACTGGATAGAACAATATAGTTTAGTTCAGACTCTTCATACCATGATACCTTCTCGGTATGAAGCCTTCTCAAGAGTATTTCCATTAATCTTAACCGGACATCCTTTCGAACCATGAAAAGGATTCGTCAAAGTTAAACTAGTCATTTTAGGAACATAGACCTCCACAAATTTCATATTTGACCAGTTGCAAAGCACTTGTGTCAATTTTTCTAAAGGGCAAATTGAAATCCACCCAGTTAGAAGTAGTCTGCTCGTTCGAGATGAAACAATCACTAAGATACAGAGTGGTGAGGTTCGAAAAACAAGCCTTTTCAGGAACTTTAAAGGTGCAACTGTTAGTGTCAACTATCAATTCTCTCAGGGAATAGCAAGCGAGAAGGTTACGGGGCAGGACGAAGGGTGGACCCAAAAAGCACCGTACGTTTAAACAAAAAATGTTATGGCTTAACGCAGCAGTTAGCCAACTATGCGTGTCGTACTCTCCATCAAAATTAAGATGAAAACTTTGCATATTATGTGCTAAAAGAAGTGTCCTTTCGACAAAGCTAGCAAAGTTACGAATATGCTCAGTCATAATAATACATTCATAACTAAACACAAATTTTTGCATACGGGTCCACTTGTATTCCCAAGCTCTTGACAAAACCGACGTTCTCACGGCATCCTTCGTGGGTAGGCGAGAAAGAATGTGAGATACAATATGATCTGGTAAATTAGAGAGATTATACCTTGTTCGTTTTTCGTGATTCGTTACTCATAATTTCTCACCTGAAATTTTCGAAAGAGAAACGTATTATATAGATTAACAGGTGCATGCAGGTATTAACAACTAAGGGAGTAACATAAATATAAATAACACAATAAACTCACAAATTGTATTAATTAGTGTTCTTCGTCTCTTCTTCTTTGATTTGTGCTCTCTTGTCTCTTTAGGTTTCACTTTTGACGCCTAGGGTCCTTATTATATAGTTCACGTTATCAATAGTAAAATGTTTGGATCCTCTTCATCATAATCAAACTCAACCTGCAAGAGAAAGTAACCAATCAAAAAAGATTTTTAAAAAAATACTGATCTCTTTAGCTTTTGAAACAATGTAAACTATACCATTCAAAGTTTCTAAAATTGCAAGAAGAAGACATGATGAATAGCATCAATACGCCATATAACTATCCATTCAAAACACGTGTCATCATAACAATTAAACAACAAAGTGACACCAAGTTGCGTAGACCATTGGAAATAACTTAAAACCACCTTCAATTCATCGTGCACTATGTGCTACTTGATAAAGCCAATCACGATCTATTTAGGACACGTGTCACCATCACAACTAAATGACGCACAAAATGGCATAGACAATTTGCACGCTCGAAGGAAATTAACGTAAAACCACCTTCAACAATAGTGTGGAGCAAAAGAATGTACAATCAGAACTCACATTTTTGTCCTTGTACCACCTGCCATGCCCGTCGCGCTTTCAGTCAGCAGCCGTAAACTTGATACGCCCTCGATAATCCAACGACTTTACTTCTCCAACACGGTCCTCACCACCACAATCTTTTCGTATTTTGACATTTCCGATTTCACCTCAGTTCGAGTAATTCTACCACAAAACACCTCATTAGAACCAGCTTTACGAGCTCCATCAACCAACGGCTTTCCTCTCGTCTCCTTACCATCAATGGCTCTTCTCTTATTGATTTCTCGTTGCATAGCTAACTCCGTATCTTTACGCCTCGACTCAGCACCCCTATGACGCGATCCGTTCACGTGTGTCTGTGTAATGACAAATTATTGATCTCCAAGATTAAAAGACAAGAAAAGATTACAAAGTAAATTTGAATTAATTTAAAGTACAATTGTGGTTCAATCTCTATTTGATCCTCTGATTCTTTTCCCAAACAAATGATTTTAAAATTTGGTTGACTTGAGTGGATTTGATTTTGATCTCTTCCACATGTATTTGAGTTAAACGTTAATCCAATGGTGTTGAGCTTGATCTTGAATTGACGATCTACTTGACTTGATATTTGCGACGATCTACTTGACTTGAATTGACAAATCAGAAGAAAAGTCGAACATAAAACACCACTTGATCTAATCATATGGAACCGATGCACGTTCATAGGGTAACAACAACATGTTATGCCAATTAAAAATAGAGAGAGGAGTATTTTTGGCTATTACCTCAAAAAAAGAAATGATCAAAAACAAAAGGAATCGTACAACGTAGGCCTATCCTCATTAACCTTCTTTCACAAAATACTTCTAAACTATTTATTAGTATGTTTTCACGAATTTCATAAAAAAAAAATTCAAAAGACAATAAACGGACTTTTGGGGTAAAAAATATAATTAATCGAAAGTCGTAAAACAAACCCGTTCGATTTCTTCTTTCACAAAACACTTCTAAACTATTTATTAGTATGTTTTCACGAATTTCATAAAAAATAAAATTTCAAAAGACAATAAACAAACTTTTGGGGAAAAAATATAATTAATCAAAAGTCGTAAAACAAATCCGATTCCATCTCTTCTTTCACCAAACACTTCTAAACTATTTATTAGTATATTTTCACGAATTTCATAAAAAAAAAAAATCAAAAGACTATAAACGAACTTTTGGAGAAAAAAATATAATTAATCGAAAGTTGTAAAACAAACCCAATATTCCATTTCTTCTTTCACCAAACACTTCTAAATTATTTATTAGTATGTTTTCACGAATTTCATAAAAAATATAATTTCAAAGACAATAAACGAACTTTTGGAGGAAAAATGTAATTAATCGAAAGTCGTAAAACAAACCCGATTTCATTTTTTCTTTCACCAAACACTTCTAAACTATTTATTAGTATGTTTTAACGAAAATTAAAAAAAAAAATCAAAAGACAATAAACGAACTTTTGGAGAAGAAATGTAATTAATCGAAAGTCGTAAAACAAACTCAATTTCATATCTTCTTTCACCAAACACTTCTAAACTATTTATTAGTATGTTTTCATGAATTTCATAAAAAATATAATTTCAAAAGACAATAAACGAACTTTTGGGGAAAAATATAGTTAATCGAAAGTCGTAAAACAAACCCGATTCCATTTCTTCTTTCACCGAACACTTCTAAACTATTTATTAGTATGTTTTCACGAATTTCATAAAAATAAAAGACAATAAACGAACTTTTGGAGAAAAATGTGATTAATCGAAAGTCGTAAAACAAACCCGATTCCATTTCTTCTTTCACCAAACAGTTCTAAACTATTTATTAGTATGTTTTCACGAATTTCATAAAAAAAAAATCAAAAGACAATTAACGAACTTTTGGAGAAAAAATGTAATTAATCGAAAGTCGTAAAACAAACTCAATTTCATTTCTTCTTTCACCAAACACTTCTAAACTATTTATTAGTACGTTTTCATGAATTTCATAAAAAATATAATTTCAAAAGACAATAAACGAGCTTTTGGGGGAAAAATATAATTAATCAAAAGTCGTAAAACAAACCCGATTCCATTTCTTCTTTCACCAAACACTTCTAAACTATTTATTAGTATGTTTTCACGAATTTCGTAAAAATATATATATATATATATATATAATAAACGAACTTTTGGAGAAAAAATATAATTAATCGAAAGTCGTAAAACAAACCCGATTCCATTTCTTCTTTCACCAAACACTTCTAAACTATTTATTAGTATGTTTTCACGAATTTCATAAAAAAAAAAAAAAAAATCGAAGACAATAAACAAACTTTTGGGGGAAAATATGTAATTATTCGAAAGTCGTAAAACAAACGTGATTCCATTTCTTCTTTCACCAAACACTTCTAAACTATTTATTAGTATGTTTTCACGAATTTCATAAAAAATAAAATTTCAAAAGACAATAAACGAACTTTTGGGGAAAAATATAATTAATCAAAAGTCGTAAAACAAACCCGATTTGATTTCTTCATTCACCAAACACTTCTAAACTATTTATTAGTATGTTTTCACGAATTTCATAAAAAAAATCAAAAGACAATAAACAAACTTTTGAAAAAAAATATAATTAATCGGAAAAATTGAATAAAAATACACACAAAATACTAAAAAAGAAAAAAAAATCCGATATAGGCTACGGAATATTTCGTAAACAAAGATTATTGGCTACGGATTGTTCCGTAGCCAATAACAAGACTATTGGCTACGGAATATTCCTTAGCCAAAGACTATTGGCTATGGATTGATCCGTAGCCAAGGACTATTGCCTAAAGATTATTCCATAGCCAATAGTCTTGGTCTATTCTATAAATACTACAACTCTCACATTCATAAACATATCCCTACCTCTCTCTTATAATTCCTACCTTCCACGGTTCCACCATAAGTTCTTCCTATAATTTATATCATTCAATATTTAAATTAAGTCTTTAATTATATACTTTCCAAGATATTTATCCATCTTCAAAAAAACTACATTTACTTCATTAACCACTTAATAATTCCTAAATTATTTTAATATACAAATATTTATGCAATAAATATATTACATAATTAATCTTGTAATTATTAGTTAAATAGTTTAAATATATTTCATTATATATAATTCAAAATATTAAAAATTGTTTTTTTAATATATATACGAATATTATTGGCGACGAATCTATCCGTCGCCAATAATATTTTTTTTTATAAAAAAAAAGAGTATTGACAACAGAATATTCCGTCGCAAATAATATTTTTAAAAACGTTAAAAATTCAATGCCTATTGGCTACGGAAAGTTCCGTAGCCAATAATTATTGGCTCCGATGACCATTAACTACAGAAAATGGGGTTTTTGACTACGAATTTAATCCTAGCCAAAAACCCTGTTTCTTGTAGTTCTCCAAATGCACAATTCTGGTGCATGTGAGTACAACTTGGTTCGACGTGGAAGACTTGTTACTCCTGTGTATCAATTTTATCGGGAAGCCCTTGAACGAACAATTCTAATGCAAGGGAAATCGACCTATTCGAAGTCTTCATAGACCACAACATACAACAAGCTACTACTTTTAATCCTTATAAATCGAATTCTCTATTTCCTTTCCGACTAGAGATTCTAGAGAACTTTCACATGAATTAGGATATTAGGATATTATCAAATTGCCGTACCGTACCATCAGACAGTCGAAATTTGGAAATTATCAAAATTCTTAAGAACAAAACCAAAGTGAGTTGTATAGACGTTTATAACATTCCAATAAAAGAGTGAAAAGAGCGCCACAGAGCAAAAATGTTGTTCTAAGTTTCATCTGTAACAACGTTTTCTTTGTCCGAACTGATCCAGCAGTCCAGGCATCCCATACAAGGTTTTATCATCTTCAGTATCTGTGACATTTCGATTGGACAAAACAAACCAAACATAAAACTTAATTAGGTAAATAAATATGATCAAAACGCTAACGAGTAAATTCATGGTGAATAAGATCAGTCCTAAACTCACCACGATTTGCTGACAACTGCCACCAAATAGATCATTTATAAGATGTTGGAACAAAAAAAGGGCCTGAACAAACTGCTCTCACCTAAAACAGAATTACAAAAGAAAAGGAGAAAATTGTCAGTAAAGCAGGATTTTGCTGCCCAATTAAATAAAACTATTTGTATTTACTCAACTACTATTGGAACATCTTGGCATATGCTTTTTTCTCTCGGTCACGTCTATCAGCAACCTGTTTCAAAAACGAAGAAAGACCGAAGAAGAATAGTGAGCTTTATTCACTAATATGGGTAACAAGTTGATGATGAATGTACAGCAAAAGTATACCTTCTTCTTTGCAGCAGCAAGTTCCTTCTTTATTGCTCCTAAATAATTAGATAAAAGGTCAGACCACCATTTAGGCATTCAATTTGTATGTCATTATCTTTTCCTTATCTTTATATATACATAAATACACACATATACATATAGATTAGAGAGAGAGAGAGAGAGAGAGAGAGAGAGAGAGAGAGGCTAACCATCATTTGGTTCCAATTCCAAAGCTTTCTTAAAACTCTCGACAGCAGCATCAATATCATTAAGAGCTGTGTGTGCCTGGTTATTTGAATAAGGCCACAAACATCAGTGTGACAAATGCTAAACTGGCTTCAAACAGTAATCATGCGCCCAATTTGTAACTAAGAATTCCAAATTTAAACATAATCAGCCGTAAGACAAAAGATCATACAACTGTTTCATAATATCATGCAATGACAGGAGGAACAATCATAAAGTTTTAGTTTCTCCAGTAGGACTCGAGTTTTAGAGAGTACAACAAAATGTTCCATGCTTTTCTAGTCCTTATAGTATAACGTCTATTTGCAGATTATTATTTTTGTTCTCATGGATAAAAGTTCCCCCCATGTACTACAGTTCAAAACCAAATAGTTCTTGTCGTGATATCAGAGAAACTATTCAACAGATTTTTCTTATTGAAAGATGAAAGATAAAGAGTTACAAGACCAAGACATCCTAATTTCCTGAGTGGTTCATGGGAAAAAGGAAAACCAACCTGACCCTGGCGAAACAATGCCTTCGCATTATTTTCCCCATCACGCATTGCAAAGTCTGCATCCAGAAGTGCTCCCGGCAAATCTCCTAGTTTTAGTTTACATGCCTACAAAAAAACATGAGGACGATTAATATTAAAATAAGGTATTCTACGAGTTAAAAAGGTGAAAATTTTCAACTGCACATTGTCTATATATATAACATATTGACTTCAGAGAAATATAATGCAACAATACTACACCCTAGAGTATAAAGATAAAAAGTCAAATGGAAATCATACGATTTCCAGAAGATGAGATTCAAATGAAGATGCAGATAATGTATTTAAAAACAAAATAAGACACCTTCCAAAAGTGAAACCCTTGTTCAACGAACAAGTTGTTAACCAAACAGAAAGCATAGTAGTTCGCAACTTAAGATGGAAAGCTCTAGAGTGCACTAATCAGGATTTATCAAGTGGGATGAAAGAATCATTAAAGAAATTTCTATTTGCAGCTATAAAGGAATAATAGTTCCACGTATGGTGCATATTTTTCTATAGAGAATATTTCAAAATGCAACAAAGTATCATCTATCTAAACTTATTAGATATATCACCAAATAAGAAGTACAAGGCAAGGCAGGTGCATTATATTATATACCCAGAAAAAAAAAAAAAAAAAGTAGAAATTGCAAAAAGGAATCGCAGGAGGTGCAGAACTAGTCATGTAGAAAGAACATGGAACCAAAAAGATAAAAGCTATGTGATCCTACAAATCTCCAGCTACAATATCTGACTTTTTCAAGATATGAACGATAACCACATGAACATTGTGTCAGCATTACTCTTATTAGAAGTAATGAGGTATAAACATTACAGTAAAAAAGAGAGATAGGACCAAAAACTCACAGAACTATTGGTGAATATCTGACCTTTCATCTTCCTCAGATATGTACTCGTATCTGCTAGGGATAGAAAGAGACAAGCTTATAACTCATGAATAAGATACTAATCTCGGAAAATAATAAACCAAGGAAATCCAGAATGCTATTTAGTGGCAAATTGATATCAGATAATATAGAACACCCAGGCACCTTCCTCAATCCCCTCCTTCTCCCAGCAGACATCTACATAACGTAAAGCCTTCCTGTACTTTCGAAGAGCCATCTTATAGTCTTGCTTCTGCAAAGATAGTAGGTGGTGTCATCAAGCGAACTAACAAAAAAAGATGGGAGCACAACTTTGCAATGCAAAGAGACCGGCTACAATAACCAATAACTAATGTATGCATATTTCTCACCTTGAAACTTCCATTTCCGTATCCCTTGATCGACTCCACAGCTGTTGTCCACCAAGAGAGATCACTAGAATTGTCATCAAGATCAGTGGGCCAGTCAGGATACAGATCACCATCTTTGAACAAATTGATAGTTCCATCATCTGCCCCCTCGGGTATTTCTCCGCAGTCAGCAATAACCACATCAACTGTAGGAAAATCACCCTCACGAGTAGTTACATGCTCCATCGAGCGCACAACTCCCATCCCCTTTATGACTTTCCCAAATACAACATGCTTTCCATCAAGGTGAGAAGTGCGAGTGGTGGTGATAAAAAACTGGGAACCATTTGTATTAGGTCCAGCATTGGCCATAGACAACATTCCCTTTCTTTCATGTTTCATATCGAAATTTTCATCTTCAAATTTCAGACCGTAAATAGATTCCCCTCCAGTTCCATCACCAGCTGAGATATCACCGCCTTGTACCATAAAGCTTTTAATGACCCGATGAAAACGAGACCCCTACAATCCAACAATAACATGAAAACAATACCTTAGGAAAAGTATTTCAAGTGACAACAATTCACACAATGGTAAGAAAACGCTCAAAGTAGATAACCCACAAAACTACTGTTTATCCAAAAAACAGTACTAAACTTCCAGCAAGTTAACCACCACCACTTTTTCTATAGATCAAAAGCAACGATACGCAATAATCTCAGTCTTATCGTGTATGACCGATTGAATGTATCAACTAGAGAAGGTAAAGACGTTGTCCTGTAGTATTTCAATAACTCCTCGAAAGAAATATCTCATGAAACAACTCCTGTCCATATAACCATTAGAAGGAACTCCGAGTAGGTAAACCAAAAATGAAAATTCTAACTAAATCCAATATAAAATACTAAAATGATCTGCAGTTGTATCGAAAGACAACAACGCTAGTCCTTCATAAGTCAGAGCCACAAAACGCAATAATCTTAAACTTTCATGTACAACCAAGTGAAATATGTATTCAAAAAGATCAAAAACTTTCAAATGGAGTGAATGCTTGCACTAACAGTTGGTAACCACAACCCAAACGTTAATTCAAAAAACTCTCCAGCCATATATAAACGAGAACATGAACAACACCTTCTCAACATATTTAATCCACGATAAGCAATAACCACAAACTTTCATGTACAATCAAGAGAAGATGTGTACTCTAATAGGCACAGAACATTGTAATGGAGAAGAAAAACCAATCAGCTTAGCACAATAAAAGCACTCACACAAAGGTAAACCACAAACAAAACGTCAATCCAGAAAACAATACGAAAACCTTCCCGGTAATGTACAACCAAAAAATAAGCAACACTTTCTCAGCATTTTTAACTCGACAACAAGCAATATAGCTCAGTTTTCATGCACAGACAAGTAAATTCATAACAACCTTGTAACCGAGTACGAAACACAAACACTAACAGACGCAAACCATAAACCTAACATGAATCCTGAAACACACACAAAAAAAAAGAAAAAAAAAAAACTAAATCTTAAAACTTCAGCAATGTACATCCAAAAACATCAACAACACTTTCTCAGCATTTTTTAACTCACCAACAAGCAATAAAGCTCACTTTTCATGCACAGACAAGTAAAACACGTAAAAACCTCGTAAAGGAAAGGAAAACCAATCGGTATTAACAGTAGGCAAACCCCAAAAGTAACATGAATCCTATAACGCAAGAAAAAGCATAATAAAACCTTCAACAATGGATATCCAAAAACATCAACAACACCTTCTCTACATTTTCAATTCAACAATAAACAGCATACCTCCATTTTCATGCACAGACAAGTAAAATGCATAAGAACCTTGTAACCGAGAGGAAAACCAAGCGGCATCACCCAACACAAACACTACACTAACAGTAGGTAAACCTAACATGAATCCTAAAACACAAACAAAAAGTTAATCGAGGAAAAACACACTAAAACATCAACACCTCCTTCTCAGCCTTTTCAATTCAACAATAACCAATACACCTCAATTCCTCGTGCACAAACAAGTAAAATTCATAACAGATACGAAAACCAAACAGCATTACACAAACAGTAACTCAACCACAAACCTAACAATAATATCCTAACAAACAACACCAAAATCCTCCGCAATTCACATTCCACCACATCAAAGTCAACGATAACAAACAATCACAAACACTTTACCAACAATTAAGTCAAAATACATTAATAAACAACCTTGTAATGTAGCGGAACGCCGGTGTGAGGTCCGATGCCTTTCTCTCCGGTGCAAAGTGCTCTGAAATTCTCGGCGGTTCGCGGAACGACGTCGTTGAACAGCTCGATTACGATTCTGCCTTCCACTTCATCTCCGATGCTGACATCCAAATAGCACCTGGTTCGCCCTCCTGCTGCCATACTTTTCTGTATGTATGTATAGGTTGTATGTATAGGTGAAAGGAAAGTGAAATGATGGTGTACTGATAAACCCTAACTGTCCCGCTTTTATATATTTTTCAAATTGGCGTTACATTTTTTTGTGGTGGTGGTTGCTAACGTGCGCGGGGTGTGTAGTTTAGAGTTCTGGATGGATTAGATTTGCCAATTTTGGTTTGCATGTGGGGCCCCCCTTGCTGTTTGTTGGGAAAATTGGGATAAAGGAATCTTTGATTTTTTAACGGAATTTCTCATAGCAAATTTCGAAAATCAAATATTATTATTAGTATGTAATATCTTTTTTTTAAAAAATATTCAGCAAAACTATTGAAAATGTCAATTAGATTTAAAGGCTCTAATTACTATTGACCAAAGCTTAGGGTCGTAGAACAAATGCATGAAAATCTACTACTAGTTGTCTCTCCTTGCAGTATTTGGTACTTGTACATAAGTTCTTAAATGAGATGTGGCGAATACAAGTGACTCCACGTTTTTTCTTGATATGTGTAAGAATGAGGACATTATGACGGTAAGTGAATCCCAAGAACAAAGAATTAGGCTTGTGATCCTTATCAATGTGCGTAGTAACAACAAAGGTCTTGTCGCGTAACGAATGCCCTAAATACTCTAAGCTGGTATTCATTGTACAACTAATGTATACTTAGAAATTTATAAGAGGACTTCTGGTATGGTATTGATGGAACCTATAAATGGGTCTCGATATCAAATATTGTTGCCTTTGAATTGCATAGTGATATAACATAATGTGTTGTATCTTGAGGCAAGTACATACATTGTCAATAAATAATTGTAATAAATAATTGTAATGAAGAAGTAAAATGTGTAATGCAATCTTTACATGAATGATGTGCAACATCAATCAAGATATAAGTATTTCGCGATGTCCTCATATCAACTTTGACATTCTTTTGTGACTGAACTCTATTCATTCATTGGCAAAACTTGTACCAAATTGATTCTTATTTTAAGGGTTGCGAAAAGTAACATTCACCTTTATGTACCCACCAATATAGTTTGGCCATTAAATTAATTATTTCCTTGCTTTTGGAGCTTCACTTTAGTTTTTTTGTCTGTACCCTGTATACAAAAGAGGACCATCTTTTAAGAGCAACCACCTAATTATGTAAAAATGCTCAAAATGGAAACAATACGTAGTACTCAATCATACAACTTTATCTCATTTGATTTGGAACAACCTACACTCACATAAAATCCCTAAAAGTGTCGTTTGCTTTGGATACAAAGGTATGAACGAGTTAGGCAAAAAGTTTGAAGAAAAAAAAAACTAACTAGAGTGAAATATAAATACAAGAATAGTAATCTTTTCCTAACATGAAATGTGGATTTTAAAGACAGTGTGTGCTATTTGACTTGGCTTTAAAATTAAATTTCTCTCAGTGGGAAATGCTACTCACTTTTCTTTTTCTTAAAAAATGATTGGGCCACTGGCCCATATATCTCTTAAAGAAAGCAAGTCCATGAGAAGATGAGTCAATGGGCTCATACATTTGACTATTAACTTGATGATTAACAATTATTATATTTGACGTAGAAAATATAAGTTGAACAATAGAACATATAAGAAATAACCGAGTTTATAAAGGAAAATGTTTTCCTTATCTTTTCTTTTCTTTTTTCCACCTGCATGGTGAGATGATTTATCTTAAATTATATTTACAACGACAACCAAAGCAATTTTTTAATTATGGCAAGCTATATGAAGTAAGCGGCTATCACCAAGCATATAATTTTTCTTGCCCTTGTTCCGATTGAGTATAGAACGTTTTCGATCAAGCTAACCAAGGTTTTCTTCAAATTGTTCTTAAGGCTTCTTCAGATATTTGTCCCAAGTTAAGAGGTTTCAGCTCGTGGTACAGATTATAGATTTTGATTTCACAAATTCGAAATATATGTAGTTGATGAGCGTCACGCTTAATGATTAAACATATTGATTCATTTTGCACTCATGACTATTAGTTGTCTGGTGAAACTCTATCACAAGTTAGATCCCTCATATTTCCTTCTAAAATGCCTTATTAGAGGGAGATGAGCAAAACAGAAGCAAAGATCATTCCTCCAGTGATGTGAAATAAGGAGTTCAAGACATCCCCTTACGTGTTGACCGAAATGAGCATCGTATCTTAACCAGGGGCGGAGGAGCCTTGGGGCTCACCTGGGCTTCAGCCCAGGTGAGAGGAGCTCACAAGGGCAAACCAACCTGTGGAACTGACAGGTTTTTTTTTTTGGTTTTGGGTTTAATTTGCAGCAGCCATATAACAAATTTACCAAATAAAATAATATAAATAACATTACAATTAGATACAAAGTGCAGAGAACGAATCAGAGGACAAAAGAAGAGCTTCTCCAGTTCTCCTTCTTCAGTCACCGTGCGGCCGTATAGGAGTTGCAAATAATTATTTTCAGAAGTATGGATTAGTACTGTTAATATTGTTAGTACTGTTATTAAATCAATATTAATACTGTTAATTAAATTGACACCTAAACCTAAGCATGGTATTAATTAAGTCTCATAACAAGTGTGGATTAGTACTGTTAATATTGATGTTGTTATGACAAGTGTGGATTACTACTGTAATTAACGCGAAGTGTATTAATTAAGTCTCATAAAAATGAAATTATGTTAAATTAGGCATCTTTTATGTAAAAAATAAAATTAAGCATGGTTTTTATTTCATTAAATTATTTTCTTATTAGGCACTTTTCAATTTTCATGTTAGTGTATAATATTTATATGAAGTATTGATGTTAAATGTATTTAGTGTTTTGTAGTATGAAGTTTTTATATTTATAATTTTGTATTGAATAATGAATATTTCTGATTTTATTTAATATCTCCGTACTTTAGTTTTTCGATATTTTTTTAATATCTTCATCGAGTATCAATTAGCCCAAGTGAAGAAAAATTCATGGCTCCGCCCCTGATCTTAACACGTGGGTCAGATATTCAAGACACTTAGTTATTGTTTAATTACGTTTTGACTCCATGGAACAAAATAGAAAGCAAAAAAATAATATCGGATGGGTGAAATATATTAACATCTCGATACTAAGCAAGGTTACATATTCATGTACTACATTTTTCACAAAAATATTTTTTCCTTTTACAAGCCGAGTAAATCTGTCATTAGTAAAAGTGGTGACCTTTTTTGTCACTTAGACGGCGGCATACGGCGGCGATTGGTTGTTATTGGCGGCTGAACATCGCATCGCTGCCGCACAATATTCTCCGACAAAAAGCTGCCACTAATGTGGTCCCAAATTCAAACTTCAATAGGAGAGGAATCTCTGTCCAACCCTCGTGCTCATCACGTGACATCATCGCCCGTCACTGTCTACTAGCTATATATATATAAGCCTTTAACCTCACGTCCTATCAGAAAAACGAAATTAGAAAAAAATATCATATAAGCTCACGGAATATTTTTCCAATAATTTTTTTTGTAATAAAGATATTTCTAGTAGTTTCTGATAAATGATAATCCAAGAAATTATCATTTTTTTAAATGATTATTTAGCTTCAATTATTATAGTCGAAAATAAAAGTGATTTAACTATCAAAAAGAAAAAAGAAAAAAGCGATATAATTAGCACCTACTTTCTAAAGTGGAAGGACTACATGATCTATATTATATTATTGCAGATGAAAATCGGTCAAGAAAAATAGGTAATGGAGAAGAATACCTTAATGGCTTTTAATCCAATACTTTTTCCCTTATGGCCTTATAATTCTTTCATCAATATATGTTTTCGGGTCACGTAATAAAATATACACTATTTCCCTAGATATTATATTTATAGAAAATTACCGAATTCAATCCACAATTTTGTTTATTAGTTGGCTGGAAAACTAGTAATTTGTAGAAGTTGCCTAAGTCCTAACTAGAACGTGTAAATTATATAACCAAAAAAAAAAAAACTAGAGAGTGTAAATTGATCCAACTCGGTTATTCCAGCTTCACAAGTTTTTGAATAATGAATATTGCAGTGATTTTGCACAACTAATGATAGTTAATTAAGATATGATATGCATCTAATTGATACATATCTCTGGAACAATTTGTGAAAATATTATGCTATAGATTATGCTTATCTGCTGCACTATAATACATAGAATAAAATGTTGTCTAAATAGGTAATTAATGCTTGTAAATGCTTGTCGGAATAAAATCATTTCATGTAGATATTAGATAGTATTATGTTTTATGTTGTATTGTTTAATTTTGTATTATTAGTCCACTATTCTTGTACTTCGTTATGTATGTTTATACTTTTGTATTTATCTTTAAGTACTCTTGGTGATTAATGAGAATATTCATTCACTCAAATTATATCGCTTATAATAGAGATTGTAGTATATAATAAATCTTCCAATACTTTGACAATATAAAAGAAAACATATAAAAGGTCCAAACGTGTGTATAGTATAGTATACATGATAGATGTATATCCATAAGTTTTATATGGTTAATTTGTTTGCATTCTATATCAAAAATTAAGCAAAAATCACATTTCATATGAACTGTTGCATACAATATATCTAATTAGTTCTCATTTCTCAAAACACAAGTACACTTAGTATGTTAATTAATTTACATATATTATTAAGCAATAACTCGTTTGAGTTATTTAGATATATACTCATCATCATTTATTCAATTTGGTAGGGGACCATTATTCATTACACAGTGACGTAACAAAAATTCATAAAAGCGTGTAAATGTTGAAATTCAAGTTCAGGCAACTACACAAGTACGAAAATTTATTACAATATATCGTTAACTCTGAGAAGTACAAGGAAATAAATTAATGTAGGTGGCTGAATAAAGATTAAAAGCATTTTACTGAATATTCAGAGATTAACATAGGTGGCCCGAAAATAATAGACAACTTTATACTATTCATCTTATAGTTAACTTCTGCAAAAAATATACGATTATATCTAACTAGTTCATAACACTTTTTTTTTTTACTCACATATATACAACTTATAGCTAAGAAATATGAGTTATTGCCAAACAACCCACGTACTATTTTACCGACAACAACCCCATATGAGTTATTTTAATTTCAACTAAACTAGTTTTTGGTAATTACCCGATGGAGAATACTATTTTTGTATCCATACAAATTTCGAAATGCCCCAACACAGGCCTCTTTTATTAATTACATAAGTTCAAAATTCAATTATTACGTGTTGCTCAGAGATTTTCACAACTAAAACCTCTTTTTTCCCAAACTTTTAGACTTTATTTTCTTTAAAGAAAAACAAAACAAAACATAAACTTAAATAAAAACACAAATAAAAACTTGTTTGAACTTTTGAAAAGATTCTTCCAATTCACATTGGAATTCAAATTAAATAACAAAAAGAACGACACTTCAAGTTTCTTACACGTAAACCCGTAATTAAACATCGTACTAATAATCTAAACTACAAATCCAAAATACTCTAGATAAATTCACTAGATTTATCTCCAAAAAGAAAAAGGGAGTTCAATTAATTTAATAAATTACAGCCAGAAAATTGAAAAAAAAAAAAGGTAGTGTGACAAGAATTATGCACGATAGTGTACATACATGCAAAAGTTTGTCAAAGATGCCAACAAAAGCAATTCCACTACTAATCACAAATAAAAAAAAAAAAAAACTAATTACTCAAAATAAGAAAAAAAAAAAAAAAACCTCACTTCAACTTCAAGGTTGAGCTCTCTGTTCTTCCCTATGATTTCCATCAGCTTGTGGTTGGTCTTCTTCTTCTTCTTCTTCATCCTCACCACCTTCTCTTTCCTCCACCACAGGGTTGTTGACAACCCGGTGCTCCACCACGACACGTGGCACGACCGGGTCGACCCGCCCGTCAATACATGACCCGCATTTCGCTTCAACCCACCCCTCGAAGTCGTACTGACCGTACCCCATAATCTTGCGACCCGAACAGAGCCTACCAATCATGACCGCTATTGCTCCCAACAATGTTATCACGGCCAGCACCCCGATAACGGGCCCCACCGACCCGTGTGGGGGGCGGGGCGGGTTGTAAGCTTGTTGGGCCATTTGGAATGGGGGTGGCTGGTAAGGGTACTCTGTTAAGGGAGTAGACATTTTTTTGTTTTTTTGTAAGAAAGAAAGAAAAAGAAAAGGATGGCTTGAATTTTTAAAATTTGGGGTGATTTTGGATCTGGGTTTTGGATATTCTTGTGTGAAAAGTTATGGGATTTAGATAAAGGTTTGATCTTTATTGAGGTGAAAGTGTTGTACGGAGTTGTTGTTGTAATAACATGGGCTGATGGGATGGGAGTGGAAGTAGTGAATTTGGAGTGGAAGTAGTGGAAAAAATGGAGTGGGAAGAGGGAAAAAATTGTGTGGTATGTTGGAGCAAGATATAGTCCGGTAATATATATTGGTAGGTGGGTGGGGGTATTTTTATGAAGAAAAGTTTGTGATTGATGGATGTGGCAAATTGAACTTGTTTGGCTCGAGGAACTTTCTATTTAGAGGTGTTGGCTATGTAGTTTTGAAAGATATTAGTTGAAAGATCTTATATCTATGTTATTCGTTATTGAATGCACTCACACTTGATAGTAGTTGCAACTGCACTCGTAAGTAATACAGACAACTGTATTTTAATGTTTAAAAACAGTTTTACTGTTGCAACTAAGAAAAGACAGTTAAACATAAAACATTAAAGAACACAAAGAATTTTAACGTGGTTCGGTCCAAATGGTCCTAGCCACGGGGCTTGCACCCCAAATGTTTGACTCAAATAGTATCCCACTTAAGAATTACAATGTAGGTTTTATATCAACCCAAAACTTAGACTCCCTCTAATATTTGCGGTTGCAACACCTATCCCTTAACTATTTTCGGAATACTCGATTGAATCGAAGAACACACTAAGCTACTCCAAAGATCCTCTAACTTAATGCTCTTCAAAAAGCTTTGACTCGATATAGGACTGACTCACTAATATCTTTTTCAAAGTGTCCCTTCTCATTGTCACGAGTCTTCTCCTTATATAGGCATGGCAACATCTTCATCATATCTTTAGTTGCAATCCGCAAGATATCTTCCTTTCTCATAGATAAGCGCGTCTGATTATCCAGTTGCAACTCGATTATATTTTCTTGCCTTATCCGAGAGATCCTGCAATATCATACAAGATATCCAATTGTATATGCTACCTAAATATGTCTTGATGCATGATAAGGAGATATATGTAAGTTAAGTGATAAGATGGAATAATATCTTATGAGAATATGGAAATAATAACAAGATAACTACCATCTAAGATTTAACTTTAACTTAATGATTTAAACAAAACAAAATTAATAAGGCGTGTTGGGCCGATGCAACTTAAGCCCACATGACTCGTGGTAACCAGCCCTAACAATCTCCCCCTTTGATTTGTTTTCTCAAAATCATTTACCTCTCTGCAAGAAGAGTTAGCACAAGGCAGATATATATAGGAGTTCAAGTGTTGCCTCAAACGAATTGCATAACAAGATAGTTCAAGAAGTAGTTGCAACACCAGTGCAACCATCCGTCAAAACACAAGCAGAAAGATAAAATTGTTCATACTGAATAAAGGACTTAAAAATAAGTGAGGGCAAAATGAAGCTCCCCCTCAACTGGTTCTCCCCCTTTTTGACACAAGAAATCAAGGGGTGCCAGAAGTGCCACCATGTTGCAACAGTGCCTCCAGACGGTCTAGTTTGGAGTCCATCAATGCCATAGAGGTGCTCATTCCCTCGTGAGATTTGCTCAGAGCTTCCACCAGACCATTGAGGCTGGCGAGTTCCATGTGGAGGCCATCAAAACTCGCAGTTGCATCTGGAAGAGAGCCCGACCCCTTCTTTGAGTAGCTGCTAGTTGCAGCTGGGGAAGGGGGGTGGTTTGTTCACCACTTTGGGACTGGCCCGCAGGGCTTGAATGCTAGTTAAGTCCTCTTTCTTGGCCTTGAGGGATGGCACATGGGCAGTGATGATGCGGTAGATGAGCGATGGGAAGCCAAATTGGGAGATGTGCGTCTTGGAAGGCATCCCTATAGATGCGCTCAAACACGAGCTTACCCAGGTCAATCGCAGTACCCGTCCCAATGTGGTAAGGACGCTAGTCACGTCAGCATTCATGGAGGAGACGTGGGTGCAAGGCATCCAATGACAGACAAGGATGCGAAAAAGTAAATTGTACCTGTTGGTGAGGTCACCAGTGGTGAGGAGGCCTGAGGGCCAAGAGCGGATGAGCCCACCAGTGAGCTCGGTTGTAACTTTGTTCATGTTGCGCTCCAGTCGCAACTCGGATTGATCTCCAGTGTCCACCTTAGGGACACCCATGGCAGCAGATATAATGGCGGGGGTGAAAGGGCACACATGCTTGTGCACATATATCATGTGCCTCTAGAGGGAACCCTTCGCATCCAACTGCGGAGTCAAGTCGGCATAAAACTCTTGCACCATCACTTTGGAGTAGTTGTTGGCCTTCTAAGTTGCGACCAACCAACCCCTCTCAGTCAGCGAGTCAAAGATGTTCGTGTTGGAATAGGACTTCTCTTCAAGCGGTCGTTCTTCTACCAGAGTGTGTTTCAGATAGGTTGTGAAGCGAGCCTGGGCTTCACGAGTGTAGAATTGGGCTGAGAACGCCCGCACGGATTTCAAGGCAAGTGTTGCAGGTGCAACTTCAGGATAGGCAAATTATTCCTCAACAGGAGGTAGCACCGTCTTATTAGGGGCGACAACCTGGCGGCACTTCTTGGGCACTGGTTCATCATCAGCAGCAGTGGGTTCAGTGGGGGCATCTTCATTGGAATCACCCTCAGATGCAGACCGCTCAAAAATCTTGTGCAATCTCCTGGGACGAACTAACTTGCGAGCAAGGACCTTGGTCCGCTTCTTGGTTGCAACATCAGAAGCAGATAGAGAAGGGGCAGGTGTCTCTTCCACAGCATCACCCAACTCATCGTGGGTAGTAGAGGATTCCCCTACTTTGGCCTTACCCTTGGCCTTGGCAAAAGCCCTAACAGGCAATCGTGGTGGAGAAGGCGGTGGTGTGAAAGTTGGAGTGGAGTGATCAGGAGGGGGAACACGGTCATTGGTTTCATCAGGATGCACGGTGGTCGGTGGTGGTGAAGGAGGGAGAGTCTGTAGTGGTTCCATGGTGATGAGCTCGTCGGTGTTGGAGTGCATGGTTGCCGATCACTTCATTGAACCACCCATCTATGAGGAGAAAAAAATTGCGAGAGGTTGTGAGAGGTTGTGAGTAAAGAGGAGTAATTTCAAGAGTAATTGGTGATAGGAACAATCTGTAATAAATAGAAGTCTTGACCCTAGAAAAGGGGGCAAACTTTCCCTCCAAAACGTAATCTTAGCATAATGAACTAAAATCTAACTTTTGAGAAAGATATGCCAAAATCAGAGAGAGGATAGAGGTAAATCATGTTGAGCTAATCATAGGGGAATGTCCTCATCTTAACAAACAAAATTCAAAATTTCCTAACGTTACACGAAATTAGTACAATCGTGAAATAACCAGGACTCTATAGTTAAGTAGAATTGAAAGCAACGACACTGTGCTCCAAGGAGAGAAAAGTTGATGAGTTAAACTTACAAACTCCATAAGAGAACTAAGTCCAAAAAGAAACCAGACTACGGTATCTCCTCAGTTACAACTGTATCAATTAGTGCAAGCAACTGGTAGCTTTCACGCTGACTCATTTGTGAAAAAGGTAGCTCTTTTCAATGAGTGAACGCGTGGGATAAGAATTGATAGCTTTCACTCTTTTTTCTTTTAGGTAAGGTAGCTTTTTCCAGTTGTGACTGAAGGCCTGTGGAACTGGCTTGCTGAATGGAGTTCATGCTTCGCACACATATCAATTAATTTCGTTCATCTCCTTTTTTTTCTTTTTTTCTTTTTGAACATAAGTTGGTACTGAGGAGAAAAACGAGTAAAGAAAATAACTAAGAGGATGTTCATCAATGACGTGAGTAAATAATGCCAAAAACGTCACCCTTAGTTGCAACAGTGTCCCTATCGTAATTCACATAAGGTAGAGGCCTAATGACTTACGAAGGTGCTCAAACCGCGTAACATCCAGAGCCTTTGTAAAGATGTCTGCAAGTTGAAGGTCAGTACACACATGATGTAACTCAACAGTCTTAGCCTCTACTAGTTCCCTAATGTAGTGATATATTATATCAATATGCTTAGTGCGTGAGTGCTGGACATGATTTTTTTGGTATATTAATGGAACTAGTGTTATCACAGTAAACGAGGATCTCATTTTGAGTGATACCATAATCTTCCAATATTTGCTTCATCCAAACTACATGGGTGCAACAACTCTCTGCAGCAATGTATTCTGCCTCGGCAGTGGACAATGTAATTGCCTGTTGTTTCTTATTGAACCAAGACACAAGGTTGGTGCCAAGACAGAAGCATCCTCCTGTGGTACTCTTCCTGTCATCAGCACATTCAGCCCAGTCGGCATCACTGTAACCTGCAAGTGAGAGGTTATTGTTAAAGTTCTAACTGGGGCCGAAATTAGCTGTACCTGCGATATATCGAATGATTATTTTGACAGCCTTCAGATGTGACTCCTTGGGGTTGGCTTGATAGCGAGCACATACTCCAACACTGAAGCATATGTCCAGTCGGCTAGACGTGAGATACAATAGGCTACCAATCATGCTCTTGTATAGACTAGGATCCACCGAGTTACAACCCTCGTCCTTGCTAAGTGGGGCTGTTGATCCCATGGGAGTCCTCATTGGTTTGGCATGTTCAAGCCCGAATCGTTTTATCAAATTCTTGGCATACTTTGTATGAGATATGAATATCCCATCATCATGTTGTTTCACCTGCAATCCAAGGAAGTATGCGAGTTCACCAACTATACTCATTTCAAATTCATTTTTCATGACATAAATGAATTATTGCAACTCGCTAGTGGAAGTGGAACTAAATACAATGTCATCAACATATATTTGTGCAATCAGAATGTGTGTGCCAAAGTGTATATAAAATAAGGTTCAATCTGCACTTACTCTGGTGTATCATTTCTCAAGAAGGTGAACTCTCGTACCACGCACAAGGTGCCTATTTGAGACCGTAAAGTGCTCTTTTGAGTTTCAGTACATGAGTGGGAAAGTGGGGATCAATGAGCCATTTGGGTTGTTCAACAAAAACTTCTTCATTTAGGTACCCATTTAAGAAAGCACTTTTAACATCCATTTGAAACAATTGAAAGCGCAAGACACATGCAACATCAAGTTAGAGACGAATAGATTCCAGTCTTGCAACTGGTGCAAAGGTATCATCATAATCTACTCCTTCGACTTGTGTGTAGCCTTGTGCAACAAGTCTTGCTTTGTTCCTAATAATGTTTCCCAGCTCATTAGTCTTGTTCTTGAATATCCACTTTGTACCAATGATGTTTACTTTTGCTGGTCTAGGTACTAGTTCCCACATATCATTTATTTCGAAATGATTCAATTCCTCCTACATAGCTTCAATCCAGGCTTCTTCCAAAAGTGCCTCTTTGATGTTCTTGGGCTCAATTTTGAAGGTGTAACTAACAAACCGCACCATCTGGTCATACCTTTTGCGAGGAAGATCTCATGTACGAATGCCATCACTAATCTCACCAATGACTGCTTCAGGTGGGTGATTTCTCTTGATGTGAGGAGGTGTCTCTAGGTGTTCAGTTCTTTCATTTGTCTCTTAGTGGAGAATCAACTTCCACTTTGTCTTGTCTTCTGGGTAGTTACAACTGGTGGTTCAACAAGGTCAGTTGCAACTTGACTTGAGTTATTGGAAATACTTTGTCGTTGTTCATCCTCCTCTTCTTCTGAATCGACCAGCTCCGTGATCTTAACCTCTGAGGATGTTGAAGCAAAATCCCTATAGTCATCAAATTCAACATTAGATGATTCTACAACAGTTTGGGTACGCATGTTGAACACGCGATAAGAGTGACTGTTGCGAGAGTAACCTACAAATATTCCTAAGTCATACTTGGATTGAAACTTACCTCTAGATTCTCTATCATTGAGTACATAGCAAGCACAACCAAAACGTGAAAATGTTGAACATTAGGACGTTTACCTTTCCAGAGTTCATATGCAGTTTTAGTTGTACCTGGTCGTAGATAAACACGGTTTGTAACATAGCATGCAGTAATTACTGCTTTTGCCCAGAACTTAAGAGCAAGCTTCTTTGAGTTCAACATAACTCGGGCCATTTCAACCAATGTTCTGTCTTTTCGTTCCACTACACCGTTCTGTTGTGGCGTTATGGTGATGAGTATTCATGAAATATTCCTTTGGGAGAACAAAAATTGTTAAAACTGGAATTTTCGAATTCTTTCCCATGATCACTTCGAATCCTTTTAACAGATAAATATTTTTCGATTGCAACAGTGTTGCATAGGTTTTTGAAAATCACAAAAGATTCATTTTTTTCTTTTAGAAATTTGATCCAAGTGAATCGTGAGAAATCATCTACACACACAAATATATTACGTTTACCCGAGATGCGTTCCTTCTGAATTGGTCCTACAAGATCCATGTGAAGGAGTTCAAAGGTATCTTACAGATGGGGTGTGTTGCAACACCACATGACTCACCTTCTTCTGTTTTCCCTCAAGACATGATCCACATTTCCCGAGAGGTTTAGGACCAAGCTTGGGTAGTCATCTCACAACTTGATTGTTGAAAAGATGAGCAAGAGACTTATAGTTGATGTGACCAAGTCTCTGGTGCCAGAGATCTGCAAGGGTATCTGCACTAAAGTTGCAAGTCAAAAACCTAATAGTAGCTTTACAATTTGTCATAGTATAGCAGTTTTTAGTACTTCTTAATCCCTGCAGTACCCTGTTTTGATCTTGATCAATAGCCTCACATTCATCTTTGGTAAAACGAACATATAGGTCATCATCACACAATTGATTAATACTAATGAGATTAGCATGCATACCATCAACATATAATACATCTCTGAGTTTAGGAAAACCTTTCACATTTAGTGTTCCTTTTCCAAGAAATTTTCTTCGGTTGCCATCTCCAAAAACCTCATCGCCTTTTCGTTTGTAATTGAAGTTGATCAGGATGCTTTTATCTCATGTCATGTGCCTGGAGCAACTGCTATCAAAAAACTAGGAGTTAGAAAAGGATGCACGTTGAGATATGGAACTACAAGCAGTAAGGCATGTAAGAGTGCTGGGTAATTTTTCAACCCAAGCTTGTTTCATTGGTTTTTCTGTTGCAACAGTTGTTGCAGTATGCTTGACTTTCTTCTTCCTACGGTTCCTTTTTTTCTTCTTGATCTCTACTTCAGCCTTATCTGGATGAGATCTGTGGTGTGGTTCCATAGTTGGTAGCAGTAAGGCCTGATGTGCCCTTGTACTCCACAGTGGTGGCACATTGGAACAAAATGTCCTCTTGGAAATCTGTTAATAGAGTCAGGATTAGATAAGAGAATAGATGAGTTGCGACTCGGAGGTACCTGAACCTGAAGAGGTTGAATCTGATTGTAGTCAAGTGGAATTTCAACTCCTTTGGGTACTCGTTTCTTCTTGGATATGGTAGTTTTAGTGTCTCCAAGGAACTTGGGACCGACTGAATCAACATATCCTACCCCATTCCTTCCAGTTACGACTTTCTGAGTGTCCATAACTTTCTCCAGTTTGTCGGTTCCAGGGGTGAGCAACTTTACATTCTTAACTAGTGAATCCAGTTCCTTTCAAGTAAGATCACACACATCTTTCAAAGCTTTGTGTGCATTGAGTGTTGTGTCAAGATCGGTGGATATGAGGTCTCTTTTTCTTGTGAGTGAGAGTACTTTTCTCTAAAGCTCCATGATCTTGTTTTTCTTCCTGACAAAACTGCCAAACGAAGATACAATTTTGAGTTGCGCCTCTAGTTCTGAGTTCCTTTTGAGGATGGTATCCCCATCGTTTGCAGGCTCCTCTTCATCACTGTCTAGTGAGTCGAAATTGAATTCCACAAGATTCTGAATTGCAACTGCCATGTTTGATCTAGTAAATGGAACGAAGGATGAGAATGCAACATCAGCCACTTCTTCTGACTCCTCCTCACTTTCCTCGGATTCGTCGTCGCTCCATGCAAGTAGCACTTGGTTCTTGTTCTTCTCAAGGAGGTTCGCACAGTCAGCCCTAATATGTCCAAAACCTAGGCATTCCCTGCATTGAATACCTTTTCCCGACCTTTGTTTGTCAAGTCTATTAGTAGCGGAAGGCTTTTTAAAGTTATCAGAGGAACTTGCAACAAGGCTAGTGTTGTTACCTTTACGCCAATGTTTGTTCATTTTGTTGAACCTTTTATGAGGAGGGCCAGTAATTGAACTAGTTCGGTGTTGGAACTGCTCTGAGGGAGGTTTGCTTGTAGTACTACTCTTTTGGAGATAGTGTCTCCTTCCCTCTTGAGTTTCATTTTCCAAGCGGTGAGGGGCCCCATGAGGTCAGCAAGGGGTAGAGTGTTGATGCCTTTTGCCTCTTCAATGGCTGAGACCTTCATATCAAATCTTCCTGGAAGAGATCTAGAAGTTTTAGTACAATTCTTGATTCTGGGAAGTCGGCTCCAAGGATGATGGCTTCACTTACAAGATGTCTGAGTTTGAAATGGAACTAAGCAATGGTGTCTGTTTCTTCCATCTGCATGAAGTTGAACTGATCATTGAGTAGTTGCAACTTGGACACACATACTTTAGCATTTCCTTAGTTCGCATTTTCAATAGCCTGCCAAGCATCTCTTGCAATTTCACAGTTAGAAACACTCTTGTATTGGTCATAATCAACTGCAACTAAGATAATATTCAAAGCTGTAGAGTTATAATTTGCAAGAAGTTCTTCTGCATCGGTCCATTCTAGTTCTGATTTCACTCTTCCATGTTCGTCAGTTGGTGGGGCCCACCCTTTTAAGATGCTTTTCCACGCCTTTTGGTCCTGTTGTTTGATGAAGTTTTGCATGCGATTCTTCTAGTAGGAGTAGTTTGTTGTCGTTAGCATTGGGGTTTTATGGTCGACAAACCTTCCCTCATTTCCTCCATAAAAAAAAATACTTAAACAAAACAAAAAGATCTTTGATCCAGAATCTACACTATGTAATATAGTGACCTGCTCTTGATGCCAAATGAAGATCTTAGGTTTATGTTACTCGTTATTGGATGCAGTTGCACTTGACAGTAGTTGCAACTTCACTCGTAAGTAATACAGACAACTGTACTTTAATGTTTAAAAATAGTTTTATTGTTGCAACTAAGAGATGACAGTTAAACATAAAACAGTAAAAAACACAAAGAGTTTTAACGTGGTTCGGTCCAAATGGTCCTAGTCCACGGGGGTGCACCCAAATGTTTGACTCAAACAATATCCTACTTAAGAATTACAATGTAGGTTTTATATCAACTCAAAACTTAGACTCCCTCTAATATTTGCGGTTGCAACACCTATCCCTTAACTATTTTTGGAATACTCGATTGAATCGAAGAACATACTAAGCTACTCCAAAGATCCTCTGGCTTAATGCTCTTCAAAAATCTTTGACTCGATATAAGACTGACTCACTGATATCTTTTTCAAAGTGTCCCTTCTTATTGTCTCGAGTCTTCTCCTTATATAGGCATGGCAGAATCTTCATCATATATTTAGTTGCAATCCGAAATATATCTTCCTTCCTTATAAATAAGCGCGTCTGATTGTCCGGTTGCAACCCGATTATATTTTTTTGCCTTATCCGAGAGATCCTGCAATATCATACAAGATATCCAATTGTATATGCTGCATAAATATGTATAGATGCATGATAAGGAGATATATGTAAGTTAAGTGATAAGATGAATCATATCTTATGAGGGTATGAAAATAATAACAAGATAACTACCATCTAAGATTTAACTTTAACCTAATGATTTAAACAAAACAAAATCAATAGGGCGTGTTGGGCCGACGCAACTTAAGCCCACATGACTCGTGATAACCGGCCCTAACAAGTTCGAATGAAGGATATGCTATATAGACAAATTTACATTAGTAACTCATTAGTAACTCATGATTATAAAGATCTCATTTTATTGTAAGGTGTTCGACTGGAGTCGTAGTCACCATGCAAAATCGAACACGTCAAAACAACTCGAAGAAAGATGTTAGTCATAACAAAGTTGTTCGAGCAAATTTCTGAAATCTTGGGGTTATTAGCATATGTATTTTGTTGTGAGCCGTTTGTCGCAAAGTCGTTTAAGTTTATTATGAGTTGGTCCTACTAAGCTAATTAACCCGACTATGGGAGCATTACATCGGCTGAATTTTGTCGAGACCCACCCTTATCGTGTTGTTAATGATGCATGGAAGACATTGGCATTAAGCCTTCTTTCAGGCGACATTTGACATGAATACATAGATCATTGTTGTTGCTGACAAACTCGCCAATATGAGACATTCTTTGGACTACGACATCCTTTGTTTTGACAATCAACTTAATCTATATCCTACTACCTTCTATTCGACATTGTAGACGACACTACCGTTTTATGACGGAGTAGTCCTTTGGGTTTTTCCCCTCCATTGCAACCAAAAAAAGTATGTCAGTTATTAAAAATAACAAAAGTTATTTGCCTATATAAGTAAACACGCAATTACGTAAGTGTACACACCATGTCTTTTAATATGTTTTACGTCGTTTTGACTATTAAATTATAGTTGGCAGAATAATAGATCATTAGTCACCGAATATTATCTGACTTTTAAGTTTTAACCATGTTAGTTTCATGGAAATTATTGTGTAAACGTTATAAGAAGTTCGTATATAATTACAAAATCTGAAAGGATATAGCTATAATTATCGTTAACATTACTTTAGTTTCTTGAAATATTGTAATTGATCAACTTGCCAATTAGTTAATAATACTCATTGAGAAACAATAAGAAGAGAATCATTTTTTAATATTAATATATTTTTCTTAAGATATTATTAGTACGTACAAGTAGGTGTACTAATAGCATGTGTTACATAAAACGTAGAAATAAATAAATAAAAATGTATTAAAGGGACTAGACAATGCCACAATGGAGATGCAAAAAGTAGTAGGCCTGGTTTGAAAAGTATTGATGGGTAAATTGATTCTTTTCCATTCTCATGTTTCGTTACATCCCGAGATTTTTACTGCCTATATTGTTCACTAGGACCACAAAATTTTGTTAGTCTAAATATGGTATAATTGGACAAGGAACTTCGATTTAAACTGGTAACTTTATTCAATTGATTATGATATGTTGTGCATAATAGGATGCTATGTATGGGCACTGGATTGTACCACACTCTTAATTATGAAGCTACTCATAGAAACTTGAGCATACAAATCTAACTAAGGTGAAAATAAAAAGCACGGCAACACAACTGGTGACCATCGGCGAGAAGATTATTTACGATAGTTTGCTCATGTCAAACAAAAACTAGTAGATGTACATGTATACGACCAGATCAAATTCTCGATCTAATGCAAATGCATGGGTCACGAGGAGGCCAAAGAAAAAGTCGTACACAATAGTATATAAAGCTTAGAAATCTAAAACAAAAACCAAATTTTAGAGTGGAAAATGCAGATTGATATGTTAGAGTGGAGAAGGTACTAGTTTCATTACATTGTATACCAAATTTTATGGAGACCACAAGTCCACAACGTGCTAGACCTTAGTTGTTAAGAGAATAATTACTGTTATTTCCTAGTCTTGATAGGAATTAACTGTTCTCAATTATGAAACAAAAAGCAGATATGATTCTTTTTTTCCTCATTTGACACAGCCATCCATTTTTCTCCTTTCACTTTTTGACATATGCAACGGTGGAAAAGAGAGAAAATGTATAGAATTGAGGCCAAAAGTTGTCTTTTGGTGGGTCTACTACCTACCTAGAAAACACAATTTTAGAAACAAGGATTAATTATTTTATTAATCCACATTATGCATCAATAATGGAGAAAGTTTTAGAGGTTTTATGTCTCTTGTGTTTCATTGAAAGTTGCAACCACATAAGTTTAAGGAAAGAGGGCATCAAAGCCCCACATGGTGCTTCTTGCAATGATTAATATTAGTTAGGAAATTCTATATAAAATTATATCTGATAACACATAATTAGCACGAGGGAATAACTCTTATATTATTGATGATTATGTAGTCTTTTTTTTAATCATAAAGCCCTTATATTACTTGACGAAAACCAGTACCCAACTGTTATAAGGGTACAAAACCACTGTTCTTACAGAGCTCTCAAGACCGAAAAAATCCGAACAAAAAAAAACCAAGACTAATCAAAACAAAAAACGCCTCAAGCTAGTTGTTCCCTTCAAATCTGTTGGCATCTTCTACTGCGTTTCTTGCCCATGCGTGTGCTACGACATTGGACTCGTGTCGAACCCATTTAAAGTAATACCCCACACGACTTTCAATTAAACGCCTAATATCATTAAGAATGTTCACAACTCGAATATCCTCATTAGTGCCAAACGCAATGGTGTGAACAATACTTAGACAGTCGCCCTCAAACAGCACACTCGCCCATCCTTTGTCCTCGGCCCAAAGAACAACATACAATGTCGCCAATGCTTGAATCCCGCGGGTTCCATAAGAGAAATTAACCGCCGTTGTCTCCAAGCAATCAACTCGCCCTGATTATCATGTGCGACTAATCCGAGACCGATTTCTCCCTCATCCACAAATCGCGCACCATCAAAATTTATTTTAATGATATTCCCTATCGGCGGACTCCACTCCTCCCCACCTTGTCGCTTCACACTTTGGCTCAATTTTCCGTTATGTTTCAACCAAGTTGACACATAAGTTTGTGCAAACGTTGACATATCGTCCGTCCTCCGTTCCTTTCCCCCCGCAAGCACACTATTTCTATTACCCCAAAGCGTCCAACAAATCGTCCCGCATAAACTCGCATCCCTTGGTGTCGTAACTTTTAGAACTCGCACCAACCAGTCACCAAAAAACTCCCCTTCCTTCATCCATAAACTCATCGGAACATTCGCTAGCACACAGACTTGACGGGCCAAAGGACATTCAAACAAACAATGGCGCAACGTTTCAATATTCTCCCTACAGCACACGCACGACGTGTCGACACAAATGCTCCTTCGCACAAGCTTCCACCGTGTAGGTAATATATCCGTACAACAACGCCATAAGAAAATCTTAATTTTGTTCGCACATTCCATCTTCCAAAGTTTTGACCACACGGTGTGCGGCTCAGAGTTTGACGTTCCCTCGGTTCTCCCCACCAAGCCACCATCTATTATAACATGATATGCACTTCTAACCGAGAACAAACCATTCTTTTCATAGTGCCAAATTTGTTGGTCTTCGTTACCTTGATACCCAAGCGGAATTGTCAAGATCACCTCCATATCCACCTCCCGCAAATAGTCGGGCAATAGTGTAATATCCCATCATCTAGTGTTAGCATCGATCAAACCCCTCACGAACAGGAACGGTTCATCAGGATGAACGGGAGTAATAGGCTTGAAAGTTATTGGTCGTGGCACCCACGGGTCGTGCCAAACCGATATCGATTTACCATTGCCAACGTGCCACTTCAAACTACGCTTCAACACCAAAAAAGCTCCCCATATGCAGCGCCACGAGAATGAAGGAGCATACCCCAAACATTTATCGCAAAACTCAAAGTTCGGGAAGTACTTAGCCTTATAAATTCTACTCACCAGGCTAGTTGGATCGGTCAGGATTCTCCATGCTTGTTTCGCTAGAAGAGCAAGATTGAACGCCCTCAAGTACCTAAATCCGAGTTCGCCCTCCCCATTTTTCTTGCACATCATATCCCATGCAGTCCAATGGATTTTGTTTTGCGCCCCACTACTCCACCAGTAATTACTTATAATCGACTCAATCTCTCTAATCAAAGAATCTAGAAGGCGAAAACAAGTCATGATAAACGTCAGAATAGATTGCATAACGGATTTAACCAGTACCTCTTTTCCCGCTGTCGATAGCGTTTTGCCTTTGTAACCCTGAGCTCTCTTCCAAATACGCTCCCGAATGTAGTTAAAAAGCTCCTTCTTTGATTTTCCAACAACTGATGGCATCCCAAGGTACTTATCGTGTCGCTCCGCCACTGCGACGCCCAACTATTCACCAATATCTATTCTTGTTTGCGCCTCTGTGTTCTTGCTAAACACCACCACTGACTTTACAAGATTTATTTTTTGCCTCGAAGCTGCCTCAAATCGTTCCAAAATACCCCGAATGCACTCCTCCGATTTTCATCCGCAGCACAAAAAATAAGGGTATCATCCGCGAACAATAGATGAGATACTGGAGGAGCATGACGACTGATTTTAACCCCTCGGATTTCGCCTCGTTCCTCTGCTTTAGATATAAGAGCTGAGAACACTTCAGACACAAATAAGAAAAGGTAGGGAGATAAAGGACCCCCCTGCCTTATACCCCTTTTGGGGGAAAATTTTTGTGATTCCCCCCGTTCAACAAGATAGCATAAGAAACCGTTCGCACCCCAAGCATAATAACGAAACGAAATGACTCTCAAAACCAATTTTAAGCATTACCTTTTCCAAAAAAGACCATTCGATTCAGTCGTAGGCCTTACTCATATCCAACTTCAGCGTCATATGGCACCGTTTCCCTGTCCTTTTGTTTTTGAGACAATGATTCACCTCAAAAGCCACCAAAATATTGTCAGTAATAAGGCGACCCGGAACAAAAGCTGACTGAGAAGGGGAAATAATAGAAGAGAGAAACGGTTTTAGACGATTAGCTACGACTTTAGAAGAAATTTTGAAGCACACATTACTAAGACTGATTGGCCGGAACTGCGACATCAACTCAGGGTTAGATCATTTAGGAATAAGCACAATATGTGTAAAATTAACACATGGATCCAAAATACGATCATTAAGGAAAGAAAGAACAAATCTAGTCACATCCCCCCAACAATATCCCAAAATTTATGATAGAAGACAGCAGAAGAACCATCCGGACCAGGAGACTTAAAAGGATACATATTGTTAAGTGCTTCTTGTACCTCCTCCGGCGTAAACGGTTGGCCCAAGCGTTCATTCACCTCAGGACTGACTCGCCCGCTGACGTCTCGCAAAACCTCCTCAATGGCCGCATCTAATGGGACAGTAGACCGAAACATGCTAGTGAAGTACTCGGTTGCAAGTTGGTCCAACTCCAACGGATTCGTGTGAAGGACCCCTCTGTCATCTCGGATTCCCGTAATATCATTTTTCTTTCGACGTTCACTAGCACTCCTATGAAAATACTTTGTGTTTCTATCCCCCTCCTGAAGCCACTGAACTTTTGCACGTTGTTTCCAGTAGATTTCCTCCGTCTCAAGCAACTCCTCAATCTTTTCCCCAATTCTCTTCTCCTCAAGTTTTGTGGCCGGAGTAATAGTCCCCGTTCTAAGTCGGGCCAGCGTATTCCTTAAGTCATCGATGCGACTTTTTATGTCCACCTCGTCGACCTTACTCCACCGAACTAATCCCAATCGACATCCCTCCAGCTTATTCCCGAAATCCTCGCCGCCATAGTCCCTCCAACATTGCTCCACGACTTCCTTACAATCGGTCTTCATTAGCCAAGAAGCTTCAAATTGGAAACGCGAGGGCGGCCGTGGTCCTCCCCGTTGGTCCTTTGTATAAATCAGAAGTGCATGGTGATCTGAATTTAACGTCACAATATGCTCCACTCGTGAGAGTGTAAAGCGGTTTCTCCACGATAAATCTGCGCATGCTTTGTCTAATCGTTCCCAGAACGTATATGGAGTAGGTCGTCTATTGCACCAAGTGAACCGCGGCCCAAAAAACTCAAGTTCGCTTATACCCATGTCAACCAGTGCATCACGAAAATTCCGGATCAACCAATTAGAACGTCAAGACCCTCCCTTCTTGTCATCGTGGTTAGAAATTTCATTATAGTCCCCCGCACAAAGCCATGGTAGTGCTGATATACCATGCAGATGTCATAATAAGTCCCACATGCGCATCCTCAATGTTCCGTCAGGTTCCCTGTAAAAGCCCGTGAAACGCCAATCCATATTCGCTCCCTTACCCACGACAATATCGTCAATATGGTTATTTGACATGCTCAAAAGGTGGACTTCCACCTCATTATCCCAAAATAGTGCTAATCCTCCCGACAAACTTTTAACCTCAACACAAACACCAAAATAGTTCAACCTTCCTTTCAACGCCTTTATTTTCCTCGCCTTGCATTTAGTCTCGGACAAGAAAATAAGAGGGGGTGAAACTTGGAAACTAACTGTCGTAGTTCCCGAACTGTCCAAGGGTTCCCCAATCCCTGACAGTTCCAAGCTAAAAAACTCATTGGATGTGGCAGGACTGCGTCGCAGTCGCCGCCAAAAGTTCATCAATTTCCAGTGACAGATCCTCAAGACTTGCCCTCTTATCTACCGTTTGCTCATCTGCTGAATTCTCCTCATAAATTCGTTTCTTGCCCACAATAGTTTTGCGCGTAAACATGCTGCACCTTGTAACATCTGTTCGGTGCAAAATATACACCCCCCCCCCCCCCCCGATTTTTCCGTTGACTCGTGACTGCCACACGAGTTGCCACGGTCGTCATGACATCCTCTAACCTCGTATTCGTTCGTGATGTATCCTGTCCGTCTAGATCTCGAAACAAACTTTGATAGATGCGTTGAACTCCCATCTCACCATTCGCATTAGTCGCGGTCAACTGCGGGCTTTGTTCGTTGTTGTTTCCCTGTTCCTCCTCCCCATGCACTGCTGGATTTACGTGAGTGATGTGCTGCTCTGTCTGTTCCTCCTCAGCATGCACTGCTGAGCTTACGCAAGCAGCGAGAGAAGTCCGTTTGAGATTTTTAAGTGTTTTCACGAGAAGTTTAAATGAAACGAGGGATCTTTTGGCTTAAAACACAATATAAATGACAAAATGACTAAAATTGTATTGTAATGCTCTTGAGGGAATACACATATGGTGATGGAATGTGTTGTGTGTTACAAATGAGGGAAAAAAATTCGAAACTCGTTCATTTATTATGTCATAGTTACGGTTCTCGTTCTTTATTGTGTCTTTATCTTTTCATGGTCCATTATTATTTATTTCGTCACGATTTTGGTCCTCCAGGAGAAATCTCAACCAAAAATGTAATGTGAGAACAGGTGCCAGCCAAAATTCAATTTTTTTTGAATCCTCATGTGGAAACGCTGGTTTTGATTTTTATTTTTTTATTCTGACCCATCCGAACCGGTCAAACATTTTAATTTCTTTTTAATTTTTATTGGACTGCTCCATTTACACAACCTGAACTGATCCGCACCATTCCATATACTCCCTAGCCCTGTCGCGAAAAAAACACACACACACACACAAACTAATCACTCTCATTTTCTCCCCATCCCAAACCTTAACCCCCAAACTATTATGAAGCCTAACCCCAAATCCAATAAGCCTTTAATTCCACCCCCAAATCTTCAAACCGCTTTAAAATTCTGAATCACGAAGTCCCTTAACTTGCAATCTGAAAGTGCAAGTGCTACGACGAAATGTCAGTCCAACATTCTGGCAACTAGTGTTGACTCAACATTGAACTTAACACACTACATTGTTAGATTAATATTATTTACTATATTTAGGTTTACTTTTATTCATGATCTTATCTAGTTCCACCAGTCGTGGATTTCTTTGATGTATTTCAGGATATCAAAAGATCTAGGTTTCAAGAGGATTAAGCATCAAGAAAGAAGATAAATACGAATTTAATTATGATAAAGATAGAAGTCTTTTTTGAAGATAATCACCAATGGAGATTTCGAGACTATCCAAGAAATCAAGGAACAATCAAGTCGTGTTGATCATATCTTCAGTAATGGGCGAACAAACTCTATGAGAAGAGTGGTCAACATCAAGCTGAAGTACGAGACTAGAGTATAGGTTTATGAAAGATTAGAAACATTTGTGTCAAGTAGTTTAGTCTTGTTTTGCTGAGTTTTTATCTAACGAGTGAAAGCTATAATCTCTATAGCTTGTAGTGAGTTAGGTGTTAGGATTGGATTCATTGCTCAACTACATTTTGTATAATCATTAAAGTTATTTGAGTGGTTATTTGGCCTTAAGGCTCGACAAGTTTAAATTTATATAACCTGCTTAAAAATTAATTCACTGTGTTCATTCTGTTCCACTACACTTTACTCTTTAGTGGATGTTGAGACAACATTGAATACAATCGATGTTGCCACAACATTCCAAATTAACATAGCGTGTGAATTGAAAAGAGTATCGATCCCGATCCATACATTTACACAATTGGTAGTAATTCTGAGAAAGAATGTCGTATTCGTCCTCCAACTCGAGAGGGACCTCCAATTAAATCAAACTCAACGATTAGACTCATAATTCAAAATAAAGTGCAACATTAATGGAAAAAAATGCTACGGGCTAACGCGAACTGAACATTTGGGGTTGAGAATTCTTCGATTAGCGAATTTTAGGGCTAGGGTTCTTAGCAATTTGGGGATTAGGGTTGGGCGATTTGGGGATTTTTGGGATTGAGAGAAAAATGAGAGTGATTCGGGTGTGTTGCTTTTGCGAGCGGGTTGGGGAGTATCAGGAATGGGGCGGGGCGGTTCTGCCTATGTAAATTGAGCATTGCAATTAAAAAAACACTTAAAAATTTTGATTAAGTTGATTTGGTTACATGGGTCAGAATAAAAATATATCAAAAAAAATCAAAATCGGCATTCGCACATGTAAATTCACACGTAAGAATTCAAAATATTTGAATTTTGGCCGGCACGTGCTCCACTGTGACATTTTTGGCTAAGATTTCTCCCGAGGACCAAAATCGTAGCAAAACACACAATAAAAGACCAAAAAAATGGACATAATAAAAGACAAAATCATTAACTACGACATAACAAACTACCAGTTTCAATATGTTCCCTACAAATGAGGATTCTTTAGGCATATGTAGGAGTCATGATAGTTAATGACGTTGCAACTTGATCTTTCATCAATGTGGCGGTCTGAGCATCATTTAATACTGCATTGAGTGAAATGGATTTACTGACAATATTTAATGTATATCGCATGTTGTGTAAAATTGGCCAGCCCGACTCTAGCTGTCCGATATTAATTATATGCATGGTTTCTCCAAGTAAACTTTTATTGCTCCATATCTATGTTAGCGTATGTATGCATTTGTCATACAAGACAAGCTTTCTTCTCTACGAGGCGATTCCGTGTTTTTAGTTAGAAGGTTGTGGAGAACTCTTTCACAAGGTGCAGTACCCTTTCTTAGGACTGTTTGGGCTGGGTCGGGAACCCTGATTCCCACCCGACCCGATAGGTTTTTCTCGAACGAGAAAAACTCGTCCATTTTACCTCCCGGTCAAACCGGATTTTTGCTCCTGGTTCAGATCTCGTCGGGAGGAAACGGGATCCAAACCGAATCTCGTTTCCTCTTGACGAGATCCCGGAAGGCAGTGACTTAAATTAAAAAAAAGAGTCAATGACTTATATTAAAAAAAACGTTGATCTCTTTTTTTTATTAACACGCTGCTCTCTCTTCTTCTACAACACAAACACTCACAACACTCACAAACACTCACGGCTCACACACACCACGCCACCGCTTCACCACCGTTGCATGCACCAGGCACCACCACGTCCAACAAGAACAAGAACAACAACAATCAAATCAAAAGGTAATTTGTCAAAACCCTATTTTTTTTATAAATCTTTAAATTATTGTTTGATTACTTTATATAATTGAATTTTAGTTTGATTACTTTAGTAGTTACTTGTTATTGATTTAGATATAGAAACTAGGGTTTATGCGTTCTAAATTAAAGTTTACAATTGGGGGTTTTGTTCAATTATGACTTGATTTTGATTATTGATATGATGAGAACCTTTAAAGTTGGTCAGTAGGATAAATGAGACAATTTAACGTGAAATTGATCGCAATGTGTAGATTAAAGTTTGCGAAATTGATTGTAAATTAAGTTTGTTGATGCTTCGATGTTGATATAATTAGATACATCATTGTGGCATTAAAGTTCGTGAGATATACATTGATATTGATTTTAAAATGAGTTAATTGATATTGGCTCTTGTCATTTGGTGTTGAATTGATCATTATCTTGTCTTTTTAGTTGTTTAGATGGTAGCAACAAACAAGCAAAAGAAGTACTCCGTTGGAGCTTCTACAAGTACTGCAATTAGAGTTTCTCCTCGTAAACGGGCCTCTGCTTCCACAGCACCGACTACTTCGAAGGCGGTCAAGGCTTCCAATAAATCCACGGCACCATCTACATCCCGTGGTAATCCGGTTAAGTCTTCTCGTCCTCCCAAAGGCCAAACTCGGGAACTCACGCCTCGAGAGCAAATGGAAGCATTGAGGCATGATGCGCCGTATAATAATGCAGAATTATATGAAGATAATGTGGCACTAGAGACCGCATATTTTCCACATGAAGATGTCGTCGAAGAAGAGGCGAAAGAATTTGTGGTGGATGATATTATTGGAGATGAAGGGGGAGGAGAGGAGGGAAAAGTGGTCTCCAAATTTAGCATGGAAAAGGTACACAAGTCTTGCATTACCTATGGCTGGAGACATGACGAAAATGGAAAGAAGATATGAGAAAAAATAAACCATACACTAACGTCACCATGGTGGAGGGAGTTTCAACCATACGAGGATATAAAATCACATATTGTTATGGGTGGATGCTTTCATTGCAGCAAATCCATAAAAGCCGACATATTGAAGTGGGTGCTCGAGGGCGTGGTTTTGTACTTGATTAAGAACGAGATGCCTTTCATAATGGTGGAGAAGGAATCATTTAAAGAAATGATGTATCGAGCTCAACCGAATTTGAAACTACCTTGCCGACAGTCCATACGAGAAGCTTGTTATGTGTTGTACCTTAAAGAGAGGGAAACGTTGATACAATTTATAAAAGATAACGCACAGAGGGTTTGTCTGACCATCGACACTTGGACATTGATCACGAGAGACAACTACATGTGTGTCACGGTACACTTCATTGACAATATGTGGAATTTAAAGAAGAAAATCATAAGCTTTAGCTTGAATGCGGTCATACATGAGGGGCTATAGCAAATTATATCAATGCGGTGTTGGGTGATTACGAGACTGATCGAGTTTTCACGATCACAGTTGATAATGCTTCGTTCAATGACACGCCTATTACTGATGTGGTGAAATGGTGGGTGGAGAAAGGCGACATATCGAAAAAAATGGGACTCTTTTGCAAATTAGGTGCATTGCACACATTCTTAACCTCGTGGTTCAAGATGGCTTCAAATGTAACGGTGGTGACATCTCGGTGGACGGTATTAGAGATTGCATCAAGTACATTAAGGCTTCTCTGAGTCGATATTCGTTGTTCAAAAAGTGTGTGACGGCCGCTAAAATAAAATGTGGCAAATTGCTATGCTTAGACGTCGCAACACGTTAGAACTCCACGTACACGATGCTTAGTGCCGCTTATGATTTGAGGATGGATTTTGTTGGATACGAGCAAAAAAATGCAACCTATGCCACTAAGTTAGGTGATCGTATACCAACCGATGATGATTGGGTGAGGGCGAAGTTGTTTATCGAGTTTTTGGAGCCTTTCTAGAAGTTAACGGAGGTTGTTTCGGGCACAACTTATGTGACATCACATATGGTACTAACCCAACTTTGCATTATCGACGACCGCTTGACAGTGTGGATGAGACGTCCAACAAATGATCCTAGGGCGGGAAAGAATGATGGTTTGAAAGCAATGGCTTTGGTTATGAAAGAAAAATACGACAAGTATTTGGGTGTTAACGGGAAGATGAATCACTTGGTGCATTATGCCGCCATGGTAGATCCCCGCCTCAAGGTTAACTATGTCGAGAAAATGTTTGAAGAAGAACCTACCTTGGTTGCGATTATTAAGCAAGGGTTCCGTCCATTATTTGAAGAGTATAAGGCCATGGTCGAGTCAAATGCACCAACAAATCCCCCTCCTTCAAATTCATCTTCTACTTTTGCGAGTATGGATCCTTGGATCGAAGAGTACCTCTTTCTTACGAGGCACAAACAATGGGCAAGGTACACTCAGAAAGTCTCCAAGTTTTCTATTTTTATTGAAAAATTCTCTATTTTTGTTATTAATGATCATTTATCAAATTGGTAGGGGAGAGAATACCGAGGAGGAAGCACCACAGTGTGAGATGGATTTATATTTTTGGGATAGGCGTAAAAAGGTTCAAGGTGATTTCAATATCCTCGCTTGGTGGAAGGTCAATGGTTATCGATATACTATTATTTTCAAGATGGCTCGTGATTTGTTGGCTATTTCAATCTCAACAGTTGCCTCCGAATCGACTTTTAGTACCGGGAGTTGTGTCCTTGACAAATCTAGGAGTTCATTGACTTCGAGAATAGTTCAGGCACTTATATGCTCTCAAGATTGGCTACAGAAGGATAGTACTCCAATTCAAATCGAGGAGTGCTTGGAGGACTCGGAGAAATGCGAAACAGGTATACAATGTTAATACTTAATCGTGATTGTGTTAATTATTATATTTTGGAATGCTAATATTTTTTGTTTTCATGCAGAATTTGCGGCGATGGGAAATGATGCCTCATTTTTGGGTGGATTTGAATGAAAGTGCTACTTTGTTTAGAATTTTATGTTAATGATGATACATTGACAAGTTAAATTAAGTTTTTATTTTGCTTTGTTATGTTGGATTTGAATGAAAGACCTACTTTATTTGGGTTATATTATTTGTTAGGGTGAACTTGTGTTGTGATGCATGTTTTTTAATAATGTCTATTGTGTTCTTGTGGGTGATTGGATGTTCCGAAATTGTATTGTGGTATATTTTGGAGATTAGTGTATTGTTAGTCCGATAATGTATTGATTAGTTGGTGATCAGATAATATATTGTTGGTGATCGGATGATCCAATAAAATATTATTAGTGCACACGAGAATCTAAACAAAGGTGAAAAAGGTCGTAACAAAAAAGTGCAAAAACAGGAAAAAAAGGGTTGGAATTTTCCAGCCCCAATGCTTGAGCTCTGCCCACCGGGATTCGAGTTAATTCCCGTCTCGGCTGGAAAATCCCAACCTCTAGGAGCACCTCTCCCGGTGGAGGTAACGATAGCTACAAGGTAGCTCCCTCCCCGGCAAGATCTCGTGGGCCGAGGTCCTGACCCGGCAAGTCCACTGCCCATAACAGACCTACCCTTTCTGCCAAGGCGCTATTCTTCTGGATTCTTCTACAATGGCTTGTTGATCTTCTTAGCAACATGACTATTTATGCCTTACTAATATCTACATGCCAAAAATGTGATCAAACTATGTTTTATAGTATGCGTACGCCGTACATACAAAATCTTTATAACTAGTAGAGGTAATTAAACTGAAAGCTCCTTACATATTTCATTAAATGGATAAAAGCATCAAACACTCTGAACTATACACGTTTTTGCGACTTGCCCCTTAAACAAATTTAATAAGCACTTTCCACCCTAAACTATGCTCTTTAGTTCGATTTGCCTCCTTGCCTGTTTCCACCCAATATTCCTCGAAATATTCTTTTTTCATGCGAGTCACGTGCGTGTTAGAGGGATATTTCTGGTATGAATTTTGGAATGTTTGTTTTTTGTAGATTCCCCCTTAAACTATGTGTTAGATGCGATATCCCCCCTAAACTATGTAAAAAAAAACACACTAGGGTTCTTCTTCTACACCGTTTCTATCCAAAATCACTTCAAACCCGACCATATTATCAACAACCCACACTAACGTTTTTCGAGCACATTGACGGTAACTAATCGCTAGTTTAAAACGTTTGATTTTCGGTGAAAACTTTGGGTGGTCACTTTCGGTTCACGAAATGAGTTGGAAATTGAGGACCACCTTCGAATTCATACCTGAGGGGAAGAATACGTCTGATTACGGTACAATTCGTCTCTTTTGCCTAAACCCTAGTTTTGTATTCTTTTGAATTTGTCGATTTTGTGTAAACTACGCCTCTTTTTTGTTTTATAGTTTTGGACCCAAAAAAGTTGCAATCTAATTTGGTTGTGTAAAGTTCGGTTTTTTATATAATTTTTTTGGAGAGAAACAATGTAGAAGAAGAACCCTAGTGGTTCTTTTTTTTACATAGTTTAGGGGGGATATCGCATCTAACTCATAGTTTAAGGGGGAATCTACAAAAAAATAACGTTTCAAAATTCATACCGAAAATACCCCTCTGACACGCACGTGACTCACAAAAAAAAAGAATATTCCGAGGAATATAGGGCGAAATCAGGCGAGGGGACAAATCGAATTAAAGTGCATAGTTTAGGGTGGAAAGTGCTTATTAAGTTTTTTTATGAGGTAAGTCGCAAAAACGTATATAATTCAGGAGGTTTGATGCTTTTATCCCATATTTTAACGATTAGTTACGAAAAAACCAATATAATGTTTGCCATATTAGATAAATTTTTTTTTTTTTGTAATTTTACAAAACTTAAGAGAGATTTCTGGGATGACGACGTATCCCAAGGGTTAAACCTCTGTGATTATTCCAAAAAAGAATTGTGCTACCACTAATTTTCTAAGGAGTATTAGGCACACGTGGTGCTTATTGCAATGATTAATCCTCGAAAATGGGTACTTGAGATCAGTTTATACACCTCGTGTGTAATATTCCTTTATGTAGCTGATAAGTTTGCTTTATTTAAAGTTAAAGTTACAAATTTGTGCAATTCTAATCCTCTTTTTTCTCTTCTTTCTATGGTATTCCTTGTCCCATTAAACTAAATGGCATGAAAAGATTATTACCAAAGTTGCATTAGTTCCAAATAAAACTTTTACATGATTAAGAACAATCAAGACTTAGAGGACATTATCCGAATATAACTAGTTCTCATGTTCAAGACATGTCAATCTTATTGAGCCTCTCTTCGAGAAAGTGCTCAATTTCTTGGCCTCCCTTACAGGTTATAACTTGCCCGACAAAGTATTTTGGTACCTTAAGATCCTAGCAGTAATGACCCGACAAAACCTAACACTACAAGACTGGGCGGTCTTCAGGAACCGCATAGTAGTGACCGCAGTTGGGTCGCTGTCATTCAGCGATCGCTGAAGGCAACATCGTAGGTCGCTGAAAGTCACTAAAGACTTTCAGCGACCTAACTTCGATCGCCCGGCCCATTGGCGGGAATATCCTCTAATGGGCCGAACATTTTTGGCCAAAATTAGGGCATTTAGCCCAAATTTTTTGACGGACATAATCAACGACCTAAATCAGCGACCTAACTTAGGTTGCTGATTTCGCTGTATAAATTAAAAAAACATTTTTTTTCCTTATTTCTTCATAACCCACCATCTCCGCCCGTTTTCGACCCTATCGACCCAATAGTGATTATTTCAGCGACCACAAGTACAATTAGCGATCCAAATTGAGTCACCCATTCCATTTCTTCATCAATTTTCACTCTTCTCTGCTCGTTTCCGCCGATTTCCGCTCGTGTCCGCGCGTCTCTGCTCGTTGCTGCCAGTTTCCACCGCGTCGTCGCCACCTCTCCGCCGCTGGCACTTAGGTAGCTTCGCATTTTGTTAATTTTTGTTTATTTTCTCAATTTGATAGATTTTTAGATTAGTTAGATTGTTAATTTGTTAATTTGTGTTAATTTTGTGTTAATTTGCTAGATTGTTAGATTAGTTAATATTGTTAGATTAGTGGAGAATGTTAGATTGTTAATTTCTATTTAGTTTTGTGTTAATTTGTTGGATTGTTAGATTAGTTAATATTGTTAGATTAGTGAAGAATGTTATATTATTAATTTGTGTTAACTTTTTTTAATTTATTAATTTGTGTTAATTTGTTAGATTGTTAGATTAGTTAATATTGTTAGATTTTTAGATTAGTGAAGAATGTTAGATTGTTAATTTGTGTTACTTTGTTAATTTGTGTTAATTTGTTAGATTGTTAGATTAGTTAATATTGTTAGATTAGTGAAGAATGTTACATTGTAAATTTGTGTTAATTTGTTAATTTGTGTTAATTTTGTGTTAATTTGTTAGATTGTTATATTAGTTGATATTTTCAGATTGTTAATTAGTGAAGAATGTTAGATTGTTAGATTAGATTAGTGTATGATTAAGAAAAAAAAATAGATTTGTGAAGATTTCTAGATTGTTAAATTAGATTAGTGAATGATTAAAGAAAAAAAAATTAGATTAGTGAAGATTGTTAGATTAAATTAGTGAATGATTAAAAAAGATTAGATTAGTGAAGATTGTTAGATTGTTAGATTAGATTAATTAGTGTATAATTAGTAGGTTAAATGTTAATTTGTAAGATTATTAGTTTGTTAGATAGTTAAATTAGATTAGATTAGTTTATAATTAAATTGTTAAAGCAGATTAGATTAGTTTATAATTAGACTGTGAAAATTAGATTAGATTAGTTTATAATTAGATTGGTAAATTAGATTAGATTAGTTTATAATTAAATTGTGTAAATTAGATTGTTAAATTTTAATGGGAAAAAGGCGATACTAGACCCAATCTATTAGCGTTTTTGCGATGTTGTACCCAACCTTTCATTTTTTACAACGCTGTACCCAACCTTTCATTTTTAAAACATGTTGTACCCAAACTAACTTTCCGGCCAAAAAACGTCATATTCTGATCTTGTGACATCGGCAATCCGATTTGCACGAGGGCAAAATAGTCATTTTATTTATTTATAATAAAAATTAAAAAAAAATAATAAAAAATAAGAAAAAGCAAAAAACCCCCCCACCCACCCCCCTTCCCCGTCGCCCCCCCCACCCCACCCCACCCCACCCCACTTCCCCCACCCCGATTTTGCAGCAAAACCGCTGCAAATCGCGGTGAATCACCGCGATTCGCAGCGGTGTTGCTGCAAATCGCGGTGACGACCGCGATTTGCAGCCGTGGTGGCTGCAAATCGCGCCACCACCGCTGCAAATCGCGGTGGTGACCGCGATTTGCAGCCACCACGGCTGCAAATCGCGGTCATCACCGCGATTTGCAGCAACACCGCTGCGAATCGCGGTGATTCACCGCGATTTGCAGCGGTTTTGCTGCAAAATCGGGGTGGGGGAGGTGGGGTGGGGTGGGGTGGGGTGGGGGGGGCGACGGGGAAGGGGGGGTGGGTGGGGGGTTTTTTGCTTTTTCTTATTTTTTATTAATTTTTTTTAATTTTTGAGTGTAGTACCGATTTTACCCCTGCAAATTCCCAATTTTGGCCGGAAAATTAGTTTGGGTACAACATGTTTTAAAAATGAAAGGTTGGGTACAGCGCGGTAAAAAATGAAAGGTTGGGTACAACATCGCAAAAACGCGATAGTTTGGGTCTAGTATCCCCGTTTTCCCAATTTTAATTAGTAAGATTATTAGATTATATAGATGTTAAATGTTAGATTAAATGTAATATTATTATTTAAATATTGAATTGATATTTAAATATTATATTTATTATTTTTAGAGTACATATATTCGACATGTCATCACGTAAGACCACTAGTGGTAGTGGAGGTCGAGGTCGTGGAGGTGTTGGTCGTGGTGGGGTATCGGGTACTGGTAGTGTTGGGCGTGGTGGTGTTGGCCATGGTAGTGGAGGGGTTGGGCGTGGTGGTGTTAGTGGTAGTGGAGGTGTTGGGCGTGGTGGTGGTACTGGTAGCGTTAGTCGTGGTGGTGTCAGTGATAGTGGAGGTGTTGGGCGTGGTGGTGGCAGTGGAGGTGTTGGCCGTGGTGGTGGTAGTGGTACATGGGGTCCAGGTAGTTGCCGACCTATACGGATTGTTCAATTGGGTCGTGGTGCAGAGCCTAGCGATCCAGCCGAGCCATCCCTCCCGCCACTCGGGTTAGGTGACGGATCTACATCGAGGACACATGCATTACAGCGGCAATTATTTGTAGATGATGAGGAGGCCGTCCCCGGAGCGGGTGATAGACCCCGATCAACAGAGCCCACCGCATCCCAGCGGCTATGACCACATACTTCAGATTTCGTTGGGACTTATGTGCCCCCATCACATCGGGACTCACGTGCCCACATACTTTAAATTCAGTTGGATCTACACTTTGTTTTCTTACTTTTCTTTCACTTGTTTTTTTATTCATGTAATTTTTATTTTCATTTAACTTTTTAGTTTACCAACAAATTTGGATCTACACATTTTATTTTCTATTATTAGTCATTTCATTCATCTTTTTACATTCACTAATACTTTCATGTCATTATATTAACTTTCTTTATTATTTTATTATTTTGATTTTGTTATAATCATATTTCAACAAAAAAAAAATATTCTAGAAAATTTCTGGAATATTATTGTTTTTTTTTTATCTTCCTCGCAGACTATTAGGGACCGCAATTATGTCCCTACTAATATTCATAGATACTCTATGAATATTAGTAGGGACCTAACTACGGTCCCTAATAATATTAATATGGACCGCAATTAAGTTCCTACTAATATTCATAGAGTATTTATGAATATTAAATATTAGTAGGAACCTAACTGCGGTTCCTAATACTCAATCAGTAGCGACTGCAATTAGGTCCCTATTGACTCAACATCAATATGGACCGCAATGCAGTCCTTATTGTATGCAGTCCCCATTGTTTGAAATACAATAGGGACTACAATGCGGTTCCTATTATTTGTAAGGTGATATGGACTGCATTGCGGTCCCTATTGCTATTAAAGTAACAGGGACCGCAATGCGGTCACTGATTTTGCGGTTCCTACTGACCCGCATTAGCGACCTACTTGCGGTCCCTGATGGCAAGCGACCGAGGTCAATAGGGACCGGCCAATAGCGACCTAAGTGCGGTCCCTATTGACCTTCAGCGACCAGAAGGGTGTCAATACGGTTAGGTCCCTATTGACCCAGTTTTCTTGTAGTGTAATTAAGGTCACCAACTTTAATCTCGATGTTCCAACATTCGAAAAAAGTTAGCCCCTATACATGGTGTTATGTCGTCGTAGCTCGACAAAGTATTTCGGTACCTTAAGACCATAGCAGTAATGACCCGGCGAAACCTAATTAAGGTCACCAACTTTAATCTCGATGTTCCAACATTAGAAAAAAGTTAGCTCCTATACATGGTCTTATGCCGTCATAGAGACACATGTTATATGTAACTTGTTCGGGCCATCATTGTGACCCGATTTGTGAGGAGTTTCCTTATTCGCGGAGGGAGGAGGCTATTAAGTATTAGCCTACATAAGCTATACTTCGTAGTTAGGTAAAATTAAATTTTAGTTGATGTAGTAATTTAAAATAAAATTCGAGTATGTGGTAGACTCAATATGCACATGTCCTGAAACACTCATCTACCCTTTTTTATAATGAATTACCCGTAATTATTAAAATGCGAGCAATTAATTCGAATCAGTTGAGATGTTCATTCGTTGCTGTGAATAAAGAATATTATTAAACTATTTATGTATCGTAGAAATACAATACCTAAAATCCATGTATGAAAAGAACAAATGTGTTAGGAGGGTAAGAGAATCTCACTGTAACAGAAAATGAATAACTTGTCTTGGGATGTACATGTGTATGTATATATTAGTATACTTTCCACTGGGGTAAAAGGTTATCTTTTTACACGGACTTTCAACATAAAATAGATTATAATACCTTTTTACAAAATTGTGCAATAAATATCATGGCATAGTACAAAGGTTTAGTCAAAATCAAATGGCATCCCAAGCAGCTTTTTCTATGTTTTTCATCATTACGTCTATTCTGTATTTTTTTACTTGTCGCCTTTTTATTGGATGGTTGTGTCTTATTCTGCTTTTTTTCTTGTTTCAATGGTCAAAACTTGAAATTAACAAAATATACATAGATTAATGCGAACCAGACAATCATATTTGTTTCATATTATGGCCTATGTACGGAACTTCTTCAATAACAAGGCTAACTAATTTGTTAGGCATTCAATAAAGTTAGTCGATCATTACTATATTCATAATGACAAATTATGTTATAGAAGTTGTAAAACTTGCTCGCAAAGTGATGAAAAGCAAATGTATTTTTCTTTGCAAAATAAAAAACATTTAACTTTTTGTCATATACAAAATTTTGAAACGTGGCCCCATCATTTTGAAACGTGCCCACTAACTTTTTTTCAAAACTAAAAATGCCCGTTTTTTTCGGGCCTTGAAAAAATGCCCCGTAAGTCTTATAAAATCTTGACAAAATGCCCGTTTGCCTTATTTGGGCCAAAATTGCCTACGTGGCGGTACAGTGGCTGCCACGTCATAAAATAGCTCCGCCACGTCATATTTTCAGCCAATAATAATAAATATATATAAGTAATTATAATAAACATATATATAAATAATAAAGATATATATATATAAATAGTAATAAACATATATATAAATAATAATAATAAACATATATATATATATAAATAATAAAGATATATATGTATATATAAATAGTAATAAACATATATATAAAAATAATAATAATAAACATATATATATATATAAATAATAAAGATATATATATAAATAAAAAGGATATATATATATAAATAGTAATAAACATATATATAAATAATAATAAAAAAATATATAAATAATAATAAACATATATATATAAATAAAACAAATAACAATAAAATTAAAAAAAATTAAAAAAAATTAAAAAATTAAAAACTACCGCACCCCCCCTCCCACCTAACCCCCCCCCCCCCCCCCCCCGCCACCCAAACGACCACGATTGCAGTGGTGGTGGCGTCGATTTGACGCCACCACCACTGCAAATCGCAGCGGTGGTGGCGTCGCCACCACTACCGCGATTTGCAGTGGTGGTGGCGTCAAATCGACGCCACCACCACTGCAATCGTGGTCGCCACCACTGCGATTTGGCAGTGGTGGTGGCGGGGCGCGATTTGGCGGTGGCGGTACGGGGCAATTCGCAGCGGCGGGGGGTGGACCGCGGGGGATGGATTTTTTTTTTATTTTTTTTTTGTTTTTTATTTATTTTATATAATGTTAAAATATTTATTATTTTATAAATTAGTAAAACTAATAATATATGTTGATATTATTATTTATATAATATATGTTTATTATTTATATGTATATATATGTTTATTATTTATATATATGTTTATTATTTATATATATGTTTATTATTTATGTAAAACTAATAATATATGTTGATATAATTATATATATATATATGTTTATTATTTATATATATATATATATATATTTTGGGGGGCAAAGTACAATTTATTTTGGGGTGCAAATATAATATTTAAAGTTACAAGGGTTTTGGGGTGCAAATACAACTTGTTGACGTGGCAGCCACTGTACCGCCACGTCGACATTTTTAGCCCGATTAAGGCAAACGGGCATTTTCTCAAGATTTTATAAGACTTACGGGGCATTTTTGCAAGGCCCGAAAAAAACGGGCATTTTTAGTTTTGAAAAAAAGTTAGCGGGCAGTTTTAATATTTCGTCCTTCAATAAAGTTAGTCGATCATTACTATATTCATAATGACAAATTATGTTATAGAAGTTGTAAAACTTGCTCGCAAAGTGATGAAAAGCAAATGTATTTTTCTTTGCAAAATAAAAAACATTTAACTTTTTGTCATATACAAAATTTTGAAACGTGGCCCCATCATTTAGAAAAGAGAAATATGCCCATTGTTCGTCCGAAAATATTCATCTTGATTCAATTCTAATTCCAATAAAGGACGATTGTTTCCCTTATTGTTGTATCTTTCATGACTTCATTTTGATGTGTGTTTTTTGAAACTAACTTTGATAATATGGTATTAGACAAATTTCTGAAATCTGAGTACTTAGACCACAATGACAATGCGACATTATATTAGAATTTATAATCCACAAGATATTACAATATTAGATAATTGTAACACATACTGTCATAGTTATTAAACCACCACAAAGACTTAAAAACATTTTTCAACACTCAAGCTAGTTCACAGAGCCACATTTCTTCCTAATTTGTCCATCTTTACCAGTAATCACACCAACTTTACTAAGCTTCATCATCGAGGTCGCAAAATCTTTAGGGAAAAGATTTGGATCCGAGCTATAGTCCTTTACCATCGCAGCCGTCTTGGGATCACCTATCAATGCTTGATCGGACTCGAGTAGGCCCGTGTTGTTAATAATGTTCTTGTAATACATGTGATCGAATTTAAGGATGCTTTGGTAGTCTAAAGGAGCTAATTTGCTGTTCGACGATTTGTCATCGGGACAGGTACTCCGCAAGTTGCTGATCATAGTCGAGTCGAGGGAAGGGTCTGGCTTGCCCGAGCCTTTGAAGTTGAAGAGCCTCCTCTTGAATGTAATGCATTGAGCAAAACCAATAGTGTGAGCTCCTATACATGTCAAAAGTTTGTTAATTAGAGTGGTGTTTTTTCTAATTTGATTAAAACCTCAATGGTATAAATGTAATTATTCTAGAAAAATAAGAAGTACCTGATAACACTACCATGTCTTTCACATCAAGACCTTTTGACACAAATTTGGCTGTTATGTTGTCAAGTGGTTCAAAAGGTGAAGGCAATTGTTCATTTGCTGATTTCTCACTTGCTACTAATCCATCCAACCTGCCTAATGAAACAGGCCAAAATGGTCCTCCTGACTATACAGAACAAGAAAATTAACATAAGAATAATACTTAAGTGACATAATTCAATCATTGAAATCAAATTTAACATAACGGGAGGATTTTCATGTATAGTATACCATTACAACAGCTTCTCTAGCTGCAAGGGTCAGTATGTCGACGCATGATACGATGGAGGGGCAATATTTTTCGACGTCTGCTTTTATACTGTCGATGACTTCGTATCCACGAGCCGAGTTGCGGTTAGGGAAAGCATTTTTCTCCCCCTTGAAGTCCTGCGTGTCATCAAGAAGAACAGAGCCTTCACATCCCTAAGCATAAAGGAAAAAAATCCATCAAAATCGAGCAATATAAATCATTAAATTTGCAATAATGACAAGATTATTACTTGAAATTCAATAAATATAATCCTAGGATATTTGTCTGAGCTTATATCCATTATGTAACAAATTATTAACATGAAATTTTTGTTTCTTTAAAATCTTGAAATCATAGCATGAGAAATTGAAAGGTTTAGGGCCTAATTGTAAACCTTCTTAAGTTATATATATATATATATATATATATATATAGCTCTAATATTGACATGCACATGCACATTTGTAATCTATTTAAAATTAATGAGAGTCATGACAAGACAAGGACTGAATCTTGGTAAAACTATAGCTTAGGGTTGAAATAATGTCCGACTTAACTTCCCATATTTCTTGATTATATGATAAGCTTAATAAGAAACAAGTAAATTGCATAAGTAAGATTCGGGGCAAAGGAGAAGTATTTTTACGTCTACAAAACAGTCGTGGAAATGTAGGCGGAGGAGGGAGGCTGCAATTCTAGAGTCATTCTTGAACGCCCCCCAAACGCCCCACCTGACAATCATGGCCAAATTCGGACATGATTTGTCGTAAAAGTTGTAACTAAGTGGACCATCTGTCTTGTCGTAATAAGAGGCATCGTATGCCGCGGTCAAGTGTGGATAGTAGAAAAGTATGCACAAGATAGTAGCAGAAAATAAGGTTCTATGATTCATAGCTTGAGAATGTTAGATTTTGGTAGAAGAGTTGTTCAAATTTTAGATAATTAGAGCTGGGACTTGTGCTACATTTTATAGCAAGAACATGGGATTATTGAAGATAATTAATTGGTGGGATTTCAGAGTGGTATTTCCACTACATAATTCATGGCGGCTTAATGACCTAATTTTGCTCTTAAACAAATTCATGCGCAACATCTAAAATAAGGAAAACAAATATATATTAATTGAATGCATCCACTTAATATTTTTTTAATCATTTATACAAGTTCAGAATTTCTACATACGATGTTTTTCGAACTTAATGTTGTTAATGTGAGACTTGTAAAAATATTTAATACAACAAGTGTAGTGGTACATTGCCATCATCAAGCAATTACGCTAATGCCCTATATTTGTATTGAACTATATAAGCACGTGCATGCAAGTAACCTTAATCTGGAGATTTTATGCTATGTAATCTCATTCAAGTCAACTATAAGTGGAGATATAATACATTTTGAATATGCTGCTATATAAGAGTGGAGCTACACGTGTCAGAAAAATATTGAGTTAATATCATTATCTTAACGAGAAAAAGTTGTGCTTTATGACAATGCATATGTCGCAAGAACATATTGACAAAGATTGCACCACCGCATTTTTGTTACCATCACTTACTCTTGAGTGCCTAACTAGGATTTAAAGTACATAAACTTTATGGGAAAATTTAAACGAGCCTCGTTGTACACAACGTGCACCTATCGTTTAAAAAGTTGTAATTCTGGTGCTTGACCTATTACATATGAATTTTTTTTTTTTGATAAACATATGAAAATTTTCTTGGTAAAAATTTTACGACGGAATTTTTGGCCAAAAGTTTGTTTTTGCATAAACATTATGAAATTGTTTGGATCATGATTGATACTTCTTCGCACAATGTTAAGCTGATGTCACTTTCACACTGATCACCTTTCACAATGTTAAGCTGGTGTTGACTTAACATTATGAACAATTTAATCTTCTTGACAGAGAATATACATCGGGAGTTATAAGAATACAAGAAGATATTTTTCAGAAGAATATAAGAGTTTATAATCTTCCTAGCCTTAGACGAAATAATCACTATAAATATAATTTTAACAAAACCATTCTCACAACTCTCAAGCTCGCACTCTCAAGTTGATCGAACTCAATCGAGTAAACAAAGAACAACTCCTTAACTCTATAAACTAGACTTAACTCGTTATTCTCAAACCTCGAGAAAGCAAGGCAAACCTAAACAACAATTGATCTAACCACTCAGATTCTTTTAGCTCTATGGTCTTATATCTTGTCTTGATGAACTTCATCCCTTTATACAGTAGTTGAAAGTGCAAGTGCCGCAGTGAAATGTTGGTCCAACATTCTGGTAACTTGTGGTCGCATAACATTGAACTTAACACACTGCATTATCCGAGTATTTTTAAGTGCTATATTTTATTTTGCCTTTATTTATAAACTTATCTAATTCCACAAATTGTAGTTATCTGTGATGTATTTCAGGATATCAATGAACCTATGTTTCGTGTGGATCAAAGCGTTGGAGAAATTTGGAATTGAGTCCAAATATATGTGCAAAGTGTGTGAATTGTAATTGCTTATTGAGAAGCGATTTTATTTGTTAAATAAAATTCAAGATTAAATAAAATTATGAATTTTAAATAAAAATGCACACTTATTGTATTACTTGAATGAGGTCAAAATAATTTGATGACATTCAAATGTTTTGAATGACAAGTTTAATATACCCCCTTTAATGTTTGTGGTTACATTTTATCATCTAATCCTGACTCGTCTAATCCACTCCAAGGATTTTATCATCAGTTGCTGAGAGGTAGTTTTAATTATTTTGTTGCGTTTCAATTTATATCTATGCATGTTATATGAAAGTATTTCTTCTATGAATTGTTGATACGTGTTTTGGAGATTATTCTATTATTTATTACGTTTACGTGCACGCACGATAACCAATAATCTTAAGATCAATTTCTATTTACGTATTTTTTTGTGTTGCACGTTTAGTTGGCTAGATTAATTTTCCAGAATCTGTTTATAAGACACGTGTTGTTAATCTACTTCTTTGCTGTAAGGTTTCTTAGATTATGCTTTAATTCGCAAGATTTCCAACAACTTTGGAGTGTTATTTGTTTATATTTGCATTTAGTTTCGAGATTAATTAGAAGTTAAAAAAAAAAAATATATAACTTCTGCTGTAAGTGGGATTCGAACCTGCTCCCTTTCCTTAGCATGTTTGTTTTCAGTACCATTTGACCTGTATTAATTCTTGCTATTGAATGAGATCGGTTACATATATATAACATAAATTCAGCTGCTAGATTAAAAATAATCTGTTAAAAGACGTTACAATCCGGATTCGAACCTGCGACCTCAGGATCAATTACTCTAGTCCTTACCGTTAAACCAACATTCAATTCTGTTTAATGCATGCGTAAATGTTTACTTGACTATAGTGCTGCAGTTAATTATTTAGTATTAAATCTTTAACTCCCATGCTATATATATGATATTGCTTTTGCATGCTTATGTGACTAAATTAAATTGTGAAAAATTATTAAAAGCTTTAAGCTTTTAGAGAGAGAGAGAAAAAAAAAAGAATTAGTCGATTATATGCTTGTGATATTGCACGTGAGCCATTGAATTTTGAGAAGAAATTGCAAAGTGACTCGTGAAAAGTCCATAATTGCACGTGGATCAATAAAAAGAATTTCAAAATAATTCCAAGTATTGAGACTTGTGAATTCGAAGGAAATTCAAAGTGAGAATATCTATACAGACGGTTCTGTCGCATAAAGGTGGAGTGTAAGCGGACTTGTCCCTCCACTGGCCTAGGAACCTAATATTCTGTCGCAGAAAGGTGGACTTTAAAGAGGTTTCGTCCCTCCACCGGCCTGGGAATATCTGTATAAATATTTGAGTTGAGAATTCTCAGCGATACTAATCGAAATAATTGTGAGAATTATTTAGTAATGGCGGCTGAAAATTCAAATAACAACTCGAACGGATGGTGGGTAGACACTGGGGCTACTCGACACATCTGCACCAATAGGTGGATGTTTAAGACCTATAAACCAGTAGAGAATGAGCAAGGTTATAAGAGGAACTCTGTTGTCTCGAAGGTTGAGGGCGAAGGCACGGTTGTGGTGAAGATGACCTCGGGGAAAGAGTTGACCCTGAAAGAGGTGCTTCATGTTCCAGAGATTCACAGGAATCTAATATCTGGTACAGTGCTAAACAAGAAAGGGTTCACACTTGTCTTTGAGTCAGACGAGGTCATCCTATCTAAGGGTGGAACCTTTGTGGGCAAAGGTTATTTGTCGGACAATCTGTTTAAGATGTCTGTAACAACAATAACGCCTAAAGCTAAAATTAAGACTAGCAATGAGGCTAGCACGTCCGTTGATGTAGTAACTGTGAGAGATTACTCGTGTGCCTCATTATGGCATGGTAGATTAGGTCATGTGAACTTTAAATCTTTACAAAGATTAAGTTCACTAAACTTAATACCAAAATTTAACATCAACCATAAGCACAAGTGCGAGACTTGTGTCGCAGCGAAAATGGCAAAGTCCTCATTCCACTCTATTGAGCGAAGCTCTGAACCACTGAGTTTGATCCATACTGATGTATGTGATCTTAAGTACGTACAATCTAGAGGCGGTAAAAGTTATTTTATAACGTTTATCGATGATTGTACAAGATATTGCTATGTCTACATAATGAGAAGTAAAGATGAAGCAATAAACATGTTCATTCACTATAAGAATGAAGTTGAGAACCAACTCGGAAAGAAGATCAAGAATCTTTGAAGTGACCGAGGAGGCAAATATGAGTCGCCATTTGCACAACTTTGTGCAGAAAGTGGGACCATTCATCAAACTACAGCGCCATATTCTCCCGAGCAAAATGGTATTGCAGAAAGGAAGAATAGAACGTTGAAGGAGATGATGAATGCGATGCTCATAAGTTCTGGTCTACCTCAGAACATGTGGGGGGAAGCTTTGCTCTCCGCCAACCATGTGCTCAATCGCTTACCGCACAAAAGGTTGGAAAAAATGCCTTATGAATTGTGGAAAGGACGCGTGCCTTGCTACAAGTTCTTAAAGGTTTGGGGCTGTCTAACAAAGGTCCCAATTCCTCCTCCTAAAAGGACTAGGATAGGACCTAAGACAGTTGACTGTGTATTCATTGGATATGCGCATGATAGTAGCGCCTATCGGTTTTTGGTACACAAGTCAGATAACCCTGAGATGAGTGTGAATACTATCATTGAGGCTCGAGACGCTTCATTCTTCGAGGAGATATTTCCCCACAAAACTCGATTCATTGAGGAAACGAAAAGAAATGTGGGGGTGAGAGAATCTCAAGAAGATGAAGAAGAACAAAGTCCGAGAAGAAGTAAAAGAGCTAGAAAAGAGAAATCTTTTGGCTCAGATTTCCTAACATTCATGTTAGAAAATGATCCGACTACTTTCAAGGAAGCAATGTCCTCTTCGGACTCGATTCTTTGGAAAGAAGCGGTAAACAATGAGATAGATTCTGTCTTACAAAACCACACGTGGGGAGCTAGTGGATCTTCCTCCGGGAAATAAACCACTAGGACACAAGTGGGTCTTCACGAAGAAGATGAAAACTGATGGTACCATTGACAAGTACAAGGCGAGACTTGTAGTCAAGGGGTATAGACAAACAAAAGGTGTTGATTATTTCGACACTTATGCTCCTGTTTCTAGTAAAACGTCAATTCATTTAATCATTGCTCTCGCGGCTTTGTTTAATCTTGAGATCCATCAAATGGATGTGAAAACGGCGTTCTTAAATGGAGACTTAGAAGAGGAGATTTACATGGAACAACCCGAAGGGTTCGTGGTTCCAGGTAAAGAGAAAAAAGTGTGCAAACTTGTCAAATCCTTATATGGGTTAAAACAAGCAACTAAACAATGGCACGCAAGATTTGATAGCGTTATGCTTTTAAATGGATTTCGTATAAATCAGAGTGACAAATGTGTTTACGTGAAAGGAGAGGAAAAGGACTATGTTATAGTCTGTCTCTACGTAGATGACATGATCATTGTCGGTAATAATAATAACATTAATATTACCAAGAAGATGTTGTCACGAAACTTTGACATGAAAGACTTAGGTCTTGCAGATGTCATACTTGGGATGAAAATCACCAAGACACCAGATGGCTATGCACTGTCCCAGGGTCATTACGTCAAGAAAATTCTTGACAAGTTTGACAAGGGAAGCGATGCTATTGCGAGAACACCAATAGAAGTGGGGTGTAATTTGCACAAAAACTATGGAGATAGTGTGCGTCAGTTAGAATATTCAAGGATCATAGGCAGTCTCATGTACCCCATGAACTGTACTAGACCTGATATTGCGAACTCGGTGAATAGACTGAGTAGGTATACAATCAATCCCAATACTGAGCACTGGAAAGCGATAGTTAGAGTACTTAGATATCTAAGATACACTGCTAACTATGGATTGCATTATACCGGACATCCAGCGGTCATAGAGGGCTATTCGGATGCAAACTGGATTGCAGACTCCAAGAATATAAGATCTACGAGTGGATACATATTCATAATTAGAGGTGCATCGATTTCTTGGAAATCGTGCAAGCAGACGTGCATTGCAAGATCAACTATGGAATCTGAGTTCATAGCGTTGGATCTTGCAACTGACGAGGCTGACTGGCTTCAGAGCTTCCTTCAAGATATTCCGATGTGGCCAAAGCCAGTGGCTCCTATTAGCGTGCACTGTGATAGTCAGGAAGCTATAGGTAGAACACAAAGCAATGTGTACAATGGGAAGTCTCGACACATACGTCGAAGACATAAGAGTGTACGACAGTTGTTGAAAACTGGCGTAATTTCCTTAGACTTTGTGAGGTCTAAAGAAAATATTGCAGACCCATTGACGAAAGGTCTAGCAAGAGACCAAGTAGAAATTTCATCGAGGGGAATGGGATTGAAGCCCACGAAAATGACCTCCAATCACGATGGCATCCCTACCTGAATTGTAAACCCCAATTTGCAGGTTCAAAGGGACAACCAAATTTTGAGAGGTGAGGTCGAACAAAGCACTCGGGAAATTGAGTTCCCAACCCATTTCTATGATGAGAGAGTGATAGACCTGTACAGTGAAGGAGAACTTGAGGTTCTAATGATCCTTATGGCTTGTGACACGAGCGGGGTATTACAGGATACCCTTAATGTGAGATCACCCATGTCGAATGTGAAGGGGCCGCTTCGTTGAGATGAGTTAAAGGGCTAAATCTCTAGAGCGTTCGATGAATTTTGCCAAGGCAAGTCCAGGGCCGAAATGGACAACAACGAAAGGACGAAAAGTAATACTGGAATGAATTTTACGACGGGATTTTTGGCCAAAAGTTTGTTTTTGCATAAACATTATGAAATTGTTTGGATCATGATTGATACTTCTTCGCACAATGTTAAGCTGATGTCGCTTTCACACTGATCACCTTTCACAATGTTAAGCTGGTGTTGACTTAACATTATGAACAATTTAATCTTCTTGACAGAGAATATACATCGGGAGTTATAAGAATACAAGAAGATATTTTTCAGAAGAATATAAGAGTTTATAACCTTCCTAGCCTTAGACGAAATAATCACTATAAATATAATTTTAACAAAACCTTTCTCACAACTCTCAAGCTCGCACTCTCAAGTTGATCGAACTCAATCGAGTAAACAAAGAACAACTCCTTAACTCTATAAACTAGACTTAACTCGTTATTCTCAAACCTCGAGAAAGCAAGGCAAACCTAAACAACAATTGATCTAACCACTCGGATTCTTTTAGCTCTATGGTCTTATATCTTGTCTTGATGAACTTCATCCCTTTATACAGTAGTTGAAAGTGCAAGTGCCGCAGTGAAATGTTGGTCCAACATTCTGGTAACTTGTGTTCGCATAACATTGAACCTAACACACTGCATTATCCGAGTATTTTTAAGTGCTATATTTTATTTTGCCTTTATTTATAAACTTATCGAATTCCACAAATTGTAGTTATCTGTGATGTATTTCAGGATATCAAGGAACCTATGTTTCGTGTGGATCAAAGTGTTGGAGAAATTTGGAATTGAGTCCAAATATATGTGCAAAGTGTGTGAATTGTAATTGCTTATTGAGAAGCAATTTTATTTGTTAAATAAAATTCAAGATTAAATAAAATTATGAATTTTAAATAAAAATGCACACTTATTGTATTACTTGAATGAGGTCAAAATAATTTGATGACATTCAAATGTTTTGAATGACAAGTTTAATACACCCCCTTTAATGTTTGTGGTTGTTACATTTTTTTCCACCTATAAAAGGAGGCCTCCACTCTTGTGTAAATCATACAACAAGCATACAAAACAAAGCATTATTTTTGCATAACATAGCATACATAATGTTTTTAGTTCCGCAAGTATTACGAAGTCCGATAGAGGAATAGTTCTTAGCTTCAAGAATATTCCACCGCGACGGACGTTGTACCTTGGGAGGTCGTTTCCATCGAGGGTTCGAAGCTGAACCGACAAATTGATCTTAAGGGGAGGAGGTCTCACTTCCAAGTCGTCCAATTCTCTCGAAGAAATTTTCTGACTCGTCTAATCCACTCCAAGGATTTTATCATCAGTTGCTGAGAGGTAGTTTTAATTATTTTGTTGCGTTTCAATTTATATCTATGCATGTTATATGAAAGTATTTCTTCTATGAATTGTTGATACGTGTTTTGGAGATTATTCTATTATTTATTACGCTTACGTGCACGCACGATAACCAACACAAAGCTTAAATGGAGAAGATTAAGAAAGAATCAGAAGTTCTCTTGAAGATAAACATCAAAGAAGATTTCGAGATTATCCATGCAATCAGAGAATAATCAAGTCGTGTCGATCACATCCACGAGAAGGGACTAACAAACTCTATAAGAAGATGTGTTCGACATTAAGCTAAACAACGAGACTAGAGTATAGGATCTGAGAGATTAGAAACATTCTTGTCATAGTTGTCTAGTCTTGTTTTTTCTGAGTTTTATCTAACAAATCTATAAACTCAATAGCATGTGGAGAGTTAGTGTTAGGATTGAGTTCCTTACTCAACTGTATTTTGTAAGATCATTAAAGTCATATTTAGTGATTATTTGGCTGTAAGGATAGGCAGGTTATATTCATATAACCTGCTTAAAATTCATTCTCGGTGTTTCTTTCATTCCGCTGCATTTTACTCTTTCGTGAATGTTGGGACAACATCAAATACAATCGGTGTTGGCACAACATTTCAATTCAACACAGCGTGTGAATTAAAAAAAGTACCAATTCCGATTCATACATTTACAATTAGCGTCAGAGCCAAGCACCTAATTTATTGGTGTTTGGATTTGGTACTAAGTCTTGAATAATGCAAACCCCAACAAAAACAACAAGCTACCAGTGCTGGATGGGACCAACTATGCCTACTGGAAGATCAGACTCAGATAATACATCAAATCCTTAGACCAACGGGCATGGAAATCAATCATTGATGGTTACACTCCACCAATGACGGCTAGAGACAACGGCAATGATGTCCACCTGAAGCCTGAAGATGATTGGACTCCAGCAGAAGTCAATGAAGCTGCCTTCAATGAGAAAACACTCAATGCCATCTTTAGTTGGATTGATCCACACATGTTCAGGTTGATATAGCTTTTCACAACTGCAAAGCAAGGCTGGACGTTTCTTCAAACCTACTGTGAGGGAGATGTAAGTGTTAAGGAATCTAGACTCCAAATTGCTTTACAAAAATTTGAGAATATTAGGATGGGTGATGATGAGACTGTCACCTCTTATTTTGAGAAACTTATGGACAATTCAAATGACTGTCAAAGTTTAGGTGATCCATTAACTAATAAACAACTTGTTTATAAAGCTATGAGAACATTGTCTCCTAAGAACACTGTTTCCTAAGTTTGAAGTTAAAAAAATAGCTATGCAAGAGGCTAGACACATGTCCACACTTAACTTTCATACTCTCTTAAATGTCTTACAAGAGTTTGAAATGATTCTGGAGCCTACTAAAAAACAGAGAGGACTTGCTCTTATAGCCACTGAAGAGGAAGTAGATGATGAAACTGAAAAAAGTGCATACTTAGGTTCTGTTGTTAGAAAGTTCAATAAGCTTTCCTTGAATGATAGAGTCAGAAAAGAAAGAATATGCTTGTTAATCTGAGAAAGCGTTTTCCTGGTAAAATGGTAAAGTATACGTTCAAAAAGTCCTCTGATAGTGAGACTAAGAAAATGAAAGAAATCCAATGCTATGGATGCAAAGGTTTTGGTCACTTGGCTTATAAATGTGCTAATACTTTGAGAATTAAAGGTAACTCTAACTGGGTGTGCATAGCTCATATTGATGATGAGACAGGTTTGGAGGAAATGCTAGATGAATAGGAATATAATGAAATACACACAGCAACATTGTCTGCTCAGGTGAACTGGACATAATGTCAAGACAACATTGTGACTGACAGATATGCGCTCAACACTCAGACATATGTAGAAGAACAAAAAGAATACTTTGATAGCTGGGAGGATGAAGACTCTATATCTAATTCTCGATGTCTCATTACTGATATAAATGTATCTGAGGAACATTCTAACTTTGTTTGTTTTCGGTGGCTCTCTAGATGAATGAAGAGTGTTTCTTTGAAGGAGAAATGGATCAAGGTGAAATTATTGATGAACTGAAGGTTGTCTAAGAAGAACTGCTAGATGAAGTAAAGAAGATTATCATAAGGGAAAAGGAGCTCATAAGAGAAAATGGCTTCTTAATTGAGACTGTGACTGAATTGGAAGAGAACCTCACCAGAAATGAATGCCAACTGGAAAAGATGCTAATAAAGCTTGAAGAAGCTGAAAGAACAATTGCCAAATGGAACTCAGGACAAGTAAGCTGGATGAAGTTCTTAGTGGTGGCAATGAAGGTACTACATGTTTAGGATACCAAGAATGGTCAAGTAAGTCTGATACTATTATTTCTGGTTTTGTAAAAGCCGCGTTTGGTAAAACTGATGGTAATTCTCATAAAACTAAGAAAATGACTTATATTTACCAATATTGCCATCAACCTGGTCATTTGAAATCGTACTGCTATAAGTACAAAAAGTTTTGTAAGAAATACAAGTATGAAATAGTGATGTTACGTCAGATGTTAGGTCAACTTTGCAGACCTCTGATGTTGGCTTAACATTCAGAAACAACACCAGTGAACAGAATAACAGTTTTGAAAAGTTGAATGTGGTCTCCTAAAATTAAGATTAATAGTAATGCTGTTTTCTCTGCTACTCATACTCTTACTTGTGATTGGTATTTTGACAGTGGTTTTTCTAGACATATGACATGTACCAAGACTAATCTCATGGACTTTGTGCCCTTAACTACTGGTATTGTTACATATGGTGGAGGCAGTAAAGAAAAAATAATAGGAAAGAGGGTTCTAAATCTCGCCTCTATTTGCCCCAACCTTGCATCAGTCTTCGCCATATAGTTATACAACGTTTTCTCAAGATTTTCCTTTTTCCCTACTGGTTGAAATCCCCCTGGTTTCTAAAAACGTCATTGCTATTGCTGATTTTGCTGACCACCCAAGAAAAATAGGTTGATTTCTTGTCACTGGATTGTAATTGTTTGAGTACAGATTGTTTTTTCTCGAGTAGTTACTAGCATAGTTAACTTTTTCATGCATGGCTGCATTTACTCATTTGCATTCGTTAGTTGGGTGACTTCCTCCACCATTGTTGCATACTATGATTGGTGAATTTACATTCATATGCTTCAATTTGGTGTTAATGGTGTCCACTTGTGCAGAAAGTTGAGTGATAGTGTCGATCTCGTGAAACCTCATTGTTCTCTTGCTTGGACTTCGGTCTATATTCCACTTTGAAATGGTCTATGCAATTGTCTCTAACAACGTAAATGCATCCTCCTCGGTCCTTTGCATGAACCCCCCCTCTTAGCTAACATCTGGTGTGTTTTTTGCACACGGTGTTCAACCCGTAGTAAAATTGTTATAGTACCTCATTTGTGAAGTTGTGTTGTGGGCACCGATTTGTCATGTCTTTGAATCGTTCCCATTCCTCAGATAATGACTCCGCATCCATTTGTCAAAAACTAACTATCTCACTTCTCATCTTTTCTCTTTTTGGTGGTGGGCAAAATAGTTGTAAGGATGTTGTTGTTTGGTAGTTCATTCAGCCACCTCTTAGCTACTCTATTCAAAGAAAATGGAAATAACTTCAACTTTGCAGAATCAGATCTGAGTTTAAAGACTTTACACGTCCCAATAAAGTCATTGAGATGTGTCATTGGATCTTCAGTAAGTCCTCCCCCGAATTGACTATGGCCGATCATAGAGAATATAGATAACTTGATTGGTTCATGGTCTTCAGTTATAACAATACACGATTAGTGCCTTCAAGCGTTGGTGAGACTTCTTGTCTTGTAGGTCGAATGAAATATCCTCCTCCCAAAGGTTGATCATTGTTTCTTTCAGTCTGCTACCCTTGTGGTGTTCCTACTGGTGGAGTTCCTTCATTTTCAGCGTTCGACATACTTCATGTTTCTTTTTGGTTACGTCTGCAGGTTCTCTCTATCTCAGGATCAAATAGTAGTGGTGTCACAATGTCTCTTTGTGTTATGTACTGCTGCACCTGAAATAATAATGCAGAAGTGAGTGTTTCTCACAGAACAAATATATTAGTAATCGCTAACAAATATACCGTTACTCCCCAAAAACGGCACCAAAAACTTGATGGGGGTGTTTATTAGGTGTAAATATAATAGGATAATTTTAGCACATAAGTATTACAGCTAAGTCACACGATATCGCAAGTGTACGAATCAAGTAATAACCAAATGGAAAGTAAGATTACTGGCCAAGTATTGAATCCTAAGAGAGTAAATATTTGTAATTTAGTGATTATATTGTTGAACACTCAATGAATCTTTTTTCTTTTCTTTTTGGTTTTATTGTTGAAGAATTAGACTAAGACTAGAAACTATTACTTAACTAACTAACTACTACGTAGATGTCTAAACTAGAATGCTTGAGTGAAACCCTAAACTAGATTGCTTGAGTGAAACTAACGAACTAGAGATTGTGCTTGGAGATGTTTCTAAAGAAGTAAAACTAAGCTAACTAACTAACGAGAATGGGATTGAATTGATTGATTGCTATCTAAGGTTGTAAATCAGATTTGGTAAAAGGTATCTAAGAGATGAATTTCATTGATGTCGGATGCATTTATTTCATAGACAAAATACCAATGAATCCTATGCAAGACTCTATTTATTGATGGATGTTTTGTTTCCATGTTGACGTAGAAAATTAACCACCTTTCGATGTACTAAAGAACCCTCCAATTCTTAATAATGCCAGTCCTTTAAGCACTTTTTCCTCTTCAGAAGTTCACTATGTCATATGATCCATGCAGTGTTTTAGAAGTGAATTAGAGTTACCAACTACGATATAGATTCCATGAAAAACGTTAATGATCGATGGTCTAAATATTTATATGCCTGATCTACTATGCTAGTGTTGCATTAACAATAACCTATGCATAATTCAATGTAATACAAGGTTATTAAATGCCACTACTTTGCTGTCAGAGAAACACGTGCATCAAATAAACCAAGTAGCATAAGCAATAAATAATATAAAAAAACAAATTCATCAATAAACATAATCAAAACATAAGTTCAAGGTGCTTCCATATGAGACCAGCTACATCTTCCCTCAGATACTATGAGTATTAGCTACTCATAGTTATGTTCAAATCACAACAATTCATCATAGATTACTCAAGTAAGAAAAAGAAAATATTAAACTCCCAACTTCCTTGTTTCTTTTCTCTACTTTGATTGATGATTCCTTCAGTTCACCTTTCTCTTTCAACTATGACTGTGGCGCAATGAACGATAGTATTTCTACTCTTCTCTAATCCTAGAATGCTTTCTAGCTCTCTTTAGTGGTGTTCTTTTGCTCTGAGAATCTGTATCGTAGCGGCTGTACGTAGCCTCATTTTTATAGTTTTTCTTTAACCCAGGCTTTATTTTAGGGTTTCAGGTGCCGACACAAATTGCTTGCCAGGCGCGCGACGGGCAGCTGATCACGCGACTGCCTGTCTCCTCAGCTTCCTTGCGCGATCTCCTTCGTGCTCACCCTACATTCTGTTTTGTGCTTTCTTTAATAACGCGGTTGGTAGCGTCGTAGATCCATTCACCTTTGTTACTAAAAGGTGATGAAATCCTCCAAATAAGCATCGTTTTGCTCCGACTCGACTCAAACTGCAAAAACAATGAAATGACACTAAAACAAGTAACATTACCACAAAGATTGTACACAATTCTAAGAAATCAGGTACTTAATTCATTATAATTCTTCTCTTATCACCCACCCAAGTGGTTCAAAAGAAGAAGAAGAAGAAGAATAAAAGAAAGAAGACAAAGAAAAAGGCACCTACTGTTGCACCAGTAAAATTGTAGAGAAAGTTTGGGGTAGAGAAATCTACCAAACCACTTACCCGCCTTGTTGCTTGCAACTCTGTTTTTCAACATTCTTCTAACTCTAACTCATGGTTTTTTGATAGTGGTTGCTCCATGAACATGACAACAGACAGGATCATCCTAAGAGATTTCATGGATGAACGCAAGGGGGATGTCTTTTTTGGGGATGGTAACCGTGGGAAAATCCTTGGAAGAGGAACACTAAATGTGAAAGGATTTCCTAAACTTTGAGATGTCTTTTATGTAGATGGATTGCATGCTAACTTAATAAGTATAAGTCAATTAGGTGATGATGACCTGTTTGTAAGATTTACTAAAGATTAGAGAGAAATTATTGATCAAAATGAGAATTGTGTTTTGCAAGGCCTTAGAATCATAGAAAACTGCTACACTCTATCTAAATGTAACTCTGTTATGAGATCCCTCACTTGCAACTTTAGTGTTGACAATCCCGTAGATCTATGGTACCAAAGGATGATACATGTCAATTTCAAGACACTTGCCAACTTACACAACATCAAAGTTGTGAAAGGTTTACCCAAAATTGGTCCTAAGCCTATAGGAAAGTGTGGATCATTTCTGGAAGGAAAGCAGAAGAAGACTAGTCATGCCTTGTTGTAACATACCCCTTCTGAAAGGATCCATGAACTTCTTCTTATGAATCTAGTCGGCTAATTCAAAAGTAAAGAATTTATGGTATGTGTTTATGACTTCTAACATTTTACCAGGGTTGAAATTCTCAGAAAGAAAAATGAATCTTTTGTTTTTTTCGAAAACTTGTGTAACATTGTTACAACATAGAAAGATTTAAAAGTCAAAAGAATCCAAAGTGACCATGGTAAGGAGTTTGAAAATTCCAATTTAATACATTTTGCAATGATAAAGAAATATTTCATGAGTTCTCAGCACCTATTACTCCACAACAGAATGGAGTGGTTAAGCGTAAGAACATGACTATTGTTGAAATAGCTCGGGTTATGCTGAATTCAAAAAGGGTGGCTCTACGTTTTTGGGGAGAAGCAGTAAATACTGCATCCTACCTCATAAACCAAGCATACTTACGTCTAAGTATAAACATGACTGCCTATGAGGTATGGAAATATCCAAGGGTACATCATTTACACATCTTTGGATGTGCTTGTTATGTTTTAAATGATCGAGATCAAAGAGGTAAATTTCGATCGAAATCTGATCTGGGTATATTTGTTGGTTACTCTCGCAACAGTCACTCGCGCACTCAGACGGTTGTTGAATCCTATAATATTGAATTTGATGATTACTAGGACTTTGCATCTGCATCTACCGAAGTTGAGATCACTGAAATGATTGAATCAATTAATGATGGAAAAGATTCAAACGAGGAGGAACTTAGGGAAATTGAAACTTCCTCCGATGTTGCAACTGCAACAACCCTACATATAGAGGTTTAGAAGTGCAATCTGGTCCAAGTCACATGGAAGCACCGCCTCATATCAAGAAGAATCATCCACCAAAATCTGTAATAGGCACAATGGACGAAGGTATACGAACTCGAAATCTCCCTCGAAAGAGGTATAACCAAATGGTTTGATTTGTCAGCTATACCTCCAAAATCAAGCCAACAAATATCAAGGAAGCATTGCTAGAAGAAGCATTGATTGAAGCCATGCAAGAAGAGCTGAACCAGTTTCAAAGAAATGATGTCTGGGAACTTGTTCCACCACCGCCGAATTTCAACATCATTGGTACCAAATAGATCTTCAAAAAAAAAGACTGATGAACTTGGGAACGTTGTGAGGAATAAAGTAAGGCCAGTGGCTCAAGGCTACACTTAAGTGGAAGGCGTGGACTACGATGACACATTTGCTCCAGTTGCAACTAATGCTTGCTGTTGTATATGTCTTACGATTCAGATATCTTCAAATGGTTTCCTAAATGTCGAATTTTTCGTAGAGTAGCCTAATGGGGTTGCTGACCCACATTTTCTGTCACATGTTTTAAGATTAAAAAGAGCCTTGTATGGTCTCAAACAGGTACCTCGTGTCTGGTACGAACGACTTACCATTCATCTCCTTGATAAAGGATACTCTAGAGGGAGCGTTGATTGTATTTTTTTTTTAACATTTTGGTACTCATATTCTGATTGCACAAATCTATGTACATGACATAGTGTTTGGTTCTACCTATGATAGCGAGTTGTAACAATTTTTTTCAGTTATGAAAAATGAATTTGAAATGAGTATGGTTGGAGAACTACTTTATTTTCTTGGTTTACAGGTCAAACAAAATAGTACTGAAATCTTCATCTCTCAAGCTAAGTATGCAAATAATCTTTTTAAAAGATTTGGCCTTGATCCTGCTCAACCAATCAAGACTCCCATGAGATCAACCGACCAACTTAGCAAAGACGACAGTTGCAACTCAGTTGTTCCAAGTCTGTACAGAAGCATGATTTGAAACTTGCTCTACCTCACTGCAAGTCGACCCGACATTTACTTTAGTGTTGACGTGTGTGCATGCTATCAAGCATGTCCCAAGGAATCAAATCTCAAGGCTATCAAAAGAATCATTAGATATATTTCTGGTACAACAAATTTTGGTCTCAGTTACAACTTTAATGAGAATGCATCTCTTATAGGTTATAGCGATGCAGATTGGGCTGGTTGTACTAATGACGAAAGAGCACCGCAGGAGGACGCTTTTATCTTGGACCTAAAGTTTCATGGTTTAGTAAGAAACAACACACTGTTACTCTTTCAACAACAGAGGATGAATGTATTGTTGCAGGGAGTTGTTGTACTTAGTTAGTTTGAATGAAACAAATGCTAAAAGACTATGAGATTGACAAAAATGAAATTGTGTTATTTTGTGATGATACTAGTGCTATTAATATATTCAAAAATCTTGTCTAACATTCTCGCACTAAGCACATTGATGTAAGATACCATTATATTTGAGATTTAGTTGAGGACAAAATTGTTGGCTTACATTATGTTTGCACCGAATTTCAACTTGCAGGCATATTTACAAAGGCACTCGACGTTGCACGATTTGAGCACCATCGAAACTCTTTGAAATTTTTTCTGATGTGAGTTGCAATAACGATGTTGTTACAACCAAGGGTGACTTTTCATGCTAATTTTCCAAGTTTTCCTAAGAGATTGTTTGTCCTCAAGTTTTGTTTAGAATCATGTGTGAGCACATCATTGGTTCTGAAGTTTGCTTAATAATAATAAAAAAAAAACCAAAAACAAATATTGACACATCTCCATTTTTCATATTCATGTACATAGTAATCCATTGTCAAAAAACAAGAAATATACCAGACATATAAAAAAATCCATCAACAAAAGTTTTCCTACAGAAGCCAACTCAAAGCTAAACTAGTTTTTACATAACAATCCACGGAGTTTAAATTAGTTAAGAATTTCCAATTGGTCAAGCCTAAATAAGTTATTAACGTACTAATGCCAAACAACATCAAAGTCTGTAATACCAATAAATTGGGATGAGTTGGGTACATATATTCTCCTTCTCCATTTGCTTCCGACGATTTTGGTGTTGTGGTACCACCAAAGCACGAACCTAACACACTTGCTATTTCGAACATTAGAAAGAAACATCCACAAGTAACTAAATTCATCGAACTTACCAAGGTATAATTTTGTAAAGGTACCTTCTATTGTCTTTCTGCCCGTAAATAAATAGCTCGTCTCTTTGTAACAAAGGAAAAATTATTTTATGCATCCGCGTACACAAATCTAATGCAACAAGTCGGAAAAAGCTAGAATATCTCATATGTCGGACAATAACTTCATATTGATATCGTTCATAATTCAATTTCCTCAAACTTATTCTTTTAATCACACCATAACATAGTGTAGATCATCGAAAACCTCTTTACTTGAAAAACAAAATATGTATATATGCTCGCACTTTTCATAAAGTATTACTATAAATATGCGAAATTAATTCAAAGTCTTAGTGACACTAATAGTTTGGTATAGTGGTACTTGTGCTGTGATTTAACTAGTCCGTTAAGTATATATTTTTGGCTATGAAGGGGAGAATTTCGTTGAGGGGAAAAAATATGTAGAACATATATATTTCTTCAAATTGGCAAGTAGGTATTTTTGGAATGCATTAACATGAGTAATAGTTATTTTTAAAATGCATTAATATGAGTTAATTATCGACGAATATGTAAAATTCATCCGTGATCTCTAACCCCAACAAGAAAACTAACATCGTCACCACAAACTACTAAATAATTTTCCCCCGCAGGTCATGATGTGTGTGTCTGCGTGCAGGTCGAGATGGTTTCATGGAGAAGAAAATGGGAGTAGAGAGCCCCTTATTTTTTTTCTTATCTTTTATATTATGAAAACATTTAAATACTTGAAGTTCTAACTAGAATATGTAAATTAGTGAATAAAAATAATCCATAATCAAGCTGTTAATGTAAAAACATGTATATTTATATCCAAAATTCAACGTATGCTATCAGAAACGATTGCAAGCACCATATATATTAGAATTGTACACTCATTCCGTTAGTTGCAATAATGATAATTATACGATGATAAACTAATATTTAAACAAAAACAAATCATTGTTATAAAAAAAAGCTTGACCAGCCTATTAACGGTACAAAGAATTCATATTTCAAATTAAAAGAAAAGTGTCAAAAACAATGTGATACTTAAAAAAAACCAAAAATAAATAAATAAAAATTTTCACCACTCATGATTTTGAGGTTGCCTAGAGAGTATTTCATGTAAACTGTATGTAGTGTTTGCTAGGACAAACAAGAGTCCCACATCAACAAGATAGAGAAATTTATCTGGGTTGAAGACATTTTAATTGGTATGAAGCCTTTTGGATGTTTGACCCAAAAAAATAAAATCATGAAGGCTTGGCCAAAATTAGACAATATCATACCAATATGGAGATTCCAATTCCTAACAACTGGTATCAGAGCCAGGTTTTTCGATCTGTGTGGGTGTCCCAAGAGTGAACGAGAAAAAGGAGGCAAGCTCCGACTTAAGGAGATGATCACAGGTGGTGAGGCGTCGGGTTAAAGGGAGGATCAGAGATCCTTTGTTCAAGGGTTAAATATTTGTTGGGCCAAGAACAATATTCCGGGAGCAAACTGAAGAAGGAGACGAAGTCCTATTCACGTGAGGCGCACGTAGGGACCGTTCGATGGTCCTTTATTTGAGGGGATGATTGTTGGGGCAAACAAGAGTCTCACATCAAAAAGATAGAGAAATTAATCTGGGTTTATAGGATTGGAGATTGGTATGAAGCCTTTAGGGGTGTTGGACCCCAAAACAAACCCATGAGAGCTTGGCCCGAAGTGGACAATATCATGCTAATATCGAGATTACAATTCCTAACAGTGTTTGAAGCGCTGGCCCACTTCTTTTTTTTTTCTCCCCCGGGAGTTATTGTAACTTTGAAAATCAATATTTTACACATAATAAGTTGCCTACTATTTTATGGTAGTAATTTGTTGTCTTATATATGTTATATTGTATGAATGGCCAAGTGATGGATAATTATTATGTAAGTGCATTTTAATCAATTTCAATGATCAAATCTTGCTCTTTTGTAATTCAGGAAATTTTCTTCGTGTTGTTCATTGAAAAGCTTTGCAAATTCTAGTAACATAAGGGTTTAAAATCCCTCCGACATGTATTATGTTCAATGAGAGACACATAACCCTTGCCTTGTTTTAAGGTGAAAGTAAACCACAATATTACGAGAATCAAAAGTTTTAATAGACGGTATGAAATAATACTACAGATTAAGATTCAAAACTCGATAGCACTCACAACAAGATAAGTTAAAATAAACTACTCAAAGCACAATGAGGAGAAATAAAGTACATATAATCTTAAACATAACTTAAAAGACAGCTACCAACACAATGATCTTAAGGCATGCCATCGACATTGTTTGCCCCATTCTCTACAAACGCTTGATTAATGGTATTTCCAAAGTTCTGCAGGTTCAATGTGATTTGATCAATCACTTGCGGGTCAAGTACATTAGCGGAGGTGAAGAACTCTTGCACTTCGAGGTCTATCTCCTCCCCATGATTTCTGGCCTCCTCTAGCATGCTTTCCGCATCAGAGTAGTTGTCATTGGACAAGTTCCCCTGAGAACGAGAGAATTGATTGTTAGCAGGGTTGTTAATATATGGGAGATTTTGTGTAAATCGATTTGTTAACGTTTCGACACTTGGATGACCAAAGGAATAAGGCTTATTAGTAGGTGAAAAGGCTACAAGGCCAACTTCTGCACCAGTTAGGGTGCATAGCTCATTAGCCTTTTTGATTAGGCCATCTTTTCTTTTTGAGAACGTAACTTGTAAGTTACTTTGCTTTTCTATTTTTTTCATTTCTAACTTTTGTCGACCTTTGCCCTTTTCCTTTCGTGGTGGTTGGGAAGAACTCATGTTCAACAATGAAGAATATAGCAGAAAATGAAAAGATTTAAAAGCGAAAGGAAGGAATTTATGGTCAAGCTTGAATGCAAAAACTAATGAGAATTAGTCAAAACTCTTGTGCCTATTTATAGGGTAAGGAAGAACAAAATAATTTAATTGAAATTAAAAATCCAGATCACATAAAACTAGCACAGGAAATTGAGTTTAATATAATATGATAACTTCCAGATTTTTTCATGATAAAACTTATATTTGGATTATGCTGGTTATTCCACATATAGTTCAAAACATCTATTGGATACATAAAAAATCTGATAATAATAGCTAGATTTGTTTTTCCTTTTTGATGAAAGATAATAAATTAACCGAGATATGTGAACGTACGTATATAATAAATTTGTTGTTTGAGTGCTCTTCTAATATATATGCTAACGTTTTGTTGCGAATGAATGGGAATCAGTATCATGAATTTTACAAGTTTACAACCAATAAACAGGGTTCTAATATTTAGTGCAAATAATTAATCGAATATATATATATATATATATATATATATATATATATACACACACTTCTTTCCGCTTTTGTCAGATATAAATATGAAATCACACTACACTAACTTAGCAATTATAATTTAATGAAACATACTTTCTCAAATTTTCGAGTTTCAAGAAAATGCGCTTATTTCTCAAAGTTCAATTAAAATTTAATGTGAATGTACCTAATACCCTTACGAAATAGCTGATGCACATGCTCGTCATGTATTGCTTAATTATTCTTTTCACATTTATCAAATATAAATTTTGCTATATGGTGAAATTGCAATAAACATTATATCCCGCGTTCTTTGATTTTGATTATGAAGATGCGAATAATCTCATTCTAACGATGATTAACTACGGCATAATATAATACCCGTTAAAATTCAAATTAAGCAAAATTCCTGCCCCCCCACACCTCTTCCAAAAAAAAAAAAAACAATTTATTCAAACCCTCTAACTAATAATGAAACAGTAAACTCCTGTCGAAATTCAGTAAAAGCTAAAAATAAAAATTAATCACTCTCAGCTTGCAAAATAAATCAATGATCACGCCAAAAATTGAAGTATGTGTGTGTGTGTATATATATATATATATTAATATTATATAATTATGACTACATGGGAAAATTTCCTTCCAATTTTCATATCCGAAAAAAATAATAATACATTGTAAAATATTCAAACACGAAATAAATATATTAATTACACATAGAAAAAAAATCATCAACAAAAGTTTTCCTACAGAAGCTAATTCAAAGTTTAATTAGTTTAATAAAAAGATCCACGAAGTTTAAATTAATTAGTGACTAAACATAGGTCAAGCCTAAAAAAGCTATTAACGTACCGATGTCAAGACAAGGCATAAGTGAATTACGTCGAGTCGGGTAAATGTATTCTCCGTCTCCATTTGCTTTCGACGATTTTGGTGTGTGGTACCACCAAAGCATGCAGCGAGCATACTAATTAAATATTTCGGTCATAAGAACTAAACATCTACAAATAAATAACTACATCGAACTTAACGAGTATAATTTTATAAAGGATAACATTTTATTGTCTTCTCCGCGTATATAAATAGTCTGGCTCATTGTAACAATGGCAAAATTAATTTAAGCATCCGCGTACGCAAATTTAATGTAACAAGTCGTAAATAAGCTAGAATATCTCATATGACAAGACAATAACTTCATAATGACATTGTGTCTAATTCAATTTCCTCAAACTTACTCTTTTAGGTTCCGTTTGTTTTTTTCTGGAAACTAGGGGAAAAGAAAAAAGATGAAGGATTTTTTTTTTTCATGCTGTTTGGCAATTTGAGATTTTCTCGGAAAAGAAAAGAAATACTTAGAAAAGAAAGAAAATCTAGGAAATCTTTGTAACATTGTATTGCTGAAATAGTTAAGTACTCTCGTGATATACGATACTTGTTTCGTAACTATACTTAACGTTTTATTATTGCTGGAGCCTGCACTTGCGAAAGTGATAGTATAACTATTGTTCCGTAATACAAAATAAGCGCATCAGGTCACTTAACCAAGGTTTGAGTATTGTTTGGAGGCATTGTTGTACAAAAAAGTGAAAGCACTGTATCTAATACTTAAAAGAAAGCTACATAGTCTTTAAGAATAAAACCTAAGAAAATAATACATGTCTTTCTTCTCTTTAAAAGAAAGCATTATATATTTGTTCTTCTAATAGTAAATTGCAACATTATTTCTTCAACTCCACATCCACTATAACTACACACTGTTATATTTTCGTAAGTAACTATCAACATTCGCACAATAATAATGACCATATAGGCTTATTTGACTCTAGATTTGGCACACACATTATACGAAATAATCTTCAGTCGGAACACCTTTCTTCTAATGAACAGGCTGGTAATTGTAGTAGGACGTGCAACATGTTGGGTTGTATTAATACCTTATCGTACAACCACCGCACTTAATGATTACTTTTCAAGACCTCTTTCTCCCAAATTTTTATTTTTCTATTTATTCACAACATCGAATGTAAAGCTCCCTCATTCAGAAAACCTTTATTCGTGTTTCTTTTTCTTTCTTTCGCTTGCGCATATTAATCGATCGAATACAATCATATCTTCTTCTCAACTTGTATTGTAAATCGTTACCGCGTATAGCTATGCCTACGCAACCCATTAATTTGCAAGAAATGAGTCGTCCCGGATTCTTCAAACTCTTTCTACTGGAGCTTTTAAGCGAAGAAATGGTGCGGTCTCTCTCTCTCTCTCTGATTATATCTCTTATGTGATTTACTATACGTGTGAATTATCTTTGTGTTTGGTTATCTGGAATCTTTTCTCTTTTTTTTTTCTAATTTGATTTTTTACGTTATAATTTTTTAGCTACAAAAGACTTTTGTTTTTGTTTTTTCTGGGGTAAATGTAGTAGTTTGTTTGAGTAATTGTTAGATTGCACGAAAGGATTTATGAAAACAAAAAAAGGAATTGAAGGTGATAGAAGTCATTTCGGTATTCCAGGAAAATCAGTAAAACACTTCACTACAAGATAAACGGCATTTTTCGACGGCACGAAAACCGTCGAAAAAGGCCCCAATTTCTGTCGGAAAAGAGTATTTTCGACGGTATTAACTGTCGTAAAAGACCGACGGAAAAGGCCATGTCGAAAAAGAGCTTTTCTGTCGGCCAAATGCCATCGGAAAAGCTCGTTTCTGACGGCCAAGTGACGTCGGAAATACCGACGGGCTTTTCCAAAAAATTATTAAAATATCATTTTTGACGATTTAAAACCGTCGGAAATAATATTCATAAGAAAAAGAAAAAAAAGGTCACAATGTTTTTTTGTTTATTGAAAAAAAACTCTTTTTTTGTTAAATTTCCTCTCAATTTCATCCGAATTTTCGGAAAAGGATATAAAAATAGTTTTTGTTGCATATATAGTTAATAAAATAAAAACATATGATGTATGTTTAAATTACGAGTTTGTAAGAGGTTTTTTTTAATTACCAATTATGTTGTTTGTAATAAATTTACATATTTTAAGTAATATTCTGCAATTCGACGATATAAATATTTATTGCGATTTATCAGAATTTTAATCGTACGTAATTAATGAAATTTATCTCTTACTAGACTTAACCAATATTAAGACATGAATACTAAATATTTGAAGAAACAATTAAAAAGTTGCAACAAATAAATATTGAACTCAAGTACATTGGTATCAAGTGTTATCGTCCATGTCGTCGTCCAAAAAGTCGTCTTCAACCAGCTCGTACACGTCATCTGCCAATTATCCTTCAATGTTAATGTCGTTCAAATCTGCGCACAAGTTAAGTTCGGGTGACTCATCATCTTGAAAGAGTTATGCGGCTTCTTCTTCCTCTTACATTGACGACATGTCGACAATGTTCCTTGCACGAATAGGGCAAACTGCCTACCATTCTTTCCTCTGCGACACATGTTGTGCTGGATATGGAGTGTAGTACACTTGGAGAGCCTGATTTGCAAATATGAATGGTTTATTGGTACTGAGAGAACGCGTAGGATTGATATCAACCATTCCGTACACCGGGTGTATTGCCGTACCACGACAGGTAATATCGTACCACACACATCTAGAAAATACAATTGATTGGACCATATCATTGCTGCCACACCAGATAACCTCAATGATGTCATTTAGCGTCCCATAAAAATTTGTGTCCTCGTCCCCATCGCCGCTGCCCTTCACATAAACCCCACTACAATTTGTTTCTTTGCCCTCATTGAACAAGTCCATACTGAATCTAAAACCGTTCACTTTGCAACATGTGTACCCTTTTATTAGTGTGCTTGCCCCTAAGGCGAGGGCGTACATACGTTGATCTACTTCGTACTTTCCAGAGCAAACAGTTTCTTTAAACCATGGCACGAACTCAGCTCTCCGCTTTCTTTGAATTTGTTGTTGAGTAAGACCGCCACAAAACAAGTCCTCAAACAACCTATTAAACGGGTGTAACATAAATCTCATCAACGTATTAAATAGATAATCGAGATATGTAAAAATATTAATTGTTATATACATACGTGAACCAGCCGTCGACTTCTAGACAATTCATCAGCGTGTAAAGCTCTATTAGCCTCAGCTCCTCAGAAGTAAGATGTCGTTTTTATCTGGATTTAGACCTTTCCCTCTTCGATGGAAAATAAGAAGTTATCCTGTGAAATCCCCACATAATTTGGCCTCATTTAGACTGAGCTTGTTGTATCTCGTTTCAACACTTTTTTCAAAATAGCGCGAACATAAATGGGTGCTCTCGGACAATATATAAGATTTTGCAATTGAACCTTCAACGCAAGCTTTGTTCAACACAGATTTCTTCAACCCAAGCATTCGCCTATAAACAAACCAGTAATTCAATAATAGTATGACATAAATACATGACAAATAAATTTGGAAATATAAAACGGTTTACCTCACAAATGGGTACATCCAACGATATTGAACCGGTCCACCAACTTTGGCTTCGTAGGGAAGATGTATCGCCAAGTGTTCCATAGAATCAAAAAAGCAGGGGGAAATATCGTCTCTAATTTGCAAATTGTTATCACGATAGATTCCACCAATGATGCCATGTATGAGGCTTTAATCTCTGTGGCGCACAATGCTCGAAAGAAGATACTAATCTCTACGAGGGCCCCCCATATCGGATCAGGCAGCAAATCACGAAATGAAATAGGTATTAACCTTTGCATAAATACGTGACAATCGTGACTCTTCATCCCAATCAACCTCAACTGTTGTTGTTGCACACAACGTTGAATATTTGAAGCACACCAATCCGGAAATCCCAAACCAACCAACCACTTACACACTAGTTTCTTTTGAGCCATATTAAGACAATACTTGGCCTTTGGCTTTACGGTTCTACCATCCGCGAGATCGGTGAAAAAAAAGCTATTCCCGAGTGGTCAACTCCGCCAAATCTCTCCTAGATTTTAAGTTGTCTTTTGTCTTACCCAGTTCGTCCATCACTGTGTTCTTGATGTTGTTGAATAAGTTCTTCTCGCAATGCATCACGTCCAGATTGTGACGGATAAGGTTCATACTTTAATAGGGTAATTCCCAAAAGATGCTCTTGTACGACCAATTGTGCTCTACCCCATATCCTACTATTTTTGGTGAGTGTGGATTCGTTGACCTTGGTGGCAGTTGTTCAACAATTGATGCCATTTGAGCACCGGTCCTCCGTTGTGCAGGCTCATCGTAATCTGTGTTTCCATTGAATCCCGTCACGTCATGGCAGAATTCTTGGCCCTCTGGTAAGAAACGACGATGGCACCCCCACCACGTAGGTTTGTTATCGTGGGGTAATGGGAAGGACTTTGTGTTCTCTATGCAATAAGGGCACAATAACTTTCTATGCGTGCTCAATTGTGACAACATCTCGTACGCTGAAAAATCACTAATAGTCCACATTAATGTAGCCCTCAACTGGAAATTCTGACTCCTGAATATGTCGTAAGCACGAACACCATCGTGCCACAAAACCTTCAACCCGTCGATTACGGGGCGAAGCAAAACGTTAATGTTTTGTCATGGGCTACGCGGACCCGATATGATCAAGCTCCAGAAAATAAACTTGATTTGACGATAGATCGTATTATATATATATGAGTGTCGGTTATAAGTGTATAGTCTAGCAATACAACGAGTCTATCTCAAATCAGGCCTACACTACGTATCTCGTGTAGACTTGGTCCGGAACACCTCGAACCAACGACTCAATGCTTGGATGGGAGTGGAAAACCGGTACTAGATCGAATGTAAGTCGGTGATTGTCTTCGATGTGATATCGAGGATGACCCCCGACATGATATCGGTGATGATGTGGTTTGACATGTCAGAGATGCACGAGATAACCCCGATATCGAATGAGATATCGGAAGTGATATCGGGGATGTGTTTCGATATGATGCGCGGTAGCTGAGGGATAATTATTGCTCGTTTTGGGATCTGGGCACCGCGTATTTATAGACCTCGAGATCTGGGGACCACAGTAACATATCGGTGATTATTACCGATATGACATCGAAAGTGGGCCCCGATATGGTCCAATATGGGCCTGGTTTGGGCCAGGCCCAGTATGCGGGAAATGCCCATATCATGTAGTCCCCCAATTTGGGGATTTTTGTCTTAGAGATAAGAATTCGCAAATTTAATTTTAAATTTCTGGGTTACCTGTACCCCTCGTCCCACCAGTTCAAATGACGGAGATCAAATATGCGGGGAATGCGCTTTGTGATGAACTTCGATGGGTCCCCTAATGCAGTGGACGCATAGTTTGAGGTCCTCGTTTGAATTCTTCGTTTCTTGGCATTTGAGTTTGTTGTAAATATGGGAATTGCACTTTGAGAATTGTGATGGGGTTGTCGGGGCAGTTGTTATATTCTCGCGGCTCTTCGCGTAGTTGGGTAGGATGTCAGGTTTCATCTTTGATGGTATGTCGAGACTCATATTCGATATAATATCGAAAGTATCCTTCGATGTGGTTAAAGCGTCTGTCTGTAGGTAGGGTGATCTCCTCTGTGCGCCTGTCCGTCCCCAAGTCCTTTATCTATATCGAATATTAATACCGATGTGAGATCGAAATTGTATTTCGATCTAGTATCTCCGATATCTATAAATAGGTTGTCAGGAAGGTGAAAACCCACTTTGGCTTTTAGCGAAACTTCGTTGTCCCTTCGAAAAACACGTCGAATTTGACTTTCGATATAGAATTAGACCTTAGTTTCGATATCTTCCTTTGATTTTACTTTTCGCTATCGAATTCGATACCTTCTCCGATATCACGTCCGATCTTGACTTTCATCCTTTAGTGCGTTAATATGTCGTTTGCCGGGGACAGTGTTGGCGTAGGTTTGCCTGAGATGAATTTCGAAGAGGGTGGAACCGTATACTCCAAAACGAGATGTTTGGACCTAAACAACTAACTGGCGAACAGGGCGGTGCTGAATTTTCTGCTGCGCCCGAAGCTGTCGGCCCTAATGTGGGCGAATGGGGCTTTGAGGTCAGCCCCCCGAAATATAAGACCTCTAAGAAGTACGAGGACATGACATCTCATGTCCCTCATCATGCTAAATATTACTCAGATGAGTATAACATTCCAGAGGGGTATAAGGTCATATTCCCCAGTGCCGATCAACGAATGCATACCCACCACACGGCTGCATTACTGTCAATGCCAAGCACTTCAAGAACGGGTTGCGCTTCCCGATTGATCATGCGGTTAGTGCTATCATAGCAAGCATCGGGGTCTGCTTGGGACAACTATCCCTCAATTCTCTGGGGTACATTGTAGCTTTCATTTGTGTTATGAGGGCGTTGGGTGCCCCTTGTGGAGCTAACGAGTTCTGGGAACTCTTTAGTGTCATGGTCAACAGGAAGGGTGGTGATAGAGGGTTCTTCTGTGTGCGAGCCCAAGAGGGGCTTAGGTTCGTGCAATATACTCAATCTAGCTACGGATTTGGAAATAAGTGCGAGTATATGTACATCCAGGAGAGGACGGCTGGTGAGTTTGATGCGCTTCCTAGCGTGTGGTGTGAAGACACCAAATATGAGAGACAAGCCGCTGTCGGGCCTACTGCACATAGCCTCGAGTTTCTGAGGAAGTTGATTAACCATCCATATGACAGTACCCTGCTTTGTAGTGACGTAGTTTTGCGAGCAAGTGGGATATCTCCCGTGTGGTATAACGGTCCCTCTACGCTTGGTAAGTGTTATATCTTTGTAAATTGATATTTTCCCCTCGATTTATCCCTTGATCCTCTATTTTTTGTGTTTTGCAGCCGAGCTGGTGGAGTATTGTAGTCTGGATGCGATAGCGGGACGTAGACAGCTGGGGGCCGAAACCGCTACAGTTGACGCACCACCACTCGTCAAGAAGAGGGGTCGTGAGGGCGTACGCAAGAATGCGAAGAAATCTGTTCCCTCCTCGAGTGGAAATACTGCCGGGGTGGGTAGTGCTTCGCAATCTCAACCTGACGTTGATGTTGGGACGTCCATGGGGCGAAAGAGAAGGAAGGAAGAGGGGATCACAGTGGTCTCTTCCGCTCTGTAAGTAGTCTTTGTGCTATTGAATGTGTATTTCCTTTGGGCTTTCATTTGACTGAGCGATCGACTCCTTATTGTGGACGTGTAGGTAGCGGGTTTTTTGAATGGTTTCTTGACGATGGCCGTTAAGGGCCAATCGGATCACGCCGAGTCGCTCCGAGTTACCAATGGTTTGCTCGAGAAATTGGGCGAATACGATCCTGTTGCTGCCGTATAGCTCCAGCATGAGAGAGACGAGGCCATGGATATTTTGAAGGCCAGCGAGAGTAATGTGGGAGGTCTGTTAAATGATAATAAAAGGTTGATCGCAGAGCTCAATGAGTCTTGACTTATCGCTGGTCAATAGACATCCCGTCGGGAGGCACTTGAAGCCGAGGTCTCAATTCTAAAGGACCAATTAGCCCAGGCTGAAAGGCATATGCGGTGCATGATGCTGAGCAAAAGCCAATTGACCAGTGCGGCCAAACAATTCCTTCTGAGTCGGTCGTATAAGATGATGTGTGCTGAGCGGGGTTTGCTCGAGCGGGAGGAAACCAAGGCCTCTGTCATAGGTAAAATTCAACTGGAAGGTGGTTTCAAGGACGGTTACGATCCTTCAGCCATAAATCCGTTGAAGGGGCTGGACGGGAAATTTTCTGAGGACTCCGACGATGACGACGAAGATATGGAGCCAGAAACGGAATACCACGAGATTATCGAGCAGAAGAGTTTGGCGTTAATCCACATTAAAGAGGCCCCTCGTTATCCCGGTTGAGAGTTTTAGGAGTCTATATCTTTTCTTTCGGCACAGTTGCCTCTGTAATATGACTCATTGTGTTGCTCGTTAATTCAATCGATCTTTTCTGCGTGTCCTGATATATATGTGTTCATACATATCCCATGGTATGATTGCTTGTGTTATTGTTACTCCTCTTTGTTGTGTCACCTATCAGTTATACCGAATTGTGTTGACTAATCAGCCTAATTGCATGAAGCTGCTTCTGTTTCCGTGCTTTAGAGTGCGACCCCGTTATCACAGGGATTTTTTTCTTGGGTCAACCCCATTGTCCAGGGGATTTTTTTCTTGTGTCGGCCCCGTTATCACAGGGAATTTTTTCTTGGTCGACCCCGTTATCACATGGGATATTTTTCTTGTGTAGGCCCCGTTATCACAAGGAATTTTTTCTTGGTCGACCCCGTTATCACAGGGGATATTTTTCTTGTGGGTAGGGGTGCATCCCGTTATCACAGGGAACCCGCTACCATTGAAATGTTTATGATCGACCCCGTTATCACAGGGGATATTTTCTTGTGGGTAGGGGTGCATCCCGTTATCACAGGGAACCCGCTACCGTTGAAATGTTTATGATCGACCCCGTTATCACATGGAATATTTTCTTGTGGGTAGGGGTGCATCCCTTTATCACAGGGAACCCGCTACCGTTGAAATGTTTATGATCGACCCCGTTATCACAGGGGATATGAGCATTTTCTTTGTCTTTTTGACTATGTCTCTTGGTGACTATGTCGTCGTGGAATCTATGGGTCATTGAACCATGTAAAACATCACAGACAAGAAAGATTTTCGATGTAACAGCTAATATGAAAACACGAAATGATGTGCATGTGTTGTCTGCGGGATGTTCCCTCAATCTGGGAATATCAGGTTTATACAAGAAAAGGTGTTTCTATTGTGTTCTACCGTGCCTGTTGTACCTGTTTGTACCTGTTGTACCTGTTTAAATGGATAATATGGAATAATCTGGGGCAATGCCCCCTGAATCCCTCTTTTAATATTTCCTATGTCCTTTTCGGATATAGTAATGTGTGATCCTTCGAGCTACGTACATGTAAGAGGGTGATGTGTTAAACATATATATAGGGGAATACCCCCCAATTCTTCGTGCCATTCTCTGCACTTCCGTAATATCCGCTTAGGACATATCCCTGCATGAAATATGAGATTCCAGAAAGCAACAAATAAAAGGGTAATGACAGATAACGGTCGAAGGCTAGGTAACCCTAACCCGCCTACGTATCACGTTGAATGGGGAATTAGACCGGCGTAGTTCCCCCTATTTTAGGTTACATGCCGACCCACGAAGGGGCAAAATAAGAGATAACGATCGAGGGCTAGGTAAACCTAACCCGCCTACGTATCCCGTTGCATGGGAAATCAGACCGGCGTAGTTCCCCCTGTTTTAAGTTTACAAGCTAACCCGCTATGGGGCAATTTTTCAATTGTTCGAGCATAATTTAAAACTACTGATATTTAAAGTGTTGTTCTGTTGTTCCTCATGGTGATCACTCCGTAGCTTGTTGATCCTGATTTGGCCCAATTGCTTCTTCCTCCGCTTCTCTAATTCTTGGCTACGTAAGAGAAGCGATGTAGCAGAACCAAGCCTCCTTCTGGTTAGCGACCACTTCTCCGACCCGTCTTCCTGCTGGGAATTTCATCTTCTGATGGAATGTGGATACCACCGCTCTTATCGCGTTCAGGGCCGGCCTGCCGATTATGACATTGTATGCAAATGGTTGGTCCACGATTGTGTATTGAACATTAATAGTTCGCCTGTGCGGTTCTTGTCCGAATGATGTGGGAAGGTTCACTTGCCCTAGGGGAATTGTCTCTGCTCCACCAAATCCTACCAGTGGAGTACGGACCTGTTCAACTGCGTGGTGGCCGAGTGCCATCTTCTCCAAAGCATGCGCAAAAATAACGTTGGTGGAGCTATCGTTGTCTATAAGTACCTTGTGTACAGCGTAGTTAGCGATATCAAGCTGAACAACCAGGGGACAGTCGAGCTCGCCTGCCTGGATGGCTTCGGGGCTGAGATCTAAGAGGTCCCTTCCAGAAAACGTGATAACCTCGTCTGGAAGCTCATCAATCAATGTCGTGAATCCGACGAATCGGTCCTCGTTCAACCCACGAGTTATCTTCTTCCTCTGGTTGGTAGAATTCGCCCCCGCGGTCCCACCGCTTATCATATTAATCACCCCCTCGAAGGCGCATTATTTATCGCATCGCGTCCTTGTCCACTCTCAATTGCCCTAAGGCTCTCATTTCTTGGGGACTGGGACCGCTCTCTTGATGCAGCATACTGCTCGCTCGCCTTAACGAACTCTATTAACCTCTCGTCCTTAATCAATCTCTCAATCTCATCCTTCAGGTCATAGTAGTCCTTCGTGCCATGGCCTTTTTGGCGGTGATACTCGCAGTAGCGTCTAGATTTCTTGGTGAACTACGTCTCCTTGATTTTTCGAGGCGCGCTTAGCCAATTCCTGCTTTGCGCGACGGCCAATATGGTGCGAATGTCCTGATTGACGGGGTATATCTCTTCGGGGACCTGTCTCTTCCTCCCCTGCTCTTGTTCCATAGCTCTCTACCCCTTTCCCGACCGGATTCCTGGGGTCTGAACTTGGCTGCCATCATCGCGTTTTCGTAAATCACAGTATGTGCCAACTCGTTTATCCGATTGATGGTAGGGTCCGCGAGCTTGATCAACTCTTTGGCAAATCTGTTGTGTGTCGTTGCCCTAAACAGGGTCTGCAACACTTGTCCCCCGTAGGGGTTGTCCACCTTCAGTAGCTCCTCATTGAATCTGTTCATGAACTCGCCGAGAGTTTCTCTCTCTTTCTGTTTCACCGCTTCCAGATGGTACATGCTTGTCTTCATCCGCTTCTGACTGGAAAAGTGGTTCTTCAACCTCTCCTTCATCTGCCCGAAGCTCGAAATAGATCATGCTTCAATTTTGTTAAACAGTCTAATGCTGCTCCTATCAGTGTCGTCGCCATTATTTTTGCCTTAATACCCTCGGAGAAATCTTGTAGGTTCAAGAGACTCTCCACAACGTGTATGTGATCCCTCAGGTCACTCTTCCCATCATATGGTTTTATGGTTGGAATCTTATCTCCTCTGCACAATACCTCCCTCTCGATTTCAAAATAGAATGGAGTCAACGACCGTTGGTATCCTACTGCTGTAGCTCCACGACTTTCGTTCCTTCTCCCGGCCTCCATGCACTTCGTAACTTTAACTGTTTCCCTTAGCGTGTTAAGTCTGTTCTCAACGAATGCCCCGGTCCTTCGGTCATCCTCAGTATCGTCACTTACTTCTACCCTCTCTTCACTTCCGGCCCCTGTCCAACAACCTTTTCCCGCATTGTCCCTTCGACCCCCTTCCGGGATCTCCTCTTTGCCCCGCTCTTGCCTTGTCCTTCGTCCCACCATGTTTGGCAACAAAGTCTCCAACAACCTTTCACAGAAGCGTTAATCTGTGCTAACATCTTCGGGCATATGGTGGCGGGGGGAATGGCGCTCCGTCATGTGGCCCTCAACCCCTCTGAGGCGGGAGGATTCGTGTTTGGCACCTCGATCAACGGAACATCTGTCGCGGGGTTCTCAGTCATCGGGACCTCAACCGCGGGTTCCGTCGTATTTGGCGCGACGAAGGTTGAACCGGCATCCGTGGCTCGTGGCGGCCTCACGGGCCTGCGCCTTCATCGAGGCTCGTACTGTGCAGGAGGAAGCGCCATCTCGGCTTGGGCCACTGTTTGTTCTTGGTCAATTGGGTGTTGGGGGAGTTGCGTGTGCTCCATCCTGGCGCCCCTAGTCACAACTCCATTAAATGCGGATCGGGTCCTCCTTCCTTGCATCTTGGCGTCCTAGTCCGTGAAATGGCTTCCCACAGACGGCGCCACTGATTTGACGATAGATCGTATTATATATATATGAGTGTCGGTTACAAGTCTAGCAATACAACGAGTCTATCTCAAATCAGGCCTACACTACGTATCTCGTGTAGACTTGGTCCGGAACACCTCGAACCAACGCCTCGATGCTTGGATGGGAGTGGAAAATCGGTACTAGATCGAATGTACGCCGGTGATTGTCTTCGATGTGATATCGAGGATGACCCCCGACGTGATATCGGTGATGATGTGGTGTGACGTGTCAGAGGTGCACGAGATAACCCCGATATCGAATGAGATATCGGAAGTGATATCGGGGATGTGTTTCGATATGATGCGTGGTAGCTGAGGGATAATTATTGCTCGTTTTGGGATCCGGGCACCGCGTATTTATAGACATCGGGATCCGGGGACCACAGTAACATATCGGTGATTATTAACGATATGACATCGAAAGTGGCCCCTGATATGGTCCAATATGGGCCTGGTTTGGGCCAGGCCCAGTATGCGGGAAATGCCCATATCAAAACTCCTCTCGCATGCAAAGATCTGGAGGAAGGTTATAAGAAGTCATGAACACGGGCCAACATGAGCATTAGGATCCGAAGTTTCCAAACAGAGTGAAACCGTCCGTGAAAAGACCTAGACCGAACGTTTCGTGGCTCGACAACGAATTCAGGGTGTGTCATGTCGAAATGTTGCCACGCTTCCCCTGATGCTGGGTGAATCATAACATCGTTCGAAGACCTACACTTTAAGTGCCACGGCATGTGCTCAACAGTTGTGGGAGTCATGAAGAGTCGTTTAAGCTGTTGGGCCAACTGGAAGTACCATAATTTGTTCTTTGCCACAGGCTTCTTTCTACCTACAGTTTCATACCTATCTTCCCCACATTCAGGACACACTATGTAATCGGCAGATGCAAATTCCCCATAGAACAAGAAACAATTGTTATCAGAAACATCGATTGTTTGTATCATAACCCCAAACCTTTCATCAACTTCTCGGCAGCATTCAGATCTGCGGGAAAACGATGGCTATCTTCTGGCCCCAAACACTCGCGTGATAAGTTGTAATACTTTGCACACTCAGCTCTGCTAGAGTTATGCTCTAGCTTGGTAGTAAAAACCTCAGACACCCACTCCAAAACAGACTTGTTTCCATGGCCGTGCAACTTAATCTCAGACCATTTCACCAATTCCAAAAATGCTTTTGCATCGGTGTTAGGCTCTTCATCGCAATCGACATTTTGAAATTGGCATCGAAAAGTATCATCAACTAAAGCTCCAAAAGAATTGTCTTCTTGAACAGCTATCGGATCGTTTCTAACTGCGTGACATGACGACGACACCCCTATAAGGCTATTATGTTCTTTATAATTTTCCCCGTGAAACACCCATACACGATACACCTCTACAAAACCCCATCGATGCAGGTGAGCAGCTACTTCGTTAGGCTTCAAATATTTTCTATTGGTGCACTTTCTACACGGACATTTTAGATTTCGACTATCGTCTAGATAATGTTCCTGAGCTAACGCAAACTGCAAATAATTGAATAAACCTTCGGTAAGTCTTTCTTTCACTCGACCCTTCATTTGGATACATTATTATCTATAAAATTAATAGTTTTTACCATTATCAATACGACAATATTTCATTTCGAGTCTACAATTAAAAGATATTGTAAGTATATATATAAACACGTACGCACCTCTTGTAGAAAACAACCCCGCAAACAACGCTCAAAAGAATCTCTAACACACGCCTCGTTGCTATTCTTCAATTTGCAAACAAAAATAACTTAAGTTAATTAGATTAACATATAGCGTAAATGTATAAAAATATTACATAAAATCATAATTAAATAGGAATACGAACCTTAATTTTTAAAATGAAAAGATTGTGACTTGAAATTATAAACCCATATCGGACTATATTTATAGCCAATCCGAGCGACATCAACACCCGGGAATGGTCTTTTCTAACGGCACTATGCTGTCGAAAATGACCATTTTTGGGTGGTTTTTCACCCGGATCAGTGACGTGGCACCCCATTCCCCCTCCCAAATCTATAAATACCCTCAAATTTTACACCTAAAATTCATTCATTCATACACAAACATTCAATTATATCTCCCTAACTACATTTCTTCTCCCAATTCTTTCTTCAAATATTTTTTTACTTATATTTTTTTATATTTCTTATCTTATCATATATATTTTGTTTTCTTACATTATTATTATTCTTAATTTCACATATATATTAATACTTTCCTTATAACCCATTTTTATTTATCTATATATATTACAAATTAGTTTGTATTTATGTTCTTTCGTAATAAATAACAACACTTAAGGATCAAACATACAACAGTTAAGGATCAAACCATACACATGATGTGTAGTCAGTATCAAGGAGAGGCAGACTCGCTAAGTCGGCTAAAGTAGAGTCGTCTTATGTAACATGAGGCGCTACAGTCTACACTGGAGACCTTCTAGAGGAACTTGGGCGATCCCCACTAACGCTAGCACGTCGAGCATCATTCGAACGTGAGAATTGGGTATCATTATTGGACCACAACAAGTAGTCCAAATCACTTTGAACACTATTGTTGGGCATCTGGGCTTGCTGCCACAAATTGTTCGTATTGGCGTTATGTTGGTTTCACGTACGTGGCTGACTCATGGCGTTATTGTGCTGTAAATTTGGTTGCCACGTCGTGTTATATCATGATTGCCTTGTTGCCACGTTGTGTTAGTATCCTGATTGCCTTGCTGCCACGACGAGTTAGTAACCGTGGTTTCCTTGCTGCCACGACGTGTTTGTACCATGGTTTCCTTGCTGCCACGATGAGCTTGTTCCCTGGTTCCCTTGCTGCCATGACGAAGTTTGACCATGTTGTGTCTGGTTTTGTTGCCAATAATCGTAAGACTATCTCTGCGTTCCATGAAACTGATTTGGAGGAAAGAGGATTGAATTATAGTTGTTTGGGTGGTTGTTCCATTGATAACGCTCCCTCTCTTATCGGTCAAGAATTTGCTCCTGATCCCTATCCTCTCGCTCACGAATTCGCTCTTGTCTCTGCTCCTCTCGGTCCCTCGCCACTTCCGACAGCACATCGTGAATCTCTTTCTCCAAACACACAACGGTTTCATGCAATCCAGCAATAGCCACTTTGACCGCTTTAGTTGTACTTATCTCCTCAGCAGGGTTCAGATATGCGCCCTGTGACTTACCATAATCTGCGAGGGTATTGTGCCTATTTTTGCCTCAGGATCCTTCCATGTGTGCCATTATTATCTGCAATGGCCCCAATATCTATGTCAAACTCAAGCGGCCATTTCTCTTGGGGACCATAATTATCCTCGAGTGCTTCAAAATAACATTCCTACAATGTTCAAAGTAAATAAATGAAAAAGGTATAGGCACAAAACAATCATATACCCGTTTAAGATAACTTACATAATACCCTTCTGACTGTGAGGGGTCCTAACAGATTATTCGTCCATTCGGATCTGCTATTGCTTGGTCGATCAACTATTGTTGGTCGAAGCATAGCACATGCGAAGTACCATACTCTAGCAACATTTTTTTTAAACAATATTAATGGTAAAGAGTGACTCAATATCACAAAATATATTTTGCAAACAAGGAAATCCTAACATATCGTACCATTTCATAGCTCCTCTCGTGTGTACTCACAGATCCACCATGGTACGTAGCTAAGGAACCCTTACCGTCAATGTTCTTTTTCTTATTGGACTCTATATTCTCCGTTGCTTTTTGTGCGAGTTCAATCGTCCTCTCCTCCACCCAATGATCGTAGTACATCGACTTGAAGCCTCGAGGTAGCCAAGTCTTTTGGTACCATTCAGGGTCTTTAGCTCGCTTCTTGTACATATTTTTGCGCTCGTATATGGATTCCTTCCATGAGGATTGTGCCACCCGATGGAATGCTTTTGTGTCTTTAGGCGTTTCCACCTCATCCTACTGGTATATACCCTTCGAAATATAATAACATATAAGTATAAGGACAAAATTATAATATACATAAATAATGCGAAATGTGTTAAAATAAGTTAAAAGAAAATACCCTAAAGTAGGTTATAAATTTTTGTTTTTGTGCCGTGAATAATTGAGAGTAATATATCGCCGATTCGGTCACCAAGGACCTTATCGTAACACCAATTGATCGCTTTATTGTTGCCGTAAGATCCTCACTTATATCTGGATCAAAAGTGAAATTGTCGGTCACCGCAATTTTGGGCTTCCCTTCATCGGCGTTTGCAGTACCTCGACCCTTCCCGTGTCCCTAGGCGGCCTAAGGCTAGTAGAAGCAGATTCAGAAGCAACAGATGCTGGCGAGGGTTGCGGTCCCGACAAAGCTCCTTCGTTGTTGGCTTGTGGAACTTCATCCATTAAGCCATGCGGAAAGTTTGAACATGGAGAAGTAATTTCAGGGGGCAAGAATGGATCTGGGTGTCTTAGGCGGGGAGCAGCGGCTAGGTTCCGAGTGGTAGTGGGGCGTTGTGGTTGTGCATGCGCCGAAGTAGGGGCCTGGGTCCGAGTTGTAGTTGGGCGCTGTTGGGAAGCAACCGGAGTATGCTGAGTTTATGGCGGAGGTTCCTCAATATGTTGGGTAACTTCGTTGGGACTAGTTGTTTCAATGTTGCCACCACACCGAGATTTAAACATACTAGCAAAATTGAGCAAATATTTTTGGATTTTTTTCTGTTTCGCTTTTCCTTTACCTTTATCGATAAAATTGTTGTGATTATTTTTATCGACCATTTATAAAAATGACAAATTTTTCAAAAAAAAAAAATATATATATTTGAAGAAAGAAAGGATTGTATATATAAAAATGAAGAGTGATTGGTGATGATGAATAAAATGATTAACTTGGTATTATAGGTTTTTTTTTTTAATTGTATTAAACTTGAACGACGCCTTTTTCAATAGGCGCCGGTCCCACCGTCTTTTTCGTCGGCACTTGGCGACGAAAAAGACGGCGGCAGGGGCCCCTTGTTTTTCGTCTGCCAAGTGCTGACGAAAAAGACAGTGGGGCCGCGGTCTTTTCAACGACGACGATTCCATGGTCTTTTCCATCGGCACTTGACCGACGGAAAACAAGGGGCCCACCTCTTTTTCGTCAGCCAAGTGCCGACGGAAAAGACGGGCGGGCCACCGCCGGGTTTTTTTTTCTTTCTTTTCCAACGGCTTAAGCCCGTCGAAAAAGTTTCCGACGGGCACGTACCGTCGAAAAAGGTCTTTTATGTCAGCCAGGTGCCGACGGAAAAGGCTTTTACCCATTTTCGACGGCCGATTCCGTCGGAGGCCGTCGAAAATGTGTGTTTTTCTTGTAGTGCTTTGAGAGATTAGAAAGTGAATTTCAATGAGCGATTAAATTAGAATATCGAGGAAAAATAGGCATATCTGCTAAAGTAAAATGATACCTTATAAGAATTTACGGTAATAAAACAACTATGCGTATTTACAGTAATAAAAGTCAGATCCTACTTTATGAAAACATTGAATTAATTGGTATAAAAACTATTTTCCTCATACGCATATGTAGAGGTACGATATTTAAGGTGCTAGGGTGAGTGCGCTATAAGTATTCTTACCTAACTGGTCTCTGTAAAAAATGAATAAAATTATGAATTATTTTTCTTTCTTATATTTTTGTGAACTATAACTAAGATTCACTTTGAAGCGATAATATTTCCAGATAACACAAATTTAAATGTTGGTATTCTTTTGAATAGAAAATTAATGAAGATGTATATTTTGAATGCACTTACTCACCACAACCCCATTAACTAATCTCGAATATAATCGACTTCTTTCAAAAATATATTAGATATTAAATTTATCTTTTCATTGCGTCCCTTACAATTTTTTATTACTATTAATAAAAATATGTAGCTGAACATGAGAAATTATGATTATGCTATCGATGAAAAAATTTAACTGAGTGAACTTGGCAATTTACTCTGCATAGATGAGGTTCAAAGGTTTAATCAACTTATGTTCACTACAACAATGCTTAAATATAGCTGCTAGATATGGGAGGCGATTCTAGGCCTTCTACAGTAGGAGGCAATATAGGAGGCGATTTCGGGCCTTCTACGATTCAGGAGGCCCATATTCGCCTCCTATATCTCTAATGCTGACTCCTTAGTCAAATGGTTGAAAAGCTTCCAATCAGAAGCGACCACGTGGTGGGAGGCGAATTTTCGCCTCCCATTTGTCCGGAAAACTTAACAAAAAATAAAGGAAAATGGCAAATTGTATATTCTGAAAATAAATATTTAAATTAAAACATGATGGGAGGCGAATAATTGCCTGCTGTTCTTAAAAAAAATTAAAAAAAAAATAACAAAACAATATTAACCAGCCAGGTGCCAAAAAACACCAAAATACCAAACACAAAATTGCAAACACCAGCTGCCTGTTCTAACTTCTAATAGCAAACACAAAATACCAAAATTCATTTTAACAACAATAAGGCCATTTCCAAGGCCTACTCCAGAATTCATTCAACCAATATGCCAAAACAATTCTGCCAAAACCATAAGGCCAATTCCAAAACCAAAATAAGGCCAATTCCAAAAGCAACAACTTAAATACATGACAATACATAAAAGTGAAACATTGTTCAAAAGTTAATGAGTTCTAAAAGGAATACAAGTTCACTGGCGATTAACAGGTGACATGTCCGGATAGTAGGGTTCTGGCATCGGAGCAGACCCGGTAGGTGATTGTTCGATACCGGATGATCCTGTCGTTGATGGTGCCGTTGATGGTCCTGTAGGCGATACTCCAGTGGCTTCATATTCAGCTGATGGCGGTGCGGCTTTAGGTTCAGCGAATAGAGCGGCAAACTGGGGAGGAATCACTAGACCTTGCAATACGACTATGGCCTTCACCGCTTGCTTCAAGGTCTGGTGATCATTCGCTTGTTTAGCAATTTCTTCATCCTTTTGCGTATTCGCTTCAATCAAGGATGCTATAGCTTCAGTTTACTTTTCAAGCAAGTCTTCGTACCTGTCGATATGCCCGTATTTAGGCTTCGCCCTTGTCTCGAAGCCGACGAACTCTGGTTCGCCACACTTTGAAAGGCCTGGAACAAAATTCTTCTTGGCACCATTCACAGCATGCAACCAGGCAGCCTTATTCAACGGTTTCCACGTGGTCATATTGGCGGTGTGATCTATTATAAACTCTTGTATATACCTCAACTGTCCAACATCAAAAAAATAAATTAATAACTGTTAGAGATCAAATGCTACACACTGTTCACATAAAAATCATCAAAATACTATACTAATTTCTCGTAAATACATAAATACAAGAAATCAAATCAATGCAACATAATAATTCAGCCAAACCATTCAAGCATACTGTTCTTTATTAATACTAATATAATATACTAATAAACATTCTATTTGAGATAGTTTTAATAATGACTTACATAAACATCGCGCGTCCATTCACTACCCCACTTCACTACATCGCCGACAACCTTGGAATGTGTTTTCAGCCAAACCTGTTGAATAGGGACATCTTCGGGGCGTATCCCTCTTGCTGCCGCCTGAAAATTAAGATTAAAAATCAATATACGTCTACAAAACTTACAAGATTACTATAATAAAACATACTAATTAATAAAGTTTAACTACACGTACCATTTCATGTCTATAGGCTGCTGCACTTTTACACCCCACGATATAGGGAGCTCCTTCCCTCTTGGCTTGATTGTCCAACGATTTTCTATCTCTATCCTTCGATTTTTTCGTGTTCCAGTACCTTATGTAGGATTCCAGCCACCCCGCAGTTGCCCAGGTTTTGTGATTCTCCATATGGTTGTGGTCTTTCCTGAACGCCATCCAAAATTTCTTGCAATTTGTGATCATGCGTGAAAAATTGGCATGTGCCGTCTTGTGATACGTCGCTTCAATGGTCAGATAATGCTTCTTGTCCCACCGATAGCATCTCTACAAGGCACATAACAAATTTATTGTAATTAACACAAAAATATAATAAATCAGCCGGACCACCGGAAAAGAAAATAACACACTAAAGTTCAACAGATTATCCTGATCACAGAAAAAATATAAATATAAGGTTCAATCATACTTGTGCTATAATAATTAAAATAGCTCATTTTTTGGCTAAATCAGATCATCACCTTGTTGTTTAATCACCTAATATTTAACTTTAACTACTCACAGACCGAACAACAAAATAGAACAAATATAACCAACAAATTATTAAACTACAGTCAATTTATTTATATTTAAACTACTGTCAACTTATTTATACTAAAGTTCTGTCAATATTAAACCGCCAATGCATTTAAGGAGTTAGTAAAAGCTCTCTAAAAATACCTGAAACATTTCCCAGCCGTCTTTCCTTTCGTCCTTGCTAAAATCAGGGTATCCCGTGTGTAGGTTCCTCATCACCTCCTTTAAAATATTTGTGACAATGGGTGATGCATCAATGAAGCTCCCATCAAATGCGAGCTTTAATTCCGGCTTCAACGACTCGACCGCTTGCTTAGGCCGCCATTTTCCAGACCCTCTGTAGCCTGTACATTTTGGGTACAATGTACCTAAAATAGCCAACTCCTCATCCAACTCGTACTCTCGATCATCTTGAACAGCCTCCGTTTCACCTCCCTCAACATCATCCTCATCCTCATTCTCTATAACCCCTGTACTTTCCCGCGATGCCTGAGTCGACGGTTGTGGCCTGTAGTAAATCACCGGTTGAGCCAAAGCGGCTTCATACAACTCCTCAGCTGACATAAAGCCTTGCTGGTCTGGCTAAACAGGCTGAACGGGCACAGATTCTGACCCACCACACTGGCCCGAGCCACCAGCCCCTGTCGATGTATGTTGGGGTGAGGAATGTGTCGTCCCGTACTGAGGCATCGACCAACTGCCAGAATGTGTCCCATTGAATGTGTCCTCGCATAGGCCGGTCATCTGTGCCAACTGTGCCGGCGTATACACTCCATGTGGCTGGGAGGAGGTGTAGGTGGAGGCTCTGATCGAGGGTGGTGCCATCTGTGGCTGGGAGGAGGTGGGGGTAGAGGCTCTGATCGAGGGTGGCTCCATCTGTGGCTGAGAGGAGGTGGGGGTGGAGGCTCTGATCGAGGGTAGCACCATCTGTGGCTGGGAGGAGGCGGGGGTGGAGGCTCTGATCGAGGGTGGCACCATCTGTGGCTGGGAGGAGGTGGGGGTGGAGGCTCTGATCGAGGGTGGCGCCATCTGTGGTTGGGAGGAGGTGGAGGTGGAGACTGTGATCGAAAGTGGCCCCATCAGTGGCTGCGTAAACCCAACTTGTGGTTGGGTGAAGGGTCATGTGAACGGCAAAGGTTGACTGCTATGTAGAGAAGTTAGGTGAGCCATAAAAGACGGAGCCTGGGGGGCGTTGTCCATTGGCGGATACATCATCGGTGGTGCTGATTGTAGGCCACCGGTACACTGCCTTTTGGATCCATCATCTCCTGAACCACTAACCCGTTCCTCCCGACTCAACATCGGAACAGGCCTGCGTCGATCAGATGAACCACCACCAGCCATCTACAATTCCTTACACAAAACAAAATCAGACACTTTTGACATAAAAAACATAAACACGTAAAATAAAAAATTTCTAATATGTCCTAATACTATTTAATTTGGGATAGAGCTTTTCAAAATCAGTCCTACTTGATATATCTACCACACAAGTATATTATACATTCACATGTATCCAACAAACTTACAACATTAACTGGTGGACGATCTAGTTTTAGACAGGAAATATCAATTAACACAAACTATTACAGTGAAATCAAAATGTCATAAAGCAGCAAACATTATAGAAGAATCAAAACAGGAATTATATTCAAAACAGGATTGAGTAGTCAAACACAAACATGCTGAGTAAATGATGAGATTTAAGTACTAAGATCAGGAAATATCACTTTAGCAACAACTCATGAATGCTAAAGAATCTACAAGATATTCATGAGACTTAAGTACTAAGATCATGAAAGAAAACTTGTCCACCAAACATCTATTGCATTATAATAAATCATGTGGTCACTCACATTTTTTAGACTGCAAAGATCTTATAAATCAACACACATGTGTTTCACAAAGCTTCTAACAAATAACAAGTATATATGACCAAACAAATCAACATACATATTGACCAAGCTACAGAAAGTAAGATAATCAATGCGATGAACCAAAATATACACAAAAACTGTTCTTATAAAATCATTGCTGTGAAACAAGTGTATATCACCCAAACTATCACTACAGAAAGTAAGCTACATAAATATGATGTGAAACATGTATATATCACCAAACACTTTACACTGCCACTAAATTGTTCATATAAAATGCGATACTTGAACACGACTTTATAAAATCTTTGCAAACCAAATTAAGCCCTCAAACGCCTTTATAGCTTCGCCCTCAAATTCAGCCCTCAAACGCCTTTACACCTAATTTGAAGAACGGAGTGAATTAGGGTAAGTCCAAATTTAACGAAAATTGAACGAAAATTGAACGAATTAAGCTTACCTTAAGTCGAAATTGAACTCAAAATACTACTGAAATCAAAAGCCCCAAATTTTGTGATGACCCACGGCGATTACGACTGAATTCTGGAGAGAGTGAGAGGAAGAAACAAGATTTGAACCTAATTTTGCTGAAAACGTCAATTTTTGGTGCGTCAATTCGAATGAAATCGATTTTTTGGTGAACTGTGAGAGAGCTGTGAGAGAGAGAGGAAAAAACGATGATGATTTTTTGGTCAATTTCTATTTCTGGCCGTATATATATTTTCATATTGGAGGCGATAAATCGCCTCCCACCGCTTAAAAAAAAAAGGAAAAATCATTTCTGGAATTGTCTTTTGCTTTAATTTAAAAAAATAAAAACACTTGTGTGCATCCCTCTAATTTTCTCCCTCCAATTTTTCCAGAGAAGAGATGTATATTACACTAACCTTATTTCATGGTGGAGTATTACACTAATCTTATTTCATCAAATATTTAACCCCTGTTTTGAGTTGGGAATGTTGTTTAGAAACAAGAAACAAATCAATTTTGCAATCAAATCTCATGCAAATGCTACCAGACACAGTTTTTTTTTTTTTTGAAATGAATAATCAATAGATTAATAACAGGCCATAAGCCTAACAGTACTGCATGAATAGGACATGCATACACAGATGACAGAAAACAGAGAAGAAAAACAGAGCTGCACCACAAATAGCGAAAAGCTTAGTCCGGTTCAATTTCTAAAGGCAAACACTAGCAAATCTCATGCAATTGCTACACAGCTGCAATGAGACTCATCATGTGTGTAATATGAAGTCAACAAGTAAACAACAGGCAACTACCAAATGATGCTGCCCACAATCAACTAGTTTAATCATCACCAGGAGCATGAGAAAATAAACATAAATACAACTGTAACATGAAATCAACTAGTTTAATCATCACAAAACCTGGTGATAAACTACTACCATAGTAAACCAAAAGTACACCAGAGTAAACCATAGTAACTACTAGTTCAACCAGAAAATATAAAACAACAATCCAACCAAACTTCCATTAAACCGAATATGACTAAGCCGAATCATATATAACTCCCATGTCAAAGCGGTCAAACTTTGTCACCACTTTGATCTTCTGGATATGGAGTTTCTTGATCTGGAAGCAGTAGCAGAATCGGTCATAATTCCTGAAACCTCTTTTAGCAGACCTCTGGTCGATCCAGATAGGCTGAAATAACAACAAATTAGATTTAAAACAAATCAGCAGTGAAATAACAACAAATTAGATTTGAATTTCAATTTTTTGGCAGTGCAAACTTTGGCATATTTATATTTTTAACCCCAATTTTTTTCTCAATGTCATTGCTTACTCCATTTTTGCTGAAAATTCACGAGACATACTTATTTAACATAATTAGGATTTTAGGATAAAATCATTGAATTTTGAGTTGTTTTAAAGGTTTAAGATTAAATTTAACGTGACTCACGGATATATCATAATTAGAACCTTAAACCAAAAAAACAAACTCATAACCATAGACAATCAGGTTAAGAAGGAATATTATCATTCATGAAAATATAGTGTCTCAAAGATTATTGTTGCATTGCATATCAAAACAAACTATTCATAATCAGGATCACTATCATCGTCATCTTGCTCTTCGATGTCATCCTCATCAAGTTCTTCCTCGTCTTCTTCTTCATCTTCTTCTGCACCTTCATTTCGATGACTCACCGGATCGTCGGCCACGCTTTCTAGTTCACTGTCTGCTAAATTATGAATGTGGTACGGGGTTAGGTCAACATCCAATCTGAAAAAAGGAGGTGTGTCGTCTTGAAATATTTCTGGTCCTTCGGCCACATTACTGCGTAAGGAGGATGTGTCCACAATATGCCTTGCTTTCGTGGTTTGGGCAGACAACCACCCTCTCCTAGTCTGTTTCTGAGAGGGGTATGTCAAATAACATGCTTGTTGAGCCTGAGTCGCCAGGATGAACGGATCCGTCTCCCCTGTTGGTAGCCGACGAGTTGAGTTTATGTCAACTAGTGGATATTTCGTATGCTTCTGCATCCCAAGCGAAGACAAATCATACCAATCACACTTGAAAAGAATCACAGTTAGTGCACGATCACTTCCCCAATACTGAACCCCTCTTACCTCCTGGAGGATTCCAAAATAATGGGATTCCCCTGCATCGTCGGTCTTAACGTATACACCATTGTTATTTGTCTTCATACGCTTGTTAAACTGTGTGGTGTGAAACCTAAGCCCATTTATCAAGTAACCATTAAATACTTTCACACTGTTGATTGGGCCGCTTACCAACGCAACGATGCGAGGATCTATAGGATAATTTTGAGACGCAATAATTCCCTTGATCCAGTCAACAAAGTACATGTTACGGTGTGTTTGTATTTGATGCTCCGGAAGGCCAACACACATTTGCTCGTCAAACAATCTATGAAAGTCACAATTTTAATAAGGCGGAAGGGGTAATAAAGTTTTTAAGCAAATATAATAATGTACTTACCTCAACCATGGATCCATTTCTGGGCAATTGAGAAGAATGTATAACTCAGCAACTCTATACTCGACCGTGTTAAGGTACCTATCCCTTAGTGCACGACCAATCGGTTCCCCTTTCACATGGAAGATTGAGAGTTCTTCATTGAAACCTTCATAAAGTGCAACCTCATTCCTGTTGAGACGATTGGCTCTTGTCTCAATAGATTGCTCAAAATAGTGTTGTAAGAAGTTGGTGACTTCAAAAATGAGATACTCCTCGGCAATGGATCCATCTACACGAGCCTTATTCTTTACTGCTTTTTTTAAATCTTGCATGCGTCTGCAATATACAAAAAACCAAATAAACAATTATCGAGAACATTTGTGTAATAAAGACCAAAAAAATACAGTTACCTCTCGAAGGGATACATCCACCTGTATTGGACATGTTCTCCAACCTTTGCTTCCCAAGGAAGGTGTATGGCCAGATGCTCCATACAATCGAAGAACGAGGGAGGGAATATTTTCTCGAGCTTGCACAGTGTAATCACAATCGATATCTCTAATTCTTCCATTGCGTGTATGCTTAACTCTGTCGCACAAAACGATCGAAAGAATACGCTCACCTCCGTGATTGCCTCCCAAATAGGGTCCTCTAATAAGTCCCGAAATGCAATAGGTAGCAACCTTTGCATAAAAGCATGACAGTCGTGACTTTTCATTCCTGCTAGTCGTAGTTGGGGTATTTGGGCGCAACGGTTAATGTTCGACGCATATCCATCCGGAAACTTGAATTGCACTTACCCATTCACACACCTTTCGCTTTTCATCTTTACCTAAGCAGTACTTTGCCTTTTTCTTTGTCCACTGGCCGTTACGTGAAGGTATCGGATATAAACCAGTTCTGAGTGTCAACTCCTTGAAATCCTTTCGCGAATTCAAGTTATCCTTCGTTTTATCTGGGTCGTCCATCACTGTATTTTTGATGTTGTCAAAGAATTGTTTTTCACAATGCATTACGTCCAGATTTGAATGTCAATATGGAAGTTCCTAAAATATGCTACGTCGAATCCAGTTGTGGTTTGTGCCAAAACCCTCCACAAATTCGCCACTGTCTCCGTACTCAATTTGAGGTAGATAGTTAACCTCATGTCTGATTTCTCGACCCGATTTTCGAACTATTGGTGCATCGTAATCTCCCTCACCCTTTCTGAAATTAGTAGTGTTGGAACGAAAGGGATGTAAAGGAGGCAAAAAACGGCGATGACACTCCCACCAACATGGTTTCTTTCCATGATCAAGACGGAAATACTTTGTTTGCTTCATACAATATGGGCAAGATAGCTTACCGTGCGTACTCCACTGGGATAACATTCCGTAAGCTGGAAAATCACTAATCGTCCACATCAAATGCGCTCTCATTACAAAATTCTGCTTCTGGAATGAATCATAAGTTTGAGCTCCAATCATCCACAACGAACAAAGTTCATCGATTAGGGGTCTTAGCATCAAGTCAAGGTTCTTTCCAGGACTCCTTGGTCCAGGGATCAACAAAGACAAAAATATATATTCTTTCCTCATGCACATATCAAGAGGGAGATTGTAGGGCGTAACAAAAACCGGCCAACAAAAGTATGAATTACCAAAGCTTCCCCACGGGGTGAACCCATCTGTGCAAAGACCAAGCCTAACATTTCTAGGCTCGACAGCATAATCTGGATACTCTTCATTAAAAGATTTCCACGCCTTACCAACAGCTGGGTGAATTATTGTATCGTTTTCTCCTTTGCATTTCAGATGCCACATCATGGAGACATATACAACCTCTGCAATCGAGGTGTCAAAGGATAGTACCACAATTTCTTTTTGGGAATACGTTTGGCCCTTGGATTTGTACTCTCTCGGCCCTCGAATATGTCTGCTTGGCACACTGGACATTTAGTATAACTGCTACCTTTGACCTCCCCATAGTACATGAAACAATTATTCTCACATAGGTCATAAGTCTTCTTTTCCAGGCAAAACCGTTTTGATACACGCTTCATCCCTCTAGCATTCTGCGGAATTTTTTCGCGGTCCTCTGGAGTCAACACTTTGTGCAATTGTTTTAGCCATTTGTTACAACTAGCTTCAGTCGTGTTGTGCAAAATCTTATTTGTCATAAACTGGGCCACGAATTCCAAAGCCGTTTCACAGTCTCCTGTACTTATTCGCGTCTCTGATTGTCGCAATAATTCATAGAAGTCCCTTGCCTCGCGGGTTGGTACGTCCTCTGCCTCTTGATTAGACAGAACATTCTCATAACGACCGCCAAACACATCGTCAACCATTTCCCTATAACAACCACCAAAATTTTCACGAGGAGGTGACTCCACTGGATTATAAGAACTCGACGCCCCGAATGTGTTACCAAATGACTCACCGTGCGCTACCCAAACATAATAATCCTGAACAAAACCCCGCTCGTAAAGGTCATACTTAGTTCTGTCTGTTGTATGATACTTAGTGTTTTTACATTTTCGGCACGGGCACTTAACTTTGCCCCGATTGAGCAAGTTAGTCTGAGAAGATGCATATTCTACAAACCTATCAACACCATCAATAAAGCTCTGGTTGACATAACCATCCGTCAATCTATCGTACATCCAACTCCGATCTTCATTGTTATACATTTTAGATCTACACCAACAATCAAAAATCGAATTTATTGTCTAACAATAAACATTACATATCAAGTCAAATAATAAAAAAATATTTCATCAATAAACATTACATGACAAGTCATTAATATTACTAATACTAACAATAAACATTACAATCACAAAACATCTACCCTAATTAAAGCTTACGAACAATATTTACCACAATATTAAACTAATTAAAGCTTACGAACAATATTTACCACAATATTAAACTAAGTCAATAATAAAAAATTATATGTAATGTATTCATGAACTCGTAATTAAAGACTTAGAAAAAAAAATTACATACCTCTTAACGTTCGACTTTTGCAGATCTAATGATACATATACAATTCTGATGTTTTGTTACAACAACAATGGAGGAAAATGAAATCTAAAGATGGTGAATAGAGGATGAAGGGAGAGATTCCCGTGCAATAATTGATAGAAGGGGATTAATCTATTCCTAAAATGAATGTTGTTAATTTAGCTTTTTTTTTAAATAAATATGGGAGGCAAAATTTCGCCTCCCACCAACAAGACCACGATCCGCGTGAAAGGTGTCTTGGCAGGTCTGGACCGTTAGATATTCTCAATCAGCACATCTGAACCGTTTAAATTTAACCATGTGGTGACATATGGGAGGCGAAGAATCGCCTCCCATATGTGAAAAAAATTATACATATACAGCCTTCCCACAGAACATCAACAACAAAAAAAAGTTATTACCAAAGATACCAAAGTTATATTTGCAACATTCTTCTTGGTGTTCATATTCAATCTTCACCAACATTCACAAGATGAAGTTATTACCAAAGATACAAGGAAGAATACAAGGAGTATTAATGCAAGATGAAGTTATTACCAAAGATACAAGGAAGAATACAAGGAGTATTAATGCAAGATGAAGTTATTACAAAAGATACAAGGAAGAATACAAGGAGTATTAATGCAAGATGAAGATGGTGTTCATATTCATATTTTTTTTTTGCTACCTAGTTTTATTCATGAACACAATAAATAGTTTTTTTTTTAGATTTATTATGTAATGTATTGGAATGTAGTGATATATGTTGCAAGTTAATTATGTTTGTATTATTCTATTTATATGTCATAGTATTTACCAAATGTAACTAAATAATATAATGAAATTATATATGAATCTCATCATTTTGTAATGTTAGCAATAATTTTTTGTATATATAAATGTTGATGAATTAAATCATGTTGTGTTTCAATTTTAATTTTTAATTTCAAAAATAACCAAATTAGGAGCTATTATTTCAAATGAAAATTAGTGAAAAAAATTTGCCGCTATTTTTTTTACACAATTCTGTAAATGGTAGGAGGCGAATAATCGCCTCCCACCATTCTCATATTTTAATAATAATTAGATAAAATATATTAGAAGCCGAAATTATATTTCAATGATAAATAAAATATAGGAGGCGAATAATCGCCTCCCACCGTTCGCATTATATTTAAATTATAAATTAAATATAAGAGGCGATAGATCGCCTCCCACCGCAATATAAAATATTAAATATATGTAGACCTCACTTAAACTGCAGCGGACTAATCGCCTCCTATCTCTGAATATAGGAGGCGATTTATCCGCTCCCACGCGCCTGCAGCTTTCTGAAGGAAAATAATCGCCTCTTATATGGTAAAAGGCACCCATATAAGAGGCAACAGCTGGCTGACAGGTAATCGCCTCCTATTATTTATATAAGAGGCGATTATGGGATTATAGGAGGCCATTCCTCGCCTCCTATATACAATAATTCTTGTAGTGGTTGGAGCACAAATAGCTAGAGGTGCAACTAAAAGAAGAAGAAAATCAATAATTTTGTGAGACATAAACTAATAATAAACATTACTAAGAATGAATAATATCAGAAATAACGAGACTTGTTGTATTTTTAACCATGCATTTTATATGACATTAATTCATGTAAATGTAACGTACAAATGATTCCCATTACTGTTGATAGCATATACAAAACTGGATTATAATTATGGTCATTTATTTATTTCTTGGACAAAATATTATGTGATAATTTTAACATCATATTGTACATTGTAATACATACGCATAATGTAGATTTAAACTGGATGATGGTTGGGGGTTCCACATAAAAAAAAATATAGCTCTACTATGTCGTATGTCATATTTTTCTTGTCCACCCTAATCATTGCAGTGTTATAATATAAGCATGTTAAATGAATGGTTATTTATCTGGTGTTTGAATTATAGTAAAATAGGTATAGAGTGAAGAACCTAATATGATGGACAAATTGATTTGCATTAGACACTTTACACAAATCTCACTAGTTTATGTTCGTGTTAATGCAGGATCTACCACTGACTTTTACCCAAAGTATTCCAAACCAATTGCCAGACTAGTTGTTCTCACAGATGAACATAACAAGCACGTGTGCAAGTAAAGGTGGGAAAAACAAGCAATAACAAGTACTTCTTTCATGATGGTTGGAGTACTTTCATCAAAGACATTTTTGTTAAAGATTATGAGTTGTTAGCGTTTAAATATTTTGGCAAAATCCTTTTTAGTGTTAAACTATTCTATTCTGGGGTTTTTGAGAAGAAATTAGAATTTGAGATATCAATATTCAAAAGGATAGAATCAAAAGAGGACAAGGCAGAGAAAGTGAGCATGAAGAGAAAGATAAACGGGGTAAGGAAGTGATTGAAGAGAAATTTGTAAAGGTAGAGGAGGTAGATGACGAGGAGGATGACAATGAACAGAGGAATGATGAATGCATGAAGGAAGTTAGCTGTAATGACATTGTTATGGAGAGCAAAGATGATGAAGATGAGGAGGATATAGAAGCTAGTAATGAAGGAGTAGAGGTGAAAGATGAGGATCAAGACGAAGACTATGAGAAAGATAAAGAATAAAATGAAGAGGAAGAGGGAGAAGAGGATGAAGTGGAAGAAGAACGAGAGGAAGAAGAAAATAGCAACGAGGAGGAGGAAGTTAGCAAGATCAATGTACAAGTGAAGGTTGAGGAAGAAGAGAGGAATGTTGACAACGAACTGCAAGATGAGGAGAGTAGACACACTAGAATTGAAGTCCCCCATGGAAGTGACGGTGAAGAGGAGAATTTCGCAGTTAATGACAACGCGAGAAGAAGAAGCAATCGTGTGCATGTTAAACAAGGTATTATAATTTTGTTAGAAAATTTATAATCTTCTAAATATTTTAGATGAGTAGCTTATTTAAATAATTTGTAATTTCAAGTTTCATATCACCGCTATCATTATTCTTCATGTGAAGGCACATAGAGTGCAAGAGGACACAAGAAGAGAACTATTGATATAGGAGGTACCAGCCACACAAATGAAAAACTACTTGACAAGAAAAGGACTAGAGATTTAGGTGAAGATGTTGATAATGAACGAACCCATCGTAGGAAGAGAATCACCATGAAGTGCGGTGTAGAACTTTTCCAATCTGGGCTTGCCGTCAGACCCAAAAATACTTTAATATGAGTTAATGATTGACCAATGTAAAATTCATTCATGATTTATAATTGACCAATGTATATAATTTCGGCAGAAATGGAGAAAATGTCCTCTAATTGTTGAGTTTAGCCACTCTTATCAGGCCATAAGGTGAAAACAAATCACAATATTACGAGAATTGAAAGTCTTAATAGATGGAACATAACACTACGTATTAAGCTCCAAAACTCAAGAGCACACACACCAAGATATATTAGAATAAATTACATAAGGAAAAACGAGGAGAACTAAAGCACACATAATCTTGAATATAAATTAAAAGACTAGTATATTGATTTTAGTATATTGATTTTAGTATATTTAATTTAGTATATTGAATTTAGTATATTGAATTTAGTATTACGATCTTAACGAATTTAGTATATTGAATTCATATTGCTATTGTCCCGTGAGCCCTCTTATTCTTACATAGTCAACATACTCAGAATAATGTTATCTAACTCGTTTGAAATTACTGTACAAGCTCACTCCATTACAAAATAGCAGAACAAGAACTCATGTGAGTCTTATGTTATGTTATGCATCAATATGAAAGAAAGAAAATTTTACACAAACAAAAAGAAAGAACTTGTTTACTCAGTGAGTCTATGACTACCTCTATGTCGATACAAAGCCATGGTTTTCAATCATATGTTTTGCCATAGCGTTACAATTACAAGAGATGGCTATTTATATTAGGCGGACTTTTAATACAAATTTTACATGGAGCACAACCTGAATTTACAGTAAGGGCCCGGATCAAAGGCTCCATAACCCAAAAGATTCTACCCTTACCTCAGTCTAGGAGAGCACGCTCCTAACATATACACACACATAAGTTGCATTATTGTCGATTGACTCCAAATTAGACCTGCCTAAAAGATGAAAAGATAGACTAGCTCTCCTCTACACCCCACACATATTTGCGTTCCAATTGCTTGTATGAACTCTTACTAGCTATATATGTTGTTATGACCATTATATATTTATAGGAGGAAGATGTAGTCATCATACTAAAAAGAATAAAAAAATACAATAAGCGGATCAAGCAACTTTAGTGATACATCAAATTCAAATTGAATGCACGTGAAGCATGAATGATAAATTAGATAAAACTAAATGGACGAAATGCAGATTCACAACCAAGATACTCTCATAAAAATGTGTATCCCTAACCTTTATATACCTTTTCGAAACATTAGATTCTGACCAAGTATCTCAAAAATATTGCATGAGTAAAATAGAGGGAGTCTAGTTTTAATTTGAAGTAAATCCTGACATTGTAATTCTTAAGTAGGCATATCGTGTTGAATTATATTTTGGGTGCATACCTCGTGAAGTAAGACCATTTGGACTGAACCACATTAAAAACCTTGTGCTTTTCACTGTTTTTGTTTGACTGTTACAACTGTTCATAATTGCAACAGTAAAACTGTTTTCAAAGATTAAATAACTAAAATATGTATTACTTTCGTACACAGTTTTAATTGTTCATACTCATAACTATATCAGTTTTACAATTAATATAGATAAAATATCTTCAATCGACATAAAGAGCGGGTCACTATTTCTTGATCGTGTAGATTCTGGTTAAAAATATCTTTTGTGTTTTATTAATGGAGGAAATGAGGGAAGATCTTTCGACTATAAAACCACCAATGCTAACCGTGACTAACTATTCCTTATTGAAAGATTGGATGCAAAATTTCATAAACCAGAGATCAAAAGGCGTGGAAAAGCATTTTGAAATGGTGTTACTCTCTAGTAGATGACAAGGGCAGAGTAAAATCTAAACTTGAGTGGTGTGATGCAGATGAACTCCTCGCAAACTATAATTCTACTACTTTATCATTCTCGTTGATGCCAATTATGATCCATATAAAAGTATTTCTAACTGTAAAATTGCTAAGGATGCATGTCAGACCATTGAAAATGCTCATGAAGGAATCGCCAAAGTCGGAGCATCAAAGTTGCAACTGCTGAATGATCAATTTGAATTCATTCTGATGGCAAAAATGTAAACAATTGCTCAATTTTACTCAAAACTCAGACATATGGCGAGTGAAGCTACCATTCTTGGAGCAGATTTTCTCGATTCCAGAATTGTGCTGAAATTGCTGAGATCCCTACCAGGTAGATTTGCAATGAAAGTTTTAGCGATTGAAGAAGATAAGGAAATTGAATCTCTACCACTTGTTGATCTAATAGGATCACTCACTGCATGGAAATGAAGCTGGAAAAAGAAGGGGACACACTTGCTGAAGGAGTCGCTCTTTAGGAAAATCTCCAATAAAGCGCCCCAAGTACATATCTAATACAGTGTATGGCACTTCTCACAGAAAAGGTTAAACAAAGTGAACAAACACCTGAATAAAGGTAACCACTCCCACACTGTTGCAAGTCCCTTTGATTCATTTAAAAAGTCTTCAGGTAATAATAGACTTGATAGCAAAAAGAGTGGAGAGGTATTCAATGTATGGAATGTCAAGGTTTTCGGCAAGTAAGAGCCGATTGTGCAAACCTGCTTGAGAAGAACAAAAGTCGAGCACTAATAACATCATGAAGTGATGATGAATCTGACAACAACGACGAAGACACTGAAGAAGTTGATAATGTTGCATTTTTATCATTTGTCTCGTTCTCACATAGACCAAACATGGATGTTGCAGCTGACATTCTGACTGAATCCGACAGTGATTCAGATGATGAGGATCCAGATCAAAGTGATAGTAAGATGGCCCTATCAAAGTTCGAAGTCGTTTGTGAACGAATGTTGAACTTCAAGCTCAGTTCAAGATCCTGGAACCATTTGGGAGTCCAATCAAAATGAACAGCAAGACTCTGGAACACAACCCTTACAGCTCACAAGGCGTTGAGCGGCGTTCTAATTCTCACTCATATAGAATTAGAATCAGTCATGAAAGGTGTTACTACTCCTAGAACCGAGAAGCTGGAAAAAGTTCTAGACACCGAGTGAGTTGCAACTGAAAAATCTGTAGTAGGATTCGTCAAGAATGGTGAATCAAGATTTCTTAAGAACATAAACGTTACTGTCAAAAAAGAAACGAATACCTAGAGGAGTAGTAATTCCATTTGATTACTCAAACATTCACAAACATAACAATCAGGTAAATCCTAGTTGCAACTTGAACAATACTAACTCTTTACCGTTTTCTGTTGACAAATCACATAGAAGCAGATTTGTTCTAACGTGCATCACTGTGGAATGAAGAGGAAAATTCAACCTTACAACTACCAACTATGGGGATCACAAATCCCTACACCTTGCGAACCCACGCAAGTAGTTCAAAAGAAGAAGAAGAAGAATAAAAGAAAGAAGGCAAAGAAAAGTGTACCCGCTGTTTTACCTGTAAATCTGTAAAGAAAGTATGAGTAGCGAAATCTACCAAAACACTTACCTTCCCTGTTGTTTGAAAATTTGTTTCTCCACATTCTTCTAACTCTAACTCATGGTTATTTTATAGTGGTTGTTCGAGGAACACGATAGGAGACAAGAGCATCCTAAGCAACTTCATGGATGACCGCAAGGGGGATGTCTTTTTTGGGGATGGTAACTGAGGAAAAATCCTTGGATGAGGAACATTGAACGTGAAATGATTTCCTAAACTTAGAGATGTCTTTTATGTAGATGGATTTAATGCTAACTTATCAGTATAAGTCAGTTGTGTGATGATGACCTATTTGTTAGATTTACTAAAGATAAGTGTGAAGTTATTGATCAAAATGAGAATCTTGTTCTGCAAGGCCTTATAAGGAAAGAAAACTGCTAAACTCTATCTAAATGTTGTTTAGAAATCTCTCACTTGCAATTTTAGTGTTGACAATCCGACAGATCTACGGTACCAAAGAATGAGATATATCAGCTTCAAGACACTTTCTAAGTTACATAACATCAAAGTTGTGAGAGGTTTACCCAAAATTAGTCTTAAGCCTATAAGAAAGTGTGGATCATGTCGGGAAGGAAATCAGAAGAAGACTAGTCATGTCTTGTTGCAACATACCCCTTCTAAAAGTATCCTTGAACTTCTTCACATGGATCTAATCGGGCTAATTTAAAAGGAAAGCATTTCTGGTAAATGGTACATATTTGTTTGTGTTGATGGCTTCTCTCGTTTTACCTGGGTTGAATTTCTCCGAGAAAAAAAAAGAATATTTTGTTGTTTTCAAAGACCTACATAACATTGTTACAACAGAGAAAGATATAAAGTCAAAAGAATCCAAAGTGACCATGGTAAGGAGTTTGAAAATTCTAATTTTAATGCAAAAATGGTAAGGAGTTTGAAAATTCCAATTTTAATGCGTTTTGCAATGATAAAGGAATATTTCATGAGTTCTCAGCACCTATTACTCCACAATAGAATGGAGTGGTTGAGCGTAAGAACATGACTATTGGTGAAATAGCTCGGGTTATACTGAATTCAAAAAGGATGGCTCTACGATTTTGGGTAGAAGTAGTAAATACTGCATGCTACCTTATAAACGGAGCATACTTACATCCAAATACGAACATGACTGCCTATGAGGTATGAAAAGGTAAAAGTCCAAGTGTAGATCATTTACATCGTTGGATTTACTTGCTATGTTTTAAATTATCGAGAGCAAAGAGGTACTAGGCATCTTTGTTGGTTACTCTCTCAACAGTCACTCGGATAGAATCTTTAATATGCGAACTCAGATGGTTGTTGATTCCTCTAATATTAAATTTGATGATAACAGGGATTACCATTTGCATCTTCCGAAGTTGAGATCATGGAAATGATTGAATCAACTAATGAAGGAAAATATTCAGAGGAGGAGGAACTTAGGGAAATTACAACTTCCTCCGATGTTGCAAATGCAACAACCCTACATACAAAGTATTCGAAAGTGCAACCTAGTATAAATCATATGAAATGCATGTCTTATGGGTTGTTAGCTGCCAGTAACACACAAGCCTATTTCTCATTGTATAATAGAAGTATAATTATCTCTTTGATGTTAACTTCTTTTCTTATCTTGGTGTGTTTCCTGTTATTTAACTTCCCATTCCTCCACAAATCTAAGCTAAGCTATTGGTTTATGAATGATTATATCTAAATCTTGAGTTTCAGGTATCTTGCTTAGATTCTACTTGTACTTTTATGTGATGGAGACCTTGGTAAGACCCATACCACACACACACTTGCCTTTGTACTGACAGGATGTTGTATCAGTATGTTATGCCAACATTGCTCACTTCGGATGTTTCCTCAATATTTGATTCCACACTGTGACTTATAAGGTATTTCATTAACTGTTGTGGTGACGTGTCAGGCCATACGACTACACGTGTTGACTCAACAAGGCGGGGGTTGCACACGTTCACAACATTTACCCGCCCGCGACTCGTAATTCATCTCAATTTTTCTCTTTTCACCGCCTTAAATTGTTGTTTAGACTCTGAAAAATTAATTAAACCCTAAACGGACTATCTTCCTTATTTACACTCGCAAAATTCATAATAGTGAAGAAGTCTACAATTGGTGACCTTGTCAACGTTGCTACAGTCATGGCATCTGATGTTGGGGTAGTTCAACCCCGAAGAATCACCCGCTCACGCACCACTGTGGTTGCACCTGAACCACCCAAAAGAAAGGCTTATGTTTACTCCAGGAGGAATGTGAAATCGAAGAAAGGTGCATCCCCCAGTGCTGCTCCAACACCGACCCCAGAAGATGTTGTGCCAGCACACGAACTCACGAATGCTGGTGCAACACATGGTTTCGAGAATGTCGGCACGACGCTGGAATTGGCCAACATCACTAAGGATGTTCCTCTCACGATGAGCTGGTGAGCACAGTGGCTGAAGAACCTGAGGAGACACAACCACCTTCCCCACCTGCTGATGTCGAAGGGCAGAAAGAAACTGAAGAGGTTCAAGGGCAAGAAAAAGATATTATCATTGGTGACGACGAGGAATCCTTTGATGGGGAGGACTCTGATGATGAAGATGAGAATGGGGGTTCATATGATAAAGAAAATGATGAGGAGGAGGAAGCATCTGAGGATGTTGAAGATTCTGATGATCCAAACCAGCTTGAAGTTGTGCCAACATCAGCAGATTCGGATGTTGACCCAACACCTGTAGACTAGGATGTTGATCTAACACCTACAAATCAGAATGTCGACCCAACACTAGAGTCTGCAGAGGAGTCAGAGGATGAGAGCCAAGATACTTTTGAAGCCGATTTTCCCACTGAGCCATTTAATAGGTACTTCTTGACCAAATCTGCAAGTAAGTACTATGATCTTATAAGGGAAGGGAAAATTTGGGCGGAAAGAACTTTGGTTATTGATGACTTTAAAAGCATAAAGTGTTTGAGTTTCTTAAGTCTGGGAGTCTGTTGTTTTCTCTTGTTGATTTTCCCCTATGTCCCTGAGGTGGTTAGGGAGTTTTATAGTAATCTTTCAAAATTTGTTAATGCAAAAGGGTCCCCCAAATATGGGAGCGCGTTTGTTAGGGACAATTTCTACAAAATTAGTCCTTCAATTATTAACCTGGAAGATGTCAAGGATGTAAGTGACAATTGAAAAAATTGATGACAATGAAATGATGAGAGAACTGACTGGTGGATTGGTGAAGGCTTGGGGGAAAAAATTGAATGTGATTGGGCTCACATCCCTCACTGCCATCCTGTGCAAGATCGCCCCATACAACTGGATTCCCTCCTCAAATTCCACAGCTTTAACTCATGATATGGCTTAGTTGATTTACAAACTGAGAAGAGGACTTCCAGTGAACATGGGGGAGAGGATTTTCAAGACTATCACTGATTTTGCACACATGAAGGAGGTCATTCTTCCAATTCCATCCTTGATTTACAAGATTCTCAGTGACCAAGGATTCAAGAAGGGTGAGAATAAGATCTTTGTGGAGAGGACATGGGAACTTTCCATCACAAATAACTACTTTGGAGGGAACATGATCAATGATCTGCCCTGGAATGATCCTAATGCTCTTGGAGGAAGTGGAACACAAAAGGGGAAAAATAAGGCACAAACTTTCAGCACTGCCTCAAAGCTGATGATGATTCTGCTTCTATAGTACCCATCAACTCCACATTCATTAGGTTGGCTGGTGTGATAAGATGATTTACAATAGGAAGATGGAGATATTTGACAAGGAGGAGGAGCTCAAGGAGCTGGACTATATTAAGAAGCACATGTTGGTGCTTTCCTCACAAAAGGGGGAGAGTAGGCCAATTTTTGTTTCTTACATGCTTTTTATGGTTTGAACAAATGTTGTTTTTGGTATAAAGAGCATGTTCTATGTTATATTTTGAATTGGGAATGTATCTGGATATTAACTCTGCACTTGTCAAATTATTCTAGTTTTCTTTGTTTAGTACTGGTTATCTCACAGTTCTTAACTGTGTCTACTCAACATCACAGTTCAATATTCATATCTTATGGGGAACAAATTAGAATAAGTTGGGTAGGTTTATATTCTGAAATACATGTACTTAAACAAAATTGGATACGTGTGGAGTTTTGTGAAGAAAGACAAAAATGGGAGATTGAAAATGCAAGTGCTGCAGTGAAATATTGGTCCAACATTCTGATAACTTGTGTTGGTACAACATTAAACTTAACACACTGCACTGTCTGAGTATTTTTGATTGCTATATTTTATTTTGCCTTTATCCGTAAACTTATCTAGTCACAAGTTGTAGTTATCGGCGATGTATTTCAGGATATCAAGGAACCTAGGTTTCGTGTGGATCAAAGCTTAAAGGGATAAGATAAGCCGAAGAAAATTACGATGGAATGAGAAGATCTCATGAAGATAAACATCAAAGGAGATTTCGAGATTATCCAAGCAATCAGAAAACAATCAAGTCGTGTTGATCATATCTACAAGAAGGGACAAACAAACTCTACAAGAAAATGTGTTCGACATTAAGCTAAACAACGAGACTAGAGTATAGGATATGAGAGATTAGTTACATTCGTGTCATAGCTTTTTAGTCTTGTTTTTGCCGAGTTTTATCTAACGAAGCTATAAATTCAATAGCTTGTAGTTAATTAGTGTTAGGATTGAGTTCCTTACTGAGCTGCATGTTGTAAGATCATTAAAGTCATATTTAGTTATTATTTGACCTTAAGGCTCGGCAGGTTATATTCATATAACCTTCTTAAAATGCATTATCTGTGTTTGTTTCATTCCACTGCATTAGACTCTTTAGTGAATGTTGGGACAACATCAAATATAATCGGTATTGGCATAACATTTCAATTCAACACAACGTGTGAATCAAAAAGAGTAACAATCCCAATCCATACATTTACAGTAGTATTGAGACTTGATCTTCAAGGTATGTTGTACGACTTTGGTAATTATTCTCGCTTCCTTGTTGAACTCTACGTTCCCTCAATCTCGAACTCTTTCTTGAATAATGTTCCCATAATTAGAATGAGTTCTAATTAGGAAAGCCACATTCTTCAATTCAGAGATCATCCTAGAAAGTTTCCTAGATGCACTTGGACTTCAATTATTTCCTTCTTTAGAAGATGTGTTTAGCCAATAAGGAAACTTCTTAAAGAAGAAAACTTCTTGCCTTAGCTTATGTTTAAGCTTGATCCTGAAACATACAAAGTCAACTAAAACCGTGGAACTTGATAATAGGCATATAAAGGCAAAACATGAACATTCAAAGATGAAAAACTCAATGTTAGAAAGTTTTTATTTCCAATGTTAAACCAACATTGTAACTCCAATATAGTTCTAATATTGACTAGAGAACTTGCACTTTCACATTAAGAATAAACATGGATTCATCGCGATTTAATGATATTTAATTGTAAATAATATTTTTTCCTTTAATTCTTGTTATATGTTTCTTAATTTCGTTATGGTTCCTAAGTTCAAATCCGAATTGTGGAAATGGGATGAAATGAAATAAAAAAATGGGTATTTGTTGAAATTATGGTTAAATAGAAACAAGTCTGGATATTTATGCTCAATATATTGGTGAAAATAAAATATTCGAGCGAAAATATCCCATTTAAAAATTGGGATAAAAGCATCAAACCCCCTAAACTATTATGACTTTTGGGCACTACCCCCTAAACTTTGTAAATAAGCACTTTGCCCCCTAACCTTTGCCAACTTTTTCGAGTTGCCCCATGGCAATTTTTCGACCAAAAAATCGCCATAAAAATTCATTTTTTTCATAATCTTCTCCTTGCCGAGACGGTTCTGCTAGTGGTGATGGTATCGAAAAATTCAAAGCCATTACACGGGAGATTTAGTTTTAATTTGTCGGATTTCTGGAAAATGTGATGAACACCTTCAAGTGTTCTTCATTTTTTTCGGAAATTATAGGAAATAAAACTAAATTTCTCGTGTAATGGCTTTGAATTTTGCGATAGCATCATCACTACCAGAACCGTCTTGACGAGTTGGAAAGCCGACTAGAATAAAAAAGAGTTCGCCAAAAATTTTCCGGCAATCTGCGGCGGCGTAGTGGCGGGTTGCCGAAATTTTGTACCGGAATTCCTAGATTTGAACTCAATATTCTTCTCGTCGAAAATGTTCCGTTAGTGGTGACTGTATCCGAAAATTCAAAGCCATTACATGGGAAATTTAGTTTTAATTCGTCGAATTTCCGAAAAATGTGATGAACACCTTAAAATGTTCTTCATATTTTTCGAAAATTCAACGAATTAAAACTAAATTTCCCGTGTAATGACTTTGAATTTTGCGTTACCGTCACCACTACTAGAACCATCTCGACTAGGAGAATATTCTAAAAACAAATCGATGATTTTTTGGTCTTAAAATTGTCATGGGGTAACTCGAACAAGTTGGCGAAGGTTTGGGGCAAAGTGCTTATTTACAAAATTTAGGGGGTGGTGTCCAAAATGTCGTTATGGTTTAGAGGGTTCGGTGCTTTTATCCCTTAAAAAATTAACTATGAATACTTTGCACATACTAGAAATGGCCAGTTGTAGCTTTTTAAACGATAATTAGCACATTGCGAAATTAGGTATTTGATAGGAGGTTTGATGATTTTTATAGTTAACCTACACGATTAAAAATAGGGATAAAAAGCATCAAACCCCCTAACCTATTGGGTGTTTTACGCTTTGGTCCTTAAACTATGTTTATCAGCGCTTTGGTCCCTAACCTTTAGGGTGTCTGTGCGATTTGCCTCAGTTTTGCATTTTTGACAATTTTCGGCCATTTTTGGTCGGAATATTCCCCTCTACCCGAGTCATATGAGTTGTACTAGATGTATAATAGTAGTTGGTAAAAAAAAATATAAAAAAAAACACCTCAAAGGGAGGAATATTTTGTCCACAAAAAGACCATGAAGGCACTACGGGTTTTGCCCATTTCTGGCAATTTTCGGCCATTTTTGGCCGGAATATTCTCCTCTACCCGACTCGTATGTGTTGTACTAGATGTATAATGATAGTTGGTGAAAAAAAAAGACAAAAAAACACCTCAAAGGGAGGAATATTTTGGCCAAAAAAATCGGAACTGCACCATAGGACCAAATCGCACAGACACCCTAAAGGTTAGGGACCAAAGGGTCGATAAACATAGTTTAAGGACCAAAGCGCAAAATACCCAATAGGTTAGGGGGTTTGATGCTTTTATCCCTTGAAAATAAGCACAAGAAATGGAGACATTGAACAAAGAATTAAACATGTTTAAACATGTATACAAATCTAACCAACACTATTGGAACTTCTCGATCACATCAACTAACTATAAAGAGTATCAAACAATGGCCCCTAATTTCAATTGTACAATGGAACCATGGCTGATAACAGAGACACCATCACAATATAACTACTAGAAAAAGGGGAAAAAGCTCCCATAAAATTGCTACTTGATCAGTTGTTGTGTTGCGACAAAAAGATTGATATACTATCTTCTTTGAACACTCAACTGGATTGAACTGGGATACTAAGTGGCTTTCCCCTGCCCATAGTGAAACCTCTCGTTCCGTCGGGCATTCTAGGCCCTTTAACGGTCTGTCGTGCAGAAATATCACCAGGAAAGATGCAACTCGCGTGTGAAGCTGGAGTAGGCAGGCTTCGTGTTGTCTGAAGGGTAGCACGGTTCTTAGGCTTCGTACGGTTTCTAGTCCAACTTTTCTTCAATGCAGATGAGTTTTCGTCACTCTGCACGAAAAATGATCACACAATTATGCTAATGAGGCTCGGTCTATGGTAGATATTGTGGTTACAACGTGCGTTCAATCACACGTTTTTTGAAATAATTTGGCAAAAGTAGACCTGATCTATCTTTAATTTCGGTTATAAGGAGACGGTAAAAACCGTGTTACTTACCTCAGATGCCTCTACTGTAAGAAGGCGAGAAGTGTCTTCTATTTGAAGAGCCGGTCCTTCATCGTCATCAAAATAACCATCAAAATCTGACTTCCTGCCCTTTAGCACAGATTTTGGCTGCAAATCACCATTACAAGATTAGCATGACGAAAATCAATATGCTTTAGAAATAAGTGTCTCGATTAAGTTGTACATACTGAACGCTTAAGCATAACCCTAACGCGCATGCCTTTTCTCCAGTTTCTTTCGTCGTTCAACTTCTCAGACTGAAGAAGTCATTCATGACACAATATCACATGATCAGAAATGAATATTTTGGCAATGTTATAAGATATATTTTTGTCTCTAATATTGGAATGCGATACATACCGCTCTATCTGCTGCTTCAGGGTTGTCATACTCGACTAATGCATGAAGCTAAATGTAAAATAAAATCGCAAAGTCATGAATCACTTAAACGTAAAACGAAATCGAGAAATTTCATTAAACACAATAGATTCCAAATTCTAGATACCTTATTACTGACAACTAAATCGCCTTTAGAAGAACGAGAGGAATTTTCCTGCGGTTGGCATATCCTGATTGCTCTGATACTGCATATCGACATATATAAGCATGATCTATAGGAATTAATTGGCATACTAGAAATCAAAATTATGAAATTATATGGAAAAAAAGTCACACCTTCCAGCCACATTAAATATTTTCTCAATGTTCTGATGGGAGTGATCATCAGGTAAATTCTCAGCTATAACAGTGCGCAACTGCACAAGATAAGATCACAAATCTCACGTCACTAAGATATTATCATCAACGAGTAAGATGTTCACCGGGACTTGGCTTAAAAATGATCAAAAGTGTACCTGCAGGTCCTCTTTTTCTCTCTCTGTGAATGGCTGCTTGCGTCTCACCTTCTTGCAATCGTTACTTACAATCTACTCGAACACGTTAGTTAGCAAAAGAACATAAACCTTAATCCAACAGAACTATTGTAGATATCGGATAAGGTTTTAGGACTTGCGAGAAAGTACGTACTAACCAGCTTCGAGGAGGATTTCAGAGCTTGTGCTGCCATTTGATTATTAACATTCAGGGACTTGAGTTTCTTTGTAGTTGATATGAAATTTATTGGAACTGTTAACAAGTAAAATATGTCAACAACATGCATATATCACAAAATTGACTCTTATGAGCTTAAATGTCCTTTTTTTTTTACATAATTCTCACCATAGCCTTCAGGATCTTTGCAAACGTGTTTGGCAAAGGATTCGTTGGCTAGCATGCTCATGTCGCTAAACATATATTCCGCCTGACGAACATTCAAAACACCAAAAGACACCATCTAATAAGCACATAATGATTAAGTACGGATTCTAATAAGTATAAATTAAAGTACGATGTATTTGCCTAAGTAGATGGCGCTTGGTAAGTCCTACTATAATCCGACCTAAAACTGGCAGCGTACTTAATATCGAACATTAACCTTTCGTTTTAGCTCAATCAAGCCAGCAAACTTTTGCAAACAATAAATAGTTTTATTTTATGCAACTTTCCTATTTCTAGAACTCAAACACCATTTTAATTTTTAAAACATGAATCAGCACACAACTCACAAAATTACCATGGCATTGCTTGGTTTTCTAGTTAAGTCGTTATAATCCAACTATATAATCTGCAAAGAGGATTCTGTCACCCTACCAAGCGCGATAGTAGTGCATGAACAGCAACCTCTCGTATCATTTTTCATTGATCCGAGCAAATTTTTGTTGCAAATAAGAGATAGATTTATGCAACAATTTTCAAATTTTTGAGAAGTAGATCATAATTGTCATCCCTTTAAATCACCAAGTATCACAATTCACACACCACCACAACATTTCTAGATTTCCCACACTCCACTTTTTGATGCCATATCGAATCGTTGTCTCGTCTAAAAGCTATATTACACAAATACACTGTCCAACATTTCAAGAACTACAGCACAACATCAATGATCAAATTCACAAACAACAACTACATTACTCGATTTCCACGACATAAAAAACACAAAATAACAAGAATCAAACCTGTTTGATGATCTTCTGTCTCAGCTCATCAGTAACCATGTTCTCCTTCACATTCTCCTTCACATGCTGCCCCTGTGGTGCCTCCGCCGCCGCCGCCACAGCCAAAATGGAGCTACTACTATTACTACCCTTCGGCGACTGAATCAATGGACTTGTCCTACTTTCTTGATTAGTGACGTAAATCCAACTCCCGGTCGCGGTCCTATCAACGTACTGAAAACACGGATAATAATACCCCGCTGTCAACGGTGCCGACTTGGCCTCCGCCGCAAGAAGCGTGCTCGGTACAAAAGCCGGAGCCGCCACGTTGAATTTAAATGAAGGCGACCCGTTGCTCTTACTCTCCACTACTCCACGGTCGTGATCTTTAACCACAGCTTGCGCCATTTCTTGATCCTTAAAATATTAATCTTTTTTCTTATTAAACTCTTGTTTTTTTTTTGTTTATGTTTTCTAGATTGATTTTTTTGTTAGTTGAGTGATGTGTGTTGATGATGAGATTAAAAGAACAGAATGGATTAATGGTGTGGGAAAATTAGGGGACAAAATATATGAAATTTGTAGCTTTCTCCTGAATTATAGTTTGTAAGATCTTAATTTAGTAACTGTGACTTTGTGATGAGACGCTAGTTTGTGCGTGTTCATGATTTTTCGCTCGTGGTTAAAAACTTGTGAATGGTGGTGCATACATGTTGTTACTTTGAATTATTTATTTTAGGCATTTGAACATGACTTCTATATATTTGAACATGACTTTGAATGTGCATGTCAAGCCCGTTTTTGGAAATTACACAAACTACCCCTAAACTATAGAGTGATTGCACAAATAATCCCTCATGTTTGAAGAATTACACAAACCACCCTTTTGGATTTTTTGTGTATAAATTATTAAATTTTGTCATTACGCTCCTTGTTTATTTTGCACAAAAAATAAAAATAAATCAAAATTGCTCATAACACAGGCATTATGCCTTATTGATCTCGTTTAAAAAGACAAAAAATAAATTAAAAATAAATAATATCTTGAAAGTAAAATCAAATTATATGCAGATATTAGTCTTTGCTATGATTTGAAGTTGTAAGGTTGTCTTAATTATTTTAATTTTTTTCTTTTTGTATAAAGGTAGTTTGTATAATATCACAGACATGAGATTTGTGTAATTACCCCATAGTTTAGGAGTAATTTGTGTAATTCTGCCTTTTTTTTAACAAATTGAGTCATATTTTAATTTAGGTGAAGGTAAAAGGTATATGTATTTATCTTTTAAGATTTCACCATACATGATATGCCATGTTTGAAGGACGAGATTTCGGACTGTGTTTGAGAAATTTACTTTCGAGTTCCGTAACCTTATTAGTTATGTACATGTATAATTGTGTATAACTCGTTAATTAATTTAGCGTTATGATTTTTTCAAATTAATTATGAAATCTAGACTAATATCATTGCGTTAGTTGAAAAACCAAAATATATCGACCAGATATTTAACAATCGACGCTCAAACCACTAAACACGTAACTTTTTTTTTGAAGAGAAAATATGAATAAAACGAGACCAAAAGTTCATACAACGCCAACTCAAAAGCGCAAACGGAAAAATTAAAACGTAGCAAAAACAAGAGGGGATGGACCCTCGACACTAAAAGTCGCGTCGCGTGCAAGATTATTAGCCTCCCGAGGGACCCAATTGAATGAAAAATCGTCATGTAATTTTATAGTCGAAATCACCCCATCAATAATAGAAGCTTGAAGTGCATCACTCGATTGTCCCGCAATAATGTCGTGTACAACACTCAAGCAATCCCCTCGATAATAACCCGTGACCACTTCATCCCAATAGCTAACCTTAACGCCCACTTTGCCGCCGTTGCCTCAACACAGACGGGAGAAAGATTTGCCTCCCATCTACGGTGCACCCATGCAATCACCGCCCCACGTAACTTGACCAGTTGATATTCAATTAATATCCTTTAATACTTAAATTAGTTGAAGATAAATAGTAAATTATAAAAAGGAACAATGTGACTTAAAGATACAGAGTTTAATATATCTTCTAAAGTTTCTAGAACGACTACTTATAAAAACTCTATGCGCTGATGCCATGCAACGAGTTAGTCAAAGCTACGTGCAAAGGGCTGCATCGTTTAGGATTTTCATGAGTCGACGTAATTTGTGTGGTAGGATTTCTTTTTTAGGCAGCTTTTCACCCGCAGTTTGAATGAAGGCACATTAATATAGCGGACCCATGACAAGTGGACCACAACAAGATTCATCACATTGATATTTGTATCCTCGTGTTAATCCTTCAGTAAGAATGAGACACCATTCAACCTCAAAGTCAGGATCAATATCGTTACTTCAATCCTTCTGCCGGACTGTAAAGTTAGTTTCTTGTATGTAATACGATACATTACACATAAGCTTTGTCTTATATATATGTGCCATTAGATCTAGTAACTAACCATCTTCAATATCCTTTCGTATGAATTATGCTTGGAAAAGGAGAAAAGTTAACTTCAATTTTATTTTATTTATTTCCCCCTTCATACTTATACACCATGTTGCACAGACACACCAACACGACATGCACGGACACAACAACACAAATTTTAAACAAATTCTTACTACAAGTGTAAATGTATGGATCGGAATTGGTACAATTTTTGCTTCACACATTGTATTGTGACAGAATGTTGTGTCAACACCGATTGTGTTCGGTGTTGTTCCAACACTTGTTATAGAGTAAATTTTAGCGGAATAACGAACACAAAGTATGAATTTTAAGCAGATTATATGAATATAACATGCCGAGCCTTCACAATTATTTCACCGCCACTATAAATACCCTTCACAATTACCATATTTTGCATCCAAGAAAAATACATGTGTAGTAGTCTTCTTAAATGTGTCTTCAAGATAACAATCTGGTAAGACTAGATAGCAAACATTACAACAAGAAATGAGTGTATTGTTGAAACAAAATTAACACAACAACAATTTCTGCAATTTGATGAATTCACGATTTCTTTGTTTTTAATCAAAGATGATGAACTCCCAACTTAAGTTCCATTTCAAAAATATAGTTGAACTCAATATATTTGAGAAATAAGTTAAAAATGACAACATTCAGTATTAAGATTAAAAAAAATGAAAGTGTGAACTAATAACCAAACCGCAGGAATGTCCTCCGCAACCGCCACATTTTGTCCTATTTTTCGAGTGACCAGCAACACACTGACCCCCATTGCCACACCACCCTCGTTATCAAGAAGTAACACATCTTCTTCCACCTCCATCCTCTCGCCAACAACGCCGCGGCCAATTCATCCGCCACCTCTTTCTCAGCCGGAACATTCTCCTCAACCGCCACATTTTGTCCCCCTTTCCAACGACCAGCAACACACTCCACACATCGCCGCACCATCCTCGTTATCAAGAAGTAACGCCTCTTCTTCAGCGTCCCCTCCATTCGCCAACAACACTGTGGCCAATTCCTCCGGAAATCCTTCTCTCCTACTGTTGCTGCGTCGTCGTAGTTGTATGTGAAAAGGAAACATGTCCTAGACATGTAGCTACGTTAAGATTGGTGCAAGCCGACAATGGTTTATCTTTTTATCTTCCAATTTGTTTCGGTGAAAATGGTTCAATAAACAACATATACTGTCACATTCTTGGCTATAGTGTTCGTTAATTTCATCATAGTTTTGGGAAATCATGGTGCAATAAACGTAAAAAAATATAATTGCAATTAAAGACAAGTTACATGATGGGCTTTGATTCTGAACAATCAATGTTCAAACTACTAAACAAGTAAACTTGACTAGTTGATGTTCAATTAATATCCTTTAATACTTAAATTAGTTGAAGATAAATAGTAAATTATAAAAAAAAGGATTAATAATGTGACTTAAAGCTACAAATGTGACTTAAATTTTAACACTTTCTAGATCGACTAGTAAGAAGTTAAGAACTCTATGGGTTGATGTCGAACCCACGACATGTGGACATTTTCTCTCTCTTCCTAATGGAGGTACATACCAATATTGTAACAGTGGATGGACCACAAAGAATTCGTTACCTTGAGATTTGTATCTTCGTTTCAGTCATTTTGTAAGACCAGGACACCGTTCAACCTCAAAGTCTAAATCAACGTCCTCGTGCCAATCCTATAGTCACACTGTAAAGTTAGTTTATTTTTTTAGAATTGTGAGCGAGTTATTTAAAAAATTGACAAATGTCTTCTATGTAATATGTTACATTAGCTATGAACCTTTTCTTCTATATACATGTTTGCCATGAGATCTATAACAAACATGTAAACGATACATTTTTGTTTGACGACGGGCACTCCTATTACACTCGTAGTCTCTAAAGTATAAGAACTAACTATGTAGTATCTATATCGAGAGTTCAAATATACAACTTCTGAACTATAGGTCCCACCTTGTCTCCACTGGATCTGTCCAACCATTTCGTCATAGAGTCCAAGTATTGTATACGTCATTAGGCTGAGCCTAATTATGTTTGTAAAAATGGGGAATAATTTGCTCCTCCGCCGAGCCTTACACACACTACCCCTCCGACCCAAATCCGTAATTTCACCTCCTTTCCCACCACAACCACCACCGCCGCCGCCGGACACTCTCCTCGTTGACAAAGCCGTACAAATCCTCAAACGCCACCACCCTTCTCTCCTAAACCCTCTAATTCCCCATTTTACCCCTCAATCCGCCTCCTATTTACTCCTCCACTGCCAGCACGACCAAACCCTAATTTTGAATTTCCTCAATTGGGCCCACAAGCTCCCCTTCTTCAACCACCACCTCCACTGCACCTGTATTTCCATTCACATACTCACCCGCTTCAAGCTCTACAAAAACGCCCAAACTTTAGCTGAGGAAGCTTCCAGAACGTTTCCTGTTGATGCCGGGGAAGATTCGGTATTTTCGTGTTTACGAGAGACGTACCAGACCTGCAATTCGAGCTCTGCGGTGTTCGATTTGGTCGTAAAGGCGATGTCGAATTTGGGGATGATTGGTAGGGCTTGGAGTTTGATTGGTTTGGCTAAGTGTGAAGGGTTCATGCCTGGCGTGTTGTCGTATAATTCGGTATTGGAGGCGATCGTGAGGAGGTCGGGTCGTGGTGGGCGCGATGAGTTGGAGGCGAGGGAGGTTTATCGTGATATGGTTGGAACGGGGGTCACGCCTAATGTCTTTACGTATAATATTATGATTAGGGGGTTGTGTGCGGGTAAAGGGGTGGAGGAAGGGTTGGTGTTATTCGAGGAAATGGAGAAGAAGGGGTGTTTGCCGAATGTGGTTACATATAATACGTTGATTGATGCTTGTTGTAAGAAGGGGAATATTGATATGGCGTACGGGTTGTTGAGTTTGATGCGGGAGAAGAAGTTGGAGCCGAATGTGATTACGTATAACGTGATTATCTGTGGGTTGTGTAGGGAAGGGAGGATAAAGGAGACGGGTAAGGTTGTTGAGGAGATGAGGAGGAGGCGACTGGTTCCGGATGAGATTACGTATAATACGCTCGTTCATGGGTATTGTAAGGAGGGAAACTTTCATCAAGCTCTTGTTTTGCATGCGGAGATGTTGAGGAATGGGTTGTCTCCGAATGTGGTAACTTATACGTCTTTGATTCATAGAATGTGTAAAGCGAGGAATATGCATCGAGCGATGGAGTTTTTCGACCAGATGCAGGTCAGGGGACTGAGTCCGAACGAGAAAACGTATACTACTTTGATTGATGGGTTCTGTCAGCAAGGTTCTATTGATGAAGCTTATAGGCTATTAGATGAAATGGTTGAGAAGGGCTTTTCGCCTTCCGTCGTGACGTATAATGCATTGGTCAATGGGCATTGTGTGTCAGGTAGGACGGAAGACGGTTTAAAAGTGATTCAAGATATGACAGCCAAAGGACTATCTCCTGATGTTGTAAGCTATAGTACAATCATATCTGGGCTATGCAGAAATTTTGATATTGACGGGGCGTTTCAGTTGAAGGAAAAAATGATAGAGAAGGGGATTTTGCCCGATGCTGTTACATATTCATCGCTAATACAAGGCCTTTGTGGGCAGAGGCGATTAACCGAGGCTCGTGAGTTATTTCAAGAAATGTGGAAAATGGGCTTAACGCCAGATAAGTGTACATATACTATTCTCATCAATGCTTATTGTGCTGAAGATGATTTAAGTAGCGCAATTCATCTTCACGATGAAATGATTAGTAAGGGCTTCTTCCCTGATGTTGTTACCTATAGTGTGTTAATAAACGGGCTTAACAAACAGGCTCGTAGTAAAGAAGCAAAGCGGCTTCTTTTAAAGGTGTTTTACGAGCAACCCGTTCCTAATGATGTTACATACGATTTGCTGATAGAAAGTTGCAGCAATATTGAGTTTCGAAGCGTGCTAGCTCTTATAAAGGGATTCTGCATCAAAGGTATGATGATTGAAGCAGATCAAGTTTTTCAGACAATGCTGGAAAAAAACCACGAGCCGAGTGAAGCGGTTTTTAATGTCCTCATACATGGTCATTGTAGAGTCGGGAATTTGCAGAAAGCCATTGATCTTTACAAAGAAATGGTGAGCCGTGGACTTGTTCCTCACGGAGTAACTGTTATTGCTTTAGTTAAAGAGCTCCATAAAGTGGGAATGAACGAGGAGGTAAGTTGGATTTTACGAGATACGTTAAGGAGCTGTAAAATCATCGATGGCGAACATGTTAAAGTGCTCGTTGAGGTCAATTATAAAGAAGGGAACATGGATGCTGTACTTAGCATTCTAGCAGAGATGGCCAAGGATGGTCTTCTTCCGAATGAAAGAACTGTTTAGGCACGTGAACAACTATCCGACCAATGGAGTATTCCGTGTTGTATCGCGAGAGATATTCGTGTAACAGGATAAGATGGAGTTTGCATATCTACCGTGCTTGTCTTCATTATTATGCATGACGAGATCTGGTTCATCTGAAAGTATCTGTTGGTTTCACCGATTAAATTAACCATTGATCTTAAATTGCATTCTTAACTTCTACAGTAAAACAACAAGCCGTTCGCATTTCTTCCCCCAGTTTGCAGCGGCATTCAAGCAATCTCCGTGGCTGTGCAGGTAAGGTCAACTGTGTGTGTGTCTGTGTTTTTTGTTTCAAACAATTTTTTTTCTCTATTTCAAACATAATCTGTAGTTGGGGTTTAAGTTGTATCCTCTGAACCACTTAGGATTAAGTTTTCAGTTGTCACTAAACAAAGAAGTAAGAACTGCAATCAGGACGGAAGTTATTTGCTTTTCGATGACTGATGAATCTTATTTGGAGGAATCGTAATAATTTGTTGCACCTCACCCCTGTTTTGACTGAACAGCAGGTTGTTGCCCAAGCCCGGATTCATACAACTCACTTTTTGTTGGCGTTTGCTTATTTGTTCGTGTCCAAAAGAGGCTGCTCACTTGTCTTATACTTGGACTCCTGCACCCAAGCATTGGCTCAAAATCAATGTTGATGCAGCCTTCGCCGATGGTAAAGCTTCCTTTGGATACATTTTGAGGAACCATCCTGGAGGTATTCTCGCGGCTTGTAAAAATCCCGACCCCTGAACAAACGCCACGACTGCTGTGCTTTTATCTATCCATCAGGCAACTCTCTTCACCAAGAAAAATAATCTCCGAAAGGATTTGTTAATCCCCTTGACTTTCGTTTTTGATACTCTGGCTGAATCCCCCCCCCCCCCCTCTTGTGTTTGACTTATGTAAAAGTCTTATTCCGATCAATGATTAAATTACCTTTGTGTTCTTGTGTTTGACTACATGTAGTGCCCGGTCTCTCACAAATTGGTGAGCACCACATGTGTTGGGCTCACACCGTATGTGAGTGCATTGGGCACTCTATGTGGGTAGCGTAGATTGAATCACCGTCAATTGAATTGCTTTTCTTTTATGCGGTAAGCCGTAGACACCAAAACAACAAAATAACGTTCGGCAGATCTTCTTTTCTTTTTTTGCCATTGCCAATTAATTATTAAAACCAAATGAGAACAGAAGTGTTTTTTTGCCAATTAGACATACAACTTACTAAAACACATATAGTTTTCTTTTTCTTTTATTTTTTGCTAGCTAGACAATATTTTGAGTTCTCTTTTTCTTGCTAGACGATATTATGCAAAAAAGTTAGCTCCATCAAAAATCGATGAAAAGACCAAAATTGGACAAATGTAAAATTAACGGACTAAAGTTGAATAATGACAAAGTAAAGGACCAATTTTCGAAAGGGGCTCTAACTATTTGACTAAAGTTAACCACAATATTTAACATTAAACTTAACATAAAACCCGAGTTTTTTGACAAAGTATAATAAAAGCCGAAAATATAATTTAGGGTTGAAGGAACTATGTAAATTAAAAGGAGAGAGAGAGAGAGAGTCACAAATCACAAAAGAAGGAGGCTGACGACGAACCCTGATAGGCACAAATCACAACAGAAGAAGGCGACAACAAACCTTTAATACAATTTGTAAGCTTTTTTTCTTAATTGTGACCAGCAACGGCCCCCCAACTTCGTTATCAAGAACCACATTTCCGAGGACAACTTCATCCGCTCTCGTGAACCGCTCAAAGCGCTTCTTGCATGCTTTAGCAGTATCGCCCCAGAAACTGATGCTGAATAGTACTCCATCTGTGTTGAAGATTGACTGCCAGTTCAGGTAGCAGTGCATCTAGGGGCGGAGCCAGGAATTCTTTGGACCCCGGGCTACAATATGTTAAATATTATATATATATATATATATATATATTAAAATGAATACAATATAATAAAAATATTTACCATTTGGTACAAATAATAAAAATTACATGTTAAATATACATGTTATCGAAGTTAAGAATTCTTTGAAAAATAAAATTGATTAATAGCACTTGTAAACAAGCTATTAGAAATACACATGCTTCTCATTTAATCAAATTATATGTTTATCTATAGAACTACACAAAGAAAACTTTACAAAAAATCTTTAATAATATTACCTTAAAGCGTTTCGTTGTTCTCAGGCGTCAGGATGTTGCCTATTTTGGTGGAGAGGATCTTATGGGCGACCGCACTTCCTCCCAATCTGGTGAGTAGGAGCCTGCATCATCCAACCAGCAGCGCGCACCAAACACGTAAGCAGACCAAACGACGCGCATGAAACATGTACAAGCGTCCCACACTTTGGCTGACCGATCCAACAATGGGAGTTCTATGGCCGCTTCAGAATTTTTTTAACACTTAGGCTCTATCATTTAAATAGGCTAACTCTAGATTCTTTATTGTGTATAATATGTTAGAATTCTCTAGAGCGTGGCCATCTCATTTGATTATAAGAAGAATGTAGACCATTTCTTTAGCCTTTAGAGCCTTTAGATTAGATTGATATGGTTCATTCATTGAGCCATGCTCCTCGTATGTATACACCATGACTTTCACTTTTTCAGACATCGAGGAAAAAATTTCAACTCAGTTGCATAGCTTTGAAAAATGTATATGCCTCTTTCTCTTGCTCTAAGATCCCATTAGTTTTAGAGTTATGTTGATATCAGGACACTTGGGTTTTTTTTTTTTAAATACCTATTATATTGGGGTCAAAATTTATCCCGGGTTGGAGCCCACCCTAGCCCTCAAGGTGGCTCCGCCCCTGAGTGCATGTTCTTGCGCACTCCAGGGGCTCCCGGGAACATCCATGCAATCAAATTCTATTTACGAAAAAAAATAAAATTTAATGAAGTTAAATGAAGAAACTAATTGAAGAAGGGTGTTGAACGTGAAAGGAGAATATTATGTTGGGTGTGTGTTCACTCGCGATTGAATTTTGTAAGTGAAAGTAATTTTATGTTGTGTTTATATATATATATATATATATATATATATATATACATATATATATATATATCTATATATAAAACTAATTAGGGTGTCCGTTGTAAATATTGGGATAGTCCTTTTAATATTTAATTCTTTCAGTTTTACCTCGTAAGTTTTACGTTACGCACTTATTGGGCCCGCTTGTTAAACGTCGACACATATATGCCTTGATAAGACACATTGAAGATCTCGATTTAGGGCATACTGAGCTACGGCTAGAGTTCCTGCGAGATCAAAGTAGACATGAGGAAGGTCGTACGGTACGACATGAAGCTCAGAGACCAAAGTGATGATTTACTCTCCACCGAAACGAATGGAGGCAGGGGATTCATGGACATGACTCGACGTGATACTTTCATGATTAATATAGCCTTTCACGATTTATTGGGGTTGCAAGCTTGGTTCATGATAAAATTAATCGGTACTATACTTATACATTATAAAACCGATACTCAAATTGGTTATCATTCAAATTAGACTAACACTTTTAAAAATGACAATTAAATCTCCGAATACAATAAAATGCACCCTCGATTATCTCTCTATCTACTATATAATTAGAATGGAAACAAATTTAGTCGTCCATCTTTCGTTGTTCTAAAGTTCGACTAATTACTACATGTTTGTTTTGCAATAATAAATAAGTTGTGGGCCTATGCGTATTAAGTGATTGAGACCCGCATATCATATCTTATCTTATACTATATAGTAATAATGGAATTTTTTTACCGCCCATGTTTCGTTGTTCCAATTTTGCCATTCTAAGTTCAATTAATTACTACATTATGCTTCGTTTTGCGATAATAAATAACATGTGGGTCCGCGGGTATTAATTGATTGGGATCCGTATAATATAAAATTGATTCACATTTAATAGCGTGGGGGTCTGTGGTAAATTGTAGAACAATTTTTTTAGTTTTTAATTCTTATGATCTTGTATCAAAAGTTTTACATTGCGCACCAGCTATAAACTGTCGGGTGGTCCTTTTAGTTTTTGAATTCTATCAATTTTGCACCAAAAATTTTATGTTACTTAATTATAGGCCTCAATGTAAATTGTTGTACGATCGTTTTGTTTTAAAATTCTTTCAGTTTTGCCCCAAAAGTTTAGCCATATTTTTTTTAAAAAGTAATAAATAACGTGTGTGCCCGTGCGTATTAAACAGTTGGGCTTTGCTTAATATAAAATTGATTAACACTTAATAATGTGGTGGTCCATTGTAAAATTTGGAACATTACTTTTAATTTCTAATTCTTTCAGTTTTCCTTCAAATGTTTTGCGTTATGCATTTATGGGGCCACATTGTTGACCGCAGACCCATAGATGCTCCGGTAAAATGCGTTAAATATCTCGACTTAGGGCGTACTACTATAGCTCGTAGGAGACGAAGAAGAAATGGATGGCGGCATGAAGCTCATAGAGGTAAGTGAATATTTACTTCTCTGCCGAAACAAATGGAGGCAAAGGATTCATGCGCACCACTTGACTTCATTTTTTCGTGGTTAATATAGCGTACACCAATTTATTGAGATTGCAGTCTTGGTTCATGATAAAATTAACCGATATTATATTTATACATTGTAAAAGTAAATTCCAAAGTTATATTAAATTTTGTTTAATATATACTCAAATTAGCTATCGTTAAAATTAAAACACTTAAAAAATATTTAAAGTGTCAATTACAATAAAATGCGCCCGTGCGGTATTTGACACAGCAAACGGTCATTAAACGGTTATTAACTAATTCTTGGCTACATTTTATTACTCTCACAAGAATACATTGTAATGGGCCATTAATTTATATATGGACGGTAAATAGGCCCATATATGTGCTGGCTAGTGATACATAAAATTTTACACATTAAAATTAGAACTTAATTGGAGAACCTGAATACTCTCTTCTAAATTTTATATTACACTTATCTTAATTGCCAGTGTATTGGAAAAAAGACCTTGATATTTCATGATCCAATTTACACCCTATTTTTCTTTTAGGGTGGGAAATGTGCTTACCTAACACATTTGCTCTTATAAGTTATTACAATAATAATAGTAATAACAAATGAAATCATGCAAGGATACAGTAGTTCTAACAAATTGTGAAAGTGCATCTTTCTTTTGTTCTGTGTATGTGTGTGCGCGTTCACTTGGATGCATTTTGTTGAATCGTACTTAAAAACTAACTACTACATCAAAGATGTATTGACAAGAAGTTCTCTCAACATTAACACTCCCCCAGTCCCAACACGTCATTAGTTCGACAAGTACCTGATGTATCGATGTTCCATGGTTCCTTTTTTTCTGAGTAAGATGCTATACGACACCTAATTTTCCTCCGTAACAAAATGCAGCATGTTAGAAGATTCAATTTAAAGAGACAGAATCGCCACGAAAGCAGTAATTTTAGTTTTAAGCATGAGATAACTACATGTACGCTTTGCTGGTTTAATCACGGAAACGTCTCATAGATGTATAATTTTGTTGCATAGTAGAGTCCTATCCGTTTGAATATTTGCCGAAGCAAGTCTTTGAGGTTTGAAAATCTTACATGTTTTAAATTTGAAGCCACGTGGGGTGCGTCTGTATTTACTCAAATAGTACGGAAATCTTTTACAGAATCAGGCTAATTTAGGCAGTGTAGATGTAACTATTCGCAGAAGCATTTGGAATAGATTAGACAGGTCTTTGTGTGAATTGCAAACCTTGCAGGCTGATATACTTTGGCAGTCACTAACCAGCTGACCGCTTGCAGTATCCACTGCTTCAGACGCTCCTCCGCCATCGCTTCTCTACAAGATTACATCCCAAAAAGTTACAGAGTTGATTAACACAATAATAGTTTTTAAATACAATAAGAACACCTTGTAAAAATCAACTGCAACGAAATTTGGTCACCTTGTAGCAGCTGCTTGATGACACGTGTTCATCATGGCGATCAATGGGGCTGAGTTGTGTTTGCAAGCCGTTACAACATCAGGCTTATCAGGGAAGCAGTTGTGTTCATCATGGCAGGAGATTCTGCACGGTTAGGACACGATCCGGCTACCATTCCACCATTACCATCTGCAATTTCACAATCCAAGGAAAGAGTATTTAGCAGTTGCTTTTTCTTCATATTACATAAGAATGTTTTTAAGAGAGATGCTTACATTGATTTTCCACTACGTATCTTCATTCATAAGCAATTTCCTCTGAAGCTTCCTTAGCGGCTTTCAAAGTGAATACCATTAGACGCTGATTCTTGCTGACCATATCATCAACTGTTGGCCACTCTCCACCATTTTTTTCGGCATTTGAGAGACTGGAAACCAAAATTGTTTCAAACCGGAGGCATTAAACACCTTTGTCAAGCCATTTGGAGATGAAACGTAATCTTCAATTATCGTGGTGACTATTTCAGTAGGATTTGCTACAAGAAACTGCTGGACCTCTTTCAAAACATTTATTGCATGTTGCCGGCAACCAGAATGGAGTAGATTAAAATCAAATAATTTAGATGTAAGCTAAAAGGAACAAAAACAGAAAATTAATATCTACGACGCAAACTAGTCCATCATTATACTAAATACAATAGCCTTACATACTTACAAATGCTGTTTAGTTGTAGCACTTTCCCTCGAATGTAGTGGCACAGCCAGATATCATTGGTTGTTGTCATACATATCAAGCATCAAACCTCTAACACCGTTCTGGATACCGTATAATCATTGTCAGATGTTTACCAAATTCATACTGCTGTATTAATTAGTAAAATGGGACATTCCTATTATTGTTAATTGCGCCCATGATATGAATATCAGCTAAGGGAATTTTAAGCAACGAGGAAATTAAGGAGTGTAATTTTGCAACAAGATTTTGTTATTCAGAAAGAACAATAATCAGTGTTTCAGCTGAACAGCACATTGCGTGCTTTGACATGGTTGTCAACCTGATTAAGTCCTTAAAGCTACTCTTAAATTCTTTAATACTAGAGATAATTGTAGACTCTAGTGCAAGCAGCACTCTTTTCTACTGTTAATCTAACATTGTACAGTAAAATGAAGCCTAAGAAGCCTGAACCAGTAATGGAACCCATGTGCTAATGCCTAATAGCAGTTAGCTCTAGTATTTCACATTTTATAATACCATTGTCATGCTGTGATTGTAAGCAAGTCGTACTTAAGGATATCTTTGTCTTTTCTTCATGCAAATGCGCAACTGTTTAGTGCTTGAGCAATACTTAATGAAGTATAATAACAAACATTCACACATCGATCAGAAACAAAACAGAGAGAAGCAAGCATTGACTATTGTACACCCTCAACTACCCCCATTTTCTCTTCTTAGAAGCACCTTCAACTATTACTTATTTGGCCCCTATTCTCTGGCAACAGCACATACTTACGTAACAAGATGTCTAGTTCAAGTCATCAACAGATATTGATACAGATGAAGGGAAAGAGAAACCATCATAGCCTTAGTTTTGGCTGATTAGATATGGAGTCTTGCTGATTTGTGGAGATAAATTTACGCTTCCAGTTGCTGATCTTGCCCCCAAATCGAGCAAAAGCATTGTTCTACTAGGCGCTGACTAGGATTAGATTTGATCTCTTCCGGGGGCCCTATAGGTTCTGAAGGGCCAATTCTTCTGACTTCTTCTCTACGAGTGTTTGTATCTTTCGGAAAGCCGGGCTAAGTAAGGTGGTGCGCTCCTCTGGTGGCGTGGTAGCTTCTGTGGTGATTAACTCGTGTTTGTCTTCATTGAGAGATGCGTTCTGAGGGGTGAGCACGTCTTCTTTTATTGGTGGTGCCCGTTCTGAGGACTTCTGGCTTTCAATAAAATATTGTTCTTTGAGTGTGACCTTCGTGGTAGGTGTTCCGAGAGGCTTTATGTTCTTCGCAGGACATTATTCTTTATCTTTGCTTTTGGAGTAGATGTTCTGAGGGCTTCCATATTTTGACAGGGCGTAAGTCTTCGTTCTTTGACCTTCATGAGGGGTGTTCCAAGGATTCTTTGTATTTTTTGGAGTGTTCAGTGAGGAGATATTTTCGCAGGTTCTGGGACTCGGGGTCCGTTGGGGTCCCTCTTGGCACATTGATGGATATCGGAGTAGCGCGGATCCATCGGGGTTTACTCTTTTTCCGATGCCGCGTTGATATCTATTTTTTATTCATCGTTGACTTTCCAAGGGACGCTTAGGTGTCTCCTCGGATGTTCCTTCGTACCACTTTGGGTCAGTGGACGAGGGGCGTGGTACCATCTGAGGGCCTCCTCATTGGGAGTGGGTACATCTAATCGGAAGTACTCGTGACAATAGTATTGTCGATATGTTACTTCTTTCTCCAAGGGGCGTTTTCGTCTTTAACTTGGGCTCCGAGGGCTTTGTTATCTTCGTAAAGTAGTACTTTCTTGTCTTAGTCCTCGTAGCGTGCCCTCTCGTAGCTCTTGTATCTAGATATCTCCTCGGATGTTCCTTCGTACCGCTTTGGGTCAGTGACCGAGAGGTGTGGTAACATCCGAGGGCCTCCTCATTGGGAGTGGGTACATCTCATCGGAAGTACTCGTGACAATAGTATTGTCTGCTTTATTAATCCCTAGATTTAGGGCCAATATTCTGCTTTAATCCGGTATTAATTTTTCTAGGCTTAACACTTTCCCTCCAACCCTCTGAAACGATCCCAATCTCAAACTGATGGGCCACGGGGATCGAGATATCTCAAAAAGCCCAAATACTTTGTCAATTTCAAAGAAATCCCAAGCAACTCTCTAGCCCAACCTCCAAGCCCAATGCAAATCACTGAAATTCCCAGCCCAACTCCACCTACTAAGCCCAAACCCTAGAAACAAAAAAATAAAAATGCTAACTCCCCAGCGACTCAAACCCGCTCTCGTATCTCTGACATGAAAAAAATGGCAAGAAACAAAATCCCCTCTTCTCTAGCCACCATCCCCACTGAGATAGTGCAAATTGAGGTTAAAAACTCTTCCAGCTCTGCTGAAAACTCCAACGGCCCAGAGGGGCTAGGAGAATAATCGCCATGAAAATTCTAGCCTGGAATTGCCGCGGACTTACCCAGTCCGAGGCAAAGAGATAACTTAGCGCCATTGTATATTCTAATTCCCCCGACATTCTATTTCTTTGCGAAATCAAAACTTCTAGAATCTCTTCTATCATCTCTTTTCTCAATCGTCGTAATCTTTCATCAAATGTCTTCATCCCTCCAATTGGTATAGCTGGGGTAATTATCCTCGCCTGGAATCCCAGTATTAATCTCACCATACAATCCCAAAACTCCTGGCTTTTCCATGTTACTATTAAAGAAGAAAGCTCTTGGAATCTCATAACTCTCCATGCCCTTGCTATCTTGCTGAAAAGAAGAGCTTTTGGGCCGACTTGCCCTCTCTTGCTCAATCCCCTCCCCTCCCTTGGACTTTAATTGGGGACTTCAATGCTATTACCTCTCAAGCATAATTCTTTGGATCCCTCCAAGGCTGGCTTTAAGTATTCTTTTTCTCTGAAAAATATTGCCAAAACTTGTTCTATTCCATTCAAGCATGACTTGAGGCACTGTTCTAATTGCCTCCAATAATGAATCTTTCTCTGACCAGATTCCCCTAAGAGTAGTAACACAATCTGGTTTTGAGAACCACATATCCTCAAATCTAAAAGGTTTATCAATGTTCCTTCTGCTCTCCCCTCACACCATGTCATGATAGGGTTGTGATCACTATATGTTCTGGGGAGATGTTCAACCACAACATCAGCAAATCTACTCATCTATTCTAGATTTGCCATTACTCTATCCAATCTTGCTTGGATCAAACCACCATACCCTCTTTTGTTGGTCCAGGTAAACTTAGGGCCAAAATATCCTAGATCAATCATATTACAACTCTCCATAAATTTCCTGAAGAACTGCAATCTTCCAACAGATCTAGTCCTACCCCCTCTTTTTTCATGAGCAAATGAAACTTCATTAAAATCTCCAGCCATGAGCCAAGGTAGAGGTTCCTCTACTGTCAACTTAGTAAGATCATTGAAGACTCTCACTTTTGCAGTTTTCCTGGGCTAAGCATATATACCAGATAGCCTCCACCTGTCTGAGTTATTGGGCCTAATTATGGCATGAATAACTTGAAAGTCACTGTGTGTGATCTGCACCTCAACATCAGCCCTATTCCAAAGCATCCAAATACCCCCAGACATGCCTTGTGTGGGTGCAATCTCATAACTATCATATCCAAAGAATGGTGCAATATCCCATGCTTGTTCAACTGACACCCTAGTTTCCATAATGAAAATAACAGTAGGATGTTGAGAACGTACCAAATCTCTAAAATTTCTATGAAAGTACTCATCCCCTGCCCTCTGGCAGTTCCAAGACACCACCCTCATGTTAGTGTTGTATAGGTGGGCTGGTTGAACAGGATTCTCAATGGGAATCATGTTCCATGTTGCCAATAGTTGAGTCAGGATTTCCAGAGATAATGTTCTCTGTCTGTTGCTCTCCCACGGTGTCAATGCAATTGTCTCCCACCAGAGATGATTGACATCCCAACGTTTCTCCCTCTCCACTTGAATATTGATCTCCCAAGTTGTGGCGGGGATTGAGGTTACTCTCACTAGCTGATCCCACATACTCATATGAGTAGTTGTTTCTGGTGCCTGAAATTGTTCCTGAACTGTGATGATATCCCATGGAGGATCCAATCCATCTCCTCGTCCCACTCGTTCGCCATGTTGCTTAGTGTGTTGAATGACAGGAGTTTTAGTATGATTTGCTTCAGAGAGTTCTGGGAAATTTTCTTTTGAAAGAATATCAAAAGGATTAGAACTCTTGATAAGTCCAATTTCTTCAGGGTTAGAAGAGTTTTGGACTCTTGGCTTTCTTTTAGCATAAGTAACTGTTACTCTTCTAGGAGTAACTGTTCCTTTCCTTAGACTAGGATTCAAAGAGGTTGTAAGTATTCTCCTATTATGAGTCTCTTCCCTCAACTGAGAGATCCTGGTATTATTAACTTCATTCACTTTCTCTTTTCCCTTCTTACTTGTAGACTGTGTCACGGGCCTGGATATCACTTTAGGGGGTGATTGACCTCTTCTGACATTGTCAACTTTCTTTTTATTATTCACCAACATTCAACTCCCATATTCCTTGGCTTTAGCCTTACCAGTAAGCCATGATTCCTTCTCCACAGAGTTATGCTTCCAGTTAGGTGATGAACTCTCAGCAGTTGCATTACTATTCTCCTCTCTATGAGACAATTTAGGACAAGTTACTTTTGAGTGACCAATTCTGCCACACTCATAACATAAAGAGGAAACATTCTCATACAACACTTGATACACTTTGTTTTCAATACAAAGTCCTAACTCCAGTGGTTTGTCTGTGCATAACTGGACACAAAACCTAGCAAAATTCCCTCTTGGGGTATTAAAGGTATTTCCATCAATCTTGATTGGTTCACCTATACAAGAGGCCAAAGACTGAACCACTGCTTCTCTCAAATACTCCACTGGCAGATGTAGGATTCTGATCCAAGTGATAGTGCAATTGATATCATCTTTATCAGGCCTGAAATCTGGAGACCACTTCTTAATGGTCATGAAACTCCTTGCTAGTTGCCAAGCGCCATCAGTGAGGATCATCTCTCTCTTATTTTGCTGTAATCCTTTCATACAGTAGCAACCAAATCCTAAGTCTACCAGTTCAAAATTATTATGTAACTTCCACATAAGATCTAACCTGGTATGAAGTGCTGTGAAATACTAAGGTTTGCCTGATAATCTTATAATGATGGAGTCTTCCCGCTGTTTGTTCATCTTATCTTTCAAGTCATGATGTATCTGCACTTGTTTGAAAGGAATTTGTTCATCTGCCTCTTTGATAGCAATGAGTTTGCGCTCCTCAGCGGTTTTTACTTCATTGATCTTCACATCCACTCTCTTAGGATGTTGTGTCACTGCATTTGCATAGGATTTTCCTGAAAATGAAGATCAGCAGTAGTTTTTTCAATAACCAGATTCCCTCCAAAGTGTGACGTATCAGTTCCTTGGCGTTGTCGTTTTTGATTTCTTGCCTCCACAGTTGTCCGTGGCAGGGATTTGAACATGTACGGTTGTTTCGTAGGTAAATCTAGTGGCGGCGGCGGTGTCGGAGCATGGTTCTCGTCCATGTCGACGGTGTCTGAGGCCATAGCGGTTACTAACGGTTTTTTTGAATTTTTAAACTGCCGATATTTGCGGAGGAAAAACAGTTATATTCAATAATATAGATAATAGATGCAAAAAGGTAGTTCAGCAAATAGATAAGATAAGAAAATTAGACAATTACGTACGTGTTTTTATATTTGCTATTTGGACAAAAAATGATAAATTCTCTGGAGAATGTCTAGCAAATAGATAAGAAAATACCAAAAAAAATAGATAAGAAAATACAAAACTACAATAATATCTAACATTAATCTTCACATAAAGCCCAAGCTATTTCTATTTGACAAAATATAATAAAAGCCGAAAATATAATATAGGTTAAAGGAAATACATATATATATATATATATATATAAATTTAAAAAAAAAAAAAAGGAGAGAGAGAGGGAGAGAAGAACAAATCACAAAAGATTAAAAGGAGGCGACGAGAAACCCTAATTAATAATACAATTTGTAAGCGTTTTGTGTTATTTATATATTTATATCTTAACCCCTTAACAGTGAGCTTCGCTTGTTCGTATATACGATTCTTTCTTTGTTGAATTTCAGGTGAGAGAAATCATGATGAGTAACGAATCCGAGCAAGATGATCTCATTAGTAATTTACCAGATCATGTTATATCTCACATTCTTTCTCGCCTACCCACGGAGGATGCAGTAAGAACATCGGTTTTGTCAAAAGATTGGGAGTACAAGTGGACCTATATTCCCGCATATGCATTTTATGACAGGAATCCGTTTAGAGACTGGAGTGCGAAACCTAATTTTGCTAAATTTGTCGAGAGGGCACTTAATTTATCGCAGAATATGCAGAGTTTTCGTCTCGGTTGCAGCGGAGAGTACGACTTGCTTCATTGGATACTTACTGCATTAAGCCGGGGCATCTATTGTTTAGAAGTAGAGTGTTATAGACGTTCATGCATCATCCTACCTTGTAGCCTTCTCACTTCTTATTATTCCCTGAGAGAATTGCGACTCGCCATTAGTGTTTGCGCCTTTAGAGTTCCTGAGAAGGTGTGTTTTTCGAACCTCACCACTCTGGATCTCACTAATGTTACTATATCGAAAGAGCATTCTAATTCAGACCGCGTGGAGTTCAATCTCCCGCTCCTGGAAAAATTAAAACTATCGCTTTGCAAATGGTTAAATATAAAGCTTGTGGAAATCCACGCTCCCAAAATGACTAGCTTAGGCTTGTTGGATCCTACTGATGATTCCAATGACTGTTCAGTTAAGATTAGCGGAAAGAGTCTTGAGAAGGTGACATGGTATGCACAGTCTGATCAAAACAATATTGCTATATCCGGATTGGCTGATGTTGTTTATGCATCTCTCGAACATTACTTTGGAAGAGACCGTGACTTGCGTAAAATCATCGAAAAAGATGATCCCTTACTTGAAAAGGGTGGGTTACAACTTCGAGAGCGATTAAATGAATTCTCGAGTCTAAAAGAATTGGAGTTATGGGGGGATATGGTGGAGGTTATTAACAAATCAAAACTAGGACCTCCTCTTCCTAGGTATTACAAGTTGGAAAAACTGATTTTTCGTCGTTTGGATTATGCTGAAGGATTAATTGAGTGGCTTCACGCAATGCCGTATCTGAAACTTTTGGGCATATATATGGTAAGCAAACACTCGCTAGCTAGTTAGTTGGCTTTCTCGTCCTAATAACTAATTGTATATATTTTCAATCTATCGATTTTTCAGGTAGATTTGGAGGAGTATGATTATGAAGCTAAGGAATCCATCCCATCCTGTATCGTATCTCACTTGGAAAAAGTCATAATTGACTCGTTTACTGGGAAGGCGAGTGAGATTAACTTGATAAAGTTTTTGTTGAAGAATGCATCACATCTGAAGAGCCTGGCGGCTCATCTCTGTCATCGAGATCCAATGTCACAGAAAGAAAGGCATGCGGTCGCGGAACAGTTGTCGACATATCCAAAAGCTTCAACTTGTTTGAACCTAGCAGTAGAAGAGTGGGACGCGAGCAGTTTACCGTTGTCTTATGAAATGTGATGTACTTTCATCTTTATGTTGGTTTCATTTACCAAATTAATCGTGTCATTTTAAATCTACTACTGCTAAATTATGTTTTGGGGGTATCATGCAGATCATTAACTACATTTACACAGAATTTTATTCTACATTTTATGGTATTGCTCTGCACTCTAGCATTGAGTATTGACAATCCCTAGAGATTGAATTTCATTCTACAATAATTGAAATATTCAAACGTTCTCACCGTCAAAGCTTTTATTATAGTTAAATATATACTATATACAATAAATTGATGCAATAATTAAATATTTTATATTAAAGAAACGAGATTAATGAATTTATTTTGCATATGATTCTTTTTGGTAATTCGGATTATTATTATTATTATTGATATGCAAATAATTTATGAAATGTTAGGGTAGTTGATGTATAATTTGAAAGTTATTTACTAATCTGAACGGTAATGTGCAATTATTGTACCTTCATATGCTGCATAGTACCAAAGCTGTACTATTTTGATATTCCAATTTGTCATATTTTAGAAAGGAATTTAGCGGTTTGATTTTCTTTACTAAATACTAAAAATAGTTCTCTATTCTCTAAACTAAGTCAGTGTATTCTTTTAACACGTTTCACACCTGTATTTTTTTGATAGGTAACGACCATAGGGACCCTTTTTTATGAATGAGCTAAACCTATGTTAATTTTTTGTCACATTTTTGAATAAGCTAAAACGTTGCACCATTCATATTTCAAAATATAGGATGGTTTCGAAACCGTCGACAATGTGTATTAAAGCATCGTATAATTGAACATATGCGATGGTTTTAAAATAGTAGCAAACATGTTTTAAACCATCGTATAATTGAACATAAGCTGCGTCTGTATATATGTCCCCTTTCAGTACATTACCAATTTATACGATTTAATACGCAAAAATGGTTTCTGCTTTTATCCTCCATTTTGTATTATGTAAAACCCTTCTCCCCGAGCGGCGCTAGGTCGACGTCCCCTGAGATCAGCATTATGGAAGACAGAGGAGGATGTAGCTGGTCTAGTGCAGCCCCATTAAACTAGTCAATGTTAATTTTAATCGTTTCTTCTCCTTGTTTGTTCATATTTTAACTGCACAAACGGTTTACATCATACGGGTAACGAACACTTAGTATCAAATATGCATTTCGTTGCTGAAACATAATTCAAAAGAAATAAGTTCATTCGAGTCCAATGGAATGTCACCAGTAATACTAAGGGAGCAAACAAGAACTTCAACAAGGAGCAACAAGAACATCCATTGCCAACCAACAACACGAATATGTATACAGAAAAAATACATTACCGATAACACACCCACACACATCTATAAGCAATTATTCCATGTTTCTCAAACCAAAGTTTATATATCGTCAAGGCAGAGCGCTGTTATGCATAACAAAGTGATCTCTGAGAGACAAACAATCATAAAGTTATTTCACACGATCTCAAATTACACCACAAATCTGATCCATACAGAAAAACGAAGAAATACTAGTTACAAGCTACAAACTTTTTGCTACTTATATCTAGTTATCTACTAAGGTTAGTTCAACTCCAGTCCAGCTTTAACTTATCTCATCATTACATGTTATGTGATACTAGACAAACAATAGGAGAGAAGGGACTCCGACCCATTAAATTATGTCCCTTCACATGACGTAGGACGTATTACACTAACCAAAGAAACTGTAAACCTCTCGAATATACCTATCTTGAAGATAGTCGTTGATAGAGATCCTCAGCCAACACCTGCCTCAAGCTCTCCCCATAATAATGACACGATTTCTCGTTCTCCAGCACCCTCGGAACCTGCCCATTCTCTTCCGGCTCTTTCCACAGCTCCGGCTCCGGTTCCCTCGCAATCTGACACAAATTATGCAACACACAACACGCCACAATGGTTTGCGGAGTATGATTAACCCCCACATTCACCTCCTGAAGAATCTTCCACCTCCCCTTCAACAACCCAATCGCCTCCTCCACCGCCTTCCTCCCCTTCATCAACGCCTCATCAAACGCAGCCTCCTCTGGCCCACCCGTCCTCCCATAACCAAACGGAGTAAGCAAAAACGACAGCAACGGAAAACACCAATCCCCAACGATAAACGGCCTCACCGGCTGCCCCCTCACACTAACCGCTTTATCCCACACAATATCACCCGAAATCAACCTATTATACAACAAACTATCCCTAAAATGCGTCGCATCATCGTACCCGCCTGGCGCCTTCACGCAAACATCCCAAAAGATCTTCCTATGATCCGATACCACCTGCAACAAAACCGACGAATACCCGTACTTACAACGATACACTTCCCCTTCCCTTTCACCACCACCCACCTTCCTTATCCTAACCGGCGTCGTGTCAACCGCCCCACACACATTCGGCAACGCGCAAACCTCCTGAAACCCCTGCGTCGTCTCCACCAGCCTCCTCCTCGACACGGGAATCTTAATAAACTCCGGGTACAGCTTCGTCGCCAACAGCCTCGTCACCATATTCGTGATCTTCGAGATCAAATACGGCTCCAGCGCGTAACGCGACGCCAACGTCTTTAAACTCAACCCGTGCGCCAATCGCGACAATACCATCGCCACAGCGTAATCAGACGGTAACGACAGCTGCGACTGCGCGATATACGGCTTCAGCTTCTCCACAACAGTCGTAAACACCGGATACGATAACCCGTATAACGACCGCCACTGTGCGTCGCGTAACGGGGCTTCCATTGCCCATATGTGCTCGGTTGATAAGGCGCGGAATGCGGCGACGGAGAATTCGGAAGGGGGTTTGTTTGATTTTGAATTTGAATTGGAATTTGGGGATTTGGGGATTAGGGTTTTTTTGTTGGGGTTTGATTTTTGGGAAGCGAGGTGGGAGAGGACGGAGGCGAGTGTGAAGAAGAGGAGGGGTGCGGCGGAGGAGGAGGCGGCGGCGGAGGAGGAGGGGGTGGGGGAAGTGGTGGAGAGGAGGGGGGAGGTGGTGGGGTCCAGCTGGGATTGAAGATGGAGGAGATTTGAGAGCATTATGAGGAATGATTGATCCATTTTTTTTAGGGTTTTGTGATGTGGGGAGAAAAAAGAGTTGCAGTGAGGAGTAAGGAGATTGGAGGTTGACGATGGGTTATACGACGGCGTTTTGGAGGTGGGTTTGGTGTAAATTGGTATACAACAATTGGGTGGGGGCGGGTTATGAATTCTGGACGGGTCATCTGGTTTATTCTTTTTTTTTTTAAACTCACTCTAAGTCTCGTCTCAGGGCTCGTCCATGAAAACGATCAAAGGTCATTAGACCATATTCGTGTCCAAAATGTTAGCAACATGACTACTCTGATTTTATAAACTTTGATTGTGAATCTAAAGATGTCATCGGGCGTTTTAGGAGAGTCCTATTATTTCTTAAATCTCCAAATTTAACAACCGTCATCTAATCGGAACACATTACATGCCGCTCCTTGAATTGTTGTCGTGGAAGTCCGGCCATCTACGTTTAGTTTAACCCAACCATATTTAGTGTTTTCCACTTGGCGTTAGTGGTTTTGTGAAAGAAATATAATATCAGAGAATATTTGAACTCTGCAAGACGTAAATAAAGCCTTGCACTAAATCTTGTATTTATAGTTTCTGATTACAAATAATAAAGAAGAGATAAGAACGTATCTACTAATGGAATTTGAACTTACAACTGAGAATATCTTCCAAACAGAACAAAAGATTACAGCAAAATATAACGGAAACTATTTGAATTTAAATGCATTAACACCCCCTTGCAAACTGAGAGGGAGAAGACAGATTCTCAGTTTGGGGCGTAAGAAAAGAAAACGGGTTGTTGTATGTCCTTTTGTAAATGCATCAGCAATTTGATCAACTGTAAAAATATACCGAACAACAATATCCTTATTAAGAACTTTTTCTCGAATGAAGTGGTAATCAACTTCCACGTGCTTTGTGCGTGCATGAAAAACCGGATTACTTGCCAAAGCTAATGCTCCAATATTATCACACCAAAGAATTGGAGATTCTCGAAGTGCAACTTGTAAATCACGAAAGACCATTCTGAGCCAATAAAATTTCAGCAGTTGCAAGTGCCATGGAGCGATATTCCGACTCGGTACTGGAACGTGAAACTACGTGCTATTTTTTAGAGCTCCAAGAAATAAGATTTTTACCCATAAAAACAGCATAATCGTTCGTTAATTTTCGATCATCAGGATTTCCCGCCTAATCCGCATCAATATACGCCTGCAAATTAATAGAAGTAGGCTGATAAAAAAGACCAAAATCAACAGTGCCTTTTAAATAGCGTAAAACACGCTTGACAACTACCAATGAGGTTGTCGCGAGGTATGCATAAATTGACACAATTGATTGACTGCATAAGCTATATCAGGTCGTGTAATTGTGCAATACTGAAGTGGCCCAATCACTTGTCGATACTCAGTAGGGTCATCAAGCGGATCACCCTCAATTGCTGATAATTTACTGCCAGAAATAGTTAGTGAATACAACGGCTTAGCTCCAGACATTTTTGTTCGTTCCAGCAGATCCATGATGTATTTTGTTTGCCGAAGATGAAGCCCGGCTGAATCTCGTGATGCTTGTGCACCAAGAAAATAGTGCAGCATTCCAAGATCTTTAACTTTGAACACTTCACCTAATTTTCCAATCAAAACAGATATGGCTGTAGAAGAAGATCCAGTAACAATAATATCATCGACATAAATAAGAATATAAATTATCGCCTTACCTGTATGAAGCGTAAACAACGAATAATCAACAGATGATTCAACAAAACGGAAATGTAGACGTTGTTGAGCAAGTCTATTGAACCAAGCTTTGGGAGCTTGTTTAAGACCGTACAAGGACTTGTGCAATTTACAAACAAAATCTGGATATTCATTGTTTATAAATACACGCGGTTGCTCCATATATACCTCTTCTTCTAGTACTCCATGCAAGAAGGCATTTGAGACATCTAGCTGTTTAATTGGCCAATTGTAAGTGACAGCTAAAGCAAGAACGAGCCTCACTGTTGCGGGTTTGATTGTAGGACTGAATGTTTCGTGATAGTCAATACCACTCTGTTGTTCAAAACCTTTAGCAACCAATCGTGCTTTATATCTGTCAATTGTGCCATCAGTTTTTATTTTTATCTTATAAACCCATTTGTTTCTTATCACGTGTCTATGAAGATGATGTGGACACAACGACCAAGTCCCATTATTCATAAGAGCGTCAAACTCTAGTGCCATAGCAATACGCCATTCAGGACAAGTTGCAGCCTTAGTATAGCAAGTTGGCTCAGGAATAGAATGAACAACTGACAAGGCATGGAGTGGGTGTCGAGTGGAATAAAAAAGCTTAAAATCAGGAAAAAAAAAATCGGCTTTGAACTACCTGTTTGAGACCTAGTAATCCTTTTTATTTTCTGGTATAGGGGTTAAATCAGGTAAGGTTTCAAGACTTGTAGTTGGAGCGGGAATAGACGGCTCAGGTGGGGATGGTGGGGTATTGGTAGAGTGCAAAGAGGAATTAAAATCTGCACTTGGGGAATGAGGTTGGATAGGTTGGATATGTTGAGGAGTAATTGGTGTGCTTATTTGTTGACATGGCACATGTGTAGGATATTCTTTATGAGTAAGATGGGGTTCAAAATCTGCAAAAGACTTGTTATAATTATCATGAACAGTAGCCAACTTTGTTAAAGTGTGAAGTGAAATATTATATTTGCCTACCTCTTTAGGCTGGTGAGAATGAGATGAATCCTTTGCAGGGAAAGACGACTCATAAAAAATAACATGCCTTGAAATATATATTTTGCCACTAGAGGGATCAAGGCACCTGTAGCCTTTTTGATTAGTCATATATCCCAAAAAGATTCATTGTTTACTTTTGAAGTTTAGATTATGTGCGTTATATGGTTTCAAAAAAGGAAAACATGTTTTTAAATCAGTGTACGGCGGAATTCGATCAAACAATTTATAGTACGGTGATACATTTAACAAAACTTTAGATGGAAGTCTATTAATTAAAAAAAATAGCTGTTAAAAATGATTCCACCCAATATTTTACATCAAGTCCAGATTCAGAGAGTAATGTCAAACCAGTTTCTTGTATGTGACGGTGTTTTTGCTTGGCCACACCATTTTGTTGAGATGTGTGCGGACATGTTAAACGATGATTTATCCCATTTTGTATCATAAGGTCTTAAATTGATTGGACAAATATTCGCCACCATTATCTGTTTGTAGTTGTTTAATAGATCTTGAAAATATTTTTTCTACCAAAACTTTAAACTTGACAAAGGTGGAAAACACTTCAGACTTATGATGGATGGGACATAACCAAGTGAACCTAGAAAAATCATCAATAAATAGCACATAATATTTATAACCACTAAATGATTTTATAGGTGAAGTCCAAACATCTGAATGAAATAAATTCAAAGGAAACATAGACTCTCGACTCGAACTAACAAAAGGTAATTGTTTAGCCTTGCCCATAGGGCATGAGGAGCAAAAATTACTTTCTTTATTAGACTCAAAAACAGGAAGTTTGAATTGGCGAATTAAATACCGTACGACTGACAATGCAGGGTGTCCCAAATGAGAGTGCCAACAATCCACAGATGCCTTGAGCCCAACAGTAGTAATTAAGCAATTTATTTTATTTTGAGACTTCTTGTGGAGTGCCAATGGATACATGCCATTCTCAGCCATTCCTTGGAGGAGGATTTTGTCGGTGTTGTTCTCCTTCACACAAAAATCAGAGTTAGTTAACTGAAAATAACAATCATTGTCTTTGCAAAATTTATTTATAGAGACCAAATTGGAGGATGCTGAAGGACAATGAAGAATATCTTTTAAGATAAAATCTGAATTTCCAATGGAAACGGGAGTTGAACGAGTATGTTGTATTTCAAAACCTGAACCATTGTCAACGGTGACTGCTTATCCTTCTTCATAGGGCTGCTGATGAACTAAATTTTCAGCATCAGATGTGATATGGGCATTGGCACCGTTGTCAGCATACCAAACTTCATTCTCGTAGATAGCATTGCGTTCAGTAACCATGGCAGCAAGTTCCATTGGTGGATGGCGTCCCTGATATGCATAATCATAACGGTGAAAGCAATCAAGAGCCTAGTGAAATTATTTCTTACAAATTTGACAGACATATTTGCTAGAATCAGGCTTCGGCGATCCAGCAAGATGAGACAATGCATGTTTCGGACCAACCGCAACAGAGGACGAATTGGATTGCTGAGGACGAGGCTGACTGGAAAGAGTACCTGGTAAACCTGAAAAATTCTTAGATTTACGAGGAGCAGCAGCAGACTTTCGTCTTGCTGCTGCCATTGCAAAGTGGGGCTCCAGGGTAGAGTAGAAATCATGTTTGTTCTGTAACATTGAGTCATAGCTAAGAAGTTCAGCTTGAAAGTCATCAAATGGGAACTCATTTTCACGAGAGGCAAAGTTAAAAGAGGTGATAAAAGGATTATATATAGGATTCAAACCAGAAAAAATAAATGAATTTAAATTCTCCTCATCAACAGCTTTACCAGACGCAGACAATTGGTCAGTCAAATTCTTTGCATATTCAAGATAGTCAGTGCACGTAGTGTTACCTTGACTAAGGGATTGAATTTGTCGTTTGAGATGGGATATTCTGAATAGCGACTGTGATGAAAAGTCATTGGAAAGCGATGTCCAAACTTGATAAGAAGTCTTACGTCCATAAAAAGTAGACATAACCCTATCGGACACAATAGATACAAGACAACCAAGCAAATGTTGGTCCTTTTGATTCCAAACAACATAAGTTGGATTAGGGGAACCATCTGCGTTGGTCTTGTTAGGCACAGTGCTAGAGCCATCAATGAAACTTCATAATCAAAACTATGGAGAATTGGAAGAACTCTAGAGCTCCAATTTAGATAATAAGGCCCTTCAAGTTTAACAGTAAAATACTGCGCAATATTTGGAAGATTTGATTGTGTTTGAGGTACTGTCATTGTGGGAAAAAAAAAAGAAGGAAAGGGAAAAAAATATTATTAATGTGCGGAAGCTACCAGGATCAAGCGTTTGCTTGTAGGGATGATACCATGGAAGAAATATAATATCAGAGAATACTTGAACTCTGCAAGACGTAAATAAAGCCTTGCACTAAATCTTGTATTTATAGTTTCTGATTACAAATAATAAAGAAGAGATAAGAACGTATCTATGTGCTATCTTATCATATACTAATGGAATTTGAACTTACAACTGAGAATATCTTCCTAACAGAACAAAAGATTACAGCAAAATATAACGGAAACTATTTGAATTTAAATGCTCTAACATTTTGTAGACCTCCTTTTGCGCTTCTTCCAAAGTTCAACTGCGTGAGTAAGCATTGATCTTGTGCAACTTACAACTTAAGGTTTTCAAAAGAAAATCCTACTCAACACCATTGGATTTCATACAAGTTTAGTTTGAGAGAAATTAGTGAAGAAGAGAGGGGTAGATTTTTTGATGGACTTGTATTCAAATTATGTCGCCTCTGTTAATATGACCAATCTAACTCTCGTGCTCGTCATCGTGATTAATAAATTGAGTTTCTGACTTGTTAACGTCTTAGTTTTCAATGACACACGTTTAGATCGAAGCTTTCAATTCATGTGGCGAGCCTTACATTAGTGATCGTTGTTAGTCGCACATTACAGTGATAAAATTAAGATTTGTAGTTCAAGTTGTTTAGAATGTTTTTCGCGTCTATTAGAGTTCTAAACTACAAAACTTACTTTTCTCTTATGAGTGTCTATAGTTTCTAAAAGAATAAAATTTGATCCCTATAAAGTATGAAGAGTTAATCGCAGTCATTCCGTTATTACTTATGATTCTCTTAAAACCCACCAAAACTGTCATGAAAAGAGACTAGAATACTAGGAATAATAGGAGGTGTGAATCATTTAAATTCAAATAAAAATAACTAGTGAGAACATTCGTAATTATTATTGCTACTCATTAATCGATTAATTGATGCTTAAAAGTTAAAACATCACAAGATTATAAAATATTGAACCTTTTATTTTCTATAGTAATGTAATCTATATTAAGGTGCCTATAAAATATTTAAAAATGATGGGGCCTAAAATAATTGCATACGTCATCCTCTGAGAAATTACGTTTTTTAGCCGAATTTTGAATTTTTGAAAGTTTGGACCTAATTATTTTGAAAAACGAAAAGTTGGGTATAATCGTACAACATTGCAGACACGCTAATAGACGGGATCTAATCTTTAATTAAATAATGAGATTATTAAAAATCTTGAAACGGGTCGGGTTACCCACACACATCAGACACAAGCTCCGAGTCCGCTAACGGATTATCCAACAAACTTGAAACGCTGTCGTTTATAGTTTAACAAAGTAGGGAATCGGGGATTTAGGGTTTGTTATTACACCGATTAAAATTTCTTTCGAGGAGCTCGAAAATTAATAATCCTCACAAAGTGATTTGCAGCCATGACAGAGGTACCAGCACAACTTTTTTTATTATAATTATTAATTGTTTATTTTTTTTCTCTTGCAATTTAATCTGCTATTGAACATTATATATATATATATGTATATATATATATATATATATAGTATAGCTTCGTTGAGTTGCGTTGGACTTGTAGTCTTGTGTTGTAATTTAGATGTTGAATTGATGAATTTGCGGTTTGGATTTTGCTAAAGATGAATGTAAATTGGCGTGATGTGATCAAATTTACGGTTTTTGATCGATAATGTCGCTTTTCTGAGCTCAATTTGGGTTGTGCTATTTCAATTTGGGACCTTGGTAAAGGACACGCGTATCACGTTGGACGACTAGTTGTGACTTAGGTTTTGATTATAAATGAGAAGCTTTTCCTAAGAAATATGTGTTAAAAAACATTATCGTCGATAATCCGTTAGTCATTAAGGTAGATAGTATCTTCTCCAGTTTGTAGTGTTACAATGTATGAGGATGATGATATTTCAGTGTGTTACAGGATTGTTACAATGTATGAGGACGGAAGTAGATTATACGTTACTGTTTACTTTTTGCTATTGTCATGATGTATAATCTACTTTCGAACATTGTAGGATATCTGATTTATCTGCGTTGGACTTGTAGTCTTATTTGTAAATTTAGGCGATGAATTGTGGTTTGAATTTCGCTAACGATGAATGTGAATTGGCTTTCATGTGATCACATTTACGATTTAGTTGATGGATAATGCTAGTTCGCTGCGCTCGGTTTTGCTTGGGCAATGCGATTATGCGACTCGGTTTGTTTTTAAATGAGAAGTTTTTGATTAAAATTATGTGTGAAGCACTTTCTCGTCGTCAATTGATCAGTCGTTAAGCTTTTAGAGTGTCTTCTCAATTTTGTATTGTTACAACGTGAGGATCATGAATAATGTTCGGTGCTTGGATGCCACATTAACATTTGGGAATACGATGATATTTCTCTGTGTGTTAAAGGATCGGTTGTTCTCGATTCTGTTTTGATTCCTTAATAGATTCCGTCTTTTTCGGCTATCTGAAGAGATTTCTCGTTTGTTGATTTTGCAGTATTGGGTCAGTCAGGGTAACAAATGGTGTGACCACTGCAAGATTTTCATATCAAACAATCCTGCCAGCATTAGAAATCATGAGCTCGGCGAGCGGCACAAGGATAGTGTTGCCAAGAGGCTTAGTACCATGCGGGAAGATAAAGCTAAGAAAGAGAAAGACCTGAAGCAGGCAGCTCGTGACATGGAACAGATTGAAGCTGTAAGTATATGTGTTATATCAAAAAAAAAATCTTTCAGTAAATAAGGACAGCGTCGATCACTGAAGCTTTGAGTTTTATACATGTTAATAATTTCAACACTTGCTCTGTCGACAATGCTTTTTCCATCTTTACAACTTGTATAATACCAGAAGGTTGATTTTGTAGATGCTTCTTTGGCTATTATCAGCAAAGGCAATTTTTGAATGACAAGATATCAATTTCTTTTGTTCATAATAGTTACTTAAAAGCATTATAGCCTTTTTACATGCTCATGCCTTTTGTACTCACTTAAAATTTCCTTTTTTTTGCCTTTTCCTCTATTCTTCCGAGCACTCTTGTATTGGTATACGGGAATGGAATATCTTCTATGTATAGCCGTTCAGCTGTTCATCATTTCATCATATATCTAGATGTGAAGGTGATAATCATCCTCTGTGATGCTAAGCTTGATTTGTTTTCCATGTATCTCTCATGATGCATACGCTTAGACTGCTTGGATTTGTTTGTGTGCTGAGAGTAAGAAATTGAATTAAAGGTATACTTCTATGTTTGAATATCTTACTATTCTTTATTACCTGCAGAAAGCCAGCCGCAGCTATCAGAAAGATTTAGCATCTTTTCAGGAGGCAAGAGACTCTAACGAACAGACACTTGATGGTTCCATTATGCCTGGAGGTGATAAACTGAGTTTTAAACTTATGCATGATGTTTGAGTTTGAACTGCACATTAGATGAGCTTTCGACGATACATTGAATTCTTAACCCACTCTTAGAATTACATTTTTACATTTTTGCACTAATCTCTTCCCGACGATGCCTTTGGTAACCATTTTGAATGTTGTGGGAGGGTCTTTTGAAAAAATTAACAATTCACGTTGGTATAGCATGAATGAAGTTCAGTTAGATTGACGATTATATATTGAAAGTGTAATAAACTTTGCATGTGCATTTGAGCAATACCAGCATTTTTAATCAAAGTTGTTGTGAGGAGCAGTACGTCGTTATGTTCTTGAATTTCAGTGTAACGTCTAGATACCTTTTTACCTTCAGAAAGTTTCTTTGAACACGTGAAACATGTGGTAGAATTGATAATCATTGAGTCCTCCAAGCTAAGCATCAACTCTGGTTGTTTATCTGTGTGTGTGATACATCTATAAGCTATTCATTATCTATCATTTTTGTATCTCAACATAATGATTACTGTTTCTTTCTGGACGTTCTTACTCATTTAATTACTATTTACTTTTGTATTGCATGCCAGATTGGGAGTACGAGAGTTCATCTGGCTATTACTATAATAAAGAGACTGGTTTTTACTATGATTCTAACTCTGGCTTCTATTACACAGATGCTCTAGGTATGTGCGTATTTTGTCTTCGTTTTATAAATTTCCGCGACTTGGTCTTTTTTCCAGAATGCATAACAAATATATGTTCATTTAATAGGTAAGTGGGTTACAAAAGAGGAAGCCCGTGCTGCATCTCGAGCTTCTTCGGCATCATCTATTCAGAAGAACCAAAGTTTCGGAAAACCACCAGTTTCAGTTACTAGTGCTAAAAGTGCTTCGACCATTGAGAGTGGACCTCCACCTGGACGTGTAGTTACCACTCAGGTTAACCCCAAGAGACCGATGAAAGGCGCTACATCCTCGGTCACTGTAAAGAGAAAAAAACCAGATGAGAAGCCTAAAGTCGTGTCTAAAGAGGAAGCAGCAGCCCTTAAGGCTAGAGAAGCGGCAAGGAGGAGAGTTGAAGAGAGAGAGAAACCACTGCTCGGTCTATATAAGCATTGATATACGGTTGATTGATTACCGAAGCTATTTCATGTGTGCTTACAAGAGGTAACTCGAAGATCACAATTGATTGTTGTACGTTTTGATTTCTAAACTTATAAAGAATATTTCGGGGTTGTAGTAGGGTTCGTTATCGTGCAATTCTAGACATGTCGTAATGGAAGTACGCTTTTTCTCATGGATGGTGGAAGAGCAATGTGCAACATCCGAAGCACCCCTCACCCGCGTATTACAGGAAAGAGACCATACCCCTTGTATTTTACATAAATGACAAAAAAATCCATTGTAATTCCAAGTTTTTAACTGTCTTTGTTATTTCTTGGTAGGTACTAACTAATGACATCTCCTCTTTAAAATTGCAGCATATAATAAACTTTTTAGACGCTAATTTGGACTGTGTCAATAAACAATGAGACAGCAAACTTTGAATTTGGATAATAAGATTTTCTAGTTTTTAACACCAATAGTTTTTCTTGGTCCTAAATTCTTTTCAATTCAGTCACATAACGACGTTGATTATCTTATTGTGCAATTGATAATCCTTGAATAAATAATATTTTTTTCCCGTTGTTTTATTGCAACGTGAATGATTGGTGAAGAATTGACTTTATGACATGAAATGTCAAGAAAATCGGCACAGTGGTCCGAGTTTTCTATATACTATGTAGTCTGACGCACGTGCTTTATCTTTCATTTTCTACTTGATCAGTGTGTAAGTTCACACTTGAGGTGAATTGAGTTGATTAGTCAATGTGTGTATTTATTATTTGATTTTAATAGTACATGGACTTGTAACAACTACTTACTATACTTTATTATTCTCTAATGGGAGACCCCGGTCAAGTCCACAGTGCCAACCATCGGGTCCCCTAATGGGGGCATTGACTTAATGACCTGAATTTGATGGTGGAATCTACTTTTGTGGGTGAGATTATTTGATGTTAATTGGTAACATGATCGAGTCGTTTGATAAGAATGTAAAGATTGGACTTGAATTATAATAGATGAGGCTCGTTGTAGATGGCGTAAATTATGGATTGGACTCTTTTAAAATGATGACATTAAACAATTTTGGTACTTCCTGTTGTATAACAGTCGTCTCTCAACATGTAACGATTACAATTTAAAACTCAATTTATTAACACTACGAGAAACTGTGTCCAACAAACCAAAAATTGTGTTTTAAATTCTAATCAAAGGATGAAAAAAGGCTAGAATGAAAGTGAATAAATGAGTTTTGTCGAAAAAATGGACGTTGATGAGAAATAAATGAAAAACTAGCTTAAGACCAACATGTTTGTCCATGTAGCCATTTGCCATTGAATGAGGCTTACGACTCTTCGTTGTTAATATGGGGTCAAGAGGCTATTCACTACTTCGACAATTTTCGTCAAGTGCAAATTTTCATCGAGTTGTAGTTTGCCACTTGATATTCACACTCGACAAAATATGACAAAATTAATGTTTGCACTATCAAATTGAGAGAATTGTCTAATTATGTTTTGTCCAAATTAAACAATGATTTCATGTAAGAGCATCGCCACCTTGGTCGAGTCGAGTCTGTGGGTTCATAGCATAGCCTATGGGATCCAAATCATTGTGTAAACAATGGACACATAAACTTTTTTGTTCAAACTGTGAAACATTCCATGTTGACTGGCGCATTCTCAGCTTCTCCTCGCACTAGATTTCTCTACAAAAATCAGATTACTTTAAGTTTACAAAATCCTAATCTATATTTTGTTAGATTTCGACTAAGATCAAACTTTAACACTGTTGACCTTAATGTGATCAAATGCACAAAGTGGGGCTAGCTAGTGGTTATGTGTTGTTTTCAATTCTCATGATGTATGTTCCCTTAGTGAGGTAATTTAAATGTCTTTCACAAAAAGAGTGAGACTCAGACTTTAGGACATATATGCATTTTTCTTTCTTACGATGTACGGTTGTTTATTGTTGTTATTTTGTTTGGATATATATAAGATTTTTTAGCAGTTTTGGTCCTTTATGTATACTATTTTGTTACTTTAATCCTTTATATATACTGTGCTCAATTTTAGTCCTTTATGTATACACTATGCTTAATTTTTGTCCTGCAACCAAATTAATTTCAATTTTGACTGAAATACATCACATGCATGTCATGTGGTGTTTGCTACCGTTATTTATATTTATGTTTAACTTAAAAATTAGGAAAAATGATAGATTCGTTAACAACCCACCTCCCTCCCTCTCCTCGGCGTATATTATGGTTGAGGTTTTGCTTCATATATAGTTACATGCATCTTGTATTCATGGTTTCAACATGGTATATAAGAAAAAAGAAAAATAAAGTATATTTTTTTCAAGTGATAATTAATGCATAGCTATACTAATTATGACTATCATACTTTTTGTTTTCATCTTTGAAGATTCATACACACAATCAATGCCTCATTTATCATTATTATCAATAGAAACACTGAATGTGAAAACCAATTTACTTGTTTATGTTTAGTGGTAATATTGGGCTCGTATGTCTAATTTTACTAGGATCACCATTCTCGTTTTCGTTAAGGAATATACTATTTTTCTTAAATTCTTATATAAACATAAATAAAAATAATAATGAGATCAATTTAAGGTGTCACGTGACTCGCATGTCATGTATTTTGGCCAAATTAAAATTAATTTGGTTGGAGGACCAAAATTGAGCGCAACGTATACATAAAGAACTAAAATTGAACATGATATGCATAAAGGACTAAAGTCGCAAAGTGATATATTTAAAGAATCAAAACTCCCAAAAACCCATCTATTTGTTTGTCATGTTTCACTTTAGTGCTTACCATAAAGAGGTTTATACTTTTGAAGAAGTCGGGTGCGAATTAATTTTATGTTTTGTCCCCTTCAATAGCCTAGGCTACATACCATTAATTTATTTAAAATCTTGTTTGACGATGTGATACAATCAACAACCAAAAATGATAATACAACCCTATTCTACTAGGTTAGTGCTGTAATACCACTAATGTGTGTCCTGAAATCTGAACTATGCAAATCCAATTACAAGGTGGATGTTATGTGCCATAAATCTACTTAATTCTTTCGTTTATGAATGAAGGAGGGTCGTGTAATTGCCCCAAGTTTCAAGTAGGGGTCACATTTTAGATACGTCCTTGTTCTGCATATGTGCACCCAAGGAGTATAACATGTGCTCTCAATTTTTAAATTAAAGGCAAACCACCCAAAATTGACATGATTTTCACCATGCATTTACAATGATTATCAACTCGTCACATGCAATACTTAACATTTGAACTCTTAAGGAAGAAATAGTATTAAACTATATAACAGCTACGTTTTATATCCAAAGATACATATCTTGCAAATGCCGTGGCTTCTATTTAAATGCCATGAATTTTTTAAAGATATATTAGAGACACATGAACACCATGAACAAGTCCTATAATAATAATATAATGTAACAATAAGAAGTCCACAACTGTATTATAAAAAAAAAAAGAAAAAAGTCCACAATTGACGCGAAGAAGAAAACAAAAGAAAAAGAAGATATTGTTGCATTGTCAAAATCAACTCTTGATGATAGTCTTTATTATACATTAAAGGGCCATTTAATACATTTATATATGTAAAATATATGTATCTTGTTATTAGGATATTTAACAAGTTTATTAAGTCGGACGGATTGAATTTGGCTGACTCGATGCCATACAATTAGGTGGATTATGATCTTTACGCCAAAAATTTAGAATAAGAACTAAACTATAATGTTAACGAACAATTGTGTAATCATGCAAATACTGTTGTTAGTGTGAGGTAAAAATAAAGAGTTTTGTGCGATTTTACTACGGTAAAAGTCGGAGTTTTGTAATTCATATTTTACACTCATTGGCCCGTGGTTTTTCACCCTAAAGTAATTTGGGTTTTTTCCACGTAAAATCTGTGAGTCATCTATTTTTTCCATCTTTCAATTATTGTCGTGTTTTACGCTATATACGAAGGGTCCATTTTACAACAAATGGTATCAGAGCCTCGGTTCATATCCGGGGTCTCGGTGATATCTGTGGGTATCGTACTGAAATTATTTTTCAGTCACGGTGGTACGTGATAGAAGCAATGACGGCAAAATTCGAAATCAAAAAAATTCAACGGGAGTAATTTCTCGTTGTGGAAGCTGAAGATTAGGGGTGAGTTGGGCCGGATTCCCGCGGGGATTGGGAATCCGGCCCCCGGGAATTGGCGGGGATCGGGAGCTCGCCGTGCCTCCCGATCCGCACCGCGGAGTGCGGAACTCCCGCATTCGCGGGAGTTCCGCGAGAGTCGGGATCCCGATTGGGATCCCGAAAATTCCAGTGAGCAAACTGCCCACTGGAATCAGCCCTGCTAGGCTGCTACTGCTCCCAAAAACAAAAAAACAATGGCCATCTTGTCCTCTGGAATCCAGTCCTCAAAAGCCAAAAAAAAAAGGCCGCGACTGAACACTTTGAAGCAGCATTTTATTTTTAAGTATTTACTAATTGTTATGGTGGTGACAGAAAGAGGAAGAATTCTGATAAGAGAGAGAGAGCAGATAAAGAGAGAGATAGAATTCAAAATTTTTAATTGTAATTTTGCTTAAAGAAAAACATTCCCACGTTCACTATACTATTTATATTCTAAAAGTGCAGTCCACTTTATAAAGTGCAACAGCAACAACAACTTTATAAAGTGCAACATACTAAAATATAAAATGAGCAAAAATTAGAAAATGACTTTAGCTGTTGACTTTCCCTTTCCAATTCAATCTGCAATTTCGTTCCCAACCTCAATTCCTCTGTAACTAAAGACTCCACCTTTATCTGCTGGCTGCTACTCACTGTCAAAGTCGGGACCTCGGGTCGGATCGGATTCCGGCCCTAGCTCCCGATCCGATCCGCGGGTATTGCTGCGGGAGATAATTCCCGCAGCAACGGGTCGGTTTCAGGATCGGTTTTTTCCCGCCCCGGGAAAAAACCGATCGGGTCGGGTCGGATCGCGGGAACCCGACCCCGCCCTCCCACCCCTACTGAAGATCAAAGCCATCTTGCGAAAATATGGGTATCTCGCGGCGATCGGCGACATGCCGATGGAAATCACAGATGATACGAAGTGGAACGAGATGGACGGCAATGCTATCACAAATATTCACCTGTCATTAGGTGATGGCGTGTTGTCAAGCGTTGAGGAGAAGAGGACAGCTAAGGAGATATGGGACCATCTCAACAAGCTGTATGAGGCGAAGGCCCTACACAACAAAATTATTCTTAAACGGAAATTGTACACACTCAGGATGGCGAAATCTACCCCGGTAACTGAGCACCTCAATGTTTTAAATACTCTATTTTCTCAATTGACGTCGTTGAGTCATAAAATAGAAGTGGTTGAACGTGCTGAAATTCTGCTGCAAAGTCTGCCCAATTCGTATGACCAGCTTGTCATCAACTTAACAAATAATGTCCTCACGGATTATTTGGCTTTCGACAAAGTTGCAGCCGCTATTCTGGAAGAAGAGAGTCGGCACAAGAACAGAGAAGCCAGGGAGGCAGGTTCGCAACAAGCAGATGCCTTGTTGGTGACAAGAGGGAGAACGACGGAGCGCGGTGCAAGTGGGAGTAAGAAACATGGGAGATCCAAGTCAAAGACCAAGGGCAGTTGTTGGCACTGTGGCAAGAAAGGTCACTTGAAGAAGGACTGTTGGAATCTTAAGGATTCGAACAAGAAGAGTTATGATCCTCAGGGGAACATTGCTAGCACTTCAGATGATGGTGATGTACTATGTTGTGAAGCAGCAACAGCTATTCGAGGTATGTGTGGCTTCGATGGTGTATGGCTTGTTGATTCAGAAGCTAGTTTTCATATGACTCCCCGGAGGGAGTGGTTTCATGAGTATACACCGATCACTGGAGGATCTGTGTATATCTGTAAAAATGAACCTTTGGAAGTTGTTGCCATCGGTACGATCAAGATGGAGATGCATGACGTGATTGTTCAGACCATTCGAGATGTCCGACACGTGGAGGGATTATGCAAGAATTTGTTGTCTTATGGACAACTGGATGATCTTGGTTGTGAGATTGGGTCGCGAAACAAGATCATGAAAGTTAAAAGGGGTGCACTTGTACTAATGAAGGCGGACAAGATTGCCAGAAACTTATACATGGTACAGGGGAGGGCTCTGCAAGTGGGAGAAGAGTCAGTGGCTTCATCTGAGTCGATTGAGAAATCATCAATGATATGGCATCAACGGCTCAGGCATATATCGGAACAAGGCATGAAGGTTCTTGCAGAGAAGAAACTACTGCCGGGCCTCACAAAGGTATATTTAGCTTTTTGTGAGCATTGTGTTGTTGGCAAGGAACATCGTATAAAGTTTCGTAGTTCAGATTCTAGAAGTAAAGTCATTCTAGAATTAATTCACTCTAACGTGTGGGAAGCACCAGTACTATCCCTGGGTGGTGCAAAGTATTTTGTGTCTTTTATAGATGATTATTCCAGGAGATGTTGGGTGTACATGATCAAGAGTAAGGCAGAGATGTTCACGATGTTCAAGACGTACAAAATGCTGGTGGAACTTGAATCTGGGAAAAAGATCAAGTGTCCGAGATCTGACAATGGAGGGGAATATATTGGCAAGGAATTTGAAGACTTCTGTAAAGATGCTGGGATTAAGAGGCAGTTTACTACGACATACACTCCGCAACAGAATGGGGTGGCAGAGCGGATGACAGGACATTGTTAGATAAAACAAGAGCCATGATGCAGGCTGCATGCTTAGAAAAATCGTTTTGGGCAGAAGCAGTCAATACCGTATGTTATGTGGTGAACCGATCTCCGTTAACAACACTGGGGCTGAAAACACCGATGGAGGTGTGGACAGGTAAACCAGTTGATTATTCTAATCTCCATGTATTTTGGAGTCCTGCTTATGTTATGTTTAATACTCAAGAGAAAACAAAGCTGGACCCAAAATCCAGGAAGTGTTTGTTCTTAGGGTATGCTAAATGAGTGAAGGGGTATCGCTTGTGGGACCCCACTGCCCACAAGATTGTTGTAAGCACGGATGTTATCTTCATGGAAGATAAGAAAGGAAATGATAGCAGCACAGGGGAAGATCCAGAAACTACGACAGTAGTAGTCGAGAAGGATGCCGAGCAGGAGGGTCCTGTGAACTAGAGCATGAACCTGATGAGACAACAGATTCTGGAGTCTCGGGGATATATCGATCGACACGTGTTAAGAGACCATCAGGCTGGCACACAGACTTTTCAATGGAGAATAATGTTGCGTACTATCTTTTAACTGAGGACGAGGAGCCATTAACTCTCCAGGAAGCAATGAGTAGTTCAGATGCAACCCAGTGGATGGCAGCAATGCAGGAAGAAATCGAAGCACTCCATAAGAATAAGACGTGGGAACTTGTGTCTCTACCACAAGGGAGGAAACCCATTGACAACAAATGAGTGTACAAAATCAAACGTAACAGTGATGACCAAGTGGAGAGGTATCGTGCACGATTGGTGGTGAAAGGATATGCTCAGAAGGAGGGGATTGATTTCAACGAAATATTTTCTCCGATGGTCAGAATGACAACTGTGCGGGTGGTTCTGGCGATGTGTGCTACATTTGATTTACATCTTGAACAGTTAGATGTAAATACGACTTTTCTTCATGGTGATCTTGAAGAAGAGATTTATATGCTCCAACTGGAAGGATTTATTGAAGAAGGAAAAGAGAACTTAGTTTGCAGGTTGACCAAATCTTTGTACGGTCTCAAACAGGCGCCGAGGTGTTGGTACAAAAGATTTGATTCATTCATAATGAGCCTTGGATACAACAGACTAAATGCAGCTAGTGGTGACTTTGTTATTTTGCTGTTGTATGTTGACGACATGTTGGTTTCAGGCCCCAACAAAGCTCGTATTGAAGAACTGAAGGCTGAACTGGCTAGGGAATTTGAAATGAAGGACTTAGGACCAGCAGACAAGATTCTAGGGATGCAAATCCACCGAGACAGAAATTGCAGGAAGATTTAGCTTTCTCAGAGGAACTGTCTGTTGAAGATTTTGCGGCGGTTCAGTATGCAGAATTGTAAGCCAATCTTTACCCCTCTTCCTGTTAATTTCAAGTTATCCTCAAGTATGTGTCCTAACAGTGAATGAGAGAGGAGAGAGATGTCTCGAGTACCGTATGCATCAGCAGTGGGAAGCTTAATGTTTGCTATGATCTGTACTAGACCAGACATTGCACATGCAGTGAGAGTGGTTAGTCGATACATGGCGGATCCGAGAAGAGAGCATTGTAGTACAATAAAGAGAGTTCTAAGATACATTCAGGAAACCTCAGATGTTGGAGGATCGGGTTTTGCAGTCAGGGGCTATGTTGATTCTGACTATGCAGGTGATCTTGACAAAAGCAAGTCCACGACAGGATATGTGTTTACTCTTGCTAGGGGTGCAGTGAGTTGGGTTTCGAAGTTACAGTCAGTTGGTGCGACATCAACAACGGAGGCTGAATACGTGGCAGCTACGCAGGCCAGTAAAGAGGCGATTTGGCTGAAAATGGTTCTGGAGGAACTCCGGCACAAACTAGAGAACATTTCTCTATTCTGTGACAGTCAGAGTGTGTTGCATCTTGCAAGGAATTCAGCGTTTCATTCCAAGATAAAGCATATTCGGGTGTAGTATCACTTTGTTCGTGAGAAAGCCGAGGAGGGTACTGTGGATGTGCAGAAAATTCACACTAAAGATAACATATATAGCTGATTTCATGACGAAGAGTGTTAATGATGACAAGTTTGTTCAGAAAATATTGTAGAGAGTAAATCATTAGTAAATTGAATAACCATGTAACCATGTGCAGAAGATTTATAATTTATTCACAGTTACATGGTTATTCAATTTAGGAATGATTTACTCTCTACAATATATTTTTTTCTTTTTTTATAGATTATAATTACACACTAGCGGTATAATATATTACCCATATAATTCACATATGCTAAATTGAGGTAATTTCGTACCAGCCGACAGCTAAAAAAGGAAAATCAAAGTTTGAAATTTGTAAATCTTTTATCCCCAGAATGAAATAAAAACGAAATATTTCCTATCGTAAAAGGGCGACACCTGTCATTAAATGATTACGCCCACCATTACGCTAATAATAAAACTCATGTTACCCTTTATTGAACCGGGTTAGAGGAATAATAATTATGCTCTAATCCAATGGGTTATAATAAAGCAAAAGGAAAAGAAAAGACAGCACTAATTACACGATTCCATTTGAATTATTTTCTTGCACCATGTACATAATTTATACCTTTTTGATCATAAAGCTAGCTAATTGCGCAAGGGTTGGTGGTTTACACCATTTCCCCTGCAAAATTAACTATTGCTTAACCAAATATGGCCCCATATAATGATGTTTATTTCGTTTTATCATTCATGTTCATAGTACTTAATTTGGAAGCTAACTTTGGAAAATTAATGAATCCTGTAGATTTTTACCTTCATATATATTTAATAGTAATTGTAAAATGGGTTTTGACCGACCTATGACGAAAAATTATACGGATGACGTGGTACAACCAATGGTTGAAATTAAAAAGAATTTTCTAAATTATAGGTAATAACCACCCAACGCCCCATCACAACTTTGTATTGATAGCAATAATTGGCTGAATGCACTACCTCATCTTACAGTGGTTGTACCTAATAATTTATTGTCTATGACAATTTGTATACTAATTTATTGTGATACATGTGTTGAGTTTCAACAGATGAGACTTAAAATCATATGGATATACATGTTAAAATAAATTTTAAGTGAATGGACGCATAAAGACTACCTCACAATAATTTCGAAGGAAGGTAAAGTATTAATTATATTAGAAATCTTGTATGCTTAGGCTGCAGAATTTTCATATTTATGATCTTGCCCGAATTTAAATAAAGATTGGATTGTTGCTTTAGACATACCAACTAAGAGGATGACTAAAAAGTCATTGGTTGTGTACTTGTGGGGCTCACTTATTCATCCCTCTCAAATCCAATGAAAAATAGTTATGAGACTTTGTCGACAAAAGTCCATGAACTAAATATTAAAATGCAACTGTTCCCAAGCAAATTATATATTCTTGAAGATGGCATTGAAAGGCTAAGGGAAGCAAAAATAGTTGTTTGATGGTCTATAATAGTCTCATATATATCAAGAGTTTTATTTCGATCATCGTACTTACGATTCGATCATACAAATGACATATTATATATAATATGTAAAAAGTGTAATTAAGACTTGGGTTTTATTAACTTATCAAACATCTCCAAATATTACACCAACAAATTGAATTTCTTTGTATCAAAATACAATCCATGCATTCATGAATAATGTTGGGATTGGAAAATTCTTCATTCAACAATACGAATGAATTACAATAGGAGGAGCAACACTCTCACTCGACTATTACAAAAACCAACCCTCAAATCTCACGTTTTAGCTCTACGGCTTTTTCTCTCTATTTTCTCTCGGTGTGTGTTTTGTGTAGTTTTGTGGATGATTGTTGAACTCCTCTTGAAGCTCTATTTATAGGCACTGAATTTTGGGAGGTAGCCGTTATCGGAACAGTTGGAGCCGTTATCGGAATAGTTGGAGCCGTTATCGGAATAGTCGGAGCCGTTAAATGAATAGTTGCACCATGTGGACGGCTGGAACTACAAATCTCCCCCTCCAGCCCAACTATGTTCGTACACAGACCAAGTTTCTCTCGTGTCACCGCCTTCGTTAGCATATCTGCAGGATTCTTGCTTGTGTGAATCTTAACCAGCTTCAATAGTTGTTGCTCCATCACTTCGCGTATCCAGTGATACCGAATGTCGATATGTTTTGTACGGGAATGATACATTGCATTCTTGCTCAGGTCTACAGCACTTTGACTATCGCAGTGAATAATGTACTCATTTTGTGTAAAGCCTAGTTCTTGAAGAAAACGCTTTATCCATAATAACTCTTTCCCTGCTTCCGCTACAGCAATGTACTCGGCTTCAGTGGTGGATAAAGCAATGCACTTTTGCAGCTTGGACTGCCACGAAACAGCTCCCCCTGCGTAAGTGAATATGTAACTTGATGTAGATTTTCTACTATCAAGATCTCCTGCCATGTCGGCATCTGTGAAACCATTCAGAACTGGCTTTGCTCCCCCGTAACACAAACATAGGTTAGACGTACCTCTCAGGTACCGAAGAATCCATTTAACCGCCTCCCAGTGTTCTCTCCCTGGATTTGACAGATATCTGCTAACAATACCAACTGCATGAGCAATATCTGGTCTAGTACACACCATCGCATACATCAGACTTCCCACTGCCGAAGAATATGGTATCACCTCCATATCTTCTTTCTCCTTCATCGTAGAAGGACATTGTCTCTTGCTTAACTTGAAGTGATTTGCGAGCGGAGTCAAAACAGGCTTTGCTTTACCCATGTTGAACCTTTTCAGAACTCGTTCAACGTAATCTTCTTGAGATAAGTACAACTTTCTCATTTTCCTGTCTCGCGTGATTTTCATGCCGAGAATCTGTTGTGCTGCACCCAAGTCTTTCATATCAAAGAACTTGGACAAATCTTTCTTCAAGTTGTTGATTAGCGATGCATCCTGGCCAACTATTAACATATCATCGACATAGAGCAAAAGGATGATAAATTTACCATCAGCGAACTTCTTCAAATAAACACACTGGTCTGCCACAGTCCTGTTATACTGGTGACTCGCCATGAAAGAGTCAAACTTCTTGTACCACTGCCTCGGAGCTTGCTTTAGGCCATACAAACTTTTCTTCAATTTACAGACAAGATGCTCCTTGTCGCGGACTTGAAAACCTTCGGGCTGCTCCATGTATATCTCTTCTTCTAGATCACCATGAAGGAATGCAGTTTTCACGTCCATCTGTTCAAGCTCCAAATCCAAACTGGCAACTAACCCAAGTATAACACGGATTGATGTCATCTTCACCACTGGTGAGAATATCTCGTCAAAGTCAATGCCTTTCTTCTGTTGGAATCCTTTGACGACAAGCCTGGCCTTATATTTCACAATATTTCCACGACCATCTTTCTTGAGTTTGAACACCCATTTATTCTTTAGTGCTCTCTTTCCCTTCGGAAGTTTCACAAGCTCATAAGTTTGATTCTTCTGCAAAGAATTCATTTCTTCTTCCATGGCTTGCCTCCAGCTTTCTTTGTCACTGTGAGATTGAATTTCTTTGAAACTTTCAGGCTCCCCCTCACTCGTAAGAAGGATATATTCTGATGCAGGATACCTTGTTGATGGTATCGACACACGTCCAGATCGTCGAGGTTCACCATCTTCTTGTAAAGGAGGTGAGAGCTCCCCCTGCTCAGCACCTTCATCCTCGTCAGCATCGTCTACAATATCTTGGACATCCTCATTTTCAATATGAGGTTCTGGTGGTGAAGTAACTTCTTCCGGAGCACTAGTACGTTGTCGAACTGGAGCAGTTGGAGTATGGTCATAGAATTGATTTTCGTAGAAAATCACATCTCTACTGCGGATAACTTTCTTGGATTGTGGATCCCACAATCTGTAACCAAATTCTTGATCACCATAGCCAATAAAGATGCATGGAGTTGACTTGAGATCAAGTTTCTGCCTGAGCTCCCTCGACACATGTGCAAAAGCCTTGCACCCGAACACTTTTAGGTGAGAATATGAAATATCCTTCCCTGTCCATATCTTCTCCGGAACTTCAAAGTTCAAAGGAACTGACGGTGTCCTATTTATCAGATAACAAGCTGTGAGGACTGCTTCGGCCCAGTATGCTTTAGGTAGCTTAGCCATACTGAGCATGCAACGAACTTTCTCCACAATGGTGCGATTCATTCGCTCAGCAACGCCATTATGTTGTGGGGTCCTTGGCACCGTCTTCTCGTGCCTAATGCCATGTTCAGTGCAATATGCTGCAAATTCTCGAGAAGTGTATTCGCCTCCATTGTCTGAGCGAAGGCTCTTCAACTTCTTCCCTGTCTGTCTTTCCACCAACGCATGAAATGCTTTGAAGCGATCAAAAACTTGATCTTTTGATCTTAAACAGTAGGCCCATAATTTCCGTGAAGCATCGTCAATAAAGGTCACAAAATATTTGCTTCCACCGAGAGATTCTTCTTCTATCGGTCCACACACATCAGAGTGAACGAGACTCAGTAACTCGGAGCGTTGCTTCCTGGTGGAACTGAAAGAAACTCTATGTTGTTTCCCGAACAAACAGTGCTCGCAAGGATCTAGTGCAACATCCTTTGTGAGATTGATAGCATCATTCTTGGCTAGTGTAGCCAAGCCCTTCTCGCTCATATGCCCAAGTCTTTTGTGCCAAAGATTTGGTGACGCCTCTTCTTCAACAGCATTGAGGCTTAACTCGCACAATTTTGTATGAGTTTTGAACAGCGTGCCACAGATATGACCCCTCGCAACAACTATCACACCTTTTGACAACTTCCACTTGCCATTTTTAAAATTGCTTTCATAACCCTGTCGGTCAAGGGCTAGTCCTGAGATCAGATTCAGCCTGAGATCCGGAACATGGCGCACATCCTTGAGGATAAGAGAACATCCTATGTTGGTTTTCACGTGCACGTCACCAACACCAACTACACTGGAGTAACTGGTGTTACCCATCTTTACGGTACCAAAGTCCCCTGATTTGTATGTAGCAAACAAATCACGATGTGGAGTGGCGTGAAATGAAGCCGCAGAGTCAATCACCCACTCAATATCTTGGTTGCCTACATGTAGGCATGTCTCGTCTCCATAAGAAACAAGAGCAATTTCCGATGATACTGTGACGATGGTTTCACCTTCATCCTTGTTGGAGCTTTGGCCGGTTTGGGGTTGATCCCTCAAAAGTTTTCGACAGTCCCTCTTCATATGACCGTAAATTCCACAATAATTACAGTTTCCGTTGAATCGACTAGAGTTGTCAACAGATTTACCTCTCTCCTGGGATCTACCTCGATCTTGAGATCGTCCACGATTTTGACCTCGACCTCTGCCTCTGCCTCTGCCACGACCTCTTCCTCTACCTCCACCTCTGCCTCTACTTTCCGACACAAGAGCATAAGATTGGTCGGCACTGACTTCTCTTCTTCGGGCTTCTTCGTTAAGTAAAGCATCTGTCACCATTTGCATAGATACTTTACCGTCGGGGGCAGAATTACTGAGGGTGACAACAAGAGTCTCCCAATTGTCCGGTAGGGAACTTAGAAGTAGTATCGCTTGTTCCTCGTCTTTGAGGTTCCAATCGGCGGCAGCAAGCTGGTTTACGAGGTCCTGGAACTGACTCGTGTGCTCTGGTATAGACGTACCACTACGAAGCTTGTGGTTTACTAAACGTCTCATCAACAAGGTCTTGTTACGTGCCGTCTTTGCCTGATACATGTTAGCAAGCTTATCCCACAACATGTGGGCACTCGTTTCCTGTGCGACATGATGGAACACGCTGTTGTCAATCCACTGACGAATTTGAGCAACAGTCTTCTTGTTCAACTTTTTCCAATCGTCATCACTTGTCGTCTCGGGTTTGACACCTTTATTTTCGATTGGCCCGGCTAAATCCTTCAAATTTAGCAAATCCTCCATTCGCGGCTTCCACATGTTGTAATTAATAGGCGTCAATCGCATCATCGTGTCCGACGTTGAATTTTCCATGTTAAAATTCAACAAGCTTGCTTGTACCCAAATTTAGAAGCTGAATTTGGGGAAACGGAGCGCACGGTTGGATCCGGAACGGTCGAAAACCTTGGAAACCGTTCCGACCTTGTTGAAAACGGATCAAAAATGAGTTGAACCGGGCCGAAACAAGTTGGAAGGAATTGAACCGAATTAAATTCGGTTTTGACCAAGTGTTGACCGCCTGACAGAGTTGACTGGACCACCAAGTTTGACCGGGTCGAAAATGGATCCGGGTATCTTCTTCTTCACCCGGATTTCTCAAATGGGCCGAGTTAACTCGCCGTTAACTCGGTCGGCATGAAACGGAGGTTTCCGGCGATCGAAAAATTCCGAAAAATATATATTCGGAATCCTTGCAACACGAGCTTCACAACGGTAGTAACAAAACGAAATTCCGGAACGGAAAAATTTTGACGTCGAATTGGGTCGTCTTCGATCGTCACTTTCTGGTGATCGAAATAGTTCGAAAACTATATATTCGGAATCGTCAGACCGAGAGCTTCACAACCGTGATAAGAAACCAAGGTTTCGGGACGAAAAATTTCGGACGAAATTTTACCGTGGCTCTTGATACCACTTTGTTGGGATTGGAAAATTCTTCATTCAACAATACGAATGAATTACAATAGGAGGAGCAACACTCTCACTCGACTATTACAAAAACCAACCCTCAAATCTCACGTTTTAGCTCTACGGCTTTTTCTCTCTATTTTCTCTCGGTGTGTGTTTTGTGTAGTTTTGTGGATGATTGTTGAACTCCTCTTGAAGCTCTATTTATAGGCACTGAATTTTGGGAGGTAGCCGTTATCGGAACAGTTGGAGCCGTTATCGGAACAGTTGGAGCCGTTATCGGAATAGTCGGAGCCGTTAAATGAATAGTTGCACCATGTGGACGGCTGGAACTACAAATAAATCTATCACAATTTTGATAAAACAAAAAACCACATTTTTAAGACAATATATATGATTCGATCATCTTCCCCGTGACATAGAACTCGTAGTTGAAGAGATCCCTCGCGAGATATCGCTAACCGTTTTATGGAACCCCAAACAACCCAACAATCCTTGTCTATAAGGCAAAAATGTCTTCCTCTTCATTTCCTCAGAAACAGCTCGCTTCGCGGTGTAATGCAACTCGTGAGCTGAAATTGATGGCCCTGATCTCCTCATACTCGAAGCTGATCCAGCGCTGTCCGTTGATCGAAAACTAGAATTCTTGACATCATTCTCACGTGCTTTTTTCAACAAACCGTACTTTCTTAATTGCTCTTTATCATCGCTTGCTCTACTTTCCGAAGCACTTCGGAACAATAATAAGTCCTTAATCTTCCATTTCTTGTACCAAAACGAAGCGAAAGATGAGTTTTTTGTTGGTAATTCGGATTGGGGTTCGACTAAAAGATCGGAAACTCGTAAGGGGGATAACGATCTTGTCCTTTCTCTTCCTGATCTCTTGTTGTTGTTGTTAAAATTTTCTTTGCGTGTTTGTATGATGGCTGCTGCAAAAGGGTCGAAATCTCTCTTCCTATGGTTGAAAAACAAATAAAATAATAAGTATAGATTCTCGATAGTCTAGACAAGTTTGATAAACTAGCTAAAAAAAAATCCCAATATTAAGATTGACCAATATTTTGAATTTTACCACTATCTAAGTACCAAAAAGCGTTGCAAGCTCCAGCCTAGCTAACAAAAAGACTTTCAAGATCATGTTGTAAAATGCATACGAAATTAGCAAATGTCGACACCTACAAATCCGCTAGTTACAATCATTTTTAATTAAGATACGAAAAATTAATATGTTCTCCGAACTCAGACCAAAAAACAAATCATGGTTTTGAATCCCACAACGACTTACTTATCAAAAAATATCAAGCCTTATGCATAACAAAAAGAGCTACAACCTATGTGTGAAAGACTTGTTGAAAAAATAACAAAAAATAGTGTGTAAGACGTAACAAAAAATAACACACAACATATATATAAGAGGTGTGTCGAAAAATATATTTTGAAAATATACGTCGTTTCTCAAAGCTTGAGGTTTTAGACGAGAGACGACAATTTAATCAAAGTAGTACCTGTGCCGTGGCGAAAATGCTTCTTTTATGAAAACTTTGGGCGACTTTGGCGATTTTGGAGAATCCACCGCCTTATTCGAAACATACTGAAACCTAGGGGGTGGTTTCAAAGGTTTGATCTTTCCACCGTCAAACAATTCGTCTGCTGACAAAGAACTCCTCTCCAAGTGTCCACTAAAGTCAAACGCAAAGTCAATATCTTCCAACTCTTCCTCCACATCACCATAGTTCGAAGAGGTAGCCGTATCGATGTGGGATTCATGTTTAGCTAGTTTCGAGATTCCCGGTTTTTCCTCCCAGTCGAACGGGACCGAGGAGGAGGGGGAATCTCCGGTGTCGAAGTAGGCGCGAGAGATGCTAGTGGGGGAGGTAGGGGCGCTGTAGAAGAAGGTAGGGAGGCGGTGATGAGGGGTGGAGGGTGCGGTGGTATAAGGAGAAGTGCTGTTGGAGAAGTTGAAGTTTGATGGAGGTGATTGCGGCAACATGACTTCCATTTTGTGTGTGTATGTGTGTGTGTGTGTTTTAGTGCGTGAAAATGTTGGAGGAAAATGAGTTCATATGGAGAGGAGATGAGAAAAAAGGACTTATATATATGATTGGATCATAGGCATTGGGAGGGGAGTTAATTTGCAAAACTAACTTCGTGTTATTTTTAATTGGCAAAACTTTGATCATATACTTTTTGTCCCCAAATACCCAATTTGTAATAATAAATCCCCTCAACTATTCGAAAACCAATAAATCTCCCCAACTACTTATAGTAAGCCGAAGCTTGCAGTGGTAATTACCATTTATAAATATATAACTATATAGAAAAAATCTATCATATTTTGAAACTAATAGGAAAAGTTAAATTTTATAGATAATATTGTTTAAGTTGAAGTTTATTTCCAATTTTTTTTCATGAATTTAGAAGAAACCAGTTTTTTGCGTCTATAAAAATTAAAACGTCTAAACGCACGTTTGATATAAAATCCATGCACGGGAAATCATCGGTTGTCGTCAGAGTCAACTATCTAAGTATACAACTTTTTTTTGTGGATGTTATGCTAATCTTGGAAGTGCATGGAAATACTTGCTAATAGAAATTATACAGGGGTTACTTTCTAATTACGAATAACATAGGGGTCGTTTCTTCGATTTATTCATTAGGATAGTGAGAGGAAATAGGGGAGGGGTGGGGTGGGGTAGGGGTGAGCCGCCTTTTTACATCAGGCTTTTATTATATTGTCTGCATGACTTTTGAATACATTGATCATTACCTCTAACAACTCTTTTGGAATTTTTGTAGGTTTGCTCGTTTTAGTGATACTAATTTAGAAGAGTATTATAGATACATTAGTCTATTAACTGGGATATAATGAGTCTTAGTGGGACTAATTTGTGTTTACAGTTAAAATTTAATGTTACTTATACTACTTTCTGTTAATTTGAATTTTTAAAGGTGCGATGGCGAATTGAGTGTTTGTTGGATATACAAAAAATGGTGTCTAATTACCCTATGATGATTTTGAAAAAGTAGTTCAATGCTCCAGATACTTTCTTTTCCATGTATTTGTTTATGCATATATAGTATGAGTAAAAATAACCTTTGTATGTTTTGATATTTAGGTTTTGTAAATATATTATAGGATTTAATTCGGTATTCCTCGAATCGTAATTTTCTAGTATATGAAAACAAAAGGGATATTTTTGAAGAAACTCACAGTTCAATATTTGATCATTGACTATATTTGTACTATAAACTTTAATAAAAAAGGGGATACCCGTAAATTTGATATACACCTATAGAGACAATTATATATCATTGTTTTATTATCACAAAAGACAACGTTTTTTGATGCAAAAACTCGTTTAGTAACAAAGATGACCTAAGCTGGATACACCAATCTTGAAAATTCAAAGACTAAGATTATATATTGCCTTTTAATTCTTTGATTAATTTGACTAAGGTGGTTAAATAACGTCACGAATCATTATATAAATTATAAAATTGTAGTCATCTAAGTACAGCTACAAGTATGGCTAAAAAACAATATTGATGATTTTGAACTCGTGTACGTAATTTCATTTATGCAGATGGAGTTCTAAACCAATATCTAAGCAAATAAATCAATTCGTCACGTTTATTCGAAGTTAGGAGCTCATCACTTATCGAAATGTACGACTCATTTTATAATCACTAGTTTGATCAGTCCATATAGTTACCACCTATGCTGTGAGAATATACGGCGATACAAATACAAATCAATAAAAATATTGTACCACGTTTTTTTATCACGGAAAACACGCATCAAACCCTTGAAGTGTGATGTTTTTTCTGCAGTTTATTCGATAACTTTGTATATTAGCAATTTACTCTTCAATCTATGCAAAAATCTGCAAACTTCTGCATGAGGTCGATCCACATGTCGAAAATGTTGACAAGTCTATAAATCGTACGTAAAAATGTGCATCGAGGGGACTTTACATATTTTTGCATAGGTTTGAAGGTTGTTGCAAAAAATTAAAGTTACGAGGGTAAAACGCAAAACATGTCATACTATAGGGGGTTTGAAGCATTTTCCCCAAATTTAAACACACGAGTCAACAAAGCTATTAATAAATTATACAAACACTCCTTACATAAAAAAATTAAAACAACCTTACAACTTTAAATCATAGCATAAACTAAACACGCAGATAATTTATTTTAACTTTCAAGATATTCTTTGTCTTCGATTTTTTTTTGTCTTTTTAAAAGGAATAAATGAGGTTTAATTTCTACTTTCTCTGAGAAATTTTAATTAATTTTTTGATTTTTGTACAAAATAAATGAAGAGCGTGAATTTGCATTATATTCAACAAAAATTAGTACTTTCTATACGAAAATTGACCATAAGAGGTGTTTGTATAATTTTCCAAACATGAAGGGTGGTCTTTGTAATTATCTCAGACTTAAGAGTAGCTAGCTAGTTTGTGTAATTTCCTCTAACTAAAAATGTTCACGCGACAAGAAAAAAAAGGATAGAAGTATCAAAAATCGTATTATCATACAAACAAGATTTAAATTATTGGATATAGTGCAAAATGATTATCCGAATATCCGTGCGACATTAGTTTTTGAGCAGGAGGGAGTTTTCCTTGTAAGAAAGACGAGAGGAGATCCAACGCACGTTGGGGCTGGTAACTAGGAACAAAATGTCCAGCACCTCTTACAGTCACAAATGTCACGTCTTCATATTCAACTACGTAGCCTCCAACCTTTAGAAAATCATTTTTCTCTGTTAAAAAATGAATATTGATGAATAAAAAATGGGACATGATCTAAGGGTTTTGAGATAATTATATTATAATACATCTACTTTCTAAACCTTTAAGTTTGGTTTAATTTCAAAGATCTCCGCTAAATAATATATAAAAATACCTCATGACATTTTAATCATAACATATATGCAATAGGAAGAAAAAACCTTCAAACATATTGACATTTTCGCATAATGTCGCATAATCTTTGTTAATGACTGCTTACAACCGGGAAATGTCTGGTATACAGCAGGAGGTAGTACCTCTAGTACACACATAAATGTGGACTCTATAGCATTAGTACCCACATGTATGTGAGTGCAGGAGATACTACCTCCCGATCTGCAGACACTCCCCTACAACCCCTACCCCTAATAAATTATTCTGGTTTTTACCTCGTCATGGGAATACCAGGGGTACCATGGAGTCTTAACTGGTGAGTTGAGTTTGGGTATCGAATACCGGGTTGTTGTCACTGGAATTATACCATCTGTATCTCCACTGTATGTTAATGAAAAATAAGCGTAACAAGTTATTTGTATATGAAGTAAAAAAAAATAAAAAATTAAAGTATAATAAATTCATAGCAACAATTATTCTGTTACCATAGTAAAATAAAAATATGAAAAAGTTTCTATTATTTTATCAAATTGAACATATGTCGAAACAAAAAATGTTACCTATAAATCCAAACGCGGATTCTACTATTCATCAACTCCTTAATGACTGGTAAAACTGTATCAGGCTTATCCTGCCAACTATCACGAACAAAGTCGCTGCAGAGATATAAAGTAATCAAATAAAAGTTACATAATGTAACAAGATATATATAATTAAGCTATACCAATCAGAATTTTCAATATCTAATAAGTTCTAATTCCAACCTGCAGCTTTGCCAAAGACCAGGAATTCCAGTAACATTAGCGTGGAGTGCCTTTTGAACTTCAGGAGTGTTTAAGTAGGTGAAAACATAATCACGAGAGCATGGATCGAAACTAGAAATCTGGTTTTGTATGAGTAAATGAGTCGAATTGTACAAAGATACATGTTAGTACATGTAAAAGAAACAAAGTTTAAAAGCGTCAAAGCCCTACAGTATACTCACGAAGGATTCGCAATCCTCGTCTCAAACTTAAGCTTTTAAATGAGATAACAACTTAATATAGTATCGAGTGCAAGCGAAAGAGGTATTAAGTTCAAACACCATTGTCTATCCATTGATAAGAACATGTCATGTATCAGACATAGAGCAAAAGTGTTACAACCCGCTAGAGGTTATACATAAACTAATTAATGTCTACTATATCGACAAGGTTTAAATTTTAGATGAGATAATGACCTATTAAAAAACGTTCCGTTTGCCTCTGGTCAACTTTTGACAAATGCTCCTCGTGAAATGGCCTATTCAACAAAATATTCAATAAAGAACAAATGGTAAAAGTTTATCAGGGACAAATCACACATCTTTTTAATAAGTTAGGGAGAATTTCTATATTTTAAAGATTTGCACACAGTTCGCGAGATGTATGCTTTTTACTCAAGAAACTATGGTGATAAAGTTTTATTTACCGTGTAAGAACTTGAGGAGGAAGAGCACAAAGGAGCATACATATCGTAAATGTATATGTCCCGCATGGCTGAATCTGCTTGATCGAGCTAGGTACATATTGCAGGTTTTTGTCAACTCTGATGAAGAAAAGTTGCAATCGGGTTAGGATTTGTTTTGCTACTCACTTTTGTTCAAAGAATATTCATTATGCCATAGTGTTTTGCCGTCAGAGCTCACACGAAAAGGTCCATGTTCCGTCAATGCCCCGTTTCCTATCGAAGAGCACCCTGGTCCTGTAACTCGAAAGCCAACAATAATAATATATATCATTGATGAGGTCTAAATTATAACTCTTAAATACTAACATATGTCATTTGACTGATTAGAAGAGCCTTTAGTAAGTTACAATGAAAACATTATATTGTATCATGAACTACGTACCGGTTGGCTGTTCACTGTATTTGTGATAGCCCTACGTAATGATGCCATTTTCAATTTGATACTCCCACAATAATTTGCTTTACAAATCTAGTCTTATCAATTTTGGTATTTCGGGATAGAATCAGGCCCACATCGTCGATTTTTCAAAATTCTTGTCAAAAAATCTTTTATTTTTTTCCTCTTTCGTGATTGAAGCTGGTTTACTGTTTTCTTTCCCATTTTCTTCAATCCTAATCCCAGTTTGCTCGATATAAATTGAAGGATTCTGGCCTGGAGTATCAAAAACTGATAAAAACTGATCAATACGGAACCAAAACTGAAATACTGATCATTACGTGGGTTTGACTACCGCCCGAGTACCAAAATTAATAATTATTTTTATCAATAGCGGACTAATTGAAAAGAGGATCATTATAGAACTATAGTAAAAAACATGATTATGAGATCATATTTTAAAAATTTCCTCTATTTGAGCGACAAAACGACCATGTCAAATTGAATGTATTATATATTTGTGTATGTGTAGGGGTGGAAACGGGATGGAATCCCGTCCCACGGGATCAAGTTCCACGGGATCCCGCGTACACAGGAATGGGAAACTCACTCCCGTTCCCGTCCCACTAAGGACGGGATCCCGTCGTTGGCGGGATTCCCCTGCGGGAATCCCGCGAAATTCCAGTGGGTAGAATTGTTTTTTGCAAACTGGGAATTCTGGAAATTGGCGGGAATCCCGCAGGAATCCCGCCAATTTCCAGAACATAAATTCATGGAAAAGTGGGGGAAAATGTTTTCCCACTTTTTTTTCCCTTCGGGTGGCTCACAAACCACGAAAAAATAGAAAAAAAACTCCGACTCCGGGGCTCACAAATCACGAAATAAAAAAAAATTGCGGCTCACAAGTCGAAGATTATCTAACGATTACAAATATCACAATTCAAATAACTAGTATCCAAAATTTGTCCAAATTCAAGTGGCGAGTGGCGATGGTATGAGAGAAAGAGAAATAGAGAATGAAAAATTTTGGGGGCTTCTCTTTAATTTACTTGTGTTTTCTTTTTAATTTTTGCCCCAATGTTTTATTATATCTACTTATGTTCCCCACTCTTTCTGTTATTTTAGCAATAAACTCCTAAACCCCTCCAAAATAAAGTATGTTCTGGAAATCGACGGGAATCCGAAAATGATTCCCGTTCCCGTCCCGCGGTTGGCGGGAATCCCGTCCCGCCGCGACTGACGGGAACGGGACGGGATGGATTTTTTCCCGCAACGTGAAATTCCCGTGGGACGGAACGGGAACGGGAATTGTCCCGTCCCGTTCCCACCCCTATGTATGTGTTGCGCTACTCTATGCGCTAGCGTCGTGAATTTATGTCACGTCTAAAACTGTAAAACTAAGTATGTAACAAGACTCACCTCCATTTAGCCACAAAACTAAAGGCTTGTCGGATGAATCCTCCTCAGATTCGATAAACCAGTAAAATAGTGCTCGGCCTGCATTAGGATCAACGGTAACATAACCGGAATACTGAGAAAAACCGACATGTGGTTGCCCCGGCAATCTCAAAATTCGGTTGACTTCTTTTAACCCGGGTTGGGAAGCTACATAAACCGGTGAATATTCGGATAACGCTTCCTCGTCGATATGGTGATTCGCGGATTTTTTAGCCCGTCGAGCTTTGATAAATTCTCGGAGAGGGTTGAGATTGCCTTTGCCATCGTAACATTGTACTGTAGCCACTAGGCACACGACATAAAGGAACAAAACAAGAGATTTTCTCAACATCATTCCTTATCCTGAAATTTCTCATTATCATGAGCTGCGTCATTTATATACAAGCTATCCACATGGATAGGGTGCATTTATTCTTTTTTCGTGGACGGTAGTCGAGCTCATGAGTCTTCTCGAGTCAGCCAATGCCAACCAAACTTTATCGGTTATATACAACTTTTGGGCAATTTATAATTCTGAGGACAACTAATAAAGCCCCATTGTATGTGTTTTAGATTTAGCAAAGTACTTACATTTCTCTAGAACTTAGCATATGTTTTTTGTATTAAGAGTGCAGATACAATTATATTACAATTATATTATATAAGGACGAATTATAAAAAATGCCCGCTAACTTTTGCTTTTAATCCTAAATTCCCGTTATTTCAAAACATACTAAAAATGCCCTGTATCTTTTAAAATTTCTACTAAAAATTCCCGAAATGAAAAATAAGCACAAAAAAAACTATTTTGTCTGAAAAATAATGCTAAAAATGCCTTGTATCTTTTAAAATTCTACCAAAAATGCCCGAATTTTAAAACGCGACTTTTTGATTCAGCAGTACGCTTCTTTGATTCGGATGCCACGTCGAATAAAATGTCTGAATTTTTAAAATCGGGCATTTTTGTTAGAAAATTTAAAACTTAATGGGCATTTTCAGCAGGTTTGGAAAAAAAATGGCATTTAGGATTAAAAGCAAAAGTTAGCGGACATTTTTGAGAATTCGTCCATTATATAATTACCATTCTTGCTTACATATATAACGCGAAAAAAAAAATACTAGCTACATTGTCTAAATGCATAATGTTCTAAGAATCACTGTAGACACGTAAAATGTGTGTCTAATTAAATCCCGACACGTGGAGAATAATATATTAATTTTTAATTTATTTTTCTATTTTATTTTGGATTCATAATAAATTTATTCCAAAGTAAAGTAGTTAAATTTATTAATTTTAATATATATGATGGATAAATTGAATAATGTCTTATTTATTAATTGGAGTTATATTATCCAATTAAACAAAATAATGACAAGTCTTATAATACAAGAAATACAAAAATATATATATTATTTAATCCTAACATTTAAAAGATTAAATAAATAACTATTTATCAAATCTTGCAATATGGAAATGATTGCAAATCAAATCTCAAGACATGGAAAGATTCATCCACCAACCCTCAAATCTCAAGAAATGGAAATAAGATTCAATCAATCAAAGTCTTCCAAATCAAGAATATGTAGACGCGATCTCCACCGTTCATCTCATCAGGAGATTCTCATCAAGATTCACTCTACAACTATAAATAGTGGTCTTCTTGAAGAAGAAAAACACACAATTCAACACTAAAGCATTTTGGAGCAAAGAAGGCTAGCAAATTCTCTCCACCAAAGTTCTTCATCTTTAAGGCGTTCATCACAAAATTCGAGGTGTTCATCGCGAAGATTGAAGGAAAAGCCCATTTTGATTCGAGAACAAGCCACGAGGCCCTCGACGAACTGTTTTTGAAGATCAATCCTCCTCAAAAGAAGATTGGTGTTCATCATATTCAAATTTTCTCAACGAAGATTATCAAGTTCATCACAAGGTTTAACTTTTGATTCGGGATCAAGTCCAAGTACTCTCGAATTAACGTTTTTCCAAGTCTAAATCATTTTGGTGAAGATCAAACCGAAGATTTCCACCATAAATCTTTAAACATTCAAGATCGTCGTTCTTGTCGAATTGAATCAGAGGATCGAATAGAGATTGAACCACAAATTGTATTTTATATTTATTTATATTTAATTTGTAATCTTTTCTTGTCTCACAAGTTTCTGAAGATCAAGAATTCGTTATTACAAATTTGGCACGCCCGGTGGGACATTCTCTACCTCTCATCTCTCTTCATCAAGAACAAGGAATCAACCATATGGCTCCGGTCAAGATGAGAACTATGTCCGATTTATTGGCTGATCCATCCACCAAGATTCTAAATAAAGATGTCCAAGACATTGTTCAAGGCGACTTCTCTATCTTCAACGAAGTCAATGATAATGAAGGTGTTGATAATGATAACTCTTCCCCATCAACTCCTCACTTCGGGTCTTTGTTCTCCACCAGACACGGTGTTTGCATTGACAACAAGTAGTACAACTTTGGAAGAACAACTTGGAATGCTGACTAAGGCCATAGAAATGTTGAACAAACATGTGCAAGAACAAGATTCCAAGATAGAAAAGCTATTGAGTAAGGAAGACAAGGCCGAAGAGAGTCATGGGAAAGAAGTGAAGTTTGGAGGATTTGAAGAGGGCGAGACATCCATAAGGCAACTATCAAGTGAGAAGGAGAAGTCTAATGCCAAAGAGTTTCAAGTCTCCTCAAATGGCATGATTCCCGCTGATCAACTGAAAGAGTTCATCATGGGAACTATCAAGAACAAGTTCGACGGAGGCTTTAAATCATCCTTCTCCTACTCCAAGCCATATACCCAAAGGATAGATAGCTTGAAGATGCCAAACGGATATCAACCACCAAAGTTTCAACAATTTGATGGCATAGGCAACCCAAAGCAACATGTGGCTCATTTTGTCGAGACTTGCAACAATGCTGGAACCTATGGTGACCGTCTTGTCAAGCAATTTGTTCGTTCATTAAAGGGAAACGCGTTTGATTGGTACACCGACTTGGAGGCAAACTCAATCGATAGTTGGGACGAGATGGAGCAAGAATTCCTTAACCGCTTCTATAGTACACGAAGGACCGTTAGCATGATTGAACTCACAAATGCTCGCCAATGGGATGAAGAGCCTGTGATTGATTATATAAATCGTTGGAGAAACTTGAGTCTCAATTGTAAAGATCGGCTGTCCGAGACTTCGGCTATAGAGATGTGCATCCAAGGAATGCAATGGGGGCTCCGTTACATCCTCCAAGGAATACAACCAAGGACGTTTGAAGAGTTAGCAACTCGTGCTCATGACATGAAGTTGAGTATAGCCGCGAGTGGAGTCAATGGACCGCCCATGCAAGATTCGCGAAGTTTTAAAGACAAGCAAGACGCGAAGAAAGGAGGCAAACCTTTTAGCAAAGCGCATGCCAAAGAATCTATGGCGGTGAATGTTACTCCATTCAGAATTCAAGCCAAGGCAAATGACAAGAATGACCAACGAAAGAGTGTTGTGGCCAATACTTCACAAGTTAATGAGCAAAGGAAGGCGACACTCAAGGAGATGCGATCGAAACAATATCCATTCCTTGACTCTGATGTTTCTGGAATATTTGACGATTTGCTCAAGGCCAATTTGATTGAATTACCTGAAATGAAGAGGCCAGAAGAAGCTAGCCGTTCTGATGACCCTAAGTATTGCAAGTATCATCGTCTTGTTGGACACCCAATCCATGATTGCTTTATATTCAAAGATAGAGTAATGCGATTGGCTCGTGAAGGGAAAATATCTCTAGAAGAGGATGTGGTCTCAGCAAATCTTGTCGCACTCTCAAGCCAGATAGATGGTTTACAAGACATCCATGTCATGGCTTCATGCAATGCGACACACGAAGGGGAGGAAGTTGCGGACTCCACTCCGAAGGCTTTTCATGTTACGAACCAATGCATGTCGACTATCTGCTTCACAGATGAAGATCTTGTACTAGGTTCCAAGCTCCATAATCGACTGTTGTTTGTCACCGGATATATCCGCAAGCAAAGAGTCAATAGAATGTTGATCGATGGAGGTTCCGCAGTCAATATCTTACCTCTACGCACTTTGAATGAACTAGGGATCTTGGTGAATGAACTTTCAAGTTGTCGCTTAATGATCCAAGGTTTCAACCAAGGGGGGCAAAGAGCCATTGGGATGATAAGATTAGAACTACTTATCGAAGATATGTCGTCTAGTACACTATTCCATGTCATCGAATCTAACACATCTTACAACATGTTATTGGGTCGACCTTGGATACACGAGAATGGTGTTGTTCCTTCAACATTACACCAATGCTTTGGATATTATCAAAACGGGGTCGAAAGAAAGGTACATGGTGATGCAAAGCCTTTTGCTGATGCTGAATCACATTTTGCAGATGCAAAATACTATATCGAAGGAAAGGGCGCCCTGAGCCTCGAAGGAGTCGAGCAATTGGGGAAACAAAGTGCAAGTGGATTCCCTTCTGATGATTCTAGTGACATGGAGAAAAGTAAATTTTACACGCTGCTTGTTGAGGGCAGACCATTGAAGGAACTTACATTTCCTCTTACAACACTTGAAAGAAAAGGGCCCTCCCCTCCGCTTGAAGAACCGCAACCGAAGAATCTCGCTCTTGATGTTGTCACAGAGAAGTCGCATGGACTCGGTGTCGAGAAAGTTGCGCCAAAGGAAAAAGAGCACGTTACTCCGAAAACTCGGATAGCCTTTGACTATAAGTCACCAAAGCCGGTTTGCATCACCATAAAGAGGGCTAGCGCCAACTACATAGGTGAAGTAGATGGTTCAACAACAAGCTATGAAGAGAGGGAACCACGCGTGTCGGTCTTCAATAGGCTTGGTTTGAACAAAACAGTTTTTGATAGGCTCGGCCCAACTAGAAAGTTTGATTGGAGAAGATTGGGTGTTTCGCATATGTCGACGCACACTAAAAAGGCCCACAAATCATTGAACCCTAAGAAAGTTCAAAGTCTGATTCCATCTCGTATGACCCGTCATGAAGACTTGATAGTGTCTTGTGATGAAGTACTCAAAGTCAAGTGGCGGACCACGGTACTCACGAGAACTAAGGAGAAAGATGAAGAGAGCGTGGGATCATCATGGCATATCACTTCTCATGAAGAAGACGTTGAAGAAGATGCCGAAGATGCACCTGTTGAGTTAGAGGAAGGTGTCAGGGCCACTGTTGATGAGTTAAAAGAGATAAACTTGGGAAGTGTCAATGACCCGAGACCAATCTACATAAGCGCATCATTGGGACCCGATGAGGAGCAAAACTACATTGAGTTACTGCACGAGTTCAAAGATGTATTCGCTTGGTCCTATAAGGAAATGCCAGGTTTGGACCCAAAAGTGGCGGTGCATAACTTGTTAGTGAAGAAAGATGCTCGTCCTATCAAACAAGCTCAACGAAGGTTTCGACCTGATTTGGTACCGTTGCTCGAAGCTGAAGTTAATAAACTCATTGAAGCTGGATTCATCAGAGAAGTCAAATATCCAACTTGGATCTCTAGCATCGTACCGGTAAGAAAGAAGAATGGTCAAATCAGAGTTTGTGTTGACTTTAGAGACCTCAATGGAGCATGCCCTAAGGATGACTTCCCTCTGCCAATTGCTGAACTCATGATTGATGCTACTATGGGACATGAGGCTTTATCTTTCATGGACGGATCTTCCGGATACAATCAAATTCGCATGGCCCCTAGAGACGAAGAATTGACAGCTTTCCGTACCCCAAAAGGTATATATTGCTACAAGGTGATGCCCTTTGGGTTGAAGAATGCGGGTGCCACCTATCAAAGGGCGATGCAAAATATCTTCGACGACATGTTGCACAAGAATGTTGAATGTTATGTGGATGATCTTGTGGTAAAGTCAAGAGACCGAAAAGATCACATCAATCACTTGCAGAAAGTCTTTGAGCGACTACGAAAATATCAATTAAGGATGAACCCACTAAAGTGTGCGTTCGGTGTAACATCGGGAAAGTTCCTTGGCTTCATTGTTCGTCGGCGAGGCATTGAGATCGAGCAAGCCAAGATTGACGCGATAGTTAAGATGCCAGAGCCACGAAATATTCATGAGCTCAAAAGTTTACAAGGAAAATTGGCGTATCTCCGAAGGTTCATCTCAAATTTGGCTGGCCGTTGTCAACCATTCAATCATTTGATGAAGAAAAACATCCCGTTCAGATGGGATGAATCTTGCCACAACGCTTTTGAACGAATCAAGTCGTATCTAATGAAACCTCCCATTTTGGCTGCTCCTGTGCTGGGACGTCCCTTAGTTCTATATATTGCCGCGCAAGAAAGATCTGTGGGGGCATTGCTTGCCCAAGAAAATGACGAAGGGAAAGAAAATGCACTTTACTACTTGAGTCGAACGATGACGCCAAATGAGTTGAAGTACACTCCAATTGAAAAGCTATGCTTGGCTCTCGTGTTCTCGATTCAAAAATTAAAGCATTACTTTCAAGCTCATACCGTTCGACTTGTATCCAGAGCAAACCCTTTAAAGTATGTCATGTCTAGACCTGTGTTGTCTGATCGACTTGCGAGGTGGTATCTTCAACTGCAACAGTTTGAGATTGCATATATCCCTCAAAAGGCTGTAAAAGGACAAGTATTGGCGGATTTCCTAGCTGATCACCCCATCCCTGCCGAGTGGGATTTAGTTGATGACTTGCCTGATGAAGACGCGCTCGTGGTTGAAGTTGCTCCTCCATGGGAAATGTACTTTGATGGTGCCGCACATAGAAATGGAGCTGGAGCTGGCGTCATCTTTCTCACACCTAATGGAGAGGTGTTGCCATATTCCTTCACACTAACCCAAAATTGCTCAAACAACGTTGCGGAATATCAAGCCCTGATACTTGGGCTAGAAATGGCAATGGAGCTAAAGCAGTCTCACTTAAGGGTGTACGGCGACTCAAAGTTGGTTGTCAATCAGTTATATGGCGAATATGAGGTTAAGAAGCCAGAGTTACTCCCATATGTGAAGTATGCAAGAAAATTGATCAAAAGTCTCGGCGATGTCTCAGTGGAGCATGTGCCAAGGAATGATAATGGGCAGGCTGATGCATTAGCAAAGCTTGCTTCTATGTTGGTTACCTCGAAGGAGAAGACTTGTGTACCAGTATGCCAAAGATGGATACTTCAGCCTGTTCTAGACAACAACGATGAGCAAAGTGATGATGAGGAAAGCCACGCGGTGGAGGTCTACGAAATTGAATTGGAAGATTGGCGACAATCGTTCGTAGATTACTTGAAGTATGGAAAATTGCTTGATGATGTACGTCAAAAGATTGATGTTAAACGTCGTGCAGCTCGCTTCATATTCTATAAAGGAACGCTCTACAGACGCTCGTTTGAGGGAGTTTTCTTGCGTTGTCTAGGCAAAGAAGAAGCTATGCAAGCTATGGAAGAAGGACATTCCGGAATTTGTGGAGCTCACCAGTCTGGTCCGAAGTAACATTTCCGCATCAAGAGGATGGGCTACTATTGGCCTACCATGGTCATTGATTGTATGAAATACGCACAAAGGTGTCAAGCTTGTCAGTTCCATGCAAACTTTATCCATCAACCGCCGGAACCTTTACATCCAATCGTGGCTTCTTGGCCTTTTGATTCGTGGGGTTTGGACGATGTCGGTCCCATGACAAAATCTTCTGGCGGACACTTATATATTTTGGCTGCAACCGATTACTTCTCAAAATGGGCTGAAGCTGTGCCTCTCAAAGAAGTCAAGAAGGAAAATGTTGTTAACTTTATCCGCAGCAATATCATTTACCGCTATGGAGTCCCTCGATGCATCATCACTGATAATGGGAAGCCCTTTTGCAATGGTTTGGTGGACAAGCTATGTGAGAAGTTTGGATTTAAGCAAAGAAACTCTTCTATGTATTATGCCGCTTCCAATGGCCTCGCCGAAGCATTTAACAAAACTCTTTGCAACTTGTTAAAGAAGGTGGTGGCAAAGTCGAAGAAAGATTGGCACGAGAGGATTGGAGAAGCTTTATGGGCCTATAGAACTACTCACAGAACACCAACACAGGCAACCCCGTATGCACTGGTTTATGGAGTGGAAGCAGTCCTCCCTCTTGAGCAACAAATCCCATCTCTAAGGATAGCCCTACAAGAAGGACTCACCGAAGAAGAGAATGCTCGTTTGCGCTTGCAAGAGTTGGATGCCCTTGATGAAAGAAGACTAGAAGCACAACAAAAACTTGAGTGCTATCAAGCTCGTATCTCCAAGTCTTTCAATAAGAAAGTTCGTCGACGCTCTTTTCAAGTCGGTGATTTAGTACTTGCAGTGAGAAGGCCCATCATTATCACTCATCGAACTGGAAGCAAGTTCAATTCAAAGTGGGATGGCCCTTATGTAATCATGGAGGCATACACAAATGGCGCTTATAAGTTGGTCGCCGAAGATGGATTAAGAATTGGTCCCATCAACGGAAAATTCTTAAAACAATACTATCCGTAAGTGATGGAACGTACTCCTGGCCCGCACGAGTATAAACTGTGAATGGCAACCACCAATGGTAAATTATGTGGTTAAAATGATAACTTACCCCACTAATGGTATTTTATGTGGTTAAATTTTAAATACCCCACTTTGTTCAAAGTGGTTAAAGAATGAATACTCCTGGCCCGCATGAGTATAAACTGTGCACGGCACCCCCCTTAAATCAATTCTGATTTGTTTTGAAGTACGTTATGACTTGATCCTTTTTTATTAAGGTACGTAGGCAGCTTAGAAGTTTTCTAAGTTCAGTCATGAAATGCTTAAGCTGGTTTTATTGCGTTATGCTACATTGCTCATGAAAAAGCAGGATAATGCCAAATATAACTTAAAACGAGATAAATAAAGGTAAAGCTTTTATTAATCTCAAAGTTCGATGATAGTACAAATCCAAAGAAGAAAAACAAACCAAAGCAAAATAAAAAAAACAAATAAAGAAAAGAACAAAGAACTCTCAAGCAAAAGGTCTCGCATCCTTCAAGTGGCGTTGCATGGCTTCCAGCTCTGCTCTCGCAGCGACCAAGTCTTCATTGTTAGTTTGGTCCTTAAGCACCCTTAGCTCTTCTTCAAAAGTGGAGACCTCACCCTTGGAGACGTGAAGCAACTCTTCTTGGCGTTTCAAGGAAAGGTTAAGCCCCTTTTGCTTCTTCTTCAAGTCTTCCAACCCTTTCTTGACGTTTTCAAGTTCGTCTTTGGTGGATTGGATATGTTTTTCTTCCTTCTCCTCTCTTTCTTTGGCCCCAAGAAGACGATCTTCTACTTCACGAACTTGTACCTCTACTGTCTCAATCGACTTGGAGTTCACCTCATCAAATGTAGAAGCCTTCTCAAATAAGAAGTCTAACAAAGCTTCTAGAGGAGAAACGTCCAAACCCTTTATAGAGTCCTTCAATTCATCAAGGACAACTTGAAATTCGCCTTTCAGAGCAGAAACAGCTTCAGGACGAGTGCGCGATATCCTTTCGCCAAGTTCTTTCCACAAATTGGTGACGTAACCCTTTTGATAGGAGTTTAGAAAACTCCTACCTATAAAGACCGAAACATCGGGAACATGTGGGCTATGTTTCCTCACCAAGACAGGTTGTTTGTCGTCTCCAATCGAGGTAGTATCATCCCCAAACTGCAAAAGAAAAGAAACAATAAGCGCGGGAATCTAGGGAATGAAGTAAAATGGAAATCAAACGAAGTTCAATACCTTTTCAGTTCGATTGGATCCTGATTTTGGTTTGCAAGGAGCGTCGCTGGAAATGTCAACCTTTCCTTGCTTTGAAGAGCTTAGGTCCTTCTTTGATCTCTTCCAGTGACGATCGACATTGCTACTACCACTCTCTTCCGGATCACGAGCAATAGACTTCCTCTTTGAAGGATCACCGATTACTTGATCATCGGCACCAACTGCGACGGTCGAACCACTAAGAATCACATAAGTCTCAGCATGAGAATCAACATTACCCAACTCTCGACTTTCATTGTGGGTCGAGTTTTGCACGCTCTCCCGAGCATCCCTTTTGTTTTGATCACTCGCGCCACTTTCTCCCTCGCCGGACGCCGTACGTGGTTTGGAATTGAGCAAAGAGGCCATTTCTTCATCAAGGTAAGCCATTTGAACATCGGTTAACCATTTCTTGTAACCACCCGAATGAAACCTTCTTGGATTGAGAGGTTTGCCCGGAATCCAAGCTTCCGAAAAGGACTTGTGTAAAGTACTTATTCTCCAAAATTGAAGTCCTTCAGCCAACGAAGCTTCTCTCCGGTCATATTTGAGTTTACCCGGGACATCTTGGTAGTACCCAAACTGCCGACTAAATCTATGAGGACTATAAGGCTCAACGATAAAGGCTTCGCCTTGCCTCAAAGTGAGATAACACGAACGAATACTGATGAAATAACCTCGATCGGCATCGGTAACTGAATCGTTGTCCACAAATAAATGCTCCTTGCCTTGTTTGATTACGTTACACGTCCACATAGCGTATTCTCCTTTAAAGATCTTTTTGCGAGCATCTCTAGGATCAAAGTACCTCGCCCCGCCTTCTCCAGAAAATTTTGTCATGCGAGGCCCACGCAACTCTTGGTAAACTGGATAGTGAGTTTTGAAGTAGTCTGCCAACCAACCATAGACAAAATGAATTGGAAAAGGAGTCTGCTCTTTGGAAGGCTCGATAGACCTCGATATATCATTGAGTCCTTTGTAGATGGATGCTAGCACTGGAATCGCAAGACCCACCCGCCGTCCATTTGCCATTAGGCTCGCCATCTTAAAAGTGCCCGGCCGAATAAAGCCAACATCACTCACCGGAAGGACGAAAACGCACAACCAACAAGTCAAATAGGCAGCAAGGAAAACCTCATCTTTCAAGCTTTCTCTAACACCAAGCCTGGAAAATAAACGCTCTTCTCTTGATGACCATGTCTTGGATTCATCAATGCCGCCAAGAGGGTTGTGTGTTGATTGAGGACGAACGCTCTTCTTTTCCTTGCGAGGTGGGGGTCTTTTGTATCTTTCGTCTTGCTTTGACCAAAATCTAATCCACTCCTTCACCGATACACGCGGCTCATCTCCGTGGTCGCCCTTTGCTCGAAGCAAGTGAAACGCCTCAAATAGTGTCCTACAAGTACGAGGAACATATGGATCCCCTTTCACGTCTACGCCCAAAAGCTCCTCTTCGCCGGGTACAACCTCGTCATACAAAGATCCTAGTACCGGGAGGCCAGCGAGATAGTCCAGATCCCATAGTGAAATCGATAGTTCGCCATATGAAGTGATGAGAGTGTTCGTCGAGGGGGACCACGCTTCGCAAAAGGCCTTGATGACATCCGAGTTACGATCATACGAGAACAACGACGCGTGAACTGCCTCATAGAGCCTTGTTGATGTGAGTTTACTGCGGCATCGACCAAGTATGTCCTCCGTCCACTCCCAATATCCAGGGTAATAGTGGAAGTCGCCGGGGAAGGAAAGGGGAGCATCATCCCACTTAGCTTTGCCTTCAATGATTCGCCGCCCCAAAGTTGAAAATTGAGTCACGTCAGTTGAAGATTGATGGTGCGCACCACGAAGTACCCACATCCTCGATGATTTGTTGGCAGGTTTCGAAAACTCCTCGGTCCATTCTTTCATCGGGGTGTTGTTCACCAAGGCTGGCCATCTACCTGCATAATGCCCAATCATCGGAGTGCCTACCCTGAAGATTGTATCTCGCTTGCTCGATTGGTTCTCATTATCAATAATGATCAAGTTCTCCGTGCCGGACGAAGAGAAGCCCTTCTTGAATGAAACCATTATTCTGAAACGACAAGGGAAATAAGTTAGTAATTGACGGGAAGAATAACGCAAATAACCAAAGGAAGAGAAATCAAAAACAAACGAAAAAAGTATGGGGTGAAAGTAATAATACCAAAACCTTGTAGTTTTTTTTTTTTTGCAATTGTAGTTGAGCTTTTAAATCCTACCCGTGACCTGCAAGCATAAAAAAAAAAAAGGTGATCAGTAAAAGAAGAAAAAAAAAACAAATAAAAGAAGAGGAGTGATCAGCAGCGGAAAAAAAAAAAAAAAAAAGGAGAAGTAAGTCACTGTTCGTCACGACGTCGACGAAGTACATGAAAAATCTACACCAAGGTGCTCACCAAATTTGAGAAGATTGCAGAACTTTGAAGCGAACGTGAACTCGGAAAAAGAGATTGTAAAAATAAGACTTGCTGAAGCTTAACGAAGCTGCGGGACGTCCGTGCTTGTGAATGAAATCACACGATGCTCAGTTCTCCTTTTGTAGGGGAGAATGAATATTGAATTTGGAAATAACGGCAAAGGAAACTAACAAAGAAAGAGACGATGATACAGAGTAAGGAATTTTTTTTTTTGATACGATGGAAATTTTGCTACGTGAAGACGCATGAAAATCTAATAAAGCATTATGTCCAGCAAGAATTTCCTGCCGAAAAGAAAAAATTGCCCTTGCGCAGCAACAAAAAACGGCAAGTATATATGTGCACGGATTTTGCCAGAAGGAAAGAAAATAAATCCCTGTTTTGTTCGGGACAAGTTTGACGAAAATACAATATTTTCTGAAATCTCCAAATTTCTGTTGCCTTTCGAATAGAAAAGGAATATGATGTGTGTATGATTTGATTTCCAAAGTCGCGGCCTGAGAGAAAAGGAAAATTTCCAATTCCTGCAAATAGAGCCGTTAATTTTAAACAAGGAAGAAGAAGGGGTATTGTTCAATGCGGATGGTCTACATGGACCTTTGTCAGCGGGCTCCACCCAAAAAAAAAAGAAAAAGAAAAAGGAAAATATATTGGTTTGACTCGTTTGACCGCAGCATATATACTTCCCCTCAATTCAAATCTTTGTATATATTTCCCCTCAATTCAAATCTGTTGGGCCTAGAACTATTGGGCTAAAAAAAAAGGGTATATATATTAATATATATATGTATTGTATATACGTATAACACATATGTACGTGTATATATATATATATATGTATATATATATATATATATAAATTATGTAATGTGAAATGTAACAAACAATTAATTGAAGTGATATTCTCAGGATGGGTTTGGCAATTTCTCTCAAACAGACGAAATTCGATTGATATGAGACTTAACAAAAAAAAAATATTGTGACCCGTTCACGACATGTTTTCATTACGACTCCGCGAACAAGTCACAAGGGGGCAATTTGTAGACACGTAAAATGTGTGTCTAATTAAATCCCGACACGTGGAGAATAATATATTAATTTTTAATTTATTTTTCTATTTTATTTTGGATTCATAATAAATTTATTCCAAAGTAAAGTAGTTAAATTTATTAATTTTAATATATATGATGGATAAATTGAATAATGTCTTATTTATTAATTAGAGTTATATTATCCAATTAAACAAAATAATGACAAGTCTTATAATACAAGAAATACAAAAATATATATATTATTTAATCCTAACATTTAAAAGATTAAATAAATAACTATTTATCAAATCTTGCAATATGGAAATGATTGCAAATCAAATCTCAAGACATGGAAAGATTCATCCACCAACCCTCAAATCTCAAGAAATGGAAAGAAGATTCAATCAATCAAAGTCTTCCAAATCAAGAATATGTAGACGCGATCTCCACCGTTCATCTCATCAGGAGATTCTCATCAAGATTCACTCTACAACTATAAATAGTGGTCTTCTTGAAGAAGAAAAACACACAATTCAACACTAAAGCATTTTGGAGCAAAGAAGGCTAGCAAATTCTCTCCACCAAAGTTCTTCATCTTTAAGGCGTTCATCACAAAATTCGAGGTGTTCATCGCGAAGATTGAAGGAAAAGCCCATTTTGATTCGAGAACAAGCCACGAGGCCCTCGACGAACTGTTTTTGAAGATCAATCCTCCTCAAAAGAAGATTGGTGTTCATCATATTCAAATTTTCTCAGCGAAGATTATCAAGTTCATCACAAGGTTTAACTTTTGATTCGGGATCAAGTCCAAGTACTCTCGAATTAACGTTTTTCCAAGTCTAAATCATTTTGGTGAAGATCAAACCGAAGATTTCCACCATAAATCTTTAAACATTCAAGATCGTCGTTCTTGTCGAATTGAATCAGAGGATCGAATAGAGATTGAACCACAAATTGTATTTTATATTTATTTATATTTAATTTGTAATCTTTTCTTGTCTCACAAGTTTATGAAGATCAAGAATTCGTTATTACAATCACCCTACGCTAAGACCTCTGACATATACTATTTTTTTTTTATTTCTCCCTTTAGGGCTTCGAAAGTATCAATATCTCCTATAAGGTATGTTCAATATCCCTAAACCATTGATCAACTTTCATTTTGGACACATCCTCATTTTTTTTGTGAGATTTAATCTAAGAGCGGGGGTATCCGGAATATATACCTTTGGGGGCATGCAAATTGCTAGTTTTAAAAGCTTAGAGGACAAAGTGAGAAATAGAGTATACATTAGGAGACTTAATGTGATTTATTCAATAAATCAAGCAAATCGTTTATGCGACAAAAAATATTAGTGTTTAGAAACCTCTCATCTAAAAGGTCAAGCTTTGTAGAGAAGCTTAGGCTATTAACTACGATATGTTGAGTGCATGGGACTAATTTTATGTTTACTATTTCATTCATTTTGAAGTTGTTTTATTCCTTTGTGCTAGTTTGAACTTGAAAAAGAGATTTGGAAAATCGAGTGGTGTGTTGAATATGCTAATTATCTTGAAAGGGTGGTGATTATCTGACAGTCTGTATGCGAACAGACTTTCCATTTTCCATAAAATTATGTTGGAAACAATTTTGCCTGATTTCATAATTACATAACACCCTACAAGTAATAAAAGATCATAAGACGACCTCAACACTTATCTCCTCATAAATATTATTATTTTATTTTATAAAAAAATGGAACTGGGATTGCTTGAATCAAATTAGTAAACTTAAAGAAATTAAAAGCAAGAATTCAGATATAGGATAAGCCATAAGAAATTAGATAGAATGTTTTTAGAAAATTACTAAAATTGCTCGATTTTTACATTAACAGACTCTTGATATTGGTATTAACTTACAATAGTTTATAGAATGAAGATCAAATAAGAGATAAATGATATACGAAAATGTACTTAATTATATAAGTATTACATAATGGTAACTTTTTTTTTTATAAGAAAATAATTTTATTAGAGAACAAGTACAAGGAGTACTCACTCGTCCAGAAAATTACAATGCAGATCACGTCTCCTCTCACCGCAACCAAAACATTGTAATGGGACAGAAATCCAATCGATAAAAGAAAAAGGAAATCTAAAATACTTAGGCTTACTCCACAACCAACTTCTAAGTTTAATGTTCTCCACAATGTTTTCGTCAATCACCTTGTCATCTTTAAAGATCTTCCTATTCGTTGCATACCATATATTGAAAATGGTGAAGCATCATTTTTTTTTTTTTTACATCAATTGGAAGGGGAGAGACCCCGAGTGACAAAGGACAGTTATTCAGTAACAGTACGAGAACTAATACTCCCAACTTGATAGCTATTTTGAGAAACTTCTAGATATTGCTAATCAGTGCCAAAACTTAGATTTTATAATCCCAAATCAAACCATGATCTATAAAGCTTTTAGAACATTATCTTCAAAGTTTACTGTCAAAAGAATTGCTATGAATGAGTCTAGAGATCTTGCCAACATGGACTTGCAAACATTAATGAACACTCTAAAAGAATTTGAACTAGAATTCCTAGGAAAGTCCAGTAAACAACTTGTTTTAGCCTTACTAGGTACTAGCTCAGATTCTACGGGAGTGATGAGGATGAAAATGAGTTGATCTCTTCTAACTATGGTAACATTACTAGGAAGTTTAGTAAATTGGGTTACAAAGATAAAAAATAAAGAAAAACAACCTGGTAATGTTGCCCTTGGTTATAAGAAACTGCCCCCAAAGTTTGTAAAGTACATGGCACCTAAGAGCACGCCTCAAGATACTGAGAAATTGAATGATGTCCAGTGCTATGAATGTAAAGGGTATGGTCACTTTAAACATGAATGTGCTAACACCCTCGGAACAAGAGGGAATTCTCATTGGGTTTGTGTAGATGACTTCAATGAAGCTGACTTCGAATCCGGAACAAGTGCCGATGAACAATCAGAGGAAATCAACATTGCTGCTCTTTGTACTCGGATCACCTGGTCAGAAGAAGACTCCAGAAATTGCCAGAGTTCTCAATGTTACTCTAACATTGGAGAACCCACATCAAAGCCGTAAATCTTTTTTGGAGACTGGAACAACCATGATACACAGGTTATCTATGATGTGCTCTCTGATTCTCAGGATACTAACTTTGATTGTTTTCATGGCTAAGTTGATCTAGAAGAGGAGTACTTCAATGAAGAAGAAATGTCCCAGAAGGAAATTCTAGATGATCTACATACAACCTTTCTCAGACTGGAGAGAGAGAATGTCAAACTCATGAATAGTAACAAAACACTGATGCATGACATTGAATGTTTGAAGAACATGCTGAGACTCTATGAGAGAGATCTTGACAAAGCTGAAGTTGAGTTGAAAGAGGTAAAGGAGAAACTCAAAAAGGATTCACAGATCATAGCCAAATGAAATGGAGGTACTTCTAAACTTGATGAGGTACTAAACATGAGTAACACAGGTACATGTGGTCTGGGATTTGTTGAGAAACCTTCCTCTTCTACTGTTAATTCTGCCTATTTAACTACAAGCTTTGTTAAAGAATCTGATAATGTGAGGTCTGGAACCATTAACACTGTAAAAAGTAAGCCTACCTTCATCTGTCAGTACTATTTTCAACCAGGCCACATTAAACCATTCTGTAGAAAATTCATAAAAGAATGTGGTAAGAAAACAGCCTATGTGTCCAATGTTAAAACTACAACAGGTTCTGATGTTAGACTAACATTGGGTGCAGGACAGAAAGGTAGTACTTGGATTGAAAAAGCCAAAACCCCTAAGATTAAAGTTGTATGCAATGTTGTTTTCTCTGCTGTGTACTCTAACCTTTCAGGTAAGTGGTACTTCGACAGTGGATGCTCAAGACACATGACAGGCATCAAAGAAAATCTTAAACAAATGATACCTTTGAGTGCTAGAACAGTGACCTATGGAGGAGGCACCAAAGGAAGATCATTGGCAAGGGGACTCTGTATGTTGATGGATTCCCACCCCTGAAGGATGTGTTGTTGGTAGATGGGTTAAAGGCAAATCTAATCAGTATCAGTCAGTTGTGTGATGATGACTTACTGGTTACATTTGACAAAGTATCTTGTGATGTTTATGATAGTGACAATGTGCTTGTTATGACAGGTACTAGATCCAAAGATAACTACTACCTAGCCCAAGAGGAAGCAGAATGTTTCCATGCCAAGATAGATGAGGCCTCTATATGGCATAGGAAACTTGGACATGTTCACTACAGAAACCTTGAGAAATTACAGAAAGTTGATGCTGTAAGAGGCTTACCCGAGCTGTCTTGTCCAGGTACTGATGACATCTTAGTTCCCAATGTTGAACCAACAGTGGAAACCGAGAATGTTACTCCTGGCAATGTTACACCAATAATTGAATTGGAAGCTAGAAACACTGAACAGGAGTCAGGGAACGATGTTAGACTAACACCAGCAAGATCTGATGTTAGACTAACAGCAGAGGATTCTGACTCAGAACATGAAGTTGCCTCTGAACCCAGAAGAGATCCCCCAGCTAGGATTCAGAAAGATCGTCCATCATCCAGGTGAACTCACTGAACGGGTAAGGACACGCAACAGAGAAAGACTTGACTATAGAGATATGGTAAAATTGTGTGTCTGTATGAACTTCACTTGTACTGTTGATAATGCCTCTTGTTTTGTCTCCACCATAGAACCTAAGAATGTGAATGAAGCCCTTCTTGATAACTTTTGGATTAATGCCATGCAGGATGAACTATTACAGTTTACTAAGAACAATGTCTGGATACTTGTACCTAGACCACCTAATGATAATGTAATAGGGACAAAGTGGATATTTGAAAACAAGAGTAATGAGGAAGGGGTTATAGTTAGAAACAAAGCTAGACTAGTTGCTCAGGGGTACACACAGGTTGAAGGTGTAGATTTGGATGAGACATTTGCTCCAGTTGCTAGGATTGAATCTATTAGGTTACTTCTAGCCATATCATGCTTTCTTAAGATAAAACTATACCAAATGGATGTAAAGGGTGCGTTTCTGAATGGGCTGATTGATAAGGAAGTATATGTTGAACAACCTAAGGGGTTCACAGATCCTAAGTACCCTAACCATGTGTACAAGCTTGAAAAGGCCATGTATGGACTTAAACAAGCACTTATAGCATGGTATGAAAGGCTTACAAAATTCCTATTAAGTCTTGGCTTTGTTAGAGGTGAAGGAGATTGAACACTGTTTGTTTTGAAGAAAGTTTCTCATGTCTGTATAGCTCAAATATATGTAGATGATATTGTTTTTGGCTCAACTAACAATTCTTTTCTAGAAAAAAATGTTGAATCAATGACAGGGCAGTTTGAGATGAGCATGATGGGAGAATTAACTTTCTTCCTTGGTCTTCAAGTAAAACAAACAGGTAATGGGATTTTCCTAAGTCAGGAAAAGTATGCAAAGAATTTGGTGAAAAGGTTTGAATTGGCAGATTCAAAGCCTTGCAAGACTCCCATGTCTTCATCAGTGAAGATATCCAGGGATGTTAATGGTGCCAATGTTGATCCAACATTGTACCGTTCAATGATAGGAAGCTTACTCTACTTGTCTGCTTCAAGACCTGATATAATGTTCTCTGTTTGTGTATGTGATAGGTACCAGGCATGTCCAAAGCAGTCACATCTGATTGCTGTGAAGAGAATCCTTAGATATAGTTCTGGCACCTTGGCCCTTGGTATATGGTATTCTTATGACACTAACACAAATCTTGTAGGTTTCAGTGACTCTGACTGGACAGGTGACACGGACGACAGAAAGTCTACAAGTGGAGAATGTTTTTATCTCGGGAACAACTTGGTCTCATGGTACAGTAGAAAGCAAAATTATGTGTCACTCTCCACTGCTGAATCTGAATACATAGCAGCATGCAGCTGTGTCACCCAGTTGGTATGGCTTAAACACATGCTACTGGATTATGGGTTAGACAGTGATACCTTACTTATGTTCTGTGATAATCTTAGTGCTATAAGCATCTCTAAGAACCCTGTGCAACATTCTAGAACTAAACATATTGACATAAGGCATCACTTTCTAAGAGACATGGTAGAAGATAAGCTCATTGACATTGAACACATTGAAACTAACAATCAGCTTGCTGATATGTTCACTAAACCTTTAGATTCTGAGAGGTTCTTCAGTTTGAGGAATTCTCTTGGCATGTGCATTGTTTAGGGATGTTAGTTCACCAGTGTTGACATAACACCACTGTCTAGCACTGGTTATTGGTTGTGGTGTAGCTGTAATTCTTTTATGTTTCCTTTCTGCATTCTTCTTTCTTGCATCTTACATCTTTGTTAGAGTTTCTGTTGGGTTGTGTGGTTAATATGTGCAAATAGCTGAATTGACTGGTGGACAGGTACAGTTCAAGAGTTTTGTAAAGTAATAACTATGTTGTTAGTCTGTGAATGTTAACCTAACATCTGGGAGAAGCTGGGGTACACAGAGCTCACTACTCTGAAGTTATTCAGTTGTGACTTATCCATGTTAGGTTAGACAAAGCATGAAGAGAAGCTGGGGTACATGATGTTGAGAGCTTCATTGTCATTCAGTTGTGCTTATTTTTGTGTTTTTTGTCTATGGCCAAGGTTATGCATGATAGTGATCCTTACTACTGGGGTGCTTTGAAGTTTCAACTGCTTGCATTCAGAAGACTCTCCCCCTCACCCAAGCCTTTCCAAATTTTGGAGATATGTAGTCCCTGATCCACTTTGAGAGATTTAGGTAGAACTCCATGACAATCTCATGAGCATAGTCACTCAGCTCCATCACTGATTGTTGCAACCCTCTTGCCTCAAGCAAGTCCATTACCTTGTTCTCTTTGAAACTAGCCATCTCTATAGCTCTTTTAGCGTGAATCTCCCTTATCTTGAAGGAATCCCACTTCTTCTCCAACTCTTTGTTGAGATAGTATGGAGAAAAGTAGTCCTCCTCATCCTCAGGGAAGAACACATACAACCCATCAGTATACTCCTCTGTCCCTGATGTTGCTCTAACATCAGCACTAACATCCTGCTCTTCTTTAGTCTCATCTTCCTTCTCCTTTTCTTCCTCTTCATCCTCAACATCTACTACCTCAGTTTCCTCTTCCATTACTTGCTTTCCTTTCCTCTTTCTCTCAGCAGCAGCAGCATCAGCAGCCTTCTTCTCTTCCTTAGCTTTCTTCTCATCCTCAGCAGCCCTCTTCCTAGCTGATCTCTCAGCCTGTCTTTTCCTGGCCTCAGCCCTTGCTTTAGCAGACTCAGACATATTTTTCAATTTCTCCCCATTTCCCTTTTTCTTTTTCTTTTGAGCCCTAATCCACTTCCTCACCATATTGTCAACAGACACATCCACGGATTTCTCCACAGATTTTTCAACAGAGCCAGTACCCTCCCCCTAAACAGGTATATCAACATCAAATTCAGGGATGGGTTCAGCAGTGTTTACCTCAGTTTCAGGCTCATTGGTGATGGGAGTGGTTGGTTCCACTGTTGGCTTAACATTGGAGGTTGATTCTCCCTGTTTGGACTTTTTTCCTCGTCGCACATAGGGAATCACCTTCCTCTTAGCAGCAACAAGAGCCTCAACTGACTTTGCAGCAACGCCTCTAGTGTGTGAGCAAGTGCGTGCAGCAGTGGGTTCACTTCCTAGGGCAACATCTGCAAGAGTTTGCATGGGAGACTTGCTTGCCATTGTTAGTAGAGAAGTTTTGAGGAATTTGCAGAGAGAAAATGAGAGAATTTGAGAGTAGAGAGAGTAATTTTGCAGAGTAAGCACAAATAATAATATTGCAAGCACAAATAAGGAAAATAGAGTTTTGATTTTTGAATTAGTCGTGAATTAAGGAAAGAGAATGAATGTTAGTGGGCAGTTATTAAATTTAAATCAAATAAAACTTTCCCACTATGTTTTCCTGCGCACATGCTTTGATGTTTAATTAACAGTTAACCAGAGCGATTTTCAAAAAACTGAAAACTTATAAGTTTCTGTTTTCAATGTTGTCCTGCGACTGTGCACAATGTTGGGATAACATTCAATAACATTCAAACCCGAAGGTGGAGGTACAGGCTTCACCAAGGCAAATTCATGTGAGAGCTTGAGATACATCCAAAAATACATCTGAAACTTAACCAATATAGCAAGTGAGTACCTCAGACATATTGTTCAGATCAAAATCATGAGTAAGCGACATAGATAACAAGAAATGCACAGAGATAAACAGTTATGAATTCAAGGAATAATTCACTTCCACAGCATAGAAAGTCACAGAACAGTGTGTCATCTGCAGTATGTCACCCAAATTGTATGCCTCAACACATGAATTATACTCTCCCTAAGCCTAGACCGACACAACTCACAAACAAGAAAGAAAACAACGCAGTTCTATATGAATGCAACAATGTAATGTCAAATAGGCAGATGGTAAACACTAATGGAAAACTCCTCAAACCAGCACAACACACATCTCTTTATAATCTTTATTATTTTCATAACTCATCTGAACTAACACTGAAGGTTGTTAAACAAAAAGCTAATATCACTACTGAGTGAGGGCATCCTGAACTCCACACACCCCAGTAACAACATTAACAGCAGCAAGTTAGGCAAGTACAAAGGCCTTGAATGTTGGCAATTCATTTATCATGCACCCCAACACCCCAATTCCTTATGCATACTTGTTTACCAACCTGCATTCAAGAGAATCACCAAGTGATCAGTGCTACTAAATGTAAGTAATCTAAACCTCAAACACCCTAGTAGAAAAGATCACCCTCATGTGTTCCTTGACCAAACAAACAGAAACATGTAAATAAGCACAACTGAGTAACACTGAAGCTGTCAACATCATGCACCCCAGCTTCTCCACATGTCATGTACACCTTTCATATGAGTAAGACACAACTGAATAGACATCAAAGTAGTGAACTTTGTATACCCCAGCTTTTCCATATGTTAGGTAATCACAACCTCAGACAACAGAAGAGTTTTATTACTTTTTCATAACAAAGATGTGATACTGATAACTAGAAAGAGTTGTTAATCAAAGAGTTCAACCACACAAACCAAACATGACAAAACACAGATGAAATGAGACTCACAAGGAAATAAAATCAACAGAAAAACAACAGAGTACCTACTACACCACAACCAATATACCAGTGCCAGTCAGTGGAGTTATGACAACGCTGGTTTTCTCAACATTTTCACATATTGCACATGCCAAGAGATTTCCTCAAACTGAAGAATCTCTCACTATCTAACGGTTTTGTAAACATATCAGCAAGATGATTAGTTGTCTCAATATGTTCAATGTTGATTACTTTGTCCTCTACCATATCTCTTAGGAAATGATGCCTTATGTCTATATGCTTAGTTCTAGAATGTTGGACAGGATTCCTAGAGATACTTATGGCACTTAGATTGTCACATAACATGAGAAGTGTATCACTATCTAGCCCATAATCTGAAAGCATGTGTTTGAGCCACACAAGTTGGGTAACACAGCTGCCAGCTGCTACATATTCTGATTTAGCAGTTGATAATGAAACACAGTTCTGCTTCTTGCTATACCAGGAGACCAAATTATTCCCCAAATAAAAATAGCCCCCACTTGTGGATTTCCTGTCATCCACATCACTGCCCAGTCAGAGTCACTGAAACCAACCAAGTTAGTGTTAGTGTCATAAGAGTACCAAATGCCTAAAGGCGAGGTTCCAGAGATATATCTAAGAATCCTCTTCACAGCAATCAAGTGAGAATGCCTTGGCTCCGCTTGGTACATAGCACAAACACATACTGAAAACATGATGTCAGGTCTAGAGGCAGAGAGATATAGCAAACTACCAATCATGGATCTGTACAATGTTGGGTCAACATTGCTGCCAGTGCCATCTTTTGTTATCTTCACTGAAGAGGACATATGAGTTTTGCAAGGCTTGGACTCTTGTAGCTCAAATATCTTCACCAGATTCCTTGCATACTTCTCCTAGCTCAGGAAGATTCCATTCTCCAGCTGCTTGACTTGCAGTCCCAGAAAGTAGTTAAGCTCACCAATCATGCTCATCTCAAATGTTCCTGTCATAGACTCAACAAATTTGTCTAAAGTAGACTTGTTCGTAGAGCCAAATACTATATCATCCACATATATTTGAGCAATGCATATATCAGAGCTTTTTCTAAGGACAAGCAATGTTCTATCTCCATCTCCTCTATTGAAACCTAGGCCTAACAGAAAATCAGTTAGCCTCTCATACCAAGCTCTAGGGGTCTGTTTTAAACCATACAAAGCCTTTTCAAGTTTGTACACATGGTCAGGATGTTTAGGATCAGCAAAGCCTTTAGGTTGTTCTACATAAACCTCTTTGTCAATTAAACCATTCAGAAAGGCACCTTTAACATCCATTTGGTATAGTTTAATCCTAAGACAACAAGCAATAGCAAGGAGTAATCTAATTGATTCTATCCTAGCTACTGGAGCAAAAGTCTCATCAAAATCTATACCTTCTACCTGAGTATAACCTTGTGCAACCAACCTAGCTTTGTTCCTCATAATTACACCATTCTCATCAGTTTTATTTCTGAAAATCCATTTTGTACCTATTGCATTCACATGTGATGGCCTAGGCACTAGATTCCAAACTCTGTTTTTGGTGAATTGTAAGAGTTCCTCTTGCATGGCATTAATCCAGTAACTATCCTTATGAGCTTCAGTTACATTCTTAAGTTCAATGGAGGACACAAAACAAGATGCATTTTCAACAGTACATGAAGAAGACATACAAACACACAACTTAGCCATATCCTTGTAATTTACCCTTTCTTTGTTGTGTGTTCTAACTCTTTCACTAATTTGACCAATTACTTGAGAGGTTGGATGATCTCTTTGTATTCTAAGAGGGGGATCTCTTCTGGATACAAGAACCACTTCATCTTCAGAATCTGACAGCACAGATGTTGGCCTAACATTGGGGGTTTTTGGTGTTAAGTCAACATTTGTTCCAGTTTCCAGTTCAGCATCTCCAGCGTCTGTGTTCAATGTTGAGTCCAATGTTGGACTAACATCTAAACCAGTGACTTCTTTAGTACCTTCAGAAATAGTTAAATCATCAAATATGACATTTACTGATTCTTGAACAGTATGCAATCTTGGATTGTAGACCCTGAAAGCAGCACTATTACGAGAATATCCAACAAATATACACTTTTCACTTTTGGGATCAAATTTGCTCAAATAGTCTCTATCTTTTAGCAAATAGCAGTTAATACCAAATTCATGAAAGTGTGCTACTGTTGGTTTTGAACCCTTCAAGATTTCATAAGGTGTCATAGTAGTACCAGGTCTAAGGAAAACTCTATTACTAATATGACATGCAATATTCAAAGCTTCAGCCCAGAGTTTCTTAGATAGGTTTTTAGAATTCAACATAACTCTAGCCATCTCTTGAAGTGTTCTATTCTTCCTCTCAGCAATACCATTTTGCTGAGGTGTCTTAGGTGCAGAGAACTCATGGAAAATGCCTTTAGATTCACAGAAATTAGCAAAGCTTACATTTTCAAACTATTTTCTATGGTCAGACCTAATTCTTCCTACAGAAGTGCCATAAAGATTCTTAATACTAGCATGCAAAATTTTGAATGTGTTGAATGCCTCTGATTTTTCTTTCAAAAATTTAATCCATGTATATCTTGAAAAATCATCAACAATAACAAAAGCATACTTCTTACCATTCAGGCTACTAACCTCAATAGGACCCATGAGATCCATATGTAGAAATTCAAAGCACTTATTAGTTCTAGGGTTAGTACTCTGTACCTGAAGTGGTGGATGGACAGCTTTTGTTTGTTTACCTTTCAGGCAGTCTTCACAAACAATTTTACGTGGGCTAGTCAACTTAGGCAGTCCTCTTACAGCCTCTAACTTCTGTAGTTTCTCCAGATTTCTATAGCGCACATGTCCTAACTTCTTGTGCCACATGACAGATTCATCAACCTTGGCATAGTAGCATTCAGCTTCATCTTGAGCAAGATAGCAGTTATCCTTTGATCTTGTACCTGTCATGACATAGACATTGTCACTATTAAACACTTCACATGAACTTTTATCAAAAGTAACTAGCAAGTTATCATCACAAAGTTGACTTATGCTAATTAAATTTGCTTTCAATCCTTCAACCAGCAACACATCCTTGAGTGGTGGAAATCCTTCAACATGAAGTACTCTTTTTTCAATGATTTTCCCTTTGGTTCCTCCTCCATAGGTAACTGTTCCAACAGTCAAAGGGATCACATCTTTCAGGTTGTTAATGTTTCCAGTCATGTGCCTTGAACATCCACTGTCAAAATACCACTTACCTGCAAGGTTAGAGTAAGCAGCAGAAAAGATAACATTGCAAACAATTTTAACCTTAGGAGTTTTTAACTTTTCAATCCAAGTTCTACTTTTATGTCCTTCAGCTTTGTTACCTAATGTTGGGATAACATTCAGATCAGAGGTTCTCCTAACATTGGTATTACAATTAATTACTGTTTTCTTCTCAATCACAATTTTATATTTTTTACAATAAGGCTTAATGTGACCAGGTTGAAAACAATATTGACAGATAAAAGTAGGCCTTTTCACAGTGTTGGAAGGGATTTCACAACTCAAGTTATTGCTTTCCTTGATAAAACCAGCTTTCAAATAGGCAGAATTAACATCTTCAGAGGGAGGTTTTTCAACATAGCCCAAACCATTTTTACCTTGATTTCCCATACTCAGCACTTCATCAAGCAGAGATGTTGAAGAGTTCCATTTGTTAATGGTTTGTTCAGCTTTATCTAATTTTACCTTTACCTCTTTCAGCTCAGCCTCAGTTTTGTCAAGGTCTTTCTCATACAGTTTCAGCATCTCCTTCATGCATCCAATCTCTTCCTTCAAGCTTTTGTTGCTCTTGACGAGTTTGTGATTCTCAAGCAGCAGTTTGTGGTAGATAGACTTTAGGTCTTCAATGATTTCCTCCTGGGACAATTCACCTTCAAAGAAATATTCTTCATCTAGATTCACTGTGCCATGAAAACAATCAAAGTTAGATTCATCAAAGTAGGATGCAAGATAAGGTTCAGAATCAGTATCATATTCATCCCAATCGGCAAAGAAGGTCTCATGTTCTGATGTTGGATCCTGAATGTTGTGGTAACATTGAGATTTGAAGCAGTTCAGGGAGTCTTCTGGTGTCCAGTCAATCTGAGTGAGTAGCGCACAGTTTGAACCTCTTCTGATTGTTCTTCAGCTTCTCCAAAACTAAAGTCATCTTCATTGAAATCATCTACACAAACCCAATGAGAATTTCCTCTTTTTCTAAGAGTGTTAGCACATTCATTAGCCATATGACCATATCCTTTACATTCAAAACATTGAACATCTTTTAACTTATCAGCTTCTAAAGGAGTAGGTTTTGATGCCATGTACTTCACAAACTTAGGAGGTAATTTCTTATAACCTGGAGAACTATTAATAAGGTTCTTTTCTTTACCTTTTCCTTTAAGATTCAGCTTATTGAACTTCTTAGTAATTTTCCCATAATTTGAAGAAATTATTTCACAATCATCATCACTTTCATTGTCAAGATTTGAACCTCTTAAAGCAAAAACCCTATGTTTGCTAGGTTGTGAGGCAAGCTCCATCTCAAATTCTCCAAGAGTATTCACCAAGACTTGAAACTGTAGATTAGCAAGGTTTCTAGATTCACTCATTGCAATTTTCTTGAGAGCAAATTTATGACAGTGTTCTCATAGCTTTATACACCATTTCTTGATTAGTCATAGCAAAACCTAGATTTTCACATTGGTTAGCAATATCAAGAATTTTCCCAAAATAACTGTCAACACTTTCATCTTCACCCATCTCAAGTTTTTCAAATTGCAAAAGCAATTGTCTATATTTAGAATCTTTAACAGCAGAATCTCCTTCACAATGTAATTCAAGTATTTCCCAAGCATGTTTGGCTTTTGTACAGTTCTGGATTAACTTGAACATGTGATGATTAACCCAACTAAAGATAGCATTAAGAGCTTTCTCATTAGAGTTATAGAGACTTACCTCTACTGCTGTCCAATCTGCTTCTGGTTTTGGTACTAGATCACCTTCACCATCTCTTGGTAATGTTGGAAGAGAGTATCCATTGATCACGGATTGCCAGGCTCGAATATCAATAGCTTTGATGTGAGACCTCATCTTGATCTTCCAATATGCATAATTGGAGCCATCCAAAACAGGAATCATGTTGGTGTTAGGATTGACATTGTCCATGGTGTTGTATAACCTCCAAACCACCAGTGTAGTCGGTGATTAGCTCTGATACCAATTGAAAATTTTGGACCGTGGATTGACACAACACTTTTGACAGTTAAGCTGGAATTGCCTTAACTCTATTTTGATCTTCTTGATAATAATAATATGCAGCGGAAGTAAGAACACAAGAAGATATAATTTTAAGAAGTTTTCAATATTATTAAAAACTTCCGAGCCTTAGGCGAAATAACCATAAAGGTTTTATCAAAAACGTTCCTCACAACAATTCACTCACGCTCTTTGTTGATCGGACTCAACGAAGCAGACAAGTAAGAACTAATTAACTTCTATGAACTAGACTTAAGCAGTTGATACAAAAACTTCGCAAAATAAGACGAAGACAATACAAAGAATGATTAATCTCTTGGATTGTTTAGCACGATTGTCTTGTCTTCATCTTGATGAACTTCACATCTTTTATAGATTTCTTGAGTCTTGAACGCCAAGATGTGTTGTTCACAGCTTTGGTAATTCTGGTTGTTTCCTTGTTGAAATTTGCCTTCTTTGTGAACTTCATATCTTTCCAGAATATGTGTTTCCTTCATTACTGATTTAACAAGGTAACACATCTTCTTCAATTCGGAGAATCCTGGAAAGAATCGCGTCGCAGAGAACAAATAGCTTGTTTCCTTCTTTTGAAAGTGTGTGAGTTGACTATTCAACTTTGCTTGAATTATGGAAACTTCAAGTAAGGAATCTTCAATAGCTCTTACTTATGTTTAAGATACTTTCCTGGACATAAACATAAATAACCAAAACCGTGGAACTTGATTAATAAGTGAATAAAGGCAAAACTTAATTTTGGCAACTAAAGAACAGTTTTCGCACAAGCTCTCGGCTTTCAATGTTATCCTCAATGTTAACTCAACATCGTCTAACATTTCACCGTCTAAGATTGATTCCAGAAAGCCCTGCACTTTCATTATTCAAGAAGGACTGCGAGAACAAGGAAGAGGAGTTCAAGAAGGAAACAAGGAGAATTACCAACCGTGTACAACATACCTTGAAGTCCAAGATCAAGAACATATATATAGGTGTGAAGTACATCAAGACAAATACGAGACAAGAGCCAATCAATCCGAGAGATTAATTTACAGTTGTTGAGTGTTGTCTTGCTTTAGCAAAGTTTGTGAGTTGTTAGAATAGATCTAAGAGTGAGGAGCTTTTAGAGATAGTCGAAGCAATTCTTGTGTGCTTTTCTTAGTTCAATCAATTTAAGAGTGGGGAGCTTGAGAATTGAGAGAACGACCTTTGTTAAAACCTTTACGGGTTATTTTGCCTACGGCTCGGAAGTTAATATATTCCTATATTCACTTCTTAAACTTGGTGTTTGTTTATTCCGCTGCACTATTACTCTAGTCTGCTTTTAAAGTAACATCGCCGAGTTAACAACGTACACATCTGCTGTTAACACTCCAATGTTAAGTTAACAACAACGACGTATCAACCCGATCCACAATTTCAGATTGAATGTGAAATGATCGAAGGAGTTATTAGACCATGAACATATTGTATGTTCTATTTACTACTCATCGTCATATTTCTTCTTGTTATTATGATTTGCTTCACTAATAATATGATTAATTGGTTGAATTAGTAGATAAATTTTTCACATTACGTTTATTTCTATATGTATCTAGGGATGATATATATATATATATATATATATATATATATATATATATATATATGTGTGTGTGTGTGTGTGTGTATACGAACGTTATCATTTGAAATCATAGATATCACGGCTTGTCCCACATATATAACGCTTGAAATTGTTATGAGAATTGTAATTATGGTTATTTTTACCATTATTAGGATAGTTATCAACCAAAATAACAATGTGGCACCTCAAATCATCAAAAAAATGGCATCTTGAAAGTATGAGTATTTTCAGCAACCGCATTGCGGTTGCAAATACTAGCTTTTGCAACCGCTTTGCGGTCCTAATAGCCTCGTTCTGCAACCGCACTGCGGTTGCATAAAATATTCATACATGAAAATCGCAATTTTATGGGACTTTCTCAATGCGTTTCTGATTTTTAACAACAAACTTCAATGCTACATGTGATATAAACTAATAAATGGTTTCAAAACAAGTAATTGAGGAATGAAAGAGTAGATTGAATGTTAAATGATCGAAGGAGACTATTTATCATTGCTTTATTTTATCACAAAAGCTAAAACAACGTTTATAGATGCCAAAACTTGTTTAGTATCAAGGATGGCATAAGCTGGATATATATAGACCAAATCTGAAATATCAAAAATTAAGATTATATATCTTTGTTCGTTTCTCTTTAATTCTTTGATTAATTTGACTAAGGTGGTTAAATAACGTAACGTCACGATTCATGATATAAAATTGTAGTCATATAAGTACAGCTACAAATATGGCTTAACAGAACATGAAGACTCCATAAGAGGAGAAAATGTGAGTGCACATGGTGATGTTGTGTAGAGAGGAAACAAAATTAAAGCATCACAATGATAACTTTTGTATTAAGTGATAAAGCAATTGTTACATTGTCCTAATTCATATATATATGTATATATAGGTAGAAAAAGGACAAAAGCAACCTAAGTACAATAGGAATATTCCTTCTCTAACTAACACTATCAGTTCCCTCTACAGTACTACTACTCTCCAATTCATGCAGTTGTACTGTCCTTTTTCTTCTTGTCATGTTGATACTCCCCCTCAAGATGTGCATGCATGTCATATACTCCAATTTCGCTCACTAGATTCTTGAATCTTTTAAGGCATAATCCCGTAGTAAAGACATCTGCTAGCTGATTATCCGTTGACACATGGAACATCTTGAAGAGTCCTTGTTGCAGTCTTTCCCTTACCACATGGCAGTCTATTTCTATGTGTTTTATTTTTTCGTGATAGACCGGATTGAAGGTAATGTACATTGCAACTTTGTCATCACAGAACAGTAGTGCATGTCTGTCATGTTTTCCTCCCAACCCATTCACCAGTCCTTTGATCCATACCATCCCATACACTGTTGAAGCCATTGCTCTGTACTCTGCTTCTACAGAGGATCTTGAAATAGTCTGTTGTTTCTTTGATCTTCATGACACCAGTGCACTTCCTAGGAACACGCAGAAGCCAGCAACAGACCTCCTTGTGTCCACACATGCTGCCCAGTCAGCATCACAATAGGCCTTTATGTGGAGATCATTGTTACTTGGAAAGAACAGACCTTGCCCTAGTGCATTCTTTAGATATTTAACAACCCTGAGAGCAGCCTTCATATGCAATTTCTGTGGATCAGACATGAACTGGCTGAGAGTTTGTATATCATAGGAAATATCAGGTTTAGTCACTGCTAGGTAAAGCAATCTCCCTATCAGCATTCTATACTCAGTAGGATCTTCAAGCCTTTCTCCCCCTTGCTGAGATAATTTGAGATTCTGATCAATGGGAATACCAGTAGCTTTGATTGTTAAAAGACCACAATCATTGATTATCTCAAGAGCATATTGTCTCTGGTTAATGGTTATGCCATGTTTAGATCTTGCAACTTCTAGTCCAAGAAAGAATTTGAGAGGTCTAAGATCCTTAAGCTTGAAGTGCTTTTTAAGATATAATTTGAGAGAGGTGATCTCTTCATTGTTGTTACCAGTGATGACAATGTCATCAACATACACCAAGAGTATAGTAGTGTTCCCATTAGAGTGTTTGATAAAGAGTGAGTGATCAGAAGAGGATTGAATGAATCCTTTGTTGATAATGATAAAAGTAAGCTTGTGATTCCATTGCCTTGATGCTTACTTCAATCCATATAGGGATTTGTGGAGTTTGCAGACTATATTCTCCCCCTCAGTGACAAGACCTGGAGGAGGTGACATGTAAACCTCTTCTTCCAAGTCTCCATACAGAAAAGCATTATTAACATCAAGCTGAGATATAGACCAGTTGTGAGTAGCAGCAAAGGCTAGTAAGTATCTCACAGTGCTGAGTTTGGCTACATGAGAGAATGTCCCAAAGAAGTCCAAGCCCTCTCTCTGAGTGTATCCCTTTGCAACTAGGCTTGCCTTATGTCTTTCTACATCACCAGAGGAGGTTAACTTGACTTTATATACCCATCTACAACCTACTACAGTCTTGTCAGGTGGTAGAGGTTGCAAGGTCCAAGTATTATTATCTTTGAGAGCAGTTAACTCTTCTATCATAGCATGTTGCCAGAGGGGATCAAGTGCTGCTTGATGGTAAGAGGATGGAACAGTATGTGAGGCAATAAAGAGAGTAAATTTCAAATGAGATGGATAAAATCTATGAAAAGAGAGTTGAGGGAGATTACCTGATAGTGGAACAGAACCAGTAAGTGAGATTGATTGGGATGTAGTGGAAGCAACCATCTTATACTGAAAGTCCTTGAGACGAGCAGGAGTATCTCTGAGTCTGGTAGACCTCCTGCGAGGAGGATGTGAAGGATGAGTGGAAATAAGAGTAGATGGAGAAGGAGCACCAGTGTTTGGAGATGAGGTGGAGACTGGAGGTGATGAAGGTGAGGGAATGTTGTGAGGTGAGTGAGAAACAGTGGGAATGTAAGGTGTTTTGTGAGAGAGAGGTAAGAGAGTGTCATATATGAAAGGATTCACAGTGGGAGGTGGAACAGTTAAAGTGGAGTCAGAAGTATCTTGTGAAGAGTGGAAAGGAAAAATGTGTTCATGAAAGATCACTTCTCTGGTGGGGTATATTTTGTGAGTGGTAAGGTCATAAAGAAGATAACCTTTTATATGTGCTGGATATCCAATGAAGACACATTTGTGAGCTCTGGGATGCATTTTAGTTGGAGGCTTAGAGAGAGAGGTAGAAAAACAAAGACAACCAAAATATCTCAAATGATTGTAATTTGGTGTCTTATTGTAAAGAAGGTAGAAGGGAGTTTTATTTTGAAGAAGAGGAGTGGGGGTTCTGTTTATAAGATATGCAGCAGTAACAAGACATTCTCCCCAGAACTTGAGAGGAAGAGATGCTTGAAACCTGAGAGATCTTGCAACATTCAGCAAATGTCTGTGTTTGCGCTCAACTACTAAATTTTGTTGAGGTGTGTATGGAAAACTTTGTTGGTGAATGATGCCATTTGAATTGAAGAAATCTAGCATTTTGAACTCAAGTCCTTGATCAGTTCTAAAGGCTTTTATGTTTTTGTAGAACTAAGTAGTAATGAGTTTATGGAACTGTGTTATAATCTGCTGAGTTTGAGATTTATATTGCATAAGAAATGTCCAGGTGAACCTGTTGTGATCATCCACAAGAGTAAGGAAGTATTTATAGTTGTTTGTAGAGGGAACACTAAAGGGTCCCCAAATATCATCATGGATAATATCAAAACAAGAGACAGATCTATGAGAATCAAAGAGAAAAGGCAGTCTATGCTGCTTTGATAAATGACATGTTTCACAAACAATTTGATGAAAAGACTGAGGAAACTTGTCAATTATAGAAACATCAACTTGTGATCTTAACAAACTCATTCTAGGGACTGAGGGATGGCCTAATCTAAAATGCCACAACATTGTTGGATCAAGAACAAGCTGAGTAGAAAGTGTGTTGGCTTGAGAGGGGTGAATTTGAGGTGACTTCTCCTGCTCCTTTAGGACCATGTAGTATAAGCCAAGCTTCTCCTCAGCCATCCCAATCATCTCCCAAGTGTTGGGGTTCTGTATCACACACAAGTGATCCCACAAAACAAGACAACAATGCAGATTAGAAATTCGTTTACTAACAAAAACAAGGTTAATAGTGAAGGATGGAACACATAATACATTGTGAAGAAGAAGTGTAGGGGTAAGTTGCACTGTGCCAGAGTGAGTAACTGTGACACAATGGGAGTTAGGAAGCTTAACAGTAACATTGTGAATATCATGCAATGTTAGAAACATGGAAGAATCACAAAACATATGGTCTGAAGCTCTTGAGTCAAGAATCCAGGAGTTGTGACTGATAGTAGATAGACAGTGAGTGTAAGAATAGTACTAATGTGGTTGAGCAGGGAGAGGTTACCTTGGGTGAGATTACTCACTCAATTCGAAGGGTGAGAAGGAGATTTGCTAAGTAGGGAAGAGAGATTGGCCTTCTGCAACATGCTACAGAGTTGAGTGAACTGCTCATGTGAGATAGGCATATTTGGAGCTGCATTCTGCACCACCTGAGAGGACTGATTGATTGCACTTTGGTTGCATCTCCCTTGCATTGGGGCAGGCTTGAACCTTTCCAGCTTATGACCAGGAGGGTATCCATAAATTTCAAAGCAATTATCCAAAGTGTGATTATCTTTTCCACACTTGGTGCAATGAACTTTAAACTTGTTTCCTCCTCCCTTGTTCCTTGTTCCAAGGTTTCTATCCAGACTTACTGAACTTTCCAGGCACAACAGCAACAACCTGAGAAGTTTGTGAAGTGTTTTGTGGTTGCATCTTAGTTATCATGGCAACAGAATCAATTGTGAGAGAAGGAGGAACAGAGAGTTCAAGATTGGCTTCCTCTTGTAAAACTAAGTTGAAAACATCATCCATGTGATGGAGTGGTGTTTTAAGCAAGATTTGATTCCTTACTTGAACGTAACATCATCCAGTCTCATTAAAAATTGCATTATGCGCTTATTCTCACTTCTTTAGTTACAACAGCAAGAACACTACAGTCATTCATAGTGCACTTAAGTGGTTCTTCATAGAGATTGATTTCATCCTACAATGCTTTGAGCTTAGCAAAGTACAAGCTTAAAGCACATCCATCTTGTTTAGTGTTGATTATTTGTTGTTCTACCATGTAAATCCGAATGTTACTTGGTTTTGAGAACCTTCTTTTTAATTCATTCCAGATCCCAAAAGTTGAGTCACTGAAAAGTGCATAGTCTGATAGTTCATCAGAGAGACTTGATGAAATCCATTGAAGTACCATACAGTTACAACTCATCCGCTGATGATACGTTGGATCCATCAAGCATGGTTGTGGAATCGAACCATCAACAAATCCTAGTTTATTTTTAGCCACAATAGCCATATGCATACTGCGGCTCCATCGATGGTAGTTTTGTGGTGTTAGATTTTGAGCCACAAGACTGTGTCCAGAAGGTTCAGCATGGTGCAAGTAGAGGGGGTTAGAAGGATCTTCATGAAAGTTTCAAGGTAATGAAGGCCATTGTGAGGTAGATCCAGAGTGTCCTGTCATTGGTGTTCCTGGAGCACCTAGACTAGTCATTTTGGTGGAGAAGAAGAAGGGATGGAGTGTATCTGTTGTAAAGTGAAAAGAAGATGCGGAAGAGTGGTTCAGATGGATCGAACAGTGGGAACAGATCACAGTTCTCTGATACCATAACAGAATATGAAGACTCCATAGGAGGAGAAAATGTGAGTGCACATGGTGATGTTGTGTATAGAGGAAACAAAATTAAAGCATGACAATGATAACATTTGTATTAAGTGATAAAGCAACTGTTACATTGTCCTCACATATATATAGGCAGAAAAAGGACAAAAGCAACCTAAGTACAATAGGAATATTCCTTCTCTAACTGACACTATCATCAGTTCCCTCTACAGTACTATACTCTTCAATTCATGTAGTTGTACTGTCCTTTTCCTTCTTGTCATGTTGATATGGCTAAATAACAATATTGCTAATTTTGAACTCGTGTACGTAATTTCGTTTATGTAGATGGAATTCTAAACCAATATCTACGCAAATAAATCAATTCGTCATGTTTATTCAAAGTTAGGAGCTCATCAATTATCGAAATGTAAGACACATTTAATCATCACTAGTTTGATCAGTCCCTAGTTACCACCTATATTGGAAATAAAATCTTCACCCTAGTTACCACCTATGCTGTGAGATATACGGCGATACAAACACATGCATTACAATAAAAATACGGTACTACCTTTTTTATATAGGAGAAAATGCATCAAACGCTTGAAGTATGATTTCTTTTGCAATTTATCCGATGACTTTGTATATTTTCAGCTTACTCCCTTATTCAAGCAAAAAATTACAAACTCTCCCATGAGGGCGATCCAATAGTCGAAAATATTGACACGTGTGCAAATTGTACGTAAAAATGTGTATCAAGGGAACTTTACACATTTTTGCAAAGGTTGGGAGGTTGTTACAAAAAATTAAAATTATGAGGGTAAAATGGAAAAACAGATCATACTATGGGGGGTTTGATGCATTTTCCTCACATGTAAACACATGAATCTACAAAACTATTACTAAAAATGTTTGTGCAAAAAAAAAAAAGATAGAAGTATCAAAAATCGTATCATCATACATGATTTAAAGTATTGTATACAATGTAAAATTATTATATGCGTGCAATATTAGTTTTTTGAGCAGGAGGCAATTTTCCTTGTAAGAAAGACGAGAAGAGATCCAACGCACGTTGTGGCTGGTAACTAGGAACAAAATGTCCAGATCCCCTTACAGTCACAAATGTCACTTCTTCATATTCAACTACATAGCCTCCAACCTTTAGAAATTCATATCGTATGTTTCCGTTAGAAAATGAATATTCAATAAAAAATGGGACATGATCTAAGGTTTTTGATATAATTATAAAACATCTACTTTACACCCCTTTAAGTTTGGTTTAATCATAACTTATATGCAATAGGGGAAAAAGCTTCAAACATGTTGACATTTTCCTCGTTTAAAATGTCACATCTTTTTTAATGGGCTGCTACAACGTGAGAGTGTCTGGTATACAACATGAGATAGTACATCTAGTATAACATTGATAGTTTGGTGTCCATATGGAGATACTACCTCCTGCTGTATACCAGATACTCCCCCACAACCCCTAATTAATTTTTTTTTTAGTTTTTTAAAAAAAAAAATTACCTCGCCATGGGAATACCAAGGGTACCATGGAGTCTTAACGGGTGACCCAAGTTTGGGCATGGAATACCGAGTTGATGTTACTGGAAATACACCATCTGTATCTCCACTGCATATATATGTTCAATGAAAAATAAGCGTAACAAGTTATTTATGAAGTAAAACAAAGATTTTGTCTATTATGGAGTAAAAAAAAATTAGACATTATAAAAAATTAAGATTATTGAGAAAACGAGACAATTATTTGTTACCATAGTCAAAAAAAGAAAAAACTAAAAGAAATACGAAAAGTTTCTAATATTTATCAAATTGAACATATATCAAAACCGAAAGTTACCTATAAATCCAAACGCGGATTCCACTATTCATCAACTCCTTAATGACTGGTAAAACTGTATCAGGCTGATCTTGCCAACTACCACGAACAAATTCGCTGCAGAGATTTATATGAAGTAAAGAATTAAATAAAAGTTATATAATGTAACAAGATAAATATAATATACCAATCAGAGTTTTATAGATTCAAAAAGTTTTATAGGCTCAATTTTCTAACTCTAACCTGCAGCTTTCCCAAAGACCAGGAATTCCAGTAACATTAGCATGAAGTGCCTTTTGGACTTCTGGATGGTTCAAGTAAGTGAAAACATAATCACCGGAGCATGGATCGAATTGCGAAATCTGTTTTCTTACGAGTAAACGAGTCGAATTCAACAAGAGAAATGTTAATACATGTAAAAGAAATGGGTAAAAAGTATGAAAGCCCCTACAATATATTCACAAAGTGTTCACAAACCTTTGAATTTAAGAGAAATTTGTCCCTTGTAGGGATCATATATAAATTAACAAATGCCTACGCTCTCTACAAGTTTAAGCCTTAATATTATATCACAGTTCAGGCCAAATAAGTCTTGAGTTCAAATTTCACAGCCTATCCAATAACAGTAAACTGTCACATGTCAGACATAACAAAAAGAGTTACAACATGTTGGAAGCTATAAAAAAGTTAATTAATGACTACCATCTCTACAAGGTTAACCTTTTTAGATGAGATGACGACTACATGACCTATTAAGAAACGTTCGATTTGCCTCAGGTCAACTTTTGACAAACTGCTCCGTCTGAAATGGCATATTCAACAAATGGAATAATATGCAGATAAATGTTGAAGAGAACAAATCGCACATTTTTCAATCATTTGGGAAAAAAATATCTTTTTAAAGGTTTATACACAGTTTGCGAGATGTATGCTTTTTACCCGAAAAACAATGGTGGTAAAGTTTTATTTACCGAGTAAGAATTTGAAGAGGAAGAGCAAAAAGGAGCATAGATATCGTAAACGTATATGTCGGCCACGGCTGAATTTGCTTGGTTCATGTACATATAACAGGTTTCTGTCAACTCTGATGAAGAAAAGTTGCAATTTTTGGCAATCCCTTGATGAGTTTCATCTGATATGAGGGCACTGGTCCAGTAATGATCATACACTCCTTGTTCGTAATCGGTATGGTCTATATAGGGATTCCCAATCTGGTAACATTTCATACCAAGATGTTAATTCTTGTTTTCATATTTTGAAGCAAAAAAATAAAAATTGGCAGTCGTAATACTTAACTAACTCACAGCGATCCCTTTTAAGTTGATGACGGTTTGGTTTGTGATTTTGTTGTTTTTAAGGATTACATCGGCGAGCTGAGGTACGAAATGACCAGCATAACTCTCTCCAGTTACATAAAAATCTCGTGTTTTGTATTCGGGGAATCTTTCTAACCAGTTCACTAAGAAAGTATAAGAATCTGCTGCTGTCCTCTTGTCACCAGTTATGTAATCTGATGTGGTATTTGAGTAGGCAAACCCCACTCCAGCAGGGAATTCTAGGTAAAAGACATTCGCGACTGCACGAATTTCAAGAAATTGTTTCCAATAGTTGTTAGTAAAATCAGGAAAAATGATCATTTTAGTAGTTGTTTTGGACTCACTTTTGTTCAAAGCAAATTCATTATGCCATAGTGTTTTGCCATCAGAGCTCACACGGAAAGGTCCATGTTCCGTCAATGCCCCGTTTCCTATCGAAGAACAACCTGGTCCTGTAAGTCGAAAGCCAACAATATAACAATTAAAGACTACTATATGTCATTTGACTGATTCGAGGAACGTTCAGTAAATTACACTATAGCTTATCGCAAAACAGATTGATAATCTACAATGAACGAATTATATTGTATCATGAACTACATACCGACTAGCTATATACTGTGTTTGTAAAAGCCCTACCAAAAGCTATGATAGTATTGGTTACATACACAAACAAAGACTTTAACATATGCGATCATTAAGAGGAGAAGGTTGCAAAAATAATCGTCCCATAATATTTTGTTTTTTAATTTTAGTTTATATTGATCCACTTTTCAAATTTAGTTTCATATCGATCAATTTTTATCAATTTTGGTACTTTGGGCTGAAATCAGACCGAGATCAATGATTTTTCCAAAATTCTTGTCAAATATTCACTAATTTTGTCTCTTTCTTAAGTGATCAAAGCTGAATTTATTGTTTTTTTTTCTACTTCGTTCAACCATAATCCCAGTTCGTCTAATGTAAAATGAAGAATTCAGGCCTAGAATGCCAACTAAACCAAAAAAAAAAAAAAAACTGATCAATATGGGACCAAAATTGAAAAAAGGTTGATCATTATATGAGCCTGACAACTCGAAGAACCAAAATTATATATAATCTTTTTGATCAATATGAGACTAAAATTTTAAAGCTAATCAATATAGAACTAAAAAAAAAAAACATCATCATCAATTATGAGGCAATTTTTTTAAGAAATTCCAATTAGAGCCACCAAACGATCCTTGTCAAATCTTGTATGTATTGTAATACATACATTATATATATATATATATATATATATATTTGTGCTTCTGTGTGCCAAAATATAAGTACGTAACAAGACTCACCTCCATTTAGCCACAAAACTAAAGGCTTGTCGGATGAATCCTCCTCAGACTCGATAAACCAGTAAAATAGTGCTCGACCCGCATTAGGATCAACGGTGACATAACCGGAATACTGAGAAAAACCAACATGTGGTTGCCCGGGCAAACTCAAAATTCGGTCGACTTCTTTTAACCCGGCTTGGGAAGCTACATAAACCGGTGAATATTCGGATAAGGCTTCGTCCTCGATATGGTGATTCGCGGATTTTTTGGCCCGTCGAGCTTTGATAAATTCTCGGAGAGGATCGAGATTGCCTCTGCCACCGTAACATTGTACTGTAGCCACTAGGCACATAACATAAAGGAAGAGAACAAGAGTTTTTTTCAACATCATTCGTTATCTTGAAATCTCTCATGAGCTGAGTCATTTATATATATAAGCTATCAACATGGATAAGGTGCATTACTCTTTTTTCGTGGACAGTAGTCAATGCCAACCAAACATTATCTGTTATATATACACAGACAAAAGAGTTAACATTTGAGCTTTTCACAATTTTGAGGACAAATTAAATGTTTATGGAAAATTCATAAAACCCCTATATATATTGTGTTCCTTTTATTACGTTTGAACCCTCAGGCGCTACAAATAATCTATGTTATGGCTTTTGGGGTTTTTTTTTTTTTTTTTTTTTTGGTTTGAAAACAAATAAGTACTTAATTATATATAAATGTGTGTTGAGTAATTGCAAAAATTACCTATGTGTTATGTCTAATTAATAAGTAACCTTATATCTTCTTTTAAATAGTCAAAATTATCTTCGTTATGTTAAAAAAAGTTGCATAAAGCTCTCCTATTATATTTAATTAACGCGTGTCCTAGATTTTTAGTGTATTTATTTGATATGTAAGTCATTGATATACGTCAAATAAAATATACATAATGTCGATTAGGTTTACAGTGGTAGCTTTTACGCAAGTTTGTAAACAAATGTAAGAAAATAATGAGATATTTTGTAGTATATAGTTGGACTAAATACATGCTTGATAAAAAAAATTATAATGCATAAAATTGTAGGTTATCGATACAACACTATAAGATATATGATGACGGACATTTTGTCAGATTTGCAGAAATACATGAGGGTAATTCTGTCTTTCAACAAAGTAAAACAGAAAAGCCCCAAATTGCAATCCAATCAAAAACCCTAACTCCTAAATTACAAATCAGATCAAACATTACAAAGGGGGTCGATTTCAAATTGACAGAAGCTAAGGGGAAACTTGCAATTAAACAGAAAAAGGACATGGCAACTAAGGGATTATCCAGCAGCACTTTTACCTATTGGATTGAGCGGGTGCGGGAGAAATGGACGCCCACGATCAAACACCTAGCTGGAATTACCGTTAGAGGGAACAACAAGGACACTGGTACAACAATACCTGCAAAAGATGAAAGAGAAATGTGAGCCACAAATAAAGAAAGAAAGGACAGTGATGTTGGAGAAGAGAGAGAAGATAACCTGATGGAAATGAAGTGAACTAAAGCTATTTTATAATTCTTCAATTCAGCACTTTTGTGTTTTATTTTTATTCCCTAAAAACGCTACTGTAAGTGTGTGTTTCAATTCAGCACTTTATTTACCTTTCAACTTATTATAAAATGAGGAACAATGTATTTGGGGACTTATAAAAAATTTAATGAAAAAACTCTTTTCCTCATCTCTTTTCTCTCTGTTCTTTTCTCACCTCATATTCTTTACTTTTGTACTATTTTTCTATCTATAGCAATAGGTAGAAAACGCAACAAATTGGTATCTAGAGCCAGACCAGAAATCCTAGAAGATCTTGAAGGAATGGTTGAGAACATGATGGAAAAGCAAGAAAGTTTCCAGAAGTTCATAGAAACCATGCAAACCTCTATTGAGAACACCAACTTTCAGGTCTCAAAGATTGCTGAGCAACTGGGATCTTTTAGCAGAAACAAATCTTTGTTGGGAGAGACTCTCATACATACCAGCAGCAACACCAGCATACCAGGCCCCTCCATGGTCAACAAATCCCCTGAAATGGTGTCTCAACAAGCTGTCCCTGACAGCATTCAACAACAAGGACATGGGTGGTCAAGCAACCCTCAAAACTACATGAATCAATTACCAAAGATGGATTTTCCCAGGTTTGATGGCACAAACCCCAGATCTTGGGTAAGGAGATGCTTGAGGTACTTCCAGATTTACACTGGAATTCCTGACCCTCAGAAAGTCCTAACAGCAACCATGCATTTTGAAGGGAAGGCTGAGATATGGTTCCAGGGCATTGCCATCAATAGAGGTAATATAACTTGGGATTTCTTGGTTAAAAATGTATGCCAAAGGTTTGAAGGGCTTAAAGAAGAAATTGTGGTGATAGAGTTTAATAAAATACAACAAACATGGAGTGTGAGTGAATATCTGGAGAGGTTTGAAGAGCTCAAGTCTCTGTGTATAACCTTTGGGGTTGAGCAGAGTGAAGGATACTATATAGGAAGTTTTTTGAGTGGGCTGAAAGAAGAGTTAAAACACTCAGTGCTATCATTTCACCCTACAACATTCTACCACCCTACAACATTCTACCAGGCCACTTCTATTGCCTTAGAACAAGAGCTAACCATTGATTCTCTTGCAAAAAAATTCAGAAACTCTACCAGAGTTTTCACACCCAACCCTTATACCAACAGAAACAACCAAACCATACAGAATCCAGTTTTAACAAACAGTCCCAAGATACCCCCAGACCCTATAAATAATCATAGAAGAATGTTGACTCCTGCTGAAATGAGAGCAAGGAGGGAAAAAAGGTTATGTTATCACTGTGATGAGCACTTCACCCCTGGTCACAGGTGTAAAAACAGAACCCTTTTCCTCATGATGACTGAGGAAGAAGAAGAGGCATATCTCTAGACCTTAGAGGCTCAAGATGAAGATGAAACTGATGAGCAAGAGGAAATTACTGAGCAGGTACTATTGTCACTCAATACACTCACAGGAGAACCCTTGGGAAAATATATGAAGTTTACTGGGCTCTACAAGAAACAAGAGCTCACTATGCTATTGGACACTGGAGCCAATAGGAGTTTCCTAGATGAGGAAACAGCCCATTCCCTATGTTGTAGAACTGTGGAGGCTACACCTTTATTGGAGTGCATGGCCAATGGTGTTCAAGAAGTTAGTAGGTATGTGTGCCCTGATTTCAAATGGGTCATGCAAGGACACACATTTACTTTTCCAGTGAGATTGACCAATCTGAAGGGGAACCAGGTCATACTTGGTACTGACTGGATAACAGAACAAAGTCCTGTGGAGTTGGACTTTATCACTATGGAACTGACTATGGACCCAAGAGGACAAAGAATCACCTTCAAGTCAGTAATGGGGAGGGCAGATTGTAAGATGATTTCTGCCAGAAGTTTTTAGAAGTTGGTAAAGGGAACACAAGGGATGATAGGGCAAATCTTTGCTGTCTCTGTCCAGGGGGTACATGAAGAGGTGGAGCCAGAGATTCAGGAGGTACTAGATGAGTTTCTTGATGTCTTCAGTGAACCTAAGGAGAGTTGAACATGGGATTTCATTAAAGACTGGATCAACACCTAAGAGACAGGCCCCATACAGATATTATCATGCCTTTAAGGATGAGATTGAGAATATCATCAAGGGATTACTTGATGAGGGAGTGATTCAACACAGCACAAGTGCTTTTTCATCACCTGTCTTGTTGGTCAAGAAGAAGGATGGCACCTGGCGCATGTGTGTTGATTACAGGTATTTAAACGATCTCACCATCAAACATGATTATCCTATACCTGGTATAGATGAACTTTTGGATGAGTTAAATGGTTCTACCTATTTCACTAAAATAGATCTCAGGTCAGGGTACTTTCAAATAAGAATGAAACCTGAAGACATTCCATTAACATGATTCAGTACCCACCATGGGCATTTTGAATTCCTTGTTATGCCATTTGGGCTATGCAATGCACCAGCCACCTTTCAGTCCTTAATGAACCAAGTATTTGCACCTCATCTAAGAAAATTTATTTGAGTGTTCTTTGATGACATCCTAGTGTATAGCCCTGACCTGGATACTCACACCCATCATCTCAGAACTACACTTGAGTTACTAAGGGCACATTCTTTATATGCTAAGATCTCAAAGTGTAATTTTGGACAAAAACAAGTAGAATACTTGGGCCATATAATCAATAGCCAAGGGGTGTCTACTGACCCAAGTAAGGTGGAATGTATGTTGTCTTGGCCTGTGCCAGTAACCATTAAACAGCTAAGAGGGTTTCTGGGCTTAACAGGTTATTACAGGAAGTTTGTGAAGGGGTATGGGTTAATCAGTAAGCCTCTAACCTCATTGTTAAGAAAAATAACTTCATTTGGACTGATGAAGCCACTGGTGCTTTTAATGCTCTCAAGAAAGCCATGGCCTCTACACCAGTTCTGGCTTTACCTGATTTCCAGCAACCTTTCATTGTGGAAACTGATGCAAGCTCCAAAGGGATTGGAGTTGTGCTTATGCAAGGTCAGAGACCCATAGCCTACTTGAGCAAGGCTTTGAGTGTGAAGAATTTAGGACTCTCTGTTTATGAAAAGGAGTTCCTAGATGTGTTGATGGCCATTTCTAAATGGAAACACTACCTACAAGGACACCACTTTGTTATCAGGACTGATCAACAAAGTCTGAAGCATCTTTTGGAGCAAAAGATCACTACTACTCTACAACAGAAATGGATTTCTAAGTTGTTAGGTCTAGACTATGCGATTGAGTATAAGAAGGGAGCTGAAAACAGAGCAGCAGATGCTCTGTCAAGAAGGATGATTGGTGAAGAGTTAAATGCTATGTCAGTAGTACAACCACAGTGGGTTAAGGACTTACAAGATAGCTACAAAAATGATGATGAGTTCCAAAAAATAATGGGAGCCATTCTGATTGATCCCACTTCTTATGGGGATTATTCAGTGATTAATGGGATAATGAGGTTTAAAGGAAGACTATGTGTTGGGAATGACCGCAGGTTAAGGGCTGATCTGATCAAGCATATACACAACTCATCCATGGGAGGACATTCTGGCATGAATGGAACCTACCAAAGGGCTAAAGCAGTATTCTATTGGCCTACGATGAAGAAGGACATACTGGAAGAAGTTAGAATTTGTGACACATGTAGGATTAACAAAGGAGAAAATCAAAGCTACCCTGGTCTCTTACAACCCTTGCCCATCCCAAATCAGTCATGGACTCACATCAGCCTAGACTTCATTGAAGGGTTACCAAAATCTGAAGGCAAAGAGGTAATTATGGTGGTGGTGGACAGATTCACTAAATATGCACACTTCCTTTCATTAGCCCACCCCTACAATGCTAATCATGTTGCTAGGCTGTACTTGGATAATGTCTACAAACTACATGGAATGCCTATGACTATGGTATCTGACAGAGATAGGACTTTCACTAGTTTATTTTGGAGGGAATTTTTTAAACTACTGGGAACTGAATTGAGGTTTAGCACAACCTATCATCCTCAAACTGATGGTCAGACTGAAAGAGTAAACCAATGTGTTGAGAATTATTTGAGGTGTATGACCAGCCAACAGCCTAAAGAGTGGCATAAGTGGCTTTCTTTAGCTGAGTATTGGTATAATACCAACTACCATACCAGCTTGAAAACCACTCCTTTTGAAGCACTCTATGGAGTTCCCCCAAACCAAAACTCCATAGGTTCCTTTCTAAATGCAGAACACCCAGATGTGCAACAGATGTTACAAGACAGATTGAGGGCCCTCTCCATCATTAAGGAGAATTTATTGGATGCTCAAAACAGAATGAAGACCTATGCAGATAATCATAGGACAGAAAGGGAATTTGAAGTTGGTGATATGGTATACTTGAGGCTGCAACCATTCAGACACTCATCAGTAGCTGTAAGAAGGAACCTTAAACTATCACCTAAATACTATGGTCCTTACAAGGTGTTAGAAAGGATAGGCAAGGTTGCCTATAAGTTGGAGTTGCCACCTGGTAGCAAGATACATCCAACCTTTCATGTTTCACTTTTGAAAAAGAAGCTAAGCCAGAAGCACATTCCTACAACTACACTACCAGGATTGGATGATCAAGGAAATTTCAGGGTTTTTCCTCAACAAACCTTGGCTAAAAGGTTGTTTAAAAGAGGAAATGTTGTTATCCCTCAGATACTTGTCCAGTGGGAGAATTCTAGTTCTGAACAAGCAACTTGGGAAGATTACTCTTACATAGAGTCCAAATTCCCAAATTTTGATCCTTGGGGACAAGGATCTACTTATGGAAGGGGGAATGTCAGATTTGCAGAAATACATGAGGGTAATTCTGTCTTTCAACAAAGTCAAACAGAAAAGCCCCAAATTGCAATCCAATCAAAAACCCTAACTCCTAAATTACAAATCAGATCAAACATTACAAAGGGGGTTGATTTCAAATTGACAGAAGCTAAGGGGAAACTTGCAATTAAACAGAAAAAGGACATGGCAACTAAGGGATTTTCCAGCAGCACTTTTACCCGTTGGATTGAGCGGGTGCGGGAGAAATGGACGCCCACGATCAAACACCTAGCTGGAATTACCGTTAGAGGGAACAACAAGGACACTGGTACAACAGTACCTGCAAAAGATGAAAGAGAAATGTGAGCCACAAATAAAGAAAGAAAGGACAGTGACGTTGGAGAAGAGAGAGAAGACAACCTGATGGAAATGAAGTGAACTAAAGCTATTTTATAATTCTTCAATTCAGTTTTTGCTTGGAACTAAAAGAGGAAAACACAAACCAATTGCACGCATTCATTTTCTTGAAGACACAAAAAAAGATTCAAGACAATAGCTTCTTTTGGTAACCTTTCGTTTCAATCTTCTTTTAGTTCTTTCAAATTTCATTAAGAAAAGATATAGCCCCCCATATATAAAATTTCTAGACATGTCTTTGTCTTCGGGTGCGCACTAGGTGAATCAACGAAGTGATGCAATAATTTACTAAACTTACTTACCGAACAAATGGCACTAGCACTACAAGATTTGGGGGGCATCCGCAACCGCCCCCCCCAACCGCTCGGGCGGTCGCCATTAACGGCGACCGCAGAGCGACCGCCAGGCGGTCGCCACTGAGACGTGGCGACCGTTGGGCGGTTGCGAAGGTTCCTCGCAACCGCTGGGCGGTTGCGAGGGCTTCTTGCAACCGCTCGGCGGTTGCGAGATCACATAGCAACCGCCTGGCGGTTGCTGATACTGGATATCTGCAACCGCCAGGCGGTTGCAGATAATAGTCATACATGAATTTTTATTATTTTGGTTGATACGTTGTGGTACGTTGTTTCATCAATTGATAATTATCCTAATGATAGTTAAAACAAGCGAATTATAACTTTTATTGGAAAATCAAGCTTAAGGACAACATTAAAAACTAAGTGTGATGGTTAGTTATTGAATATAATATATAGATGTATCGTTGATAACTCGCTTAATCACATAATCTATTATTTTACTAACTTAATTACTAGTTTTGTAGTAATTTACTACTACTATTCATATGTAATAATGATATTTGAGTTCAATAAACACAAACACATCATGATACTTCCGAAAAATCACTAATTTCGAATATTCAGTTCTTGCAACCGCCAGGCGGTTGCAAGAGCTTCTCGCAACCGCTGGGCGGTTGCAAAGGCTTCTCGCAACCGCTGGGCGGTTGCGAGATCACATAGCAACCGCCTGGCGGTTGCTGATACTACCATTGGCAACCGCCTGGCGGTTGCTGATACTTCCATTGGCAACCGCCTGGCGGTTGCAGATAATAGTCATACATGAATTTTTATTATTTTGGATGATACGTTGTGGTACGTTGTTTCATGAGTTGATAATTACCTTGATGATAGTTAAAACAAGCGAAATTATAAGGTTTTATTGGAAAATCAAGCTTAGGGACAACATTAAAAACTAAGTGTGATGATTAGTTGTTGAACATAATATATAGATGTATCGTTGATAACTCGCCTAATCACATAATCTACTATTTTACTAACTTAATTACTAGTTTTGTAGTTATTTACTACTACTATTCATATGTAATAATGATATTTGAGTTCAATAAACACAAACACATCATGATACTTCCAAAAAATCACTAATTTCGAATATTCAGTTCTTGCAACCGCCAGGCGGTTGCAAGAGCTTCTCGCAACCGCTGGGCGGTTGCAAAGGCTTATCGCAACCGCTGGGCGGTTGCGAGATCACATAGCAACCGCCTGGCGGTTGCTGATACTACCATTGGCAACCGCCTGGCGGTTGCTGATACTTCCATTGGCAACCGCCTGGCGGTTGCAGATAATAGTCATACATGAATTTTTATTATTTTGGATGATACGTTGTGGTACGTTGTTTCATGAGTTGATAATTACCTTGATGATAGTTAAAACAAGCGAAATTATAAGGTTTTATTGGAAAATCAAGCTTAGGGACAACATTAAAAACTAAGTGTGATGATTAGTTGTTGAACATAATATGTAGATGTATCGTTGATAAATCGCCTAATCACATAATCTACTATTTTACTAACTTAATTACTAGTTTTGTAGTTATTTACTACTACTATTCATATGTAATAATGATATTTGAGTTCAATAAACACAAACACATCATGATACTTCCGAAAAATCACTAATTTCGAATATTCAGTTCTTGCAACCGCCAGGCGGTTGCAAGAGCTTCTCGCAACCGCTGGGCGGTTGCAAAGGCTTCTCGCAACCGCTGGGCGGTTGCGAGATCACATAGCAACCGCCTGGCGGTTGCTGATACTACCATTGGCAACCGCCTGGCGGTTGCTGATACTTGCATTGGCAACCGCCTGGCGGTTGCAGATAATAGTCATACATGAATTTTTATTATTTTGGATGATACGTTGTGGTACGTTGTTTCATCAGTTGATAATTACCTTAATGATAGTTAAAACAAGCCAAATTATAAGGTTTCATTGGAAAATTAAGCTTAGGGACGACATTAAGAACTAAGTGTGATGATTAGTTGTTGAACATAATATATAGGTATATCGTTGATAACTCGCCTAATCACATAATCTACTATTTTACTAACTTAATTACAAGTTTTGTAGTTATTTACTACTACTATTCACATTTAATAATGATATTTGAGTTCAATAAACACAAACACATCAAGATACTTCTCAAAAATCACTAATTTCAAAATGGATTTTTTGGCAACCGCTAGGCGGTTGCGAGATAGCATGGCAACCGCCTGGCGGTTGCAAGATTACATGGCAACCGCTTGGCGGTTGCTATGTCACATGGCAACCGCCTGGCGGTTGCCAATACTCGATATCTGCAACCGCCAGGCGGTTGCAAGGGCTTCTCGCAACCGCTCGGCGGTTGCAAATTTTGCTGAAATTGGGCGGGATTGAGGGGGAAATTCAAATTTTCACGAAAATTCAAAATTTTCAATACATTGCAACCGCCGAGCGGTTGCAAATTCTGCTGAAATTTGGGGGGAATTCAAATTTTTACGAAAATTCAAATTTTTCATCCAAATCTTATATATACCCACCATTCTTCCCCTAATTTTTCATTCACAACTCTTACACTCTCAAAGAAAAATCCAAGACTTCATTTTATCTTCAAATTAAAACACAAACACTCTTCTATTCCAATCCAAAAAAAAACCCAAAAACTTCTTTTTACCTACAAAACAAATAATCAAACACTCTTTTTTCTTTTATATCTTCAACAAAACACTCAACACATTCTTTTCTTTTATATCTTCAACAAATACCAAACACTTTCTTATATCTTCATAACAAAATACCTAACACTCTTCTTTTTCAATTCACAAAAACTCAAAAACTTTTTATCTCCAAAACATAACCCTTTTTTCTAATCTTTTCTTTTTGTTTCACATCTTTTCTTTTTTGTTTCTCTTATTTTCTTTTTTGTTTCTCTTCTTTTCGTTTTGTTTCTCTTCTTTACTTTTTGTTTCTCTTCTTTTCTTTTTTGTTTCTCATCTTTTATTTTGTGTTTCTCTTCTTTTTTTTGTTTCTCTTTTTCTCATTTTGTTTCTCTTCTTTTCGTTTTGTTTCCCTTCTTTTCGTTTTGTTTCACCATTTTAATTTCAACAAAAAAAAAATAATTTTCTGGAAAATTTCCAGAATATTATTGTTTTTTTTTGTTTTGATGAATATTATCTGCAACCGCCGGGGCGGTCGCCCCCTTATATTAATTTCGAAAGTTCTAAATCTAGCAACCGCTAAGCGGTCGCCCCCTTATATGGCGACCGCCTAGCGGTCGCCCCTATATGGCCCTTATATGGCGACCGCCTAGCGGTCGCCCCCTTATATGGCGACCGCCTAGCGGTCGCCCCATTATATGGCGACCGCTAGGCGGTCGCCCCTTAGTATGGCGACCGCCTAGCGGTCGCCCCCTTATATGGCGACCGCCTAGCGGTCGCCCCATTATATGGCGACCGCCTAGCGGTCGCCTTGGTGTAAGGGCGACCGCTCGGCGGTCGCAAGCCGCCCGCGACGAGGGGTATCCGCGACCGACGCGGCAACCGCCCCGACGGTCGCGGATACCCTTCGCGCGACCGCCCATGGGCCTTCTGCAACCGCCCGGGCGGTTGCAGATGGCCCTCAAGTCTTGTAGTGTAGACTAATGGCACTAGACTAACCATGTGACAGACATAAACCTATAAAACGTAGAACAAGGCCTAAAACCTCCCATGTGTTTTAGATTTTGCTAGAATGTAGCAAAGTACTTAGATTTAGCTAGAACTTTGTTTTTGTTGTTTTGTATTAAAGAGTGCAAATACAAATATGATATACACAGTTATACATAATATGTAATTACAGTATAACAGAACTATATATGTTTCCTTGACTCCATGAGACATCAAGCTGGATGAAATTTCCTCCGCGTTGCTCGGTTTGTCCATACCAAGTGCAGTCGTTTTCTTTGTATTTTAGTACGTGTGAACCTTCTTAAAAGCAGTAGACATACAAAAACCTTAGTCAACGAATAGAACTAGCATTTTTTTCAGTAATGCCCAAACCATATTCTAATTTTTGCCACACACACACACATATATATATATATATATATATATATATATTTATATATCTCGAAGTACTATACCAATAACTGAGATTCATCTAAATGCTAAGAAAAGTTTAATTATTAGTCATAAATTTTTAATTATTTTCCATCGGTACTACATATGATCACATAATGCAACTCAGACTAATCGGTCTTTTTTTTACGGTTTTATATAGTCCACATGTTTAATGCTCCACGCCTAAAGAAATTATAATATTGCACAGCTAAGCGCGACGCAGACTTTTCAACGTCAACACAATTTTTCCTATTAATTTTCTGAAAAATTTAAAAGGTTTTAGTAAACGAGTGCCTCACATCACATCTGTACTCCATCGCAGATCATCATTAATATAATCATTCAATTTTCGACCTATATAATTACAAACTTAATGACCTTGAGCTACTTTTTTTTTTTTTTTCATCTTTGATCATTCAGAAAGAAATGGGTACTTTCTTTTTCCTTCTCCTCCTTGTCTCAATTAACTGTATTGCAGTTAATGTTAGAGCGCAATCAGTGTGTGGAACGAATGGAAATTACACCCGCACCAGCGCATACGAAGGCAATCTCAACACCTTGTTGTCCTCTATATCCACCAACATCGATGACAGCGGTTTCTACAACGGCTCCGTGGGGCAAGACCCCAACAGAGTCAACGCGATCGCGCTCTGCCGAGGGGATGTGCAACTTGACTCTTGTCGTAGTTGTGTCCGTAGCGCTAGCGATGAGATCGTAAGCTCGTGTCCAAATCAAAGAGAGGCAATTATCTGGCTGGAGTTCTGCATGCTAAGGTACTCAAACCAATCTATATTTGGAACATTGGCTAGTACCGGTCTAGCGTATATTTTACGGAATGTTAATAACGCGAGTCGTCCAATGGAGTTTATGGGGGATTTGATAACTTTGTTGGACAGTCTCCGGGGCCAGGCTGCCAGCGGTGGTTCATTGATAAAATTGGGGTACGGGGATAGAAACAGCACGACTTTTATGCGGATTTATGGGTTGGTGCAGTGTACGCCTGATTTGTCGCCACAGGACTGTGATTCTTGCCTAGGAGGTGCTACTGGGACTCTGGCCCCGAATTATGTGTCAATAGGGGCGAGAGTACTCATGACCAGTTGCAATATACGTTATGAGACTAGATCATTTTACAACGAAACAAGGCTTCAAGAATTGGTTCAGGTGTCTCGTACGCCACCCCCTGCACCCTCGCCCCCGGTAGTACCACCACCATCACCGGCTTCGTTACCGTCGTCAGGTATAAATATAATAATTAATCCTATATGACTACAATTTAGGTTGATTTATTCTTGTTGTTTGTCTCTTTATTATAAAAAAAAATCTCCAATCGGTGGGTTTCTCGTCAACAATCATCTTTAGTTAGTGGTATATAGTTTCCAGTCTTCACGCGTGTGTACGCGTTCGAAGGGAATAGAGCCCCCACACTTTTGAAGACACTAGCGATTAGACACTGCACTTCTGTAGTGCATGCATATTTTCGTCGATGGTTTGGAGAAAGAAAAATGTAATGAAAGAATGATGTTAACATGCGTTCTCAACACCTTTTTTTTTTTTTTTTTCTTTTTCCGACCAATAATCTGATTCTTGTTTCACTCATTAAAGGACAAGTAAAATTCTTGAAGCCCGTGACTAGTCCCAGCACCCGAAGTTCCCATTTTGTGGTTATATCTGATATATACTTGGGCATTTTTAGTATATGTTGGAGCGACCGAATTTGTCTTTTAAATTCTTTTTCATTAGGTAACTATATATATATAGGAAAATACAAGCAAATTTTGACACATAGTTTTTTCTTCTTTAAAATATTATGCAAGTATTTCTCAGACGTAAAGATAATTGAAAATTCCATAATCCTAAAGTGCAAAATCTATACAAAGACGGAAAGCACCTCTTTAAACCTTTATACCATTTGTACAGATAAGCTCAAAAACTTAGATGGTTACACCTAAAAGTTTCTTTTAATTTTGCAGGAAATAATGACAACAATCGAACTCGAACTATTATAATTGTTGTTGTTGTGGTTGCTGCTGGTTGTGTAGTACTAGCTATTATTATTGGTTTCTTATATAGAAAGAGAATAAAACAAAAGAAGCCCAAGGAAGAAGTTGACAGTGAGCTTTTGATCTTCTTAATAATAATAATAATAATACATTTTATTGGACATATTATTGTCATAATTTATTTTCCAGAAGCAACTGAACAAAAAAATGTTTATCTTCACAGTAAACGCGATTAGCGTTGTCGAGTCCCTACAATATGAATTTGGCAAAATCAGAGCAGCAACAAATGATTTCTCCGAGGCTAATAAGTTAGGACAAGGTGGATTTGGGTCCGTCTACAAGGTAATCTTTACATTTTGAGAGATTTTCAGTATTGAAGCAAAATGTTAAATTCTGTTAATATTTATTTTTTCTGGTAAAGAATTATGTGAATATATATTCACCTCAATAATAGGAATTGGCTTTTAAATATGCAAATTTAAATGGATCCGCTACTTATACTTTTTTTTATATGCTAAACTACAAGCTAAGAATGTAACGGGTGATAGATACTAGAGATATTTTTGTCTTTCTAAAACTAGTTTAATTTTCATAATTTTATTTGCAAAGGAAGTTAGTATTAGATTTATAACATCTTTCTTGCAAAAAGTTGTATATATAAAAATGTGGTTTTGTCAATGAAAGGTAACATAAAAAAGCAAAAACATATGAAAACCTCAATTTTTTATTTTTTCTTTTGATGTTCACTAATACTAGGGACAACTTGAGGCTGGGCAAGAAATTGCAGTCAAGAGATTGTCGCAAAATTCAGGTCAAGGTGATATAGAGTTCAAGAATGAAGTTGTGCTATTGGCAAGACTTCAACATAGGAATTTGGTAAGGCTTATGGGTTTCTCTTTGGAGCAAAACGAGAAGCTTCTTGTGTATGAATTCGTTCAGAATGCAAGCCTAGACAATTTCATATTCGGTAATAGTTCATTACATTTTCACACAGGAAAATTCTTTAAGCAAACTTATTAAAACTTATAGCAAATATACATTCTTGATTGACTGAAACATGTAGACTCAAGCAAACGTTCATTATTGGATTGGGATACAAGATACAAAATTATAGAAGGCATTGCAAGGGGGATTCTCTATCTACACGAGGATTCTCGACTTAGGATCATTCACCGTGATCTCAAAGCCAGTAATATACTTTTAGATTCAGATATGAATCCTAAAATAGCAGACTTTGGCATGGCTAGGTTGTTTGTTCCGGATGAAACACAAGGCAATACCAGCAGGATTGTTGGAACCTAGTAAGATTTTATACAAAGTCGAACTAAGCTTATTAGAATTTGCATCTTATCTTTTGCTTTATATTACTACCTAAACTTCTAAACTTACTAGTTGACTTCCATATCTTTTTAACAAATATCATAACACGTATATATATTGCAGTGGTTATATGGCGCCTGAATATGCAATGCGTGGACAGTTCTCTGTGAAGTCTGATGTATTTAGCTTTGGTGTCCTCGTCCTTGAAATTATAAGTGGTCAGAAGAATAATTGTTTTCGAGATGGAGATAATGTGGAGGATCTCATAAGCAGTGTGAGTAATACATGGAAACACATAAATCATCTTCTATGAAATTTTCATCATACCATATGTATTTTTCAATATGTTAAGATACTTTATAATGTTTCATTTTGCACAAGCATGGAAAAATTGGCGTCAGGGGACTGCTGTGAATTTAATAGATCCCGTGTTGATCAGTGGCCATTCCGGTGTTCCACGTGATATATTAAGATCTATTCATATCGGTCTACTTTGCGTTCAAGAAAATGTTGGCAATAGACCAACAATGGCCTCAATTGTTTTAATGCTAAAGAGCTTCTCCATCACTCTACCGATACCGTTAGAACCTTCAGGTTTTACTCAATGTGGATATGATTCAGAAGCTTCGCTCCTTCAAGAGTCCAAATCGAAAGAAGGGAATTCAGGCAAATCGAATAAAAATATGATAACTAGTTCAGACCATTCATCCCAAAATGAGGTGTCCATTACTGACTTGTATCCGCGTTAAGCTGCAATCTTATATAGAATTTGAATATGTGTTGTTCTTTCCACGTGAGGAATAAGGATTTGGTTACTATTTCTTGTAATCGATATGTATTTAGAAAGGTTTAGTTGCAATATTGCACAAGATTCTTTAGTTCTCAAGAATTATTCTATCATTACTAAAGTTGGACTGTCCCAAGATACAAAAAGACTGATGAAAAAATGTAATTTCCTTGAGTTTGAGTGATTACACTTACCATACCCACATTTCTGAATTGATAAATGAGTGCGAACATGAATTCGTAAATGAGTATGCGACATACTTAAGTCTCTTCTTCTATTATACTACCCCAGGATTCTTGTAGTTGTTTAACATTGAATGAAGCATCTCCTTTAATTTTTGCACGAGCATTTATTGCCACAAGTTATAAGTTTAAGTTAAGTCTGCTTAGAATTTAGGGATAAAAGCATCAAACCCCCTGAACTATACACGTTTTTGCGACTTGCCCCTTAAATAAATTTTATCAGTACTTTCCCCCCTAAACTATGCACTTTTGTGCAATTTGCCCCCTCGCCTGATTTCTCCAAATATTCCGTTTTCGTGCGAGGCACGCGAGGACCGGAGGGGTATTTTTGGTATCAATTTTGGGATATTATTTTTTAGTAGGTTCCCCTTAAACTATTATTCTGTTGCGATTTCCCCCCTAAACTATGAAAAGTACCCCATTTTTTGCATTAACTACCTTTTTTTGAAAAGCTTAATATTCTTAAATTATGTAGCATAAACAACTTGCTGTGCCCGAGAAGCATCAACCATTACTCAACTGCATTCATTCATTTTTGTCAAATATTATCCATATTACATTCACCAAAGTACAACCAAAATGACTTATACACTAAAATGAATAAGCACATCACACTTAGCTAGCACACTGCCCCATACACTTAGCTAGCACACTGCCCCATATATTAACCATAGTAATGCCTACAATTCACACCAAAATGACATCCCACAGTGACCAAATTAGTACTAAATATTGTCCATAATATGAAAACACTCTAGCAACTAGGTGAAACTGAAAGTTCTTCACTTCTTGAGCATGGAGGCAATGGCTTTGTCAAGGGGCTTGCGTATTCTCTTTATGCGTCTTCCGGTTGAATCAACTGGATCTTTTTCACTACTCTTGAGCTATATACAAGAATACATTAGATTTGTTTTTGCACATATGGTTGAGAAAAATATGATAAACAATGAAATGAGTTAAGGGGGTATTTTTCATAGCTGAGGCGGGAAATCGCAACAGAATAATAGTTTAAAGGGGAACCTACTAAAAAATAACATCCCAAAATTGATACCGAAAATATCCCTCAAGTCCTCACGTGCCTCGCATGAAAACGGAATATTCAGGGGAATATTCGGCGGAATCAGGCGAGGGGGCAAATCGCACAAAAGTGCATAGTTTAGGGGGGAAAGTGCTAATAAAATTTGTTTAAGGGGAAAGTCGCAAAAGCGTGTATAGTTCAGGGGGCTTGATGCTTTTATCCCTAGAATTTATTAAGTTCTCTTTCTAAGGTAATATGATTGACAGATAAAGACTGTTAAATTTATGTATGAATAAAGAATAAAAAAATTACATTTATCGACTACCATTTATTATAAACATAAGTCTTTTGGTTTAGAAACACGTCACTCTAAACACATTGTCACTCAAACAATACTCATTAAAATCAAATAGAAATATACATATACATGAGCTACTCTCTACTTCAAACACTGAATAGTAGCTACCCATAATCTCAAGTTCAACAAGAAGTAAAAAATCAAACAACCTAATAAAAGACAAAAGATTATGAAAACTCCTAGATCAGGTGGAACTTGATGCTTTTAACTTCAGATCTTATTTTCTTTGCCTCATTTTTCATAATTCTTGGCTCTTTGACTCTAAATTAAAAAGATGGAAGTGAATGTGGTATTTCTCTCAGAATCTCTCTTCACGATGTCTTCATGTTGCTTCACTCGTGTGTGTTGTTGCGTGTGTAATAACTCTTTTCTCTCACAATAACATAAATAAGCACACCTTTGGCCTAGATTAGTTCCTCATTTTATAGACATTTCGTGTTGCCCTAAGGTTCATCATCATGTCACTTTAAAAGGATAATGTGGAATTTAATTCCACACGGTTTTTGCCAATATTTCCTCCAATAAGTAGTAAGTTTTTTCTATTGAAAAGAGCATTATAAAATGTAGTCTTCTACTATTTATCCTCTATAATATTCCAACATCATTTTTATACTGGGTGAAATATAGTTACAGAGTGTTGTTAGTGAGAAGGCTATGTGAGGGTCATTTGGGGTGAGTGACAATTGTGTAGCTGTACAAATTTCATACATTGTAAATTTTGCTCGAGTGCCTGTGGTTTTCTCTGATTTGGAGTTTACACATTAAGTTCTTGTATTGTTACCATCGTCAATATTTTATTTGTCTTTCTTTGTATTTTAATGATGGGCAAAGCCCGTTGGAGATATTTGAGGCTGCTTAAATCAATAGCGATATTAGAGCTTGGGTTTTGCTGGAGGTGGAGCTCTGTTGTGGTAGTAGTGTGTATATGTACTGTTATGGCACGATTATGTACAAAGAAAATTGGTTATCAAGCAAAACCGTTGTGACTGCACCAATTATACAGGAATCTTGAAATCCTGCCAGAAAAAAATAGTTATCTCTTTCTAAGGGTTAACTTTGTACTATTTTGATCTAATGGAAACTCACTAATGCACTGGCGGTATGCACACGTACGAAAGTTTGACGAAAAAATCAATTGTGACTTGTGGCAAGTTCAAGTCGGGATGATTTTGATTTGGTTGGGTTACACAAGGATTCAATTGGTAGAGTTATTGCGACTTGTAGCGACGTTACTGGCACGATGGGTTCAGTTCCTAGTGTAACATGTTAAATTTGTTGAGAATGGTGTGGACACTCGGGTCATGACATAAATGTTATCGAGGATGATAAGACGATTTGGTGAGCGACTCTTATTCAAGCACTAGTGAAACCAACATGACCTACTTTAGTGACATGTTATAAGAGGCGGTACTTTCTGACGGCATGAGACGGTAAGATTTCCATGAGACATGGCATTGGTGTTATTGGGTCTCTGTTTACACACGTGCATGACTTGGTGTAAATGCAAGGTGTGTGATTGATGTCAAATGACTATTGACTTCCATGAGAGCCAAGTTTAAAGTTGCACCATAATTTCAACATGGATTTATTTTCGACATGAGCCAATTGTGCTTTTGTGATAGAGGATGATGCTTCTGACTCAAGTATGCTTGTGTAGTAGTGATGGCGTGAGCTATAAAGATCTTCTGTTGCGGAATGGACTTGTGATTGTCCAAGGTTAGAGTAAAAATATTTTTGAAGGTATGATTCGTCATTAATCAAATCTTCAAGGTGGAGATTCTTGGAAAATAAATCATTTACATGAATGTGATGTTGTTGTTTGCAGAAAAGTTTCGAAGATGTACGATTTAACTCCACATGGTTGTTTGCAGAAAAGTTTCGAAGATGATGCGGTCGAGAACTTGGTAAGCTCGTGCATGGATTTTAAATAACTTGGAACAAGTAGAATATTGCCCGGATTCAACGTCCAACAAGATAGGGATGAACTTCTTGTTGTTAGTGACGGTGAGGGCGGGGGAAATTTTGGAGGAGCGGCCTCGTGAGGAGGCGCGTCGTTTTTGCCGTCGAAGGAGGTGGACGACTTGGAGGCAGAGGTATCGTTGCTAGAGTTTGTCATAGTTTAGGAAAGAAAGAAAAGAAGAAAAGGCTTGATACCATGTAAGATAATGAATTCTTTGTGTTATTCAATGAATAATGTTCAATATATATACAAAGGAAATCATCTCTAATAAGGTAACTACCTATCACTAAAGATATATACCAATCTACAATAATTATCAAATATACATATTCTATATCTAATAGTTTTTTATCTTTTTTTTTTGTCCGAGGAAATGCATCTATGAATAAAACAACACGAACAATTATAACAGTTATTTTGGTTGCCGTTTGTGTTATACTAGTTATGAATTATGATCAGAAGATAAAACAGAAGCCCAATGAAGTTATGATCAGTAAGCTTCTTATTGTGAGTTATTAGCAAAAACTAGTCATGCGTTATCTCTAATTGGCGAATAACCCCAGTGTTGTTTTAATTGGCAAAAACCTTCTTATTATCGTCTTAGTAATATTAGTTTTCCTTGCATGGGCTTGATATTGAACGAAAGGTGCGAACAGTCGATGATCGAATTTGGGGAGCAATCAATAACACACATTATTTTCTTAATACAGGCGATGAGATTGACCTTGTCGAGTCACTCCAATGTGATTTTGGCACAATCAGAGCAGCGACAAATGACTTCTCCGATGCAACTAAGTTGGGACAAGGTGGATTTGGGTCCGTGTACAAGGTAATTAATTAAATTCGGTTATCGACAGTAGTGTAAATTGATTTATTTACTTGGGAATTATCTTTAAATTTTCAACAGAATAATTCAAGATATAGCTTTGTTTTTATCCTGAGGTGTCAAAACTCTTGCTTGTAATTGTTAATAGGAACACTTCAAGTAAAAGGATCTTGGCGTTACCTTCAAATATACGGATAGCGGAATGTGGTAGGCATTTCAAGCATTTAGACTTGGTCTAGAGTGATTTAAGAGTAATTGCCCGTGTTTGTAGGTCTCACACCAGTGAAAGAAATTTTAGCCATTTGACCTTTTCGCTGCCCTCTTTCAAGTTACTTTTCAATATGTAAATATGATTGAGATTGTTGTTTCGAGAAACATTATTCTGTTCATGTGGCACATAGTTGTAGGAGTTCAATGAGTAGTTGGTTGTGGCGGTGATAGCTAGTATTAGTCGCACTCTCTTACATTTCGAGGTAAAGTTCATGAAAGGACCAACTAACCATGAAACTCGACAAAATGCAAAAAAACATTCATGGACACGAATTAACAATGTCACGGTATTTGGGACTCAATTTGTTGAGAACATATAAAGTGAGATGAGTAGTGGATGGCCAAATGTCAATGATGGCGAGTTCATCGACTTTTATCTTGACGGATTGGATGAACTAGCTAATGAGCGAGAAATAATATGAGAACTATATTCATTCAAGTCTCCAAAGAAAATCTCATGTTCTAGTGTTGGCACATGTATGTTAGAGTAACATTGAGATCCGTGGCCATTCTGGGACTTTTCTTTTGCCTAGTCAATCTGAGTGAATAGCAGTGTGAATCTCTTCTGAATGTTCTTCAACATCAACACTTGATCCAGAGCTAAAGTCATCTTCATTAAAGTCATCTACACAAACCGAATGAGAATTTCCTATTTTGTAAAGAGTGTTAGCACATGCATTAGCCATATGCCCAAACCCTTTGCATTCATAACATTGAACTTCTTTTAACTTATAAGCCTCTAGAGGAGTAGGTTTAGATGCCATGTACTTGGCAAATTTTGGGGGTAATTTCTTGTAACTAGAAGATGTATTACCAGTAATTTTATCTATAGATTTACTTTTAAAGTTTAAGCTATTGAACTTTCTAGTAATATTACCATACTTTGAAAAAATTATCTCACACTCATCATCACTCCCATTATTCTCAAGATTTTATCAACTCAAAGCAATAGCTTTGTGTTTACTTGGCTATGAGGCAATTTTCATCTCACATTCTCTAAGAGTGTTCATCAAAACTTGGAATTGAAAATTTGCAATAATTCTAGATTCTCCCATGACAATTTTATTGAGAGCAAATTTATAGAACAGCGTTCTATATGCTTAATACACCATATCTTGATTAGTCATGGCAAAACCAAGATTTTCACATTGATTAGAAATATCAATAATTTTCTCAAAATAATTGTCAACACTTTCATCCTCACCCATCTCAAGTTTTTCAAATTGCTGAAGAAGTTGTCTATGTTTTGAATATTTTACAGCAACATCTCCTTCATAGTGTAATTCAAGGATATCCAAAGCATGTTTAGATTTAGTACAATTGTAAATTGTTTTGAACATATGACGACTTACCCAGCTGCAAATAGCATTAAGAGTTTTTCCTTGGAGTTATAGAGACTTACCTCAACTGCTGTCCAATCTGATTTTGGTTTTCGCACAAGATCACCTTCCCCATCTCGTGGCATAGTAGAAAGAGAATATCCATTGATCACAGATTGCCAAACTCTCACATCAATGGATTTAATGTGTGTACTTAGTCTGATTGTCCAATATGCATAGTTGGAGCCATCCAAAACTGGTATCCTGTTGGCATTGGGATTGGCGTTGTCCATCGTATTGTATCAACTCCAAACACCAGTGTAATTGTTGTTTGGTTCTGACGCCAATTAAAATTTTAGGGTCAGAATTGATACGTTGTAAGCTCCAAGTTAAGTTGGCGTTTCCTTAACTTGATCATAGTTAATCTTCTTGTCAGAGTATAATGCAGCGAATTTTAAGGAACACGTGAAGATACATTTCAAAAATTTATAAGTAATAATAAACTTCCTAGCCTTAGGCGAAATAACCACTAGAACAATGGTTTTAACAAAATGTTTCTCACAACAAAATCACTCACGCTCTCTTGTTGCCCGAACTCAACAAAGCAGACAAAACTAACTCTTTAAACATGTGAACTAAATTTAGATCACTAATCTAATAACTTTGCAAATCAAGATAAAATAATCCAATTCTAATGATCTAATCACTCAGATTTTTCTAGCTCCATTGTCTTGTATTTGTCTTCATGTACTTCACACCTATATATAGGTATAGGTTTCTTGAAACTTGATCTCCAAGGTGTGTTGTACACAACTTTTGGTAACTCTTGTTGTTTCATTGATGAATTCTACTTCCTCGTGAACTCGGTCTCTTTCTTGAATAGTTGTTCCCTTTATTAGAGTTCTAATAAGGAAAGACACCTTCTTCAGTTCACAGTTAATCCTGAAAAGATTCCCAGTGGAAAGATTTCTAGTTGCAGTAGATCTTCAATTGTTTCCTTCCTTGAAACATCGTTGTGTTGATTGTTCTTCTCAACTTGAAGTATGGAATCTCAAGCAAGGAAACTTGTGATGCTGTTCCTTATGATTAAGATACATTCCTGAACATAATCAAAGAGAACTAAAACTATGAAACTTGGTTAATAGGTGAATAAAGGCAAAACTCAAATAAAGCAGTTTTAAACAGATTGCTACAGTGTTTCTGTTTCAATGTTATCCTCCGATGTTACCAAAACATTGCTTCCAGAATATTTGCACTTTCAGAATTGAAGACTTTTTTTTGTTTTTATCACGAGCAATTATTGCCTACAAGTTATAAGTTTGAGTCATGAATAAGAGAATGCAATTAGCTTATCTTTCTAATAACGTAATTCAAATACTAGTAGTGTGTAATTTGAAAATTACTCAATTATCTTTATTGAAGTATACACAGATTGTAGATTGTGACGTTTATAAAATTAACAACTCAACTTTCTCTTGTCATTATCTTATAGGGGAACGAGATTTGGACAAAACATAGTACACGCGATGCACTAAACTTGACATACTTCAGTAGCGGCCGATACTCAACGTGTCTGCATAGTCGACGTCAGGATACGCGACATACCCCTAAAACTCGACCTCCGATATTCAACATACCAGTTCATGTCCTAGCTGTAACGCCCTCAAAATTTGGAATAAAAACATAAATTTATACTTTAATCCTCAAACTTTGAAAATATCATTTGACCCCAAACACTATAAAAGCTTGAATTTTAGTTCTGTAATTGAAAATCAGTCATTTTGTTACTTTTATTTGCTTTGAATATGTTTAATTAATATATTTTAAATATACATATTGACCTCGTTGCTTTGAAATACATGGAAAATTTTACATAAGTAAATATTTGTATAAATATCTATTTATGTACAATTGATTTTAATTAAAAAATGAGAAAAAATGTCACATCATAATTTTTTGAATTAGACTCAGCCACATCACCTTTTACATATTGAAATCAGATTTAGGTTGCTATTTAGAAAAAAAGATAATTAAAGTGGGACCTTAGGCTAAATTGTTTTAACATGTATAAATAAATAAATGTGTATATATGCATCTTTCTGTATTTTACTTTAAATTAGAAATATCACATAATAAGTAAATGAACAAGAATCAACTACATCATTGCTTACAAGATTGAAATCTAAATAAGGTGATTATTATATAAATTAAAAACTAGGGTGTGACCTTAATCAAAATTATTTTAACATGATTTTTTGGTTATAAATAGCATGACATCTTCTTCATTTTTGTTCATCCATTTTCACTATGATTTAGCTAAATCTTCCTAACATAATAGTTCTTCAATTTATGTTTTGGTTAAGAAAAAAATTTATTCATAATTTTTGTTTTATATTTTCCTCCCCGAAAATACCTCAATACGATTATTGCACATAAAATCTGCTCTTTGTCCCGTGTACAAATAAATTCATAGAAAATCGAAATCAACTCCGATTGCTCTAATATTTTAGATACAAATCACCCATAGCATCTTTCTTATTCAGACACCATTTCCGACCGAGAAGGTTTTAGAATCCGAAATCATGTAATTATCAACCTCTGCCCGTAAATCGAGACACAGCTTTTACGATTACAAAATTTATTTAGCATTGCAAATCTTTGTATTCTTAGCTAATTTTGGATACTCATTTTCCTTACGAGTTATTAACTATTTATAAAATGTAATAATTAATTTTTAATTAAGTTTATTTGGATGTCCAATCAAAGATAAACTCGAGACTCCGACAATTTTCAACTTATTTGACGTAACTTTATGTTTTTAGTTTATGACTGAAAATAATCATTGTGATTCAAAAATGACCCTTAAGTGATTTAACAGTGGTTAGTATCCATTTATTGAAGTTTATAATCATGAACTAATATTTTTGTGATTTTTCAATAACATTTAAATAGTATGTTTATCATGTTTAACATACATTTACTTAAGTTTAATAAGACTATTATGACTACTTTCATGATCTAATCATTTAATATGACTATTTATCATGATATAAACATTTTATGAACATATATTTTGATTAGGTTCATATATTTATACTTTTATAAAAAAATTATAAGTTATAATAGAGTGTTATGTAATTTAAATTAAGAAAAAATAATGATTGACTAAGCTATATATGTTAAGGTGCTATTTAATGTAATATTTATTCGATGTTGTGGTCATAAATATAATATCAGCTGAATTAAAAGACTAAAAAATTATCTTTTATATAGCTAGTTAAGTAATACATTCTACGAATTTATTATTTTTCAGATTAGATAGTGTATCAAATTCTACTAGACATTGTTACTTGAAATGATTCTCTTTGACATGAAAATATAAATAATTTCAGTTATAAGACCCAAACATATGCTAGCTTAATATAAATCATGATATGTCGATTACGCACATAAAAGATATTTGATTTTTAAGTTAACCTAACGACATCAAAACTTTTCACATAAGATTTGCATATTTAGCGCAATAACATAAAAATTAAGTTTATGTGTTATTTACTTAAATTAACATTAACTACCATTCTTAACAAGAACTTTCTCAAGTTACATCAACATTGAAACAAAAAAAGTGCATAAATGTTTTATGGTGAATAATTATTATTTATTTAATTAATATTATCTTAATTTATTAAAGGTTTGACAAAATAATGGGCGACTAGCAAGATTCTTCACACGAATAAAGGTGCGGTTCAATTTCTGATTTTGTTCTAGCCTCGTTTGGCATCCGGCCTGAGGAACTTGGACAGAAAAGTCACCACTCTATTACCAAATTATGAAAACTTATAATTCGTCATATTCCTGTTTTTGCATTTCAGCTCATGACATTATTATTTTCTTACTCATTGTTAAATCATACACAATCATTAATTATTTATCACATATTGATTCATAATAATGGTAATTCTTCGATATTACAATCTCATATGTTTGTTCTTGAACTGTGCAAAGAGCAACGAACTATGTTCGGGGCATGTAGCTCAAGGAACAACGGATATACCCGGTTTACTAGCTTATTTGTTTATCACCCATTAGGACGCTGTTAGGAAGTTACGCCTAGGGATTGAGTTAACCTGTTTCTACCGGTAACATTTCTTCTCGAATCATATCAACTAAATCATTGTTAATTCTTGTAGTGCCAGTTCTTTTGTATGAATCTCACTAAGTAATCAAGGACTTATTTATCATTACTCTTGTCTGTCCATTCCTCTAGATAAGACTGAAGTGACAGAATGGATCTAGTGAATAATTTTGTTCAAGCTTGCCTTTTGGAGTTTTCTCGTAATTATTAAAAAAATGTTTATCATCAGTACGTAATTATTAAAGTTGTCGAATTATTGTATTCCCTAGACTTATGTTGTATATATCAAAAGTTATATTTTTTATGATAACATGTATGGTTGATCCTAGACAGTGACATCCCTTCCTAAAAGTTGTGTTTCAGTCTAAAGTGACTGGCCACCATTGAACCAACTCGAATCGAATCATGGCTCATGGCATGGGGCGAGGTCGTCACACTAGCATTCAAGTCAACCTGTGTTCCAGGCAAAGTTAATCAATGATTGAGACCAAGAACCTATATTGGCATAGTTTGTGTATAGACTATATCTTGTACCAGTCCAACAAATTTGTTCCGAATTACACCACCATGTTAAGTTTTGCCAGTTCAATCACTGGTTATGCTTTGAATCTGTAAGCCTTGATAAGATTTTAATCATACCGATTGGTCAATTAATTAGTTGCATACTAACTGCATGCAAGAAACAAGAAGTTGAACACCCGAGCTTTAAGCGGTGTTTGCAATTTTTTCTCAAAGATTCATAATTTAAGCTATAAAATTAGCTTTAAGCCGTAAGCTGATAGTGTTTGAAAAACTAGCTAAAAGCCTTTTTTAATACTAAAATGTTGCAAAACAAAAATTGATTTTGTTGATTTTTCAATGAAATGACTGCACCCATAACATATGCGTTATTAATATATAAATGTGTTAATGTAATATCTAATATAAGTAACAAAAATTAATGAGAGCGTAGTCATAATTACTAATAAAAGACTATTTATATTTGGTCAAAAGTTTTACGATAATGTCATTTTTTTAAAAGTAATACTATAATTTACAGCAATATGATGTAATATTTAACTACATAAAAAGTTTCAGCTTTAAATAGTCAAATTTTAATGAACAAACACAAGAAGAAGTTTCACGGGAGAAATAATCATGTATATGATAAAAAAAAAAAAAAAAAGTATTGCTGTATAACTACTGACTTTGTTTTTTGGATAAGCGCTATTGACATTATTGCTGTATAGTATTATTTCTGTTGAATTTTATTTGGGAGAAAAGATAATTTTTGTCTAGCCTTGCAATTTTATTTGGGCTTGATTTACTTGAAAAAACTTACGAGGCCCAATTTTATGGTGATGATCCAAAACTTACTCAGAATAATGTTGAAGGACATAAAGTCTTGGCCCAAACATAATTACTGAAGATGGTAGGACTGAAAATGCCTAGTTGCGGAAGGTAACCCCTCTTTCCGATACAGTCTCTGTTGAAGACATTGAATGCAGTCTCTGTTGAAGATATTGAACCTAGAGAAAAGAGTTCGGAATCAGAATGTGGGAAGGAAGGAGTAGACAGGTGGATCAATGAAGTTGATGTCATATAATGTTAGAGGGTGCGGGGGAAGGGAAAAGAAAAGTGAATTCAGAGGACTTGTAAGAAAATTTAAGTTGGACATGCTTGGCTTACAAGAGACTAAGTCAGAAAATATTACTCGGAGCGATGTTTTTGCTATCTGGGGTAATCAGAATTGTGAATGGGTTGTTAATAATTCCGTCGTTATGTATGTATGTCGGGTGGAGTAGGGAAGCTTTCATTTTGGAGAACTCGTTGTGCGGAGATGGCGTCATTTTGGTATTGGGTCAATGGAAGGCTTCTGGTAGTAGTAGGTGTCTTTTCTATAATGTTTATTCTCCTTGAGAAGATTGTGGGCTAATTTGATTGATCACAACAATCATTACAGTGTTGAGAATGTCTGTCTCTTTGGTGATTTTAATGCAATTACTGCACCGCATGGTAACACTCATGGATATGCAGCAGAAATAACTGAATTCAATAGATTTATTTCCGAGATGAGAGTGGTGGACATTCCTCTGGCTGGACGAAATTTTACATGGTATAAGAGGCATATGGTTCATGCATGAGTAGATTGGACCGCTTTCTGCTTTCGGACGAGTGGATCGAAGAGTGGAGCAATCTGATACAACAAGGACATGCGACGTCCTTGTGAGATCACTGCCCTTTAACTCTCATGACGGATTTACGAGATTGGGGGCCAAAGCTGTTTAGATTCATGGATTGTTGGTTCACACACAAAGATTTCTCTTTTTTTGTGTGCGATCATTGGGCAAAGCTTGTTCTTGTTGGTAAAGGTGACTATATTCTGAAGGGAAAGCTTAAAAATCTTAAGTTGGGAGTGGAATTCAAGAGTTTTTGGCAATATTGATATGAGAATTGAGGAAACAAAAACGGTTGTCGCTGAATTGGACAATAAAGGGGAGACGGAATATTTGTCTAGCCAGGAAATAACAATGAGAAAACAAAACATTAGCGAATTATGGCAAGCTTTGAGGCAGAAGGAGATTTTTCTTCATCAAAGGGCACGGTCAAGATGGTTGAAAGAAGGAGACGCAAACACAAGCTACTTTCACCAGAGCATTGCTAAGAGGATAAATTTTTAATGAGATCAAAGGAATTATGGTGAATAATGTTTGGACATAGAATGTTGATGAGATAAGAGAAGGAATTAAAAGGCATTTTGCTGACTTGTTCACGGAAACACACAGCATTCGGCCCACCCTTGGCTACATTGAGTTCAAGAAGATCAACCCAGAGGATAATGATCAATATTGGGAATGATAATCTTGAAATCACTCATCTGCATTACGCTCATGATTCAATTTTGTTTGGTGATTGTTCATAGAACAATGTTGCGGCATTTAAATCCACAATGAGGCTGTTCGAGCTTATTTCGGGTCTTAAGGTTAACTTCTTCAAAAGTAGCCTAATTGGACTAAACGTGGAAGAAGATTTGCTTATTGATTTTGCTGAGATTATTAATTGTAAAATTGAGAAGGTTCCCTTTAAATATCTTTCTATTCCGATTGGGACAAACCCGAGAAGAGCTTGTACATGGAACCCAGTGATTCGTGGAATGGAAAAGAGCTTGTCTTTGAGAAGTGGTGTCAATATCTCTTTTAGAGGGAGAGTGGTCCTACTTAAGTCAGTTTTCGTCGGCGCTCTGCTTTACTTCTTCTCTTTCTATCGGGTTCTCAAAGCTATCGTTGCAATTCAACGACGATTTTTATGGGGTGGAAACATTGAGAATAGAAAAATATGTTGGGTTAATTGGGATCAAGTTTGCAAAGATTTTGAATTGGGAGGTCTCGGTATAAAAAATATGGATTTTTTTAATGCTGCCTTACTTTCAAAATGGAAATGGCAAATTATTCAAGAAGAGGATGGGCTTTGGAGGAAAATCCTTGTGGCTAGATATGTAGAATTCGTTAATTTTTTAGGCCGCAATAACAAAGGTGGTAATCAAAAATATTACTCATTGTGGTGGAGGGATTTGATGTACAAAGATGACTGGAGTTTAAGCAATTGCTGGTTTTCTTTTGGGATTAAAAGAAAAGTGGGCTCGGGTGACCATACTTACTTTTGGACAGACAAGTGGTGCGGGGAGGACCATTTATTTGTCAAATTTCCTAGGTTCTTTTCTATTACCATGGATAACAATATCCAAGTCAATAATAAAGGCATGTTGACGGAACATGGATGGGAGTGGAATTGGACTTGGAGACGGGCATTATTCGAGTGGGAAAAAATCTTACTTGATCAACTTATTGATGTTTGTAGAGATTCTAGACCAACTGATTAGTTGGACAGATGGGTGTGGACAAAGGATCCTAAAGGTGTTTTCTCAGTTAAATCTGCCTACAAATTTTTTGCTACTGAGGAGAATGGCGTGCCCGATCCTTTTTTCAAGTCTCTTTGGAGCATAAAAATTCCAATGAAGATTAGAGCATTCTGATGGGGATAATTTAAGATAGGCCCAAATCCAAGATTGGCCCGGCCCAGCAATAAAGCCCATTTGATACGAGAGCATCGAATGGGAGAGGTTCAATGCGGATTCCGCATCGAACCCTTGATCTTCTAGAAGGTTAAATATGCACGATACCAATCGCTACCACATCGAACGCCTCGATTCAACTCACTTTACTGTTCGACACTACTCAGATTTGACACTAACCTCACTAATCCAAACCAAGATTGAACCAGTCCCTATTCGAGGTTCAGCAACCTCGAATCTCTACAGCTCGAAACAACCACATCGAATCAGAACCATTCGACATTTCTTTAATTCGACCGTCCACACTCTTGAACCTATCAAGTTCGCTTTACAACAACATCGAACCAGACACGTTTGATGCGCACATCGAACGTCCCCAGTTCGATCTACACGTTATTTGTCTTATTAGGATATCTAGAACAATTCAATACTTGTAATAGACAGTTGGTGTTCCAGACCAAGTTAGTCCGCTTATTATATTGGATTAACATTATTTTGGCATTGTCAGGCCCGCTTGTAATTGTCTTTGATGTATTGTAACTCGGACGAAATAAGACCAAAATATTGGCTCCGTATGTGGGAACACCGTTTGTATTGTATTTAGATATAAGTAGCTAGGATGAGAAAGAAACGTCATACGCTTTCGGATGAAAAGGGGGAAGCAAGAAAGAAGATCAAAATGGAAATAGACGAAAATGGAAAGCGATCTGAGCCTAAGGAGCAGGCGCGAGATAAAGTAGAGAGTCAGTTATTAAAACAGTGGCGAGAATGTAAAATGGAACCTTTAAGGGAATTCAAAATTGTGCAGCTATTTAGGGAGAGCACCGAAAAAATAATAAAAAATGGGGCAGGAATGGACCGAATAATAGAGGCAGCTTTGGTGGACTGTCTCATGCGCAATTCAGATATATTTGCAGGGTCTGATTCCAATTTACTCGGAATAGACTCCGGGATCATAGTGCATCGGTTGAATGTAGACAAGAGCGCAAAACCGATACGAAAAAAGAAGCAGAATTTTAGCAAGGAGAAGAATGAAGCCGCAGAAAAAGAAGTACAAGAACTCTTAGCAGAACGACACATTTATTCGATAAGGTTCTCAGAATGGTTGAGCAATATCGTTTTAGTTATGAAAAAAAAGCGACATGGAGAATGTGCGTGGATTATACAGATTTGAACAAGCATTGTCCTAGGGATCCTTTTCCATTGCCTCAGATAGACATACTGGTTGATTCGACTACAGGATGTGCGCTGCTAAGCATGATGGATGCGAAAAGTTGATTTCACCAGATATTCATGGCAGTGCAAGATCAGAGCAAAACGACTTTTGTCACGGATACATGGGTGTACTGTTACAGAGTAATGTCGTTCGGATTTAAGAACGCAGGAGCGACATTTCAAAGATTGGTGGCCAAAATGTTTTACCATCAGATTGGAAAGTCAATGGAGGTGTATATCGACGACATGCTCGTGAAAAGTCTCAAGGCTGAGGAGCATGTGAGTCATTTAGATAAGGCTTTCGCCATCATGAGAAGCTACAGAATGAAATTGAACCCAAAGAAATGCACTTTTGGGGTGACGGCGGGGAAGTTCCTAGGTTATGTGGTGAACGAAAGAGGAATCGAGGCCAATCCAGATAAAATAAAGGCGGTTTTGGATCTACCATCACCGAAAACAGTGAGAAATGTGCAGTGTCTGGTGGGTCGATTGACGGCCTTGGAAAGATTCATATCGACTTCTGCAGAAAGGAATCTCCCTTTCTTTAAGGTCATGAGACGAAGCAAGGATTTTGTCTGGACGCCAGAGTGTGAGGAGGCTTTCCAGCAAATGAAAATTTATTTGGTAAGCCCACCACTGTTAGCTAAACCGGAGGAAGATGAAATGTTATATCTATACCTAGCGGTATCCTAAAATTCCATCAGCACGGTACTAGTCAAGCAAAAGGGAACCCAAAAGTTACCCATTCACTATGTGAGTAAAGTTCTGTAGGGGGCATAGAGGAACTATTTGGAGATAGAATTGTTCGCACTGGAAATCGTGGCCACCGCACGAAAATTGAGACCATACTTTCAATCTCACCAGATAATGGTAGTGACAGATAAGCCTTTGAAACAAGTGCTGGCAAGGCCCGAAACTTCCGACAGGTTGGTTAAATGCGCAATTGAGCTAAGTGAATTTGGATTCGGATTCAAGCCACGAACTGCGATTAAAGCGCAGGCCTTAGCGGATTTCATGGCTGAGACATTGGGAAACAGTGTGACCGATATCGTGAATTGCATCTTTTCTATATCAGATCAAGTCAGAACCAGCAGAGCAACCACAACATGGATACTACACACAGATGGGTTCGCAACTAGTTAAGGGGGAGGGGTTGGGATTCATTTCCTGTCCCCATAGCGAATGGAGTTTGAATTCGTTATCAGTCTAAACTACATGGTGACAAACAACGAAACTGAGTACGAAGCAGTTATTACCGGTATCAAAATGGCCCTCGGGCTCAACGTTGAACATTTGGACATATTTACCGACTCGCTCTTAGTGGCGAATCATTTTTTGGGAAAATACGAGACGAGAGAGAAGACGATGAAATTGTACTCCGCAACGGTAAAAGAATTGGCAAGGAGTTTCAAATTCCTTGTATCACTCAGATCCCGAGGGACGACAATGCAAAAGCCGATGCGCCCTCTAAATTCGCGAAGAGAGTAACACATATGGCCGCTGACAAGCCCTCAATCGAGATATCGAAATATAACGCTATGAAGGCGTGGGTGGAATTTATAATGGCAATATAGGAAGACTCATCTTGGAAGGACGAATTATGACTTATCTTCGGGAGGGTATCCTCCCGACAGATCCGAATGCACAACGCATAATGAGATATAAGGTCTATAGGTTTACTATCCACAATGGAGAGATCTACAAACGATCTTTCGAAAGACCATTTCTGAGATGCTTGACTCCAACCCAGGCCGGATACGTAATGGAAGAAATTCATGCAGGGTGTTGTGGAAATCATTCTGGAGGAAGAGATTTGGCTCAACGAATTTTGCGCCAGGGATATTATTGACCAAGTTTATTAAAAGATGCAACAAGTTTTTCGAGGCGATGTGATAGCTGCCAGTACCACGCCCGACTTATCCATAGACCTGCACAACCACTACAACATATCGACGTGGCGTGTCCATTTGATCAATGGGACATTGATATTGTTGGACCTTTTTCCCCCAGCTAAAGTTCAGAAGAGATATTTGGTGGTGGCAGTTGAGTACTATACCAAGTGGGTCGAAACAGAGGCTATGTCGTCGATCACTGAGAATAATATGATTGAGTTTATCTGGAAATACATCATATTCCATTTTGGAATTCTGAGGTATATTATATGTGAGAATGGTACACAATTCAGCGGAAAGGAGATTAAATCTTGGTTTGCGGAGTTAAAGATATCGCACAATCTGACCCCACTCTATCATCCCCAGTCAAATGGTCAAACAGAGTCCATCAATAAAACATTGAAGGATTATCTTGAAAGGAGGGTGAGAAGCACAGGAAAAACTTGGCCAGAAGAGCTTCAAGGAATATTGTGGGCATATAGAACAACTCCAAAAACATCGACATGAGAGACTCTATTTGTTCAGGTTTATGGCACCGAGGCTGTTTTGCCTGCGGAAATAGGAATGCTGACACGCAGGATTAACGATTACGACCCCGAACAATCGGCCCGCTTAAGACAGATGAATCTGGATATGATAGGCTCGACAATGGAGGATGCGTATCAATGCACGGTAGCTTTTAAGGCAGCAATGGCCAAAAGCTACGATAAAAGAGTTCCGTTCTAAAATTTCGAAGTAGGTGATTTGGTGCTGAGAAGCAATGCGGCAAAACAACACGTCGGGAAGCTTGAACCGAAATCGGAGGGGCCTTTCAAAATTATACGAGCAAGTTCGCAAGGATACTATTACTTGGAGACTATGCAGGGTGTTCAACAGAAGCGTCCGTTGAATGTGCAACATCTTAGACGTTACTATGCATAGAAGTTGAAACAATACCACCCGACAGCCAAACACTTGTATGAACAGCAAAGGCTTGAGTCCCAGGCAAACTGGAAAAACGTGGAGTCTTATCGGTATAAATCGCCCAAAGTGGCCAAACTCCTCATGCACGACACGAGCGTCATGACGGCGGTATAAATCGCCCAAAGTGGCCAAACCCCTCATGCACGACATGAGCGTCATGACGGCGGTATAAATCGCCTAAAGTGGCAAAACCCCTCATGCACGACACGAGCGTCATGACGGCAGTATAAATCGCCCAAAGTGGCCAAACCCCTCATGCATGACACGAGTGTCATGACGGCATTATAAATCGGCCAAAGTGGCAAAACCCCTCATGCACGACACGAGCGTCATAACGGCTGTATAAATCGCCCAAAGTGGCAAAACCCCTCATATACGGCACAAGTGTCGTGACAGAGATGCAACGCGAAATTGACAATGATTATAAGGCACAACACAAGTATAAAAGGAACAACAGGTAAATAGCAACTAAACACGTACTAAACGTGATTAAAAGAAGAATGAATTACACCATTAGAGTATAAATAAAAAAACTAGGATATCAAGCCGCAAAATCGGTCGCAATCAAGAACCGTTCCAAGCGATATGCAAAAATTCTTTACAAAACAAAAAGCCTAATATCATCAAAATGGTATCACCTCGGCGTAGCTACTCAGTTGATGACTAGGGGGACTCAGGACGAAGGATCACACCAACGGAAGGTCCATAATTGGCACAATTTCCCTGAATTTGATCCTCCGTGAGCACCAATTCCTCTGCATGTGCCCAACCTTCGGGCAAAATAACTTCGTCTCTCTCGGAGGCTCCGCCAAGGTGATATCTACTGGGAGAAATCATCTTTTGGTCATTTAATGATCGTTCGGGCACGACAACTTCAGTAGCAGGAGTTCTACGATCTAGGGAAGGATCTCGAGGAGGGTACATTCCAGTTGGAAAAATCATTGTCGGACTAGGAATATTGTACACGGGCATAACCTTCTTTCTCTTATCCATAGCCACACCAGGCATGTGTCGAAAACTTTACCAAAAGCGTCATGAAAGGGCTTTATTGACCATCTCCAACTCGCTCAGAGCAGCACTAGGAGCACCTTTATCTATTCCCTGCTGCATTAAAGGCGAACTCGGATTCAAAGAACTGGAACCAGTCGAACTCTTGCCCTTATGATCGCGCCATACGGCGTAAAATGGATCACCAAGCTTAGGGGCATGTAAATCATCGTCATCATCGCCGCTAGGCTCCGGGATCTCCATCCTAGGGCCACGGCTAGCATCCAGCATATCTTTTCGGAAACCCTCCCCAAGATATCCGAGATAACCAACCTGATCGACGCCAAGCTCCATGCCATATTTCATGTCCACTGCATCATGAAGTAACTTAAGCAATTTATAAACATTACTCTGCATGAAAGATTTGGCAATGGAACACTTGTAATCCTCCAATTCGAAGTGTCGAACTCAGCGACCCAAATCAGCTATGACACTATCCACGGCAGAATTCGACACTTTAAGAGAAGAATTCTCACGCTTCAAAGAATCATTATCTCTCTTCAATGCATCTATTTCTGCATGCAATGCGGCAACACTTTCCTCAGTTTTCTTGGCCATCACTCCAGCATCGTAGGCATCACGAGCAGCCTTAGCAACCACATTCTCAGATTCTTTGGTGCGTTTCAGCGCATTGCGTCGGTTGTGATCACCACTACGAATATTTGCGCGTAGCCTGTGAACGACGAAATTATGTTTACCCTGTACCTCAACCAAACCACTATAGTCCCGGCACAATCGATATACTACTATAGTAATAGCAACAAAGAAAAAGCGCCCAAAACGTGCCAAATCACGGTACCCTAACCTATCAATTACGGCTTGAGGATCTAGTTGAGGCCATAGGCTCCGCATAATCTCTGCCGCCTGTTCTTCCCTCAATCGATATCCGCCCAGAGTAGCGCTCAAAGATTCTGAATTCTCATCATTAAGGAAATCATAATGAACGAGACTCCCAGGAGGAGCCGGTCTCGGATTACCTGAAGGTCGAGGTCGCCTAAATGGGGGCGGAGAGATATCTTGAGCTTTTCGAGCAGACTCTTCCTCAGCTAATTTCCTCTTAGCGGCGGCGTACCGATGCTCATCCCCTGAACGGGAGGAACTCGCTCCACCCGTATTTTGCACGCTCTTGAACGTGGGATTAGATGCATTGAATCTAGCCAAATTGGCAGCAATTCTCTCATCTTCCGCGTCAATTTCTTCCATAATCCGAATCTGATGATTAGTCCCAACCTTAACGCGTCCACCAGTAGCAGTTGGCGTAATCACTAATCTTCGCGGGAAAAATTCCTCATGACGCTCGAAGTCGCTCAAAATAGTTACCCGAGTACCAGCACTAACGCCACCGAGCCTCATGGTAGAATGATCAACTGGTGGAGCATCGGAGTAACCTACACCCCAATTTTCAGAAAGAGCTCCAGGGGTCCTAATCGCATATTCGTTTCTTGCGGCCTCACCTGAAAATCCTTCAGAAGAAACACTGGAAAATGATGGGCCCACATCTGAGGCTTCCTTTTCCTCGCTCCTTCTCCGAGCACCATAGATATTCTCGGGTGACACTACACGCTTACTTCGATTTTTAGATTTTGTCGTTGCCATTTCAGGTCACTTATGGAATGATATCTGGATCGCGGTAACAAGGAAAACATTATATGAACATCGAATCCCTGGAATTCGATGCGACTGGGAAGGTCGAACGGTGCATGTTTGATGTTAACACCTGCCTACATCGAACTGCGTTCGTTCGATGCACCCATATCAAATTCCCAAAATTCGACGCTGTCAGCCTATGTACCAAACGACCAGAATTCGACGCCCTCAGAATTTTGCCACTCAATATAAAGCAGAACGCAAAAGTTTCTAAGTTTGGAAACCACTCTCTATTCGACACCATCTCCCAAACTGGGGGGACTATATGATGGGGATAATTTAAGATAGACCCAAATCCAAGATTGGCCGACCCAACAATAAGGCCCATTTGATACGAGAGCATCGAACGAGAGAGTTTCGATGCAGATTCCGCATCAAACCACAACTGTTCGATGCTGACTCTCCTATGTTTGGAGGGTCCCACAGGACAGGGTCTATAAATACCCCGCCCCTTGATATTCTGGAAGGTTGAACACGATACCAATTGCTACCACATCGAACGCCTCGATTCGACTCACTTTACTATTCGACACTACTCAGATTCGACACTGACCTCACTAATCCAAACTAAGATCGAACCAGTCCCCATTCAAGTTTTAACATCCTCGAATCTCTACAGCTCGACACAACCGCATCGAATCAGAACCATTCGACATTTCTTTAATTCGACCGTCCACACTCTCGAACCTATCAAGTTCGATTTACAACAACATCGAACCAGACACGTTCGATGCGCACATTGAACGTCCCCAATTCGATCTACACGTTATTTGTCTTATTAGGATATCTAGGTCAATTCAAATCTTGTAATAGAGAGTAGGTGTTCCGGACCAAGTTAGTCCATTTATTATATTGGATTAACATTATTTTGGCATTGTCAGGCCCGCTTGTAATTGTCTTTGATGTATTGTAACTCAGACGAAATAAGACCAAAATACATTCCCTTGGAGAACGGTCCTCAATAGGGTACCAACAAAGTGTAACCTTTTACGCAGAGAGTTGGATCTCAATGGAGACTAGCTAAGGTGTACTCGATGCGGCGAGGAAAATGAAGACACTAGCCATCTGTTTTTTAGTTGTCAAAAATCCTATTAGCTTTGGATGATTATTTGCAAGTGGGTGGGAGTGCAAACGGCTTTTCCCGGAAACTTCAAATCTCATATGGAGTAATTTTTTGGGTTGGGGAATATGACGAACAAGAACCCAGATGTTCGAGCTGTTTGTTTTTTCACCATTCAGTGTATTTGGTTAGCTCGAAACAATACTATTTTTAAAGGATCCACCGATAGCAACATGGAGTTTTTTGAATTAGTTAAAGTTAGGACATGGGCATGGGCAAAATCTTGTAAATGTAACTTCTCGTACTCGTTCTTTGAATGGTCTAATTCTCCTCTTGATTGTAAAGTCTAACTTTCTTGTAGGGGTATTTCTTGTACCTCTTTTGCAAAAAATTGTTTCAATTGCTCATAAAAAAAAAAAAATTCAGACATCAGATCTTGGTAACTTTACTTTGATTTACGGTGTGTACATATAACGCTGATTGTGGGACATAAATTCGTTAGGAAAAGTCTAATTAGTTTTTGAAAGGAGCTATCAAAATAACATTTTTCAATAAGTTAGAAAACTAAGAAGTCGTTTGGTTCTATAGATAAAGTGAGATATCTGAGCTTATCTCACTTTATTTGGTTTTACAGATTGATTTTTCGGGTAGATGTGAGATATGCCCGAATTTTTTGATTTTATCATAGAAATTGAGATAAATCATCTCACCTCTATCCCTAAGATTGATTTTTGATTTTCAATGTTATATATTTATAAAATTCCCGTGGACGACAACTTTATAGTTTATTGGTCAAATATAAAATAAAACAAAACTCTTTTGATAGTTTATTTCAGGTTTTTAGTATTTAATCACATGACTTATATATTAAATTTTAATTCAGAGCATCCAAAAAAATATCCAATTTAGTCTTTATTACTTTTCTATTCTTCCTTAAAGGTAATTAAATATAATAAAAATAAATCAAAATTTTACTAAATTATTTTATATGTTTTAATAATTATTAAAATTCTTATTGATTCGTAAAATCAAAATAGAAAAGGAAAAATATACTAACTTCATTTCCCCCTCTCACTCGATCATATCACCCCCGTTTTAAAAATGCGTTTATTTGTTTTCGCACGAAAGGTAAATATAATATAACCCAAATGAGTGGTATACAGATTACGAGTGGCATACCCCAAGCTGAGCACAGTTTTGACACTCTTAGCATTCAACGAAAACAACCAGTACACTATCAGGCCAAGGAAATAAAACAGGTTCTACTCTAGGACTATGACCCTTTCTAAGCCTCACCATATCTACAGAAGTCCTCCTCACGTCATATGAACATTACCCTACTCCTCTTCCAGCTCCAGATCAGCAATCTGTGACTGTACTCTCCAGGGTATGTCCTGTAGATCATGGTTGCCTTCTATAGCAGTTGCTCTAGTTCTGATCTTCACTCTTTCAGGTGGGTCAGTTTTAGAGAACTACATGTAGTTGGTCTCCATAATCTTCTGTCCAAGCTTCCATTTTGTCATGTTTACTTCCGGCCATCTGCTAAGACCAAAATATAACATCCCAAGCCAGCAGAACACAAATAAGCAAAGAAGACACCACATCTACCTATTAAAATCTCACAACACAGCTCTCACAGCAAGTATCCTTATTAAACTCTTTCAAGATTTGACAGCACACTCTTGATAAACCTATTCTCCTTATTCCCTATTTTGTACCTGATTCTTACCATTACCTCATAGGCAATATCCTTACACAGAGTAGCCACTTGGATCCGCTCTTTTTCAAAAATCAGGTGGTTTCTCCATCTTCAAATGCCTACTATAATATGGCCCAGCATTGCTTCTCTCACCTGAAAAGTTAAGCACTTCTTTTTGTTAGATATACTAAACATTCTACTCCATTTCTATAATTTCCTCTCTTTTGCATGTATTCCCACTGCCCTCATCATCTTCACTAGGACATGTTCCACATTTGGACATTTAAAGAATAAGTGTTCTACTGTTTCTTCCTCCTGACTACACAGACTGCACAATGTGTCAGTAACCATATTAAATTTAGTTAATTTTACCTTTGTGGCTATACCTCTGTTCATCACAAGCTAGTTCAAGAATACTACTCTAGGGGTGGAGAAAGAATTCCAAACCTGTGAGCTCCAATCCACTTTAGCACTGTTTTTATGAAAGACTTGGTAGCACATTTGGCTTGCCTTGCTTTGTGGTGTTTTCTCCCATTCACTTGTATGTATTTGTGGTAGCTTACCTCTCATTTCATCTCTAATTTTCAATAGTGTCCTCCACCATGGGGAGTCTCCTGCTCTCACCTGTACACCCAAATGTCTTCATTCTTCAGTTTATAGGCCTTTACCCATTTGTTCCAAATAGAAGGGGCTGTCTGGACTTGGGTTATATGTATTATTTGAGAGGCTAGGAGGGCTTTGTTCCATCCTAATATCTCCTTCATTTGCAAACCACCATTTTCATGTTCTTGGCATACTCTCCCCTATGCTACTAAACTCTTTTTGTCTTTTTCATTACCTGACCACAAGTAGTTTCTGCACAGTCCCTCAATCTGTTTCACCACCCCAACAGGAATAGGGAATATGTAGCATCAAAATCTTTGCACTGCTCTCAATACTGATTTGACTAGCTGCATCCTTCCAGCATAGCTTAATTGTACTGCATTCCAGCTCATTATCCTAGTTGTTATCTTCTTAATCAGCTCTTCATACTCTCTGTTCTTCAGCTTTCTTGGGCTCAAAGGAATGCCTAAATATCTAACTGGAAACTGGCCTTGTGGGAATTTCCATATCTCCATCAACACTTCTTTTACTTCTCCTTGCACCCCAGCCAGGATTATAGTGCTCTTGTTACTGTTGATCTCTAGTCCAGACTGCTGTGAAAATTGGTTCATGGTGCTTTGTAATATATTCATAGATACTCTGTCCCCCCTGCAAAATAATAAAAGATCATCAGCAAAGCATATATGTGTTAATCCTATTTTTGCAGTCTTAGGGTGAAACTTAAATCCTTCTTGTCATAACTGTGTTTATTGTCATAACTAATTTTTATATAATAATTTAATAATTTATAATAATGAGAAAAATATAAAATATGTCACTACCAGAATATCTGTCTATAGTGACACCCAAAAGTGTCACAAAATAGGCGTATTGTGACACTTTTTCTGTAGTGACGCCTGCCTAAAGCATTACATAGGTAGCTGTGAATAAAGGTAATTGTGACACTTCATAGCGTGACATAAAATAGATTTGTCGACATTCTTAAGTGTGAAATAAAACTATTTAAATGACATTTTTAGTGTGATGTAAAACTTTTTAATGACATTTGTTAGTGTGATATAAACTATTTTTAGTCACGCTTTTTGGTGTGATAAAAGTCTTCTTCAGAAATTTGCTGAATTTGCTCCTTTTTCACAACTAGAACTGACGTGTGCATAAAAAAGCAATTCATTGATAAAAAAACAATAAATCATAAAATAAAACAACAGATTGGTAAAAAACAGATACTTTTTTTTTTCCATTCAAACACCCTTTACTACATATTCCATACATGATACAACCAAATCATAACTATACAATGTTAAATGTAACAAAACCAATATGGTCTAAAGTATAAACACATATCATCAAATACAAAAATTGAAGCAAGGTTAAAGAATTGTCAAGATAGTCCTTGTTCTTTTTCCAACAACTTTTTTGTAAGTTTATTCCCAACAACTAATCAGTAAACCTTTGCCAATCAAATATAACCTCCCTTGTTCTTTTAATAAACTTTTGCAAATTCCCAGCAACAAATATTAACCTGCCTGGTCCCTTTTTCCAGCAACAAACTCCTAAATCTCTGCAACTAAAAACATAAATAAAACACAAAAAGGTACTAACTCCAGTTAACAAAAATCAACTCATGCTATATAAAGATGCCAACAAGTCCAAGTTAAGCTCAATCAGGTAATATTAACATTAACTCATCATATAATAATAACAATAACATAATAACAACATCTAAACTAAATTGATGCACCTCTCTCCACCACCACCTATACTAACAGATAATAACAATGACTCATCATGTAATAATTATAAATATACCAATTCCCATGTGCTATAATAACACCAGCACAATTTCAACACTTTGATTTTTCCTGTTACCCAGCATAATTAATGACTAAAAAGATGCCAACAAGCTCAAAAAGATCCAAGCAAGTTCAAATTTAGTAAAGTTCAAGTTCATACACAACCTTTCCTGAAGTTTCCGGACAAATTTTAAGATAAGCAAAAAAAATTATTACCTCAATATTTTGAGCAAGGCGAAATTCCCGATCAACCTAAACCTGCAAGACACAATCAAAAGCAAGTTATGTGGCATCAAAGAAAATAAAGGCAGACTAACAATAATCTTAATAACCAGTTTCCATCTTTTACAAAAACAACATTACCATAAAAAATGTACAAGCTTAACAAAAATCTTAATGATAGATTAAATTGCTGGGAAGACCAACATTTCATTTCATTTCATTCAGAATCTGCTACGCATTGCCATATTTAACATTAGTTATATTAGGGGTCTTTTTCCTGAGACTTATTTCAATGACAAGTCTGTTCCAGCCTTGGGTTTATGACGCATTATAGAAAAAGTATCTCAAAACCTTATTGTTCCGTGTCTGTGAATCAGTGGATGGTCCAATGATTGAGGAATTTGCATGTAAAACTTCAAGGTAGAATATATTCTTTTAGGTAAAAAGTTCCTCTGCCAGCAAAATATAATTATTCCAAAACGGACAACGACTTTTCCTTAAGTTTCTGGACAAATTTTTAGATAAGCAAAGAAAATTATTACCTCAATTTTCTCAGCAAGACGAAATTCCTGATCAACCTAAACCTGCAAGACACAATCAGAATCTAGTTATGTAGCATAAAAAAAAGGCACAAGAGTGAAAAGTTTCTATATTTTACAAAAAATAACATTACCATCAAATGTGCATGCTTAACAAAAATCTAAATTGCTACTGTCCACAAGGACCCAACACATACATCCAACACAAAAAGAACATTACCATCAAATGACATGCTTAAATTCAACTTTCTTCAAGCTTTCACCTCCTTTCATCCACCTTAATCTACAAAATCAACCATAGTAAAAACCATATTTAATGACACTATAAGCAAAAATATCATTTAAACAATTAGAAGAGTACTCACCAGAAATCTCGGCCAAGCAATACTACATCCAAGTACTTCTCCTATAGTTTTTAGGCCGAATTATTGAAAATGCCCTGTAAGTCTTAATGTTTTTACTTTTTGCCCTGTAAGTTTTCGGGCCGATGAAAATGCCCAAAAACACACATTTTTCTGCCTAAATATGCCCTGTAAGTCTTTAAGCGGGCTTTTAGTTAAAAATGTCTTTTAACTTATAGTTAAAGGGCACTTTTGCTAATTAGACAATTTTTTTTTATTTTTCTATTAAATCTTTAAACTTATATATACTTGTTAAATTATATAATTAATTATCTAAATTGTGCTAATTCTAATTATCAACTTTAAAAAAAATTACTTTAGAAATAAATTCTGAAATGATAATTAAAATATATTTTCAATTCAAAAATAAAATTAATTTTATCATACCAAATGTAGGGTATAAAGAATTATTTTATGTCCCACTTTACTTAAAATTTTGGTGGGGAGAGTGGGGAAATAATTCTTTACCAAAATATATGTTTTAATTTTTTTTTAAGTTGATAATTAGAATTAGCACAATTTAGAAAATTAATTATATAATTTAACAAGTACATATAAGTTTAAAGATTTAAGAGAAAAATAAAAAAAAATTGTCGGATTAGCAAAAGTGCCCTTTAACTAATTTTTAACAAAAGACTTACAGGGCATATTTAGGCAGAAAAATGTGTGTTTTAGGGCATTTTCATCAGCCCGAAAACTTACAGGGCAAAAAGTAAAAAAATGAAGACTTACAGGGCATTTTCAATAATTCTGCCTAGTTTTTACATTGTCCAACAACCGTAACAATTCCTCTGAAAATTCTTTGCCACATTTATTTTTAACTTGCACCAATTCATTCACAGTTCCTCGCGTCCTACAACCTTAGAGGAGTCTAAGCTTAAAATGAAACCTCTTGCCACATCTTTACTGTTATCAGACATTGATTTTAAGTACACCATTGCTCCAACCTACATAAATTTCAATATTTCAAATCTAGGATGATAATGTGTATTGCATATAACTGAAATAAAGAACACAGTACCTTTAGTACCAAGGTCTGATAACGATGAGAGGGCATATGGTTGCGAGATGCAGATGGAGAACATGTTATATAATATTTTGATAGTTTATAATAGTGAGAAAAATATACAATATGTCATTGTGTTGAAAATAACACAATATGTTTCCACTTTTTTGAAGAAAAAAAAAGGGATTCAAAGAAAATGGTTAGTTAAACGTTAATGGCCCAAATCAGACAAGAAGTTATTGAGGTAACCATTTATCCTGACACTTAATCTTATCAACCAATCAAGTGACACATAATAGATATTACATAAATTCTGACTTTTTATCTCATTTCTAATTTATACCATGTTTTTGAGATAAAATTTATCTTTAAAACCAAACGTCTTCTAATCTAGAGCTCAATGTTTTGACCTATGTAAATTTTTTTCCCAAACCGGCCGTTAGTTTGTTTATTATCTTATCTTTCCTTATGCAAAATTTTGAAAAAAGTGGTTATTCAATATCAAATAACTTGTATGACCGGTAACAGAACTATATATGTCTCCTTGACTCCATGAGACATCAAGCTGGATGAAATTTCCTCTGTGTTGTTCGGTTTGTCCATACCAACTCCTGTCATTTTCGTTGTATTTTAGTACGTGTGAACCTTCTTAACAGCAATAGACATACAAAAACCTTAGTCAACGAATAGAACTAGCATTTTTTTCGGTAATGCCCGAACCATATTCTAATTTTTGCCCCATATATATATGTACTAGGAATATTGGCCCGTGCGCCGCACGTGCATGCTCGGCCGCATACGATTAAATAAACAATAAATACATAAAGGCGCACACTTCGGTTTTGAATTCCACATATTACGTATGCTCATTCCAACCGTATAATCATTACTATCATGGCTACGTATTTCGGCTCAGACGTTGGTTTAGCACCGCTTAATATTGTAATTGTTGTGATAATAAAGCGGGCCAGATGATCTACAGTGCCGCAATGGTTAAAAGCTTTGTTTTAATTTTAACGATAACCAATTCCAAATAAATGATATTACGTGGACCTTAGTGATTAATCTTATTCTACGGTACGCGGATCCTAGCGATTAATGTGAGTGTGTGTGTGTCCCCAATTCATTATTTACTAATTCGTTTTATATTAGGTGGATCCCAATAGACTCAAACTATTAGTAAGCGGGTCTACAAACTATTAATTATTAATTCGTTTATGTTAGGCTAACCCTAATTGATTTATACGTGTCAGCGCAAGGTAGTTATTACACCAAAACAAAACATAATATCATGATTACTCGAACTTACAGGGAAAAATAAAACAACTAAAGATGGATGCTGAAAACGTCCGTTTTATTGCAACGATAATTTAATTGCAATTTATAAAAACCATTGTTCTAATTTTAACGATATCTAGTTCAAAATATGATATACATTATTACGCGAGTCATCGAAACATTAGTAATTAATTAGTTGTATATTTTTTGGCTCTGAATGGCTATATGTGCACGGGTCCCCCAGATTATCGGTGCGTGGGTCACTAAACTACCAACTTTTAATTTGTTTTATATTATGTGACCTCCAATCGATTAATATACGCGGGCCCACAAGTTGTTCCCAAATATTAGTGTGCGGATCCCTAAATCATTAGTTGCTAATTCGTATTACATTAGATGGACCACCATTGATTAATACGCTCGGCCCCCAATGTATTTATTATTGCAAAACAAGATGGACGATGGAATGAGTTAAATAAGAAAGCTTTGAGGCAAAAATAAGAAAACTTAAGATTTGAAGGACCACTTTACAATTTATTGTGGGGACCAAATGTAAATAATGACAAACTTTAGGGGCAACATTTAAAGAGTTAAAAACTATAAGAACTATTCTGCAATTTACATGAGGTAAATAAGAAAAGCTTTTGGGGGCAGCAATAAGAAAATTTAAAACTTGAAGGACTGTTTCACAATTTGATGTGGGGTCCAAAAGTAAATAACAACAAACCTTAGGAGCAAAATTGAAAGAGTTAAAAATTGAGAGGACTATTTTGCTATTTACACAATTGAAGGGGCAAAAAGAAACAAAAATTGGTTGATAAGAAAGGGAGATCTCACGGGCAAGTTGAATTTATCCAAATATTGTTTATTTGTACCATTTTTAATAACGAATAAAAGTATATCAAATATTAATTATGCAACCATTATTCTCTTATATAAAACAACAATAAATTAAAAAATTATTATATTTGTAAGTAAAACTAATAATTAACAATCTTAATAGTCTCGACACATGCGAATATTACAAAATATTATAGAAGTTTTAGGGATTTATATGCAAAATACAATTTTGAAGTTAATACTGATAAACCTCTCATGCGTTTAACATATTTAACATAATATTTCTCGTCTATTAATTTGAGTTTCTTGAAGATTTAACCATTTTAAGTTACGAGGAAATGTGTATTACTTAACATACCGTATAATTGCATCACTACAACAAAACGCAGCAATTGCATGGAAAAAATTCCATGCAATTGGATACATTTTCCATGCAATTGATCAATTGCATGGAAAAAATCTAATGCGAAAATCCCATGCTTTTGGTGTCCCGGCAAGAGAATTGCATCGGAAAATTCCGATGCAATAGGTGGCTGCATAGAAATTTTTCTATGCAGAGTTGCATCCGAATTATCCGAATTTTTCTATGCCCACGTGGCTGCATCCGAATTATCGGATGCAAATCCTGCATTGGATATTTCCGATGCAGCCTTTTTAGGCTGCATCCGATTTATCCGAGGTGGGCTTTGCATCCGATTTATCGGATGCAAAGCCCGTGGTTGCATCCGAATTTTGCGATGCAATATAATTGCATCGCATTTTTTCTATGCTACTTATCTTGCATCCGAAAATAAAAATTCGGATGCAAGCCTTTCCATGCAATTGGTCTGGTTTGTTGTAGTGCATATGTTTATTTTACAAGAGGATAACAAGTTTATTTTGAAAGCAGTCTTTATTTGTGAGAAAAAGGAGCAAAAATGCAAAATGTAAAAATTTAAACGATCAAAATTGAAGAAAAACAAACAAAAGGGAAAAATGACAACTGCAACTAATTTATTTTTTTCGTTAAATAACAAGTTGTAAACTCTTAACTTGAAAATATAATATAATGCATGGCCTGGTGACTATAGTTTCAAGTAAGTTATATTAGTTGAGAGTGAATTGAAGGCGGGTATAAATGCGTGTGCGTCAGTTCGTCAAATCTCAGAATTTTGATACTAATGCATCTTATTTATAATCTTATTTTATACAATATCATGTGTATGCAGTAGTATACCTTGAACTTTGTAAATTAAAATAATACAAATGAGATATAAATAACCAAAATAATGCTATCCAACTTTATTATCGGACTTTGTTGGTCCGAAACACTTATTACAAGCTTACTATGTTAAATAAACTAATTACAAGATTACTGTAGCGTATCGAATCCTCAGTGTTCGATGCTGACGTGTCGAATGCCTCTGTTCGATGCGATATATTTGACAAAGATTCGATGCTGTTTTTAAGGGTATCGAATTCGATGCGTGCTTAAGGGTATCGAATTCGATGCGTTCTAAAGGGTATCGAATTCGATGTGAACTATGACGTATCGAATGGAGCCAATATTGTTTGATCACGTGTCGAATGTTCACTGTTCGATCCGATGCGTCTCGAATGAATAGTGATTCGATACTGACTGTACTGAAGTGATTATCCTCTCAAAAACGTGCACGGATTATAAGGGGACATGCTATTTATAGTTGTCGTCATGTGGGTCCCACTGACCAATACGGAAAACGCGCATCGAATCATGACGATTCGATGCGCGCATCAAATCTCGTTGATTCGATGCGCTTATGGGCCGGCCCAGTAACGAAGTATTGGGCCAATCTTAAATCGCACCCATCATATAATCCCCCTAGTTTGGGAGACGATGTCAATGTGGAGATCGTCTTCCAAACTTTAAAGAATACATTTGTAATTGCTTTTGAACGGTCTGCGCCGTACCACTTTAATTGAACTTTTTACATTTTACCAAAAATTTTCACTGGTTTAGAATATTCCTAATCATATGTTACTTCGGAACGGTCACAATAGTTCTATGAAAATTAATTTAACGCATCGAACAACAGTGGTTCGATGCGTCAGTTAGATCGCATCGAACGATGTACGTTCGATGCGCTTGTTCGATGCGTTCACTGAAATGGGCCTGGTGGGCCTTCCGCTCCCTATATAAAGTCAAGATTGCCGTGAGGAGTTCATTCTGCTTCTCGCGCATTCCGCTTTTCAGGTAAGACGCATCGAATTGGCATCATTCGATGCGAGCGACATCGAACAATATCGATTCGATGCGATCAGCATCGAATTGTGATTGTTCGATGCGGTATTATACAAATTTTTAGCTGTTGTACCCCGATACTTTTATGCTTGTACGGGCTTTTTTAACTTGTTTCTTTGTTTTGCTTAGGATATATAAATTAATCAAGCTAAAGTTCTTTCTTCTAGAAACTCAGTTAAGGTAAATAATTTGTCCTCATCTTGCTCGATTTTTCTTTTCAATAAATTCCCTTTTTATGTAAGTTTGAGAGATATGCGAGAGCCTAGAGTGACGTGTTCGTCCTTAGTCAGCCTCCGTTTTTAATTTATTTCAATTTGTTCTCGTCGAAGATGGTGAGCAGTGAGTCAACTTCTGGGAGCGAGTCGAGTACTGCCTCTAGCTCTAGTTCCATTAATATGGGGAACCCAACTAATGCTCTCGCGGGTGTGAGCACATCCGAAGTAAATGAATTTGAGTTAATAGATATAGAAACAATTGGTTCACCCTCGGGTAACAATCCTTATGCAAACGCTGAACAACCAGCGCTAGAATTTAAAAGTGATAACTCGCCCGTGTTATCCTATCGGGATAACCGCGCTCCCATCGAAGGTGAAGAAGACGTAGATTATATTAATAGGGAGTTCGATGATCATGTTGAGGTCCCAGGAATGGCCTATGCTCAGTATGTTTCCCCCGTACGACATAGTTGTAAGGGGCTCCGCAAGAAGTTCGATATACCCAATAAGTATAAGATCGTCCTTCCCGGGCCAAATGATCAGATGCATACCCCACAACCCGGACATATGATTGTGTTTGTTGGTCAGCTCCTCAATGGTCTTCGCTTTCTAATCTCTTTTAGGCTAAGATGGCTTCCGAGTATGATCGATCTCGTGCCCGCTCAACTTACGCCAAACTCTTATGGGAATTTGATTGGATTTATCATTGTCATGAAGGCGTTGCGCCAACCACAAAGTCCCAATGAGTTCTTTGCGCTGTTCGAGATTGCGAGGCGTGAAGAAGGATTTTATCATATCAAAGCACAAACGCATCGCAAGTTCTTGAATGGTGGGGCGACCGGATACGGAAAAGATTGGAAGAGACGATATTTTTGTATCGAAGAGAGTTATGAAGGCGAGTTTAGGCAATACCGTCGGGAATGGTACACTGGGTCAAGGGTAATGACACATGGCGGGGTTGCCACAACTTCATGGGATTGCGAGTTTATCCCAAGTCTAGTTCGAGAACATCAACTTGATGCTAAAAAACTAGTTGAAAATCGAGTCCTCTCGTTAGCTGGTTTGTCCCAAGTGAAATATAACGGGAGGATGACCCTTGGTATAATTGTGCAACTCTTTTGATATTTTCGATTTGCGTCTGTTAAGTATTCTAATGATATAATTTTCTTGTAGTCAATTATATTATGGATCGCCATACGGGGATGAATCGAGTCGTTGCTGCTGATCAGGCGAGCTCTCAGACCAATATTGCTTCCGAGATTCCTCCCCCGCAAAAGAGAAAGCGTAAGGGCAAGAAAAACATTGTCGGTCCTTCTACTGTTGTTGCTGTTGATTCTGCAGTCAATCCTTTCGAGGATTTATTGGGGGGAAACCGTGACAATATTGAAGGTGGTGTTGAAGCTTATGAGAGCCTGGCAGCTGGTCCAGGCGACAATATTGAAGGCGCCGCCCAGAGCAAAAAGATAAAAATGCCTCAAAATCGGTCACAAACCAGAGGGGTTGTTCCACCGGCCGCCCGAGTAAGTAGGCCAAGTGCTGCCAATGCCCCGGTCCATGCAACTGGGCCAAGTGCAGGAATTGGGTCTAGCCAAGGCCCTCGTGCTCGAGCCAATGGGTACGAAATTTCAGAGGCCGAAGCTATCGACCACCTGAAGTCGCTCCTGCCTGGTCTTGCTATTCCTCTCCCAGTTTCTGCTGAAGAGAGGAGGATGGTGGAGCGAAATACGCTTCATCTGTTGACACCGGTAGTTATCTCTCTTCTTCAAGCAAATATTTGTTTGTCTTGAATTTTATATGTTGATTTGATTGCTCATTAATTGTTAGGCGGGCGGTTTCGTGGATACTATGTTTGCGGCGTTGATGGAAATGCGGGAAAGAGGCCTTGGCGGTGATACTACTGCCTTAAAAGCTGCTCTTGATGATAAAGAGAAGGCCTTGCAAAAGGTCAAAGAATATGTTGCTAAGGCGCATGCTGATAGGGAGGCAGCTAAACAGGCTCGGGAGGAGGCTGATCAGCTTAAAGAAGAGCTGAGCAAGCAAATTACCAAACTCAAAATGGAAGTGGCTGTAGCTAGAGAAGAAGCCTATAATGCCGACTTGAACGGCTATCTGCGCGGCCTTGCCGAGGTAGAATATATTCCCTTTTTTGGCATTTCGCATTCCATTTTCCTGTTGTCATATTAATATTTTCACACCCTTGTAGGTTTCTACTCAACAGAAAGTGGAGGTAGCCGAAAAATTTATTCGAAGCAATACTTTTTGAGAAATTAGCACTCGTCGAGGCGATCTCGAAGCTCAGAATGCTCAAGTTCTGACTGTGCATCAATTTTACGCGATGCAGTACGTCCGTGGAGGTTTTAAGCCAGAATGGTTGAGCCTGTCTCTAGGGCCGAATCGAGAAACGTTGCCGCCTCGTACAACTTCTGAGCCTGCAGAACCCGATGAGTTCCCCTCGCTGCTCGAGAATGACAACCTTATCCTCCAGGGACTCTCACCACCGCCTCCGATGCCTGAGCCGTATCCCTCCTCTGAGGATGATGAGGAAAATTAAAATTGCAACCCTGAGGCCATTCTATCTTTTATGCTTATGAACAATTTTTATTTTTAATTTAGTTTATGTTTGGCGCTGCGTCGCTCTTATGTGTTTGAACAATTTTATGTTTAGCAGAATTACACTTTTGAATGCTCGTCTCTGGCTGCTTAATTATTTAAGCTCATATTTGTTGCCTTTTATTTCAATTTCCTATTTGAGTTCTTTACTTTATTTTGACAACCTGTTGGTTCTCTATTGTTCATTGAAAATTGTTTATCCTGCGAAGAAACATTGAATCGAGTTTCTTCCTGCAGGATTATAATAATCCTATTTGTTCTTATTCCATTTAGATTTTTGATTTTGCGCGTCATTTTAGATGTAGTACCTTCTTTTCTTATATTTTCGTTTAGTCGTCACTCATCTTTTGAGAGTTTTGTTCATGTTCTCTCGAACAGTGAGTTTTAGATAACATTTACAATTTTATATGTAATGTTTGTTCCTTCCTTGTTTTTTGTAAGAAGTTGTGATAATATTTGCCACTCCATAGAAAACCGTTCATCCCTCCTCTTCTTTTGTGTAAGATTTTGTGCGTCTTGTGGGACAATAGATAGAATCTTCATCCTTGGCTGATATCCTTTAGGAATTGCGGTATCTCATTTCACATAGTCTCCGACTTTTTCATTGCCTCTGGCTTTTTATCGGTATCTCGTGCCACTTTGGACAGAGTTTCCGTTCTTTTCTTTCCTTCAGGGATTTTCGGTATCTCGTGCCACTTTGGACAGAGTTTTCGTCCCTTTTGTTGCCTCTGGCTTTTATCGGTATCTCGTGCCACTTTGGACAGAGTTTCCGTTCTTCTCTTTGCCTCATGGATTTTCGGTATCTCGTGCCACTTTGGACAGAGTTTCCGTCCTTTTTGTTGCTTCTGGCTTTTTTCGGTATCTCGTGCCACTTTGGACAGAGTTTCCGTTCTTCTCGTAGCCTCAGGGATTTTCTATCCTGCATATATTTTTATTATGCAGATTAGACGTAAATCAATTAATTAGAAGTAATCTTCTTGAATAACCCAAATCAGATTATGTGAACAGATCGGAGCTTGGGTCATTGCTCATTTGCCCTAACTTCCAATGTTGTCGTCTAGATTCATGTTTTGGGGTGCATGTTTTAAGTTCATACATGTTTGTCCCTCATGCATGTCATAGCAGAGAGGACGAATAAAAATTGTTTAAAATATTCAAAATGCTAAAGACTCTTGTAAATTGAAGCGGAATCTTTTAATCAATATGCTCCATTTGCCTAGGAGCCAATGCTCTTACTGCTTCTTCTTCCTGTTGTGGCCGTGTCCGGAGCGAAGTTACGTAGAATTTCCAACCTTCGATATGGTCTGCTATGACTTCACCTGTACCGCTAGAGGTTGGAAATTTCACCATTTGATGATAAGTCGATGGTAAAGCTCGGAAAGCATTCAATGTTGGTCTTCCTATAATTCTGTTGTATGCAAAATGCATGTCAACGATCACGTAGTTCTCCAGAAGTGTCTTTCTCTGTGGTGCTGTACCCAATAACGTTGGGAGCTTAAGCATTCCGAGTGGGACTATCTCTGGACCTCCAAATTCGTGCAGAGATGTTCTCACTGGTTCTAGTGTTTGATTATTCAGTCCCATTTTAACCAATGTAGAATTGAACAACACATTTACTGAGCTTTCGTGGTCCACTAGCATCTTGGTGACTTCGTAATTAGCTATATCCACTGTTATCACCAACGGGCAATTTAAATTGGACATTTGTATAGCTTGTGTACTCAGCTTTCTTATGTCTGTTGTAGAGAAAATGACTTCTTCATGCGGTATCTGCTCAATTCTCAGTATACTAGCCATATCGACAAAATTATCCAATTCAACCAATCTTGTGATCCTTCTCCGACCGTTGGTAAAATTATCCAATTCAACCAGTCTTGTGATCCTCCTGATATCATATTGATCATGCCTTTCCTGGCATTTCCATTTTCAATCTGAGGATATTGGAAAAGTTGCGGTTCATCGACCACCCTTTGCTTATCCTTTCTGGGAGATGGAGTTCTCTTCCGGTTGAAATTGTTTTCTTATTCTTGCACCTTCTTGACATACTCCACGAGTTTGCCATCCTTTACTAACCGTTCAATTTCATTCTTCAAATTTATACAATCTTCAGTATCATGACCCTTCTGATTGTGATACTTGCATAATTGATTTAAATACATCGTCGCCTTGGATTCCCTCATCGGTTAAAGATCCTTCAACCAACCTTTCCTCTTTGCTGCCTCAAAGACTGTCATGATGTGAGCATTTAACGGCGTGTACCATCTAGGCGAACTCTCCCTTTTGTAATTCTTGTTCCTGTTGTTGTAGTTATTACGGTTGTGATCTTCTCTGCCTATTTCTCTATCTTTCACAACTGCAATAACATGTACTTTAGTTGCCATCATTTCCTCAAAATGAACCACCTTTTGTGCTATTTTGTTGATCTTTTCGATGGTAGTGGACTTACGTCTAAGTAGGTCCCCATTAAACATTGTATTGGTGGTTGCTCGGAAAAGTATGCTCACAATCATCACTCCTGATGGGCTATCAATCCTTAGTAGCTTCGTATTGAAACGTTTCATAAAGTCCTTCAGACTTTCATTAGATTCTTGTTTCATTGTATAGAGATGGGAGTGATCAAAAGCCAATCTAGATTGACTAGAGAATTGATCTTCAAACATCTTTCTCAATTGGTTGTAGCTTTTGATCAGTCCTGGAGAAACCCGATTAAACCAATCCACAACTACTCCCGACAGAGTTGTTGCAAATATCTTGGCTTGGATATTGTCTTTAAAACCGTAAAGGGACAGTTTCCTATTCAGTTGCAAAAGATGATATGGGGGATCAGACTTTCCATATTTCTGGCCATTTTATCACGCTTGCTTCGTGAATCATGACGGTCTGGATGTCTTCGGTCACCTCTATCTTTTCTCCTTCGTAGTTATTCTTTTTGGTCTTCTTCCTCATTACGTTCCATTCTAGAATCATGACTCTCTGATCGTCTCATATCTTCTCTTCTTCTCCGTTCGGTAACGCGGTCTTCCTCATTTTCTCTTTCTCTCCTCTCAAGATGTCTTCTTGATTGTACCTCGACCGACACTAACTTCTTTCCTTGATCATCCCGGGTGGATTTTCCCTTACTTTTCATTTCCTCCGATGCATGTCTACTACTTCTACCATCCTGCCGGGATTTTTCTGTCTCATTTCCCTTCAATATTCGGGCAACAGAACCTTGTTCCTTTAATGCTTCTAAATGTTCGGTAGGAGATGGTATCAATACGGGCGGTGCTGGAGTCAGTACTTCGGCCAACGCGGCTTTTACCATTGCCATAAGTTCATTCTTCATATTGTCTGGAATCGAAGCACTCGTCGTTGTCGCTCCAGTTGCACCTGTTTCTGTGCCCGGTACCTCCACACCTTGAGGTCCTTGATTTTCCCTTCTTGCTGGTGTTGGTACTGCCGCGGGTATTGTTGATGGTCCCGCAATATCCTGCGTCATATGTTCTGGTGTATTTTGTTCTGCTTCTCCCATATTTCCCTCCAGAACTCTACTGCGGGATCGGGTATTTCTAGACATGATGCCTAATAAACTAATAAAACTTAGTGTTCCCACAGACGGCGCCAATATTTTGGTCTTATTTCGTCACGGTCATAGAACACGGTAAAATAATACAAATGAGATATAAATAACCAAAATAATGCTATCCAACTTTATTATCGGACTAGCTTGGTTCGACACACTTATTACAAGCTTACTAAGTTAAATAAACTAATTTCAAGATTACTGTAGCGTATCGAATCCTCAATGTTCGATGCTGACGTGTCGAATGCCTCTATTCGATGCGATATATCTCACAAGGATTCGATGCTGTTTTTAAGGGTATCGAATTTGATGCGTGCTTAAGGGTATCGAATTCGATGCGTTCTAAAGGGTATCGAATTCGATGCGAACTATGTCGTATCGAATGGAGCCAATAATGTTTGATCACGTGTCGAATGTGCAATGTTCGATCCGATGCGTCTCGAATGAATAGTGATTCGATGCTGATTGTACTGAAGTGATTATCCTCTCAAAAATGTGCAAGGATTACAAGGGGACGGGCTATTTATAGCTGCCGTCACGTGGGTCACACTGACCAATATGAAAAACGCGCATCGAATCCTATCTTATAGGCCGACCCAGTAACTGAATATTGGGCCAATCTTAAACACACCCATCAAACTTGATAGTTTCATTAATCACATTTTTTCTCCAATAAAATCATTAGCTATCCACCTTAACCAATTAATGAGGCCAAGCAAAAAAAAAAAAAGAATTACTGAGCCCAAGCCCAAAATGATTTTGCACTTATGCTAAGTGAAAGTTGAAACTACGAATAAAAGTTAATTATGTTTTTTTAAACAATGGAATACGTGGAGCACTTTCATTAAAACAAGATAGTCAAACCCAATTTTTATCCCTCTCCGCTGCTTCATTTGTTGTAAAGTGGACCCTTCAGATAGAGCAAAAAACACGGCAATAAATGAAAGACGGAAAAATAAACGACTCACAGATTTAGCAAAAAACACGGCAATAAATGAAAGACGGAAAAATAAACGACTCACAGATTTTACGTGGAAAACCCCAAATTGCTTTAGGGTGAAAAACCACGGGCAAGGTAGAAGAACTTCACTATGAGTGTAAAATAGGAATTACAACTCTCCGACTTTTACCGTAGTAAAGTCGCACAAGCTCTCTATTTTTACCTCACACTTACAACACACTAACAACACTCTTTATATATTAATTACACTTAATTATATAAGAGAAGGAATTGTATGTTTTTTGGATGATAACAAATGGGGAAGGAACTTGGTATTTATAGGTTCAATTCTAAGTAAGAAAGGTGTTAACAAATAATGTGGTGATTATACTAATCACCGCCCCCAGCAATCCATTAATCACCGCCCCAATTCACAACATCATTTCCAGTTTCAACTTTCAACTCTTTCTTCTCTTTACTTTCTTTTTTGTTCACCTTCTCCGCCGTCTCTTCTTTACTCTCGAAATAAAAACATAAAATCTTAAACTTGTAAGGTTTTGACCTATGTATTTTTTTCCAAATTGACCGAGCATTAGTTTGTTTATTATCTTATCTTTCCTTATGCAAATTTTTCAAAAAGTGTTTATTCAACATCAAATAACTTGTATGACCGGTACGTACTTGTTCACGTAATAATAGCTACTTCTAAATAAATGCATAATATTGTAAGAACCACTCAAATCTTATTGGTTGTTATAGAAAACAAATAGTTTATGCGCAACAAAAAATATAGAATCTACGAGCCTCTCATCTAAAAGCTCAAACTTGTACAAAAGCTTAGTCTATTAACTAAGATATATTGAGTGCTAAGCGGGACTAAATTTATGATTACTATTTCATTCTGAAGTTGTTTTACTTCTTTGTGCTAGTTCGGACTTGAAAAAAAGCTATGGAAAATCGAGTATTATATATGTTGAATATGCTAATTATCTTGAAATTATGATTTTGACGTATAGCTCACTACTCCACATATATATATATATACCTTCTTTGATTCATTCCCGTGTATTAATTTATGCATAGTGCCCTTTCTGTGCTTTGAACTTAAGTTTGCGATGAAGGATCTTTAATTGGGTATTCATAGTAATTTGATACATATAACAAACGAGACATATATGAAGTACCATATAAAAAATATTTTCAATAAAAAGACACGTATAATATAAACACTACGTATAAAACTAATAATGGACATGGGGTACTATTTAATATTTATATATGATTTCTTTTATCACAAAAGATAAGACAGCGTTTATTGATGCCAAAACTCGTTAGTAACAAGGATGGCATAAGCTGGATACACCAATCTTGAAAATTCAAAAATTTAGATTATATATCTTTTTTAATTATTTTTTAATCTCTTAATTAATTTTGGCTAAGGTGCTTAGATAACGTCATGATATAAGATTGTAGTCAGCTATGTACAGTTACAATTATGGCCAAAACATTGTTGTTGATTTGGAACTCGTATGCGTAAAATCATTTATGCGCTTCGTAGTTCCAAACCAATATCTAAGCAGATAAATCAATCTGTCAAGTTTATTCAACCGTCGGATTTTATCATCATCATGATCACTAATTTGATTAGTCCCTACTTATTAATTACCACCTATGCTGTGCGAATATAACGGTGATGATACAAACACGATACCATACAAATACATTAACAATACCAAGCTTTCTTTATAAAATTAGAAACGTTGACATGGGTTCCCATGTTAATTTATTTTAAATATAATATTATGCATACTTTGTATAGTAAAAGTTATAACTTAAATATGCATGGATAAAAGATCTATATTAACTTTTTTTCATAACAGCATGAGTGATACTTTTTTTTCTGTAATAATGAGAAAGTTTAAAAATGATACCTTAAAATAAATTATAGATATATTTTCTAACTAATAAAAAAAATTATAGTAGTTCGAGGGGTAAATAAGAAAATCAAAAAATTGTTGTCATTGTCTTTATATAATAGCATAGATAATAGACAAATTACAACATCCAACACCGGCTTAGTTCAATTTTAATTAATATTTATACTTATTGTGCTTTCATACAAATAGATTATATATGCTAACGCTTGAAATTCAATCTATATTGCATCGAAAAATCAATCTAGCTATAATATGTTATTAAAACTCGATCAAGCACACAATTCATCTAACATTTATTGAAAGTGTTCATAGGTGACAAATGATAACATAGACGTAACAGAATATCGTAATGATATACGACATTCGTAGTATGTATCTGACACGCCATGGTAATTCGATATAATGGACGCAACATTAGTCTTCATTAACAATTCGGACTGATTACTGAGTAGGAGGTAACGTTCCGTGTAAGAAATACGAGAAGAAATCGTACGCACGTTGTCGCTGGTAACTAGGAACAAAATGTCCAGATCCCCTTATACTCACAAATGTCACATTTTCGTATTCAACCACATAACCACCAACCTTTAAAAGAAAAGAGAAATATCGTTAGTAACTGAATTTGAGCAAAATATTGTTATTTGAAATTAGGATTAAATTATGATAAATAAATAAAAAATACTCAACTTTAGCTCTATATGTTTTAAGGAAAGCCAGTATCTCTAGCGGACTATTTGACCAAAAAGTTGATCGACTAGTAGGGTGCAATGTCGCGTGGCCTCTTCTATGATAAGCAATGTAAATTTTATTGAAGAAGAAGAACAAGCGTGCAGTACTTCAAGAAAAAATGTTCACATGGCCTATCGCACGTCCAAACCTCAGAACACAACGAAGATCAAGCTTTTCACCCCTTGCAACATTTTACAGTCTTTAGAGGATGTTTTTATAATTATTACCTTACTATTTAGTATTTTCACACTTCAAATGATGCATGTTCATGAACTACACAAAAAGTAGGAGATTTTTATGTAACCAGACCAAATTTATGGGTACTGTAGAATGTAGTAACTCTTTTTTATTTTATTTACCTCGCCTTGGGAATACCATGGGTACCATGGGGTCTTAACGGGTGCACCAAGTTTGGGCATCGAATAGCGAGTTGTGGTCACTGGAATTATACCATCTGTGTCTCCACTGCAAAAGTAATTAAATGTCACAACTTAATTTTATGCATATTTTTATATATAGTATGCAGTGTTTTAAAAAGCGAAAGCGTAAGTGAGGCGTTTTATGTTCCAAAAAGCGAGGCGTAAGCCTTGAGGCACAAAGCGTAAGCTTTATGGGTTTTGATATTAAGTATTATAAGAAAAGAAGTGTTGCTAAAAATATGAATATATAATATGAATCTTATATAAATATGTTCTAAGTATAATATAAATGCACTCTTGTCACACTATTATGCATATTCTAAATAAAACTAATGTGAAAATAGGTGTTGTGGCTTTTTTCTTTTAACTTATGTTCAAAAAAAAACCACATATTTTTTTGTCAATAAACAGAGTTTTGACTTTTACCTTCAACATTATAATTATATTCAAAATTTTGCCATTGATTTAGTGAGAACTTCTTTCTTTTTTTCAATATATAATTAGGCGTTAGTTAAAATTTTGCCATTGATTTAGTGAGAAATTCTTTCTTTTTTTCAATATATAATTAGGCGTTAGTTTATTTCTCAAGGCATAAAGCGCAAAAACTGCACCAAAAGTGTACGCCTTGGCAATAAGGCGTAAGCTTTATAACACTTAAGCTTTTGCATGAGCCTTGAGGCGTTTTCGAGTGAGCTTTGCTTCAAAGCGTGCTTTAAAGCGAGCTTCAAATAAGCTTTTTAAAACATTGATAGTATGTGAACATAAGGAACTAAGCCATTATATAAAGTAAATTATTTTCCAAGTAATAAACTTCTATATATTTATAGGTTGAAGGGACTTAGAATTTAAAGTTGATTAAATTACCTATAAATCCAAACGCGGATGCCACTAGCCATTAAGTCCTTAACGACTGGTAAAACTGTACTAGGACTATCCTGCCAATTTGCATGAACCCAGCCGCTGCAATGATAAGTAAGAAATTAATAAACTTTATTTGTAACAATATAATTAAGGCATACTATTTAGAAATATAAAAGTTTGAATTAGAGAAAAATATGTTTTATATGCTCAATTTCTTCTACCTGCAGGAGTCCCAAAGACCTGGAATTCCAGTAACATTAGCATGTAATGCCTTTTGAACTTCAGGAGTGTTCAAATAAGTGTAAACATAATCACCAGAGCATGGATCAAATCTGCGATCCTGGTTTCGTACGAAGAAGCAAATGACTAGTGGAATTGGTTAAGATAAATGATAGCATTGAAAGTAACAAGGATAAAAACGCGCCAAGCTCCTTATGGTATATATATTCGCAAACCGCTCTTAAACCTCTACAAAGGGGAAACTTGTCTCTTAGCCTATTGGAAAAATGTGCGACTTTCCCTCTACTCAACTTTAGACGGAATATTCCGTTAAAAGTTGAACAAAGACAGAATCGCACATTTTTCTATAGGTTAGAGCCAGTTTGCGAAATGGCCTACAATATAGGAGTTTTGATGCTTTTTACCCAGCAAACAGTGGTGATAGAGTTGAATTTACCAAGGAAGAATTTGAAGTGTAAGAGCACAGAGGAGCATAGATATCATAAATGTATATGTCCCGCACGGCTGAATATGCTTCACTAATGTACGTGCTGCATGCTTCTGTCGACTCTGAGGAAGAAAAGTTGCAATATTTGGAAATCCCTTTATGAGTTTCATCTGATATGAGGGCACTAGTCCAGAAATGATCATACATTCCTTGACTGAAATCTGCATCGTCTAATAAAGCATTGCCAATCTGATAACAATTGTCACGTATTAATATTTAGACATATTAAACAAATATATTATAGATTGAGAAATGTAACTCACGGCGATCCCTTTAAGGTTTATGACGGGTCGGTTTGTGATTTTGTTGTTTTTAAGGATTAAATGAGCGAGCTGAGGCACGTAATGACCAGCATAACTCTCTCCGGTTATGTAGAAATCTCGTGTTTTGTATTCGGGGAATCTTTCTAACCAGTTCACCAGGAATGTGTAAGCATCTGCTGCTGTCCTTTTGTCGCCAGTTACATAATCTGATGTCGTGTTTGAGTAAGAAAATCCCACACCAGCAGGGGATTCCAAGAATAGGACATTCGCGTCTGCATGGTTTACAAGAAATCGTTTTAAATAGTAGTTCGTAAATCAGAAAGAAAAAGACTGTTTTAGTAGTCGATTTGGAACTCACAGTTGTTCCATGCATATTCGTTAAGCCAGAGAGTTTTTCCGTCAGGGTTGACACGGAAAGGTCCAAGTTCGGTCATTGCTCCGCTTCCTATCGAAGAGCATCCAGGTCCTGTAACAGGAAAGTTGAGCGGACTAGAGTTGCCTTCTTAAAGGTAACTTTACGTAAAAATATAAATCGATTCAGATCAGGATCAAGTCTAAACTATGATAGTAGATACTACAATATGTCATTTGTCTGATTAGTGGAGCGTTTCTTAAGTTATACTATAATCTGTCGATAGACAGATTGTATTATCTATGAAAAGAATTATACTGTGCCATGGACTACCGACCTGGCGGCTGGAAGGCATGCAACTGTGCTAGCAAGCCCAACCAAACGCCATTGGCCAAGCGTGTTTAATTTTGTGGCCAACATAAAGTCCTTTAGTATGAGACTAGCTATTACGGGCTATCAAACGGTGGTCTCAAATCTTAAAAATGTGCGAAGTGTTGTGCTACTCTATGTATCAAGTTAACAATTATAAGGCCAAGATATAAGTATTTATTCTCTAGCCTCCCACCACGCATGTCGTTCAGATATCGGTAGGTAGGAATTGAGACACTGTTTGACACAGAAAATTGAACTGGCAATGACAAGCAAAGGCAATAGTAACAAGACTTACCTCCATTTAGCCACAGAACAAGAGGCTTGTTGGAAGAGTCCTCAGCCTCGGTAAACCAATAAAAGAGCGCACGGCCTGCTTTGGGATTAACAGTCACATAGCCAGAGTACTGAGCAAAACTGACTCGTGGTTGCCCTGGCAAACTCAAAATTCGGTCGAGTTGTTTTAACCCGTGTTGAGAAGCTACATAAACCGGTGAATATTCAGACAAGGCTTCCTCCTCAACCTGAGAACTTGCAGGTATTTTAGTCTTTTTAGCTTTGATAAAGCTTTCAAGGCGGTCACGCCCTCTCACATCGTAACATTGTACTGAAGAAACTAAGCAAATAACAGAAATGAACAGAAGTACTAGAGCTTCTTTCATCATCATCATTGCTTATGAGATTTTATCTTGAATTGAGTTATTTATATACAAAAATATCAACAGGAATCAGTTTTCTTGTTGTTGGACAAACACAAGAATGGACATTTTACCTTTTACAATTACGAGGACAAATAGTTGAGACAATAATTATAGCCGGCCATGGTGTATAAATTATAATTTCGCCTGACTTACATTTGTTGTTTGCTTAGCTTGGTTTATTACAATAAATAGCAAGCCGTTGTTGTTACCACATGTATGAAATTATTGACATTGCTAGAAGTAGCAAATGCTTCAACTCCTTTTACATGATTGGTTTACACTTTAACATCAACACTCATGTCAGTTTCTTACAGCTAACGTCTTTACGTTTAACGAGCAAAATCGAATGGTCTGATTCTGTAAACATAGACAGGTAACGGTCATCACATTTGTATTCTCAATCACTTTTAACCGAGGACTCCTAGTAAGGCGGTCATCATTCAGGGGAGATGGTACGAATATTGAGTTGTCGTCTCATCTAAAAGCTCAAGAATTTGAAGAAGCTAGACACTTATTAATTGATATATACATGTATTCTCTGTTGGAAAAATTGGTTCAAGGAACCGAGTTTTGTACAATTGACTTTAGGTTGAGTTTAGTACATGGGTGAATGAGAAATTAATGCTCAATATTGACAAATTAAAGTCGGAAATATTATATATTCATATTTAATATTTATGTTCTACGTAAACAAAATTATTTAATTTTTTGCTATATTTTATATACAGAAAAAATAAATATCAAAGAGATAATTAATTATCTTAGGAAAATCTTTCTATAAGATTTAGTGATCAGTTTTTTTAACTGAAAATGTGTCTACGTTCATCTGAGATCTTTGCAAGATCTATATTTATCTTAATTACATGATTTGTAATTATATTGATTACCTGATTCATAATTATCTTAACCACGTTTCTTGGTGGCTAAGTCTTCCAACTTTCTCGTATGACCTAGTCTATAAAAGGGGTCGTTCCTCATAGGGTTTTTATCATCGAAAAATACATTGCATACACGAAAAGGCTTCTGCACAGCCAAAATTAGATTTTACATTGTGTGGTGGTAGAGGAATGTCATATTTCCCGGAGTTGTTCTCGTTCGTGCCAACGGTCCAACTCGTTAGTCGTTGTATCCTGGGAGACAGTTGCTCACGTATTCTCAAGCACGTAGAGAGGACAAATCTGTATTCCCAAGCACATAGAGACAGTCCCCGACTTTCCATTTCTTCGTTCATCCAATTCCAATTGAGGTTTGTTTGGTAACGGCAATTTTGTTCATACTATAATCTCCGTTGTTTAATTTTTCGTCAATAAATTTACGATACCTTGTTCGCTTCGGTGCTATTTTTCTAACAATCTTAAAACATATGAGTTTTATTTGAGACGAACTGGTTATTTTTGACGAAGTTTATTTTCCGATTATTGGAAAATTACATTGGAAAAAAGGTTGCGAAATTCTTTTTCGGTGCTTGAATTTTTGATTACCGATTATTCTCGTTACTTATGTTAGTGCCAGATTCACGGCAGATACAAAAGGGGCCGAAGACAATTTGGTTTGGTCTCTGTCTGCATACGTGTGTGATTTGAAGCTAATCTATGTGTTTGAGCAATTGATGTAAGTTCCTACATTGGTCGGCAATAAAAATTTTATTACGAAAAGGTTTCGCGTAGAAGTAGTACACCACAAAAACTCAAAACACAAACAAGAGGAAAAACTACAAACCAATAACTATTACAAGCAATCAAGAGAGGATGATTTATCCAAACACTAAAGGAGTACGCAAACTGATCGAATTTCACATGTACCCATGTCGATGAGTGCACTTTGAATCTAGTGCATATGTTACTACTGCTATTTGCTAATAAGGCTAAGGAATAGATCATGCTTTGTTATTCGGTTATCCTGAAAATTGCATCGCGTAGATTCTTCCAATTATATATATGTCATTATTCGTTAATTGCATGCATATGCGATTCCAAATTGGTGGAAGTAGTTACTGGTGCAATTACTTTTGGATATGTAAAAATGATTTGAAGAATTGTGTTATTCTTCACTCAATTTCCGAAAGGTTAAAAATTGAAGAATTTTGTTTTCTTCATTTATTGTTGGGGAAATGTTATTTTCTTGGTATCGAAATTTTTTCGTTATTCTTCAAATGGTCTTATTTATTGATATTTAATTTAATTGAGTTGTTGATCATATTGATCGAGGATGTGTTCGTTTGTGGTGGACTCTCGAGCAAGAAGTTATTGCACACCTTCAACTTTCAAGAGCATGATAATTTTGGATCATGTTACACGCGGTTCAAAATTTAGAGTTTGGTACTTTTGAGATAAGTGATTTCTATCTTTTATTTACAAAATTAATCTCCTAAATTTATGTCGGAGTTTTGATTTGCATTAGATCATCTCGATTGATTTTATGTGGTTGTTCTTATTATTGAATTTATGCTTATACACATGTTTTGTATTTGTTCGGTTAATCCATACGTTTCGCGGTGGAGTTTTGCTCGTATCATGCGTTTTCCAATAATTATGATTATATATGGTCTTTCTGCAAAGCTTAAGGAAAATATGCCTTCTCGGTTGATGTTGAAACTTTACATATAGTGTAATATATTTGGTCTGTGAATATATTGGTTTAAGGAATGTATGTGCCTCGACCATTCTCGAATGAGTATTGGACTTCCTATTGCATTGTGATAATTAAAGCTTGCATCACTTTTCTGAACATTCTTGAATAGGTATATTTGATCCTAAGTCGCACAATGAATGATCTGGCCATATATATAGACGGTAGGGAATTCGATTTCCTTTTATAGGAAACAACTGTTGGTAATAATTGCAAAATGACTAATCTGCTTTAAGATTGTTAGTAATAATGCACGATAACGAACAAATATAATATATTGAAGAATAAATAAGCAAACAGAAATATAGTAACAAACGGAAACTAGAGATTGTAACATTAACCGTAGTAAATCGAACGTGAAGATGGTTGAGTCTTTTTCAATCTTCTTAAAGTATATTAGTCCTTCTCTACGTGCTGAGAACGTTGGACTACTACCTCCCAGGATAAAACAACCTACGAACTGGATCACTAGCACTCGTAAAACAGTTTCGGCGAACTCGCACAATAACTTTCCTCACCACCATACACGAAAAGAGGCCTTTTGTGCAGCCTTTTGCGCAACCAAATATTTTATTCATTGTGTGGTGGTGAGGAAAGTTATTGTGCGAGTTCGCCGAAACTGTTTTACGAGTGCTAGTAATCCAGTTCGTATGTCATTTTATCATGGGAGGTGGTAGTCTAACGTTCTCAGCACATAGAGAATGACTAATCTGCTTTAAGGAGATTGAAAAAGACTCGACCCTTTTCACGTTCGATTCACTAAGGTTAAGGTTACAATCTCTAGTTATCTATTGTTACAATATTTCTGTTTGCTTATTTATTCGTTAATATATTATATTATTTCGTTATGGTGCACTGTTACTAACATTTTCCACCATGGAGATTATTTATTATTGTTTTGTCACAAAAGACAACGTCTTTTGATGCGAAAACTCGTTTAGAAATAAAGATGACATAAGTTGGATACACCAATCTTCAAAATGAATTGTTTTAGATTAAATTTAAACATCCTCTTAAACTTGTTCTTTACTTTAATTCTTTAATCAATTTGGCTAAGGTGGAGAGTAACGTCACGATTCATAATATAAAACTATAGTCAGCTGTGTACAGCTACAAAGTGGCCAAATTAAAAATATTGTTGATTTTGAACTCGTGTACTGTGTACGTATATTACAATGGAGTTTCAGTCCAATTTCTTAGCAAACAAATTAATTCGTTGCTTTTATTTGACAATTAGAGTTCGTCACATTTATGATATGATAAATCTCCATCTACCTTTATGCATAAATGGCAATGTGGGTAAGTGCGATATGGTACGTATGCAGCTCCAAGAAGTTTTTCGAAAACAATATATAGAACATCAAAACATGCGTGACGACTATTTCATTTAATAATATTACTTATATTATGTTTTAATACAAATAATTAAACTTATAATTCTTGATACTTTATCAATACGTGTTGCATCAAAGATTAGCATTATTGAAACTTGTACACATATTTCCTCTAAATTCTCGTTAACAAATGTTCTTTCAACACAAAATACATAGATGTCCCCTAATATCATATCATGATACGAGATTTGAAATATCCAACACGGTATAATTGATGTAACTATTTGAAGCATCCGTGCAACATAAATCTCCAGTAACAATTGATTCGAACATTTTCCTTCTGTCTACTTGGTAGGGGGTAATATTCCTCGTATGAAAGATGAGAAGAAATCGAAGGCACGTTGTGGCTGGTAACTAGGAACAAAATGTCCAGATCCTCTTATACTTACAAATGTCACATTTTCGTATTCAACCACATAACCTCCAACCTTGAAAAGAGTAAAAGGAGAGGAAAAAAAAATCTGTTAGAACTGAATCTTGAAAAAACAAAACCGAGCACGAACTAAAGCTAAGTTTTTTAGATAATTACACTTACGCCCCTTTAAGTTATGTTAATTACACATATTTCACCTATATATTTGTAGAAACACCCCTTGAAGGTAGAATAACTTTGTTAGAATATTATGCATATAAATAGAATTAATCTCAATTTGATTCAACATTGATCCAATGAATATATAGTAACCATGTTTCCTTAAGTTTATAGTTTTGTACTAAATTCTTTTCCTAGTCCTAATTTTCAAGCCTTGGTTTGGGTACCGAAATGAAATAAGGACATATATTATAAAGGCAAAAGGTCGTTTTTAATTGAAATTAGAGTTTTTTTTTGGCTTTTATTTTGTGTACAATGTAGTCACGGTAATTTTGAGCGTCCGAGAGTCCCAACATTGACAATTTTGTCAGACCCCGATTTTGATTCATTGCAAGCTTGATCTTCCCCTTGCTAAGCGACCTTTTTGTTTCAAAGTTTGAGCTTTTCACCTTGGAAATAATTTTCAATCTTTAGTGGGTGCTTCTACAATTATTCTACCCTACTGTTTTCACATGTTTTTTTTATTGATCAGCAAAGTCAATTTATTGAATATGAATACAAGAAACTATCAATATTCCGGTAAACACAATTCTCTCTCTAAAAACACACACTAAGGTGCGATTAGGGTGCGAATTTGGGGGAAATCAAATTTCCTTCGCCAGAAATGGCGAAGAAGCGAATTAATGATGAAATTGAGCAAGATCAGAGGGATTTCAGGGAGAGGAGCGAAGATCGGGAGGAAATCAGAACCATTTTGGAGCACAACACAGAATCAGATGAGGAAGAAGAGGAATTAGGGCACGAACCTCAACATAAAGAGAAAGATATCCACCTAGATCTTCAAGCTAACACTGATGTAGGTGAGTACCCTGCGAAGCAGACGAAGAGATGGAACGAACTTTTCGCCGGAAACAGGCGGCCGGAGAACGGATGTAAGATTGAATACACAAAACCAATGGACAAGGAAGTTCTGGAATTCACAAGAGAGGAAGTGCAGGAAACAAGGGACTACTGGGGGAATGCTCTGTACGGCAAAATCATAGGTATGAATATCCCTTATGAAGCTATGAGAAGGTATGTTGATACTAGATGGCCACATAAACCTAACATCCATGTAGCAGACAAGGGTGTTTATGTATTTCGATTTGAAAATGAGAGTGATATGATGGAGGTTTTGGGAGGAGGCCCTTGGATGATTAAAGGGAGCTCTGTGTTGATGTTGAAAAGATGGGAACCGGGGCAGAAGTTGGATCCAAACACTCTCCAACATTACCCCACTTGGATTCAATTACCTGGCCTAGACTTACAATTCTGGTCACCTCATATGTTGGGTAGAATTGCAAGCATGATAGGCAAACCTTGTTACATTGACAAGATGACTAAGAACAAGGATAGGTTGGCATATGCTAGGGTTATGGTGGAGCTCCAAGCTGGAGAAAAATTGGTGGATAAAATACAAATGAAAGGACCAGATGGTGAAATGCATGAACAAAGGGTGGTGTATGAGAGAAGACCATTCCAGTGCTTTAAATGCAATAAGTTTGGCCATGGGGCAAGAGAATGCACACCAAGGCAAGAGTGGGTCAGAAAGGAGAAGGAGGAAGGTATAAAGGAAGGAGATACAGAGAAAGGAAGTAAACAAATGGAAAATACAGGAGAGGATGGACAGAATGAAAGTAAACAAATGGAAAATGAGAGTGAAAAAGAAGACATGAGAGAGGAGGAAAAGCAACAGGAGAAGGGAATAGTTATAATAGATATAAGAGTTGAAGAGAGGCACACACCAGAACAGCAGAACAAAACACCAGAAAAGAGCAAGGCCACAGAGCAAAGAAAGGAAGATAATCAGACTACTCAGAAAACAAAGGAAAAGGAAATAGCTAATAAAGGGCTGAAGGAACATACAGAAAAGGATTGGAATAAAGTAGGATCCAAAAAATCAAAGAGAATAGAGCAATACAGAAATGAGAAGAATGGAAAGCAAGATAAAGGGGGTACTGGAGGGGGATCCAAGAGGGCTGTAGGCCCAAATGGATAATCTAAGCTTTTGTGGGTGGAACTTGAGAGGATTGAATGATCCTCTCAAGCAAGAGGCCTGGAAACAGGCCATGAGGGATAACAAGTGCAATTTTGGGGCAGTTATTGAAACTAGACTAAGGAAAGAAGGATTAGAAAAAATTAAAAAGAAGTTTGGGAAACAGTGGAATATGGAGGACAACTTTGAGGAAGCTAAGAACTGCAGAATTCTAGTGGTTTGGGAAGAGAGTAAGGTCCAGATTGATATCTTGAGGAAGACTGATCAACTTATACATAGCAGAATCAAAACCAGAGATAATAAGTGGAATTTTCTATGCTCTTTCATTTATGCCCACAACAAGGTAGAAGAGAGGAAAGCATTGTGGAAGGACTTAGTAGACCTGCAGAGAAATATTAAGTCTCCATGGATTATGATTGGAGATTGGAATGTGGTCTTAAGCAAAGAAGAAAAATGGAATGATCAGAGAGGAGAAGAGCAGGTGGGAGAGGAACTCAAGGACGTGTTTCAGAGACTAAAAGTTCAAGACCATCAATATTGTGGTCCTAAGTTCACCTGGACTAATGGACACACATACTGTAAACTTGATAGAGTAGTCATAAATCAGGAATGGATTGAAGCTAAGTTTGATTCATGGGTCAACTTCCTTCCCCCAGGAGTGTCTGACCATGCTTTGGGGTATGTTAAGATGTCTAATGAAAACATTAAGAGAAATGTGCCATTCAGATTCAAAAATGCATGGGCACAGGATGAGGAATTCATTCCAATCATTAAGAAGGCCTGGGAAGAGGACATAACAGGATGTTACATGTTTCAGCTTGTGAAGAAAACACAGAAAGCTAAGGAAATGCTTAAAGGTTTGAATAGCAGAAAATTCAAAGATTTGGAAAACAAGGCAGGAGATAAACTTAAGAAGCTGAAAGATAAACAGGAGAGTGTTTTACTGGATCCTAGAGATAGAGAAGGTCAGGAAGAGATGATAAGATTGAGAGAAGAATATGATGATGTCAAGAGAAAACTGATGAGCCAAATCAGCCAAGCAGCAAAAATGGAATGGATCAAGGAAGGAGACACTTGCTCCAGATTATTCTTTAACAACATAAAAATGAGGAGAAAGAATAACAGCATCCTCACCATCCAGAACAATGAGGGGAAGATTCTTACATCCAGAGAGGATATAATCAACCACATCATTCAATTCTATACTAACCTACTGGGTACAGAGCAAGATATAGAGGAGTTTGATGAAGAGATTAGCAATCAAGGACCAAAAGTCACAGAAGACATGAACAGAATGATTACTAGACAGTGTACAGATGAGGAGATCAAAAAAGTGGTGTTCAACATGAATGACCAGAAAAGTCCTGGTCCAGATGGCATGGGAGCTGGTTTTTATAAAGCTAGTTGGAAGGAGACAGGAAGCTTGGTGTGTGCTGCTATAAAGGAGGTCTACTTGTCAGGGAAGTTACTTAAGCAAATCAACACTACTGCTGTTTGTCTAATTCCTAAAACCCCCAACCCCTCTAGAATAACAGAGTTTAGACCTATATCTTGCTGCAATATTATTTATAAATCCATTACTAAGATCCTTGCTAATAGAATAAAAAATTTGATGCCTGATCTTATTTTGCCTAATCAATCTGCATTTGTTCAAGGTAGAGATATGTATCAGAGTATTTTTCTTGCTCAAGAATTAGTGAGGGGGTATGGTAGGAAGAACATCTCCCCTAGAGGTATGCTTAAGATTGACATCCAAAAGGCTTATGACACAGTCAACTGGAAATTTTTGGAGAGTGTTCTTAGAAGCTACAATTTTGATAAGAACTTTGTGGATCTGATCATGCTCTGTATTACTTGCCCTAGATACTCTTTTTGCATTAATGGCAGTCTTGAAGGGAACTTAGAGGGGAAACAGGGGCTTAGGCAAGGGGATCCTTTGTCCCCCTATTTGTTTGTGTTTTGTATGGACTATCTTGCTAGATTGCTTAAGAAAAGAACTGATAACAATAGTAATTTTCATTTTCATCCTAAGTGTAGTAGGACTAACCTCAATCATTTGACATTTGCAGATGACCTCTTACTCTTTTGCAGAGGGGATGTGGAATCCATGACTGTTCTAAAAAAAGCACTTGATGAATTCTCAAGTAAATCAGGGCTTAGAATCAGCAATGCAAAGAGTAACATATTCCTGGCTGGAGTGAACAATGAAGAGAAGGAAAAAATAAAAAAGGTTTGGGGATTCAAGGAGGGAGTCTTCCCTATCAGATACCTGGGCATCCCTTTAAGTCCAAGAATTCTGAAAATAGCAGAATATGACAGTTTGGTAAGAAAGATGGTTGGTAAGATTCAAAGTTGGCAAGGAAGGAATTTAAGCTATGCTGGTAGACTGCAGTTAGTTAAATCTGTGATTATTAGTATCCAAAATTTCTGGTGTCACATCTTTAATATTCCAGTGAGTGTTATTAAAACAATTGAGAAGATTTGCAGGAATTACTTGTGGATAGGAAAAGAGGAAGGGAAGAAAAACTTGGTGGCATGGAAGGATATATGCCAAGAATTCCAGAATGGAGGGCTGCAAATAAAGGAAATACTTGGGTGGAATAGAGCAAACATGGCTAAACATATCATGAGGCTGAGCAACAGGAATAGTGAGCATACAATGTGGAAAATGTGGGTGGAAGCCTACAAACTAAAGGACAAAAATATATGGGAAGTGGAGAAGAAAAGCAGTGATTCAACTTGGTGGAGGCATCTTCTGGATATCAGATATTACATCAAACAAAAAATGCCAAGTGCAATACAAGAGGGAGTGTTGAGGAGAGGGAAGAAGAAGGGCCCGCAGGCCTTATACTCACTATTGGTCCCAGCAAAACAAGAGGTAACTTGGTGGGAACAGGTATGGAATGATCTATCTACTCCCAAAACTAAGTTCATAAATTGGTTAGCTGTTAAAAGAAGACTAGCTACTAAAGATAGAATTAAAAAATTTGGAGTAGCTAATGATGGGGAATGTGTCTTATGTGAAGGCCATCAAGAAAACCATGATCACTTATACTTTCAATGTGTTTGGGCTAATGAGGTTCTGTCTAGAATGCTGAAGTGTACATGTATGAGATCCAATATTGGAGGGCTGGAGGAATGGACAACACTGTTCCATCAATCAAGAAGAAAGAAAACACACATATTCCAGATTAGAGCAGCAATCATAGGGGAGACAATAGCAGGGATTTGGAAAGCTAGGAATAGTAAGATCTTTGAGAACAAAGAACCAAATGCCCAACAGGTTAGTAGAGAAATTGGTTTGGTAATAGCTGGGAGATTACAAAGGAAGACAAGTAACAAAAATAATAGAGTGTCTAAAGCAATTATTCTCAAATTACAAAGCCTATAAATGTGTTGAGCTTAAAACTGTAATGCTGGTACTGAGTGTTTATGCAGGTGAACATGGGATCAGTCAGAATCAAACAGGAAGAAAATGGTGTAAGTATCTTTTCTCTTTCCTCTTCCAACCCCCCAAAAGGAGGAAGCTGATCTGAAGCACACCAAGATCTATATTTATCTTAATTACATGATTTGTAATTATATTGATTACCTGATTCATAATTATCTTAACCACGTTTCTTGGTGGCTAAGTCTTCCAACTTTCTCGTATGACCTAGTCTATAAAAGGGGTCGTTCCTCATAGGGTTTTTATCATCGAAAAATACATTGCATACACGAAAAGGCTTCTGCACAGCCAAAATTAGATTTTACATTGTGTGGTGGTAGAGGAATGTCATATTTCCCGGAGTTGTTCTCGTTCGTGCCAACGGTCCAACTCGTTAGTCGTTGTATCCTGGGAGACAGTTGCTCACGTATTCTCAAGCACGTAGAGAGGACAAATCTGTATTCCCAAGCACATAGAGACAGTCCCCGACTTTCCATTTCTTCGTTCATCCAATTCCAATTGAGGTTTGTTTGGTAACGGCAATTTTGTTCATACTATAATCTCCGTTGTTTAATTTTTCGTCAATAAATTTACGATACCTTGTTCGCTTCGGTGCTATTTTTCTAACAATCTTAAAACATATGAGTTTTATTTGAGACGAACTGGTTATTTTTGACGAAGTTTATTTTCCGATTATTGGAAAATTACATTGGAAAAAAGGTTGCGAAATTCTTTTTCGGTGCTTGAATTTTTGATTACCGATTATTCTCGTTACTTATGTTAGTGCCAGATTCACGGCAGATACAAAAGGGGCCGAAGACAATTTGGTTTGGTCTCTGTCTGCATACGTGTGTGATTTGAAGCTAATCTATGTGTTTGAGCAATTGATGTAAGTTCCTACATTGGTCGGCAATAAAAATTTTATTACGAAAAGGTTTCGCGTAGAAGTAGTACACCACAAAAACTCAAAACACAAACAAGAGGAAAAACTACAAACCAATAACTATTACAAGCAATCAAGAGAGGATGATTTATCCAAACACTAAAGGAGTACGCAAACTGATCGAATTTCACATGTACCCATGTCGATGAGTGCACTTTGAATCTAGTGCATATGTTACTACTGCTATTTGCTAATAAGGCTAAGGAATAGATCATGCTTTGTTATTCGGTTATCCTGAAAATTGCATCGCGTAGATTCTTCCAATTATATATATGTCATTATTCGTTAATTGCATGCATATGCGATTCCAAATTGGTGGAAGTAGTTACTGGTGCAATTACTTTTGGATATGTAAAAATGATTTGAAGAATTGTGTTATTCTTCACTCAATTTCCGAAAGGTTAAAAATTGAAGAATTTTGTTTTCTTCATTTATTGTTGGGGAAATGTTATTTTCTTGGTATCGAAATTTTTTCGTTATTCTTCAAATGGTCTTATTTATTGATATTTAATTTAATTGAGTTGTTGATCATATTGATCGAGGATGTGTTCGTTTGTGGTGGACTCTCGAGCAAGAAGTTATTGCACACCTTCAACTTTCAAGAGCATGATAATTTTGGATCATGTTACACGCGGTTCAAAATTTAGAGTTTGGTACTTTTGAGATAAGTGATTTCTATCTTTTATTTACAAAATTAATCTCCTAAATTTATGTCGGAGTTTTGATTTGCATTAGATCATCTCGATTGATTTTATGTGGTTGTTCTTATTATTGAATTTATGCTTATACACATGTTTTGTATTTGTTCGGTTAATCCATACGTTTCGCGGTGGAGTTTTGCTCGTATCATGCGTTTTCCAATAATTATGATTATATATGGTCTTTCTGCAAAGCTTAAGGAAAATATGCCTTCTCGGTTGATGTTGAAACTTTACATATAGTGTAATATATTTGGTCTGTGAATATATTGGTTTAAGGAATGTATGTGCCTCGACCATTCTCGAATGAGTATTGGACTTCCTATTGCATTGTGATAATTAAAGCTTGCATCACTTTTCTGAACATTCTTGAATAGGTATATTTGATCCTAAGTCGCACAATGAATGATCTGGCCATATATATAGACGGTAGGGAATTCGATTTCCTTTTATAGGAAACAACTGTTGGTAATAATTGCAAAATGACTAATCTGCTTTAAGATTGTTAGTAATAATGCACGATAACGAACAAATATAATATATTGAAGAATAAATAAGCAAACAGAAATATAGTAACAAACGGAAACTAGAGATTGTAACATTAACCGTAGTAAATCGAACGTGAAGATGGTTGAGTCTTTTTCAATCTTCTTAAAGTATATTAGTCCTTCTCTACGTGCTGAGAACGTTGGACTACTACCTCCCAGGATAAAACAACCTACGAACTGGATCACTAGCACTCGTAAAACAGTTTCGGCGAACTCGCACAATAACTTTCCTCACCACCATACACGAAAAGAGGCCTTTTGTGCAGCCTTTTGCGCAACCAAATATTTTATTCATTGTGTGGTGGTGAGGAAAGTTATTGTGCGAGTTCGCCGAAACTGTTTTACGAGTGCTAGTAATCCAGTTCGTATGTCATTTTATCATGGGAGGTGGTAGTCTAACGTTCTCAGCACATAGAGAATGACTAATCTGCTTTAAGGAGATTGAAAAAGACTCGACCCTTTTCACGTTCGATTCACTAAGGTTAAGGTTACAATCTCTAGTTATCTATTGTTACAATATTTCTGTTTGCTTATTTATTCGTTAATATATTATATTATTTCGTTATGGTGCACTGTTACTAACATTTTCCACCATGGAGATTATTTATTATTGTTTTGTCACAAAAGACAACGTCTTTTGATGCGAAAACTCGTTTAGAAATAAAGATGACATAAGTTGGATACACCAATCTTCAAAATGAATTGTTTTAGATTAAATTTAAACATCCTCTTAAACTTGTTCTTTACTTTAATTCTTTAATCAATTTGGCTAAGGTGGAGAGTAACGTCACGATTCATAATATAAAACTATAGTCAGCTGTGTACAGCTACAAAGTGGCCAAATTAAAAATATTGTTGATTTTGAACTCGTGTACTGTGTACGTATATTACAATGGAGTTTCAGTCCAATTTCTTAGCAAACAAATTAATTCGTTGCTTTTATTTGACAATTAGAGTTCGTCACATTTATGATATGATAAATCTCCATCTACCTTTATGCATAAATGGCAATGTGGGTAAGTGCGATATGGTACGTATGCAGCTCCAAGAAGTTTTTCGAAAACAATATATAGAACATCAAAACATGCGTGACGACTATTTCATTTAATAATATTACTTATATTATGTTTTAATACAAATAATTAAACTTATAATTCTTGATACTTTATCAATACGTGTTGCATCAAAGATTAGCATTATTGAAACTTGTACACATATTTCCTCTAAATTCTCGTTAACAAATGTTCTTTCAACACAAAATACATAGATGTCCCCTAATATCATATCATGATACGAGATTTGAAATATCCAACACGGTATAATTGATGTAACTATTTGAAGCATCCGTGCAACATAAATCTCCAGTAACAATTGATTCGAACATTTTCCTTCTGTCTACTTGGTAGGGGGTAATATTCCTCGTATGAAAGATGAGAAGAAATCGAAGGCACGTTGTGGCTGGTAACTAGGAACAAAATGTCCAGATCCTCTTATACTTACAAATGTCACATTTTCGTATTCAACCACATAACCTCCAACCTTGAAAAGAGTAAAAGGAGAGGAAAAAAAAATCTGTTAGAACTGAATCTTGAAAAAACAAAACCGAGCACGAACTAAAGCTAAGTTTTTTAGATAATTACACTTACGCCCCTTTAAGTTATGTTAATTACACATATTTCACCTATATATTTGTAGAAACACCCCTTGAAGGTAGAATAACTTTGTTAGAATATTATGCATATAAATAGAATTAATCTCAATTTGATTCAACATTGATCCAATGAATATATAGTAACCATGTTTCCTTAAGTTTATAGTTTTGTACTAAATTCTTTTCCTAGTCCTAATTTTCAAGCCTTGGTTTGGGTACCGAAATGAAATAAGGACATATATTATAAAGGCAAAAGGTCGTTTTTAATTGAAATTAGAGTTTTTTTTTGGCTTTTATTTTGTGTACAATGTAGTCACGGTAATTTTGAGCGTCCGAGAGTCCCAACATTGACAATTTTGTCAGACCCCGATTTTGATTCATTGCAAGCTTGATCTTCCCCTTGCTAAGCGACCTTTTTGTTTCAAAGTTTGAGCTTTTCACCTTGGAAATAATTTTCAATCTTTAGTGGGTGCTTCTACAATTATTCTACCCTACTGTTTTCACATGTTTTTTTTATTGATCAGCAAAGTCAATTTATTGAATATGAATACAAGAAACTATCAATATTCCGGTAAACACAATTCTCTCTCTAAAAACACACACTAAGGTGCGATTAGGGTGCGAATTTGGGGGAAATCAAATTTCCTTCGCCAGAAATGGCGAAGAAGCGAATTAATGATGAAATTGAGCAAGATCAGAGGGATTTCAGGGAGAGGAGCGAAGATCGGGAGGAAATCAGAACCATTTTGGAGCACAACACAGAATCAGATGAGGAAGAAGAGGAATTAGGGCACGAACCTCAACATAAAGAGAAAGATATCCACCTAGATCTTCAAGCTAACACTGATGTAGGTGAGTACCCTGCGAAGCAGACGAAGAGATGGAACGAACTTTTCGCCGGAAACAGGCGGCCGGAGAACGGATGTAAGATTGAATACACAAAACCAATGGACAAGGAAGTTCTGGAATTCACAAGAGAGGAAGTGCAGGAAACAAGGGACTACTGGGGGAATGCTCTGTACGGCAAAATCATAGGTATGAATATCCCTTATGAAGCTATGAGAAGGTATGTTGATACTAGATGGCCACATAAACCTAACATCCATGTAGCAGACAAGGGTGTTTATGTATTTCGATTTGAAAATGAGAGTGATATGATGGAGGTTTTGGGAGGAGGCCCTTGGATGATTAAAGGGAGCTCTGTGTTGATGTTGAAAAGATGGGAACCGGGGCAGAAGTTGGATCCAAACACTCTCCAACATTACCCCACTTGGATTCAATTACCTGGCCTAGACTTACAATTCTGGTCACCTCATATGTTGGGTAGAATTGCAAGCATGATAGGCAAACCTTGTTACATTGACAAGATGACTAAGAACAAGGATAGGTTGGCATATGCTAGGGTTATGGTGGAGCTCCAAGCTGGAGAAAAATTGGTGGATAAAATACAAATGAAAGGACCAGATGGTGAAATGCATGAACAAAGGGTGGTGTATGAGAGAAGACCATTCCAGTGCTTTAAATGCAATAAGTTTGGCCATGGGGCAAGAGAATGCACACCAAGGCAAGAGTGGGTCAGAAAGGAGAAGGAGGAAGGTATAAAGGAAGGAGATACAGAGAAAGGAAGTAAACAAATGGAAAATACAGGAGAGGATGGACAGAATGAAAGTAAACAAATGGAAAATGAGAGTGAAAAAGAAGACATGAGAGAGGAGGAAAAGCAACAGGAGAAGGGAATAGTTATAATAGATATAAGAGTTGAAGAGAGGCACACACCAGAACAGCAGAACAAAACACCAGAAAAGAGCAAGGCCACAGAGCAAAGAAAGGAAGATAATCAGACTACTCAGAAAACAAAGGAAAAGGAAATAGCTAATAAAGGGCTGAAGGAACATACAGAAAAGGATTGGAATAAAGTAGGATCCAAAAAATCAAAGAGAATAGAGCAATACAGAAATGAGAAGAATGGAAAGCAAGATAAAGGGGGTACTGGAGGGGGATCCAAGAGGGCTGTAGGCCCAAATGGATAATCTAAGCTTTTGTGGGTGGAACTTGAGAGGATTGAATGATCCTCTCAAGCAAGAGGCCTGGAAACAGGCCATGAGGGATAACAAGTGCAATTTTGGGGCAGTTATTGAAACTAGACTAAGGAAAGAAGGATTAGAAAAAATTAAAAAGAAGTTTGGGAAACAGTGGAATATGGAGGACAACTTTGAGGAAGCTAAGAACTGCAGAATTCTAGTGGTTTGGGAAGAGAGTAAGGTCCAGATTGATATCTTGAGGAAGACTGATCAACTTATACATAGCAGAATCAAAACCAGAGATAATAAGTGGAATTTTCTATGCTCTTTCATTTATGCCCACAACAAGGTAGAAGAGAGGAAAGCATTGTGGAAGGACTTAGTAGACCTGCAGAGAAATATTAAGTCTCCATGGATTATGATTGGAGATTGGAATGTGGTCTTAAGCAAAGAAGAAAAATGGAATGATCAGAGAGGAGAAGAGCAGGTGGGAGAGGAACTCAAGGACGTGTTTCAGAGACTAAAAGTTCAAGACCATCAATATTGTGGTCCTAAGTTCACCTGGACTAATGGACACACATACTGTAAACTTGATAGAGTAGTCATAAATCAGGAATGGATTGAAGCTAAGTTTGATTCATGGGTCAACTTCCTTCCCCCAGGAGTGTCTGACCATGCTTTGGGGTATGTTAAGATGTCTAATGAAAACATTAAGAGAAATGTGCCATTCAGATTCAAAAATGCATGGGCACAGGATGAGGAATTCATTCCAATCATTAAGAAGGCCTGGGAAGAGGACATAACAGGATGTTACATGTTTCAGCTTGTGAAGAAAACACAGAAAGCTAAGGAAATGCTTAAAGGTTTGAATAGCAGAAAATTCAAAGATTTGGAAAACAAGGCAGGAGATAAACTTAAGAAGCTGAAAGATAAACAGGAGAGTGTTTTACTGGATCCTAGAGATAGAGAAGGTCAGGAAGAGATGATAAGATTGAGAGAAGAATATGATGATGTCAAGAGAAAACTGATGAGCCAAATCAGCCAAGCAGCAAAAATGGAATGGATCAAGGAAGGAGACACTTGCTCCAGATTATTCTTTAACAACATAAAAATGAGGAGAAAGAATAACAGCATCCTCACCATCCAGAACAATGAGGGGAAGATTCTTACATCCAGAGAGGATATAATCAACCACATCATTCAATTCTATACTAACCTACTGGGTACAGAGCAAGATATAGAGGAGTTTGATGAAGAGATTAGCAATCAAGGACCAAAAGTCACAGAAGACATGAACAGAATGATTACTAGACAGTGTACAGATGAGGAGATCAAAAAAGTGGTGTTCAACATGAATGACCAGAAAAGTCCTGGTCCAGATGGCATGGGAGCTGGTTTTTATAAAGCTAGTTGGAAGGAGACAGGAAGCTTGGTGTGTGCTGCTATAAAGGAGGTCTACTTGTCAGGGAAGTTACTTAAGCAAATCAACACTACTGCTGTTTGTCTAATTCCTAAAACCCCCAACCCCTCTAGAATAACAGAGTTTAGACCTATATCTTGCTGCAATATTATTTATAAATCCATTACTAAGATCCTTGCTAATAGAATAAAAAATTTGATGCCTGATCTTATTTTGCCTAATCAATCTGCATTTGTTCAAGGTAGAGATATGTATCAGAGTATTTTTCTTGCTCAAGAATTAGTGAGGGGGTATGGTAGGAAGAACATCTCCCCTAGAGGTATGCTTAAGATTGACATCCAAAAGGCTTATGACACAGTCAACTGGAAATTTTTGGAGAGTGTTCTTAGAAGCTACAATTTTGATAAGAACTTTGTGGATCTGATCATGCTCTGTATTACTTGCCCTAGATACTCTTTTTGCATTAATGGCAGTCTTGAAGGGAACTTAGAGGGGAAACAGGGGCTTAGGCAAGGGGATCCTTTGTCCCCCTATTTGTTTGTGTTTTGTATGGACTATCTTGCTAGATTGCTTAAGAAAAGAACTGATAACAATAGTAATTTTCATTTTCATCCTAAGTGTAGTAGGACTAACCTCAATCATTTGACATTTGCAGATGACCTCTTACTCTTTTGCAGAGGGGATGTGGAATCCATGACTGTTCTAAAAAAAGCACTTGATGAATTCTCAAGTAAATCAGGGCTTAGAATCAGCAATGCAAAGAGTAACATATTCCTGGCTGGAGTGAACAATGAAGAGAAGGAAAAAATAAAAAAGGTTTGGGGATTCAAGGAGGGAGTCTTCCCTATCAGATACCTGGGCATCCCTTTAAGTCCAAGAATTCTGAAAATAGCAGAATATGACAGTTTGGTAAGAAAGATGGTTGGTAAGATTCAAAGTTGGCAAGGAAGGAATTTAAGCTATGCTGGTAGACTGCAGTTAGTTAAATCTGTGATTATTAGTATCCAAAATTTCTGGTGTCACATCTTTAATATTCCAGTGAGTGTTATTAAAACAATTGAGAAGATTTGCAGGAATTACTTGTGGATAGGAAAAGAGGAAGGGAAGAAAAACTTGGTGGCATGGAAGGATATATGCCAAGAATTCCAGAATGGAGGGCTGCAAATAAAGGAAATACTTGGGTGGAATAGAGCAAACATGGCTAAACATATCATGAGGCTGAGCAACAGGAATAGTGAGCATACAATGTGGAAAATGTGGGTGGAAGCCTACAAACTAAAGGACAAAAATATATGGGAAGTGGAGAAGAAAAGCAGTGATTCAACTTGGTGGAGGCATCTTCTGGATATCAGATATTACATCAAACAAAAAATGCCAAGTGCAATACAAGAGGGAGTGTTGAGGAGAGGGAAGAAGAAGGGCCCGCAGGCCTTATACTCACTATTGGTCCCAGCAAAACAAGAGGTAACTTGGTGGGAACAGGTATGGAATGATCTATCTACTCCCAAAACTAAGTTCATAAATTGGTTAGCTGTTAAAAGAAGACTAGCTACTAAAGATAGAATTAAAAAATTTGGAGTAGCTAATGATGGGGAATGTGTCTTATGTGAAGGCCATCAAGAAAACCATGATCACTTATACTTTCAATGTGTTTGGGCTAATGAGGTTCTGTCTAGAATGCTGAAGTGTACATGTATGAGATCCAATATTGGAGGGCTGGAGGAATGGACAACACTGTTCCATCAATCAAGAAGAAAGAAAACACACATATTCCAGATTAGAGCAGCAATCATAGGGGAGACAATAGCAGGGATTTGGAAAGCTAGGAATAGTAAGATCTTTGAGAACAAAGAACCAAATGCCCAACAGGTTAGTAGAGAAATTGGTTTGGTAATAGCTGGGAGATTACAAAGGAAGACAAGTAACAAAAATAATAGAGTGTCTAAAGCAATTATTCTCAAATTACAAAGCCTATAAATGTGTTGAGCTTAAAACTGTAATGCTGGTACTGAGTGTTTATGCAGGTGAACATGGGATCAGTCAGAATCAAACAGGAAGAAAATGGTGTAAGTATCTTTTCTCTTTCCTCTTCCAACCCCCCAAAAGGAGGAAGCTGATCTGAAGCACACCAACTGAAGTAGCAAACTGGGCTACCCTATAAGAGTCAGTGGAGTAGTCACAGTCCTGGACTGGAGCTATTGAAGGAGGACTTTTATAGAGATTGATTGCTTTTCAGAGGCACTAGATGGTGTAGGATAGTGCTGGTAGCTTAGTGGGCTTTATCTTGAGTCATAGACATAGTCTAGAGCTCGGATATTCCCTTGCTAGTTGGATAGATCAGCTTTGAATGTTGTTTGTGCTTTTTGTGGGCTTAGGCCTTCTTCTGTAAACAATCCGATTTGGGCTTCTGCGAAAAAAAAAAAATACAAGAAACTATCTTGAATAGCCAACTAAAAGCCGTTCAAGATTACAAACAAGCTAAAGGCCAATTCGCCCAATCAAAATATGAGTACAAGAAGCCATTTTTTCTAGATTTAAAACCAAATCCATGACTTGCACTTGTGAATAACTACTCAAATAATAGAGACAAGTATATAATTATATCAAAGTTTGGGGTGTAAAATGTAATTATTCTTTTTATTCTTACCTCGCCGTGTGAATACCAGGGGTACCATGGAGTCTTAACCGGTGAACCGAGTTTGGGCATTGAATAACGAGTTGTTGTCACTGGAATTATACGATCCGTATCTCCACTACATGTACAATGACAATGAGAATAAGCGTTACGTACGTATACTTTTAGAATATTACAACAGTAAGATTTTCTAAATATATTCTAAAATATTAATGAAATGTTCGTATTTTTCACTTTAGAAAAGCGAAACGTTGAAGTATTTAATTTCCAAATTGCTAGTTGATTGCAACAAATGTAACATTTTTTAAACATCCAGAAAAGCTATGAAAAAATCACGAAAGGTGCCAATTTTTGAAACAACCACACACCAATTTATATGATTAAATAGATTTAAAGCCTAAAATTGAATTAATTAGGTACCTATAAATCCAAACTTGGATGCCACTAGCCATCAACTCCTTAATGACTGGTAAAACTGTATTTGGACTATCCCGCCAATTACTATTAACAAAGTCGCTGCATATGCAGATATATAAACATGAGAAATATTCAACCAAAGTAATATGTAACAAGATGCGAATATAAGATATACAATTTAGAATTTCAATATTTTATTTTATTTTCAAATGTGTAATATATATGCTCAATTATCTTAATTACCTGCAGTTTTGCCAACCACCAGGAATTCCAGTAACATTAGCATGCAATGCCTCTTGAACTTCAGGAGTGTTTAAGTAAGTGGTAACATAATTACCGGAGCACGGATCGAATCCTGATATCTGGTTTCGTACGAAGAAGTTAGTATGCGAAAGAAACGAGGATAAAAAGCATCAAACTCGCTATGGTATATTCGCAAACTGTTGTCAAACCTATAGAAAGGAGAAACTCGCCGCCTTACCTATTGAAAAGTGTGCCAAATGCCCCACACTTAACTTTTGATAGAAAATCTAGTAGAATATGCCATTTGAAACAGAATGTTATGTCAAAAGTTGATGGGGAGACAAACCGCACAATTCTTATAGTAGGTTTGGAGGTTTGATACTTTTTACGCAAGAAACAATGATGATTAAGTTGTATTTACCGAGGAAGAATTCGAAGAGGAATTGCACAAAGGGGTGTAGATATCGTAAGGGTATATGTCGCGCACGGCTATATTTGCTTGACCGAGGTATGTGCCACAGGTTTCCGTCGATTGATCTGGTGAAGAAAATTTGCAATTTGTGGCAATCCCTTTATGTGTTTCATCTGATATGAGGGCACTAGTCCAGTAATGATCATACATTCCTTGTTCGAAATCTATAACGTCTATATACGCATTTCCAATCTGGTAATATTGTCATTGTACTAAAAAGTTAACATGTCTTAAATATTGATCAGTAAAATATAGAGATTGAGAAATGTAACTCACGGCGATCCCTTTAAGGTTTATGACGGTTTGGTTTGTGATTTCGTTGTTTTTAAGGATCAAATCGGCGAGCTGAGGCACGTAATGACCAGCATAACTCTCTCCGGTTATGTAGAACTCTCGTGTCTTGTATTCGGGGAATCTTTCTAGCCAGTTCACTAAAAAAGTGTAAGAATCTGCTGCTGTCTTTATGTCGCCAGTTACGTAATCTGATGTTGTATTTGAATATGAAAATCCCACTCCAGCAGGGGATTCCAGGAATAGGACATTTGCGACTGCATGGTTTCCATGAATTCGAAGATACCGTTAATAATAGTTGTTTGTATTAATGAGGAAAAGAAAATCGTTTAATAGTTGATTTGGTACTCACAGTTGTTCCAGGCATATTCGTTAAGCCAGAGAGTTTTTCCATCAGGGTTGACACGGAAGGGTCCGAGTTCGGTCAATGCCCCGCCTCCTATCGAAGAGCATCCAGGTCCTGTAACTCAAAAGTTGACAATGTATGGAATAGAGTTACAATATGTGTTGTAAGTGGAACAATTGCGTATGCATTGACATACCGTTTGACACAGAAGATTTGAACTACCAAACGACAAGCAAATGCAATATTAACAGACTCACCTCCATTTAGCCAGAGAACTAGAGGCTTGTTGGAAGAGTCCTCAGACTCAGTAAACCAATAAAAGAGCGCTCGACCTGCATTAGGATCAACGGTCACATAACCGGAATACTGAGAAAAACTGACTTGTGGCTGCCCTGGCAAACTCAAAATTTGGTCGGCTTCCTCTAAACCGTACTGGTTCGTTACATAAACTGGTGAATACTCAGAAAAACCTTCCTCTTCGACGATATGATAATTTGCGGATTTTTCAGCCTTTTGAGCTTTGATAAACGTTTCAAGGCGGTCACGGCCTCTCAGATCGTAACATTGTACTGAAGCAACTAAGCACAGAACAGAAATGAACAGAACTAGAGTTTCTCTCATCATTCTCATTACTTACAGAAATTTATCATGAATTGAGTCATTTACTTATATAGTAGTTTTTCTTGTGACAATTTTTAACAAAAGTATCATCATGAAACCGGTTTTCTTGTTCTTGGACAAACACAAGAATGAGAACTTTAACATTTAAAATTATGGGGACAAATAGTTAAGACAATAATTATAACCGGCCATGGTGTTTAAATTATAATCCTACCTTCACTTGGCTTATATTTGTTGTTTGATTCAGTTAATTTTGTTTTATTACAAGAATTAGCTGGCCTAAGTAATTAAACCATATCAGAAGGACTAATGACAGTAATTGAAGTAGCAAATGTATCAACTCCTTTTACATCTTTGGTTTAATTACATTATAGTCAACATCAAACTCATGTCTTTTTCTTACAGTAATCTTTTCAATTAAGGAGAATACCAAAATGGTCTAATTCACTAAAAGTACAGGACACAGCCATCAAGTTTATGGAAATTTTTGTCAAAGCCTCCAAGAAATAAATGTCGAAAATAATTTGCATTCCGAGGAATGACTGACATTGCAACATTGGCGTTCACTGAAAAATAATCCTACAACAAAATTCAAACGCTCCGAGAATACGTTCTTCTATTGAAATGAAAGTATGCATTAAAACGTACCATCTTAGAAATGAAAGGATGCATTCTTCTATTGAATTGTTCGTAAAATATTCTGAAAATGTTTCAACGGTAAGGAGGACATGATCAATCAGACGAGGCGATAGAGGGTTGATCTCATTCTAATAATTGTGATTGCCTGGCATTCCAGAAAAAAAGATCGACATTTGCGTTCTGGTGATTTAGTTTGCACATTATGTCCTGTCACTGGTTTGAAAACTTACATTATACTATTTTGAAAACCATTTCTGCTCAATTTGGTATTTACTCTCATAATTTCTCTTAACTAGTGAAATAATATACCAAATTACAATATCTTCTCACCAGCTGAATCGAGAACTGATAATGAGTTGAATCACATCACAGGCAGGTTTATCACAATTTCTCCTTACATGTTGAACCTGTGGTAGATTTTATTTTACATGTGTATTTGTCACATTAATTTATATTCTCAATATAATCACAATTCACAGCTGAATCTGTAATTCAAAGTTATTGTACATAAAATAGTTCAAACTTCACTCCATTATGATGCATTTGATGCTTGTAATCACACAAACTCATCTGAGCCTAGTCTTTACACAGAAATGGTTTCATCTGTGTTCATTATTTTGTTTCGACGTGAACAAAAGCTTTCTTCGGAAGAACGAAGAAGATATTACTAGAGTAATATAATAAGAAAACATAGACAATCATTCAGACAATGTAGGCCTATTTCTCTTGATCTTCTGTTTAGCTTTTAGCTGGAGGAAGCTTTCCTTCCAAAAAAGACGAGAAGAAGGCGAGTGCACGTTCCGGCTGGTAACTTGGCACGTAATGTCCTGATCCTCGTACTGTCACGAACGTTATGTTCTGGTATTCAACTGTATAACCTCCAACCTTCAACAACTCACGAGGAACAAACGTAAGAAGATATGATGAAAGAATTTGGCATGGATATGATTACGGCCAACTGGTTGTAAATTAACGTACCTCGCCTTGATAGTACCAAGGATACCATGGTGTCTTTACCGGTGCGCTAATTTTGTTCAGAGAGTACTTAGTTGAGGTCACTGGAATTCGACCATCCGTGTCTCCACTGCAAGTGTCATAAACTGTTTAGGCAAAAATTATCAAATAAATGAATAAATATACTATCAATATGTTCGTCACCTGTAAATCCAAACGCTAATGCCGCTACTCATCAGTTCCTTAATGACAGGTAATACAGATTCTGGCTGCTTGGTCTCATCGTACTCTACAGGATTACTACAATAGCATAGAGTGGCTTATCATTAAGTCCTAGATAAAATTCCAACTTATTAGCAGTCTATGATTTTGTTTGAATATTTAATACCTGCAACGATCCCATGGTCCTGGAACTCCGGTGACGTTTGCATGAAGTGCTTTTTGAACTTCAGGAGTGTTTAAGTAGGTGAAAACGTAATCACGCGAGCACGGATCAAATTGAGACAGCTGTTTGTAATGAAAAGGAAAAACTGTAAGCAACTTGGTTAGTGAAAATGTAATTGAGAGATTAATGACATGTTTGTTTTCACTTCTTTTTTTGACAGTTACAGTATTTCACATTGTATATATGCTTAAATATGATAAATGTTGTTTGAATCTATACCGATGGAGCTGTGGAATTGGAACCACAGAAGGGCGCGTATATGTCATAAATATAAACAACTTCTAGTATACCACGATCTGCTTGATACAAAGATTCATTGCATGTTTCTGATACTGAGGCAATTGAGGAGAAGTTGCAATTTTTGAGAATCGAGTCGTGGTCTTCATCGGAAACGAGAGCATGCGTCCAGAAATAGTCATACATGCCACTCAGCGCATCCTCAAAATCAATGTATGCGTTTCCAATCTGAAAATCATGCAAGAAGTGGATATAACGTAAAATGGAGTAAACCGAAGAAAAATTGTTCAAAAGAGAGACTCACAGCAATCCCTTTCAAATTAATGACAGTTTGGTTTGTTATTTTGTTGTTGTTGAGGATTAACTGAGCAAGCTGAGGCACGTAGTGACCGGCATAACTCTCTCCGGTTATGTAGAAATCTCGTGTTTTGTATTCGGGGAATCTTTCTAACCAGTTCACTAAAAAAGTGTAAGAATCTGCAGCCGTTTTTACGTCTCCTGTTATATAATCCGAAGAGGTGTTCGAGTACGAAAATCCTACACCAGCAGGGGATTCCAAGAACAGGACATTTGCCACTGAAACAATTTTTCTCTCAGTAAGCTTGTCTTCAAATTTTGTCAACAATTTTTGAATTTTGAGCATAAAAATGATAAATTCAAGCAATAAACATAATATCGCAAGGCATTGGCCTAAGCCAAAAATCAACTCATAATCAAGATCATATTAATCCAATATTCGATACTACGTTCGTGTTATGAAACTTACCAGTATTCCAGGAATTCTCGTTATACCACAGCGTTTTGCCATCAGGTTTAACCCGAAAAGGTCCAAGTTCAGTCATCGCAGCTCCTCCTATCGAAGAACAACCAGGTCCTGCAGCTCAAGGTGACACTAAGTGAGCTAACAACTCAAAAGTTAAGAAAACATTATGAATAAGTTCTCATGATGAGGTTCATACAGTTACGTAGATGCCTCCTAAAGTTTGAGAAACATTACTGATATGTAATTTTCTAAACGATGAAGTATCTGCAATGAAACCAACTTCTATACGGTGCAGATGTAATCACATCAACAATAAACATATAAGTAATATGATCATATTTACCTCCATTTAGCCACAAAACTAGTGGCTTGTTAGAAGAGTCCTCAGACTCGGTAAACCAGTAAAAGAGTGCTCGTCCTGCATTAGGATCAACGGTGACATAACCGGAATACTGTGAAAAACCAACTTGGGGTTGCCCTGGCAGACTCGAAATCTGGTCGGCTTCCTTTAAACCGTCTTGGGATGCTACATAAACCGGTGAATATTCAGAAAAGGATTCTTCAACATGATAGTTTGTGGGTTTTTTAGTCCTTTGAGATTTGATGAATTTGCCTAGAGGGTCGCGGACCATACGGTCTTTCCCACCGTGGCATTGTACAAAAGCCACTAGGCATAGAAGAGAAAGGAACAGAACAAGAGTCTTAATATATTTTATCATGAGTATGAGTATGACTTGTGTGATCTTTTGAATAAAGAAGGATCACTGAAAGTATCAATATTAATACATTATTAGTCTTGTTCGTGGACTGTTGTAGTTAAGTTTTGTTTGCATTGGAAAGAAAGTAAGAAACAAGTAGCGTGAGTTGTATATTATTGGAAAGGACTTCGAACCCAACGTGTTATGTTATGGATCAGAATATTCCTCAGCCCAAACGAATGGTCAAGCTGCCATATTGGACCTTTGACTATGAAGTTTAAATTACAAAAGTATTTTCGTGGAGTCTCGATTCTGTCTTGTGTGCGTCCAACCAACTGTTCACCTCTATGGAGACAAATTCACTCAAATATTGAGCTTCTCAAAGGCGGAATAAAGCATGTTATTCGTAATGGTCGAGGCACTAGATTTTGGCTCGATTGGTGGTGTGGTAACGGTCCCCTCATCAATTACACACTTGAGCAGCCCCCCTGTTTTAGAAGTTCAAAAAAAATTAATGTTGGGATCTTTTCCAAAACTTCCTGCCTTTGTCTAAAATTACTGAGATTGCAAGCATTTTTATCCATGGAAATGACACGAGCAGTGTTTACTTTATATTGGGAATGACGAGTAACGGAGAATTTTCGGTTAAAAGTGCTTACGACATGCTTAATGTTACTGAAATTCCCAAGTCTACCAAATGGGATCTTTCTTGGCGCCTCCAAACTAGACAGCGCATTCGAAGCTTCATGTGGCTTATCATGCACAACAGCCTCTTATGCAATGAAAAAACGGTGGATAAGACATTTAACCGATGATCCCACTTGTGGGATCTGCCACTCGGCAGCGGAAAGCATTTTACATGCTCTTCGGGATTGTGCAAAGCCTCGAGAATTTTGGCGTAATCTGATCCCAACTCAGGAACACCAATGTTTCTTCACGCTCGACCTAAGTGACTGGATCCTCAAAAACCTTAGACGGCAGCGGTCTATCACCGATGGCGAACCACCTTGGGAAACTACATTCGCTGTCGCTTGCTGGAAATTATGGCAGTGGCGTAACAAAACGTTGTTTGAAGCTTGTCGATCCATCATTACTCAGTTCCAATCATGTGAAGTCAGACATGATTTTAGAGAGACAAACAAAGTTGCCGACAGTCTTGCTAATCTTGGACACAACCATCAGTTTGGTTTTCATGGTTTTTGAGCAGCCCCCCACCTCTATTTCTTCTCTTCTGCTTTTTGATAATGTTGGTGGCATTAGTTGGCGTAATGTGAACGAGGGGCATAATCCTGTGTAACTGTTGATTCTTCGGGTTTCTTAGCCCTCCTCACGTGCAACCTTTTAATCTTTTGCTATGCGTACACTTGAGATTTTTGTAACTGGTAGGCGGCCTTGAAATCCCATGACCTCTAATACCGTCTTGAATTAACGTTTCAACTAATAGCTCAAACTTGTAGAGATGATTGACGTTTATTATTTATATATACACTTACTGATTTCTCTATAAACATAAGTTTATCTTCCAAATAGCAGCAAATATCAATATTAAATAATTTGGAAGTGTAGGATAATTCTTCTGTAAATAGCTGAATACTTCATGCTTACTAACTTGTTTCTGAAGAGGAGAGAGGTATTTTTCCAACATTAATTTCTTTTCTTCATCTATTTTTTGATGCAAGTAAACAAACTGCCTATTTTGGTTTTTATTTGGGGTTATTCCACTAAACCCCCAAACTATAGATACTTTATACAAACAAGGCCAGATCTTTGTTTTTAGACCCAGTGAGGTCTAAACTTTGATAGTCTGTGCGAATTGCCCTATTTTTCACTTTTTTGTGATTTTTCGACCAAAAATTACCATTTTTTTTTTTAAAGTTTGACTAGAATCTTCCCCTCGATGAGACGGTTCCGATGGTGGTGACGGTGTTGTAAAATTCAAAGTTATAACACGAGAATTCTAATTTAAGATCAATACACTTAAATTAAATTCTCCGTGTAATGACTTTGAATTTTACATCACCGTTACCATCATCGGAACCGTCTCAACGAGAGGAAGGTTTTAGTCGAACTTTAAATAATTTGTTCGATGATTTTTTGTCGAAAAATTGCCAAAAACTGGAAAATGGGGCAATTTGCCCAAACTACCAAAGTTTAGACCTTACTGTGTCTAAAAATAAGGATCTGGCCCTGAACCCATAAAGTGGCCATAGTTCTGGGGTTTGATGAAATAATCACTTTTTATTTTTCCTACGCTTTTTTTAAGCAGTGAAAGAATATTCCAAATTGTAATATCTTCTCTCACCAGCTAGTCAGCTACTAAGAACTTATATTAAGTTGAATCAGATGGCACGTGAATTCTTAATTTTATGCTAGTATTATGCATTATTGTACAAATTAAGTTCAACTTCATTCCATTATGATGCATTTGATGCTTGTAATTTTGCAAACACAATCGGAGTTTCATTTGTAGCAATCTTTTCAACAACAAAATGGTCTAATTCACTAGAAGTACATGTCACAGGCTCACAGCCATCAAGTCTATAAACCTCCTATTATTGTTTTTAGCGATAATTCTATCAAACCCCCAAACTATGGTACCTTTTATCGTACGAGATCAAAACTTTCATTTTAGCACTAGTGCCCCCCTAAACTTTAGTCGTTTGTGCGAGTTGGTTTAGTGCGTGTTCCGGTCACATTTTTATCGGAATATTCTTAGAATATTCCCTCACGTGCATGACTCACGTGACCGTAAGGGGAAAAATAGACCCGTCACTTAAAATAATAAAAAATTAAAAAAAAACCATAAAGTTCAGGGGGCAGAATCTAACAATCAATTACATCTTTCTACACTTAGGCGGGAAAAAGAGGGGCGGATTTAGGGTTCTTAAAAATAACACAATTTCTTAATTTTCGTTCAATTTTCGCTTAATAATCATTCAAATGGTGTGAAAATACGTGAATCCAGCGACGAACTGCCACTGGGTTGAAATCATCCCGATTATTGTAAGTTACGACCGATTTGAAACCCTAATTTCTACAAGTTTTTGACGAAATTGTGTTGATTTCTGTTTTTATTAGTGGTTTTCGCCTCTACTTATGTTATAATAAGTGTCAAATTTTGCAAATATGCATTTTGTTGGTATTACGTGGGCTAGGGTTTGAATTCTGGTCCCAAATTATTTGATTTTCGTTTTTTTTGTTGCAGTTGATTATTTCTTTATGGATTTGGGTGATTTGGTGTTGTTATATGTAGAATAATAGTGGGTATTAGTTTGTGCAGTGGTGGGGCTTGAGACTCAACAAAAATAGATGAATATGAAAATTTTGGATCGTGGATTGACACAACACTTTTGAGAGTTAAGCTGGAATTGCCTTAACTCTATTGTAATCTTCTTGATAATAATAATGTGCAGCGGAAGTAAGAACACAAGAAGATATAATTTTAAGAAGTTTTCAATATTATTAAAAACTTCCGAGCCTTAGGCCAAATAACCATAAAGGTTTTATCAAAAACGTTCCTCACAACAATTCACTCACGCTCTTTGTTGATCGGACTCAACGAAGCAGACAAGTAAGAACTACTTAACTTCTATGAACTAGACTTAAGCAGTTCATACAAAAACTTCGCAAAACAAGACGAAGACAATACAAAGAATGATTAATCTCTTGGATTGTTTAGCACGATTTTCTTGTCTTAATCTTGATGAACTTCACATCTTTTATAGATTTCTTGAGTCTTGAACGCCAAGATGCGTTGTTCACAGTTTTGGTAACTCTTGTTGTTTCCTTGTTGAAATTTGCCTTCTTTGTGAACTTCAGATCTTTCCTGAGAATGTGTTTCCATTGTTACTGATTTAACAAGGTAACACATCTTCTTCAATTCGCAGAATCCTGGAAAGAATCGCGTCGCAGAGAACAGCTAGCTTTTTTCCTTCTTTTGAAACCGTGTGAGTTGACTATTCAACTTAGCTTGAATTATGGAAACTTCAAGTAAGGAATCTTTCAAAGCTCTTCCTTATGATAAAGATACCTTCATGGACATAAACATAAACAACTAAAACTGTGGAACTTGGTTAATATGTGAATAAAGGCAAAACTTAATTTTGGCAACTAAAGAGCCGTTTTCGCACAAGCTCTCGGCTTTCAATGTTATCCTCAATGTTAACCCAACATCGTCTAACATTGACTCCAGAAAACCCTACACTTTCAATCTCCCCCTTTTTTCCTTTCTTCACAAAACCAACACCTGTTCCAATCAAGTCTTATATCCAGAAAGTTATAATCAACAAGAAACAAATTAAATTACTAAAGTGCTCCCCCTCAATACAAGCAAACAAATTCAAAGTTAAATTAACAAGACAAGCATTAAGGTCATCACTACATCTAGATATGTACATATGTTCAGACCTCAACATTCATCAATGTTACCTCAACATTGAAACCAGTGAGTTTCCTGCACAGAAGGTTAACTAGACAAGTTGTTCAAAATGTACTTTCATAAGTAATAGCAGTTAAAGCAGTTCAACAGTAGTACTTAGAGTTACATGCCAAAGAAAAAAATCAAGGACAAGCCCCTTGATCAAATAAAACCAATTAGAGATTAATGTACCAGCAGTTCAAAGATATTAGCAGTTCATAGAAACAAAATATGAACTAGAAGACTAAAATTTAAAATTGGAACTACTCTCCCCCTTTTTGTGAAGAAGGGAGTTTCTCCCAATTTTTCACCATGTCCTCCAGCTCTTTGAGGTGTTCCTTTCTTTCCTCAATCTCCCTCTGACAATCAGCAATCTGCCCCTTATACCAGTTCAGCAAATGATCCACAAAAGCAGAAGTTATGACAATGTAGTCTTCTTCTTTGGACATAGGCACTGAAGTTCCAGCAAACTCCTGAGTCTTCTTCTTTTCAGTCCTTGGTCTCACCACTCCTTTTGGGTTCCATGGAAGATCTCTCACTCTTGATCCAGACAAGTATCTTGGGAGAATTTTCAGTTCAGTGTCATTCTTCCTCCAGCCCACAGTGACACTTGTCTTCAATCCTTGATTGCTAAGGATTTTGCAGATGAGTGAGGGAAAAGGCAGCATGCCATTCTTCCTTCCAGCAACTTCAGACATAGACTTCACAATCCTCTCCCCCATGTTCACAGCTAGCCCATTCTTAATTTTGTAGACTAAGAGTGCTGATTCCTTAGTCAAAACAATGACATTTTTGCTTGGCAGCCAGTTGAAGCAAGCTATCTTGTGCAAGACAGCACTCAGGAAGGTGAGTTTTGTGGTTGGCATAACATCTCTCCAGGTTTTAACCAACACTCCAGTCAAGTCTTCCATCACATCATCATAGTAGGGGTCCTCAGATTCATCAGTGGTAGGGAATCCACATATCATGTTGATGGTGTAGGGGTCAATGTTGAAGACTCTCCCCCTCACCCAAGCCTTTCCAAATTTTGGAGATTTGTAGTCCCTGATCCATTTTGAGAGATTTAGGTAGAACTCCATGACAATCTCAGGAGCATAGTCACTCAGCTCCATCACTGATTGTTGCAACCCTCTTGCCTCAAGCAAGTCCATCACCTTATTCTCTTTGAAATTGGCCATCTCTATAGCTCTTTCAATGTGAATCTCCCTTCTTTTAAAGGAATCCCACTTCTTCTCCAACTCTTGAGAGAGATAGTAAGGAGAAAAGTAGCTCCCCTCATCATCAGGATAGACCACATATAGCCCATCTGTGTACTCCTCTGTTCCTGATGTTGCCCCAACATCAGCAGCAACATCCTGCTCTTCTTCAGTCTCCTCTTCCTTCTCCTCTTCTTCCTCTTCATCCTCAACATCTACTACCTCAGTTTCCTCTTCCATTACTTGCTTTCCTTTCCTCTTTCTCGCAGCAGCAGCAGCAGCAGCCTTCTTCTCTTCCTAAGCTTTCTTCTCAGCCTTTTTCTTGGCTAACCTCTCCACCTGTCTTTTTCTAGCCTCAGTGCGTTCCTTAGCAGCCTCAGACATATTTCTCAGTTTTTCTCCAGCCCCCTTGCTCTTTTTCTTTTCAGCCCTAATCCACTTTCTCAACCGAATCACTACCCTCTCCCTCAACAGTTAAGTCAACATCAAGCTCAGGGTTGGGTTCAGCAGTGTTTACCTCAATTTCAGGTTCATTGGTGATAGGAGTGGTTGAATCAGCAGTTGCCTCAACATTGGAGGTCGATTCTCCCTGTTTGGACTTTTTCCCTCGTCGCACTTAGGGGATCGCCTTTCTTTTGGCAGCAACAGGAGCATCAATTGTCTTTGCAGCAGCACCTCTAGTGTGTGACCGAGTGCGTGCGGCAGTGGGTTCACTTCCCAGGGAAACATCTGCAAGAGTTTGCATGCGAGACTTGCTCGCCATTGTTAGTAGAGAAGTTTTGAAAGAAATCGCAGAGAAAATTGAGAGAATTTGAGAGTTGCGAAAGAAATTTTGCAAAGTAAGCACAAATATGAAAATCGCAAGCACAATTAAGGAAAATAGGGTTTTGATTTTTGAAATAACCGTGAATAAGGAAAGAGAATGAATGTTAATGGGCAGTTACCAAATTTGAACCAAGTAAAACTTTTCCACTATATTTTCCCGCGCACATGCTTTGATGTTTAATTAACAGTTAACCAGAGCGGTTTTCAAAAAACTGATAACTTATAAGTTCATGTTTTCAATGTTGACCTGCGACTGTGCACAATGTTGGGATAATATTCAATAACATTCAAAACCGAAGATGGAGGTACAGGCTTCACCAAGGCAAATTCATGTGAGAGCTTGAGATACATCCAAAAATACATCGGAAACTTAACCAATATAGCAAGTGAGTACCTCAGACATATTGTTCAGATCAAAATCATGAGTAAGCAACATAGATAACAAGAAACACACAGAGATAAACAGTTATGAATTCAAGGAAAAATTCACTTCCACAGCATAGAAAGTCACAAAAAAGTGTGTCACCTGCAGTATGTCACCCAATTGTATGCCTCAACACATGAATTATACTCCCCCTAAGCCTAGACCGACACAACTCAACAACAAGAAAGAAAACAATGCAGTCCTACATGAATGCAACAATGTAATGTCAAATAGGCAGATGGTAAACACTTTATGAAAAACTCCTCAAACCAGCACAACACACATCTCTTAATAATCTTTATTATTTTCATAGCTCATCTGAACCAAAAACTGAAGGTTGCTAAACACAAAGCTAATGTCACTACTGAATGAGGGCAGTCTGAACTCCAGACACCCCAGTAACAACATTAACAGCAGCAAGTTAGGCAAGTACAAAGGCCTATAGTGTTGGCAATTCATTTATCATGCACCCCAACACCCCAATTCCTTATGCATACTTGTTTACCAACCTGCATTCAAGAGAATCACCAAGTGATCAGTGCTACTAAATGTAAGAAATCTAAACCTTAAACACCCTAGTAGAAAAGATCACCCTCATGTGTTCATTGGCCAAACAAACAGGAATATGTAAATAAGCACAACTGAGTAACAGTGAAGCTGTCAACATCATGCACCCCAGCTTCTCCACATGTACTGTACACCTTCCATATGAATAAGACACAACTGAATAGACATCAAAGTAGTGAACTTTGTGTACCCCGGCTTCTTCATATGTTAGGTAATCACAACCTCAGACAACAGAAGAGTTTTATTACTTTTTCAAAACAAAGATGTGAAACTGATAACTAGAAAGAGTTGTTAATCAAAGAGTTCAACCACACAAACCAAATATGACAAAACACAGATGAAATGAGACTCACAAGGAAATGAATTCAACAAAGGAAAACAACAGAGTACCTACTACACCACAACCAATATACCAGTGCTAGACAGTGGTGTTATGTCAACACTGGTTTTCTCAACATTTTCACATATTGCACATGCCAAGAGATTTCCTCAAACTGAAGAATCTCTCACTATCTAAAGGTTTTGTAAACATATCAGCAAGCTGATTAGTTGTCTCAATATGTTCAATGTTGATCACATTGTCTTCTACCATATCTCTTAGGAAATGATGTCTTATGTCTATATGTTTAGTTCTAGAATGTTGGACAGGATTCCTAGAGATACTTATGGCACTAAGATTGTCACAGAACATGAGAAGTGTATCACTATCTAGCCCATAATCTGAAAGCATGTGTTTGAGCCACACAAGTTGGGTAACACAGCTGCCAGCTGCTACATATTCTGATTCAGCAGTTGATAATGAAACACAGTTCTGCTTCTTTCTATACCAGGAGACCAAATTATTCCCCAAATAAAGACAGCCCTCACTTGTGGATTTCCTGTCATCCACATCACCTGCCTAGTCAGAGTCACTGAAACCAACCAAGTTATTGTTAGTGTCATAAGAATACCAAATGCCTAAAGGTGAAGTTCCAGAGATATATCTAAGAATCCTCTTCACAGCAATCAAGTGAGATTGCCTTGGCTCAGCTTGGTACCTAGCACAAACACATACTGAAAACATGATGTCAGGTCTAGAGGCAGAGAGATATAGCAAACTACCAATCATGGATCTGTACAATGTTGGGTCAACATTGCTACTAGTGCCATCTTTTGTTATCTTCACTGAAGAGGGCATAGGAGTTTTGCAAGGTTTGGACTCTTGTAGCTCAAATCTCTTCACCAGATTCCTTGCATACTTCTCCTGGTTCGGGAAGATACCATTCTCCAGCTGCTTTACTTGTAGTCCCAGAAAGTAGTTGAGCTCACCAATCATGCTCATCTCAAATGTTCCTGTCATAGACTCAACAAATTTGTTTAAAGTAGACTTGTTAGTAGAGCCAAATACAATATTATCCATATAAATTTGAGCAATGCATATATGAGAGCTTTTTCTAAGGACAAACAATGTTCTATCTCCATCTCCTCTATTGAAACCTAGGCCTAACAGAAAATCAGTTAGCCTCTCATACCAAGCTCTAGGAGCCTGTTTTAAGCCATACAAAGCCTTTTCAAGTTTGTACACATGGTCAGGATGTTTAGGATCAGCAAAGCCTTTAGGTTGTTCTACATAAACCTCTTTGTCAATTAAACCATTCAGAAAGGCACCTTTAACATCCATTTGGTATAGTTTAATCCTAAGACAGCAAGCCATAGCAAGGAGTAATGTAATTGACTCTATCCTAGCTACTAGAGCAAAAGTCTCATCAAAATATATACCTTCTACCTGAGTATAACCTTGTGCAACCAACCTAGCTTTGTTCCTCATAATTACACCATTCTCATCAGTTTTATTTTTGAAAATCCATTTTGTACCTATTACATTCGCATGTGATGGCCTAGGTACTAGATTCCAAACTCTATTTTTGGTGAATTGTTAGAGTCCCTCTTGCATGGCATTAATCCAGTAACTATCCTTAAGGGCTTCAGTTACATTCTTAGGTTCAATGGAGGACACAAAACAAGATGCATTATCAATAGTACATGAAGAAGACATGCAAACACACAACTTAGCCATATCCTTGTAATTGACCCTTTCTTTGTTGCGTGTTCTAACTCTTTCAGTAATTTGTCCAATTACTTGAGAGGCTGGATGATCTCTTTGTATTCTAAGAGGGGGATCTATTCTGGATACATGAGCCACTTCATCTTCAGAATCTGACAGCACCGATGTTGGCCTAACATTGGGGGTTTCTGGTGTTAAGTCAACATTTGTTCCAGTTTCCAGTTCAGCATCTCCAGCGTCTGTGTTCAATGTTGAGTCCAATGTTGGAGTAACATCTGAACCAGTGACTTCTTCAGTACCTATAGAAACAGTTAAATCATCAAAAATGACATTCACTGATTCTTGAATAGTATGCAATCTTGGATTGTAGACCCTGAAAGCAGCACTATTAGGAGAATATCCAACAAATATACACATTTTACTTTTGGGATCAAATTTGCTCAAATAATCTCTATCTTTTAGCAAATAGCAGTTAATACCAAATTCATGAAAGTGTGCTACTGTTGGTTTTGAACCCTTCAAGATTTCATAAGGTGTCATAGTAGTACCAGGTCTAAGATAAACTCTATTACTAATATGACATGCAGTATTCAATGCTTCAGCCCAGAGTTTCTTAGATAGGTTTTTAGAATTCAACATAACTCTAGCCATCTCTTGAAGTGTTCTATTCTTCCTCTCAACAATCCCATTTTGCTGAGGTGTCTTAGATGCTGAAAACTCATGGAAAATGCCTTTAGATTCACAGAAATTAGCAAAGCTTACATTTTCAAACTCCTTTCCATGGTCAGACCTAATTCTTCCTACAGAAGTACCATAGAGATTCTTAATACTAGCATGCAAAATCTTGAATGTGTTGAATGCCTCTGATTTTTCTTTCAAAAACTTAATCCATGTATATCTTGAAAAATCATCAACAATAACAAAAGCATACTTCTTACCATTCAGACTACTAACCTCAATAGGACCCATGAGATCCATGTGTAGCAAATCAAAGCACTTATTAGTTCTAGGGTTAGTACTCTGTACCTGAAGTGGTGGATGGACAGCTTTTGTTTGTTTACCTTTCAGGCAGTCTTCACAAACAATTTTACCTGGGCTAGTCAACTTAGGCGGTCCTCTTACAGCCTCTAACTTCTGTAGTTTCTCCAGATTTCTATAGTGCACATGTCCTAACTTCTTGTGCCACATGACAGATTCATCTACCTTGGCATGGTAGCATTCAGCTTCATCTTGAGCAAGATAGCAGTTATCCTTTGATCTTGTACCTGTCATGACACGGACATTGTCACTATTAAACACATCACATGAACTTTTTTCAAAAGTAACTAGCAAGTTATCATCACAAAGTTGACTTATGCTAATTAAATTTGCTTTCAATCCTTCAACCAACAACACATCCTTGAGTGGTGGAAATCCTTCAACATCCAGTACTCATTTTCCAATGATTTTCCCTTTTGTGCCTCCTCCATAGGTAACTGTTCCAACAGTCAAAGGGATTACGTCTTTCAGGTTGTCAATGTTTCCAGTCATTTGCCTTGAACATCCACTGTCAAAGTACCACTTACCTGCAAGGTTGGAGTAAACAGTAGAAAAGACAACATTGCAAACAACTTTAACCTTAGGAGTTTTTAACTTTTCAATCCAAGTTCTACTTTTATGTCCTTCAGCGTTGTTACCTAATGTTGGGATAACATTCAGATAAGAGGTTCTCCTAACATTGGTATTGTAATTAATTACTGTTTTCTTCTCAATCACAATTTTATATTTTTTACAATAAGGCTTAATGTGACCAGGTTGAAAACAATATTGACAGATAAAAGTAGGCTTTTTCACAGTGTTGGAAGGGATTTCACAACTCAAGTTATTGATATCCTTGATAAAACCAGCTTTCAAGTAGGCAGAATTAACATCTTCAGATGGAGGTTTTTCAACATAGCTCAAACCATTTTTACCTTGATTTCCCATACTCAGCACTTCATCAAGCAGAAATGTAGAAGAGTTCCATTTGTCAATGGTTTGTTCAGCTTTATCTAATTTTACCTTTACCTCTTTCAGCTCAGCTTCAGTTTTGTCAAGATCTTTCTCATACAGTTTCAGCATCTCCTTCATGCAACCAATCTCTTCCTTCAAGCTTTTGTTGCTCTTGATGAGTTTGTGATTCTCAAGCAGCAGTTTGTGGTAGATAGACTTCAGGTCTTCAATGATTTCCTCTTGGGACATTCACCTTCAAAGAAGTATTCTTCATCTAGATCCACTGAGCCATGAAAACAATCAAAGTTAGATTCATCATAGTAGGACGCAAGATAAGGTTCATAATCAGTAGCATATTCATCCCAATCTGCAAAGAAGGTCTCCTGTTCTGATGTTGGATCCTGAATGTTGTGGTAACATTGAGATCCGAAGCAGTTCAGGGAGTCTTCTGGTGTCCAGTCAATCTGAGGGAGTAGCGCAGCAGTTTGAACCTCTTCTGATTGTTCTTCAGCTTCTCCAGAACTAAAGTCATCTTCATTGAAATCATCTACACAAACCCAATGAGAATTTCCTCTTTTTCTAAGAGTGTTAGCACATTCATTAGCCATATGACCATATCCTTTACATTCAAAACATTGAACATCTTTTAACTTATCAGCTTCTAAAGGAGTAGGTTTTGATGCCATGTACTTCACAAACTTAGGAGGTAATTTCTTATAACCTGGGGAACTATTACTAAGGTTCTTTTCTTTACCTTTTCCTTTAAGATTCAACTTATTGAACTTCTTAGTAATTTTCCCATAATTTGAAGAAATTATTTCAAAATCATCATCACTTTCATTGTCAAGATTTGAACCTCTTAAAGCAACAGCCCTATGTTTGCTAGGTTGTGAGGCAAGCTCCATCTCAAATTCTCTAAGAGTATTCATCAAGACTTGAAACTGTAGATTAGCAAGGTTTCTAGATTCACTCATTGCAATTTTCTTGAGAGCAAATTTAGATGACAGTGTTCTCATAGCTTTATACACCATTTCTTGATTAGTCATAGCAAAACCTAGGTTTTCGCATTGGTTAGCAATATCAAGAATTTTCTCAAAATAAGTGTCAACACTTTCATCTTCACCCATCTCATGTTTTTCAAATTGCAAAAGCAGTTGTCTATATTTAGAATCTTTTACAGCAGAATCTCCTTCACAATGTAATTCAAGTATATCCCAAGCATGTTTGGTTTTTGTACAATTCTGGATTAACTTGAACATGTGATGATTAACTCAACTAAAGACAGCATTAAGAGCTTTTTCGTTAGAGTTATAGAGACTTACCTCTGTTGCTGTCCAGTCTGCTTCTGGTTTAGGAACTAGATCACCTTCACCATCTCTTAGTAATGTTGGAAGAGAGTATCCATTGATCACGGATTGTCAGGCTCGAATATCAATAGCTTTAATGTGAGACCTCATCCTGATCTTCCAGTATGCATAATTGGAGCCATCCAAAACTGGAATCATGTTGGTGTTAGGATTGACACTGTCCATGGTGTTGTATCACCTTCAAACCACCAGTGTAGTCGATGTTTGGCTCTGACGCCAATTGAAAATTTTGGACCGTGGATTGACACAACACTTTTGAGAGTTAAACTGGAATTGCCTTAACTCTATTGTGATCTTCTTGATAATAATAATGTGCAGCGGAAGTAAGAACACAAGAAGATATAATTTTAAGAAGTTTTCAATATTATTAAAAACTTTCGAGTCTTAGGACAAATTACCATAAAGGTTTTATCAAAAACGCTCCTCACAACAATTCACTCACGCTCTTTGTTGATCGGACTCAACGAAGCAGACAAGTAAGAACTACTTAACTTCTATGAACTAGACTTAAGCAGTTGATATAAAAACTTCACAAAACAAGACGAAGACAATGCAAAGAATGATTAATCTCTTGGATTGTTTAGCACGATTGTCTTGTCTTCATCTTGATGAACTTCACATCTTTTATAGATTTCTTGAGTCTTGAACGCCAAGATGTGTTGTTCACAGTTTTGGTAACGCTTGTTGTTGCCTTGTGGAAATTTGCCTTCTTTGTGAACTTCAGATCTTTCTTGAGAATGTGTTTCCATTGTTACCGATTTAACAATGTAACACATCTTCTTCAATTCGCAGAATCCTGGAAAGAATCGCGTCGCAGAGAACATCTAGCTTGTTTCCTTCTTTTGAAACCGTGTGAGTTGACTATTCAACTTAGCTTGAATTATGGAAACTTCAAGTAAGGAATCTTCCAAAACTCTTCCTTATGATAAAGATACCTTCCTGGACATAAACATAAACAACTAAAACCGTGGAACTTGGTTAATATGTGAATAAAGACAAAACTTAATTTTGGCAACTAAAGAGCAGTTTTCGCACAAGCTCACGGCTTTCAATGTTATCCTCAATGTTAACCCAACATCGTCTAACATTGCATCGTCTAACATTGACTCCAGAAAACCCTGCACTTTCATAATATAATGTTATTGTAATGTTTTGCTTTGTCTGATTGATAGTAATTCTTAATATAAGTAATTTGTAGTTGGTTGTGGTCCACACATGTTACAATAGCATGTTTGTCATATTCAATTGAATAAATTCAGTCCTTTTGTGTTGATATATGACAAAAAGTAGTTGGTCTTGGGTTGTGTAGTGGTGGGGGCTTGAGTAGCAACGTAAAGAGTGTTAAGTATTTTATCTTTGTCAGACTTTGAGTGGTCTATTTGTGGTTACCCATGGTTTGAAAAAAAAATGATAAATATTCTATCATTGTCATGCATTGTCAATTTAATAATCTTGTCATCTTATTGCAGGAACTGATCCTGAAGATTTCACTATCACACTTCATCATAGTGGAAAGTTTAGGCACAATAGAATTGTGAGATATGTGGGGGGATGTTAGTAACATTGACTACTGCAATGTGTCAGAGATAAGCCTGCTTGAGATATTTGAAATGGGCGAAGCTGCTTGTTTTAAGAAGAATAGTGATGTTAAGTTCTACTACAGCCCATTTGGTGAGAATGACTTGTCAGTCATGGACTACTTATGGAGGGATGAGGAAACTTTGAAGTTTGATAAGTATATTGATGAGGACAGAGTTATACATGTATACACAAAGGGTGGGGAGTTATATAATGTAGTTGAGGATTATGAGGGCCAAGAGGGTGCTAGTGGTGAATTTAATGATGATTTGGAGGCTGGTGGTGATGATGAGATTGAGGAGAAATCTGGTTTCTGGGATGAGCTTATAAAAGATAAGGAAGGTGTTGACACAGATGATGTTAATTCTGTGGGGAATGATACAGATCTGTCTGAGTTTCAGTGATATGGGTTCATGAATCTGCTAGTAAATGATTTAGGTATTTCTGAGGATGGAAGTGGTGGGTATGTGGTGATATCAGACAAACATAAGGGACTAATAGATGTTGTGGAGTTGGTGTTTCCATATGCACAACACAGATATTGTGTTATGCATATGTATGGTAACTTTAAGCAAACACACAAGGGTCTACCATTGAAGACACTACTCTGGCAGGCTACAAAATCTACAACGATCACAGATTTTGAGAGGTATATGAAACAAATAAGAGAAAGGGATTTAGAGGCTTACAAATGGCTTACAAAAAGACCTGCAAGGTACTGGTCAAGGTCCTATTTCAAGGAGGGGTACAAGTGTGATGTTTTGCTCAACAACATGTGTGAGTCATTTAATGCCATGATATTGGAAGCCAGACCTAAGCCCATAATTGATTACTTGGAACACATTAGGCTCATTTTAATGAAGAGGACGTATGTGAAGAGGGATCTCTCAAAAAAGTGGATTGGGGAGGTTTGTCCAAATATTCAGAAGGTCTTGGACAAGACACATGAGAAACAAGGTGAATGCAAGGCTTCTTAAGGCTTTTTGGAATGGGGCGGATGACTTTGAAGTGAGCAGTCCTGATGGACAAATGAATTGCAATGTTGCAGCAAGAAAATGCACATGTAGGCAGTGGCAGATTAGTGGAATTCCTTGTGCACATGGCATGGCTGGATTGTATTTTAAATAGCAGAATCCATCTGAGCATGTTGAGGATTGTTTTAAGATCCCTGCTTATTTGGAGACTTATAAGCACTGCATGCATACATTGAGAGGTCCTGAGGATTGGCCACAATCTGATCTAACACCATGCCCTCCACCCATCCCAGAGAAGTTGCCAGGCATGCCCAAGAAGCATGACAGGATTAAGCCCCCAGAAGAAATAGAAGAATTGAAGAAGAAGGGTTCAAAAGGAGAGAAAGTAAAACTGAGCAAGAAAGATGTGGTGATGAATTGTGGATTCTGTCACTTAACTGGGCATAATTAGAGGACATGTGCCAAAAGAAAAGCCATGGTTGGTAGTGAAGAAACTGCTGGAGTTGATATTCCACCAAAGGCAAATATGACTAGAAAGGTAAATACAAAATCACTGCTTAAAACTGTAAATTCTCACTCATAACATGGACTAATTGTATATTACAACTTTTGTTTCAGCCATCTAAGAAAGGGAGGAAGTAGAGTGCCAAGAAGAAAAATGCTAACATTGAAGCCACTAGTGGTGATGCTGGTTCACAACAAGAGCAAGCAAATGGAGAAAATGCTGGTGCTGCTAGTGCCCATGAGGAACAAGCAGGAGATTTAAATGCTGGTACAACACAGGACCAAGTGATTCCTAATGCCCATGGTGCTGCTTGTGTTTTTGATGCAGACATCTAATAAGAAAATAGTGAGCAAAGTGGAGAACACTTCAGGTGTTGTGGATCTTATAATTGACAAAGCAGCAAAGAAGTTGATTAACAAGAGTGTGAACAGAATTCTGAGGAATTGAAGTGGTTATGACCACTATTTTGTGAGGGATAACCATGTTATGCCCTTTCTTATTTTGTTATGAAGAATTGAGATCTATTTAGTTTCAAAATGTTGTTGGACTTTGTTAGCCTTCGCTGTTAATTATGGTGATGATGCCATTTCTTATTTTGTTAAGCCTTGGTTGTTTATTATGGTGATGATGGGGTTGTGAATTATCATTATGAATATTTTTTTTTATTTTTTTATGTTGATTTTTGGGTGTTTTGATGTTGATTTTTTGATGTTTTGATGTTGTTGTTTTTTTGTGTTTGGTGTTTTGATGCTGATTTTTAGGTGTATCGCAATGACCAAAAATAATTCTCTTATGCAATTCTAAATACTCACTTCAGGGGTCAATCCAAAAATTCAAAAAATAGTTCAAAGGGCAATCCTCAAAAGCATACCATAGTTCAGGGGGCAAATCGCACACTTCATAGTTTAGGGGGTATAAGAGTTTGGCGAATATTTTTTGGACAAAAATGCCCTTAAACTATAACATGTGTTGTGCACGTTTTTCACTATTCCGGTAAAAATATGTCCAGAACACGCACAAAAGTAAATTGAACAAACGACTAAAGGTTAGAGGGCATTGGTGCTAAAATAAAAGTTTTGACCTCGTCCAGTAAAAAGTACCATAGTTTGGAGGGTTTGATAGAATTATCCCTTGTTTTTATCAAAGCCGCCAAGAAGTAAACGTCAAAAAAAATTGCACTTCGAGCAAGGAAAGTCAATGCAAATTTGGCGTTCACCGTAAAATAATCCTACAACAAAATTCGACTCCAAGAATATTCTCTTCTATTGAAATGAAAGTATGCATTAAAACGTACCATCTTAGAAATGTGACGATGCATTCTTCTATTAGAATTATTCATAAAATATTTTAAAAATGTTCCAACAGAAAGGATGAGATGATCAATCAAACGAGGCAATAGAAGGGTTGATCACATTCTAATAGTTGTGATTGCCTGAGCATTCCAGAAAAAGATCGACTTTTGCCGTTTGTTGATTTAGTTTGCACATTATGTCCTGTCTTTGGTAGTATTAGTTAGCTAGCCTGATTGTGATTTCTAAATAGTAGCTACCAACCTAAAACTGAATGCTTGATAACAGAAACAACTGTTATTTGATAATGATTAATCCAAGGTTCATCAGCTTGTCTTTATTTAAGTTAAAAACTGCTCAATTTGGTATTTACTCTCTTAATTTCTCTTAAATAGTGTAAGAATATGCTAAATTACGATATATTCTCACCAGCTGAACTGAGAACTGATATTGAGTTGAATCAGATCAAGGCAGGTTTATCACAATTTCTCCTTACATGTTGAACCTGTGGTAGTTTTCATTTTAAATGTGCATTTATCGCATTTATATTCTTAATATACCAACAGTTCAATCTGCAATTCTAAGTTATTGTAATTAAAATAGTCCAAACTTCACTTCATTATGATGCATTCATTTGACGCTTGTAATCACACAAACTCATCTGAGCCTAGTCTTTACACAGAAATGGTTTCATCTGTGTTCATTATTTTGATTCGACGTGAACAAAGCTTTCTTCGGAAGAACGAAGAAGATATTACTAGAGTAATATAATAAGAAAACATAGAAAATCATTCAGACAATGTAGGCCTATTTCTCTTGATCTTCTGTTTAGCTTTTAGCTGGAGGAAGCTTTCCTTCCAAAAAAGACGAGAAGAAGGCGAGTGCACGTTCCGGCTGGTAACTTGGCACGTAATGTCCTGATCCTCGTACTGTCACGAACGTTATGTTCTGGTATTCAACTGTATAACCTCCAACCTTCAACAACTCACAAGGAACAAACGTAAGAAGATATGATGAAAGAATTTGGCATGGATATGATTACGGCCAACTGGTTGTAAATTAACGTACCTCGCCTTGATAGTACCAAGGATACCATGGTGTCTTTACCGGTGCGCTAATTTTGTTCAGAGAGTACTTAGTTGAGGTCACTGGAATTCGACCATCCGTGTCTCCACTGCAAGTGTCATAAACTGTTTAGGCAAAAATTATCAAATAAATGAATAAATATACTATCAATATGTTTGTCACCTGTAAAGCCAAATGCTAATGCCACTACTCATCAGTTCCTTAATGACAGGTAATACAGATTCTGGCTGCTTGGTCTCGTCGTACTCTACAGGATTACTACAATAGCATGGAGTGGCTTATCATTAAGTCCTAGATAAAATTCCAACTTATTAGCAGTCTATGATTTTGTTTGAATATTTAATACCTGCAACGATCCCATGGTCCTGGAACTCCGGTGACGTTTGCATGAAGTGCTTTTTGAACTTCAGGAGTGTTTAAGTAGGTGAAAACGTAATCACGCGAGCACGGATCAAATTGAGACAGCTGTTTGTAATGAAGAGGAAAAACTGTAAACAACTTGGTCAGTGAAAATGTAATTGAGAGATTAATGTCATGTTTGTTTTCACTTCTTTTTTTGACAGTTACAGTGTATCACATTGTATATATGCTTAAATATGATGCATGTTGTATGAATCTATACCGATGGAGCTGTGGAATTGGAACCACAGAAGGGCGCGTATATGTCATAAATATAAACATCTAGTATACCACGATCTGCTTGATACAGAGATTCATTGCATGTTTCTGATACTGAGGCAATTGAGGAGAAGTTGCAATTTTTGAGAATCGAGTCGTGGTCTTCATCGGAAACGAGAGCATGCGTCCAGAAATAGTCATACATGCCACTCAGTGCATCCTCAAAATCAATGTATGCGTTTCCAATCTGAAAATCATGCAAGAAGTGAATATAACGCAAAATGGAGTAAACCGAAGAAAAACTGTTCAAAAGAGAGACTCACAGCAATCCCTTTCAAATTAATGACAGTTTGGTTTGTTATTTTGTTGTTGTTGAGGATTAACTGAGCAAGCTGAGGCACGTAGTGACCGGCATAACTCTCTCCGGTTATGTAGAAATCTCGTGTTTTGTATTCGGGGAATCTTTCTAACCAGTTCACTAAAAAAGTGTAAGAATCTGCAGCCGTTTTTACGTCTCTTGTTATATAATTCGAAGAGGTGTTCGAGTACGAAAATCCTACACCAGCAGGGGATTCCAAGAACAGGACATTTGCCACTGAAACAATTTCTCTCTCAGTAAGCTTGTCTTCAAATTTTGTCAACAATTTTTGAATTTTATGCATAAAAATGATAAATTCAAGCAATAAATATAATATCGCAAGGCATTGGCCTAAGCCAAAAATCAACTCATAATCAAGATCATATTAATCCAAATATTCGATACTACGTTCGTGTTATGAAACTTACCAGTATTCCAGGAATTCTCGTTATACCACAGCGTTTTGCCATCAGGTTTAACCCGAAAAGGTCCAAGTTCAGTCATCGCACCTCCTCCTATCGAAGAACAACCAGGTCCTGCAGGTCAAGGTGACACTAAGTGAGCTAACAACTCAAATGTTAAGAAAACATTATAAATAAGTTCTCATGATGAGGTTCATACAGTTACGTAGATGCCTCCTAAAGTTTGAAAAACATTACTGATATGTAATTTTCTAAACGATGAAGTATCTGCAATGAAACCAACTTCTATACGGTGCAGATGTAATCACATCAACAATAAACATATAAGTAATATGATCATTGTAACGACAAATTCTTGCTATCTCTGAGAATAAAAGACAAGAAAAAGATCACAAAATAATTTTTGAGTATATTTGAAGTACAATTGCGGTTCAATCTCTATCTAATCCTCTGATTCGATTCTACAAGAACAATATTGAAATCTGTGGTGGAAATCTTCAATTTGATCTTCATTCAAATGATTTGAACTTGGAGAAAACGTTAATTCGATGGTCTTTGGACTTGATCTCGGATTAAATGGTGATTTGATTTGAAGATTGATGAAGGATGATATGATCTTCTTCCTCAATTCCTTGGATTTGTGAATTTTGATATTTCCAATATGGATTTTGATCTTCAAAAACGGTTTTCCGAGGGTCTTGTGACTTGATCTCGGATTGAAAGGAGTTCTTAACGAAGAACACCTTGAAAATTGTTGAAGAACGATATGAACTTGATTTGGATTTGTTGAATTTGTTGAAGTTTGATCTTCCTCGGCAGAAGTGCAATCTTCAAAAACGGTTTTTGGATGAACTTGAGGCTTGATAGCGGATTGAAAGGGGTTCTTAACGAAGAACACCTTGAAGATTGTTGAGCTTGTTGGAGAGGATTTGTTGAACTTCCTTGCTCTGAATTCTTGAAGCTTCAATTGTTGTCTTTTGTTCTTCAAGAGCTCGTCTATTTATAGTTGTAGAACCGAGCCTCCTTGCTTGTGATTGGTCGGTTTTATTTTTTTAATATAGGCATGGATTTAATTTAGCTTGTGGTGGACTTCTTTCCCGGATCCTCGCATTGCGGGGATGCTTTCGTGCACTGGGCTGCCCTTTATCAAGAAATTCTTAGAACACATCGTATTTCCACATGGCTTTATTTGATCGGCCAACAATTCTCCATCTTTATATTATAAATCAATTAATTAACCTATTAATAAATGGAATTTAATTTAGTAAAACTCCAAATTAAAAATAGAAATAATTAATTTAATTTACAATAATCAATTTGACACTTGTCAATATTTAATTGGAGTAGACAAAATTCATTTGTCTACAAATGCCCCCTTGCGACTTGTCACGAATAGCATTGTAAAAATGCGTCTTGAAGTGAATTATGTCGCAACATATTTCTTTTCGTGCCATCAATGATATTTATAGAAAATTGTGCACTTTATTTCAAGAGTCAAAACTCTTAATGGGTCTTTATAACAATTTCCCTAGGGACCATAGTGAAATTTACACTAAAGCCTTCAAGCAAAGCACGTGGGATACCATCACTTTTTTTTTTTTTTAATTTATTTTTCTGGTGGTCCCCGCTGACAAGACCAAGTGCATTGAACTTCTTCCTCCTTCCTTTCCTATATAGAATAGCCGTAGTATTTCTTATACAACCAAAGTAATTAAAAAAAAATATTTTCTCTCTCCTCTAGCTCCTCTCATGGCCGCCCCTTTGAACGGAGTTTCCATGCGACGGTGATCGAGTTTCAACTCAAAAATGTCATCATCATAATCGTGAGCTCAAGAGGAACGGTTAGTGTGGTGGTTTCGAGGTATTTCCGAACGCATCCGCGTCTCCGGCGAGTTACCGACGACACACCGCCGCACCTCCGCCGTCCGCCTCTCTCTCCGGTCAACGAAGTGGTGGCGACGGTATTTTTGGTGCTAGGGTTCCGATTGTCTAGCTTTTCCGATCCATTTTTTCGGTGTCAAGCTTTTCCAGTCACTATTCACTTGCTCTCGGGGTACTGTTCACGTCCGGATACTATTCACTTTCGGCTACTATTCACGTTAACGTCTCAACGGTAGCATTATTTGAGCGGATCCGCCTCGTTTTCCGACCGCAATCAATTTTCCGGCGACTTTCCGGTGTCAAGCTTTTCCGAGCACTATTCACGCGCTCTCGGGGTACTGTTCACGCCCGGATACTATTCACTTTCGGCTACTATTCACGTTAACGTCTCAACGGTAGCATTATTTGAGCGGATCCGCCTCGTTTTCCGACCGCAATCATTTTTCCGGCGACTTTCCTTCTCCATTTTTTTTTTGTTGCAGCGCCTGTTTTCTTTGTTTTTTTTATTTTTTTTTTTTTTTGCTAATCTCAATATTTTTTTTGTAACAGGTTTAAGGATCGGAAGAGTCACTTTCACAAGAATTGCCGAACCGATCTCTGCCGTCGTTCGTGCTCCGGTCTCCTCTCTGCCGAGTATCAGACGATGATCTTTCTTTCGAGACCTTGGGGCAACGTATTGCCAAAGGTGATGCCATATGGGACGATGCTTTTCTTCACTTTCGATACCTTGGGGCAACGTATTGCCAAAGGTGATGCCATATGGGAATATACATTTCTTCACTTTCCTGGCAAAATCCATTACTTTCCCGGATATTGGGAGTGGACAGAAGATGTCCTTGTTCGGTGCAATCATACAATTACTTCCACCAACACGTATGAGCTAGTCTATGCATCCATGTTCACATATAATTGCAACTTGGAGATCATGAAGGTTTTATGCACATGTTGTACTTGACAAAGTTCGGATCTCTTGCAAAGAGAGGAAGAGCACAATCAAACCTCAATCAACACAACATCATTTGTGAGCTTGAAAGAGTAGACATTCCTTGGACGACTCGGCATCAAAGAAACCTTGAAGGAGACATTCATTTCAGGACTCGACATCAAAGAAACCTTGAAGGACACATTCATTTCGCAACTTGGCTTCAAATGTTTCCGAACGGAAGATATTTGCTTTCAAGACTTGGCAACAACGGCATTCAGCAGGAGTGGACTTGTCTTCAAGGCTTGGCGTCAAAGACATTCGGCATGAGTCGACTTGTTTTCAAGACTTGGCATCAAAGACATTCAGCAAGACCAGACATTGTTGACCCTACATCAAAGGCCGCTTGAACGAGGAGACATCATTTTCATGACTTGGCCTCAAAGACACCTTGAAGGAGCACATTGTTTTCACGACTCGACATCAAAAGGCATCCGATAGGAAGATATTTGCTTTCAAGACTTGGTTGCGCGCGCAACTTTGTTGGCCCGTCACATCTCAAGGATCTTCATGTAACATCTTCCACGCAACATAACTTGGCAAAAGAATATGACCGAACTCAGAATTATATAACTCCGCAGAATCAAGAATATTTCCATTTGAATCACAACTACCAGCCAATATTGCGATTTCCCCGAGGCTTGCAGAACCAAACAAACATCTAGGCGCATTCAAACTCATTCCAGTAGTCCACGTGCTTGTCAACAAACTGTAATGATAGATAGCGTAAGACACGAGTTCTCTACCGAAAAGAAGAAGTTCAGTTCCAACCGAAGAAACAGACGACGCTCCTATGACCAAAAGCTCGTTTCCCAGAGACTTGAATGTGACCCCCCAACCCCTATTGCAGTTGGTTCTCACCGGAATCGGACCGAACGACTTCCACGTATTGCTTTTCTTCAAATAAACTTTCAACTGATTAGTAGAGGATTCGATCGAGTAAAGCTCGTTATTCACCACTGCAATAAGAGGTGGCGAATGGGACGACTGAACAGGATCATCTTTTAACATGTCGGGTATAAGTGTCCAACTGTTTCGAGTTTCATCAAAAAATTCCCCGCATGTCAACGGCCCGTCTTCGTTCTTTCCACCAATCACGTAAAATTTGTTGTCCATGTAACACCTAACGCAACATAACTTGCAAAAGAATATGACCGAACTCAGAATTATATAACTCCGCAGAATCAAGAATATTTCCATTTGAATCACAACTACCAACCAATATTGCGATTTCCCCGAGGCTTGCAGAACCAAACAAACATCTAGGCGCATTCATACTCATTCCAGTAGTCCACGTGTTTGTCAACAAACTGTAACGATAGATAGCGTAAGACACGAGTTCTCTTCCGAAAAGAAGAAGTTCAGTTCCAATCGCCAAAGATTCATTATCTCCAAAGACAAAGCATTGATTAGGATTCAAACTCGGTAAAGTCATCCAACGACGGCGCTTGGGGTCAAATGCTTCCCATTCAAGCAGCTGGCAAGAAACATAAATCCAATGCTCAACTACTCCATTCTGTCTCCTTAGCCTGTATAACTCGCTGCTTCATGATGTTTATTATCGGATTGGTCCGGCTGAACAGAAAGACGAGTCAAAATCCCACCAATCAATAAGGCCGTATCTACATGATCATCAATCAGTTTTGACACTTTCTTAACAAGCACGTCCTTCGCCTCAATAAAAAGGATCAAGTCATAACGTAGTTCAAAATACATGAATTTGGATTTAGGGGTGGCATTCACGACTTATGCTCATGCGGGCTTGAAGTAACGTGCAGTTTAGACTCGTGCATCATGGAGCAATTGACTTGAAGAAATTCCGTGCTTGTGTCGAGAAGACGTGAACACTTGAAGGATTTCCAAGCTTTCGACGTGTCCCGAAAACTTGCACATTTGCTTTGAAGACTTGAAGGATTTGTAGACCTTTTGGCTCGTGTCTAGGAGACTTGTGAATTTGCTTTGAAGACTTGAATGATTTGTAGACCTTTTGGCTCGTGTCTAGGAGACTTGTGCATTTGCTTTGAAGACTTGAATGATTTGTAGACCTTTTGGCTCGTGTCTAGGAGACTTTTATTTACCTCATTTTGAGATATTCATTTACATGTGGCATCATGTTTCTTTCCCATGAATATTGTAACATAACGCAACAAAACCCAACTTAAGCAAATTTCATGACTGAACTTAGAAAAATTCTAAGCTGCCTACGTACCTTAATAAAAAGGATCAAGTCATAACGTAGTTCAAAGTACAAGATTGATTTAAGGGGGTGGGTGCCGTACACAGTTTATACTCATGCGGGCCAGGAGTATTCATTGTTTAACCACTTTGAACAAAGTGGGGTATTTAAATTTTAACCACATAAAACACCTTTAGTGGAGTAAGTTATCATTTTAACCACATAATTTACCATTGGTGGTTGCCATCCACAGTTTATACTCATGCGGGCCAGGAGTAACATGCAGTTTAAGCTCGTGCGTCATGGAGCATACTTCAGTCATCAAGGGTAGTATTGTTTCAAGAATTTTCCATTGATAGGACCAATTCTTAATCCATCTTCGGCAACCAACTTATATGCGCCATTCGTGTATACTTCTGTGATGACATAAGGACCATCCCACTTTGAAGTGAACTTGTTTCCGGTTCGATGAGTGATAATGATGGGCCTTCTCACTGCAAGAACCAAATCTCCAACTTGAAAGGAGCGTAGGCGGACCTTTTTGTTAAAAGACTTGGAGATACGAGCTTGATAGCACTCAAGTTCCTGTTGCGCTTCTAGTCTTTTCTCATCAAGAGCATCTAGTTCTTGCAAGCGCAAACGAGCATTCTCTTCTTCGGTGAGTCCTTCTTGCAGAGCTATCCTTAAAGAAGGGATTTGTTGCTCAAGAGGGAGAACTGCTTCTACTCCGTAGACCAATGCATACGGGGTTGCTTGAGTTGGCGTTCTGTGTGTAGTTCTATATGCCCACAGTGCTTCTCCAATTCTTTCATGCCAATCTTTCTTTGACTTCGCCACCACTTTCTTTAGCAAGTTGCAGAGAGTTTTGTTGAATGCTTCGGCGAGGCCATTAGAAGCAGCATAATACATGGAAGAGTTTCTTTGCTTGAATCCAAACTTTTCACACAACTTGTCTATCAAACTATTGCAAAACGGCTTTCCATTATCAGTGACGATGCATCGAGGAACTCCGTAGCGGTAAATGATATTGGTACGAATGAAGTTGGCAACAGTCTCCTTTTTGACTTCTTTGAGAGGCACAGCTTCGGCCCATTTTGAGAAGTAGTCGGTTGCAGCCAAAATGTACAAGTGCCCGCCAGAAGACTTTGTCATAGGACCGACAGCGTCCAAACCCCACGAATCAAAAGGCCAAGAAGCTACAATCGGATGTAAAGGTTCAGGCGGCTGATGGATGAAGTTTGCGTAGAATTGACAAGCTTGACATCTTCGTGCATACTTCATGCAATCTAAAACCATGGTAGGCCAGTAGTAGCCCATTCTTTTGATGCGAAAATGTAACTTTGGACCAGACTGATGAGCTCCACAAATTCCGGAATGTGCTTCTTCCATAGCTTGCATAGCTTCTTCTTTTCCTAGACAGCGTAAGAAAACCCCATCAAACGAGCGCCTATAGAGTGTGTCTTTATAGAATATGAAGCGAGCTGCACGACGCCTAATGTCGATCTTTTGACGTACGTCATCGGGCAATTTTCCGTGCTTTAAGTAGTCCACGAATGATTGTCTCCAATCTTCAACTTCAATTTCGTATACCTCCACAGCATGACTTTCATTGTTATTACCTTGCTTACCGTTATCTTCTAGAATAGGCGGGAGTACCCATCTGTGGCACACGGGTACGGACGTCTTCTCTTCTGATGTAACCAACATAGAAGCAAGTTTAGCTAAAGCATCAGCTTGCCCGTTATCTTTCCTCGGCACATGCTCTACTGTAACGTCACCAAGATTTTTGATCAATCTTCTTGCATACTCAACATATGGTAGGAGCTCTGGCTTCTTAACCTCAAATTCACCATACAATTGATTGACGACCAACTTGGAATCGCCATACACTTTTAGATGAGGTTGCCTCAGCTCAATTGCCATTTCTAGCCCGAGTATCAAAGCTTGATATTCCGCAACATTGTTTGAGCAATTTTGAGTTAATGTGAAGGAATACGGCAAGACCTCTCCATTAGGCGTGAGAAAGATAACGCCGGCGCCGGCTCCATTTCTATGTGCGGCACCATCAAAGTACATTTCCCATGGAGGAGTAACTTCAACCATGAGTGCATCTTCATCGGGCAAGTCGTCTATTAACTCCCACTCAGCAGGAATAGGGTGGTCAGCTAGAAAATCTGCCAATACTTGTCCTTTCACAGCCTTTTGAGGGATATATGCAATTTCAAACTGTTGCAGCTGGAGGTACCATCTTGCAAGTCTATCAGATAACACTGGCTTCGTCATGACATACTTCAAAGGGTTTGCTCTGGATACAAGACGAATAGTATGAGCTTGAAAGTAATGCTTCAATTTTTGAATTGAGAACACAAGGGCTAGGCAAAGCTTCTCAATAGGAGTGTACTTCAACTCATTCGGCGTCATTGTTCGACTCAGGTAATAAAGTGCATTTTCCTTCCCTTTGTCATTTTCTTGGGCGAGTAATGCCCCCACAGATCTTTCTTGGGCAGCAATATATAGGATCAAGGGACGTCCCGGCACAGGAGCGGCTAAAACGGGAGGTTTCATCAGATATGATTTGATTCGTTCGAAAGCATTGTGACAAGATTCATCCCATCTAAATGGAACATCTTTCTTCATCAAATGACTGAAAGGTTGGCAACGACCGGCTAAATTCGAGATGAACCTTCGGAGATACGCCAATTTTCCTTGTAGACTTTTGAGTTCATGAATATTTCGTGGCTCTGGCATCTTAACTATTGCATCAATCTTGGCTTGCTCGATTTCAATGCCTCGCCTACGAACAATGAAACCAAGGAACTTTCCCGATGTTACGCCAAATGCACACTTCATAGGATTCATCCTTAATTGATACTTTCGCAGTCGCTCAAAGACTTTTTGTAAGTCACTTATATGATCTTTCCTTTCCCTCGACTTTACGACAAGATCATCCACATAACACTCAACATTCTTGTGCAACATGTCGTCGAAGATATTTTGCATTGCCCTTTGATAGGTAGCACCGGCGTTCTTCAATCCAAACGGCATCACCTTGTAGCAATATATACCCTTCGGAGTACGGAAAGCAGTCAATTCTTCATCCCTTGGAGCCATACGAATTTGGTTGTATCCGGAAGATCCGTCCATGAAAGACAAGGCTTCGTGTCCCATGGTAGCATCAATCATTAGTTCAGCGATCGGTAGAGGAAAGTCATCTTTAGGGCATGCTTCGTTCAAGTCTCTAAAGTCGACGCAAACCCTGATTTGTCCATTCTTCTTTCTTACCGGCACGATGCTAGAAATCCAAGTTGGGTATTTGACTTCTTTGATGAACCCGGCTTCAATGAGCTTGTTAACTTCGGCTTCAAGCAATGGGACTAAGTCAGGTCGAAACCTTCTTTGAGCTTGCTTGACGGGATGAACATCTTTCTTTACCGATAAGTTATGTATCGCCACATTTGGGTCCAAGCCTGGCATTTCTTTGTATGACCAAGCAAACACATCCTTGAACTTGTGCAACAACTCAATGTAACTTCGTTCTTCATCAGCTCCGAGAAATGCACTTATGTAAATCGGTCTTGGGTCATCGATGTTGCCCAAGTTTACCTCTTTTAACTCATCAACAGTGGCCTTGACACCCTCCTCCCACTCAATAGGCGCATCTTCGGCGTCTTCTTCAACATCTTCTTCACAAGAAGTGATATGGCATGACGACCCTACACTCTCTTCATCTCCGTATTTGGTCTTCGTGAGTACCATGGTTTGTAACTTGACTTTGAGAGTTTCACCACAGGACACTATCAAGTCTTCGCGGCGAGTCATTCGAGATGGGATCAGACTTTGAACTTTCTTAGAGTTTGATGACTTGAGGTTTCTCTTAGCGTGTGTCAACATATGTGGAACACTCAACTTTTTCCGATCAAACCTTTTATTTGGACCAAGCCTATCAAAGACTGTTTTATTCGGACCAAGTCTATCAAAGACTGTTTTATTCGGACCAAGTCTATCAAAGACCGACATGTGTGGTATCTTCTTTTCACACCCTGTTGTTGAACCCTCTACTTCGCCTATGTAGTTGGCGTTGGCTCTTTTTATAGCAATGCGAACTGGGTTGGGTGGCTTGTAGCCAAGGCCTGTCCGAGTGTTTGGAATGGTATGGCCTTTTTCCTTTAGCATAACTTGTGTGGCATTGAGTCCATATGGCTTCTTTGTAGTAGCATCAAGAGCGAGGCCCTCCAATCGTGGTTCTTCATTAGGGTCATATCCAGCTTTAACTAGCAATTTGAAAGCTTTCGGGTCAAAGCATTGCTCAATCTTCTTTGTGCGCAATGTTCCATGCTCTGTTCCTGGTCCTTTGGATGGACGAACAAATCCTTCAAGTGGAGGAGATGGCCCTTTCTTTTCAAGTGTTGTAAGAGGGAATGTTAGTTCTTTCAAAGGCTTTGACTCAAGGGGAGGTCCATAAATTTTACTCTTCTCTGTGTCACTTGTGTTATCGGAGCCTTTTACATCATGCTGCTGGAGTTGCTCAGTTCCATTGAGTTTCACAGTGCTCTTTCCTTCAATATAATATTTTGCATCTGCAAAGTGTGATTCAACATCAGAAAAAGGCTTTACATCACCATGTACTTTTCTTTCTATTCCATCTTGATAATATCCGAAGCACTGGTGTAATGTTGAAGGAACAACACCATTTTCATGTATCCAAGGTCGACCCAATAACATGTTGTAGGAACTATTGGATTCGATGACATAGAATAGCGTACTGGACGGCATATCTTCAATAAGAAGATCTAATCTTATAATGCCGATGGCTCTTTGCCCCCCTTGGTTGAAACCTTGGATCATCAGACGACTACTTGATAGTTCATCCACCGAGATCCCCAATGTATTCAAAGTGCGTAGAGGTAAGATATTGACCGCAGAGCCCCCGTCAATTAACATTCGATTGACTCTTTTCTCGCGAATATAGCCGGTGACAAACAATGGTCGGTTGTGGAGCTTAGAACCTAGTAGAAGGTCTTCATCAGTGAAGCATATAGTGGACATGTATTGGTTTGTGACATGAGCAGTCTTTGAAGTAGAGTCTTCAATTTTCTCTCCTTCGTGAGTTGCATTGCATGAAACGATGATGTGGGAGTCATCTAGGCTATCAACTGGGCTTGAGAGTGTGACAAGGTTTGATGACACAACATCCTCTTCTAGAGTGATCTTTCCCTCACGAGCCAACCGCATCACCTTATCTTTGAATATAAAGCAATCATGAATTGGGTGTCCTACGAGACGGTGATATTTGCAATACTTAGGATCATCAGTGCGACTAGCCTCTTCTGGTCTCTTCATTTCAGGCAGCTCAATTAAGTTAGCTTTGAGCAAATCATCAAATATGGCTGAAACGTCAGAATCGAGGAACGGATATTTCTTTGACTGTATCTCCTTGAGTGTCGTCTTCCTTTGCTCATTAGCTTGTGAATTATTAGCCTTTTCAGATACCAAAACACCTTTTCGTTGGTCGTTGCTATCATTTGTCTTGGTCTGGATTCTCAATGGAGCAACATTCACTGCTATAGACTCTTTGGTAGGTCCTTTGTTGAGAGGTTTGCCTCCTTTCCTTGTATCTTGCTTGTCACTGAATCTTCGCGGATCTTGCATAGGTGGTCCATTAACTCCACTTGCCACCATACTCTGTTCCATGTCATGAGCACGAGTTGCTAACTCCTCAAATGTCCTTGGCTGTATTCCTTGAAGAATGTAACGGAGCCCCCATTTCATGCCTTGGATGCACATCTCTATAGCCGAGTTCTCGGACAATCGATCCTTGCAATTGAGACTTAAATTTCTCCAACGGTTTATGTAATCAATGACTGGCTCTTCATCCCATTGGCGAGCATTTGTTAGTTCAATCATGCTGACGGTCCTTCTTGTACTGTAGAAGCGATTGAGGAATTCTTGCTCTAACTCGTCCCAACTATCAATCGAGTTTGCTTCCAAGTCAGTGTACCAATCAAATGCATTTCCCTTCAGTGAGCGAACAAATTGCTTGACAAGACGATCATTGTAAGTTCCGGCATTGTTGCAAGTCTCAACAAAATGAGCTATATGTTGCTTTGGGTTGCCTTTGCCATCAAACTGCTGGAAATTTGGTGGTTGGTAGCCATTCGGCATCTTGAGGTTATCTATCCTTTGAGTGTACGGTTTGGAATAGGAGAATGATGATTTGAAGCTTCCGTCTAGTTTGTCCTTGATAGTTCCCATGATGAACTCCTTTAATTGATCAGCAGGGATCATGCCATTTGAAGAGACTTGGAATTCATTGGCAATAGACTTTTCCTTCTCATTGGATAATTGCTTCATGGATGTTTCACCCTTTTCAAAGCCTCCAAACTTCAGGTCCTTTACATGACTTTCTTCCACCTTGACTTCCCTACTCAGCAATTTTTCTATCTTGGAGTCTTGGTCTTGCACATGTTTGTTCAGCATCTCTATGGCTTTGGTTAACATCACCATTTGTTCTTCCAAAGTTGTAGCACTTGTTGTCAATGCGTGTACTGTATCCAACGGAGGTGAAGAACCCGATGCAGAGTGAGGAGTTGGTAGGGAGGAGTCGCCGCTCTCAACATCTTCATCATTGTTGACGTTGTCGGAGACAAGGGAGTCCTTTTGAACAATGTCGTCGACGACTTCACTTGGCATCTTCGTGGATGGATCAGACAATAGATCAGACAACCTTCTTGTCTTGCGTGATGACATATGGTTGACTTGTTGTTCTTGATGAAAGGAGATGAGAGGTAGAGTTGTCCCACTGGGCGTGCCAAATTTGTAACGACAAATTCTTGCTATCTCTGAGAATAAAAGACAAGAAAAAGATCACAAAATAATTTTTGAGTATATTTGAAGTACAATTGCGGTTCAATCTCTATCTAATCCTCTGATTCGATTCTACAAGAACAATATTGAAATCTGTGGTGGAAATCTTCAATTTGATCTTCATTCAGATGATTTGAACTTGGAGAAAACGTTAATTCGATGGTCTTTGGACTTGATCTCGGATTAAATGGTGATTTGATTTGAAGATTGATGAAGGATGATATGATCTTCTTCCTCAATTCCTTGGATTTGTGAATTTTGATATTTCCAATATGGATTTTGATCTTCAAAAACGGTTTTCCGAGGGTCTTGTGACTTGATCTCGGATTGAAAGGAGTTCTTAACGAAGAACACCTTGAAAATTGTTGAAGAACGATATGAACTTGATTTGGATTTGTTGAATTTGTTGAAGTTTGATCTTCCTCGGCAGAAGTGCAATCTTCAAAAACGGTTTTTGGATGAACTTGAGGCTTGATAGCGGATTGAAAGGGGTTCTTAACGAAGAACACCTTGAAGATTGTTGAGCTTGTTGGAGAGGATTTGTTGAACTTCCTTGCTCTGAATTCTTGAAGCTTCAATTGTTGTCTTTTGTTCTTCAAGAGCTCGTCTATTTATAGTTGTAGAACCGAGCCTCCTTGCTTGTGATTGGTCGGTTTTATTTTTTTAATATAGGCATGGATTTAATTTAGCTTGTGGTGGACTTCTTTCCCGGATCCTCGCATTGCGGGGATGCTTTCGTGCACTGGGCTGCCCTTTATCAAGAAATTCTTAGAACACATCGTATTTCCACATGGCTTTATTTGATCGGCCAACAATTCTCCATCTTTATATTATAAATCAATTAATTAACCTATTAATAAATGGAATTTAATTTAGTAAAACTCCAAATTAAAAATAGAAATAATTAATTTAATTTACAATAATCAATTTGACACTTGTCAATATTTAATTGGAGTAGACAAAATTCATTTGTCTACAATCATATTTACCTCCATTTAGCCACAAAACTAGTGGCTTGTTAGAAGAGTCCTCAGACTCGGTAAACCAATAAAAGAGTGCTCGTCCTGCATTAGGATCAACGGTGACATAACCGGAATACTGTGAAAAACCAACTTGGGGTTGCCCTGGCAGACTCAAAATCTGGTCGGCTTCCTTTAAACCGTCTTGGGACGCTACATAAACCGGTGAATATTCAGAAAAAGATTCTTCAACATGATAGTTTGTGGGTTTTTTAGTCCTTTGAGATTTGATGAATTTTCCTAGAGGGTCGCGGACCATACGGCCTCTCCCACCTTGGCATTGTACAAAAGCCACTAGGCATAGAAGAGAAAGGAACAAAACAAGAGCTCTTTTCATTTTTGTTATGAAATGGCCACAAGAGTCTTAATATATTTTCTCATGAATATGAGTTGTTTATATACTAAGTCTTGTGTGATTTTTTGAATAAAGAAGGATCATTGAATGTATCAATATTAATACATTAGTCTTGTTCGTGGACTGTAGTTAAGTTTTGTTTGCGTTGGAAAGAAACAAGTAGCGTGAGGTGTATATTAGTGGAAAGGACTACGAACCTAACGCTATAAAGTTTTGGGTCGGAATTTGGTATCAAGTCCAATAATGTGCATTCTCACTTCGACTGCTGATCATAAAGCGTACGATGATAAAAACCGAAGAACAAACATTGTGAGTTTGTAATTGTCAGGACAAATGAAAGACTATTACATGAAAGACAATTAAGAGCTGGTCAAGAATGAACTAACATAGCTGGCCATTGTTTACTTCAACTTTTGTGTATTGGCATTTTCCTTTTTTTGGTCTATTGTCTATTGGCATTTGGCAGTACTTTAAATAACAAATTGTTCAACTCCTTTTTACATCTTTGGTTTACACTTTGACATCAAACTCGTGTCCTTTTCTTAAAGTTTATGTTACTTAGATTGGTCGATCTTATTCAATTAACAGGAAATTCAAATGGGAAATTTTGACAGCAATCCCTCTGTAATACGACAATCAAACATGTTGCCCAAATGAAGAAGCGTAACAAGAAGACGCAAGAAACAGCACGTAGGTGTATATCTTGAACTGCCATCTCGTCTAAAGGTTCGATCTACTAGAGATGATTGATATTCTCCGACATGTCTCCTCACGTGCAACCTTTTAATCTTTTTGCTACGCGTACACTTGAGATTTTTGTAACTGGCAGGCAGCCTTGAAATCCCATGACCTCTAATACCGTCTTGAATTACCGTTTCAACTAATAGCTCAAACTTGTAGAGATGATTGACGTTTATTAATTATATATATACACTGATTAATTTGTATATAAACATAACTTTAGTTTCCAAATAGTAGCTAATATCAATATTAAATAATTTGTAAGTGTAGGATAATCCATATGTAAATAGCTGAATACTTCATGCTTACTAACTTGTTTTTGAAGAGGGGGTGAGGTTTTTTCCCAACATTAATTTCCTTTCTTTATCTATTTTTTGATGCAATAAACAAATTAAACTGCCTATTTTGGTTTTTATTTTGTCTTACATTTTTTCTTAAGCAGTGAAAGAATATGCCAAATTGCAATATCTTCTCTCACCAGCTACTAATTAGAATTTAGAACTTATGTTGAGTTAAATCAGATCACACTTGAATTCTTAATTTTATGCTAGTTTGTTATTATGCATTATTGTACAAATTAATTAAAGTTCGACTTCATTCGATTATGATGCATTTGATGCTTGTAATTACGCAAACACAACCGGAGTTTCATTTGTATAGCAATCATTTCGTTTAAACGTGAACCATGGAAATTATACAATTCCCCAAGAACTTATAGAATAATAAACACTAGTATTCAGACAATATTGCATTGTATGTCCTGATCTTTTGTTTAGCTCTTAGTTGGAGGAAGCTTTCCTTCCAAGAAAGACGAGAAGAAGGCGAGTGCACGTTCTGGCTGGTAACTAGGCACGAAATGTCCGGATCCTCTTATAGTCACGAACGTTATGTTCTGGTATTCAACTGTATAACCTCCAACCTTCAAATAGCAGCGTGAAAAAAGATGCATAAGTATCCGTGTTACAAGAAAAAAAAATCATTGATTCTCTATAATTAACGTACCTCGCCTTGATAGTACCAAGGATACCACTGTGTCTTCACTGGTGCATTAATTTTCTTTAATGAGTACGTAGTCGTGGTCACTGGCACTCGTCCATCCGTGTCTCCACTGCACAAGTCGTAGATTATTAGCTAAACTCATAATTAAATGAATGCATATATGACCAATATGTACAATGTATAAAATTTGTCACCTGTAAAGCCAAATGCTAATGCCACTCTCCATCAGCTCCTTAATGACCGGTATTACTGTTTCTGGCTGCTTAGTCTCGTCGTAGTCTACAAAATCACTGGAAAAGTGGAGAGTAGATTATCAGTAAGTCATAGATAAGATGCAAATTATTACCAGTTTTATGAGAACAAAATTGACTATCTGGAATTGGCGGCAATACAATGAGAGAAAATCATAATCACGAAAAATCTATACAAGACGCAAGAATTTGTTACCCCGTTTTGACTATGACTACTTCTAGAGGGCATCGCCAAGTCCGAGTTTTCATTTATTTTGATGAATCAATAATTAAAATTACAGATTAGACGTAACACTACTAATAATTTTACATAAACTGTCTATAGTACTTCATGCTCCATTAGTACAAACAAATTAGTACCTGCAAGAGTCCCACGGTCCAGGAATTCCAGTAACGTTTGCATGTAGTGCTTTCTGAACTTCAGGCATGTTTAAGTAGTTGAAAATGTAATCATTCGAGCACGGGTCAAATTGCGAAAGCTGCAAAACATATGATTAAGATTATGGAAAAGAATTGGAAATAATATTTTACATTTTTATATATGAGTAATGTCGTATAATGCTGTACCGATGGAGCAGTGGAATTGGTTCCACACCAGGGAGCGTATATGTCGTAAGGAAAAATGTCTAGTACTGCATTATCTGCAGCATTTGTGGATTCTTGGCATTTTTCTGTTACTGAGGCCATCGATGAAAAGTTGCAATTTTGGAGAATCGCATATTGATGTTCGTCTGAGATTAGAGCGTGTGTCCAGAAATAGTCGTACATACCGCTCATCTCATCTTCATAATCAATGTATGCATTGCCAATCTGCATAATACATGCAAGAGTAAACATATGAATTCCTAATGATTTTTTTTTTATACCTAAAGTTAAGTAAAAAAACTATTGAAAATTTTACTCACAGCAATTCCTTTCAGATTAATGACAGTTTGGTTAGTGATTTTGTTGTTGTTAAGGATCAACTGAGCTAGCTGAGGCACGTAATGACCGGCGTAACTCTCTCCGGTTACGTAGAAGTCTCGTGTTTTGTATTCTGGGAATCTTTCTAACCAGTTCAATAAAAAAGTGTAAGAATCTGCTGCCGTTTTTACGTCTCCGGTTGTATAATCGGACGAGGTGTTTGAGTAGGAAAATCCAACACCCACAGGGGATTCCAGGAACAGGACATTTGCCACTGAAACAATATCTATCTCATTAAGTTCTTAATCAAAATTTTGTTAACAGTTTTTGAATTAAATATAAGTATGAGAAATATTAGAACATGTGGACATACACGTGGCTCGACCTTTTGCCTACATTCAGAAATGAGTACAAAAACAAGAGATATCGGTGATTTAGATTCAAGATGAAATCAAAGTATTCATTCTATAACTTTTGCGTAGTTATATCATCTTCGTTTGATATGTTAATGCATTACGAAACTCACAAGTATTCCAAGAATTCTCGTTGTACCACAGCGTTTTGCCATCAGGGTTAACCCGAAAAGGTCCAAGTTCACCCATCGCACCTCCTAACGAAGAACAACCAGGTCCTGCAGCTCAAAAGTCGACAATAAGTGGACGAACAACCCAAAACTTACAGAAACATAACGAATGATTTCTCACGAGGTTTGAATATTTAGTAACATGTATGCCTCCTAGAGTTCGAAAAACATTATGGATATGTATTTTTCTAAGCAATATAGTATCCGTAATTATCAGACGATACTTCAGACAGTGTAGATATAATCATATCAAGGATAAACGTAAAATTATATACCTCCATTTAGCCACAAGACTAGTGGCTTGTCGTAAGAGTCCTGAGACTCGGTAAACCAATAAAAGAGCGCTCGGCCTGCATTAGGATCAACAGTGACATATCCGGAATACTGAGAAAACCCGACTTGAGGTTGCCCTGGCAGATTCAAAATCTGGTCGGCTTCCTTTAAACCGTATTGGGACGCTATATAAACCGGTGAGTATTCAGACAAAGATTCGTCAACATGATAGTTTGCAGATCTTTTAGTCCTTTGAGATTTGATGAATTTTCCTAGAGGGTCGTGGACCTTACGGTCTCTCCCATCGTGGCATTGTACAAAAACCACTATGCATAGAAGAGAAAGGAACAGAACAAGAGCTCTTTTCATCTTTGTTATGAAATCGTCACAAGAGACTTAATATATTTTCTCATGAGCTGAGTTGTTTATATACTAAGTCTTGTGTGATTTTTGGAATAATATAAAACAAGAAGGATTATTGAAAGTATCATATGTTTAATACATTAATCTGTTCTTGGACTGTAGTCATGTTTCGTTTGACAGAGTCGAATGCCAGTGAAATGATATTGTGAGGAGGATACGGCTGGAATATCGACTATCCAACATTGAAAAGAAACGAGTAACTTGAGTATCTTATCAGAGGAAAGGACAAGGTTTTGGGTCAGAATGTGGTGTCGAGCCTAATAATATGCATTCTCACTTCGATTCCCATATTAACGAAGTGCGATGATAAAAAACCAAAGAATAAACATTGAGAGCTGGTCAAGAATGAGACTAAACATAATAGCCGGCCATGGTTTGTTTCATTATTTGTTTGTTGGCATTTGTCACTACTTTAAATAACTAATTGCTCAACTACTTCTTACATCTTTAATTTATACTTAAACTCATGTCTTTTTCTTACCATTTATGTTTCTTAGCTTGGTCCTATTCAATTAACAGGGAATTCAAATGGCAGATTTTGGAAGCAATCCTCCTTTAATACGACAATTAAACTCGTTACCCATATGAAGAAACTGCCATCTCGTGTATAGGTTCGAGCTTCTAGAGATGATTGATATTCTCCACCACCTCCCCTGAGGTGTATGTTTTCAGTCTTTTTGTTACATCAGATACGGGACATATATGGAATTGCAGTTTCATCTAAAAGCTTAAACTTGTAAAGACGATTGAGGATTTACTTAATTTACTATATATTTTCATTCATTAATTTCCCTCTGAACCTAATATTTATTTTCCAAGTTGTAGCTAGTATCAATATTAATCAATTTGTAAGTGTGGGATAATTCATACGTAAATAACTGAATGCTTCATGCTTAATCGATGATTACAGTTACAATCGGAGTTTAATCTATTGTAATTATTTCGTTCCAACGTGAATGATGGAAATAATACAAGACTCAATATTCCTCGTCATCAAGAACTTATATAAACCAAAAGGTTAATTTCATAAGAATACATAGAGATTAGTATCAAGACAGTATTGGCATTGTCCTGATCTTTTGTTTAGCTCTTAGGTGGTGGAAGCTTTCCTTTCAAGAAAGACGAGAAGAAGGCGAGTGCACGTTCCGGCTGGTAACTAGGCACGAAATGTCCTGCTCCCCTTATAGTCACGAACGTTATGTTCTGGTATTCAACCGTATAACCTCCAACCTTCAAATAGTTGAGGGAGAAAAATAATGTAAGATCACGTTTTACACGAATTTAACAGTGATTATTTCATTATATAACGTACCTCACCTTGATAGTACCAAGGATACCATGGTGTCTTAACCGATGCACTAAGTTTGTCCAAAGAGTACTTAGTTGTGGTGACTGGCACTCGTCCATCCGTGTCACCACTGCAAGAGTCATAGACTATTAGCTAAAAGTTTCAAGTAAATGAATACATTTACAATCAAAATGTACGGTTATTAGTATCTATAGATTTGTCATCACCTGTAAATCCACACACTAATGCCGCTATTCATCAGCTCCTTAATGACAGGTAATACCGTTTCTGGCTGCTTGTTTATGTCGTAGTCTACAAAACCACTGCAATGGTACAGAGTGGCTTGTCAAGAAGCTGTAGGTATTACCAATCTATGACAAAAACTGGATATTTAGTACAAAGAAATTGGTACCTGCAAGAATCCCATGGTCCTGGAGCTCCGGTGACATTTGCGTGAAGTGCTTTCTGAACTTCAGGAGTGTTTAAGTAGGTGAAAACGTACTCATCTGAGCACGGATCAAATTGTGACAGCTGCAAGATATGTGAGAAAATAAGTCAGCTAGTGATTATGGCAAAATTGAAAATGATGTTACATTTCTAAATGCGAGTATTGTCGTGTAATGCTATACCGATGGAGCAGTGTTTCCGCACCAGGGTGCGTATATGTCGTAAGGAAATATGTCTCGTACGTCAACATCTGCTGCATCTGTGGCTTCTTCACATTTTTCTGTTACTGAGGCCCTCGATGAAAAGTTGCAGTTTTGTAGAATCGCATTCTGATGTTCGTCAGAGACGAGAGCATGCGTCCAGAAATAGTCGTACATGCCACTCATCTCATCTTCATAATCAATATATGCATTGCCAATCTGTATAATCCATGCCAGAGTTAACATATGAATTTATTATGATTATTTAGCACACATAAAATTGAGTAGAAAGATATTTACTCACAGCAATGCCTTTCAAGTTAATGACAGTTTGATTTGTGATTTTGTTGTTTTTGAGTATCAACTGAGCAAGCTGAGGCACGTAATGACCGGCATAACTCTCTCCGGTTATGTAGAAATCTCGTGTTTTGTATTCGGGAAATCTTTCTAACCAGTTCACTAAAAATGTGTAAGAATCCGCAGCCGTTTTTACGTCATTGGTTGTATAATCCGACGAGGTGTTCGAATACGAAAATCCAACACCAGCAGGAGATTCCAAGAACAACACATTTGCCACTGCATCAAGGTTCAGTAAGTTTCTTTCTCGAAAGTTTCTATGAATAGTCATTTTTGTGACAAATCTCACCAGAGTTCCAAGCATCTTTATTGTACCATAGTGTTTTCCCATCGGGGTTGACCCGAAAAGGTCCTAGTTCCGTCATTGCCCCGTTTCCTATCGAAGAGCAGCCAGGTCCTGCAGCTCAAAGGTCGAACACGTTAGCATGTATAGTGGGATTTTTGCTACTTTAATCTTATGTTAGACTATGTTGCAAGATTCTTGGCAGAATTTAGAACATAAGGAATAGGGATAAAAGCATCAAGCCCCCTGAACTATACACATTTTTGCGACTTACCCCTTAAACAAAATTAATAAGCGTTTTCCCCCTTAAACTATGCACGTCTGTTCGATTTGCCCCCTGGCCAGGTTTTCGGCTATTTTTAGCCATTCTTGGCCGAAATATTTCCCCCTAGCCGACTCATATGTGTTATACTAGATGTATTTTGGTAGTTGATGACAAAAAGTAGGCGAAAAAATACCTCGAACGGGGCATATTCTGGCTAAAATGCGATTTGCCCATTCAGAGTATTTCGGCCATTTTTAGACGGAATATTCTCCCTACACGACTCATATGTGTTGTACTAGATTTATTTTGGTAGTTTATGACAAAAAGTAGGCGAAAAAACACCTTGAACGGGGAATATTCCGTCCAACAATAGCCGAAAACTCGGCCAGGGGGCAAATCGAACAGACGTGCATAGTTTAAGGGGGGAAAACGCTTATTAATTTTGTTTAAGGGGCAACTCGCAAAAACGTGTATAGTTCAGGGGGCTTGATGCTTTTATTCCTAAGGAATACTACCATAATGGGCTAGTATTGCATGATAAAGCTAAAAGATTTACCTCCATTTAGCCACAGAACTAGAGGCTTGTCAGAAGAGTCCTCAGACTCGGTAAACCAATAAAATAGCGCTCGTCCTGCCTTAGGGTCAACCGTCACATAACCTGAGTACTGAGAAAAACCAACTTGTGGCTGCCCGGGCAGACTCAAGATTTTGTCGACTTCCTTTAGACCGTGCTGAGGTGTTACACAAACCGGTAAATATTCATCAGATAAAGCTTCCTCAATATGATAAATCTCCGACTTTGTAGTCCTTTGACCTTTGAGGAACTTTCCAAGATGGTCGTGGACCTTACGGCCTCTCCCACCGTGACATTGAACTGAAACCACGAGGCAGAAAACAGAAACGAATAGAATAAGAACTTGTTTCATTGTTGCTTATGAAGTAACGACACGAGTATATCTTGTGAATTGAGTCATTTATATATAGACTAGTATTTTGTGATACAAACAAGAAGGATCGTTAAAAGTATCAATGTTTGTACGCTATTTTTGTTTTTGGATAATGGAAGGAGAGTACGATGCTACAGTCAACAGAATAAGGATTGAAACTTTGGGATTATCAGGACAAAGGAAGACAAAAAATGGTTAACGAAAAATAAGAATGTACGAACAGAATAGCCGGTTACAATATATTCTTCCTTCACTTTGTTTATACTTGTTTGCTTCAATTTGTTCTTTAACAAGATATGTAGCAGGCCATTGTAATTAAACTATGCTACAAGATAATTGGCAGTACTTGAAATAAGAAAATTGTATAGTACACTTTAACATCAAACTCATGTACTTTTCTTACAGTGAATGATTCTAAACTTGGTTTTTTCAATCGATTAATGGTCGAAAAGTTCGAAAGAACTGATATAATTAGTTCAATGCTACTAAATTATATAGGTCAAAGTCATCAAGTTTATGTTCTAAACCGAACTGGATTCAGAGTGTTTCAGAAAAACGATCAGCATTCGCGTTTCATTCGACTCAAGTAAAAGCCAGAATTGGTTGCATGGAATGTTGTAAGGTAACTGTTTTTCTAGGTAATTCATGAGCATCAATTTAGTTAGAACACTAAGTCCTGTTTTTTGGTAGTATTAGACTGTCCTTTGTCTGTTGATGGGAAAAACTTATATGATCAAATTCTTTATCATGCAAGAAAACAAATAGAACATGTTTGTCTTTGAGCTATATATCTTTTTTATCATGGTGACAGATAGATTATTTTGTTGATATGTGATGAGTATATCTGAAATTAATTTTAACATAAAACATATGCTATGCTATTTCAGAATTATTCACTAATGCTGGCAATTCATCCTTCAATTATTAGAAAAATGCAATTTGGTATTAGCATTCAGTTGATTAATATGTAAACATAATATTACAAGAATCAAAGTTCATCAACTTGTATTTGCAGTGGAAAAGAGTTTAATATCATTCCATTAAGATGCATTTGATGTTTGTATTTACACATACGAAACTTAGACACGAGTCCTTATCTCGAAACTGACAATGCATTCGTGTAAAACTCGTTCAGCCTTCATCCGATTCCAGTATTCAGCCCTGACTCGGAGGAGGCTTTCCCTCTAAAAACGACGAAAATAGTACAAGAGCACGCTGAGGCTGGTAACTAGGAACAAAATGCCCAGCTCCTCTTACGGTCACAAACGTCACATTCTGATATTCGACTGCAAATCCTCCAACCTTCGTAGTAAAGTATGTAAAAAAAAAACATCAGAATACCATGTTTCGTACAATCAAATGAGAAACAAAGAATGGGAGGACGGCGTTTGACTTTTTACCTCGCCTTGGGCGTACCAAGCGTACCATGGAGTTAAAACTCGTGCACCGAGCTTCACCATTGAATACTTGGTTGATGTAACTGGCACGCTTCCATCCGTATCTCCACTGCAGGTACGTTAATACTTTAATTTTTACTATAGCACAACAGCAAGAATTTACACGGCCCGACAGTAACACATGTTCGTTTTACCTATAGATCCAAACTCGAATCCCATTAGCCATAAGTTCCTTGATGGTTGGTAATATTGTATCTGGCCTATCGTTCCAATTCGAAAAAATGGTGCTACTGTAATAGAGATCAAAGATTTGATAATATAGTACGTAATTATGGCTATATCCATTGGAATGGAAGTAGGAGAATGAAACGTTTAGTACTTGCAACTGCTCCAAGGTCCAGGAATTCCAGTAACATTGGCGTGCAACGCCTTTTGAACTTCTGGTGTGTTTAAGTAGGTGAAAACATAATAATCCGAGCATGGATCAAATCCAGATTCCGGTGCCTGTTTAGAGTTCAAACGAGGAAGCTTAGAAATACAACCACTCCTATTTATACGAACACTCAGATCAACAGTCGAGATACTATACGGACTAGAAAGTTTGGGGGGGGGGGGGGAAGTCTTAGCACATACCATCGTTCACGAAACATTAAGTTAAGTTGGTGAAAAAAGAAGCGAGTGAATAAAATACCGCAGGAGCATTTGCAGATAGAGAGCAAAAGGGGGCATAGATATCGTAGATGTAGACATCCCAAGCAGCCGCATCTGCTTGAGCGAGAGCTGAATTGCATGTTAGCGACACAGAATCCGAAGAAGAAAAGTTGCAATTTGAGATGATTGCCTTGTGGTGCTCGTCAGATATCAGAGCATGTGTCCAGTAAAAATCGTACGTTCCACTCAATTCATCCTCGAAATCTATTTCTGCGTTCCCAATCTGAAAAGAATGTCAAGATCACGGCCACGAGTTGCATAAGGACTGTTTAGCAGACCTAGTAGCCAAGGGATCATATGACAGGTTATCATGCACTACTATGGCGTTTGGTAGGCCATCAATGATGCGGGACTATGTTATTTACCAAGGTCTAGTTATAGTAAGACTTACCAAACGACGTTATGTGTCTAATAAACACGCGATCAGGAATTTTCAGGGAACAAATGTAGTTTAATGGAATCTTACCGCGATCCCTTTGAGCTTAATGACGGTATGATTGGTCATTTTGTTGTTTTTAAGGATCAATGCAGCAAGCTGAGGCACGTAATGACCGGCATAACTCTCTCCTGTCACGTAGAAATCTCGTGTTTTGTACTCTGGATACCTTTCAAACCAGTTGAGTAAGAAAGTGTAAGAATCTTGTGCAGTTTGTTTGTCTCCATATTCCATTGAGGTGTTCGAGTACGAAAATCCAACACCAGCAGGGGACTCCAAGAACAGGACATTTGCCACTGCACATTCCTCAAATTAAAAAATAGAAGTTAAATGTTACAAATCCTCTAAATTTATGTTTTATCAACAGTTAACTCACAGTTGTTCCAAGCATGTTTGTTATGCCAAAGAGTTTTTCCATCGGGATTTACGCGAAAGGGTCCGAGTTCTGTCATTGCTCCGCCTGCCAATGACGAGCAACCTGGCCCTGTATTGAACGACATAATAAATATCATTGAGAAATCGTTCAATCTCTTTATGAGTATAGCCATTTGGTAGCCCCTACTAGTCTCATATTAAAGGGTCTTATGTTGTCCACCATGCTTTATTGTGGCATTTGGTAAAGCTACTAACGAAATTGGATGCAATTCGACCAGCCCCTACTTCATAACGTAATAGAGTCCATTCATTAGTTTTCAGTTGCATATGAAGATTGTATCACACAAATGCCATACCATCTAAAAAAAAGTTGAAAACCGTTTCCCTCCACACCACCCCTCCCCCCCCCCCCCACCCCCAATATGTACTCTGCCTCAAGTCAACTTTTCGTCAACTTTTGGCAAAGCATTCCGCATTTGATGAAATATTCCACGTTCAGCGGAATATGTCACATTTGATGGAATATTCGGATAAAGTTAACAGAGAGCATACTAATTAACATCATAACATGTTCTTACCTCCATTAAGCCACAGGACTAATGGCTTGCTAGAAGAATTTTCGGACTCAGTAAAATAGTAAAATAGCGCCCGACCCGCCTCAGGATTCACCGTAACATAGCCCGAATATTGATCAAAATCCACTTTGGGTTGCCCAGGCAACGCTAGAATCCTGTCAGCTTCCTTCAGTCCAACTTGTGATGTCCCGTGGACTGACGAAAACTCGGTAAGAACATCCTCGGTAACAGCATTAACTGATTTTTTTGTTGTGATCAGTTTTCTGGCAGTGTTGAAATCTTTCTTACATTTGTAACATGTTACTGAGGTAATGATATATGAGAGAGATAATAAAATTAAGACAAATAAGACTTTCATGTTTGCTTTATGATGCCTAATGTCATCAATGGAGTTATATATGTGTAACCAATAAAACGAGTTACATATATGTTCGAGTTTCCTTCTTGCATTGATCAACTATTGAAGTTTATATAAATATTCATGGATGTTTAAATTGCAAAACTTACCCATCTGTTATTTAATAATTGCCAAACAACCCCTTTCACAAAAATATTAACAAAAAATCCTTTAAAAATTTTATACTGTACTGAATTGGCCATCTCATTTAAAAGTTTAAGTTGTTAGAGAGGGTAGCATTTAATATTTATATATTATCTCCAACACGATCCCTCACGTGTAGGCTGCAAATCTTTTTGTTACGCTTGTCACGTGACACATTAATGGGTGGCGGCGGATTTGAACCGATTGTCTTGAGATCTCTGATATTATATTGAATTTGTCATATTATTTAAAAGCTTAAACTGTTAGAGATGGTAGACACTTAATATTTATATATTATCTCCAACATACTGCACTTAATCTATATATACGTATTGAACTGATGGCCAAATTTAATTCCATTGTGGTTATTTGGTTCATTCAGGACTGTGTGTATGTGTGTGTATAATGTGTTCTTGTCAAAATTTTGAAAAGAAACATTACTTTCTATATTTGGAAAAATGAAATACCGGTAACGTATTCTTATCATCTTTCTAAATAATTTCAAGAAGAATCTCAAAAAATGTATGGAAAGCTCACACAATATACTTTAAAAAATATAATTCATCAGTGACTTAACCTAAAATACTACCTTGGGGTATTCCACTAATTGAGTTTTCATAAAATCGGAGTTATTTGCTAATATAAAAATAAGATGGGGGATTATCTGTCAATTTAGAAATACCACAAGGGTAATTTTGCAATTACATCATCAATGTGCAAGGATCATCAAATGAAAAGGAATATATAGAACATTTTCTTTTATTTGCTATTTTTGGTGCATGCATACGACCACAAAGTCCACAACGTTAATCATTTTGATGTTTTATACCATTCATCCACAAGAAAAAAGGTGACCAGTTGGCTTTCTTTTATTCGTCAAAAAACATGGAATAGGCCTAATAATTATGTGCAAGAAAAGTGTAGTGGATTATATACAGAGAAAAAGTGTTGTGGATTTATTTTATCATCATGCTCAATTGCCTTGTTAGAACTTTGATTGGTGATAATCCTAATAATGGACTTGAGGGGGAACCCAATTTTTAGTGTTACATAATAGTACGGTACAGTGAATACATACGCAAATTTATGAAAGCATGGCCCAAAATTTTAAACGTTTTCCTTTTTGGAAAGTGCTAACTGCTAAATTGAACTGAAGAGTACTTCACTACTTGCATTATGTACGAATTCTTTTAAACTCAAAGTCTAGGGTCTCATAAACCTGCTCACCCAACCGACCGCCTAAACTTGACACGCTTAAACTACTACACGCATGTTTTTTTGGTTTTTTGAACTTGTATCACGGTCAGGAAAGATGAAAACTTGCCATTGAGTAGATGAGTTGCGAGTTCAGTCGTACACCCGTCCGCATATCTGCATATAAAAGGGGAAAAATCTTAATTATTTCACTAAACACTAGAACAAACAAAAAAGTAACCTTATAGTCCATCTATGACGTGATAAGTTAATAATTAAATGTGTTTTGACGAAAAAGTTTACATATAAATAGTTGAAACTCAATATTCATAATGCATAAATTGGCCTGAAAATATTTTAAGAAGTTGAGAGAAGATTTTTGTAGTACAAAAATAATATAAGACTATTGCACTATATAACTTGTGTGCCTTAAAATAAAAATTTTATTTTAATTTTGTAATTTTAATGTATAACATAACCCATTAATCCGTCCACAAATTCGCTCGCACCCACCTAACCCGCAACCCACATGGTCTTAAAACTAAATCCACACTCACGGTTGAGAAAATTAATAACTTGCAAGTGGTGAGCGTGGTGTATTTTCTTATGACAACCATGAATCCACCAAAATCCGCCCGAGCACCCTAAACAAAGACTAATGATTTGGAAAATGACTCGGCCGCCTACTCATATTCTCCGACGCCTAAAGACAAAACACATTTTAAACCAAAATCTTTTAGAACGTGTCTGGTTAAAATAAACAAGTGAACGTAGCTTTCCTGGTGGGAAAAAAGTAAGAACATGAAACGAAGTGAGATGAGAAAAAAGATGTTACAAGTGGGTATAGAATTAGACTATTAGTATGCTTTTTTTGAAAGAAAAAAACACATGCACGTAATAATAGAAAAGAAATAAAAAGGTTGGTGGGGGACCCACAGATACTTTAAAGTGAACCAAAATTTGAAAATAAATGGGCAGGAAAAGGGGTTGCTTTACTGCTTTTAGTTATAAATAATGAAAGTTATTCTAGAAATATATTATAGAGAAATATATGCACCAATTTAAAATAATGATACTCATGAAGAACCTTATCACAAATTTACAATACAGAAAACAAATACAATCGGGTACATGACACTGATTTTTTAAAAAAAATATGGAACGTACTACCCATGCATCAAAAACGGTATATTACCCCATGAATACAATTTATGTATTTGAACATTAGTATTATCTATATTGCACCAATACACACAACTCATGATCACGCACTAAAACATTTTTGTGAGCACGTAGAAAAGCAAAAGTATCAGATGCTTATACCAAAATTACGAATACAATTCGTAATAATTTTTCAAGACGATGTGCAACATATAAATCATGAACACTGAATAATCTTAAGTGAAATCAACTAAGTGAATCCTGAAAAGAATGAATAATAGCAAGTCTGAGACACTAATATTATTATAACAAACTCCTCCAAACGTCAAAACTTCAATTATTATAAGTTAAAAGAAAAGGTGAAAATCAGAAGGGGAGGGGGGAGAGAGGGGGGGGGAGGGGGGATCGGATTGATCGGCTACAAAATTTCATTATCGTACAGGCTTCAGGATTTGATTCATCCCAAATCTGACAGTATCTGTGATAACCTTAGCTCAATACATAACTCAGTAGCACATTAGCTTACTGGCTGCTGATCGTGGTGTCCATGGCCATTGGCTGCTGCAGCAACAGCATATCCATATCCATTGTTACCTTGCCTTGCATAGTAACCCCCGTTTCGCTGGTTATAAGGATCCATTCTCATCTACAACATAAAGAAGGAAATGCTTAAAACAGAATATTTATATAGAATATAAGTGGTAAGATGATACGGGGAACGAGTAGGTACACACAGACTAGGAATTTTATATATTGTACAATTTTCTACAAGATTTGAGTAGTTAATTGTCATATTGGTTGGCTTTAAACCTAATGATACTAGTTGAGACGAAAGTAGGTAGTATAAAAACATATGCAAAAAAAGGACAAGATTGAAACAAGGAAATATTTTTCAAATGAAAGTTCAAACTAACCATCTAAAAAGTTACCTGCTTGTTTCCAAGATTTCGACCCCAAGAAAGGCGAACAGTCTGTTTGCCAATAACTGATCCATTTAAGTTCTCAATAGCATCCTCTGCATTATTTCTGTTGAACGGAAAATTGAATATTATACAAAAACCATAGAGCAATTATCCTCAAAGAAATTTCCAAAAACGTGTGGTCATATTCTAACTGCATATCACGGATATTAGATTATAAAAACAGGACACTTGAGGGGCCTTGTTGCGGAGTGTACTTATAGTATTGAGCGGTTTCTGTTACTACAGTACAGATACATAAATCCATCACCGACAAATAACTAACAGGGAAAGAAGCTCTTTCTTGCTGCACGCAAGTGGTTAGCAAAGAACATAGATAACATTGCAATTAGGTATATCATGTTGCTCATTCAGTACGTAATAAGACAAGGCACTTCACTTCTTCATTTTACCAAAAACTTTACACCTCTAGTTGACCTATCAAACACTGTTATATGACTGGATATATAGCAAGTGAGCAAGAAAAATTACTGATCAATATCGAAGATAGAAATTATACATTGTTCATCACTTATTTCATGCAGGTTTTGTATGTGAAACTTGGAGATAACTTCTATAGCAGACACCTTACAATTTTCAAAGAAAGTTGCAAGTAAACTGAGCAGAAAACCATATAATATATAAGCCTTATTCCCTCCAACATTTTTCTTTTTACCCAGGATACAACTATGGAGTCTTTTTAGCTTTAAAAACAGGCACTTGGGTTTTTGGTTCTTTTGTTGGTCCAATATAGTCTCGCATAAAAACAAGACACCTTTTCCTAGCCCCATACTATATCATGTGGAATCGGACTCTACATGGCAAACCATTACGCAACTCGAAATTACAATTGCATAGTATCCGTATCATGTTTATATATATATCATCTCATCTCACACCAAAAAATGATTCAGAAATTCTCTGGTCTATACCAGCACAATCCAACTAAAAAACTAAATGTGTTACTTAAACATCTCTTGAACAATACCTTGACAGTCAGCTTATAAAACAACTCATGCACTAATAAAACAGAACACAATTACCTGTTTGCAAATTGTACAAAACCGCATCCCTTTCCAGCTGGTATTTTTACAGAGACAATCTCGCCAAAGGGAATAAATGATTCTCTGAGCTCCTCATCAGTAACATCGGAATCAAGTCCTCCCACAAATATCTGTACAAAGACATGGTTGCTATGGATCAGAAAATGGTATACATTTAAGGTAACTACTTCCTTGGCATAATAAACTCACCGTCGTGTTCGATGTATCAGACTCTGAGTGACCATGGGGCATAGCACCATTAGCTGCATATCCACCCCCTAAAACTACAGCTATAAGAAAAACCATCAGCAGTTGAGAATAAATGTGAAATTTGATGCTATTACAAAACTCTAATTGCTGCTTGTAGATGACTTGCAGAATGCTGAAAGATGACAAAGAACGACTATGAAAAGGATGAAACGACAAAGTCAAAACAGGGAAAGAAACACGGTTTCTTCGCATGAATAAATACTGGACAAGTAATATTCTAGGAGACATATCAACATGTATATTTTTATTAACATGTACTGAACATTATCAGTGAACATTCAGCCAAGCAAGGAGAGCTTTTAAATAATCAGTTGAAGACCATATGTGGGGGAGGGGGGGGATTTTTCGTAACTGTTCTACGAAAACCATAAGACATTTGGTTCCTCACTATTACAGAAAAGAAGTGAAAATTTGGGGCCAAAGTGTAACCAGTTATAGAACTGTAGGGTATTACACCTTGTGAGGAATAATGCTGCTGTGAAGGTTTTTTAGGGGTTGCAACGCCAACCCTCATTGGTCGGCTGGAACAATATACACCATTCATCTCAGTCATGGCCCGCGACTTCTCATTTTCGTCCCCAAACCGGACAAAGCCATAACCTTTAGAGCGGCCAGTATTAGCATCAACCACCACTTTTGCCCCTTTGACAGATGGAAACCTACTAGCAAAGGTTTCATGCAACAGGGCATCAGAAACATCTGGAGCCAAGTCTCCAACGAATATTGACGGGTCAGAACCAGCCTCAGGGCGTCTTTCACCACTGCTGAAGCCTGCCCAGTTTAACCGAAAAGGTTGTTCTGTATTTGGCATCATGTTGCCATTGTAGGTCTGCAGCGCTTTCTCCGCAGTTTCATGAGAATTGAACTCAATGAACCCGTATCTCTCTGATTGGCCAGTCTGCCTATTGCGGATTATCTTAACAGAAACAACCTGCATGTTTGTGAATCATACGTGATTAAATCCACCAGCAACATATCGAAGTTGCACAAAAAACTAAAGAAAAATGCACTCGTAAACGACATAAAAAAGACGGTAAAAGGTGTGTGTGTGGATATTTTGCAATATTATTGATGAAGGTAAGCTGCTACAGCTACTATTAGGTAGTAATAATATGCTACTCCAGAAACCAATACCCCGAGGAAAATAAACAGAAAGATGTTAAAGATCATAAATTTATTAAGCAATTCTAGCTCGTACTGCCCTACAACAAAATTCAACTAGTTTTCAAACAAGTGCAGAATACTTAATCAAAAGTAGGCACCTGTACGCTCCACGTTCAAGGACATTAGCAAGGAGCATTACCTATACTTTTAACTATTATGCTATCACTATACTTAGTTTCAATTTGCCTATATGAAATTCACTCCAATATTACTAACGGTACAATGTTCTTTCAATCTACGTATACACAAACGCCATACCAATAAGATCCAGCTCTCATTCTTTGCATTCTAATTCAGTAACACGAATACTTCATTCCAGACATAATTACCAACAAAGAATTCAAAACCCAACAACAAAAACACAGCACTAAAACCACAACAAGTAACTTAACATACAAAACAAGCATTCAACAGTCCGTAAAACGAATATTAACTAACAAATCAATCCTGAAATTCATTAGCATTACAATGTCCATGAACGCCGCATCAATAAGATCTAGCTCTTCGCCTTCTAATTCCAATAACACTGATACTTCATTTGACTAATCACCAACAACGAATCCATTCCAACTAAAACACAGCATCAACAACTCAACCAAGCTACTTCCAATACTAAACAAGCATCAAACAATCCAATCAACGATAAAAAGCCGAGAACTACTTCTCGTTCTTTGCCTACTAATCCAATAACACCGATACTTCATTCGACACATAATTACAAACAACGAACTCAAATCTAACAACAAAACATATAACCACACAGCTAAACAAGTTACTTCCAATACTAAACAACCATCAAACAATCCAATTAACCGATAAAAATACGACAACATCAATCAATCATTCACCTCTCCGGCTTCCGAGAAGCACGACTGCAAGTAACCGTCATCCATCCACTGCTGCAGATCTCCGATCCAAATCGTCTTGTTATCCTCACTCGCTCCGCCCTGCATCTGATGCCCCTGCTTCTGCACGTGCTGCTGGTACTGCTGCTGCTGCTGCTGAGGGTGGTAGTACGGCACGTAATGCTGATTGTACATCACGTGCGGAGGCACCGCCATTGCCGGATACTGCTGCATCGCCATCCACTGCTGCTGGTACTGCTGCATCGCCATCCATTGCTGCTGCTGCTGTTGTTGTTGCTGCTGCTGCTGCTGAGTCAAATCTCCGCCGTTCATCTTGTTGAATTACCGAAACTACCCCTCCCTCACAGGTAAGAAGAGATTGACTTCACGGTAACCTGGTGAGATGTACCAGGTTTTAGAGAGAGAGAGAGAGTGATGAGAGAGAAAGAGAGAGAGGGGTTTTGAGATGACGGCTGAGGGAGAAATAAGAAGATCTAGGGTGGATTCAACGTGTGGAGTAGTGGTTGAATGTGGGCCGTTGGATTCAATGAGAGAGGGTTTTATTTGGACCGTTGGATTGTGTGGGAGTGTGGTTATGTGGGTCCTGGTTACTATTTTAGATCTGGGTGATGGTTTGTCAGTTGTCACTTTGTTGTGTTTGTGTTTGTGTAGGGTAAAAAATTTGTTAAGTTGGTAAGGAGTTATTAGATTGAGATACATTTGGAAATGAATGATAGGGTACCCATGCACTTAGGAATGAATGATAGGGTACCCATGCAGTTAGGAATCAAACGAGGGTACTCGTGTAATTGGAGTAGAGTACGAGCAGTCACGTAATCGATACCGACGGGAACCCTACCTTGTGGGTTGAGGATATCCAATATGAGTCAATTATTAAGGAATGAAAATATATGTTGTGGTTTATTGGTTTAACCATCTATTTACTCTGATTATGAATTAAAATATAAAAATTGTGAAATTGTGGATCGGTTGATACGAGACCGTTGTAAACTTCTCAATGTTACTTTAACAACGTCTATGTTAACAAAGCAGCGGAAAATAAAATAACACAAAGTTTAAGAAGTGAATATATTAATATTAACTTCCGAGCCGTAGGCAAAATACCACGAGGGTTTATGAAAATATGTTTCTTACAACTCTCAAGCTCACACTCCCGAATTGCTTCAAACTCAACAAAGCAGACAATAATTATTCTCTCAATTCTAAACTAGAACTAATTGAACAACTCACAAACTTTGCAAAAGCAAGACAAAGACACGCAACAACTCATAAATAAATCTCTTAGATTATTAGCTCTTGTCTCTTGTTTGTCTTTATGTGTTCACACCTATATATAGGTTATTGACTTGATCTTCAAGGTGGGTTGCACATGGTTTGGTAAATCTTCTAATTTCCTTGTCGGACTCCTCTTCCTTGTTTTCGGTGTTCTTCTTGAATAACAGTTCCTTCGTTAGTGAACTAACTTAGGAAAGACTTCTTCTTCAAATCAGAACTCAACTTGGAAGTTTCCTAGTTGCACTCGAACTCTTCCTTCCTTATTTGTTACGCGGCTAGCTTTAATTAAGGAAACTTTTCTTTATGAAAACTTTGAGTGATCAAGCTATGACAAGTTTGTTTCCTGAATAATAACCAAAGATAAACACAGCTGTCGAACTAGATTAGTCGAGTGAATAAAGCAAAACAATAGATAAAATTATTCTCAGCAAGATAGTAAAACTGATTCTGTCAGTCAATGTTACTCTAACATTGACATTCTAACATTGCCAGAATACTTGCACTTTCAATCTCCCCCTTTTTGCCTTACTTCACAAAACCTTAGAACATGTGGTTAGATCAAATATTCAGAACAAACTTATTCAACCTTGTGAGATACATACGGCAAGTAACTCCCCCTTAATATCATAAGAGTCCAACACAATGTTGTCCTAACATTGATTCTCCAATGTTGTCATCACATCTTCCTGTATCAATGTTAACTTAACATTGACTTCAGTCGATTTTTCTAACATTGAATTTTCCAATGTTAACTTAACATCAGATATCAGCTAACGCCTGCAGACAGAGTTAGTACAATGTTATCTTAACATTAGTTATCAGCTAACACCTGCAGACCAAGTTAGAACTTGACAAAAACTCAAGATAGCATAAGCACTCAGTACCAATAAGACTACTTAATTACAGTCCATAATTGTAACAAGGAACACACTCATTGATCATAATGAAGAAAGAGGAGGGAAAATAGAAATAGTTCAACAAAAACAGAAACAGTTCAAAGCATTCTACCAAAGACAGAAAATTAAAGACTCGGAAATTTCAAATATTTTATCTACTCTCCCCCCTTTTTGTGAGGAAGGAAGATCCCTTAAGTTCTTCCTGAGACTGTCAATCTCCTGCAGCCTTACTTGTTTTCCAACTATCTCCATTTGGGTGTCCTTGTACTCTCTGTCCAGCCATTTGAGGGTCTCTTCCACAAATGCATCTGCAATCACTGAGCAGCTGTCACCACTGGCAATGGGCACTGTAGAGGCAGCAAACTTGTGAGCCCTCTTCTTCTTCTTCTTCTTCTTCTTCTTCTTCTTCTTCTTCTTCTTCTTCTTCTTCCTGCTTGGTCCAACTGCATCCTCAGGATTCCATGGAAGATCTTGGATCCTCACCTGTGTGAAGTAGCTCTTGGTGATAGGCAGTCTTGCCTTGTTCTTGACCCACCCCAATGTCTTTGAGGTTTTCAACCCTTATTTCACCAAAATGCTGGAAATCAGAGAGGGATATGGAATGATCCTCTTGGACTTTGTTGTGACCTCTCTCATTGACCTCAGTACCTTTTCCCCTATATTAACATTCAGACCATTCTTCAGCTTAAACACCAGCCTTGCAGACTCCTTAGTCATTGCAGTGGTGTTTGAAGATGGCAGCCAGTTGTAGGTAGAGATGTTGTGCAGCACATCACTCAGAGAGGTCAGCCTTGTTGTAGGAAAACTGCCATTCCACTTCCTGGTCAGCCCGCCAGTGAGGTCTGTGATGATCTCATCCATGCTTGGATCCTCAGACTCTTCAGTATCAGGAAGTCCCCAAGCTTCATTGATGGTGGAGGGGCTAATGTCAAAGACACCCTTCTTAACCAAGCTTTCTCATACTTGGGAGAATCCTGGTGGCAAACCCACTGAGATAAGTTCATGTAGAACTCTCTGATGATATCTGGTGCATAAGAGGCATGATTCATCACTGACCCAAGCATTCCTCTAGCTTCCAGTAGCTCAAAAATTCTGTTTTCTTTGAAACTCTCCTCCTCTATTTCCCTTTCCTTGTGAATCACCCTTGCTTCATAAGCCTCCCCCTACTCTTCTGCTTCCGCAGACACATAGTAGTCAGAGTAAGGCTTTTCTAGATACTCCTCATCCAGGACATCACAATACTCCTCATCATCAGATGTTGGAGTAACATCAGCCTCTACAGGGTCTTCAGCCACAAGTTCTTCCTCTTCATTCTCAGTCTCCTCATGATCCTCTTCCTCATTTTCTTCTTCTTCCTTTTCTTTTTCTTCTCCAACTTCTTCAGCTGCTTCTGACTCAGACTCATAAGCCACCACCACTTGTTTGGCTTTTCTTTTTCTAGCAGACTTAGCTTGAGCAGCCAGAGTTTGACTCTCATCTTCTTCCTTCTCACTCACATTGTCCTCATTATCAGTAGAAATACCCTCAGTAGTATCCGTCCCAGCATCATTCTCCTCAGGTACAACCTCAACATCCTCCCCAGCCACAATCTCAACATCATCATTAGGAACAACCTCAACATCCTTAAACTCACCCACATCCACGACAGAATCTACATTCTTCCTCTCAATCTCAACTACAATAGGTAAATCTTGAGTAGGGTTAGCCATTGTTACCTCGTTTTCTGTGTTAGTGGGAGTGGAGGTGTTCTCAGCAGCTTTCGATGTTGAACCAACATTGTCCTTTGTTGATTTCTTTCTCTTGTGCCGTTTGTAGGTGGTTTTTTCTTTTGTAGCAGCGGCGACGAGCGGCTCAGTTGATGCATGCCTGGTGTTGTACCTCCTCGATTGTTTAATTTGCTCAACAGCATCTGCAAGAGCATCAATCGAAGACTTGCTAGCCATTGTTAGAGTGATTTTTGGAGAGAGAAAATACTTAAACACATAAAATTTTAATTGCACAAAGCTGATTGTGAAAGCGTGAAGAATTAGAAGAAATTAGGGCAAGGCGAGTGGTGATAGTGGATTTGTAACATGTTACCAAAAAAATTTGGCCACTTACACACGTTCTCGCGTACAGCCCTTGCCCACGTGCCTTGTTGGATTAACACGTGACCAGAGCAGTTTCCTTAAAAACTTATGTCACAACATTAAAATGTTAGTCTAACATTGGCAAGTTAATAGCAGGTAAGGAAGTTGGAGGTGCAGGGCTTTCATCCAAACAGCTTCATGTGAGAGCGTGAGATATTACTAAATACAGATCTGAAACTTCATCAAAACACATAAGTACACACAACACAGTTAAAGATCATCAGTATGAGTAAGTAACACTTCTGATAAAGAAACACACAGATAGTAGATGTAAATATCCATAAGACATTCAATCCCTTAGCATGACAAGTCACAATCTAGTGTGTTTACTTGTAGTATAGTCACCCAAGGTGCGTGCCTCAACACATGAATTTAGATTACTACTCCCCCTAAGCCCAAGCCGGCATAACAATAAAATGCAGAAAAGAAAGAATGAATGCAACCATGGTAGATCAACACTGAGAGATGGTAACCAAGTACTAAGAACTGCACTGACTGAGTCTAGGACATATCCCTTTGATTTATTTTAACATGAAACTCATTTAGAACAAAAGCTGAGAATGATTAAACAAGGATAATATTATCACTGAATGTGGGCAGCACAGGACTCCACACACCCCAGAAACTCAATTACCAGCTACAGATTAGGCAAGTACAAAGGAACTGAATGAGGACAGTACACCTATCATATACTTCATCACCCCAACTCCTTATGCATACTTGTTGACCAACCTATTTGCAAGAGAAACACCAAATGATCAGTGCTACTGAATGTGAGGCAGTCGAAACTCCAAACATTCAGTAGAAATGATCACCATCATACATTTCCTTCGCCAAAAATAACAAAAACATGAAAATAAGCACAACTCAATCACACTGAAGCTGTCAACATCATGCACCCCAGCTTCTTTTCATGTTCTGTTGGATCTTAACATAGATAAGTCACAACTGAATGACACCAAAGCAGTGAACTCTGGGCACCCCAACTTCTCCTGATATTAGATTAACATTCTCAGACCAACATTAGAATTTCTTACTTTACAAAACTTAAGATATGAACATGTTCACCAGTCAATCCAGTCAGAAGCATGTGATAACCACACAACCCAAATGAAGATAAACCAAGACAAAACATGCAAGAAAAGGAAATACAAAACTAAGAAATACAAGAATTACAGACACACCACAACCAATAACCAGTGATAGACAGTGGTGTTATGTCAACACTGGTGGACTAACATTCTTATACAATGCACATGCCTAGAGAATTCCTCAAACTGAAGAACCTCTCAGCATCTAAAGGCTTAGTGAACATATCGACAAGCTGATTGTTAGTCTCAATGTGCTCAATGTCTATTAATTTGTCCTCAACCATGTTTCTCAAATAATGATGTCTTATGTCTATGCGCTTAGTTCTAGAATGTTGGACAGGATTCTTAGAGATACTGATAGCACTAAGATTATCACAGAACATAAGTAAAGTATCACTATCCAACTCATAATCCAGCAACATGTGTTTGAGCAACACAAGTTGGGTGACACAACTACCTGCTGCTATGTATTCTGATTCAGCAGTGGATAGAGACACGCAATTTTGCTTTCTGCTGTACCATGAGACTAAATTGTTTCCCAGATAAAAACATCACCCACTTATGGACTTCTTATCATCAGCATCACCTGCCCAGTCTGAGTCACTGAAACCCACAAGATTTGTGTTAGTGTCAAATGAATACCAGATGCCAATATGTATCTAAGGATTCTCTTCACAGCAATCAAGTGAGACTACTTTGGACACGACTGGTACCTCGCACATACACAAACAGGAAACATTATGTCAGGTCTAGAGGCAGATAAGTAAAGCAAACTTCCTATCATTGATCTGTACAATGTTGGATCACCATTGGTTCCAGTTCCATCTCTGGTGATCTTCACTGAGGCAGACATATGTGTCTTACAAGGCTTTGAATCTGTAAGTTCAAACCTTTTCACCAAATTCTTGGCATACTTCTCCTGGTTCAACAATATGCCAGTACCTGTTTGTCTTATTTGGAGAACAAGAAAGAAATTTAATTCTCTTATCATACTCATCTCAAATGTTCCTGTCATGGATTCAACAAACTTTTCCAAAATAGAATTATTAGTAGAACCAAACACTATATCATCAACATAGATTTGAGCAATACAGATGTCAGAATTTTTCTTTAAAAGGAACAGTGTCCTGTCTCCATCACCTCTAATAAAACCAAGACTTAAAAGAAATTCAGTAAGTCTTTCATACCATGCTCTAAGAGCCTGTTTGAGACCATACAGAGCTTTCTTTAACTTGTACACATGATTGGGGAACTTAGAATTAGTGAAACCCTTAGGTTGTTCTACATACACTTCCTTATCAATTAGCCCATTCAGAAAAGCACCCTTTACATCCATCTGGTACAGTTTTATCTTAAGACTGCAAGCAAGACCTAATAGATTCTATCCTAACAACTGGTGCAAAAGTCTCTTCAAAATCTACACATTCCACTTGAGTATACCTCTGAGCAACAAGTTTGGCTTTGTTCCGTACAATTACTCCTTCCTCATTACTTTTGTTTTTAAAGATCCATTTAGTCCCTATTACATTTACATTAGGTGGCCTAGGTACCAAGGTCCATACATTATTCTTAGTAAACTGTAATAGTTCATCCTGCATGGCATTAATCCAAAAGTTATCTAATAGAGCTTCATACACGTTCTTAGGTTCTATGGCAGAGACAAAACATGAGGCATAATCAACAGTATAAGTGAAATTCATACAGACACACAATTTAACCATATCCCTATAATTTAGTCTCTCTTTGTTGCGTGCCCTTACCTTTTCAGTTATCTCACCAATTACCTGAGAAGCTGGATGATCTTTTTGTATCCTAGTAGAGGGGTCTCTTCTTGACTCAGTGCCAACTTCAGTTTCTGGGTCAGATTCTTCTGTTGTTAGTCTAACATCCGACCTGACTGGTGTTAGTCAAACATCAGTTCTTGTCTCTTGCTCAGTGATTCTAGCTTCAAGCTCCAGTGTTGGTATAGCCTTCTCGGTTTCCAATGTTGGTTCAATATTAGACACTGCAATGTCACCAGTACATGTTTCAAAAGTGAAATCATTAAACACAACATTCACAGATTCTTGGACTGTCTTTGATATAGGATTATAGACTCTAAAGGAAGCATTGTTAGCTGAGTAGCCTACAAAGATGCACTTCTCACTTTTGGGATCAAATTTACTCAGGTAATCCCTGTCATTTAACAAATAACAGTCACATCCAAACTCATGAAAATATGCAATGTTTGGCTTTACACCCTTCAAGATTTCATAAGGTGTCATATTAGTTCCAGGTCTAAGATATACTATGTTACTAATGTGACATACATTATTTAAAGCTTCGGCCCAAAGTATTTTAGACAGATCTTTAGCATTCAACATCACTCTGGCCATCTCTTGAAGAGTTCTGTTTTTTCTTTCAGCAATGTCATTCTGCTGAGGTGTTTTAGGAGCAGAGTATTCATGAAAGATGCCTTTAGTATTACAGTAGTTATCAAAACTTGCATTCTCAAATTCCTTTCCATGATCAGACCTAATCTTAGACACAGTAGCACCATACAAAGTTCTGATACTCGCACACAGAATTTTGAACTGATCAAAGGCTTCTGATTTCTCTCTAAGAAACTTTATCCAAGCATATCTAGAAAAATCATCTACAATTACAAAGGCATATTTCTTTCCACTCAGACTGCTTACCTCAATTGGACCCATCAAGTCCATATGCAGCAATTCGAAACACGTACTAGTTCTAGGAGAAGCATTATGTACCTGTAGGGGAGCATGGACAGCTCTGGTTTGCTTACCTTTGAGACAATCACCACACACAAGCTTACCTGGACTGGAGAGTTTAGGAAAACCTCTTACAACATCAACTTTCTGTAATTTCTCTAGGTTTATATAGTGCACATGTCCCAGTTTCTTGTGCCAAACAGAAGCCTCATCTATTTTGGCATGAAAACATTCTGCCTCTTCCTGAGCCAGATAGCAGTTGTCCTTAGATCTGGTACCTATCATAACAAGAACATTGTCACTATCATAAACATCACAAGACACTTTATCAAAGATAACTAGCAGATCATCATCACAGAGCTGACTGATGCTAATTAAATTAGCTTTTAACCCATCAACCAACAGAACATCCTTGAGAGGTGGAAATCCTTCAACATTGAGTGTCCCATTTCCAATGATTTTCCCTTTGGTGCCTCCTCCATAGGTGACTGTTCCAGTACTGAAATGAACCACCTGTTTAAGATTTTCTTTGGTACCTGTTATGTGTCTTGAGCATCCACTGTCAAAGTACCACTTCCCTGAAAGGTTAGAATAAACAGCAGAGAAAACCACATTGCACACAATCTTGATCTTAGGGTATTTTACCTTTTCAACACAAGTTCTACCTTTCTGTCCAGAACCCAATGTTGGACTAACATCAGAAACAACTGTTGGTTTAGTATTAGTTGCAAAAGCTGTTTTCTTACCACTCACTCTCAAATATTTTTTACAAAATGGTTTAATGTGACCGGGTTGAAAACAGTATTGACAGATAAAGATAGGTTTCCTTTTTTGCTATGCTAACTGGACCAGAACTTGAAGTAGAGGATTCTTTGACAAAACTGGTTTTGAGGTAAGAAGATTTCTCATTAGATGATTTCTCCACCGCATCTTTATCAACAAAACCTAGACCATTTGTACCTGTGTTCCCATGTTCAGTACCTCATCAAGTTTTTGAGTTTATCTTTCACCTCCCTCAACTCAGTTTCTGTTCTATCAAGATCTCTTTCATTGAGTTTCATCAGGTTCTTCAAACACTCAATCTCAAACTTCATGGCTTTATTGCTTTTGATGAGCACTATGTTCTCTTCTTCAAGTTTGATGAATGTGGAATGAAGCTCTTCAATGATTTCGTCATGGGACTGTTCTTCATCCAAGCAATGTTCTTCCTCGAGATCAACCAAACCATGAAAACAATCAAAGTTAGTATCATTATAATCAGAGTAAGTGGCAGAATTAACCTGTAAGTCATTGTTGTCCCAATTTTCAAAAACGATCTCCTCTGCTGTTGTTGGTTCCTCAATGTTAAAGTAACATTGTGGATCATTGCAGTTCTTGGAGTCTTCTCCTGACTAGTTAATCTGAGTGTAGAGCGCAGCAGTATTGATTTCTTCCGAGTGTTCATCAGCACTTGATCCAGAGTTGAACTCAGCTTAATCAAAATCATCTACACAAACCCAATGAGAGTTTCCTCTTGCTCGGAGGACGTTAGCACATTCATGTTTATAATGACCAAACACTTTACATTCATAGCACTGGACATCTTTTAGTTTTTCAGCATCTTGGGGAGTACTCTTTGATGCCATGTACTTTATGAATTTAGGGGGTAGCTTTTTATAACCAGGGTTAGCATTACCAGATTGTTTCTCTTTACCTTTATCTTTGAAGCCTAGTTTGCTAAACTTCTTGGTAATGTTTCCATAGTTAGAAGAGATCAACTCATACTCATCATCATCACTTCCTACATTATCTAAGCCAGTTCCAAGTAGGGTTAAAGCAGGTTGCTTGCTGGACTTACTTAGAAATTCTAGCTCAAATTCTTTCAAAGTGTTCATTAAGGTTTGAAAATCCATATTTGCACGATCTCTAGACTCATTCATAGCTATTCTTTTGACGGTGAATTTAGTAGACAAGGATCTGAAAGCTTTGTAAACCATAGTTTTATTAGAAATAACAAATTCTAGGTTTTGACACTGATTAGCAATATCAAGCAGTTTCTCAAAATAGCTATCAATGCTCTCATCTTCACCCTTCACAATTTTTTCAAAATCTTGAAGCAACTTCCTATGTTTAGAATCCCTTACAGCCACATCTCCCTCACAATGAAGTTCAAAAACATCCCATGCAGATTTAGCTGTAGTGCAATTTTGAATAAGTTTAAACATATGATTACCTACCCAACTGAAATCGCATTGAGACCCTTTTCATTGAAGTTGTGGAGAGCAATCTCATTGGCTATCCATTGTCCTTTGGGTTTGGGCACCAGATCAACATCTCCATCTCTTGGTAAGTAAGGAATGGTATAGCCTTCCAAAACTGATTCCCATGCTCTCAGGTCAATGGATTTGATGTGAACCTTAAGTCTGGTATTCCAATATGAATAGTTGTTTGGTCCTTCCAACACAGGTAGTCTGTTGGTATTGGGGTTGGAGTTGTCCATGTTCTCGTATCAACGCTAAACACTAGTGAGGTTGGTGCTTGGCTCTTGATACCAATTGAAATTGTGGATCGGTTGATACGAGACCGTTGTTAACTTCTCAATGTTACTTTAACAACGTCTATGTTAACAAAGCAGCGAAAAACAAAATAACACAAAGTTTAAGAAGTGAATATATTAATATTAACTTCTGAGCTGTAGGCAAAATACCACGAGAGTTTATGAAAATGTGTTTCTTACAACTCTCAAGCTCACACTCTTGAATTGCTTCGAACTCAACAAAGCAGACAAGTATTCTCTCAATTCTAAACTAGAACTAATTGAACAACTCACAAACTTTGCAAAAGCAAGACAAAGACACTCAACAACTCGTAAATAAATATCTTAGATTATTTTTGTCTCGTGTTTGTATTGATGTACTTCACACCTATATATAAGTTCTTGACTTGATCTTCAAGGTGTGTTGCACACGGTTTGGTAATTCTTCTAATTTCCTTGTCGGACTCCTCTTCCTTGTTTTCGGTGTTCTTCTTGAATAACAGTTCCTTCGTTGTGAACTAACTTAGGAAAGATTCATTCTTCAAATCAGAACTCAACTTGGAAGTTTCCTAGTTGCACTCAAACTCTTCCTTCCTTATTTGTTACGCGGCTAGCTTTAATTAAGGAAAATTTTCTTTATGGAAACTTTAAGTGATCAAGTTATGACAAGTTTGTTTCCTGAATAATAACCAAAGATAAACACAACTGTCGAACTAGATTAGTCGAGTGAATAAGGCAAAACAATAGATAAAATTATTCTCAGCAAGACAGTAAAATTGATTCTGTCAGTCAATGTTACTCTAACATTGACATTCTAACATTGCAGAATACTTGCACTTTCAAATTAAAATAGACCGCATGTGCTCATTTTGATATTTACATTACAACACCCACCTTAGAACCCGATTGAAATGCGTTTTAGGGTCTAGAACCAGAATACTCCCATCCTATTGGGGATTTCCTGGATGTGTGAGGGTGATAGCTTTTTGCTTCCATTGTCCTCCTTTGTAATTATTGAAATAATTTAAATTTAGAAGATGATATATGGAGAATTTTTTTAAAATATTTGAACAAAAGGTCCACTATTTTATAACCGAAATCAATTAATATAAATTCCTAACATGTGTTGCACATAATAGACATTGTTCTAGTTAACATGTGTTTGTTTTACGCCACATGGTCTGGTCGTAAATAAGAACAAATAAGTAAAGAATACCAACATGCTATCGAACATGCCGTAAATGTGTGTGACGTGTTTTTTAGGACACACCTAGAGGGTGCTGCCTACACGCTTCAAATAATTTTGGGGATATTTTCTGAATTTCTATGATTTGAAAGAGAACACAAGAGAGGAAACCATAAAAATTAAAGAAATAAAATATCAATTTTTTTTAAAAATATAAATAATTGACTAAATTAAATAACTATATTTTGTTCATTCACTTTTATGTCACGCTTTCGTTCTCCATGAATACAAGAATAGTTTCTCTTCAAATGCATACATGACTAGCACGACTACTTACAAGCACTTTAGCATCATTTTTCCTTAACGGGACAACATGGCTGCTTATACTAAGTCCTCGATTTGTCGTTTATAGTCGCACAGTTGCATACCAACACAGGAACATGGCGGCTTAGCCATATATCACAGATTTAACTCACTAGTCCATACATTATTCCCACGCATGGTTTTTCTCTAAAAAACTTTTATCTAACTTATTCGATAAACGTCTATAGAGTGATATGGGTTATATGGCCGCCCAAAATAAAACTAGGCATGGGCCGACCCAACCCAACAATAAAACCTTCTGGAGATACATCGAATATCATATTCGATCTATCCAGGGAGAGGCACATCGAGTTTTATACTCGATGTATAAGAAATATTCAATCTACCCGAGAATCACAAATTATAGTTCTGCATCTCGAGGCCTACAAGTACATTCGGTCCGATGATCAAGATAAGTCATTTATTACATTCTACTGTTTATCGTTCTTACATTCAATATAATACTCGACCTACTATATTCTTTATATAAATGCATACATGACTAACATTAACTCATATTTGATTCATAAATTGCACATTTGCATTCCACATCTTTAGTTCACTCAGTTGGAGATATTTGGAATTGAGTTCAAATAAATATTATTGTGTGAATTTAAATTGCTTAACGGGAAACAAGTAAAAATTCTATTTATATAATAAAATTCATAAATTTAATATTTAAATTATTTAAATATTTAAACTGAGAAATAACTTAGACATTTCATACGTTTGTAAATAATCCCTGTGAATGTTCGTGTTGACTGAAGACTCACCATAACCCTATAATATAACGTCTTTAGTTCATTCTTTCATATCATACAACATGAAACACTTTTCATGCATAACATATCATACACATTATCTCGAGTTCTGCAAATATCACTAGCGTTCGATGGAGCATTTTTAAGCTTCACAAGGCTATTCGTGGAAAGGACATTGTACCTTGGGAGGTCAGTGCCGTACGAGGGCTTGGAGCGATAGCCTAAACATAGTGATCTTTAGGAGAAGGGGCTTGCTTCTGACTTGTCCACTAAAAATATTAATTAATTGTTTGAGGTTTTATATCATCACCCTTCTTTATAGTTTTATGAATGTTCTTGTAAGCTTTCTATTCGTTATGAATGTTTATTCGTTTGTGTTGTGTTTGTAAGAACATGCTTATGTTTATGTTGTTAGAAATATATAAGGGCGGACCGAGGATTTTTTCTTTACTTGGGCTACGTTTATACTCAAGTGAGATAAAAAAAAGTTAAAAAACTTAAGTATAGAGATATTAAATAAAATGAGAAGGTCATTTCCAATACAAAATTGTAAACGTAAAAGCTACATACTAATAAACACTAAAAATAACAATAATATCGGAGATGAGCTGTTCGATCATTCATATAATAAAATTCATCAATTACGGAATCTACATCTATATTTTTTGATAGTTCTCTTTCAATGTAGATAACCATATTATTTGCCAAATACCCTTCTTCTATTTTATTGCTCATAATTATTTTAACATTCTTCATTGTTAAAAATGCTCGCTTTGTTGTTGTTGTTGTCATCGAGAAGAGCTTCTTGTGGAAGGCTTATAACATGAATCCATGTCAGGTATTTCAATGTCATACTATGTGCACACTACCACAACATCCTTATAATGACAATCCCAAGCTTGTTCTCTCAGAGTGTTAAGCAATTCCTCAGTAGATGAGACTAAGTCCATTGCACTTAAAATATCCAAAGATTATCTTTGTAAGGACTCACAAAGCAAATTCAAAATCGCCATAATTCTCTGCATTAACCGCAAGGTAAATATAAAATCAAAGGTCCTCATTACTTCCAAAATAGGAACAACATCACCCCTTTATCTTGTTGCATGATTCAATTATGTTCCCAAGAACCGTTATCACCGTCCCATACATGTCTACTACACTACAAATTGACTTGAAGTTTGAACTCCAACGAGTCTTTCGTGCCTTTTGTAACATACCAATCTGATTTGCACCCTGCCCCTTTCACGCTTACCACTAGCTATCATTTTTCAATTTCAGCAGTTTGCGCATCATGTAGCTTTGCTTGACGTTTGGCAGATGCACTAAACATGTTTATAATAAGAGTCAACTTAGAAAAAATAACCAAACAAATACCTCACTTTCAACAGCCACAACCAGTGCTAGTTGTAGTCGATGAGCAAAACAATGTTCATAATAAGTGTATGGACAATCTCTAAAAAAAGAGCTTGCAACCCATTCCACAAACCACGCATATTACTAGCCCGTTCGTATCCCTGACCTTGATGTTGATGACAAGTAGATCATTTCAAAAAAGAGTCATGCATATCGCTTTCTTAAGTGTTGCAACAATGGTGTCTGTAACATGCACAATATCAAAAAATCGCTCTTTTTATAAATCCACTAGCATCAACGTATCTCAAAACATTAGCCATTTGTTCTTTACTATATACATATTTAGTTTCATCAACAAAAAGACAATATTTTACATCCCCAATTTCCTCACGGGTCTTCGTTCTCACCTTGTCAACAAGAATATGCAAAATCTCTTTCTGAATTTTAGGTGAGGTATATTTTGCATTTAGTGGAGCATCCTTAATGAGAACACCTAAATCCTTGTTTATTCTTCCCAAAAGGCCAGTCATCTCCATGAAATTACCTTTGTTATCCGATGAAGCTGCACATTCTTGTAAGCTTTGTGCATTCATCACTTTATCAATGTGACGAGTTACATTCCATAGAGCATCAACGAATTCCACCGCATTTCTATGTGGTGAATTAGGACCTCCCACATGTACTAGAAATGCACACTTATCTCCACCAACTCTCTTCCAATTTTTAAATTCTTCACTGGTGAATGCACGATGATTTGCATCACTACTCTTTCCGCAAACAAAACAATAAAAGCAAAATACAACATCTTTATGAACAGAGTATTCTATCCATGAAAATTGTGCACCCCATGAGCTTTGAAACTGTTGATTTTGTATTTCATCATGGGAAAATGGATAAGTAATTTTAGACCGATGTGACTCCAGTTTGATATAAGCTCGTCGAACCTCATCTATTTGGTTGACGAGATATTGAGATATCTGCATACGTAACCCGTGATCCCGTTCTAAAGAACCAATATTTACTTAAAGAGTTTGAGATACTGAATGATGTTGGTCATCACGAGTTGTGGTAGCATCATTCGAGGGATTATGCTCTATACTTGTTGAACTATGCTCTTTTGGCTCTTTCGGTTTATAGAAAGAAAGCATAATTTTCTTCCTCTTCTTGTTTCCTGGAGAACTCATTATCACCTAAATACATTTACCATCGACACTTAATATAAATATTGTAACACAAACATGAAATCCGCTTCACAAGAAAATAATTTAATGAAATAATAATCATGCTTAATTTTACTTTTTACATAAAAGATGCTTAGTTTTACATAATTATATTTTTATGAAACTTAACTTTTTTCATCCCTTAATAATTAGCACAAGTTATGTCTCTTTCACTTTTATTTAAAAAGCTTCAACACAAATCAAGTCAAGATTCAAATTATTTTCATTAAGCTTCTCAGAAAATACATATTTAACTTTATTACATTCACTCAACAAAAGAGCAAAACACTTAGGAGGATAGATTTGGACATAAAATTAATTAGGGTTTATGTCATTTAAAAGTACCAAACTACCAATAATCTACAATAAAATCAAGTTTTAGGATTAAATTATAAGAAAAAATTACATCTTTGGTGTATTGCATAATTTCTCAATTGTTTGGGATCTTAAAATAATAAGCAAGGAATAAGGATGGTCCCCCTTTTGGCACGGGTGAAGGAGGCAGTGGTGCTCTATAAGTGTTTGTCTTCTGAGGTTCTCCCAAAAGGTTTGTTTGTTTGTTTGTTTTTATTTCATTTGTTAAGTAAAGTTTTATGGTTGTAAGTTGTGTTATTGTTTAACACTTGATGGGCTTTTATTCTTCATCAAAAATAAAAGAAGTGTGCCTTAACTTTTCTTATTCTCCATTTTATTTTTTCCTGGCTTTTTTTCTTCTTACGTGTACAAGGTTACATATAAGCACTACTACTATTGGGCTACAAAAATTTTCACCTGGGCTTCAACTCAGGTAAGCCCAGTAGTGAGTCCGCCCCTGAAGATATATGTATATATGTTTTAATGCATTTGTGTTTTAGAAATCTGGAAATTTTGTTATGTTTATACACCGGAACCAACACACTCGGTATATAACCTTTTCTATGCTTGGATATTCGACGTATCCAAATCCTCAAGGTATCCAGAAACACTTTATATATACAACATATATGAATACTCGATCTACCCCAAAGTTTCAATCCACTGCCTTGTGTTGTCGTTTTAGTTGTGCATTCCGATAAAGCCGATCTTGAAGACCTCTCGAAAGCTCAAGATTTAGCATAGTTAGTGTTATTAGTTTACTCGGTATCATTAAGCTAAATTCGTGTAGTCGAGACAAAAATATACTGCACTATAATCTATTCGGATCTGAACAAAAGATTACACATTTTCTTCAGAGCTTCAAGATATTCATTGTATGGTCACTCTTTTTTTTGTCGATAATTCTACAAAGAGTATAATTTTTATGAAGTATAGTAACAAAATAAGAACTTTATCGGGTCTTTACAAAATTTGAATCATAAATGTACAATCTCTATTTGATTGTACAATAAAGGAAAATATAGGGAATGTGTATGAGGAATAAAAGAATAGACATACCATATTCACCAAAAAAAGAAAAAAAATAGATTGCAGGCATACCATTAAAGAATAAAAGAATAGACGTACATATTCAACTAAAACAGAAAAATAATAGGTAATAGGCATTGCCATTAAAAGAAATGACAAATAAGAAGGCCATTATATTTTGCTTTTAGGAATCTTCTTTTCCTTTCCATTTTCCGAACATGGCAATTTTTTATTTTTTATTTTGGTAGAAAAAGAAGAACTGCACTCGTCCTTTTAGTAACTAAACTAAGAATAAACGGGGAGGGTGGTAATTCCCAAAAGAAACAACTCTCACTAGCATTCGCCTCACACTTCGTCAAGTTATCCGCAACTTTATTAGCTATTATTGGGACCCACTTGAATTTCCGGTTCCATGGCATATGAATTAGACGCTTGCACTCTTCCACTAACTCAACGTAATCCTCATGAGGTAGAATTTCACCCGTAACAAATTTAAACACCACAAGAAAAACTATTTCGACCTCAATTTTCATAGTCCACCTTTCCTATGCAAACTCCAATCCGCACTTGAGTGCCTTCAGTTCCAATTCTTTCACTGTTGGCGATAGACGTTATTGCTCAAATCCCAACACCATGCTCATTTCTTATCTCACAACACTCCGATCGTTGCCTCATATTTTTTCCTGTGATCACACTCTCGTCCACATTGAGTTTCTTCCACTCCTTAGCCGGCTTTGACCAACTAGTCCCCTGTCGTAGAGTAATTGGCTTTTTTCGCCCATCATACAAGTCTTGGCTCAATTGCTTGATGAGAAAGACCCGACCTTTTGTGTTGCATTCCTTGCCATGGAAGACTCACGTATTCCTATGTTTCCAAATAATCCACAAACTTGCGACAAATATCTATTGCCATTTCATATTCAACCAAAGTTTATTTCAAATTTCCAATGTCTCCGCGTCAGTACGCATCCAATTCTCATCTCCAATCTCATCCAACTTATCCATGTAGTTCCCAACCATCATGCTCACCCAGATTGACAGTGCGGCCTTGCAGTATCGAACAGGTGAAATTTCGACTCCTCCCAAGAATCACTGATCGTACAAGCCTCCGTGGAGGAGATTTGTCTTTGGTGCCTCAGTTTGTTGGTTGCATGTCTGTTTTGGGTCGCGAGTGCTAAGAAGTTATTACTAACATCAATCTTCTAAACCCAGTTGTCCTTTACATGATTTCTCTCGTCCACGCAGTGATATTTCTGGAACCTCTTATAGGCGGATTGACACGTAAAGATACTACTTGAGGCCTCTTTCCAAATCAGCTTGTCTTTGGTATTGTCAAAGAAGATCGGCCTGTTTAAGATATCCTCCACCAGCTCATGTGGCAAAACCATGGCTAAGCTGTTCCATCTCTAGTTGCCATCGTCATCAACCATCTCCCTAAGAGTTAGGTTAGCGTCCAAGTGATGGATATTAACCACCTCTTCGCTTAACTACCGGTCCCTCTCCAGTTGTCAAACCAAAAAGAGATTTATATTCCCTTACCAATCTTCCATCTAAGAAACAGTTTCATAAGATCTGTGCACTTCACAATCTCTTTTCAAGTCGCATTATTGGTCACCTTAGCCAAGTAATGCAAGAGACTTTGCTTGCGAAGGTATTTTTCTTGGACAAGGTCAATCCAAATTATTTTTTCCTTAATGAAAATATTTAATACGAGTTTAGTGAGTAACTACTCGTTGCTAACTCTTGTCGTGCGGATGCCAAACCTACCTTCTTTCTTAGGTTTCGTGACCCTATTCCATCCCACAAGGTGTAACTTCCTTTTAGAAATATCCAACGACCATAAGAAGTTTCTGTTTAGTCTATCCAACATGTCACACACATGTTTCGGCAACCAGGCCAATTGTATTGTGTATATAGGCATGGTTGACGACATGGATTGGATTAAAGTCGCGCCCGAGCTAGTGAAAGAAGTTTACTCTTCCACGTATTAAATCTGCACATGACGTGGTCGAATATCTCAGCAAATGTATCTCGATTGATGCGCACATGAATGATCCAAACTCCAAGGTATTTTTGAGATTTCAGGTTTGACCAAATCCTAAGAGATCACTGATAATCCGTTTCAGCCTTCACCTCGGATTTAAAAAAAAAAGATCTTCGACTTATGAGGGTTCAACCGTAGCCTCAATGCCTTGCAAAAATGCTCCAGGATTTTCTTAATGGCCTTCGCGGTTGTAATATTTGGCTTGCCCCTCAAAATAAGGTTGCCTGCAAAAAATTAATGGGAGATGTGAGGGCCTCCTTGACATCGCATACTAAAATTCCATTTTTTTTCCACAACATCATTAATCATAAATGACAATTGCTCAACGCAAAGGACAAAGAGATAGGGTGACAATGGATCCCCTTGTCTGAGACTACACTTATGATGGAAAGACTCCATTGGTGTACTATTCCATATAATCTTCGTAGTAGCACTAGTAACATTGACACGCGGTCCCCGCGAGATTAAAATTTTATTTAAGTATAACTTAATTAATTTAGATGGTAGAGATTATAACTTAAATATATAGAGATTACACATGTAAAGATAGAAAATCTATATATGTAATAATTTTTTCCTTTAATGAGAAGGCTTAAATAATGTTAAAGTTAAATAAAATTACAATTATATCTCAAACAATAACAAAGTTTAATAGTGTATTGAGGGGTAAATAAGAAAATCAAAAAATTGGTGTAACATTAGATTTCTTTAGATAATAGTATATAGATTGCACACACAAGACATAATAATCTCTATGAGGCTACTCAGGAAATCAAAAGAATATAAATTTTCTTCAAGAAAATTCCAACTCACCTTGTCATACACTTTTTCAAGGTCGATTTCATAATCATTCCCACTTTATTCTTCTTCTTTGACTGTCGCGAGTGTAAGATTTCGTGCAACACGAAGATGTTGTCTTGCGTACTTCTTCCTTTGATGAAGCTAGATTGTGTAGGTGCAATGACTTTGGGCATCAAACCTCGCAGTCTCGTTGTGATACACTTCGTAATAATCTTGTAAAACACGTTGCACAAAGATATTGGCCGATATTGCGCAATGCTTTCGGGATTCTGAACTTTGGGGATGAGATAATGGTGCACCTAGCAGATTTTCGTATCAAAACTTCTATTTTGGAAAATTCTCTATCGCGAATTTAATTAGTGATTTTTCCAACCATTCTCAACCCTTCTGGTAAAACCCCGCTTGAAGAACGTCGGGGCCTGACGCTTTTAACGGGTGCATCGCATGCACGGTAGCCTTAATCTCTTCGGCTTCAACCATTTTCACAAGTTCCTCTCTATCTTCGCCTGTAATTACCATCTGGAAGTTTGTTGGGGTAAATATTGGGTGGGAACAGTACCATTCTCCAAAAGATTATCCAAGAATAAACTCATGTAGTAGCCTTGGGTGTGTTCTTGGAGGCTCGCGTCGTCCTTCTCTCAGATTCCCTATATCTTTAGCACCAGAATTTGGTTAGTTTTCTTGTAATCAACGTTGATCGATGAAAGAATTTTGTGTTCCTTTCCCCATCTCTTATCCACTTCACACATGATTTTTGGTACCATAAAATTTCCTCCCTCTTCAGTATTTTATTATACTCCTTTGTCAGTTCGTCTTCCAAGTTGCACAAATTTGGATTCGGTCGCACAACTAGTGCTCTTTTAATTCCCCATAGTCTAGCCATAAGCTTATTTTTCTTCTTGAATATGTTGCCAAACGTAGTTCGGTTCCAAGGCTCCAAAACCCTTGGGACTTCCTCAATTGCATCAAGTATGCCATCTTTCGCATCCTATATTTTTCGCAGCAATATTTCACATTCAGCATTCGAGAACCACATGGCTTTGAATCTGCAGGGCCTCTTTGCTTTTGGCTTGTCTTTGCCAAAGTAGCAAGTGACGATGGGATGGTGATGTGAATGTGTATGCGTCTATGCGGCAAGTGCACAACCCCGTGCTTTAGAAATTTTGTAATCTACTTCTGATTTGCCAAAGCTCTATCAATGTCAGTGGCATATCCAGGATTTGAATATAGGGGAGCTATTTTTTTTTTTTAAAGAACAATAAGCAAGAACCTAAAGATAATTAAGAGAGAAGACAATGAAACAATACTCCAAAAAAAGAATTTTGAATGAATTTTTGAAGCTTCTAAAGAAGATGAACGTTTATAGAGCTTTTACTTGTTGCGAAAATTCTTTTAATGAAATTTTACCATGACTCTATTGTTAACCAAGATTTTTTTTGCTTTTTTCTTTTTCTTGCATTACAACTTTTATAAAATATATATTTACTAAAATAAATGACTTAAACTATGTTAAAACTCTTTCACATTTTTCTTGGAATTAAAACATCATAAAACTATTGTATACTACACTTACAGTTCTATAGATCTAGAAATTAATGATTTTGTAAAAAGAAAATAAAGAAACATGCATATAAAATTAAATCTTAATAACAATAATTCTTTATGTACCAAATAAAAACTTAAATCAAGATTAGTGATTTCCTTACATTTGAATTAATTAAACAACGGAGGTATTTTCTTATAGTTTTACATCATTAATAAAATATTAAGAATTTTTTGCTGATTAAAAATAACATATGAGGTCATTTTGCGAATTGAACATAAAACATGATTGTTTTTGCAATATTTTATTCAAACACACTGAAGTTAGTGGCATCCTACTTTTTTTGTGTGCAATTTCATTTAAAGGTTTATACTTTATTAATATTATACTGGAACCCCCAAAACTTAAAAAGAATCTCTCTTATATATACTTAGATATAAAAAAAAATTCAAAAAAACAGGGGGGGGGGGGGGGGGCTGTAGCCCCCCTAGCCCCTTAATAGATTTGCCCCTGATCAATGTGCACTTGAATGAACGTGCCATCCTTCCTTTTATTTGTCTACGTGAACTTAGCTCCCTCGAAAACTAAGTCCAACAAGTTGCACCGCTCCATGCAATTATGGAGGAATTGCAACCGGTTAAGGGATCTCGTTCTACCTCCCAACTTTTCGTGAGCAAAAATTACTTGGTTAAAATCCCTGATCACTAACCATGGAATAATTTGATCATTTGCAATGGTCGCCAAGTTATCAAACACACGAACCTTGGCCGCTTTGCGCGATTGCGCGTAGATACCGTGAACCACAACCAATCTTGCAAACTCGGGCTCATAATATCGTGGATTGATTGGTTGTCAACTTCAATATTTCAACATCCACCTCGTGCTCATTCTAAAGCATCCATGTACCCCCCACCATACCAACAATTGGTGTGATCAAATAGTTTGTATAACCCAAGAAAAGAGTGATGTTTCAGCTTGATCCTCGCCTACTCTCGTTTCGAGAATAAAAATCACTGCATGTTGTTGTTGCCTTACCAATTCATGGAAGTTCCTACGAAACTATAATCTCCTGCTCCCTGACAATCCCACAAAATAATTTTCATCCTAGAATTAGACAGTTGAGTGGGTAGCACGGGATTCTCAGGTCGAATCCCAATCCATACCGCAAACAGTTGTCACAGGATTTCCAAAGTCAGCATCCTCTGTCTGTTCATCTCCCATACACTCGGATTGAACCTCTACCACCACATGTGCATGTTGTCCCATCTCTCCACTAGGTAGGTTGCTATTTAGATCTCCCAAATACTCGCAAGAATCTTCACAATATGTAGCAATTGTTCCCAAGTTTTTGTTTGAAATATCAAGAAAGTGCCTCTGAATTGATGAACTAATGTCTCATAATCCCCTCTATTGTGGCCGATTCGTGATTAACTTGTCATTCGTGAACCCGAGTTCCATCATTTTCTGATTGTGTCACTGAGGGAGTCGTATGAGTTTTATTAAAGATGTTTAGGTTTCCTTCTTTTGATAGAAGTTCATAAGGGTTAATATTCCTTATGGACTCGAAATTCTTCCCTTTCCGAAGGGACGTTTCGATTGTTTTTGTTATTTTTGGAAACCGTTCCGCGAGACAATGAAGAGTTTTCTTCTTTAATTTAGGGTTAAGGGAAACCAGAAGGATACACTTTCCTTGTGCAATCAAACCTTGCGCCCCAACTTGTTGCATGGGTGGCATAACATTTTTCTTATCTTGCACTACCCTATTTTCAATTCCGCTATTTGGGTTCGACTTCCTTCCCGTCTCTGGGTTTGCTTTAATATTATTTGGCCCTTTTTCTTTCTACTGATCAACATCGAACCTTCAAATTCTTTACTTTTGGCTTTCCCCGTCAACCATTCTTCATTATTCTCTTTCGTACCCTTAGATTCTAATCTCACAATATTTGTCGCAATATGTGTGTTATCTGCGAGAGTTTTCTTTGAAGTGCATCGTCCGCAATCATGGCAAATACTCGTGATATTTTCATAGACCACTGGATAAACCTTCCCATCAACCCAAAGCTCGAGTTCCAAGGGCTTGTCTGTGTGTATTTGGACGTAGAAACGCACAAAGTTTTCTCGCGATGTGTTATATGTGTCATATATTTGATGAGACACCCTATGCATGATGCAAGCGATTCGACCAATACTTCACGAAGATATTCCATGAAAAGATTTAAGATTCACGTCCATGTGATGGTACTCTCGATCACATCTGTTTCAGATCGAAAATTAGGAGACCACTTCCTAATTGACATCAAGCTTCTTGCGAGTTGACATGGCCCTTCGATTAGGATCATTCCCGTTGTTCCGAACTTAGGCCTTTCAAATAGTAGCACCCTTGCCATAAATCGACGAGTTTGAATCCATTGTGAAGTTTCCAAATTAGGTCGAGTATTGTTTGTAGTGCCGTGAAATACCAAGGTCGTCCAAGGATTCGAATGATTATCGTATCCTCCCATTGCGCGCACATCCGATCTCGGAGGTCCTATTTCGTGCGAATCTATTTAAAGGAGATAATACCACCAACCTCCCTAACCGATAAGCCTGTGTTCTTCTACATTTTTATCCCCATCAATTCGCACATCGCTTCTTCAAGTTCGCTATATCACCATTCCCGCGTACGAGGGTGATGGTGTATAGGGATTCCTTTTGATTTTTCTTGCGAATTTCGTGTTTCCATCATATCAATGTTTTCTTCCATTTGATAGAGCCTCTTTTGGTTTCTCGTATCCAAAATACCGCTGTTTTCCGGATGTTGAGCAGAAAGATCGGTGGTGCTAAATCCGACGACGGTGGCGTGTTTAGCAGTAGGTTTTCGTTCGCGACGTCACTCTAACAATTTCCTGCAAATATTGTTGTTAGTCCTTCATTTACACTTATAATTCAAACACCTTGAACATGCCAAATTAGGTTTCAATGAAATTGCTGATCCGACTTTTGCATGTATACTATATTAAAGGGAATGTGTACGAGGAATATTAGAATAGACATACCATATTCACCAAAAGTAAAAGAAAAAAAAATAGGTTGTAGCCTATTGAGGAATAAACGAATAAACGTACATATTCACCAAAAAGAAAGAAAAAGAAGAGGTTATAGGCATTACCATTAAAAGAATTGACAAAAAGTGTTTTAAGAATCTTTTTTTTCTTTCCATTTTCTGAATGCCCAATTAGGTTAAGGGATTATTCCATCAAACTCCCTTAACTATGGACACTTTGTGGGTTCAGGGCCAGATCTTTATTTTTAGACCGAGTGATGTCTAAATTTTGGTAGTTATTGCGAATTGCTCCATTTTCCAGTTTTTGGCAATTTTCAGACCAAAAATCGTCGAAAAGATTATTTAAAGTTTAACTAAAACCTTCCTCTCGTTGAGACGGTTCCGATGGTGGTGACGGTGTCGCAAAATTCAAAGTTAATACACGGAAAATTTAATTCAAGTGTATTGAACTTAAATTAGAATTTCCGTGTTATAACTTTGAATTTTGCAACACCGTCATCACCATCGGAACCGTCTCATCGAGGAGAAGATTCTAGTCAAACTTCAAATAATTTTTTCGGTACTTTTTATCGAAAAATCACCAAAAAGTGAAAATAGGGCAATTTGCGCAGACTACCAAAATTTAGACCTCACTGGGTCAAAAAACAAAGATTTAGCATTGTTTACATAAAGTACCTATAGTTTAGGGGTTTAGTGGAATAATCCCTTAGGTTAATATAATGTAATTGCTGATCGGACGTTGGCATGTATATTGTATTAAAGGAGACTTGGACCAGTCACCAGTCTTAGTCAAAATGAGAGTTCTTTTTTTTGTGTGTGTATCAAAGTGAGAATATTCACGCATATGTGAATTACGCGTAAAATACAACTACTGCCCCATTATTTTTTATTTAAGTTTACTATATATAGTTAAGTAATAGCTAAGATAACTATTCAAAGTAACAGTTCTACACGTTTAGTGCTTCACTTATCATTTCAAAAACCTATAATAAGTTGCCATGATTTTCCTAATTGGCGATCAAAATAAAAATATAAATTGGAGCAAAGTATTCTCGGGGAAGTTTTCGTCAGAAATATCCAGTCAGTTGTATTAAGCATATATAAGAATCCAATTCTTGATTGGTTTCTAGATCAAATAATTTTGCATCTCATAACTTAAGTTGTGGAAACAAACGAGGCATTATTTCCTTTTACAACTAACAACGTACAAATATTTTTCGTGATGGGGTTCCAACTTCCAATTGTCTCCCCCACTTTTTTGAGATATATATATATATATATATATATAGGAGGGTTATCAAAAAAATAAAAAAAATTAATAACCCATCACTCAGACACATTTACAACTTATAATCTTCATGTAAAAAACCTTCATAATGTGTTCCACTGAGTGTCGTCCTGACCTCGTCCCAATTTTTGACTTGTGAAGATAAGGATCCTTTGTGTATCTTCACCTGGCGACTATTCAAATCCTGTTGTGGAACTCTAAGAAAATCTTGAACGTCGATCAATTTCTAAGTGAAAACGAATAGAGAGGAGAAAAATGTTTAGCATATAGGAACGGAATGTGAATTTTCTCAAACATGAGATGAAAAATGTCTTACAGTTCGATTTTGTACAACGTCCTCGTAGTAAAGGATAATATGTCGCGTGCTCTTGAAATACTCCAAGGATTTGGCAACGAGGCCTTCGACTTTTTGCAGATCGGGTATAAGTAGTGTAGTGTTGATAGTTGGTTTGAATCTCGCAAGTATCTTTGCCTGCAAAATATAACGACTATGGTTTCAATAATTACAACAACACCCTTTTGGAATTTACAATTTGAACATGAGAGTGCGTGTTGAAAAATTTATTTAAAAAATTAAGGTTTTAGATGACACGGAAACTTAGTACAAGAGAAAAAAGAAGAACGAACCTCATCTCGTGAGATCACGTGAGACTTGTGAATCCCTTTCACTAGCCTAAATTTCTTGTCGTAAGAATTAGCGAGTAATGAGATCATTCTGCGTAAGAGATTTTTCCGAAAAAGAAAGAGTACTGAGACTCCTCTGGCCTTGAAGTATTCAACTACTTCTTCATGGTGCTGCATTAAACCCTTCACAAAGTCCAACAAAAAATAACAAATTCAAACTTCAGTCTTCAAGTGAAAACAGAGTTATCATAATAATTTCGTACATGGATTTGAATACAAGTTTCTTTAGGAGAAAAGTCTCACACCACAATCAACTTGTCAACTAACCTGATTAAGCATCCATTTAAATCCAATTGCAGCTGTCACTACAAGACTTGAGGGCCATCTGCAACCGCCCGGGCGGTTGCAGAAGGCCCATGGGCGGTCGCCCGAAGGGTATCCGCGACCGCCGGGGCAGTCGCCGCGTCGGTCGCGGATACCCCTCGTCGTGGGCCCCTTGCGACCGCCTAGCGGTCGCCCTTACACCATGGCGACCGCCTAGCGGTCACTAAAATAAGGAGCGACCGCTATACGGTCGCCATGTAAAGGGGCGACCGCTAGGCGGTCGCCACGACATGGGGCGACCGCTAGGCGGTCGCCAAGACATAGGGCGACCGCTAGCCGGTTGCCCATTCTAGGGCGACCGCATAGTGGTCGCCACACGTAATGGGCGACCGCTAAGCGGTCGCCAACTGAAGGGCGACCGCTAGGCGGTCGCCAAGACATGGGGCGACCGCTAGCCGGTTGCCCATTCTAGGGCGACCGCATAGTGGTCGCCACACGTAATGGGCGACCGCTAAGCGGTCGCCAACTGAAGGGCGACCGCACAGCGGTTGCCACCCAGAAGGGGCGACCGCCACACGGTTGCTATTTTATTCAAGGTCCGCAATCACCAAACGGTTGCTATTTTATTCACGGACATGGCAACCGCTAAGCGGTTGCGAAGTCCTTCATAAAATGGCAACCGCTAGGCGGTTGCAAGGTTTTTGGAAGTTCACAAATTCAAAAGTTCGCAACTGCCTAGCGGTTGCAAGTTAAAGCTTGCAACCGCCTAGCGGTTGCGAGTTAAAGCTCGCAACTGCCAGGCGGTTGCAAATAATATTCTTCAAAATAAAAAAAAAAAACAGTAATATTTCGTGAAATTTCCGAAATATTTTTTTTTTTGTCGAAATAAAAAAACAATACTGAAAAAGATACAAACAAAAAGAAGTGAAACAAAAGTAAGTGAAACAAAAAGATAAGAATTGAAAAAAGTGTTTGGTGTTTTGTTTTGGGAATGAAAGAGAGGTAATTTGGGTTTTGGTGGATTGGAAAAAAATGGTGTTTGGTATTTTGTTATGAAGATAAAAGAAAGTGCTTGGATTTTTGTTTGAGATATAAAATAAAAGAAAGTAGTTGGATGTTTTGTTGAAAATATAAATTCAAGAAGTTCTTGAGTTTTTGTGGATTGAAAAAAAAAAGTGTTTGGTATTTTGTTGGAGATAAAAAAGAAGAGAGTGTTTAGGTGTTTTGTTGAAGATATAAAGGGAAAAAAGTGTTTGATTATTTTGTTTTGTAGATATGAAGAAGTTTTTGGATTTTTTTGTGGATTGGAATAGAAGAGAGTGTTTGTGTTTTGATTTGGAGATAAAATGAAGTCTTGAGTTTTTTTGAGAGTGTATGAGTTGTGAATGAAAAATTAGGGGAAGAATGGTGGGTATATATAAGATTTGGGTGAAAATTTTGAATTTTCGTGAAAATTTGAAATTCCCCCCCATTTCAGCAGCATTTGCAACCGCTCGGCGGTTGCAACGTATTGAAAATTTTGAATTTTCGCGAAATTTTGAATTTCCCCCCAAATCCCGCCCAATTTCAGCAAAATTGGCAACCGCCGAGCGGTTGCAAATATATATGGCGACCGCCTGGCGGTTGCCATGATACGATGTAGCAACCGCTCGGCGGTTGCTATTGTTAGACATAGCAACCGCTGAGCGGTTGCTATGGTCAGATATAGCAACCGCCAAGCGGTTGCAATTAATATTCATGTTTAAAATTAGTGATTTTTGTTAAGTATCTTGATGAGTTTGTGTTTATAGATAAGAAATATCATTATTAATTCCACGGATCAGTAATAAATGACTACAAAACTATTGCTCGAGTTAGTAAAATAGTAGATTATGATTGATTTGACGAGTTATCAATGATACACCTATATATTATGTTAAACTAATCATCATAATTAGTCCATGATGTTGTCCCCAAGATTAATTTTGCAATGAAATCTTATCATTTGATTTGTTTTTAACTATTTTAATGTAATTATCAAATGATCAAACAACGCGTGACAACGAATCAACCAAAATAGTAAAAATTCATTTATGAATATTATTTGCCACCGCCAAGCGGTTGCAAATGACCAGCATCCGCAACCGCCTAGACGGTCGCTATGACACTAAGCGACCGCTCAGCGGTTGCAATGTGTAGTAGCGACCGCCAGGCGGTCGCTAGATCTTGTTATCTGCAACCGCTGAGCGGTTGCAGATAATGTTCATATTTGAAATTATCAATTTTTGGTAAGTATCTTGATGTGTTGATGTTTAGTAAACTCCAATATTGTTATTACATGTAAATACTAGTAGTAAAAGATTACAAGACTATGATTGAGTTAGTAAAATAGTAGATTACACGTAATAAGGCGAGTTATATATATATCAACGACTAATCATCATATGTAGTCATTTATGTTGTCCCAAGCTTGATTTTGCTGACAAACATTATAAGTGTAGTTATTGTAACTATGATTAGGTTAATTAGCAATTTGTGAAACATAGCGGTTGTGAAAATGTAAGAATTATGGTATGAACATTATCAGCAACCGCTTAGCGGTTGCTGATACCCAGAATAAGCGACCGCCTAGCGGTCGCTCCACGCCCTTGCAACCGCTAGGCGGTCGCTCCATACCATTGCAACCGCCAGGCGGTCGCTATGGGTCTTGGCCACCGCTTGGCGGTTGCGGACTTACTAGCCGTTGTTATCCGCAACCGCCTGGCGGTTGCAAGAACTACTAGCCGTTGTTATCTGCAACCGCCAGGCGGTTGCGAAGTTGCAGATTTTTTGTTATAAATACCTCCCCACTTCACTTGCATAATTCATTCTCCCCACCACTTACTCTTAAGGTACATACGTTTTCTCCCTTAATAATATTAGAAATGTCTTATTTTATTTAAATGTTATAAAATTTCTATTTAATTAATTAATGCTTTTTTATTTATTTCATTTGTTTATAGGTATTGTCGAAACGTTATCGTGGAACTTGTTGTTGTGGATACAACATTCTTGAATTTTTTTATACCATTCGTTTGTTTACGCTACAAGAGGTACGTTGTTATTTTATTTGTTTATAATTAATTATGTGTGTGTTAGTTTTAATTAAATTGAAAATTGTTAGTAGTATAAATTTTAAATATTTATTTTAACGTAGATAAACAATGGAATATCAAGCCGATAAATCTTGGATGTACAATATGTTCGATAACGATGGTTATTTACAAGAAAGTTTTGTGTTTGGTGTTCGTTCGTTCATAGAATACGCTTCGCAAGCATCCGAATTCTTAGATCTAGAAAACCGTATAAGGTGCCCGTGCAAGAAATGCAAAAATAGAGTGTTTTTTCCGAAATACTCGGTCCGTGATCATCTTCATAAGTCAGGATTTACGCCCGGATATCACGTTTGGGTTTTTCACGGGGAAGAGTACTCAAGGCCTGCCATGCCGTATATGCCCGACCTCCCAAGCACATCACACGTCAATATTCCCGACCTCTCTGTTCATTGTGATGATTCGTTTAGAGACATGGTGGTAGATGCACGTGGAGGTCGATTTGATGAGGATGAGGTGCGTAATGATTATCCAAATCCCGACGCAAAAGCATTCTACAATTTGATGTATCTAGGAAAGGTGAATATTCATCCTAGAAAAAATACATCTATCCTTCAGTGGATCGCAGAGTGGTTGAGGGACAAGACACTACACAAGATGAGTAATATTTCTTCTGATAAGGCTTTTAACAAGGCGAAGGAAGGTTTCTTGGATGAGACAGTGAAGTTGTTACCTAAAGACACGAAAGGGATGCTCCGTATGATGCGAACATTGGGGTTAGGCTACGAGAAGATTGATTGTTGTACTAAACAGTGTTTCTTGTTCTACGGGGAGGCGAATAAGGCCTTAGACAAATGCCCGGTATGCGAGACGAATAGATACGTGGCCGGTTTGAAATCAAAGGTCGGGAGGAGAAAATTGTGGTATTTCCCTTTAACTCCCCGTCTTCAAAGGTTGTATTATACTATAGGCACTGCTCGACATATGACTTGGCATTTGAAGTGTCGAAGGGCTACAGATAGAATGATCCACCCAGCTTCAGGAGAGGCATGGCGCCACTTCGATAGGACGCACCCTGATTTTGCAGCAGAGCCCAGGAATGTACGTCTAGGTTTATGTACGGATGGGTTCACACCATATAACTCATTTGGCAAGAGCTACTCTTGTTGGCCAGTGTTTGTCACGCCGTATAATCTTCCTCCAGATCTTTGCATGAGACCAGAGTTTATATTTTTGAGCCTTATCATTTCTGGCCCAGAGAGTCCGGGAAAGAATTTGGATGTTTTTCTGAGACCACTGATTGACGAACTGAATGTTTTATGGAGTACTGGGACTGAGACATTCGATAGTCTGAGAAAGGAAAACTTCAGATTGAGAGCATCCCTGATGTGGACGATTAGTGATTTTCCGGCGTACGGAATGTTATCTCAGTGGAGTACGCACGGGAGGTTTTCGTGTCCTTACTGTATGGGGGATACTCAATCTTTTACACTGGCAAACGGCGGTAAACCGTGCTTTTTTGATTGCCATCGTCGGTTTTTGCCCATAGGTCATTCCTGGAGGCGCGATAAAAATTCCTTTTACTTAGGGGAAGAAAGGCTAGAAGCACCTATTCCTAGGAAATCTGGCGATGAGATGAGGTTAATTGTGGAGCAGCTTGAGCCTGTCGGATTTGGAGTTGAAGCAAAAAAGCTCTCGGGTAAAGGGGTGACGCATAATTGGTTGAGAAAGAGTATTTTCTGGGAACTGCCCTATTGGTCCACAAACTTGATTCGTCACAATCTAGATGTCATGCACTGCGAGAAGAATTTCTTCGATAACATCATCAACACGGTGTTGGATGACTCTAAGACAAAGGACAACATCAAGTCGAGGAAAGATTTGGAGATCTTGACGAACCGTACTGAGCTGTTTTTACAGCCAGGTGGTCGTCGCGGGCTTTCTGCCAAGCCAAAGGCAACCTACTGTCTCACGAAGGAGCAAAAGAAAAAGGTGTTTGAATGGTTGGTCAATCTAAAGTTTCCAGATGGATACGCATCGAACTTGGAACGATGTGTACAGAAGCAGCAACATAGGTTGTTCGGTATGAAGAGTCATGATTGTCACGTCTTCATGCAGAGATTGATTCCGATTGCTTTTCGTGACTTTCTGCCACTAGAAATTTGGGGAACATTAGTGGAGATTAGCTTGTTCTTCAGGGCCATTTGCGCTTCAGAGGTTTCCGTCACAGATATGAATGGACTAGAGGCGTCTATCATTGTAACAATGTGCAAGTTGGAGCAGATATTTCCTCCTTCTTTCTTCGATTCTATGGAGCATTTGGCAATACACCTACCGTACGAGGCGAAAGTCGGTGGTCCGGTTCACTACAGATGGATGTATCCATTCGAGAGGTAATTTTTTCGTAATTTGGTTTGTGACACTTATTATTAATACTTTATTCTATTGTGTATTCATTATTTCCTTTGTTATTAATCAGGCGCATGTATAAGTTTAAGAAGTCAGTTTTGAATAAAGCGAGACCCGAGGGATGCATAGCCAATGCCTACCTACTTGAAGAGCTATCAAATTTGTGCTCGCAATATCTCGATATATCCCCCACTTCTACATATGACCGACTAAACAGGAACGAGACTTTAGAAAGTTCAGAGTGGGATGAAGAGCTTCTATTGTTTCGTAAGAGAGGGAAGCCAATTGGGCATGACAAGAAGAAGCGGTTGTCGTCCGAAGAAATCGAACAAGTTGAGCTCTACACACTGCTTAATTGTGAAGAGTTGGATGGTTGGCTCGAGTAAGTGTTTTTTTAAATATAAAATTATTGAATTTTCTTGGTCTTGCGATGTGTCAGAATAATAACAGTCCAATTTTTTACTTGCAGGTTGTTCATACATGAGGAGTGCAATGGATTGAGTCCAATGGAGGTGCAAATGAAGAGGAACAGAGATTATGTGGCGTGGTTTAAGCAGACGTACTCTAGTGGAAAGTACATGCTAGATGATCGTGTAACGCCGTTACTCAATGGTCCTCTAAACACAGCGTTGGTGTACGATGGTTACAAGGTGAATGGGTTCAGATTCCACACAAATACGCATTTGGGTCCTAAGCAGACTAATTGTAGCGGTGTTTATGTAAAGGGAGACATGGGAGATGCCGACGCCACCAACTTCTACGGGACTTTGAAAGAGATCCTAGAATTGGAGTACTGGGGAGGTAGTACTGGGAAGCAATTGTACATTGTGTTTTTCAAGTGTCATTGGTACGATATTACTAGAAGTGGGACGACGGTTCACGACACGTACAACTTGGTTGATATTAACCCACATCGGTCACTCACGACCAACGAACCATTTATTCTTGCAAACCAAGCACTACAGTGTTACTACGCGCCGTACCCAGAACTCACTAACGGAAGGCCAGGTCAAAAGGGTTGGATGTCAGTATTCACTATTCCAGCGAGACACATCATCGACATGTCGTCTTTGAGTGAGGGCAGTGAAACAGAAGCGCAGGTACCTACCCAAGTTTTTCAGGAGCACGAATCTACAGGCCTAAATCTGTTTGTCGACTTCAGCTCGTTTAATATGGATATCCAATTGGGTGCCGGGGAGTTTGAGCTTGTGGATGAGGAAGAAGGTGACGCAATAGAGTTAGATTCAAATGATGTTGACTTTGTTTCTAATGAAGATGATTAGACTTGTTAAAAGTTTATAATGTAAATCTTCTCCATATTTAAAGTTAATGTCTGAGTATTTTTCTAATGACAATTGTCCAAATACAGCAAAATAGCAAAATACACAACATACTAAAAAGTCCAACATATAACAGTCCAACATAGAACAGTCCAACATATAACAGTCCAACATATAACAGTCCAAATACAACGAAATAGCAAAATACACAACATACTAAAAAGTCCAACATAACAAAAAGTTCGAAATAGAAAATCCCAAGTACTCGACCTAATCATCATTGGAATCCGACTGAGTATCCTCATCATCAGTATCCTCGTCATCATCCTCGTCATCATCCTCGTCATCATCTTCGTCACCAGAGCTCTCCGCCAAGTCCACAACACCACCAACCCGATGTGCATCTACCCCATCTCTGCCCAAATCCACAACATCATCAAGGTCGTCGTAGACGTGGTCGTCCTCACTATCGGAACTGTCTGAGTACACAACGACGTAGTTGGGCGCAACAGAAGAACTGGGAGCAAATGGGTCCTTCTTCTGACGTGGCGGCCTAGCAGTCCTAGAAGCAGATCCGGTCTTTGCTGCATCGTGCTGTAACATCGAAGCGGGAATCTCCGGTGGTGGAACATATCCATGCTCAATCTGATGATTCCTCCAGCCCTGCAAAATTGTAAAAATGTCGTCCACTCGCGGATCTCGCATGCTAGCCTCCAACTCCTTATTTGTCTGCTCCAACTCCTTATTCGTCTCCTCCAACTCCTTGGCGTATGCCCTCATGTAGTCTGGCTTCTTCCTAAACTCAATATCATATGCCTCTAGAGCTGAGCCGCCAGGTATACCTCTCGCCTTTCCCTTCTTGATTTTCCCTTGGGCCTTTTTCCATAGTGGCCCGTCAATATCGGGCCACACCGACATGTCCTTGCCATATTGAGTCCTCATCAGCTTCATGTACTTCTTCTGTTAATTGTGAAAGAATTCGTATTTATAATAAGAAAATAAATGAATAAGGAGATTAAACGAATTAGTAGTCTAAAATGAATTTGTATTTTAATTCACTCACGTAAATCATTTTATCGCCCTGATCTATCCACTCGCGCTTCGCCGGCACATTGGTTTTCCCGCCCGTACCCTCAACATGCTTCGTAAATCCATATTTGAATGCCTCATCATGTCGAATACGCGTCGTGCGGTTTGGATCCACCTTAGCCTACAAATTTGAAAAAAAAAAGTAAGTATACTCAATTACACATATTCTTAAGTGAAATTAAGATTAAATGCTTTAATTATAATATAACTTACCAAACGACGCTTAATCTCTTCCAAGTCTATGGCTCCACCGTAAAAAGTAGCAGGTGCCTTCTTCATTTTCTCGGGGTCCTCGCCTCCCCTCCGATTTTTCCGAGCCTGCAATGTTTGTTTCTTGGTTGCCTCCTTCGTCCAATGCTTTATTGCAATCTTCTCCACCTTTGAGTTCATCCACGTCTTCTGTTTATCAGCCAACTCCAGTTTATCCTTATTATCAAAATATTGTTTCTTCGTGCGATGCATCAAGTACTTGTAACAATTCGGGGCCTTTTTTTCGTACAACTCATGTACTTTGAGCCAATCATTTTTGTGGATCGCAAATTTTTCCTGAAAAAAAATTTAGTTAGTGTTTAAGATAGTTTATATTGTCATTTGATTTATTAATACAATAAGTTCAATAATATATTCATTTAATAGTTTCTCACCGTGAACGAAATCCACATTGCCTCTCGTTTCTCCTTCGGCACCTTATAATATGACTTGTAAAACTTGGACATGAAGGTCCGAATCAACTCAGTGATCGTCGTCACCACCTCATGAGACTTTGGATGCTGAAATAGGCCCCTCTGATCCAATCGAATAACTGGCCTCTTACTCGGACTAGTGGGGTTTTGAACACCAAGCGATGGTCCCCTACCGGGACGTTTTTGCGTGTCTGTGCATACCCCCGATGCTGGAATCTCGGTCACCCTCTGGCTCGGGCCAGCTACGTCGGTCCTCCCACTCGGGCTAGCGCCATCGGACCCTGCAAATGGTGGTATATGGGCTCGGCTAGACTCGGCAGATGATGGTCTATGTGCTCCAGTGGACTCTGTCGATGGTGGTCTAGCCCTTGAACCAGATGAAGTACGTAGAGGTGCTGCTGCAGCTGGGGCATCAGAGTCGTCAAAAAGCCGTCGCTGTGGCAAAGGAGTCACCCCGGTAGATCCCTCGCGCGATGTCTGAGTCTCTGCCTGGGTGGGAAGCTCGACCGGAACAACATCGTCACTAGCTAGCCGAGGCCTGAGACTACCCCGAATCTCACTACTAGAACCAACAACTTGAGAACGAACACTGCCTGACGAACGTGGCCTCTTACGTGAACTATTGCCTGACATGATCCCTAAACATGTCGACAAATAGACTCATAATCATTCCTCAATAACATACAAAGCCAAAATAATAATTCGAAAATAAAATCTCATCATCATATGCAAGTTCATATATATAAACGATTAATCCAACGAGAAAAACTAACTTCCAAAAATAATGAACTTATCATCATATCATCATATCCAAATTCATATCATCATATCAAAGTTTATATACAAATTCATATAAATTACAGCAATATAAACGACAATATAATCAAAGTTCATATCATCATATCAAAGTCCATATCCAAATTCATCTCAAAGTTCATATCCAAATTCATATCATCATATCAAGTTCATATCCAAATTCATATCATCATATCAACGTTCATATCCAAATTCATATAAACGATCCAACTTACAACAATATAAACTACAATATAATCAAAGTTAATATCATCATATCAAAGTTCATATCAAAATTCATATCAAAGTTCATATCATCATATCAACATTCATATCCTAATTCATATCATCATATCAAAGCTAATATCCAAATTTATATAAACGATCCAACTTACAACAATTCGCACCACACAAATACGACGAAATATACATATAATCACATATATAAATCTTACCTATAAATTCGGCAAATACGATAAACAAGAATATAAATTCAACAAATACGTACATATAATCATAAATAAAAAAAAATTTAAAATTGGGACAACTTACAAAAATCCGAAGATAGCTAATTGGCCGCGGTGATGGCGTGGTGGCGAGGGTGGGCGCGCGACGGTGTGATGGTGACGGAGGAACGGTCGGAGTGGCGGCGTTGTGACCGCGCGGGCGGTCGTGATGGTCGCGTGGTGACGGATGTGCGGTCGCGGTGTGGTGGTGGTGACACGCGGTGGTGGCGTCGTGACGTGGTGACGGAGGTTGGTTGGTGGGGTGGCACGGTGGCGTGACGACGCGGAGGAGGAGGTGGTGGCGACGCGACGGAGGTGAGGCGTGGTGGCGACGCGACGGAGGTGAGGCGTGGTGGCGTGGCGACCGAATGGAGGTCGCGTGGTAGCGTGTGGCGACGGAGGTGAGGTCGCGTGGTGGCGGGGCGACGGAGATGAGGTCGCGTGGTGGTGGTGGATAGATCGGGTCGGGTAGGGGTATGTGTTGGTGGGTGGGTATTGAGGAGAGAAGAGAAGAAGAAGAAAAATGGAAGAAAAAATGAAGAGGAAGAGGAGAAGAAGAGAGAGGGGGCGGGCGGGGCGGGGCGGGGCGACGGCCGGGCGGTCGCCCCACTAGGGTTTTAACCCTAGTGGGCCGACGCGACAGCTGGGCCGTCGCTCCGGCCCACTTGGCGACAGCTGGGCCGTCGCCATATTATAGGTGGCGACGGCCCAGCCGTCGCCAAGGCCTTTTTTGTTGGTGGCGACCGCCTAGCGGTCGCCACCCCTTATGGGCGACCGCCTGGCGGTTGCTGGGCGGTCGCCGATAATAGCGACCGCCGTGGCGGTTGGGGGGGGCGGTTGCGGATGCCCCCCAAATCTTGTAGTGTGTGCACTCATTCTTAGAAGCACTTGAGAACCAATCTAGATTATAGATTTCATCCAAAGTTTCAACAATCGTTGAAATGTTACTCCTCCGTATCTTAGTCCCAAGTATCTCCCCGTTGGAGCTTACATTCGTATGGCTATTCAACAATGTCTCGAACCATCCACTCCCGGCTCTTTGTGTCGACACAATCACAAATTTCTGAACAGGATTACATGCGCATTCGCCCCTATTAAAAATGACCAGACACAAAGCAGTAAATAAATTATGCATAAAAGTTTCAGTTAAAATCTTATGTACCATATATGCCACCTACTATGATTTTTGACATCTCAAAGTTAACGCCTATCTATACAAGCGCTGCGATATTGATCCAGTAAGTATATATCTCTCTACCACAGCAATCATCTATGTCACTTTTTGTGCCTCTCCATGTGCCAAGAAACTATTCAACCTCCATTTATTACGATCGAAAACACATGCTATCATTACGACTAAAAGATAGGAGAGGACACAAAAAAGTGGCATAAAAACAAGAAATACACGTGCCGCAAATTTAACAGCAACACGATAATGACACACCGCCGTTTTGGCACAAAGATTCGAGATTTTGCAAAATTATGTGACTTACCTGTCGAAAGTCTTTGGTTTAGGGAAATGAACATAAGTTTTTTCTGAGGGTTCACTGTTAAGTTCTTCACATGGTTTATCCAACACTCGCACACTCAACATGCGGCCATTTGATCGACCACCAATTTGCCTTAGACAAATCGAAATTATGTAAATCCCATAAACCATAGAGAAAATCAAAACCACCATTCGTGATATCAGTGGATTCTTCTTTGGAGATTTTAAAATCAAGTTGTCCTGAAACTCGAAAGCCTCAAAATATCAAGAAAACAGAAATTTATAACAAAATATTATTAGAACTAGGGATATACTAGCTCTTCAAACGGGTAAATGATTCTTCTAATGTACATAATTTATTCAATATCCAGATATCGCATATATGGATACGTTTATTTTAAATGCATCGAACCATTTTCATTTTCTACTTCGTGGAAATTAAACATGAGAGTATTTATTTCTTTTTTCAAGTACATTGAATGGAAACACTAGGGTAATTTTTATCATTGCACCGAAGAAAGATGCACCGAAAGCGAAGCTTTGATCCATGACTTTTGTGATTGTTAAAAAATATCTCGAAAAGCAACCAGAAAATTTATGAAACTATAAAGCTAAGTTTAGCCAAACAAAACATACTCCGAACTTTCGTGGTGAATCAACGTACTAGGATTAAGGATTTAAGCGTTTGCTTGATAAATAATAATTTTTGGAGATGAAATAAATTAAAATAAAGTAAAAAACATACCTTTGGTAAGAAACAAAGATCATCAGCCATGTTTATTTTGTTAATGCCAACAAAAAGGAAGCTCGAATTACCCCCCAAAAAAAAAAGGAAGCTCGAATTGAAGTCCTCCTTACTCTTTTCGTTTAAGATCTCCCCTTTCTCTCATTTTTCATTTACATCCAAAGAAAAATGTTTCAAGCTTTTCTCAGTAAAGAAGCAATATGTTGCAGACCCCATTTTGTCACTCATTTTTTTATTAAATTATTTGTTGCAACTACATAAATATATTCTAACATTTTTTCTGTATATTATTTGTGTGTATGTGTGTTTGAAAGAGGATCGTGCATGGACTTATGCGGAAGGCTCCGAGTAGGAGTCAAGGACAAAGAGAAATCATACAAACCCCTGAGATATGGGGTAATTACAAAGACATTCCTTTATTTTTGTGAAATTACACTAACACCAGTTATCAAAACAAAAAAAAAATTACACTAACACCCCTAATATAAAATATTAAAATTGTTAAAACAATCTTTCAGTTTTAAATTGTAGAAGAAAACAAAATGTGTAGAAAATTTATTTAAACTTTTAAAATAACCTTTATTTTTTTCGTCGTCTCTTTAAATGAAATAAAGAGGCTTATTTTTTTTTTATTTCTAAGTACTTTTAGTTTATTTTTATTATATATGCAAAATAAAGGAGGACGTGAATCTATATTCAAAATCTTGTAATTTTAGTTAAATAAAAAATTAGGTACAAAGACTGTTTGTGTAATTTTGCAAACATAAACTGTTGTCCATTGCAATTATAATAGTTTGTGAAATTCTCTCTAGCCCTTGAAAGCCGGTAGACGAATATTTTGAAAATGGAAACCTTCAGCTCATATTAATGCATTAGCAATATTTTTATTCCTTTTGGATCACAGATCACCGCATCAGCAGTATAATAATAATCGATTATTCCTTCACTCAATAATTAACCACAAAAGTCAAATTTGGTATGGTAATAATAATGCTTCAAAACTTCAATAAGAAAAAAGAGCGTTCATTATATTTATTTGAGAATGTATATTACATACTTAAGATACATATAGGAATATATACAAATACAACGGATGGGAGCATATATATATTGAAAAGTATGAAAAAATTAATTTTATATATTTGTCATTGGAAAGTGAGCAGTGCCTGTAGACTATTATTAAAAAATTGCACCGCAACGACCACCGACGCAAATCAAAAAGTTTAAAACAATATGCTTTAGTGAATGCTATTCATTAGTATTCAATTTAACTGCTACTAAAAATAGTTTTGACTTTTAGAAAGATTTTCTAAATTTAAAAGGGAATGAAGGAAAAAAGAAACTCTTAGACGCGTTTCTATAATTGTGTTAACAAATGGTCAATGTTTATATTATTTATTCTAATTGTAAAATAATTTATGGATTATCCCCTAATAATTTTTAATTGAAATGCTAAACTTGCATTAATTTGACAAAGTCAATGGGCGAAATCGTCCATTAATATTATTAGAATTACAGTTACACTCGCTGAGGTTTGGTGTAATTACAAAGACCCACTTGAAGTTTGAATAACTACAATGATCTCCCCTCAAACCGGTTATTGTAAGGATGATTACAATTACACCCATGAGGTTTGGTATAATTACAAAGACCCCATCTTAGGTTTGGATAATTACGATGACCTCCCCTCTAATTAGTAATTGTAAATTCATTTCCAACTTTGTCCTTGATCAATTCTATTTTTTAAATGAATTTAAATGTCTTGTTGTAAGTACTTGATATTTTATTTAATTTCAAGAGTTTGCATGTAATATTAGATAAATTAATTAATGGATAGAAAAAAATTAAAGAATACACTAATTTATTTTATTAAAGAATACACTCAATTAGTGGAGGTAAACTACATTTAAAAAAAAAATCTGCATGATCTACTATGCTAGTGTTGCGCTAACAATTTTCTATGCATAATTCAACAAATACGAGGTTGTTCAATGTCACTACTCTGTCCTCATAGAAACGCGTGGATAAAACAAACCAAGTAGCATAAGCAACAAATAATATCTAACAAAACAAAGTCATCAATAAATATAATCAAAACATAAGTGCAAGATGCATCCATATGAGATTAATTACATTCTCCCTCAGATACTAAGAGGATTAGCTACTCATAGTCATATTAAAATCACAACAATTATCTTAGATTATTCAGTTAGGAAAAGAAAAGATTAAACTCTTGATCTCCTTGCTGCTTTCCTCTACTCTGATTGTTAACTCCTCTTGTTTACCTTTCTCCCTCAACTATGATTGTAGTGCTCCGAACGGTAGAATTTCTGCCCCTCTAACCCTAGAATGCCATTGTAAGTATTTGTAGAAGGATCTCAAGCTCTTGTAAATAGTACCCTAACTGCTGAACCCTGCCTCCTATTTATAGTTTTTATTACTCTTGACTCCGGTTTAGAGTTTTTGGACGTCGGCCCATTTCATGTCCGCATCGCGCACCAATCGCACGCCCATCGTGCATGAGCCGCACGATCTGGTTACATCGCGTCTTCGATCGCGCCTACTTATGTTTTTCAGCTTTCTCCTGTGATTCTATTCTTGCTTGCCCTGTATTCTGTTTTCTAGTTGCTTCAGTAACGTGGTTGGTAGCGTCGTGGCTCTACTTCTCCGTGTTACTAAAAAGTGTTAAAATCCTTCAAATAAGCATTGTTTTGCGCCAACTCGACTCAAACTACAAAAAAATGAAACAATACTAAAACAAGTAAAATTGCCACAAGAATTTTACAAAAGCATAAGAAATCAGGTACTCAAATCACTACAATAATTTTCTTATCAAATACCCCCAAACTTAAAGCTTTGCTCGTCCTAATCAAGACTCTATAAACAACATAATTCAAATTCTAATAATAACAACATGCTCAAATCAGGATATCGTCTCAAAATGCCACCTATGTTTGAAAATTGAAATAACAAGAATCATGGATGTCAAGTCATTGCACACAAAGGTTAATCAAGTTGTCATCATAAATATTCCATTGTGCAAAGTGGTGAGCTCATGTATCACAAGTATAGAATACCTGAATTTTATATAAAACTCATAACATCAAGAAATTTTACATATAGTTACTTCTCCCTTGCTTTCTACATTTCTCACTAATTTTCATGCATGCAATTTTTTCATGTTGAGGATCTTTAGGACTGTGTTAGCTTATAATGATAGGCTTGGGTATGGCCTATAAATGAAAAAGATATTTATGAGTTCTAGAGAAGTGAGTCTACTCATTAATGTTTCATTTTCCTCCCTTGATTGTGCCTTCTTCATTTGGCCATACATTTTAAGCTTATTTTGGCATCTTTTCATTTGCATTTTCATTTGCGCAAGAATTCAATCCACCCTATACTTCATAGATCTTAGAGATGCACCCCCAAACTTAGAGTTTTTGCAAATGGTTATTTGTACTCTCTATTATATTCATCCTCATTTTCTGTTAGTATATATTTTTAGCTAATGCTTTTGTTTTGAGCTCCTACCTTATCCCTCCTTCAATCTACTAGTTCATCTCTAGAAATGGGATATAAATTTTTCTTTCGCCTCATGGTAGGTGAGTAGGTTTCATAGAAAATGCTTCAGTGGGGTTCAATGTATATTTCTTCATAAGGGTTTTGGGCTTGAAAGGCTAAAATTCAAATATACAAAAGATGGCCTATTTCATTTTCTCAACAATTCAAATTCGCATTTACTTCAAACTGTAGTAGTGTGACGATCGCGCCCAACGGGCCATGCTCTGATTCGAGTTGGTTCAGTGGTGGCCAACCACTTTACCCAATCCAGACTAAAGCGCAACTCATAGGAAGGGGTCTCACTTGTTCAGGATCAAAACCATACACGTTTTATAAATTATATTTTGATATATACAACGGAAGTCTTGGTATTACAAATAATGTGACTATTTTAATGGTTATGCACTAATGACAAAACACGAATATTCCAAAATGCACGCTTGAACAATTATTCACTTGGTCCATGCTGCCATGTTGATTTTTATCCTGAGGAATGGACAGAAGAAACGAGGAATAAGTCTTTAATGACTTAGTGAGATTCATATAAAAGAACTGGTAATGCAAGAATTAACTGTGACCTGCTGGATACATTTCGAGGAGTGATCTTACCGGTAGAAACAGTTCAACTAGACAATTTGATGTAGCAATGGTACTAGAGTTTTCATAGAATTGTTAATGAAATCGTGCTTAACAATAAACAAATCCAGCCTTATGACTTCTACTATTCTACCTTATACCTTTCGACGAGGAGCGACCTCGCAAACAATCAAGAGACATGCTCGAGTACATGTTGATCTAGCACGCGGGTTACAGCCAACTCCTGACTGCAAGCGACGCCTAGATAGATGGGTATCAAGCAAAATTACTTAAACCGACAGTCCTTACTGCCCGACAGTAACTCGACTCAATCCCTGGGCCCAACTTCCCAAAGGCGTCCCAATGGGTACAACAAATAAACAAACAAGCTAGTAAACTGAATAATATCTGTTGCTCCTTGAGCAACATGTCCCGAACATAGTTCGTTGCTCTTTGCACAATTCAAGAACCAGCAGATGAGATTATAATATTGAAGAATTATCACGATTATGAATAGATATGATAAATAATAAATGATTGGATATGATTTAACGATGAGTAAGAAAATCATGTTATGAGATGAGATGTCAAACAGGACTATGATGAAATATAGGTTGTTCGAGGTTTGGTAACAGAGTAGTGGCTTTTCTGTCCAAGTTCCTCAGGGTCGGATGCCAAACGGGACTAGAACAAATCAGAAATGGAACCTCACCTTAACTCGTACGGGGAACCTTGATGGGGTTGATTAGTTCGTCAAAACTTTAACAGATTTAAATAATATTAGTCAACTGAATTTATAATTCACCACAACAAATATTAATATTTTTTGTTCAATTCTCATGTTGGTGAAATTGAGAACGTTCTTGTTAAGAATGCTAGTTACAATGTAATCTTAGTAAATAACACATAAGCTTAATTTATGTCATTATACAAAACATGGAAATCTTAGATGATGAATTGAAAGAAAAACATATTACTTAACTAACTCTAGGAAAACTCATTTTTTTAGTCCTTAATCATTTCCAAACTTTTAATAACCACACACCAAATAAGTATCATACGAAGTAACACCTTAAAATGTGTAACTTAGTCATTTATTACTTTATTTTACATAGTAAGTTTAAAGATGCATATACTTGTTTTATAACTTAAATATAAAGGTATAAACACGAGAGGTTTATCAAAACATGTGATAAGGAGTGATAAATAATCTTATTTGATGGTTAGGTCATGAAGTGGCAAGAATAATCTTGTAAGACTTAACATGATAAATATACCATTTAAATGTTGTAAATAAAATCACAAAATATCAATTCATGATGATAAATCATAATAATCTAATTATAACTAATACGATATCATGTTAAATTTATGTGTGTGATAGATACTTGAGAATTATGATAGCGATTAAACTTATAAATTAAGAAAACAAAGGTTGTGCCAAATAAACTGAAAAATCACTGCAGTTTTGGTTTACCTTTGATCGGACATCCAAATGAACTTGGTTTTCAAATCTCTTTATGGTTTATGGTTTCTATCATCATGAGAGATGTGAGAATCCAAGATTTTGTGAAAACACAAAGGTTTGTTATGCTAAATAATACTTGAAACATAAGAGTTGCTATCGGATTTCCTGGCAGCAGTTTACGATTTATGGATTATGCACTCCTATATCATATTATTTGAGAAAGATGTCTTCATACAAAAGGTAGAATACACCAAGAAGAGTATTCAGCCATTAGCCTTGATCAAAAAGGATTTTTCTACAATTAGTTATGATTTTTCTAAAGTGCAGGGCCGAATGGATAATTTTTGCGCAATAAAAGTTTTGGGGTAATTTTGGGTAGAAAATGATGAAATAAGAACTTGGGATGAATTTTTATTGAAAGTAGACTCACTAACTTAGATATTCATAGGAAGAAAGAAGAAAAAAACAAAATAATTTTGGGTGTGAAAATTGTTGGAACAAAGCTTGCTATTTATAGACAGAAATCATGTTAAAATAGTTTTACTTAAGGTCACACTTTGATTATTTTATAATAAATCACAAAACAAATTTAATCATGCTCTTAAGGACATCATGACTTACCTTATCAAAAATATGTCATGGCTTACTTCATAAATTAGTTAATTGCATATCAAGTCCCTCAATTATTTATAATTAAAATTCAAATATGTATAATTAGATTTCTTTGTTACATACATATTTATTTATGAAATTTTCTAGATAATTCGATCATCTGGATTAAGATTTGAAATTGAAATATATGTTTTGGGATTAGAGACCTATAAAAATAATAAAAGACTAACTTTTAAATTTAGGGACTAAAATGCAATTTTTTCTAAACATTTAGGGTCAAAAATAGAAATTTTCAAAAGTTCAAGGACTAAAGTATAAATTTATTTTCTTCCTAATTTTTGGGGCGTTACAAATAGAGTAAATTACTTAAGATTCATAATTTCTATGTAACATCCCCTTTTCTCATAAATCCCATTCAATTATCTCAATATTTTCTACTCATGCTCATCGTGAATGGTGTATAATCATGCTTTCAACCAAATTAAACAAAATGTACTCCTATCATCAATACATAATTCATTTCTTCCCAAGTCCTTCTATATTAGGCATATACATCATAGATCCTAACTTTCACATGCTTTTATTACTTTCTAAAAGACAAACTCAAAAAATAACTAAAAACAGACTCTAAAATTAAACAACAATATTGGAGTATAACAAACTGAAATAACGAAGCTATTCAACCCCCCCCCCCCCCCAACTTAAGTTGTTCAATGTCCCCATTGAACTTTCCTAAAAGAAAACAAAAACGAGGACTCCCCTGGAAATTCTATTCTTTATGCATGTTGTCTGGTGCTGTGTCGAATACTTCCCCGTTCATCTTATACAACCTGATCATAACTTCCTCCCATGAATTATAAACATCATCACGAACCTTTTTGATCTCAGTTCGGATAAAGTCCTTTAATTACTTTGTCTGCTCTTCCATTGCTTTCTTCATCAACTCCTCTAGAATCCTTGGCTTTGGCGGTGTCACTTTTGCTTTTCCTTATCCGTCAATCTGCTTCTTTGTAATGGCATCTTCAATAAATTCTTTTTTTTTTGGATTGTTTAACCAGAACTCCCGCTGCTCTACAAATCCTTGTGATAGCCCTCCATGTGGGATAGCTCCTGATGTTCTTTATGTAGCAAAAGTGTTAATCGAATTCATAATTTCTTGACCCACATCTATATGCATTCCACCACAGATCCATGTCAAATATTTTACTTTATCCCAATGTGCATTTGTCATGTGGTTAATGGGCGTAATACGTGAAATAATGAAATTATACCAAGCCTTATATTCTGACACAATTTTGTTATAAAGGATAAAAGGATTAGCTGAATTCGGCTTGCGAACAATGGTGTCTGGGATAACCACGTCCTTCAATGTTTCTTGTGACATAGTCGGTTCTCATTTCTGGTGCTCCCCTTCCACAATCTTCCCTAGGTCTAACTTGTAGTGTTCATTTATAATCTTTGCGAAGATATGTACATTTTCCCCTCTTAATGAAATTGGTCCCTTTATTGGTGCAGTTGTGTTTGTGAAGAATTAAATCACTATAGTTTTGTTAACCTCTCCTAGTTATTTAGCAAACGTTGTCCACCCATGTCTTTTATTTTGTCTTGAAAAACGTCAAAACCTCTCTCACTGATGAATGATTTCTTCATGAGTATTTTCTTCTTTGTTGGTGCATCATCCTTGGTCAATTTCTTGAATGGTGGGGCACATGGAGATGATGATGGTGATCCTCCTCATTAGAACTTGAAACGTCTATAAGGCGTTTGTTGGTGTTTTTCTGCAATATCATGGTGTTTTTGACAAGTATAATAAGCGTGGAAGAGAAAAGAACATAATAATGAAGAAGAACAACTTGAGATTTTAACTTGTGTAGGGGAATAATGACCTAAGCTCTGAAATTACCCATATAAATAGTATAGTAACACATATATGTATAGATGGACTGGGATTCCACCATATAGGTAAATTCAAAACTAAGGAAATATTTCCTCACAAAGTAAATACAATTCGGTAACATGCTAATGTATAAAATCCCGAAATAGTAGATAAAAGGTAGCAAATAAGTAAGGAAACGTATTCCCTTGTTAGCAGTTGGAAATGCATTAGCACTTTCCCCTCGCCAGAAGTTCACCATGTCATAGGATCCATATAGCGTTTTAGAAGTGAATTAGAGTTACCAACTATGATTTAGACTCTACAAACACGCTAATGTCGAAGGTCTAAAGATGTATCTGCCTGATCTACTATGATAATGTTTCACAAACAATCTCCTATGCAAAATTCAAAATAATACGAGGTTGTTCAATGTCACTACTCTGCCCTCATAGAAATGCATGCATCAAACAAACCAAGTAGCATAAGCAACAAATAATATCCAACAAAACAAAGTCATCAATAAATATAATCCAAAGATAGGTTCAAGGTGCATCCAAAGGAGATTAACTACATCATCCCTCAGATAGTGAGATGATTAACTACTCATAGTCATATTCAAATCTCAACAATTCATCATAGATTATTAAATAAGGAAAAGAAAGATGAAACTCTTGATCTCCTTGCTGCTTTTCTCTACTTTGATTGATGACTCCTCTTGCTCACATTTCTTTCTCAACTATGATTGTAGTGCTCCGAACGGTAGAATTTCTGCTCCCAACCCTAGAATGCTCTTGTAAGGGTTTGTAGGTGGATCTCAAGCTCTTGTAAACGTTACCCTAACTGTTGAATGTTGCCTCCTATTTATAGTTTTTCCTACTCTGGGCTCTATTTTAGGGTTTCTGGACGTTGACTCATTTGTTGTTCGCATCGCGCCCATCGTGCTTGAGGCGCGCGATTTGGTTGCATCGCGCCTGCTTCTATTTCTTTAGCTTTCTCCTGCGATTATATTCTTGCTCGCCCTGCATTCTGTTTTCTGGTTCCTTTAGCAGCGTGGTTGGTAGCACCGTGGCTCTACTGCCATTGTTACAAAAAAGTGCTGAAAACCTCCAAATAAGCACCGTTTTGCTCCGACTCGACGCAAACTACAAAAATAATGAAACAATACTAAAACTAGTAAAATTGCCACAAGGATTGTACAAAAGCATAAGAAATCAGGTACTCAAATCACTATAATAATTCTCTTATCAACGACGTCCTTTCTTTAATTAGGAAACCTCCATTTTTTAGAGTTTCTTCTCCTTACTTGAAAATATCAGTATCAATAGAGAAACCAGATATAAACGGAGATGGACTCTAGAGGCATCAGGTTCTTTCTCTGTTTGGTCCACCTACGACTCTCTCCATAACTCTACCACGATAAAACCTCAGAATGACGACCCCTTCTCCTTCCAAATCTTCTGAAATGTTGCTGCCCCCTTTAAGATGATGACATTGGGATGGAAAATTTTGATCAACATGCTTCCGACTTTGGATAACCTTGCGAGAAGAGGAATCATTGACCCACAATCTGACCTACAGTGCATTTTATGTAAATCAGATCTTGAAAACATCATCCATCTCTTTCTCCATTGCACCGTTGTGCACCAGATTTGGACGAGATTGTACCAGTGGTTCAACCTCGTTACTGCTACCCCATATTATCTGAGAAGTCATTACCAACAATGTCTTAACTTATCCTCGCATGTTAAAGGTGAAAAATGGAATTTGGTTTGGTTTGTCGCTGTTTGGTACATTTGGAACATGAGAAATAAATTCATCTTCAAGAATGAACAATTCCAGGTGCTTAAATGTTTAGAACTTATCAAGGTTAAAACTTGGATCGTCATGAGAGCAAGATACCGGGACTGCAATTATTCCTATTTTGAGTGGCTTAGCAACCCTATGACTTGTATTAGCTGATTTTCTTGAAGCCTTGTTTGCTGATAAAAAAACAAAAGAAAAATGATAATGTAGTATACGGATATGAATATAAGTTTCCTTAGGAGAAAGGTCAAAAAAACCACAATCAACTTTTTTTTTTTTAAGTTCTTGCTAATGTAGTTTATCCAAGGTGCAACCAACATGATGAAGCATCCATTTCAATCCAACTACAGTTTTGCACTCATTCAACTTGAGAACCAATTGAGATTATATATGTCAAGTTTCCACAATCGTTGTAATGCCACTCCTCTATACGTTAACATTGAATATCTCCCATTGGGAGCTTACATGCATATGGCTGCTCAACAATGTCTCAATCCATCCACTCCCGTACCTATGTGTCGACAAAAGCACAAAATTACGAACATGATAACATGCACATTCACCCTTAATCAATCACCAAACACAAGTTAGTGATAGTCAAACCATGCATATAGTTTTTGGTCAAAATTGTATAAGAGAAAATGCATAAAACCTCTATTTACCTTTCGTGCAATTTTTTTTTGCATGAAACCCTATTGTGGTTCAACAATCTGCACGAGACCCCCTTGTGGTTTTATAATTGTCTAAAATTCCTTCGTTGTTTTAGAAACCCTGCATAGAGTCCCTTGTGGTTTCATAAACCTTGTACAAAATCTCTTTTTGCGGCCCAAATGGGGTAGTTTTTGAAGGACTAACAGAGTTACCTGAAACTTAACTACGAAGCTTTTGTGCAAATTTTTTAAAACAATGTGAATTCATATATTCACCCCAAATCTTATATTATGTACCAAACTATCTACTTTGTCTTGTGAGTTGTGGAACTTCAAGGTTTAGGCCTATTACACGAGCGGTGGGATATTGATGCAGTAGGTAAGTGGATTAGCTAACTAGTTAAGTTTAAGTCAATTAGCTAACTAATTAAGTGTAAGAGTCATAACTTACCATAGTAGAAAGTAGTTATCGAACTAATCACTAGATTTACAAACAATTACTAAATTAGGAAAGAATAAAAATAATTTATCTAATAACCATAAATGTCCAGCATGAAAGTGCAAGTATTGCAGTAAAATGTTAGTTTAACATCTGGTAACTATTGTTGGCACACCATTGAACCTAACATTGCACTATTCGAGTATTTTTAATTACTATATTTTATTTTGCCTTTATTCATAAACTTACCTAGTTCCACAAGTTGTAGCTATTTGTGATGTATTTCAGGATATCAAGGAATCTAGGGATCGTGTGGATTAATACTTGAAGAAAGAAGATAAGCCGAAGAAGATTAAAGATAATATCAGAAGATCTCTTGAAGATAAACATCAAATGGGATTTCGAGATTATCCAATCAATTAGAGAAAAATCAAGTTCGTGTCGATCACAACTACGAAAAGGGACGATCAAACTCTATAAGAAGGCGTGTTCGACATCAAGCTAAATAATGAGACTAGAATAGGTTCTGAGAGATTAGAAATATTCTTGTAATAGTTATTTAGTCTTGCTTTTACTGAGTTTTATCTAACAAAGCTATAAACTATATAGCTTGTAGTGGTTAGTGTTAGGATTGAGTTCATTACTCAGTTGAGTTTTGTAAGATCATTAAAGTCATATTTAGTGATTACTTGACCGTAAGGCTCGACAGGTTATATGAATATTCATAAAACCTGCTTAAAATTCATTCTCTTTGTTTGTCGTTCAACTGCTATTCACTCTTCAGTTAATGTTGGGACAACATCGAATACAATCGGTGTTGGCACAACATTCTACTTGAACACAACGCGTGAATCAAAAAGTGTACAAATCCCGATCCATTTATTTTCACGGTGCGAGGAATAAAGAGCATGCATTCTCTTTAGAGTTTACCCGAAAAGAAAGAGAATATGCATACCACTAAAAGCAATGGAAATAAAAAAGGAACTATATTATTTCCCCTTCTCGATTTTTTTTTTTTTTTGTGATAAATTGTTTCTTTCTATTTTATTTTCAAAGACACCAAACTCCACCAACTTTTGACTTTTATATATATATATATATATATAAATTTACAACTTTTGCTTAGATTACAAATTTATACTTTTGAAGAAGAGTTTGCAAACACCACCTTAGTCAAAATGACGATTCACGCATCTTATTAAGTTTTGAAATGTAAATTACATGGGCTACTCATTATATTAGTTTATTATTAAGAAATGCAGTAGCCCAACATACATTTTTATCAATTATACAGTAACTGTTAGTTATTTGTTTTGTTTTCTTCTCCCCCTTCATTTAGTCTCTTTAATTCTTATTCCATCACTTCAAATTGTAATGAATTCCATTATTTTTTTAAAATATAAATAATCAAGTTCTCTATCATCTTATACCATGTTATAAAATTTGTCACTTGTCGTTTAGATGGTTACAATTTGCTCTGTGATCTTTTTTAATTGTTGCAAATTACATTTGATCAACTTTTTGGACCAATATTTTTGGTCTCTATGGAAGTAAATAAGCTAATTCTAATGCCAAAATTGTTGCGTAGCAATACGAAAATAAAAGATACACATGGATTTATTTATTGAGTTCGTCTATGACTACCTTGGAGCAATACCATAACAAGATTTTTCACAATATATTTTGCCGTAAGGTTACATTTACATGAGATGGCTATTTATATTAAGCATACTGATCATTACATCAATTTTACACGGGTTGTTTTGGATTTAATGTACCGGGCTGTATCAAAATTATTTTCAGCTCCAAAACCCAACAATTATTTGATCAGAGAGCAAACACTATTAGCTTCCTATATCAGTTTAAAAAATTGAAAGTGATTTACACGACAAAAAACAGGAAAAAAATCACTTTTCATACCCTATGTTGGCATCTTTCCAAATTTGGTACGATAAGTTGGCAGCCATCAAGTTTGGTACCCCAAGTTGGCTACTCTTATCAATTTCAATACCATATATTTATTCCGCCCAAATCGCCGCCTAAATCACTTACCTGGCTCGCCGTTGACTAAAACAATTGGGGATTTTGACTTTCTTATCCCACGTGGTGTTTAAGATATCTATTAAAATTTTAATTATCTATTAACATTAGTTTTGATAAATTCTTCTTAATATAAGTACAATTAGATTTATATATAAATAAACATCTAAGAATTAGTTAACTTAATCTTAGGCATATAAATATAGTTTATTAAGAATTATATATTTTTTAATATAACTATATAATTTAAAGAATTAATGAATTTATTTTAAAATATATCATATGAATATGCAGCCTTTTTTATTATAAGAAAATACATGTCATCACACATGTGGCAACTAATTGGTCAAAATCCCCAAATTCTAGGCCAACGACTGTCCACGTGTGAAATGGAGGCGGCGATTTGGGCGGAATAAACATATGGTATTGAAATTGATAAGAGTAGGCAAATTGGGGTACTAAATCTGATGACTGCCAACTTATGGTACAAAAAATGGAAAAGTGCCAAGTTAGGGTATGAAAAGTGATTTTTCCCCGGCTATACACATATCATCCGACACATTCACAACTTATAGTCTTCATGTAAAAAACTTTCATAACCTGTCCTGTTGAGCGTCTTCTTTATGAAATCCCAGTTCTCGACTTGTGAAGACAAGGATTCTTTGTGTATCTTCACCTGACGACTGTTCAGGTCTTGTTGTGGAACTCTAAGAAAATCTTGAACGTCGATCAATTTCTAAAGACAAAAAATTGAGAGCACGAGACATTAGCATTTATCAACAAGTGAAATTTCTCGGACATGAAATGTGAAATGTCTTACTGTTCGATTTTTTACAACGTCCTCGTAGTATAGGATAATATGTTCCGTGCTTTTGAAATATTCCAAGGAGTTGGCTACGAAATTTTCGACTTGTTTCAGATTAGGTATAAGCAGCGTCGTGTTGATACTATGGTGTTAATGATTTCAAGAACATCTTTTGTAATTTTACGATCTGAACATGAGGGAGCGTATATATTTTACGAAGTTTAGCTTTTAGATGACACGACAATTTAATACAAGAGAAAAAGAAGAATGGACCTCGTCTTGTGAGTGCACGTGAGACTTATGAGTTCCGTTCAGTAGCCTGGTGTTCTGGTCGTGAGAATTAGCAAGTAATGAGACCATTCGACGTAAGATATTTCTTCGGAAAAGAAAGATTACTGAGACTCCTTTGGCCTTGAAGTATTCCACTATTTCTTCATGTTGTTGCATTAAACCCTTCACAAGATGAAAAAAATGGAGAAATGCCTAACAAACTTCATTCTTAATTCAACTTTGTCATGATAACGTAGTACATGGATATGAATACAAGTTTAATTTCTTTAGGAGAAAAGTCTTCACACTTCAATCCAATAGTCAATAAGATAATTTTTTTTTTCTAACTTTCATCATAATTCAGTTTACCCAATATAATGTGCAACTAACCTGATTAAGCATCCATTTCAATCCAATTGCAGCGGTGCACTCATTCTTAGAAGCACTTGAGATCCAATCTAGATTATAGATCTTATCCAAAGTTTCCACAATCGTTGAAATGTTACTCCTCTGTACCTTAATCGAGAATATCTCCCCGTTGGAGCTTATATTCATATGGCTATTCAACAGTGTCTCAAACCATCCACTCCCGGACCTTTGTGTTGACACAATCACAAAATTCCGAGCAGGGTTACATGCACATTCGTCCCTAGTAAAATCAACAAAAACATCTTAGTATAGAAATCACATGCATATAATTTTCAGTCAAAACCTTTTGTACCAAACGATGGCCATTGTTTCTGACTTATCAGGATCCATAACAAGTGTCACCATCATTACTAAATGACATACATAGCGGTATAGAGGATCCTTACCACATCTTGACCTTATATTTAAATTTACGTGATATAAATTTAGTAGCAGCACAATTATGACACAACGTTTTGGCACAACAGATTTTGAAATATTGCAACACATAGTGGCAAACCTGTTAAAAGTCGTTGGCTTAGGAAAATGAACATAAGATTTTTCTAAGGGTTCGATGTTAGGTTCTTCACATGGTTTATCCATCGATTGCACGATCAACATACGCCCATTTGATCGTCCACCAATTTGCCTTAGGCTAGTGGAACATATGTATATCCCACAAACCATAGCAAAAATCAAAACCACCATTCTTAATATCAATGGATTTTTCTTTGGAGATTTTAAAATCAAGCTATCCTGAAACTCAAAAACATTAAAACGTCAAAAAACAGAGAACTTTATACCAGAATACTATTAGGCCAAAAAAAGAAGCGTTTAGTTTATCCAACTAGAAATATACTAGCTCTTATGAAAATTAGGGATTTTTCTAATGAACATAAACTTACAAATTCCAAAAATTGGCATCGCACATGTATGTTGGTGAGTTATCAAAAATGCCACAATCTGGAACTTGAAAGTCGCGAACTAAAGACGCTTTCCTTAAAGTGGAATTCACCCCCACCCCGTGTGCCAAAAGGGTTACAATGAATCGCCTCCCATGATACAATTTAAGCCCAGAAAATAAATAAACTATTGATTGCGTTTTGGACTTACGAAATCAATAAACAGAAATAAGAACAAGAATGCAGTTAATACATAAATAATTTATGCATCAATTATTTTTGTATGGTATATGAGAGATGCAAAAATTTGATGTGTGTTAGTTCTGATAATCCAAAGACTCCCAAAACGACACCGTAACTATGCAGAGAAACGATGCCGTTTGACTACTCGCGACTTATCAAAACGCGATTACAAATAACTAATTAGACTTTTAACATTACTAAAATTGGTCAGATCTCCGATTCTCCTCACCAACCCTAACTTTCCATTTCACGATCTGACATTGCCCTCTCGTTCTTCAAGCTTGTCCTCAAGCTTATCAATCAAATTCGGAAATCTCTTCTCAAGTTCCTCATACTTCTCCCATGTAGCTTCCGCCTCGGGTCGACCCTTCCACTTGATCAACCTATCAACCCTAGCAGCATTCTCTCTTTTCTCGATTCACCTTGCTAAAATCCATTTTGGTTTCCACTTTAACTCGTTGTTTTCTTCAATTTCAGGTATTGTTGAAGTTTGGGAGTCCAAAGGTCATATCTTTCGCTTCAGTAAGGAGACGTGAAACACGAGGTGTACCTTAGCGCCATCTAGTAAGTTCAATCTATAGTCCCTTGTGCCTACTTTGGCTATAATTTGAAAAAGCCCTGTGTATTTTGGGCTCAATTTCCGAGCCTTATCCTGTCTAATTGAGTGTTGTCTGTAGGGTTTAAGTTTTAAGAAGACCTAATCCCCTACCCCAAAATTCCTTTCAATTCTGTTTTTGTCTGCTAAATTCTTCATGCGACCTTGCGCTGTTATAATGTGCTCTTTGAGATATTGGTTGATAAGCTGTCTGTCTTGTATTAATTGCTCCACACCTGCTACTTTGAGGTCCTGATAAGGCCATATCCCTAGTTGAGGGGCCTTATATCCATATAGGGCCTCAAAGGGTGTCATCTGAATGGTGGAATGGTAACTTGTATTATACCACCATTCAGCTATGGCTACCCACTTGGGCCAATGCTTAGGGTTGCCTCTTGTCTGAGGAATGAGTCTAGGTATTGGTTCATTATTTCAGTTTGCCTATCTGTTTAGGGGTGATAAGCAGTGATAAGGTGCTGCTTTATCCCCAAAGTAGATAGCAACTCTCTCCAAAATTCACTTGTGAATACTCTGTCCCTATCAAAGTTATACTTAGAAGAAAACCATGCAATTTATATATAGAATCTAAGAACAAATTTGATAGACTTGCATCTATATAGGCGTGAGAGAGATAAATGAAATGTGAGTACTTGGTAAACATGTTTACCACCACCAATAGGACCTCCTTACCTCATGACTTAGGTAGTTGATCAATGGAATCCATAATTAGGAGTTGCCATACTCCCTCAGGTACTTATAGAGGTTGTAGAAGATCTGGATACTTTGAGTTCTCATGCTTACACTGCTGACATGTGATGCACTGAGATACCAATTCCTTCACTAGTGTTCTCATCCCAGGCCATAAGAAAATGGCATTAATCCTCTGATAAGTGGCCTGGACTTCAGAATGTCCCCCACACTGCTAATGTGCATCAGTTAGATCACCTTTTCCCTTAACTTAGTTGCCTCTCCTACATATAGGTTCCCTTTGTACCTTAGGATCCCATCCTCATAGGAAAAGTAAAATATATTGTAGGGATGAACCATGCTCTCAGTAATGGCCACTTGTGCTAACTCATCACCTAGGTAACTCTCATGTAGTTCCTCCATCCACTGTGGTTGTACAATACCGATTGCCTTGCACTCAGCTTCTTCCACCTCCCTTCTAGACAATGAGTTTGCTACTCCATTGTCCTTCCCTCTCATGTATTCAATTTTGTAATCAAAGCTAGGAGGCTTTGTCAAGTATTTTTGTTGCATAGGGGTTGAAATGTTCTGCCCTAACAAATAATTGAGGCTGTGTTGATCAATTCTTATAATGAACTGTCCCTATAACAAATAAGCCCCCTACTTGTCAATGGCTAACACAATAGCCAAGAATTCCTTTTCATACACAGAAAGCCCTAGGTTTTTAGGTCCAAGGGCTTTAATGATATACGCAATTGGGTGGCCCTCTTGGTTAAATACAACACTCAATCCATAATAGCAAGCATCAGTCTCCAGTGTAAAAGTTTTCTTCAAGTCAGGTAGTTGCAATACTGGAGCTGTGGTCATAGCCTCCTCCAGTTTGCAAAAAGCTATCTCTACTTCTTCACTCCACACAAAACCTCATTTCATTGTTATGTTTGTCAAGGGCTTTGCAATAACCCCAAAATGCCTTATAAACTTCCTATAATATCCAGTCAACCCTAGGAATCCCCTCATAGATTTCACATTTTTTGGCTTAGGCCAATCAACCATGCATTGAATTTTCTATGGATCAACACTCACTGTCCCCCCTTCAATGATGTGACATAAGTACTCCACCTTAGGTTGCCCAAAAGTGCACTTAGATGCCTTTGCAAACAACCCATTCCGCCTTAAATTTTCAAACACCAAACTCATATGTTTCTTGTGTTCCTCCATGTCCCTGCTATAAACCAGTACATCATCCAAAAAGAACCCCCAGAACCATCTTACCTAACTCCTTCTTAAATATTTTATTCATCAGGTTTTGAAAAGTTGCATGGACATTAGTCAGCCCAAAGGGCTTGACTTTAAACTCATAATGCCCTATGCTGGTTACAAAAACTGTCTTTGGTATATCCTGCTTCTTCATTCTAATCTGATGGTATCCAGACCTCAAATCTATCTTTGAAAAGATCCTTGCTCCCCCAAGATCATCCAACAAATCCTCTATTAAAAGAATGGGGTAACTTTTTTTTATGGTGAGTGAGTTGAGTTTTCTGTAATCCACACAGAACCTCCAACTCCCATCTTTCTTCTTAACCAACAGTACATGAGAAGAAAATGGACTATTATTGTCCTGAATCAGGCCTATTTCCATCATTTCTTTTACAAGTCTCTCAATCTCCTCCTTTTGCAAGTAGGAGTACCTGTAAGGGTGCTGTTTAAAAGCAGTAGTACCCTGTATCAGCTCAATTCCATGTTCTAGTCCCCTCTCAGGGGGTAGGTTCTTGGGCTCCTCAAACAAATCCTGACATTCTCCCACCGGGCTACTCAATTCTTCATGGATCCCATTCTCAGTCTGCTCCTTCACAGGGGTGATCATGAAGATGTAACTCCTGATGTTCTCCTTCCCTTTTTGGAGTAACTTGCACATTTTACTCCTAGTGATGGCTTGTAAGGACAGAACTGTTCTCCCTACTTGGAGAATAATCTTCTGTTCTCCTTGTTTATACTCCACAGATTGTTCATCAAAGTCAAAAGTTATTTTTCCAAGGGTCCTTAACCAATCTACTCCCATTACCATGCCATACCCTCCTAGTGGTATAATAATGACATCAGTAGTGTACTCCTTACTATCTATCTTCCACTAAAAATGAGGGCATCTAGAAACACACCTCATTCTCCCTCTATCAGCAACTGTGATCAGTAGAGGCTTAGTGTGCTCCACAACACATTGAAGTCTCTTAGCAGTACCTTCATCAAGAAAGTTATGGGTACAACCTGTATCCACTAGGATACTGATCACCTCTCCCTTCACTCTTCCCTAGAGTTTAATAGTTTCTGCTGCATCTTACCCTTCTAAAGCATGCACAAAGATCTTATAAACCCGACTTTCATTATTGGCCAAACACTCCTCCAGTTCTTCCTCTCCCTCTAATTCTTCTACCCCTAAAATGACAAATAGTCTTTTGCACTTATACCCTATGTGGTTGGGCTCATCACAATTAAATCACAAGCCCTTTCCTCCTTCTATTGACCAATTCCTCAGGGGTTAGTCTCTTGAGGGGTGGGTATTTATTAATGCTGTTAGGTCCCTTCATTATTTCATTATTGAAGCTAGGGCCTGCTCTATGTTTAAAACCCATGTTGTGTGTTTTTCCAGTTCCTTTATATTGTCTACTAAGATTCTCCACCTATACTTCTTGCTTCCTTGCCAAGTAAATGGCCGGACTAAGAGTGGCTAAGAGTGGCAGGCATCAGCATCTCCACCATCACTCTTATGTCTTCTTTAAACCCACTAGTGAAGCTTAGCACAAAATACTCCTCATCTAGATTTCTGTGTTTCTGAGTCATAAAGGCTTTTAACTCCTCAAACCTTTGAATATACCCATTCACAATATCTATTTCTTTGAGCTTGTTAAAATCTCTCACCAGGTTCTCTCCTTTGGCTGCTGTAAATCTGTCTATGACTAGATCTTTGAACTTTGCCCACCCCATGTTTTCTTTTCCCCTATTTTATTCATGTACCAAATCTCAGCCACCCCCTCCATACTCATACCAGTTCCTATGACTTTTTCATAGTCAGACAAGTGGTGTAAGAGAAAAAACCTCTGACAACGCCTTACCCATGCCCTAGGTTCCTCCCCTCAAAACCTGGGGAAATCTAATTTTAGCCGTTTGTTAAAAAACCCCTCCCGCTGAGTGGGTATTACCCTTGCGTCAACTGGTTTATGTTCATACTTGGAGAGTGGACAGATCCAAAGTTAAAGGAGGTTGATATTTCAGGTTCCTTTACTTTGTCAACCCTCATTGCTTCCAGAAGGTGGTTCAGTTTCTCCTTAACTGAGTCCATTTGCTTTTGGAAACTGTGTTGCCCTTCTTGTAGTCGTACTTGTCCTTCTTGCAACGTTTGTTGCCCCAGTTCTAGGTCATCAAGCCATGCGGCTTGAGAACCTGGTTTTGACATCTTGTATCAGAGTATGCGCACATAATCACAGCTCTGAGGCCACTGTTACAAACAGAACCTCTAATAGTTGCTATTTTTTTGGTATTTTTTGTAGGTAAGGATAAAGCTAGGAGAAAAAACCGACAAGAGAAGAGAAATTGGATTTTTACTTTTGCAGAGAGAAATTGAGACAAAGAGAGAGCAAATCAATTGTCATAATAATCATAGAATCAAAGGATCAGTTTTGCAGTGATCTTATACAGACTTGATCATGACCTTCACGCGCGAATCACGAGATTTGGAACCACTAGACTAGGTGGCTAAATAACAGTAAAATAATTAAAAATACGAAAATAACTTAAACCAAAGACTCCCAAAACGACACCGTAACTACGCAGAGAAACGATGACGTTTGACTACTCGCGACTTATCAAAACGCGATTACAAAATAACTCATTAGACTTTTAACATTACTAAAAATCGGTCAGATCCCCAATTCTCTTCACAAACCCTCACAAACATTACTTCTTATTTTGCCCAATTGAAAAAATTACAGACCATTATGTATAAGTGATTTAGTGATTTATTTAGATTTGAGCAGTGTTTTGAAACCCGGCCCGGACCGGCCGGTTCGACCGGTTTGACCGGGAACCGGAGACTTGTCCGGGTCGGTTCTCTAGTTATAGCGGCTCGCACGCTGCAGTGGGCGAACCGGCGGTTTCGCCTGGCGACCCGCTGAACCGGCTCCGCTTGCGAACCGGTTCAGCCCCTTTTTAAAAAAAAAAAATGAAAATGTCAAGCTGAAAGTCAGCCATTAATAAAAGGAAAAAAAGACCTCATGTTCCATCTCTCAGCTCACGGTTGAGGGAAATAAGAAAAATAAATCATAAGTTTTTCTTCACAAATCGACGTCGGATTGACAGAAAGTTAAAAATATATGAAAGTTGAAAGAATGTGTGGATGATGAAAGGAGAAAAACTGAAAAACAAGAAAAATAACAAAAAGAAGAAGAAGAAGAAGATGAGCTGCTGATGGAGATTGGAGAGAGAGAAACAAGGAAAAAAAAATAAGAAAAAGAAGAGTAGTAGCTGCTTATGGAGAGAGAAAGAAAGTTAAGAAGTGGTGACCTATTTTACATATTTGTGGGCTTTGTTTATTTAATGGGCTCTCAATTTTTTTTTTTTTGGTCCATTGTATATTTGTTATTCTTAAAAAAAGATGATACATACATAAAAATATAAATTTATTAATTCTATATCAAAATTTTATTAAATTGAGAGTTTACTTATTTATGAAAAATTTGATCAAGACATAGACATATCGTTTAAGTCCAATTCATAAAAAGATACTTTAATTTTATTTATCAGTAATGGAACTTATAACATAACATACATAAATATTTATAACGTTTTATAATTATGACACACCAATATATCCAACTTATTTATCATAGTTTTAACATGTTACTTAAGTTTTAAACTTTTGATAGTTATTAGGCTAATGGAAAGTAATTATATTACTTAGTAGCGATCAAATATATTTTATAAAGATCAAAAGTTGAAAAATATGAAATAGGGAAAAAGTACGGACTATACCCATCGTTTAGCCTCTTTTACGAAACTATACCCAACCTTTGAACTTTTGCAACACTATACCCAACCTTTGAAAATCGTAACTATACTATACCTATACTAAATTTCCGGCCAAAAAACGTCATATTCTGATCTTGTGACATCAGCAATCCGATTTGCACGAGGGCAAAATAGTCATTTCATTTATTTATAATAAAAAAAAAAAAAAAAACTGAAAAAACAAAAAAAAATTTAAAAAATAACCCCCCCCCTCCTTCCCCGTCGGCACCTCCCCCCCCCCCACCCCCACTCCACCCCCGCCGGATTTGCAGCCATTACCGCTGCAAATCGCGGTGAATCACCGCGATTCGCAGCGGTGTTGCTGCAAATCGCGGTGATGACCGCGATTTGCAGCCGTGATGGCCGCAAATCGCGCCACCACCCGCTGCAAATCGCGGTGGTGATGCGATTTGCAGCCACCACGGCTGCAAATCGCGGTCATCACCGCGATTTGCAGCGGTAATGGCTGCAAATCCGGCGGGGGTGGGGGTGGGTGGGGGGGGGGGGGGGGGAGGTGCCGACGGGGAAGGAGGGGGGGGGGGTTATTTTTTAATTTTTTTTTGTTTTTCTTATTTTTTTTTTATTTTTTATTAATTTTTGAGTGTAGTACCGGTTTTACCCCTGCAAATTCCCAATTTTTGCCGGAAAATTAGTCTAGGTATAGCATAGTTACGATTTTCAAAGGTTGGGTATAGTGTTGCAAAAGTTCAAAGGTTGGGTATAGTTTCGTAAAAGAGGCTAAACGATGGGTATAGTTCGTACTTTTTCCCTATGAAATATATATAATTGAATATAAATAACATTTACTTATTCAACGAGTGGAGTTATTTAATATTTTATTTCCTTATTTAGTGATTAGTTGTGATAATATGATAACATGATATATTTATTTAGATATTTTGTATTTGAGCAACTGAGTATTTTGTTATGACTATTGTTATACAATTGAAGTTTGAAACTTTGAATTATATAATTTATTAAACGTTGACTAAAGTCAACAAACCGGTCCAACCAGTGGTTCAACCGGTCCGACCTGTTGACCCACTACCCGGTGGCCTCACCGGGTCAGTCACCGGGCCGGGTTTCAGAACACTGGATTTGAGAGACGAGGACTAAGTCAGATATAAGACTTCTGAGTACTTAATTTGTGCCGCGTGCGTTTACATGTATGAATATATTATATGCATAAATTGGTGCACAAAATACTAAATTAGCTTTACAATTCTCGTGGATATAAATACTTCTCACCACAAAAAAGTGGGGTTTTACAATACCTATCTCGTCTCACTATCATAAATGCTATTGAAAAACAAGGTGTGTTAATTTGTACCAAAAGTCATCAATCTAAATTCTAAACATGCAAAGAAATTTCTAAAGTCGACTAGTCAACATATAATGTAAATTGGATTCCTTGGCCTCATGTGCAGTACTTATTATCCATTATTATGGTTCAAGGTGTTGAACCATGCATAACACCTTTTGCAGTTAACAGTTCTTCATCAATGGCTTCCAAGCTAACTTCTGAGATTCCATCACAATCTTTCACACTTCCATATAGTTATCATGTGTTCTTGAGTTTCAGGGGTGAAGACACACGCAAGACATTTACGAGTCACCTCCACACGGCTCTGATTCAGGCAGGGTTTCGCACGTTCCTTGATGATGATGGCTTATCCAAAGGGGAAGATTTAAAGTCTGAAATAACAAAAGCAATCAGTGAATCAAAATGCTCAATTGTTATCATGTCAAGCGGCTACTCTTCTTCGAGATGGTGTCTTGATGAACTTGTGATGATTCTTGAGCACAAAAGGAGGAAAGGACATGTCATTTTACCCGTCTACCACGATGTGGAGCCAACTGATGTACGGAAACAGTCCAGAAGGTTGGGAGAGGCATTTGCACGTTACGAGATGGAGGTTGAGCATGAAAGTGATTCAACAAGGAAAACGGAATTGGCAGATAAGATAAAGCAGTGGAGGGAAGCACTCAGAGAAGTAGCAGATTTGGCAGGAATGGTTTTAAAAGATCAAGTTAACGGGTAATTTAATGCTATGAATATTTACCTAATTAAATCGCAACAACAAGTTATGCTTAAGTTAATAAAGTAAACGTTCTCATTAATAGTGATAGACATAACAAGTGAAAACTGAGACATCATAGCCATGAATTCAAACTTGTTGTGTTTCATTTCTCCTTTATCATAATAATATATGCGCAAACACTATATGTTCCCCCACCCTCTAAACTAAACCAAGCCTAAGAGAATAGCATAAGGGAAACCATGATATTCCAAATAAGCCAATTTTAATGATCTTTTTACTTACAACGGTTCTGTTGCAATATCGTAGGCAAGAATCCAAGTTTATTCAGAAAACCGTGGAAGTAATCAGGGGAAAACTGAATCTGAAGGTATTGAGCATGACCCCTTACATGGTGGGGATGCAATCCAGACTCGAAGAAATAAATTTGTGGCTGCAAAATGAATCAACTGATGTTAGCATACTCATAATCAGTGGGGTAGGTGGGATTGGGAAGACTACCATTGCCAAGTCCGTGTATAATCTAAATTTTGAAAGATTTGAAGGCAACAACTTTTTGGCTAATGTGAGGGAGACTTCAATGCAACCAAATGGTCTTGTTCGTCTGCAGAGACAACTTCTTTCAGACATCACGAATGTTAAATTCGGAAAAATCAATAATGTTGATGAAGGAGTCATTAAGATTCAAGATCTATTACGCTATAAAAGATTTTTCCTTGTCCTTGATGATGTAGACAGAGTCGATCAACTAGATGCAGTGTTTGGAATGAGAAACTGGTTCAGTCAAGGAAGCAAGATCATAATAACAACCAGGAACCTGCGTATGCTACAGATCGGTAAAACATGTGAAGTGCATCGAGTTCAAGAATTGGACACCAAACAGTCCTTGAATCTCTTTAGTATTCATGCATTCGGACACGAGAATCCTGCTGATGATTACCTGAAACTCTCGCAACAAATAGTCAACCACTGTGGCGGTCTCCCCTTAGCTCTTCAAGTGATATGTTCTTCTCTATCAGGGAAAAGTGTAGATGTATGGGGAAGTGCATTGAGAAAGCTTGAACTGTTTCCTGATACCCAAATAGTGAATAAACTCCAAATTAGCTATGACTCACTACAAGATGATCATGATAGGGACTTATTTCTCCATATTGCCTTTTTCTTTATTGGGAAAGATAAAGATTTTGCAAAATGTGTGTTAGATGCCTGGGGTTTCTGTACTGCAATTGGAATTGAAAACCTCATAGATGGCTATCTATTAAGAATTGAAGAACCCAACAAAGTTGGAATGCATCAATTACTTCAAGACATGGCAAGGGATATAGTTCGCCGAGAATCACCTAAAGAACCTGGAAAGCGCAGTAGACTATGGAATCATCAGGATTCTTTTGACGTGCTAAGGGACAAATCAGTAAAGCTCATAAACCCTGTGTTTTTATCTCTTTTATTCTGCTGGTTACAATGCAATTTAATAATCTTGAAGCTTTTTTCTAGGGCACTGAAGCAGTAGAAGGCCTATGCCTTGACATGCATGTCCTGCAGAATCAAAAATCTTATGAGGGAGTCTCCAATGTTACAACGGATATGGAACACATGAACAAAGAAGTAGTTGATGAATCAGTGTGGCAGGGGCATGGAAGTTCAAACAAACAATTTCAGGGTGGTGGCATTTTTGGGCATCAAGTATCATCATCATCAAGAAAGCGACATGCAGAAGTCCTGAGGACTAGCGCATTTGAGGGAATGCATAGATTACGAATATTATTGCTCAATCAGGTTGAATTCACGGGAAACTTTACAAAATTCTTTAAAAGACTCAAATGGTTAAAATGGCTTCGATATCCTCATACTTCTATACCAGCAGAGTTTCTTTTGGGAGAATTGGTCGTTCTTGACTTGCGCTATAGCAGTTTAAAGAATGTTTTCAAAGGAATCAAGGTACAATCATTCTGCATTACATTGTTTCCCATTTGTGCATAAACAGTAATATCCAACTTAATGCTGTGATGAGTGTCATGATAGTCAGGTTTTTTGGCTTCTTTTGTCATTGATTTTTGCAGGTACTTGGATCCCTGAAGTTTCTGAATCTGGATCACTCTCATAGCCTTTCCAGGACTCCGGATTTCAATTTTCTCCCAAGTCTTGAGAGTCTGATTCTTAAAGACTGTATCAGTTTGATTGAGATCCATGAATCTATTGAGTGCTTACGTAATCTTGTCTTATTGAATTTGCGAGGATGCAAGAACCTCTCAAAACTTCCATGGAATATAGGCAAGCTTATATCACTTGAAACACTTATCATATCAGGGTGCACAAAGGTTGATAACTTACCAAAATCAATAGTGAAGCTGGAGTCTTTGAAAGTGTTGCATGCTGATGGTATTGATTTAAGTCATTTGCCCTCTTCCACCAAAGTTCTAAGATCATGGAGAGCAAAAATATTTGGCCGTTGGAGATCAAAGGAAAAGATGATTCAAGGGGTATCACAACTATATTTACCCCAATGTTTAGCGAGGCTTAGCCTTGCAAATTGTAATATATCAGAAACTGCATTTCCAAAGGACTGGCGCAATTTAAGTTTGTTGCGGAAATTGGATTTGAGCAAAAATCCAATTCGTTGCTTACCAGATTGCATTAGAAGCTTAAAAAACCTCGAGATTCTCCTACTGAATTCATGCGTGAGGCTCGAATCACTTCTACAGATGCCAAAATTAGAATGGTTAGATGTGGCCTCCTGCAGTTCGCTGCAAGAAATCACATACCTTCCACCTGATTGTTTTCCAAAATGTATTCATCATAGGCATTGCATACAACTGTCTGAGATTGAAGGCATAATGAAACTTGAACATCTTTCTGAAAGGAATGACATTGGATTTGTACTAGAGCACGTTTCATATAGGCCTGATCTTACTCCATTTCAGGTATTTTAATTTGCATCATGTACACTCTAGAATTCCGGAAAATCTTTATGCTACTGAGTGTTGTTGTTTCTTTGTTCCAGGTCCTAAATCGACGTATTGTAGCAAGTGTACGTGTTCCCGGGGAAGTAACCGTAAGCAGGTTAGGTTTTCCAGAGTTAGTCTCTGTGATTATCAAGTGCAGGATGAGGATCAACAGGATAGAGATTTACTGTGCATATACTCTTTCAAAAGATTATAAGGAAGTAATTTCTGAACACCCATTTGTATCTTTTGAAATCACCAACTTAAGCAAGAATTTGACGTGGACTTACAGCGAAACATACCCTGACATCCCAGAAGACAAGGAAGAGATGATTTGGCGCCGCAATTTGGAGATTGGACATCACTTAGCCATAGAAGATAAAAACGAAGTGGGAGTTACAGTGTATATTCGGAATATAGAGGATCTTTCCACTCATGGTCATCATCCCCCAGCTTATAGAATGAGATCCCTGCAGACGCATTTTGGTGACAACGAAGCAAGTACGTATTTAAGGAAAATTGAGTAAATTATTATATGGTATAGACACAGTTTCATGCTCCATATAAGTAAGGCTTCTTCCTTTTTCTTTGATTTTTGCAGGTACTAGGTTCCGTGAAGTTTCTGAATGTGGGTCACTCTCATAGCCTTTCAAGAACTCCTGATTTCAAATGTGTAAATTATAAAATCATATAAGATAATTCCAGTTTTCTCGTAGAAGGAGCGGGTTGTCCATTGGTTTTTAATATGGACCAGTTTAATATTATAGTACTAACAAATTCAAGAGTTATGGTTTAGCGTTCATATAAGATAATTCAAGAGTTATGGTTTAGCGTTCATACGATTTTTTATTTTAACATCGTATTCATTGAAAATATTGTATAAAACTTGGAAGAAATCATTGAAATTTATGATGTCTATAAAACTTGAAAAGAAAAATGGAACAGGAGTCAGGGGCGGAGCCAGGATTTCGAGGGAGGGAAGCGAGATTATTCTAAATATTTTTTTTATTAATTCAATATAATTTTTTTTATCAACAACAATAAATTAGCTTTAGAAAAAGAAAACCTCTATACATAATTAATAACTAACCAACAACATTTAAATTGTACCGTTTGACAAAGCATTCAACATCTTTAAAGAAATATACTAAAACATACGCTCAACGACTCAAAGTAATAAAAATAACACATATCTAGATCATAAGCACTGTATACAACTGTTGGAGCTTGAAGGCATAATGAAACTTGAACATGTTTCTGAAATGAATGACACTGGATTTGTAATAGAGCACGTTTCGTATACGCCTGATCTTACTCCTTTTCAGGTATTTTAATTTGCACCATGTACACTCTAGAATTCCGGAAAATCTTTATGCTACTGAGTGCTGTTGTTTCTTTGTTCCAGGTCCTAGATCGACGTATTGTAGAAAGTGTACGTGTTCCCGGGGAAGTAATCGCAAGTGGGTTAGGTTTTCCAGAGTTAGGCTCCGTGATTATCAAGTGCAGGATGAGGATCAACATGATAGAGATTTACTGTGCATATACTCTTTCAAAAGATTATAAGGAAGTAATTTCTGAACACCCATTTGTATCTTTTGAAATCACCAACAAAAGTAAGAATTTGACGTGGGCTTACAGCGAAACATACCCTGACATCCCAGAAGACAAGGAAGAGATGATTTGGCGCCGCAATTGGGACATTGGGCAACACTTAGCCATAGAAGAAAAAAATGAAGTGCGAGTTATAATGGATTTTCGACATATATAGGATTTTTCCACTCATGGTCATCATCCCCCAGCTTATAGAATGGCATCCACAGAGGGGCTTTTGGTGGGCTGAAGCCTTGTACAAAATTGTAAAAAAAGTCCACTAGGTATACTTATTATTAGCCCAACAAATATATATATAACCTGGCCCAATAAAAATGAATTTTGAATTTAAGTTTCTGAGCCTAACATATAACTTAAAAGGAAGCTCAAACATTACGATCACTCTATACTCAAAAACCCATCCGGTCAAAAGCTTTTTTATACACATACAAACTAAGAAAAGAGAAAAAAGGTCTCTCTCTTGAGAGTTTATGGTCTCTTCTTGTAGGAGTCGTTATCTTCACGGGAAGGCCTTCTTCGATCTCGTGGATGCTCTCTTGCTGATTTTGGGGTCATTGATCACGATTTATCGCCGTCTTATTCAGCCTGCACAGTTTAGGAACGCGAACTTGCCTTAATTCTCCCGCACAAGGAACTAGGGTAGTGGCGGAAGGGGATCGCTCGCTGCTGGGCGGCCACGACCGAAGCCTTAACGTAATACCTCTTCGTCGCATCTTCAGTCGGATTATGAAAGATATTGACAGTCAGTTACAACATAGTTTGTTGGTCATAGATGTGGAGGAGGGGATCACTGTGCCTGACGCTGCATGGCAAAACGTAAATAAAGCCACGGAACTAGTATTGGTTAAGCGAATTATTGCGGGGAAGAATTTCAACTTTTCGGCGTTTTGCACCCTCATCAAAAATCTTTTCAAAGCAAACAAAGGGCTGGAAATTTCGCGCATTAATGAGGATCGGATGATTTTTCAATTTTTCCATGCCGTTGATAAGCGAAAAGTGCTGAATGGGTGCCCGTGGTCTTTTGATAAGCAAGTCCTTATTCTGAGCGACATTGGTCCCGACGATAACCCCGCTACCATAAATTTGGACCTCTGTAGCTTTTACGTGCGAATCTACGATCTCCCACTTGCACGTCAAACGAAAGAATTTGCGAGCTCCATTGGTCAAAGATTGGGAAGGTTCGAGGATGTTGAACTCAGCGACTCATGGGACCTTACAATGCGGATCCGTGTGAAGATTGATGTCACAAAACCATTGGCGCGACAGGAATTTACTGTCAAATTCAAGTATGAACGTCTCCCTAATTTTTGCTACTTATGCGGTGTGCTGGGACATATTATGGTGGACTGTGAGACGCAATATGATCAGCCAACGGAGATGCAAAAATCGATTACTCCGTATGGCGCATGGTTGCGGGAACCGCCGAGTCAAAGGGGAAATCGGTATAGCCAAAAGTTCTCGAATCGGGGCCACAATGGGGGTAACTTTGCACCATCAGCTCCACGTAACATGGATCAGTTTTGGCGTCGGCCACCACCTACAGCTGAACCCGCACGGGACAGGGGTGCGCCTTCATCGAATGCAACAAACAGCGACGGGATATCGAGCTCAACCGAGAGGCGACAAGAACTAGTCCTTGCTAATCAACATATCACTCAAACCAGCCCTCGACCAGCTCTAAGTGAGGATAGCGGTTCAGAGCAAACGGTATCTTCTGACCCGGGTCTCCGTCTGGGAAATCCAGCACGGTTTAAACGAAGGGTGATTAAAAGGGACAGAAGGTTGGGACAGCGGGACGGTGCGCAACAGCAATACTTAGGACATAAGCGAACGGGGGAGGAGCAGCTGGAGGAAACCAACCGGATTTTGAAGAAATTTCGAGCAGAGAGTGAGGTTAGACGCGTGGAGTACGGAACAGAGGCAGAACCGATGGCGGAGGTTGCGACGCGACCCCACCGTATCCAACGAGTATTCTATGCTGGAACTGTCATGGCTTGGGGAACCCTTGGACAGTTCGTGAATTGAGACAGATGGTCTCATTATTGCACCCCCTCTGATCTTCTTGTCCGAGACTAAGTGACGGGGTAGGAGAATAGAGGTGTTGAAACAAAATTTGGGAGTTAATGGAGTCAGTGTGGAAGCTAAAGGGAAATCAGGGGGACTAGCACTACTGTGGGATATGGCTTTGGATGTTAGGCTGGTGAGCATGTCAGAAAATCACATTGACGCCGTCGTTTCCGATATGCGAGGTTGTGGGGATTGGCGATTTACGGGTTTTTAGGGTGAACCTGATGGGACGCAGCGATTGAGGACATGGAATTTACTTCGTCGACTTCGGGCGGATCTTGTTAGGCCGTGGCTATGCGCGGGGGATTTTAATGAGATTTTGAGCCACGACGATAAAAAGGGAGGGCTACGTCGAGCGAATTGGCTACTTCGTAACTTTAGGGAGGCGTTGACAGACATAAGATTGAGCGATATTGGTTTTATGGGGACAAGATTCACGTGGTGTAATCGTCAACCTCATCCTGCCACGGTTTGGGAACGCTTGGATAGGGCGTGCGCGGATAGTAGATGGCTCGCGCTGTTCCACTCGGCGAAGGTCACGTATCACGCAGCAAAACACTAGGACCATGCAGCTATACGGATCGAGCTACACACATTCACATCACGCAGGGTACGACCACCGTGTCGGTTTCGCTTTGAGGCCGCTTGGGCGCGAAAATCTGATTGTGAGGCGCTAATTCGGCAATTATGGACTAAAAAGGGTGAGGTCTCGGTTGAGGAAATATTGCAGAACTGTAGATTGGGGCTGCTGTGTTGGGATAATATGGGGGGAGTGGAGATGAGACAGAAAATAAAAGCGTTAAATGACCGTATACTAGCACTGCAGCGAGGGGAGATTACTTGCGAAGGTAAGGAGGAGGAGAAAACACTGCAAAAAGAGTTGGAAGAGCTTTATTCAGTGGAGAGTGGAGGAGATTTATTGGAAACAGAGGGCGAAGGTTCAGTGGCTCAGAAAGGGTGATCGAAACACTGCATATTTTCACAGTAGAGCGAGCGAGATGAGAAAGAAAAATGAGATTCATGCATTACGGGACGCGTTGGGGGTGCCTCGATCGACACCCATTGATATGATAGCGGCGAATTACTTCTCCTCGATGTTTGGGTCCATTAATTCGTCTGAGGCTGATATTGAAGAGGTATTACGGGACGTGGAAGCTCTTATCAGCCCAGCATCGAATGCAATCCTTCTGCAACAATTTACGGCAGACGAGTTCCGCTCTATTAGCCTTAGTAATGTGAGCTTCAAAATTGCCTCTAAGGTTGTTGCAAACAAGCTTAAACCAATCCTCAATGAGGTAATTTCTCCGACACAATTCACTTTTATCCCAGGGCGACTCATAACCGATAATATTTTGGTCGCTTTTGAGCTCAACCACTTCCTGAAGAATAAGAGGACGGGAAATCATTGGTATATGACGCTGAAACTGGACATGAGTAAGGCATACGATCGAGTTGAGTGGTCCTTCTTGGAAAAGGTAATGCTTAGGCTTGGATTTGATTCTAGTTTTGTATCGTTGATTATGCTTGGTGTTCGTACTATCTCTTATTCAACCCTTATCAATGGACGAGAGTCACCTATTTTTTACCCTGAGAGGGGCATTACGCAGGGGGATCCTTTATCCCCCTACCTCTTCTTATTCGTTTCTGAGGCTTTTTCAGCAATTATTTCGAAGGCGGAGACTCGAGGAACACTGCGTGGACTAGCAATCAGCCGTTCGGCCCCTCGTATCTCGCATCTTCTATTCGTAGATGATACTCTTTTGTTTTGCGAGGCAACAAGGGAGGCGGCATATGGAATTCGTGTGCTATTGGGGCGGTTTGAGGCGACTTCGGGGCAGCAAATCAATCTACAAAAATCAGTTGTGGTGTTTAGTAGGAACACGAGGGAAGACTGGGCGACGGAGTTAGGTACAATCCTTGGGATTGAAGTCGGAGTGCGACATAAAAAGTATCTAGGCCTCCCGTCTGTGGTTGGCAAGTCGAAGAGGGAGCTTTTTGATTTTATCCGGGAAAGAGTGTGGAAACGAGTGCAAGGATACAAGGGGAAGACATTGTCGGGGGCGGGTAAGGAGGTGTTGATCAAATCAGTGATGCAGTTGATTCCTACCTTTGTGATGAGTTGCTTTCGTTTACCAGATTCGTTGATTGGGGAAATAAGTTCGATCATTGGAAACTATTGGTGGGGCAGTGGTACGTGCAATAAAATTCATTGGGTGGCGTGGGACAAATTATGCAAAAAAGGAGGATGGTGGGCTTGGTTTTTGGAATCTCAAAGCGTTCAACATGGCGCTGCTTGCAAAACAGGCATGGCGCATTTTTCAAAACTCGGCCAGTTTGGTGAGCCGATTGTTAAAAGCTAAATACTTCCCAGGGACGAATTTTTTGGAGGCACGAATTGGGAATAATCCGTCATTTTCGTGGAGATGTATTTGGGAAACCATCGTGGTGGTAAAGAGAGGAGTCCGGTGGAGAGTGGGGAACGACGTTACTATATCGATTTGGGATGACCCGTGGCTGCCTTGTCCCGTAACATTTCGGCCGATCACAACTCGTGATCCCCAACTAGAAGTGCAGTGAGTTAGTGATCTTATTGACGTTGCGACGGGATGGTGGGATGCGGGGTTGATTCGGAATATTTTTTGGGAGGTGGATGCTTGCGTGATTTTATCGATCCCGTTGGGAAGTCTTGACCATGAGGATGCTCGAATTTGGCATTTTGAGAAGCATGGGCGCTTCACGGTTAGAAGCGCGTATCATATGATTATGTTGCAAGGCCTAACAACACGCGGTAGTTGGGAGGTCGAGAGCTCGAGTAATCAACACTGTTGGAAGAAGATTTGGAGATTGGGTTGCGCCAATAAAATTAAATTATTTTGGTGGCGTACATGCTTGGATATTCTTCCGACGCGCATTAATCTCGCAAGGCGGAAACTAAGAGATAGTAGAACGTGCATTGTGTGCAACGAAAGGGAAGAATCGGCGCCACACTTATTTTTTAAATGTCCCGTGGCACGTCAAGCTTGGTCGATAGCTAACTTTTCCACGAAATCTAGCCATCACGAACGGGAGGGGCTGCTCGATTGGTTAAATCGGATTTGGCGTGAGGAAGGACGGGAAACTGCGTGTGTGGCGATCACTCTCTGCTGGTCCTTGTGGCATAATAGAAATCTAATTCTTGCGGGGGAGAGGGGACACGATGCAGCATAAATTGTGGAATTTACTCTCCAATATGCTACGTCGTGGCGTGAGTTAGGGGGCCGCGCGCAAGGACTAACATGCAAGGAAGGAACGGTTTGGGAGGCTCCGCGTGAGGGTTGGTTGAAGATATATTTTGACGGAGCAAGGTTTGAAGAACAAGGCGAAGTGGGAATTGGAGTGGTGAGTCGTGATCATACGGGTCGGATTGTAGCAACATATCAGAAGCGGTTTGCGGCTAATCTCGCCCCATCTAGTATCGAGGCGTTAGCGGCGCTTTGGGCGATCCGGTTAGCGATTGGTATGGAGTGGAAACAAGTGATTTTGGAAGGCGATTACCTTAGCATTATTCATGATATTCTCTTTGGGACTCAAGATGACGCGACGTATGCGAATGTTATCAAAGTTTTTCTTCGCTTTTTTGAACCGCATAATGATTTTTCTATTAGGTGGATTGGACGGGATGCTAACATTGAGGCGCATAATCTAGCTCGCATGGCGTTTAGAGAGTCGTGTGATCCCCCAGATTTAATTTTGGCAGCACATTAGGAGTTTTTATTGGTCCTTAGCTTTTGTTGAACTTTGACATTGATGGCGCGAGTTGCGTCTTTTTTGGTTTGCAATATAATTCTTGATTCAAGAAAATAAAAGACCGAGAAAAGTTGTAAGGAAAAGTTACAACTTTTCCTTGGTATTCTTTCCGAGAAAGACACAACTCTCGTGCTTCAAATAAGGTGTCTGTTCATATTTAAAAACTGACTTTTAAATATTTCCACTAAATTTTCCCAGATTAATCTAATACGTCAGATCTTGATCTTAAATAAGATCAAATCTGCACCATCCAATTTAATCTAATATATTAAATATACAGATTAAATCACAACCGTTCATCTTATTTAATTAATTAAATAAAACCTACAGCCTAGATCGATGAGCGATGCAATCGTGCAAAGTGCTAAGTACTTTTTAAGTGCGTCAAACAAAAGTGCCACTTGAGCGCCACAAGCGCCACACGTGTGTGCTTGTGCACCACCTATGTCTTGCACTTTTTATTACCCAAGTAATATAGTGCAAACATATATAAACCCACAAATAGTTTTACTTTTCCTATGTGGGACACTTAAGCCACTTTAGTAAAATTGGCCTATAAGTGTTAAAGCTCTTAAAGCCCATAAAAGTCCTTATATGTACCATGAGTTAGTGCCCAACATGCTTTACCAATGTGGGACAAAACTCAAAAAAGACTTTTATTGTACTTTGCATTCACATCATATCAACACATAACCAATGTGTGATATCTCTCACAATATTCATTATTTGAAAACTAAATCTAACAATGGATACGCTTATTCGAAATGTACCAAAACGTTTCATTTTCAACTTCATACGATACTAAACATGAATGTGTTTATAACTTTAACCTTTTTCTTTCTGTCGAAGCCGTTTTGGCTATTCCCTTTTTCAAGTTTGTTAAAAATATTGAAATAAAACATTAAAGTATTTTAGAATTCATTGCAATAACTATTACTAGGACTTATTTAAGACGTAAAGGTCTCGAAAAATTTCCAGGATCGAAAGATGTATCAAAAGAGAAGCTTTGATCATGATTTTTATACTTTTTCCAAAATATGTCGAAAAGCAGACAATTTCAAAAATTATAATGTATTGCCAAATAAAACATACTATCAAACCGAAACTTTCGTCTTGAATAAACATACTAGTACGAAGTGTTTTATTGATTCTTAAAGATGAAACAAAATAAAGAAAAAAGCCAAACAAAACATACTATGAAACCGAAACGTTCGTCTTGAATCAGCATACTAGTACTAAGGGTTTTATTGATTCTTAAAGATGAAATAAAATCAAGAAAAAACTTACCTTTGGTAAGAAACAAAGATCATCAACCATATTTGCTTTTTTTGTTAATGCCAACCAAAAGGAAGCTCGTATTCAAAGTCCTCGTTACCCTTTTCTTTTTGGCTAATTCATACTCCCGTTTCTCTCATTTTCCATTTGCATTTAACGAAAGAACTTTGAAGCTTTTCGTAGTAAAGAAACAATACGATGCTTTAGTACACGCCATTTTGTCACTCATTTCTTTAAAATTATTTGTTTCAACTACATAAATTTAATCAAATGTGCTATTATTATTTTATTTTTTTGTATATTACTTGTGTGTGTGTGAAAGAGGGTCGTGGATTTTGACGTGGAAGGATCCGAATAAAGGGACAAAATTTAAATTATGAAGCCTTTCCGTTCGCGTTTCATTTTGTCAAATTAATGCATGTTTAGCATTTTAGTTAAAAATTTCTTAGAGATGATCAATAATTTGATTGTACAAATTAGAATAAAAAAATAAAATCTAATCATTTCCTGGGATAACTGTACAAAAATATAAACGCGAACGAAAACGCTCTTACCTATTTTTTTTTCAATTTAGAAAGTCTTTTCGAAGTAAATCTATTTTTAATATCATGATTGGATTTAATAGCACTAGGCAGCGAACACGCTCTGTTTTTTTAAAATTTTTGGTTTGCGTCGAAGTTGTTGAGGTTTTTATTGTTGACTTGCCAATGACAAATGTATAAAACTATCTTCCCATGCTTTTCAATATATACTAATATATGTCCTTTATAATCTTAAATTAGTAAAATAAAGTAGGAAATGAAGTTATCGTATAAGTCCTCACTTGCCGGAAAAGTTAACGTACTAATAAGTCACTTGTTGGAAAAGTTAACATACTAACATGCGCGGAACGTCTCATGTATGGGAGGCTGTTGTGCCTCTCCCTCTCAAAGAGGGGCGGGCCCCACAAATATGGGGCCACAGTAGGGCCCATCCCTCTGTGAGAGAGGGAGGCACAACAACCTCCCATATATTAGACAATCCCCTAACATGCGTGCGTGCTACGCTCTTTTCATTTAATGCAGATTTGACGCAATATGTACCCTAGCCAAATTTGATTTTTGTTGTTCAATATTATGAAAAGTGTTATAGAATAACTAAAATTATTTGGGAATTATGACAATATATTAAAAGACTTAGAAAAGAAATACAAATATCAAGTAATAGCACTTGTGAATTTGTATCATTTTACATGGAAGAGTGCTCTTTATATAGAGGTTTTTCCAACCTAATACACTATTTCAATAGTGTTTATAATAATTATTATTACTATGCTAAATAGTAAGCCTAAGTATAGGTACAACAATTTTTACAAAGGTCACATCTATGTATTATTTATAACACCCCCCCTTGGCCGTTTAAAAATTTTGTAACGTATATGATCCGTCTTCAGCACACGTCTTATGCTGCCTCGTTAAAAACCTTATAAGGAAAAACCCAATGGGATAAAAACCTTAATAAGGGAAAAAGAGTGAAGCCGTGTGAACTCCCCCTCAAGTTGGCATCTCCAATTCTTCATAAGTCTCGTAGGTGAAGTATCCCAATACTTTGAACATGTTTCTTAAAAGTTACAGTAGGGAGTGTCGTTGTAAAAAGATCTGACATATTGTCACATGATTGAACATATTGGATATTAATTTCTTTGTTCTTCTCGAGTTCCTGAGTATAGGCAAAATATCTTGGGGGTATATGTTTGGTTCGATCACTCTTGATATAGCCTTCTTTCATCGGTGTAATGCATGCAGAATTGTCTTCGTAAAATGTTGTAGGACTGTCTCTAATAGGTAAGCCAGATGTACTTCTTATATGATGTGTCATTGATCGTAGCCATACACATTCCCTGCTTGCTTCATGGAGTGCAATAATCTCAGCATGATTCGATTATGTTGCAACAAGTGTCTGTTTTTGAGAATGCCATGAAATAACAGTGCCTCCATACGTGAATACATATCCAGTTTGAGATCTGAATTTATGTGGGTCTGATAGAAAACCTGCATCTGCATAACCAATCAATTCTTGTATCGCATTGTTAGGATAAAATAGACCAAGATCCACAGTTCCTTGAAGATAACGGAATAAATGTTTAATTCCTTCCGAGTGCCTTTTTGTGGGTGATGAGCTAAACCTGGGTAATAAATTCACAGTAAATGATATATCATGTCTAGTACAATTAGCTAAATACATTAAAGCTCCAATGTCACTTAAATATGGAACTTCAGAACCAAGAATTTCTTCATTTTCTTCACAAGAACGAAATGGATCTTTATCTATAGTTAATGATCTTGCAATCATATGATGGTTCAAAGGTGTTGCTTTATCCATGTTAAAACGTTTTAATATCTTTTTAGTATAGTTAGATTGATGCACAAGTATTCCATTTTTAACATGCTCAATTTGCAAACCAAGACAATATTTAGTCTTTCCAAGATCTTTCATTTCAAAATCATTCTTTAAATAATTCATTATTGAATGAATTTCTTTGTCACTGCCAATTATATTTAAATCATCTACATAAACCGCAATAATTGCAAAACCAGATGATGTTTTATTAATAAAAACACATGGACACAAATAATTATTTATATATCATTCTTTTAATAAATATTCACTCAAACGATTGTACCACATGCGACCTGATTGCTTTAACCCATATAATGATATTTGCAATTTAATTTAGTACATTTCTCTAGGTTTGAAACTTGATGTTGATGGTAATTTAAGTCCATCAGGAACCTTCATGTAAATATCATTATCAAGTGATCCATAGAGATAAGTAGTGACAACATCCATGAGATGCATGTTTAGATTTTCATAGACCGCTAGACTGATCAAGAATCGAAATGTAACCGTATCCATTACAGGAGAATACGTTTCTTCATAGTCGATTGCAGGTCTTTGAGAAAAACCTTGTGCGACAAGGAGAGCTTTGTACCTTACAATTTTATTTTTCTCATTTCGTTTGCGAACGAAGACCCATTTGAACCCTACGGGTTTCACACTTTTCGGTGTGAGAACAATGGGTCCAAATACATTTCGCTTATTAAGCGAATCTAATTCAGCTTGCATAGCATCTTTCCAGTTATCCCAATGATTCCTATTTTGGCATTCAATTACAGATTTGGGTTCTGGATCATCATTTTCATTCACAATTTCATAAGCGACTAAATATGAAAATATTTCATCCATATTTTCCATCTCATTTCGATCCAATACCATTCCTGTATTGATATAATTTGTAGAGATTTCAACGTTCTCTTATTTATAGGATCTAATTGGATAACTTCTTGAGGTGTCTCATATGTCACATTTTGCGACTCATCAGGCATAGATTCCTCAATAATAGGATCATTAGGTTTTGATGCTCCTTTTCTTTTTCGAGGATTTTTGTCCTTTGAGCCACTAGGATGCCCAAGTTTCTTAGTTATATCAAAGATATCATCCTTTGATGTTTCTTTTGGAATTACAATATGAGCAGGAGCATTTGCAACTGGTATATGTGATTTTGTTACCCTGCTTATGTCAGTAAATGCATCGGGTAATTGATTTGCAATAGCTTGTAAATGCAAAAAATTTCTTTACTTCCAAATCACATTGCCTTGTTAGCATATCAAAGCTTGTCAAAGATGGATTATACCATGATATATCCTTTTCCAAATGCTTCTTTTCTCCCCCTAAGGTTGGAAAATTTGCCTCATTAAAATGACAATCGTTAAAACATGCCGTAAAGACATCACTTGTTAGAGGCTCAAGATATCTGATTATTGATGGTGAATCAAATCCAACATATATTCCCAACCTTCTTTGTGGTCCCATTTTTGTTCGCTTTGGTGGTGCAATTGGAACATAAATCTCACAACCAAAAATCTTTATATGGGAAACATTAGGTTTATGACCAAAAGCAAGTTGTAATAGGGAGTATTCATGATACCAGCTTGGTGTAATGCGAATTAGTGATGCAGCATGTAAAATCGCATGACCCCATAAAGAACTTGGCAGTTTAGCTTTCATCAACAATGGTCTAACAATTAATTGAAAATGTTTAATTAATGATTCAGCTAAACCATTTTGAGTATGTACATGTGCAACACTATGTTCAACCGTAATTTCAGTTGACATACAATAATCATTGAAAGCTTGAGATGTGAATTCACCAGCATTGTCAAGTCTGACTTTCTTGATCGTATAGTCAGGAAATTGAGCTCTTATTTTAATTATTTGAGCCAAAAATCTCGCAAATGCCATATTGCGAGTAGACAATAGACAGACATGTGACCATCGACTTGAGGCATCAATTAATACCATAAAATATTGAAATGGTCCATATGATGGATGAATAGGTCCACATATATCACCTTGAATTCTTTCAAGAAATGTGGGTAATTTTGTCTTAATTTTAAGTGGTGAATGCTTTATAATTAGCTTTCCAAGAGAACATGCTTCACATGCACTATTTTGCTCAGATTGAGTTTGGATCCTTTTAATGAATGCCCATGTGTAGTTTCAATTATCCTTCGCATCATTGTTGAACCAGGATGACCTAGTCGATCATGCCATAGAGTCAATAATTATGGATTTTTGTTGACTACCATATTTGATTCGATTTCATTAATATGTATAATGCAACCCTGATGAGATATATGGTAGTTTTTGAAGAAAATGTTTCTTTCCTGGTATATTCTTAGTAATGAAAATATATTTAGCCTTATTCACAGTCATTTACTCAGTATCATATCCATGACGATATATATCTTTAGAACTCAATAAATTTCTTCTAGATTTTGGGGCAAATAAGGCATCATCGATGATAACCTTTGTTCCATTTGGTAAAGTAAAAGTAGTTGTACCATATCCTTAAATCAATTTAATAGGACCTCCTATTGTACCGACTTGAAATTTTGAGGGTTCTAAATATGTAAAGTATTTCTTACTTGTGAGAATTGTATGAGTTGTACAACAGTCAAGTAGGCAAAAATCACCAGCATGCTCCATATCACGCTTCAGTTCAAATAAACAATATTAAAACAAATATTGCTATAAACAGGGTATATATTTGAAAAGATATTATTTTATTGAAAGCACACAACAGAAATGCAGGAAGTAGATAATACAACTTAAAACATAAATCACAATAACACGTATTAAGCCAAACGAACACCATAGTCATCAGTAAAGTCTGCCGCCTCCATAAAGGTGGAATCACCATTTGGATTTTGTTCGACAAGGTTAACTTCCTTTTATTTACCCTTCAAACTTTCTTGGTACATCTTACAGAGATGTTATGATGTGCGACATGTGTTGGCCCAATGCCCTTTCATTCCACATTTAAAACAATAACCTTGAGAGTTTTTATTATGTTTTTCTTTGTTCTGGTGGTTATTCTTAAAAACAGTGTTGGTATGTGAGGGGTTGTGAAAACCCCCTCGACCACGACCACGGCCACGACCACCTCTTTTACCGCGTCCACCTCTATAGCCATATCCTCCTCTATGACCACCTCTACCTTGACCATGACCACGACCACGCCCACGACCTTGATTGGCATTCTCATTGTTACCTCGTCCATATGAGTTTGAAAAGTTAATGGCATTTGCCTCAGGTAATGCATGTGCTCTAGGATGACGAGATTGATGATTTATCATCAATAAGCTATTGTAACTTTCTACCATTAACAACTTTTATTGCAAGTCGTGATATTTTGAAATATTCAACAATCGGTATTGCTGTTGAACATTTATCATGGACACATGGAAAGTAGAAAGTGTTTTCTCTATCATTTCTCTACCAGTAAGCTTTCTTCCACAATAAATTAAATCTGAACGAATCTCCATAAGCGCGGAGTTGTAAGCGCTTACAGTTTCAAAATTTTGGAACCTTAAATTGTTTCAATCATCGGTGGCTTTTGGCAACATGGTTTCCTTTTGATGGCCATATCTTTTCTGTAGATTTGTCCATAATTCATGAGGATCGGTAACATCGAGATATTCTCTCTTTAAGGTTTCATCTAGATGTTTTCTCATGTAGATCACAACCTCACATTTTTCTGGGTCTGTATTTGTATTTACTGCAGCAAGAGTTTCAACGATACTCTTTGATCCGAGGTACAATTTCGTATCCGATTTCCATTATCCATAATTCTTGCCAGTGATATTGAGTATACAACTAACTATACTCGTAAGGTTAGACATTTTGCTAGCTAAATACATAACCAAGAAAAACATAATTAGGATCGAGACAATTTATTCAACACATAATCATAGAAGCATAATTATTACAATAATACAATGCAATTATCTCATCTCTAGCCAAATCTTGAACTCGAACATTATTATGATAAAAGGGAGGAATATCATATGGACAAACATAGGAGTGTCTTCATCTACTAGCATAAAAATAAAAATTGAAAGGTAAATGAGGATCAAGATCGCTGTTGTCGTAGAGATCATTTTGCAAGATGAGAGAAATAAGGTGAAGATTTGTGTGGAGTTTGTACTATGAAATTTGTGTATTTATAGAGAAAAATATCTGAAAGTAGCCGTTTATAGCCGTTAGAAAAACAATTTTTTTTTTATTTTGGCATGTTTTATGAACGGTAATGTCTTTAATAATTTAGCAACAAAAATTAATTGTAATAACATGTAAAATAATTTCCGCCGCATTAATGATATTTTAACAGGCATATGGAATAATATTACGATAGGTAAATACATATATTTTTTCCGCCACATTACTATGTAAAAACTTTCATGGGCTTAAGGAATAATGTAAACAAGTAAAATAATTGCAATGAATTAAGTGCGTAAATAATTTTCGCCACATTACTATGTAAAAACTTTCATAGGCTTATGGAATAATGTAAACAAGTAAAATAATTGCAATGAATTAAGTGCGTAAATAATTTTCGCCACATTACTATGTAGAAACATTCATGGGCTTATGAAATAAAATAAGCAATAATAAATTTTCAGTAGTCGTTTCTAGCTTGGGGTTAAATCAAGCATCAACGAAAGTTAAAATTAGCTTTAGTGTTAGAGTTAGATGACAGTAAAATATAATAATGATTTTCATCTAATCATAAAATTATAGATAGGCGGTAGTCCACATTGTCTATAATAATGTAGATAGATGAACACGTAAATATTAAACTTTAACAACAAAATTATAAACACATATTCATCTAATCATAAAATTATAGATTGGCGGTAATCCGCCTTGTCTATAATAATGTAGATAGATGAACAAGTAAATATAAAACTTTCGTACCTTTTAACGTTGAACGTTTTCTCTAATGAATGAACTAAATTCTTTCGAATCGAGCACTATCGTGCTAATAACGCGTTATAGAATAACTAAAACTATTTGGGAATTATAACAATTTATTAAAAGACTTAGAAAATAAATGCAAATATCAAGTAATAGCACTTGTGAATTGGTATCATTTTACATGGAAGAGTGCTCTTTATATAGAGGTTTTTTCAACCTAATACACTATTTCAATAGTATTTATAATAACTATTATTACTATGCTAAATAGTAAGCTTAAGTATAGGTACAACAATTTCCACAAATGTCGCATCTATATATTATTTATAACAGAAAGAAATAATTGATTAATATATTGCTAATGCATTGATTAGTTGAGCTGTATGAGTTCAAGTTATTCGGCTTTGAAGTGTCGGGGTTACATTGCAAAATAGTGTTGGCAACCTGGCATCTTTTATAATGCACATCTGACTTTACAGAAGGCTAATAATTTTGTTGGGCTAAATGAAATTCTTATGCCCTTACAATGGCCCAGATAAAATTATTTATTGGATTAATGTAGTACTCCTATGAAGCCCTTACTATGGGCCCGACATTTTAGGTGGAGTCATCATCTTTTAGCATCTGTACTTTATCCATAAAGGGGGTTAGAATTTGTAATTGGAACCCGAACCAATTGAATCAATTTGGATCCAGTTTGGTTTGGCATGTAGGTATAACGGGGAAGGGTAGGATATGTTAGTGGGGGTTGTAGGTAGGGCTGTTTGGGCTGGGTCGGGATCCATGATTCTCGTCCGACCCGACGAATTTTTCCCAGACGGGAAAAACCCGTCCAATTTTCTTCCTGGTAGAACCGGAAAAACGCTCCCGGCTCGGATCCCGCCGGGAGGAAACGGGATCCGCGGCGGGATCCCGGGGAGACAAAATGTAATTTTTTTAAAAAAAAAAAACCTGCTCTACTTAAATAAATAAAAAAAAAACCTTCTGCTGCTACTTAAAAAAAAACCCACACAAACACATACACACACACACATACCTCAGCACACACACCACCGTCCACCGCCGCACCACCAGCCCGCCACCACCGCACCACCACAACTCCAATAACCAAAATCAAAATCAAAAGAATTCAACCTCAAAAAAAGGGGAAAAAAAGAGTGATTTAACATATAAAAAAATCAGCACTGTAAGTAAAATGAGGTGCTGAACAAAAGGAATTCAAACTGGTGCTTTATTGTACATTATTTTGGTCTTATTTCGTCACGGTAATAGAACACATTAATACAGTACAATGAGAATATAAATAACCAAAATAATGTTAATCCAAATGAAATAACCGGACTAACTTTGTCCGAACACCTACTATCTATTACAGATCTTACACTGATTTAAATACAAATATAACACTAAAAAGGTAACGCATCGAATTGTGGTTGTTCGATATGCGCCTCGAATGGTGCCGGTTCGATGCTGAGTCAATTCGATATGGTCTTGATAATACGTTGGAACGTATCGAATATCAGAGTGTATCGAATCATGGAACGTATCGAATAGAGGTACGTATCGAATAGCGGAATTCGATGTGGACGAGTTGGGACTCAAGTTCGATCTGCCTCTGAATGCTCAAAACCGCCCTATATATAGCAACTCGCTTAGTGGGGCCCGAGGACAGCTGTAAAACGCGCATCGAATACTCAGCATTCGATGCGTTGAAGGTATCGAATCATCCCGATTCGATACGTTAATGGGCCGGCCCAACTCTGTCGCTGGCCCAGTCCTAAAATACCCCCATCACATAGTCCCCCCAGTTTGGGAGACGCTCATAGAATAATGACGACTTCCGAACTCAAAACATATTCATCATAAGAAATCTTGGGCATCGAATTGTGACAATTCGATGCGTCAAAATATGTGCATCGAATTTGTTCGCGTTTGATGCGCGCATCGAATTACCAAAATTCGATGCGTTCAGAACAGTTACGGCCCATGTGCCTATATATAAGGGACCACATGTCTGACAGTTCTTGTTTTTATCCGGAGAATAATTTTTGTTTGCTTCTGGACCGCATCGAACGCAGTCTGTTCGACACGGAGCGTATCGAATCACCGATATTCGACACGTTACCAATTATCTATATTCATAGAAAAATTATTAAAATTTATTATTAGGCTGATATGGCTCGTATAAAATCTCGAAGTCGCAGTAAAATTGTTCTATCTCCTGAGAATATTCACGCTGCTCAGGGAATGGTCGAACCAAACGAGCAAAATGAGCCCTCAGGTGCGGGTCCATCTAATCGACCTTCACCAAATACTTCTACCATAAGACTTGGAGGTATTAGTGCAGGCACTCGGGTTCCATTAGTGAGTGATTTTGAATGTCACGAAAATTTTGCTACAAGGAGATTGGTGATTACTCCAACCGATACCGGTGGACGCATTAAAGTTGGCACCAACCGCCAAATTCAGATAATGGAGGATATCGATGCAGAAGACGATAAAATCGCTGCCAACTTGGCGAAGTTTAATGCAGCTCATCCCAATTTCAGGGAAAAACGTAATGTAGAAACAGCGAGTTCTTCCCGCTCAACCGATGAGACATGGTATGAAGCCGCTAAACGAAAATCAGAGGAGAATATATCCACTCGCGAAGCTCAGAGCATACCTCCACCCAAGAGGCCTCGACCTTCAGGGAATCCAAGACCTGCTCCGCCTGGAAGCCTTAGCAATTACGACTTTCTCAATGATGAAAACTCAGAATCATTGAGTGCCACATTGGGCGGATATCGATTAAGAGAGGAGCAAGCTGGAGAGATTATGCGAGGTTTGTGGCCGCAGTTAGATCGTCAAACCACAATTAACCGATTGGGGTATCAAGGTTTGGCTCGCTTCGGGCGCCTTTTCTTTGCTGCTGTCATCTTAGCCGTTTATCGGCTATGCAGAGATTATAGTGGCTAGCTGCGGTGCAAAATCAACACAACGCTGTTGTCGACAATCTACGTACTGCTATTAATAGTGGAAAACACAGTCGCCAAAATGCCCTAAAACGCGCCAGGGAATCAGAATTGAAGGCATCTAAGGCCACCCGCGATAAACATGATGCCGAAGTGAAGGCCAAGAAAATCGAAGAGGACGCAAAACCTTTGCGTGCTGAAATTGATGCGTTGAAAAAGGATAACGAATCCCTAAAACGCGTGAATCGTTCTCTCGTGGCTTCAAATACTGGTGCTGAAAATGCCATTTCCAACTTGCGTCGTCGAATTCAATATTTTGAATCTGAAGAATATAGATGTGCTATTGCTGAAGAATTTATGCAGAGTAATGCATATAAATTTCTGGAATTATTACGCGGTGCTACTGACATGCAGTATGGAATGGACGTATGCGTTGGCCAGGTTGGACATCTTGGATATCTTGGGGAAGGTTTCCGCAATGACATGCTTGATGTAAGGCGTAACGCAAAAATGGAAACTCCCGAGGCTAACAGTGATGATGACGATGATGAGTTACACACACCTCGTTCCGGCGATCCATTCTATACCGTGTGACGGGACCGTAAAAAACCAAAGAAATCCCATTCAAGCCCCTTAAAATCCAAATCACCTCGTACTTCCAAGGGTAAAGAAAAGATTTCTCCCAGCACTATTTCGGGCGATTTGGAAAATGTTAATAGGGTTCTTCATGATGTTTTTGGTTCGAGCGATACAGAGCCAGAATTGCCACCGAGAATTTCCAGATCTACCATTCTTCTTAGAAGTCCTCCGAAAGCAATTGGTTTAAGGCCTCAGGACCCTACAATTCCGGCTAAAAGAAAGAAGGGGACCAGTGTGTCTAAGGCCTCAGGTCCCTCAACAGTCTTACCAGGTCGAAAATGTCCTGCTCATAGTGACTTGGCCCCTGTGCTGGATAGTAAAAGGGGTGATCCAGGGTTATCAATTAATGCACAATATATAATTTCTCCCAGTAGGTATCAACTCGAAGATCCTGCTAATAGAGCAGAAATTGTCTTGCCCGAAAATTGGGCACAAACTGACGAATTAATCCTGACAGAGGATCAAATTCAGGGCAATTGCGCCAATTTTGCACGTTCAATGGGATTGGTTCTTCGTGAGGAGTCCCCCCATTCCTTGGAAGAGTAGCGATAATTTGGCTACACTATTTTGTGATTGTTAGATCCGTATTTTGTACAAAACCTTGTAATTCGTACGTGTTTGCTTTTTTAATGAAAATGACTCAAACGTTTGACTTTATTTTCTCTTTGGTGCGCATTCATTCGCTCAATGGTATTTATAACGTATTCCATATTCGATATTTCATCAATTTCTTCGCTGTTGTGATTTTGGCTAACTAATATTCCGCTTTCATCTGCAGCAATATCACGAGCATTTTGAGTTGTGACTGTCTTTGTTAGGGTGTTATTGTTTTACCTAAAATGACATGTCGACTGGGTTGTCCCCGCATATGGGATATGAATTGCATCGAGCCTTCTTACTCCTCCGTCATGTTCTTTCTTCTGTCGTGCGAGGTGGACGACTTCTGGCCTTCTTACTCTTTTGTCATGTTTTTCCTTCTGGCATGCGGGGGTGGACCACTTCGGGCCTTCTTACCCCTCCGTCATGTTTTTTCTTCTGGCATGCGGGGGTGGACCACTTCGGGCCTTCTTACCCCTCCGTCATGTTTTTTCTTCTGGCATGCGGGGGTGGACCACTTCGAGCCTTCTTACCCCTCCGTCATGTTTTTTCTTCTGGCATGCGGGGGTGGACCACTTCGGGCCTTCTTACCCCTCCGTCATGTTCTTCCTTCTGTAACATTCAACGAATGAGGATTTTTAGTTAATAATAATTTTTAAGAAAATCAACATAAATGTATGTGTAAGAAACATTTTCACTAAAATTAGTTCAATTTATGCGTAATAACGCCTGAGATGTTGCACATTCCATGGGCGTTTCTGTTGAACTCCTCTTAGTGTCTCCAAATAGTAATATCCTCGTGAACTCGCTCGTGTGACTCTAAAAGGCCCTTCCCATTTTGGTTCAAGTTTTCCGATATGCTGTTTAGCTGCAAGGCTTCTGAGAACCAAGTCTCCTACCTCAAAACTTCTGAATTGGACTCTCTTATCATAGATTTTGGCCATTGCACCTTTATAAGCTACACTACGCTGATAAGGATCCTCTCTTGTGGATCCTATCATATCCAGATCCATCTGTCGCAACCTGGCTGATTGTTCCGGATCGTAATCAGTGATTCTCCGCGTTGGCATACCTATTTCCGCAGGCAATACAGCTTCAGTGCCATAGACAAGAACGAAAGGGGTTTCCCCTGTCGATGTTCTCGGGGTCGTCCTATATGCCCATAATATTCCTTGAAGCTCTGCTGGCCATGTTTTACCTGTGGCTCTGACTCTCCTTTCGAGATAATCCTTCAATGTTTTGTTAGTGGATTCTGTCTGGCCATTGGATTGTGGGTGATATACCGACGTGAGATTGTGTGATATCTTTAATTCCCCAAACCACGATTTAATGTGCTTCCCAGTAAATTGTGTTCCGTTATCACACACAATGGATCTCGGTATACCGAATCGGCATATAATGTATTTCCAAATGAACTCGATCATATTATTCTCCGTGATCGACGTTATAGGTTCCGCCTCAACACATTTTGTATAATACTCCACTGCTACTATTAAATATCGTTTTTGACCTTTGCCTGGTGGAAATGGACCCACAATATCAATTCCCCATTGATCAAACGGACATGCCACGTCGATGGGTTGTAGTTGACGTGCCGGTCTACGAATGAGGCGAGCGTGGTATTGGCAACTGTCACATATTCTCGAATAAGCTGTTGCATCTTTACGTAGAGTTGGCCAATAATATCCTTGACGCAATATTCGTTGAGCTAATGCTCGTCCCCCGGAATGATTTTCGCAGCTACCTGCGTGAATCTCTTCCATGACATATTCAGCTTGGGTGGGAGTCAAACATCTTAACAATGGTCCTTCGAAAGATCTTTTATATAACTCTCCATTACTGATAGTGAACCTGTAAGCCTTGTAACGCATCCTGCGTTGAGCATTCGGATCCGCTGGTAAAATGCCCTGTTGAAGATATATCATAATTTCATCCTTCCAAGACGGGTCCTCTTGTATTGTCATTATAAATTCCACTCTGACTTCCGTAGTAATATATTTTGATTTCCCAATCGAAGGTTTATCAGCAACCATAAGTGTGATTCTTTTCTCTGACAAAATCTCTGAAGAACTTGCAAATTTAGAAAGTGCATCCGCTTTGGCATTGTCGTCCCTGGGGATTTGAGTTATATCAAAAAATTTGAACCTCTTTGCCAACTCTTTAACTTTTGCAGCATATAGCTTCATTGTTTCCTCACGTGTTTCATATCTTCCGGAAAAATGATTTGCCACCAAGAGCGAATCGGTAAACATATCTAGATGTTCGATGTTGAGGCCGAGTGCCATTTTGATCCCTGCAAGTATTGCTTCATATTCAGCTTCGTTATTCGTTACCATATAATTCAAGCTGATAGCAAATTCAAATTCCCTCCGTTCTGGGGATAAAAAATGTATTCCAATTCCCCCCCCCCCCCCCCGTGAGTCGTGGCAGATCCATCAATATGCAATATCCATGTCGTCGTTGCTCTACTGGTTCCCTCTTGATTTGATATAGAAAATATACAGCATGCGGTCTCCACTACACTGTTCCCCAAGGTTTCGGCCATGAAATCTGCTAGAGCTTGCGCTTTGACTGCGACTCGCGGCTTAAATTCCAACCCAAACTCACTGAGTTCTATCACCCATTTCACCAATCTACCAGAAGTTTCTGGTTTTGCCAATACTTGCTTCAATGGTTTATCAGTCACCACAGTAATTGGGTGAGATTGAAAATACGGTTTTAACTTTCGAGCTGTAACAACAATTGCCAATGCAAACAGTTCTATTTCCAAATAATTTCTCTCCGCCCCCTACAATACTCTGCTCACATAATGTATTGGTAGCTGTTGAGCTCCTCTCTGTTTGAGCAGTACCGTACTGATTGCATTTGCAGATACTGCCAGATAGAGATACAACATTTCATTCTCTTCCGGTTTTGCTAACAACACCGGGCTTACTAAATATTTCTTCATCTGCCTAAAAGCCTCTTCGCACTCCGGAGTCCAGATAAAATCTTTGTTTCGTTTCATCACTTTAAAGAAAGGGAGATTCTTTTCGGCAGATGTTGATATAAATCTTCCCAAGGCCGTCAGACGGCCCACCAAGCATTGCACATCCCTTACCGTCCTTGGTGAAGGTAAATCCAGTACTGCTTTTATTTTATCTGGATTAGCTTCGATTCCTCTCTCATTCACCACATATCCTAGAAACTTTCCAGCCGTCACTCCGAAAGTGCATTTTTAGGGTTTAGTTTCATTCCATATGTCCTCATTATGGTGAATGCCTCATCCAGATGTCGCACATGTTCATCAACTTTAAGACTCTTTACAAAAATATCGTCAATATATACTTCCATTGACTTGCCAATCTGATGGTAAAACATTTTAGCCACCAACCTCTGAAATGTTGCTCCCGCATGCTTTAATCCGAAAGGCATTACCCTATAGCAGTACACTCCGGTATCAGTTACAAATGCCGTTTTACTCTGATCTTGCACTGCCATGAAGATTTGATGAAAACCACTCTTTGCATCCATCATACTCAATAATGCACATCCTTCTGTAGAATCCACAAGTAGATCTATCCGTGGCAAAGGAAAAGGATCTCTCGGGCAATGCTTGTTTAAGTCAGTATAATCCACACACATTCTCCATGTAGCTTCCTTCTTTAAGACCAACACAATATTGCTCAACCATTCTGAGAATCTTATAGCGTAAATATGTCGAGCTGCTAAGAGTTCTTGCACCTCTTTTTCGGCTGCTTCATTCTTTTCTTTGCTGAAATTTCGCTTCTTTTGCCGTATCGGTTTTGCACTCTTGTCTACATTCAGATGATGTACAATGATTCTCGAGTCTATCCCTTGAAGGTCTGAATCAGACCATGCAAATATATCTGAATTACGGCGAAGACAATCTACCAAAGCTGCTTCTATCATCCAATCCATTTCTGCTCCAATCTTGATTACTTTTTCAGAACTTTCTTTGAAAAGCTGTACGATTTTGAATCCTCCCAAAGGTTCCATCTTGCATTCTTGCCATTGCCTCAACAACTGACTTTCTATTTTATCTTGTCCCTGTTTTTTAGGTTAAATCCTATTTTGTCTCAGATCTGACTTTGTTTTGATGTTTTTTTCTTTCTGCTGTTCCTCAACCACATTCAAGCGCCTTTTATTTGTCATCCTAGCTGCTCTATCTAAAAACAATGTTTACGGTGTTCCCACAGACGGCGCCAATATTTTGGTCTTATTTCGTCACGGTAATAGAACACAGTAATACAGTACAATGGGAATATAAATAACCAAAATAATGTTAATCCAAATGAAATAACCGGACTAACTTTGTCCGAACATCTACTATCTATTACAGATCTTACACTGATTTAAATACAAATATAACACTAAAAAGGTAACGCATCGAATGGTGCCGGTTCGATGCTGAGTCAATTCGATATGGTATTGATAATACGTTGGAACGTATCGAATATCAGAGTGTATCGAATCATGGGACGTATCGAATAGAGGTACGTATTGAATAGCGGAATTCGATGTGGACGAGTTGGGACTCAAGTTCGATCTGCCTCTGAATGCTCAAAACCGCCCTATATATAGCAACTCGCTTAGTGGGGCCCGAGGACAGCTGTAAAACGCGCATCGAATACTCAGCATTCGATGCGTTGAAGGTATCGAATCAGCCCGATTCGATACGTTAAAGGGTCGGCCCAACTCTGTCGCTGGCCCAGTCCTAAAATACCCCTATCATACATATATACCTTTATTGCAAGAAAATGGAAAACCCTAATGCGAGCTCATATGATATCAGTAGGGGTGGGCAAGTATCTATCTGTGAATCTGTCTCTTTCACTTTCTCTCTCTCTCTTTTCTTTTGCACTATTTTATCGCCTTCTTTAAAGGGGCTGAATTTTTTGCCCAAGCCTTCCAAGGGTTGCCCGCCGGGATTCGGGTATTTACTGTCCCGGTCGCCGGGAGCACCTCTTCCGGCGGGAGGTAACGGGAACTACCTTGTAGCTCCCGCCCCGGTGAAATCCCGTGGCCTGGGGCCCTTACCCGGCGAGTCCCCGGCCCACAACAGGCCTAGTTGTAGGGTAGGGTAGATATATATTAGAGTGGTATTAGAGTGGTCCCCTTCACACACTATTAAATTTTATTATTAGTTGAGATATAACTATAATTTATTTTAGCTTTATCCTTATTTAAACCTTATCATTAAAGACAAAAAATATTTACTTAATTCTCTCTTACACAAAAAAAAGGTTAAGATATATAGATTTTCTATCCATATTTAAGTTGGAATTTTAGCCTTACAATTAAATAATATTATACTTCAAATAATTGTTAATCACGTATGGACCGCGTGTCACCTACTACAAAAATGATCAATTTTAACTCAGTCTGATTCCCTAACTAAATAGCAAAATCGCTTGCTTATTTCAAAATCACCAACCGAAAATATAGTCACCACGTTTTCGAGCTTTTGGTGTCTAAGCTAACAAATAACAAGCGAAAATTTGACTGCAACCTAAGTGGAAATTACAAGTGAAAACGCAATTGCTAGTGTACTAAAGAATCTCATCATATTTGTTTCTTTGTGAAGAATGAATTGATGGAAGTGGGGTATTTATAAGAGGTCATGATATAAAATTCATATACATACAATATTTAGTAAGCACCGCGTCAAACGGATCGATGACTTAACTAATGAAGAAGCACAAACAGGCACATGAGACGCATATCGTTGACATGGCTTTTAGCAAGCGTATTTTCAGTTGCACTGTTGTCCAGTCAGCATTTTGCATGCGACTTTTCAGTTGCAACTGTCCAACAAGCACTCTAGCAAACGATATTTCTCTTGCAAGCTTTTGTTATCTTTACTGCACGAGATTTCCTCCCCCTTATCACAAAGAAAGCTCCCTCATTTTCGCGATTTATCCAAAATGGTTTTTTCGAAACCGTTAGTGTTCTTCCTTCTCAACAAGCTTGGGTCGAAGAGGTATGTTTTGTTTACGGTTTTTCTTTTAGCAACTCAATTTGGTTCATATGTGATTTAATAGTTTATTTGCCTACTTTAATTTATCATGCTTATAAAATTGAGAGTGAAATTCGTACACATATGTTTATTGACATGAATTTGGGTGGTGTTTGTTGTGATATATGTGTAGATTGAAAATGTACAACAACATAGATCGGAGTTGGATGTATGATATAATAAGTGGTGAAAATATTAGCAATAATTTACTATGGGGTGTTGAAAGCTTTCTGCAATATGTACTCGGTTAACCCAATCTTGTTGATCGGGGTAAGCTTAGGTGTCTTTGCGCAAAATGTCGTAACAACAAGTTTATGAAATCTGACGAGATTAGATGTGACCTATACAGTAAGGGGTTTGTTCCACATTATTATGTATGGTTTTTTCATGGTGAGACTACGTGTGCCAACAATTTGGGGTCGAATACGTACGACGTTAGACAATCATCTGGTAACGTTGGAGGATACGACACTGGTCCTACTACCACGGGTCGTTTGAGAGACACGGTGGACGATGCATTTGGAGGGCGTTTTTAAAATATTTATTACGATATACCGCAACTGATGAGCCAACAAAGGAGGCATGAGCTTTTTTTGAAATGTTGCAGAAAGCAGAGAAAAAGATTCACGACGGTGTCGAGATTAATGTTTTGGAATGGGTCGCCAAGTTCATGACAAACAAGATAATGCATGATTGGAATGAAAGGAGTTGTGACAAGATGCTAGATCTATTGAGAAGCTTGTTAAGTCCTGAGGAGCGGCATAAAATCCCTAATAATGTGTACGGTTGTAAGCGACTACTGAAAGATTTAGGGATGAAATGCATAAAATTTGATGTGTCCCCCAACAATTGTTTCCTTACACTGCTTGTCTTAAGTGTACAACACCAAGATACAAGGATCGAATTAGTACAAGTCGTCGTGCCAAATGCATCCCACGAAAGAAATTGTGGTACTTCTCAATCACCCCCCAATTGCAGAGGCTGTACATGTCACGCGCCACCTCTGAACGCATGGCGTGGTATTTTGAGGGGATAACGATACAATGATACACCCTTCTGCTTGGGAAGCATGGAAGTCTTTTAACACAACGTATCCCAATTACGAAGCCGAGGAAAGAAACGTTAGGCTCAGACTTTGCACTAATAGTTTCTTTCTAACGCCTATTCGTGTTGGCCCGTATTCGTGACCCCCTACAATCTTTCCATTAGTATGTGCATGAGACAATAATATATATTTCTAAGCTTATTGATTTTTGATCCAAGTCTCGGCAAGAACATCGACGTGCTGCTATGACTGCTGATTGACGAACTATGCTCATTATGGAAGCATGGAGCTCTTAGTTACGACAACTTTCGAAAACAAACTATGGTTATGCGTGTTCATGTGATGTGGCCAATTAGTGATTTTTCGGCTTATGGTATGCTATCGAAGTGGAGTACCCATGGTAAGCTTGCTTGTCCATATTGTATGGAGAACACACAGCCGTGTTTCACAAATTTTTCTTGCTAAGCATCCAAGCTAAAAACTAACATTCTTATAGTGAATGTTTCTAATATCTATACTATTATATAAAGGAAGCCATGTTGACACCAATCTTTGATTTTTTTATTTATCCCTTGACTCATTGTTAAGTTTTATTATTAATTGGTATATAACTGTAATTTATTTTAACTTTATCACTATTTAAACCTTCTCATTAAAGAAGAAATTTATTAATTAAGGATCTCTTACAAAAAAAGAAAGTTGAGATATATAGATTTTTTTATCTATATATAAGTTATAATCTTTATCATAAAATTAATTCTATTATATTTAACATAAATTGTTAATTACGAGGGGCACCGCCTGTCAAGATTTCTAGTATATATATATATATATATATACTATATGAAATCTTAATTGTTGGTACTACAATAAACTAACACCAATTTTCTGAAGAAAAAAAAGGTCATGTATTAATAATAAATACGGTATATTATGAGCAAAATCTTAAGTATTATTGCTTTTGCTTCAATGTAATAATTCAATATTGATAAACTTTTAAGAGACTAGTTCAATATTATTTAGAAGTTTGTCGATAATAAACTGGTATAAGTATCTTCATTCAAGATCCTAAAATTATATACTATCATTCAATTGAGCATGTCGAAAATGAAAAGTAGGAATCTGGTCATTATATGAGAATCACAAAACTTACAATAACTGGCAAAGATAATAATATACAAATTGTTAAAAACACAAATAATTCATTCTGCAATGACCTCAAGTTCTAAGGAAATCGCCATCGACTACTTGTCTCCAAATTTCCAATTATATACCGACGGCAGCATCAAAAGATTCCATTAGGATCAATTTATCCCGGTTTCTGACAATCTAAACGACATAGTTCGATCGAAAGACGTCGTGGTGGACTCAAATTCTGGAGTTTCGGTTCGTATATTCGTGCCGCGCGCATAAAAAGTGTCGCAAAAACTCCCGCTAGACATGTACATTCACGGTAGCGCTTTCTGCCTCGGATCGCCCTCGACTCCCGTTTTCCACAACTTTGTCACTAATTTAGTCAAAAAAATCCAACGTAATTGCGATTTGGGTTAGTTACAGATTAGCCCCGAAAAATCCCCCGCCTATCCCATTCGACGATTCGTGGGCAACGTTCAAGTGGATCGCGACCCACACTTATAGCAAAGGTCCCGAGCCATGGCTCAATGAATATATCCACTTCAGAATCCTGTTTTTAGGTGGAGAAAGTGCAGGAGCTAGGATTGCCAACGACGTGGCCATTAGGGCCGGAGTCGAGAAATCCGAAGGATTAGAAATTGTTGGGATTTACCTAATGGTAGGGCGGAGCCAGAATTTTTTTCTACCTCCGGCTGCTATTAACTTAAGTAACTTTTTAAAAATAGTGTAAACCAAGATGAAAATATTAAACATGCAAACTAGAATGAGAAATATCTATTGTCTCGTACATAAAATAAATAAATTACATATCATTATATTACACGAATAAAAGCACTATCGAAGTTGAGATTTACGATCCCGCAAACTATAAAATTCATCAATTACTGAATCAAAATCCATACTTGCAGAAAACTCTCTTTCAATGTAGAACACCAGACTATCCGCCAAAAACCCTTCTTACATCTTATTATGTAACTCTGACTTTACAATCTGCATACCTGAAAATGCTTGTTCTGTAGTTACGGTAGTAACAGGGAGAGTCAAAACAAGTCGAAGCAATCTTTCAATCAAATGAAAAATTGATGACTTGTTGGTCTCGAATAATCTTTGACATAATTCAACAATTGTTCAAATATTTTGGAACCTCTCATCCGGAAGAACACCCCGTCTGTAATAATTCAACTGACTTCTCAAATAATGAATCTCTTGCTCACCAAAATCATCAGGATAAAATTCCTCAGCCATAGTACATATGCTATCAATATCAATGATTTAAAACCATATCGAGCACTTAGCTTTAAAAGTTCCACGAACTCATCTTTAGATCTATTGTTGATCTCTTCTACTTGAATATCTATAACACCATTAAATATATCGAAGCGGTATTGATGATCACCTGTAATGAGATCTTTTTGCTAGCAAGACCTACCTGTGGCACACTTATACTGAGAAGCCATCTTAGTTACTGCAATGTCATACTTTGAACAAACTGCAACCACTTCCCTATAAAGGCAATCATATCCATTTTCTCTCAATTCTTGAAGTAAATCTTTAGTAGATGACACTAAATTCACTGCAGTCAAAATATCTAAGGATTTCTCTTGTAAGGCACGACAAAACAAAATCAAAACTTCTCATTCCAATCAAAGCACCATGAGCTCTACCCTTTATATCACTAGTAGAATCCCCATTCATGATGTTCCTAAGAACCGTCATTAAAGGGCTGAATAAATCTACTACACTACAAATGGACTCAAAGTATGAACTCCAACCAGTCTTTCCAGCCCGTTGTAATGTACCAATTTGATTTGCACCTCTACCCTTAACACTTTCATCAGTAGCTGTCATATGTTCGATTTCAACAACTTGAGCTGCATGTAACTCAGCTTGACGTTGAGCAGATGCAGAAAAAATATTAACAACAACACTCAAGTGTGAGAAAAATGACCAAACATATACCTCTTTTTCAGCAGCTCCGACCAATGCTAACTGTAGTCGATGAGCGAAACAATGGACGTAATATGCATACGAACAATCTCTCAAAAAAAGTGCTTGCAATCCATCCCATGCATTACGCATATTACTAGCACCATCATATCCCTGACCTCGCATGTTGCAGATGTGTAAGTTATATCGACCAAGGACATCAAATATTTATTTCTTCAACGTTACAGCCGTCGTATCACTCACTTGCACAATATCAAAGAATCTCTCTCCTACAAAACTTTCTTTATCAACAAATCTTAGTACTATGTCCATTTGCTCTTTGTTAGATACATCCTTAGATTCATCAACCAAAATACAAAATTTTGCATCCCCAACCTCTTGACGAATCTTTCTTTTAACATTGTTGCGAGTATATGCAACACTTCTTTTTGAATCATATGGGAAGTATACTTTGCATTTAGTGGAGCATCCTATAAAATAACACCTTTGAGACCATCATTCATCCTTCTCAAGGGTTCTAACATCTCAAGGAAATTACCTTTATTTTTAGAAGAATTTGATTCATCATGCCCTCTGAAGGCACATGCTTGCAAACTAAGCCATAGCGTAACTTCAATTGTTGCCGTAAGCCGCAACCTATTCTTCTATACCTCATCCATGGCCTGAACGTTCATTACTTTATCGATGTGGTGAGTTACATTCTTCAAATCTTCAACAACCTTCACACTATTGTTATGCAGTGAATTATGACCTCCAACATACACCAAAAAATGACATTTCTTCTTGCAACCTACTCGCTTCCAACTTTAGAATACTTTTGTGGTAAAAGCTCTATAACAAAGATTCTTCTCATCAAACAGAAAGCACGGGAAACAATATGCGGCATCTTTTGTAATAGAGTACTTTAACCACATAAATTTATCAAACCAAATAAATTAGAATCGACGATACTGATCTCCAAATTTTGTTCCTGGATAAACGGACATAGTTGGTTGATCTAATTTCATGTCGATATAAGCACGTCTGATTTCATCTATTTCATTAATGGGATAGTCGCATATCGGGATACATAATCGTGGATCTCTCTCAAGAGAGTTAACATTAGCTTCAACACTTTGGCCATTAGAAGTATTCTGATTACTACTAGATAGAGGAGGTTGCTCTGAATTTGATGATGTACCTTTATTTGGTTTGTAAAACGATAACATTGTCTTACTTTTCCGTTTCTTGATTATTCCACTCTCCATTGTGATTTATAATCTATTATAAGGACACACACACACACACACACACACATATATATATATATATATGTGTGTGTGTGTATATATATAAGACAATGGATTAGAACATATGAATCATGAATGTCAACAAACAAAGTGGCAAATATTAAACTTTTTAAAGTACTAGAAGATGATGATTTTCTTGATAAAGTAATTGTTGGTTAAAGCCTACTTTAAGAATTAACTATTAATTTATATGACCTTTTTAGCTTTTAACTTCAAGTTCAAATTCTATTTTTTTAGTAGGGCACCAAGTACTACAACAAGTAACCAAAAAAAACATATATTAGTTTATTTACACAACATCCATCAAAGATTTAAACTAACAACAAATAATGTGCAGAGAAAACTTTCACTAATCACACTTTTAAGCTCCTATTATGAATTTTGGCCAAGAGATTGACAAAAATGATAACCCTAATCCCTAAATCCCCAATGTTTTAGTACATTTTATTATCAAAAGTAATTTAACACAAGCTAAAATATAAAGGACTTTATTTAATTAAAAAGAATATTAGTTCTTTCAATTTGCAAGAGAGTGACTCACCAAATCCAAGAGATGAATTTGGAGGCTAGCTTGCGCAGTGACTGCACGACAATGGAGAGTTATACTTTTTTTGTGTGTGTGTGTGTGTAAAATACTTTTTGACTGGTTTTGGCCGAACTTGTATATATAAAAGGATTGGTCTTCCTTTTATTTCTGTTGAAGTCTGAAGGTATATGTTAGGCCCAGAAAACTTGAATCCAATTTTAAGTTTTGTTGGGCTAGATTATAAATGTATTTTTATTTGGGGTAGATTATACATATATACCTATTGGACTTTTTCTAAAAAATAGTACCAGATGGAGCCCACCCACGACTCCTTAGTAGCTCCGCCCCTGCATAATGCATCTTTTTTTTTTGCGGGAAAGACGTGGATAATTTGTACAAGTTTTTGTGTCCAACGAGTAGCGGGCATGATGATGATCCGCGATTGAATCCGGCCGTGGATCCGAGGATCCGACAAATGGCGGGGCGACGCGTGTTGTTTTTTGTGGTGGAGAAAGATTTTTTGATTGAGAGAGGAGTGGTGGCATACTATGAAAGGTTGAAAAGGAGTGGGTGGAGTGGTGAAGTGGAGATCTTTGAGACCAAATGGGAGGGACATTGCTTCTATCTGTTTTAATTGAATGGTGAGAAAGCTAAAGCCATGGTGGATCGACTAGTTGCGTTTCTTAACACCACGTAAAATTTCAATTTTGGTTTATATGGTTTTTTTTTCGTTAAAGTTTAGGGACTTTTGAAACACCAAGAAATATTTCGTTTTTATCTATTACTTTCCAATAAGAATTGCACAAAAAAACTGTTTCGAGAAGTCTAATGGAGGAAAATGTTGTCAAGTCTATAAATTGCACAACAAGACTGTGCATTAGGGAGGGAAAAAAATCATGTTTGATCCTTTATTTTGGCTCATGTTTCGTTTTGGTACCCTAACTTGTCACGTCAATTTTTTGGTACCCTATGTTTGCAAACTAAATCAAGATCAGTACCCCCGCGGAGGAGCCCCAAAATTGCCTCCTCCAAAAGTCTACGTGGCTCGTTGTTGACCCAAATTTGGGGATTTTGACTTATTTTTGACACATGACCATGATGACATGTATTATTTAATAAACAAAATCATAAAAAACTAAAAAAACAATTATAAATATACAAATGAATTAAAATTAAAAATTATATACAATAACTCTTATTCATATTTATTTTCCTAAACATTAATTAAATATTTCTTAACTTTATAATATTAATAGTTATTAAAAAAATTTATAATATTAATTAATTAAAGCATCATCTTCCCCAACCTTACTTAACAAACCACCACCACGACACCACAGCACCACCGTCGCTCGCTGCTCGGATCCGGATCCGTACGGACCGTACCTCAACAAATCACCACCGCCGCCGCTCACTGCTCTGATCCATAACCACCACCGCCGCCGCTCGCTGCTCAACCCCCCCGCTCAACGAAAATCTGCTGCTCGTAACATCATCCCACGACACCGCAAGCGATACCTGTCGGAGACTTTACCGGCAAATGCGGCAGTGGAGATGAGTGACGGGAATTTGGTGGCGGCATCGTCGAGGGAAGATGAAAGGTCGTATTCAGAGTTGAGTAAAGGGAGGAGGTGATGGAAGAGACGACGGAGTACGACGGGCGATGGGGTGGGTGATGAGGATGGGTGGTTGTGATGAAATAGGGGTGGTTGAAGATGAGGAATTAATGGTAGGGGTGATGGGGGTGATGGTGGGGGGTGGGGGGGTGGGGGGAGGAGTTGTTGAAGATGATTGATTTTTTTTATTTCTTTTTTAATCGATTTTTTAGATTTGGGTTTTTTTTTGTTGTTTGAAACAAAAAACTTATATTTATAATAGTTATAACTTTAAAGTTAATTACAAAATTTTATAAAAATTATAAAGATTTAATAGTACATAGTTATAGATTTTAAAGTTATGTCTTTTTTTACTTATTTTTTGTTTTCATTTTTTTCTTTTTCTTTAAAATTCATTAGTTATAGAAATTGTTTTTTTAAAATAGAATTATATAATAAGTTTTTAAAATTTATATAATAAAATTAAGGGAGAATTACACAAAGTACCCCTCAACTATGGGTAAATTACACAAAGTAGCGCTCATCTTTGGGAAATTACACAAACTACTCTTATGGTCAAAAAAATTAAAATAATTAAGACAACCTTTCAAATTCAAATCATAGCAGAGACTAAAAATCGTAGATAATTTATTTTTTATTAGAAGAAATTATTTGTTATCAATATTTTTTGTCTTTTTAAAAGAGATAAATGAGGTTTAATGCAATAACTTTGACTTATTTTTTCTTTTTTTTGTGTAAAATATTTGAAGAGCATGAATTTACATTCAATATTTTGAAATAAAAAAATTACGAAAAATCGGTCATAAGGGTAGTTTGTGTAATTTTCCAAAGAGGAGGGGTACTTTGTGTAATTTACCCATAGTTGAGGGGTACTTTGTGTAATTCTCCATAAAATTAATTATAAAGAAATATAAAAACTAGAAATTGTGATATAAGATTTAATAGTTTTTTTTGTTTTTTTAAATTAACTAATCCAGTCAGCATAGGCATGTGGCAAGGAAAAAGTCAAAATTGAGATTTTAGGAGTCAACGGCGAGCCACGTAGACATTAGGGGTGGTAATTTGGGGACGCCGCCGCGGGGGGTACCGATTTTGATTAAGTTGGTAAACATAGGGTACCAAAAAGCCGGCGTGACAAGTTAAGGTACCAAAACGAAACATAAGCAAAATTAAGGTACCAAACAATATTTTTTTCCGCATTAGGGACTTCGTACATTTTTTCAAAAGTTAGGACACAAAGTTCAATTTTTGAAAAATATGGAGTAAAGTGCAACATGTGTCATATTACAGAGTTTTGGTGATTATATCCCTAATAAGCGGAGCCGGATCTTTTCCTACAAAAAGAACTACATCTTCTCCTATATATCCCTACATATCTTTAGATGAACGCCATGTGTCTAACTTATTAAATAAGGTTTCATCTCTATCTCCTAGTTATTTACCAAGATTTTCTCTTCCAATCTCCTTGCAAAAATCATATCTCTCAAATAAGGAATGGAGCCTTATCAAATTGAATTGGCTGCAATTCGAAAATATATGTATACATAATTCATAAACATATTTCACAAAGCTTAAAAGGTATAATAACGTGAAAATAAGTATATGTGTATTATTCTTATTTTAAATTTAAAAGTATAGTAAACAAATTTTCTAATAATTTAGATCAGTAGAGAATTGTGAATCTCTACTGCTTTTCACCGATAGATTCCAAAAGCTATATATTATTTAATGAAATCTCATAAAGTATTTACACAATTTTGTCGTTTAATGTTCTTTTCCCGCTACCATTATTTGGTTCTAGACATGCAAAAAAATATTTTCACATAATAAATAATATCTAAAGCAAATTATTTTATTTTTGAGATTTTTTTTAATCACCAATGCATGCTATCGTTCCTAGAAATATTTGTGTAATCATATATAACTTAAAATCTTATAATATAAAACAAGTATATTATTAAAAATCATGACCAGCTTTAATTAATTATATTGTACAAGAAATGAAAAATGAGAACACGATTACTGAAAAATAAAATATTGCTTCTTATCAACACAAAAAGAAAGAATGAAAAATCAAATATTGTTTCTTATAAAAAAAATTCAAATGAGGTTTCATCATTTAGCGGAATTCTTTTTGACAAATCTTTAATTTAAATTATGTATGCATAAATTTAGTATTTGCAATCTATTTGATAAGGTTTCATTCCTTATTTGAAGGGATACTATTTCAGCAATTTTTGGAAGAAATTCACGGACAATTAGGAAATAGAGATGCAACTTATTTTGGCAAATTAGACACATGGCGGAGAGGTATAAAAATATTAGCTAAGAGGAAGAATAATATATATCTTCTTGAAACTCCTCATTCGTCATCTTATTTGATCACCTAGAGTAGGCCAACGAAAAATTGATTGGGGGAACGTCGCCATATTTAAAAAGTCAGTAGCTAGCTATATTAGTAACAACCTGTTTTGTGATGAACATATATAATAGGTTAGTACTTAGTTGCAATTTTTAAACATATAGCTAGTTAGGTAGCATGAGAGCAAGTTGACAAAACTCCACCAACTTGCTAGAAGCTAAACATGTTTAAAAAGACATGACAAACTAAAGAATTGTAAACGAATCTCAACTAACATCCAATCCACCAACTACCACCACCATGACTTCCATCATCCCAATATGCTCACAATTTGTCTTCACTTCCTTCCTTAGAAAAAAACCCAACCAATTCAATATTTTTTCTTCTTCTTTTCAGTCTCATCGTTTCACACCAATAAGAACAATGGCCTCCAAAACTCCGAAAGAAGTCGCCGTCGACATGTCGCCGCACTTCGTAGTACACACCGATGGCACCATTGACCGGTTGAACAATCCGGTCGAATACGTCCCCGCGTCCGACGATCCAAAGAATGCCGTCCGGTCGAAGGACGTCGTGATCAGCCCGAAAACTGGTGTCTCAGTCCGGATATTCTTGCCCCGGGCCCCACCAACGCCGAAGCTGCCGCTCGTGGTGTACGTCCACGGCGGTGCTTTCTGCGTTGGCTCATCTGGGTCCCCCGCGTTCCACAATTTTGTTTCGAATATTGTTGAAAGGTGCGGCATGATCGCAGTTTCGGTCGACTACAGATTGGCACCTCAGAATCCGCTGCCGATCGCGTTCGAGGACTCGTGGGATGCGTTCCAATGGGTCGCGGCACACGCTCGTGGGGAGGGGGAGGATCCGTGGCTGAACGAGTATGCAGATTTTGGTCGGGTGTTTTTGGGTGGAGAGAGCGCCGGAGCGATGATTGCGAACGACGTGGCGATTCGAGCCGGGGTTGAGAAGTTCAGGGGATTGAAGATTTTGGGGATGTTTTTGGTGCATCCTCTTTTTGGAGGAAAGGAGGTAAGGTTGGTTATTTTGTTTGGTAAAATTGGTGTTAAACCATTACATTTTTGGCATGGATTAAAGTTATGATTTTGGAGAAGTATCGAGCGGCTAAATATTAAAAACCTTTCTTCGTAATATATTTTTTTTATTAATATTTTGGAAGATTCATACAATTATAGTGATGTGCCTGCTTTTGTACCATCTTTTCGTATCGGGGTGGCGTGACTATTTTAATGTAGCTTAAGGGGGTAAAAAAATGACATTAGCTACATTTTGTTAAGTAATTTTTCGTGTGTTGTAGTATGGACTAAAAGTTGTGACTAGTGGTAAGAGTCTTAAGTATATGTATCTTACTTGTTAGTGTATGCGGGAAATTTTACATTATTAATACGCATATACTTCCGAAGGCAATTGAGAATTCAGAAAGTTCTTTGAATTATTATACATGTTGATTCAAGCTATATATTCTATCGTCTGATTGTGAATGTCAGCATAACAGGTTGATAAATTGTACAAGTTTTTGTGCCCCACAAGCAGTGGTTGCGACGATGATCCGCGGCTGAATCCAGCCGTTGATCCGAGAATCCGGCATATGGCTGGGAGACGCGTGGTATTCTTTGTGGCGGACAAAGATCCTCTCGGAGAAAGGGCAAAGGCGTACTACAATGGATTGAAGAAGAGCGAGTGGAGCGGAGAAGTAGAGATTTTTGAGACTAAGGGGGAAGGGCATTGCTTTTATCTGTTTGATACAAATTCTAAGAAAGCCGTGGCTATAGTGAATCGATTGATCAGATTTTTGAGTCGTCCATAAGTTGTAAGAGTAATATACTGGGATCTTAGTCGTATCTATCGAACGACAAGAAGTTTAAAGGCCTAAATAAGTACGTTTTTCTCAACTGGAATGTGTTGAAAATGAGAATTCATGTGTTCAATTCGACATGATTCTAGTTTGGTTCATATTGAACCCCCCACCCCCCCCCACCCCAATCAATTCAGATTTTTGTTGTATTTATTTTATAGAGAAAAAAGAGATCTATTTGTATGCTAGTTCTTAAGCATAACTTTGCACCTTGTACCCATGACTGCTGTTTTTTCTTTGGCAACTAGAGTAATGAAAACCAGTGATATATCACCACTAACAATAAATTCTCCTAAGGTATTTTTGTCTAAACGGGGTTTTGATTGTGTGGCACCAATGTCGTTTCTCTTCGTTTATGTATGCCATGGGATTTGAAGCTTTGGCAGCGTCGGGTGCAGTCCGTTGGTCTATCGAGAAAGGTTGGTCGAAGGTCTTATTTGAAGGAGATTGCTTGAATAATGTTATCCATGACATTATTAACGGTACGACGGAGGATATTAGGATTGTGAACATTTTGGAAGATGTGCGGACAATGCTTCGGGATCACAAGGGCTTTTACTTTAGATGGGTTCGATGTGACTCTAATGCGGTTGCACACGAACTTGCTAGAAATGCAATTGAGGATGCGAATGCTTTTGACGTAGCATAGTTCGTTTTAGTTTTACTTTCGTGCTAAGGTTTTGTGCTCTTATTGGTGATTATTTAACGCTTTTGTCGCCCTTGGACATTATTACAAGGAATGAAGTTCAAAAAGAAAAAAAAAACTTAACTCATGTTATTAAGCAATGGACATGTGCCTCGATTCTAATTATCACACATGCTTAATCTTCTAATTGCTTACAGATTAAATTACAGTGTAGGTTTAGGTATTTCCAAAAAAATGTAAGATTTATTACATAACATATACTTGGAGAATACTTTGAAATTAAATTACGTTTTTAATCAAAAGTTTCGAAATTTTGCGAGAGAATACCAATGTTCAACGTTTCCTTTTATGGCCTTACTAGTTACTACAGATTCATCTTTTTGAAAACGTTGAACTATCATAATAATTATCTGGCATATATATATAATATATATATATATATAATTACATTTAAGTCCCGAGAGGTTTTTATAAAGATTTATAGATATAAAAGTATTTTCTTATTAAACTCCCCATAAGTCATTATAAGCCACTTCGTGGTACTCATGTTGGTCACCTAGATTAATGTTAACCCCCTTTTAAAACGACTAGGTCCGAAATTAACGTAAATAAGCTTCTCTCAACTATCCACTTTTGTCATTTTGTGACCTATTGCATTTTGAGCTAATAACAAATTATTCTTCTTATTGTGCTAATTTGGCAAATTCACTCTGAAAATAAAGGCAAGATGATCCTATCTAATATGAGAAAGTAGCATACTACATTGTAAGATTATAATATTGGCCTTGCCTTCTCATTCATTATCATGATATATATATATATTATATATTATATATATATATATATATATATATATACAAAAGGTAGTCTTGGTGACTAAGTAATCTTGGTGACTAAGTAAGGTAGTCTTGGTGACTAAGTAGTCTATCTATCAAGATAACTACCAAATATACAAAAGATATACACAATATCTATTCTAGTCTAATATCTAGTCTAATACACCCCCGCAGTCGCAACGGGAGGAGGACGAACGTTGAGGCTGTCCCGAAAATCATCAAAGAGAATACGAGGGAGCCCTTTAGTGAAGATATCGGCAATTTGATAACGAGAAGGCACATGAAGAACATGAACATCACCGCGAGACACTTTTTCTTGCACAAAATGAATATTCATTTCAATATGCTTCGTGCGTTGATGTTGCACGGGATTTCCCGAAAGATAAATAACAGTTACATTGTCACAATAGACAAGAGTGGCACGGGAGACGAAAAAATGAAGCTCCAAAAACCAATTGCGAAGCCAACAAGATTCCGACACAACGTTGGCAACACCACGGTATTGAGCTTCAGCACTGGAGCGAGAAAGAGTAGGTTGCCGTTTAGCCGATCAAGAGAGAAGATTATCACCAAGATATACACAATAACCCGATGTGGAGCGACGTGTGTTGGGGCAGCCTCCCCAATCAGCGTTGGTGAAAGCTTTAAGAGTCGATAGAGGGGACGACCGAATGAAGAGACCGAAAGCAAGAGTCCCCTGAATATAACGCAAGACACGTTTCAGTGCTTGCATGTGAGCCTCACGAGGATCATGCATATAAAGGCAAATCTATTGGACAACATAAGAGATATCTGGTCGGGTAAAGGTTAAATACTGAAGAGCACCCGCAAGAGACCAAAATAGTGTCAGATCCAAACAAGGGGCACTATCGAGAGCTGCACCAAGCTTGGATTTCGTGTCAACAGGAGTGAGGATTGGTTTGCAAGAAGACATGCCAGCTCGCTCAAGAATATCCATAAAATACTTCTTTTGAGAGAGAAATAACCCTTTAGAGTCTCAAGTGACAGAAACCCCCAAGAATAAACTCAAAGGACCTAAGTCCTTAATAGCAAACTCCGAGTTGAGAGAGGCCATAATAGTATGGCGCAAGGCAGTGGTCGAGGTGATCAAGAGAATATCATCGACATACAAAAGAAGATATGCAATGTCAGTACTGCGCTGATAAATAAAGAGAGTGGTCGGACGTGTTGTGAAAGAAATTGAGAGTACGAACATAATCGGTAAAATACTGGTACCATGCACGAGAGGCTTGCTTTAAGCCATAAAGAGATTTCTTCAAGAGACATACATGATCAGGTCGGGAGGGATCTCGAAAGCCGAGGGGCTGATGCATATAGACTGTCTCGTGAAGATGACCATGAAGAAAGGCGTTTTTCACGTCCAACTGATGAATGGACCAAGAGTTGGACACGGCAAGGCTAAGGACTGTCCGGATAGTTGCGGGTTTCACCACGGGGCTGAAAGTGTCTGCACAATCCACTCCAACCTGTTGAGACCTGCCATCACCACAAAGACGAGCCTTATACCGCTCAAAAGAACCATCAGAGTTAAACTTATGGAGAAAAATCCATAAAGACCGAATCACATTAACATCCCTAGGATGAGGTACTAACTCCCACGTCTTATTTTTAATAAGAGCATCAAATTCATCAGCCATAGCCAGTTTCCAATTCGGATAAGATAATGCGGCTACAGGGTTTCAGGGGAGAGGTGAAGGCGAGAGGGTGGCTAATAAGTTAAGGAACTGTTTAGGCTTAAATATACCACGTTGGCTGCGTGTGGTTATGGGATGAGAGGGAGTCGGGGGTGGTGGTGGTCGGGTAGCCGGGACGGCGACCGATATAGATGAAGACGAGGGAGGGTCGGTATGATGCGTTTGGGCCGTGAGAGGAGTAGAGCTTGCGAGATCGGTAATATCGGTGTTTGGGCCGTAAGGTGGAAGAGGGTGGGTCGGTGTGGTAAGGAGATGAGAGGTGAGTAGTGGTGATAAATCAGAATCAAGAAAATTATAAGAGTTATGGGAGGGGTTATTGAGTGTCGAGAACGGGAATTTACCTTCATCAAAGAGAACATGGCAGCACACGATTATTTTCCGACTCGAGATGTCATAGCACTTGTAACCCCTGTGGTTGGATGGAAAACCTAGAAAGACACAAGGAGTGGAACATGGTTGTAGTTTATTTATGAGGGGGGAAGGGACGAGGGGATAACACAAACACCAAAAATGCGAATATGGGCATAAGATGGATGTTTTTTATATAAGAGTTGAAGAAGAGTTGTATTTCCCAAACGTTTAGAGGGGAGTATATTTAGTAAATATGTTACCATTTGAAGTGAGTGGTGCCAAAAAGAGGGAGGGATGGACGCATGGGCAAGAAGAGTGCGAACCATGTTATTTATTGTTCTTATTTTTCTTTCGGACTTTTCATTTTGTGAAGATGTGTAAGGACAAGAAAACCGAAATTCCATGCCATGATTCACACAAATATTATGAAATAAGTGGTTATTAAATTCAGTACCATTGTCACATTGAAACGATTTTATGTTTCGTTCAAATTGAGTTTTGACAAATTTACTAAATAAACTTGGGATTTATGGGCAAGGAGAAACGTCCACAAGAAATCAGAAAAATTGTCCAAAAACAAAACATAAAAACGATGTCCAGACGAACTCAAAATAGGCGACGACCATAAGTCGCTATGAACAATATCAAAAGGAAAATAAGTAAAAGATAACGAGGAAATAAACGGTAATCTAACATGCTTGCCAAGAGGACAAGATGGACACAAGGACTTGGACGCTTTATGACAAGGGATGAATTATGCACGCCGTAAGCAATCAAGGATGGATGTTCCCGGATGACCTAGGCGGGCGTGCCAAAGAGTAAGAGAGAGAGCGGCGAGGGCAGTAGACAGAGCAGCGGAAGGAAGAGAGGCCAATGTGGAGATGGGGTAGAGGTCGCCAGTGCTATTGCATCTCATAAGTCTGGTGCCCGTCCATAGATCCTTTACAGAGAAACCAAAAGGATCAAATTCCATAGTCACAGAGCTATCATTAGTAAATTTCTGAACCGACACGAGATTTTTGATAATATTTGGAGCATGCAATACATTATTTAGGGCAAAGGGTGGGAAAGGAGGAGTAAAAGCCGTATTACCGTAACCACGAATCGGGATGGATTGACCACTACCAACAATTATGCCATGATTGGTGCTCGTATTAAAATAGGGTGAGAGCATACCTTGTTGGGATGTCATATGAGAAGAGGCACCGGAGTCCATATACCATGACTCATCTGGAGGGGTGAGCGAGAGGGTGTGCATGACAGATGCTATGTCCGTAGGGGCATAGGGCTGCATGGGCGGAGCGGGGCTCAAGTAGTATGCTTGCGCGGGCCGTGGGCCAAGGATGCCGGGATTGCGCGATGTAGGCGGACATGGTGCGGTTGGGCACGGTGATGGCGGGGCAGTCCATGCTGGGTTGTAGGAAGGGTAGGGGGTACGACCATTGCCAAATAGGAGAGGAGGCGTATGGTGCACCCCCTCGACCCGTGTGACGCCCGCCTCGACCTCGATAAGAGCCCCGACCCCGACCCCGCGAGCATTGAGCACGATTGGCACGTGTGGTGGAAGGAGCGGACTGCAACGCGGATCTATCCAAGGAAGGTGGTCCCGTAACGAGGGCAGACTCAGTGGTAGTGCGTGTGGCTCGCTTGGCGAGGCTCGTTTCCTCAAGAGTAAGCATGGAACGAGCCTTGGAGAAAAGTGGAAGTGGATCACTTTGTTGAATTAGAGTTGCAATACCACCATATGTCTCGTTGAGTCCTGCCACGAGTTGGAGAACCAACCTCTGATTCAAAACGGGGGCACCAACATTAGCAAGTTGGTGAGCGAGCATCTTTAACTTTTGACAGTAAGCACCCAGGTTGGAAAATTCGTCGAGAGTAGTGGACGAGAATTGGATTTCAAGATGAACGGCTCGGGAGTTCTTATTGTCTTGAAAGATTTCATCCAAACGGACCCAAGCAGAGAGAGCGGTGGCGTTTTTCTCGATGATCGTGTAAAGAAGATCATTCGAGATGGTGTCATAAATCCATTGAAGAACGATGACATCAATGCGCTTCCACATGAGCGGTTCAATGGAGTCGTCAGCGGGAGGATCGGCCTCATCGGCAAAGAGGTGATCCGTGACTTCGAAGGCGCGTGCATGAATCTTGAACAATTCAGACCAAGAATTGTATTATCCGGATTCAACATCGAGCACGATAGGAATAAAGTTGCGGATATTTGTGACCGTGAGGGCCGGGAGAATTTTAGAGGAGGGAGAGGAGGTGGCGGCGGCGGCCATGGAAGAGGAGGTGGCGGGCCGAGTCCTTTAGGGTAGGATCGCTAGGGTTAGACATATAGAGATAGATGAGGCTCTGATACCATGTAAGATTATAATATTGGCCTTGCCTTCTCATTCATTATCATGACATATATATATATATATATATATATATATATATATATATATATATATATATATATATATACAAAAGCTAGTCTTGGTGACTAAGTAATCTTGGTGACTAAGTAAGGTAGTCTTGGTGACGAAGTAAGGTAGTCATGGTAACTAAGTAATCTATCTATCAAGATAACTACCAAATATACAAAAGATATACACAATATCTATTATAGTCTAATATATATAAACCATGTTATTTTGTCTTTACTTGGTGTGTTTATTAACCAAAGTAGTAATCGCCGCATAATGAGCTGGTGTATACAAGTCGATTATCATAATTATAATTAGTACAGAAACACGATTGAAATGGGTATATGGAGTGTCTACACGGCGTCATACATACAAATGTTATTGGATGACGCATTGTGACAGAGAGCCGAGATTGCACCATTTTTTTATTTCCAAATTATAGCGCGGTGCATTGCCACAAATAACCGAATTAGCTGCAAAAACAGATCTTTAAAAAGCATTACAATATTGAAACCAAAAACAAACCATGACATGAACATAACAAAGTTGATACCTTTCACATTTGGTCAAAGAACAAATTATTTCATAATAATCTACTTGTCGAAAAAATAATACATAGATCAAGTCAAGATAAAATAAGGTTTAACATACTTGAAAATTTGGGTCAAGATCCAATCATTCAACAATCAACAATCATAAAACGCTCAAACTTATTTTTTCCCTCCCTCAAATAAACCAACAACTCAATTTCTTCTCCATCTTATCATCATCATTTTATACCAATGGCTTCAAATCCGAAGCAAATCGCCATCGACATGTCGCCGTCCTTCCGTATTTTCTCCGACGGTACCATCGACAGATTCGACACTCGGAAGTTCCGCCCTGCATCCGATGATCCAAACAACGCCGTAAGGTCTAAAGATGTCGTAATCGATCCAAACACCGGCGTCTCCGCGCGCCTGTTTTTGCCCCGCCGCCACGCTGCGACTCGGAAGTTGCCGCTCGTGGTGTACGTCCATGGCGGCGCTTTCTGCGTTGGCTCCCCCGCGTCTCACGCGTTCCATGACTTTATCTCGAATATAGTCGAAAAGTGCGGCTTCATTGCGGTTTCAGTTGACTACAGATTGGCGCCTGAGCACCCGCTGCCGACCGCGTTTGAGGACTCGTGGGATGCGTTTCATTGGATCGCGGCGCACGCTCGGGGCGAGGGGGATGAGCCGTGGCTGAACGAGTACGCGAACTTTAACCGCGTGTTTTTAGGGGGCGAGAGCGCCGGAGCCACCATTGCGAATGACGTGGCGGTTAGAGCTGGTGTTGAGAAATTTCGCGGGCTGGAGATTTTGGGGATCTTTTTGCTGCATCCATTTTTCGGAGGAAAGGAGGTAGTGTTTTTTTTTTTCAATTAATATTTTTAAAGGTTATTGCAATTCTAATGTTAATTCTTTAAGATATTTGTCAACGGCTGATCAAGGGTCGAGAAGTGCACAAAAATTAAATTTATGAGAGTGTAATTTTCTTCTTTTAAAATATTTAGGTGCATATTGTGAAACACACTATAAGTTGATGAGTTAAACCGGATCGACCAGTTTACTAAGAAGATATAATTTTATGTTGAGGGGTGAAACGAATTCTATTTTAATATTAGCATCTTTCAATATAAGGGGGCGAATATCGTGTTTTTCGTTCTAATCATATACATAGTTTATTTTTGTTTTTGATTTGTCATTGATTGGTGACATATGGATGAACATTTAGTTTTCATTTTTTGATTGTGAGTATGTCCACCCAACAGGTAGACAAATTGTACAAGCTTTTGTGCCCGACAAGCAGCGGTCGCGACGATGATCCACGACTGAATCCAGCCATTGATTCAGGAATCCGGCAAATGGCAGGGCGGCGCGTGATATTTTTCGTTGCGGAGAAAGATTTCCTTGGGGAAAGGGCAAAGGCATACTACGAAGGATTGAAGAAGAGCGAGTGGAGTGGAGAAATAGAGATTTTTGAGACGAAGGGGGAAGGGCATTGCTTTTATCTGTACGATCCGAATTGTGAAAAAGCCGTTGCCGTAGTAAATCGATTAGTCACATTTTTGAATCATCCATAAGTTGTACAAACAATATATTTGCATATTGGTTTTATCGATCGAACGACAGGAAGTTAAAAGCCCTAAATAAGTAGGGTCTATGATTCGATATGATTCTGGTTTGGTTTATATCGATTGCCCAAATCTATTGAGATTCTTATTGTATCTACTGTCCAACTAAATGGAGAAAGAAGAATTTCATTTGACGTTTAGTTCTCAAGCTTCAACTCTGCACAATGTAATAATGCTCATGATTTCTGTTTTTTGCAGCTAGCTAGAGTAACGAAAATGTTAATAGCCAAGCTGGGAGGTTGTTTCTTGGTTTATTGAACAAATAACTAATAGCTCATAGCTAACCGATTCTTTAGCTTTAATCTTATGGCTTTGAACTGAGTCTTAAATATATTTATGTAAAAAAACTCAGTTTTGGATACAATTTTCAGTTTTTTACCAAGTTTAGGCTTTGGAAATACGGGTTATTTTTGCAATGATCCGTGTGTTACGGGCTATAAGCACATTATCCTCCAAACTCCAAAGTATATATTTTATGAAATAAGCGGCCCATTATCTTCCATAAAATTATATAAAGATTTATCTCGTTTTAATCATTCTGCCAGATTCCATCACAATCACATAATCCAATATCCATAAAAAAAAAACAACCAGATTCTCTCTTAATCACACAATCCAAGAAAGAAAACCAATATTGGTGGCACCAATTACTTTTGCAGAGTTTGTCCTAATTTCTCTTTTGTCCAGATTCCGTCTTAATTATTATATGCACTTTACATACACGTTGTGGCTTTTCTTCTTATATAAGAAAGAACTCAACCCCTCTCAAATTACTCAATTAATTCTTAACTTTCACCTCGAAATATTTATTTCCTACTTAGCTTTTTAATGGCTGCTAATAACTCAAACGAGGAAGTACTCTATGATTTCTTTCCATTTTTGAGACAATACAACGATGGTCGAATCGAAAGATTAATGGGAGAGGAGTTCGTCCCGCCATCTGTGGATCCGTTAACCGGAGTTCAATCCAAAGACGTTGACATTTCCCCACAAAACAACGTATCCGCAAGGCTTTACCTACCCAAAAATAAAAATAATGTCGTTGATTCGGACAAGAAACTCCTCCCACTTCTTGTTTACTTTCATGGCGGTGGTTTTTTCGTTGAATCCGCGTTTTCTCCATTGTACCATCCCCATCTTAATTCCCTTGTTGCGGAGGCTAATGTTGTCGCGGTGTCCGTAAACTATAGATTAGCCCCGGAACATCCACTTCCCGCCGCGTACGAAGATTGTCTCCTTGCATTAAAATGGATTGTTGATCAATTCAATGATGAGGGAGGTGAGGAATGGTTAAAAAGTTATGTTGACTTAAATCGTGTTTATTTAGGTGGAGACAGTGCTGGTGGTAACATCGCGCATAATATGGGCGTTTGGGTTGGTGCACGTCCCGAATTGATAAACGGATTAAAGATCCGTGGTATATATTATAATTGTCCGTTCTTTCACGGGGAAAATCCGATTGGAGACGAAGAGAGCAGCAAAGTTATTCCAAAGAGTTTTTTGGATAGACTTTGGCCCTATGTGTGCCCGAGCACAAAAGGGTGCGACGATCCGTGGTTAAACCCGAGTATGGACCCGAATTTACCGAGTCTCGGGTGCAAAAGAGTGTTGTTATATGTTGCGGAGAAGGATTCATTGAGGGGATGGGGTTGGCATTATAAGGAGGTTTTGCTGAAAAGTGGTTGGAGTGGAGATATTGAGGTTGTGGAAGTGAAAGGAGAAGATCATGTGTTTAGTCTCTTTTCTCCCACTAGGGAGAATGCCATGGCTATGCTGAAAAAAGTGGCTTTATTTCTTAATCAATAGTTTATTATAATAATTTGTTGGAACTATTGTTACTTTATTGAAACCACTTTAAGTAAATTTTGTCTATTATGTGATGGTATATTTTTTTTTTGCCACAAGTTATCCTTTAAAATCGGTGATCATGCTCATTAGACCGGCCTAATCGCGATTAGAAAAAAATAGAGATGAAAGCTCTATTAAAGCCTTTATAGTATAGATGATTGTTCTGTACTTCATCTTCATAAATTTCAAAAAGATAATTTTGACCTTTAATCTTTGCTGAAATGAACGAATTGCCTCATATGAACAATTTTATTGCAACTTTTAACATTTTCGGCGCCATTAGATTGGAGTCAACATGGAGGAGCTAGTTGCACATTTATGCTAATGTTGAGAAACTAATTGCTCGATTTTAAACTTATGCAAAACCCCACAATACTCAATATGGAGAGTCTAATTCGTTTATCCTGAGATTAGATATTTATTGCGATTATAGCGTTAGTTCATAGTGCAACAAGTGTGGGTTGACATCTACTTGCACTGACTACCACCCATAATTCACTCTACAGTGTATATATTAGCAACTAACAATAGCTGAAATGTTGTTGTACCACATCACCATTCAAAGTTGACCCAAATAGTTTTCTTCCACGATTAGGCCAAGTGTACGTTTTATGATTTATACGAAAGAATTAACAATTTTGTTCTTCTTGTTACGTAGTCTTAATTTATAAGCAAAAGAAGTTATTAATGGAAGCACTCGTGACTTTTTCGTAATTACATGAGACGTGGATGAACTTAACTCCATATGGTGAATTATGAATCTTCGACAAAGTACCATACGCAACAAAAAATCAGAGACAGCGTACAATTTGTATGTCGACCAGTTATTTTTTAATAACATTTAGCGCTGCAGCAAATTGACTTTTCTCTATAAGAAAATCAAACCCCAATAATTTCATAATCACTTCTTCATTTCAAATTTTCAATATTTCTCCAACTCTCCGATGGTTTCCAACGCAAACGACAACGTTGTAATCCATGATTTCTCTCCCCTCATGAGACAATACAAAAGTGGTCGAGTCGAAAGAATGATGCAAGAAGAATTCACACCACCATCTCTCGATGTGTTAACCGGAGTTCGATCCAAAGACGTAGATATTTCCCCACAAAACAACGTATCCGCGAGGATTTACCTACCTAAAACCGACGTTGTTAGGGCCAAAAAACTACCCCTTCTTATTTACTTTCACGGGGGTGGTTTTGTGTTGGGGTCCGCATTTTCCCCCTCGTACCAAAACCATTTTAATTTCCTTGTTGCAACGGCTAACATTGTGGCGGTGTCCGTGAACTATAGATTGGCACCGGAACATCCGCTCCCTGTGGCATACGAAGATTCGTTCATTGCAATAAAGTGGGTTGCGGATCAATTTACTAACGAGGGGAACGAGGAATGGATAAAAAGTTATGCTGATGTTAGTCGCGTTTATTTAGGTGGAGACAGTGCTGGTGGTAACATAGCGCATAATATGGGTGTGCGGGTAGGTATTCAGCCCGAATTGTTGAATGGGTTAAAGATACGTGGCGCTTACCTTAATTGTCCATTTTTTCACGGGAAAGTTCCTATTGGGGATGAAGAAAGCAACAAAATTATTCCCAAGAGTTTCTTGGATAGACTTTGGCCCTATGCATGTCCGGGTACGGAAGGGTGCGATGATCCGTGGTTAAATCCGAGCATGGACCCGAACTTATCGAGTTTCGGGTGCGAAAATGTGTTGGTTTATGTTGCGGAGAAGGATTCGTTGAGGGGATGGGGTTGGCATTATAAGGAGGTTTTGTTGAGAAGCGGTTGGAGTGGAGATGTTGAGGTTGTGGAAGTTAAAGGAGAAGATCATATCTTTAGTGTTTTTTCTCCCACTAGTGAGAATGGGATGGCTATGCTGAAGAAAGTGGCTTTATTTCTCAATCAATAGTTTATTTAAACATTGTAAATTATGTATGCCATATATTTTGTTGCAACATCTGTAATCTGTTTCCTATAATAAAACGAGTGATTATATCCGTGATATACAAGATAAATAAGGGTTTTTGAACTAATCTCCTCATGCAAATATGAATAAGACATGAAAAGACAATGACCTCGTAGGTCCCTCGTCAGAGAACCACAAGTAGGCTCGTGACTTTATGTGCACCTTGGAAAGTTTCATACAATTATTTGTATTATATGTATTTCATTATACCCGATTTTGCCTCACAGTTGGAAAGGTACGTCGCGAAAGAACTTACATGAACCAGGTGCATAAGTTTATTAGGCATTTGGGTCCTTATTTGTCTTTTGACTTTGTCTTTTAATTTTAGCTCATTGAAAGATAATAAATTTAGTCTTTCGTTTTGAAAAAATTATATTAAAACCTTAAGAAAGTTTTTTTTTATCAAAACTCACAAAATTGGTATCAGAATCTAGATTTTATTTATTTATAGTGAAAATTTATTTATTATAATAATATTTAATTACCTCGAGAGAGGAGTAAATTTAAAATATGAATCCGAATGAAAACTCGAGATATATTCTCAAGAGGATATTTTTCGAGAAATCGGAAATTATGAAACAAGAAAATAATCATAATGATAGTGAAATACTATCAATTTACTATCAACAAGATGAGTAATTTGGGGTCCCTAAATTTTCACAAAATCGAGATGGATGGCTCTTAGTTATCCCAAGACCTTAGAGAGATCCATAAGACAACTCAAACTCAGGATAATCGCCAATGACATGTACCCGAGCACCTTTAACAACTCCAAGTTCAGATAGAGACCATGGCGAAACATAAAAAAAAGTTCTTGAAAACCTTTAAGATGTCCAAAGACGTGTGAAGAATTTGGAAGCCCAGCCAAGCTCATCAGGAAGAAAGAGGGGAGGATGGTTACCACCATCTTTCGGAAGCGAACCCTTATTACATCAAAAGGGCAAGGCGGTGCAAGTCAATCGAGAATTAATAAGCGATGTGTAGTTGAAAGCATTAATTAAGAGAAAACCCAAAAATCCTCAAGAAGGAATGTCCAGAATCAATCTTGACGAAATTAACTACGACGATCATTTTCGGGATTAAAGCTCGTAAATGCCAAGACGATAAAAGGAACAGTGGTTTCGGCACAAAACCCTCCAGAGGGCTTATCGCTGATAACCGAAAGTTTTGGATCCAATAATCCAATCCAAGATGAACCTATACCACACCACGACGACTTTGTTGGTGGATTAGTGTTTCTAGAATCTGGAACCAGGTCTTATCGTCGAAGCCCATATATCCATGGAACACCATATGAAAGTTCTCAGTTAGATCCGATATATCCTTATGGGCTTATGCTCAATTTGGATATATTAGATTTCAAAAACCGAGAAACGTTAATCGATGAATGGGCATCAGCCATGAGGATTGCAGCAGCAACATTAGAACTCAACAATGAAGGATTCATAATGATGATGCAAATGAGCCTTGAAGGATCGGTTAAACTTGGTTGGGACCGCGCAACTCCAGAAGTTAGAGTAGGTATTCTAGCCGGGGAATCCTCAAAGAGATCATGGACATGATGGCTAGATTTTTCAAAATCGACTTCATCGGAGAAGGACATTTAATAGATCTCGAGACTAGATGAGGTGATCAAGATAAAGCCAAGGGATACGAGCAAGCGTTCTATAGCTTAGAGTTTTATGATATATGTAACCTCTATCTATACATAAAACTCTTTACCGAGTACAAATGGAAAAAGCCGAATCAGTGAAGACACAACTATTGTTATGTTCTTTGCAAACAAGCCAAGCCCGTGAAGGGAAATGCTGCTACAAGAATATACGCCAGAAGTAAAGGACATTATTGCTAGACGAATGTCGTTTCTCAATGACAAGCTAATCGAACGGTGCCAGAAAGCAACAATCTAGATGAATTATAAGAGATTGAGAGGAAACAACAAATCAATTTGCCTTTGTTGCGACAATAATGACATTCTTACAGTCATAGAAACTTCTCAAAAGAATAAACGGAGGAAACATAGGGATTATCCTTATGAGTAAAAAGGAGGAAGCTTCGCTAGAAGGTCTTCATGGAGACCAAGAAGATTCTTGTCAAATAAAAGGCTCGCAGTTATAAATCAGGTCAAAGATCAGGACCTAATCGAGGACGAACAACTTCCATCCATGGAAGAACAAGTAGAACGCCAACAAGAAGAACTTTCGAAAGAGCACACATAAGAGCCAACGAAAGTTTCAAGGACTGCAATTGTTGTACATGTGGTGCTAAGGGACATGTCTCGACAGATTATCCAGAAAATCTAACACGGGGTGTTAGATAGTTTGAGGCTACACCAGAAATTGAGAAAGAAGTCTATCATCAGGACCTCCTTCAAGTATACCAGTTTGAGGATATCCCTTCAAACGAAAGTATATACGAAGAAGAAGGGTGTCAAGATGAGTCTTCGGGATCAGAATCAGACTCAAACTGAAGACGAGGAAATCTTGCACTAGGAAGTGCAAGAAGATATGTCTGGATTCTTTTCACAGACGAGTGTCTCACTAAGGATTGATAAGAATTATGCGAGAGGATGCAAAACTCCACATTTACAATGTTTTTATTGTCGAAAAGATGGAGAGAGCCCAGGTGCAACTAAGCCTCATGCAATGCAAACATCACATCATCTATAAGTTTACTATGGGAGAAATAGCAATCCCGATGGAATTAACAAGTAATGTGATGGAAATGTAGTTGGTTCCTATGAATGATATCAAAGAGGGACTAAGTCGGATTAACAAAGAGGTTGCACAAAAAATGTCATGGATCCATATCAGAGCCAAAATAGTCTTGATCAAGGCAACATTCAAAGAAGGTATTAATTCTCCAATCCATATCGCCATCTTTGATGGAAAGATACAAAACCTACGGGACGTCTGTGTTGGAGGAATATCAGCAAATCTATTTACTGGGAATGTGGCCACATTTATTTATCCAAAGATTACATATAATCTGGCCAATCGAGATTTTAATAGGGTACTTACCCTCCATTAAGATTTCAAAAACACGAAGTTAATCACTTACAGGATTTCCTATCCCCTCTCCAACCCTCATCATTTTGATATTTTTTAAAGAAAAGAGTTTGTCCATATACCATAAATCTTGAAATGGTATCTCACGCAGTCAAATGAAAGATTTTTGATTTACCACATATCCACGAAATGGATGTGATCATGATGGATATGTTGATCACTGGAAGGATCGCATGTGCTCCCATTGCCCAACTCAGAAGGAACCCTTATTTGGAAAAGGATTCATAGTGAAAAAAGATAAGTGGGGTAATGACAAGGTGGACCCCTCTAAACATGGAAAAATTCCACCAAAGAAAAAGTCGCTAAAGTTCTAAAACAGGCCCTACAAGAGAAATAAGAGCCATGAGGCCATGTAATTCTGACGAGCACCACCTCCGCTAACGGGAATCAAGACAAAATTAGAAGAAACATGACAGATTATGGGTTGAAAACGTAAGTAGAGAGAGTTGAAGTCCGAATTTGAAATCCGGGAGGACTTCTATAAATAGACATGCTAAAGAAAGTAGAAGGAATCGACATTATCCGATGTTTTCTTACTAAATAAAATTGCATTCGATTTCCATTCTGAAAACAAGTATTGTAATAGTTATTTCATTTCTAGTTTGGAGGATTATGTACTTAGGAAAGATATCTACCATGAGTATTTAAACAGGTAACTCCTCTCAAAAGGGGCTATCTATTATATAATAAATAAGTTTCCACTTATAAATGAAATACTGGCTTTGCCTAAACTTGCATACGCATCTTTGTCTTAATCATACATCTCAAATTATGCCTCATGATGCATAATCTGCCCCACTCTCGGAGAAGGGCGGAAAAGTGGGTACCCTACAAAAAATTATCCACGGTCTTGCGGAAAGGTACATAATGGCCACGGCCCGCCCACGCCTGGATACAGGTGGTCTGGACTCCGGAGATGGTACCCCTGAGTACGACCAGAAAACACCCACCAAGGGTACTCGGTCTAGACACTCGGAGAAAGGGACCCCTGGACCCGACCAACACTTCTTAAGGGAATACGGTGTGGTCACAAAGGCTTAAACACGACCCCTCAAAGACCCAAGGCTTATCTGAAAACAGGGAACCCACAACTATCCCCATCAAATCCCCCAAACAATTATTCACGGTCTTGCGGAAAGGTACGTAATGGCCACAACCCGCCCATGCCTGGATAGAGGCAGGCGGCCTCGACTCCGAAGATAGTACCCCCGAGTACGACTAGAAAACACCCACCAAGGGTACTCAGTCTAAACACTCGGAGAAAGGTACCCTCGGACCCGACCAACACTTCTTAAGGGAATACAGTGTGGTCACAAAGGCTTAATCATGATCCCCCAACGACCCAGGGCCTATCTGAAAACAGAGAACCCACAATTATCCCCTTGAAACCCCCAGCCTGGAGAACAACTCTCCTCAGAGCCTTCGACGACCCTCGAGACGCCTGAAGAACCACCACCAATACTTAGCCAAAATTGAGGAAACATGAGCACAAAACAAACATTAAAGACACGAGTAAAGACAAGGCATGGTCAAAGACCCACCATAATCTCATATTAGTAGTCCATGATCGAAGAACAGCCCCGAGCCGAGTCTCCTTCACGACGAACGACCCGCAGAGACCGCCCCAAATCGACCACGACCTCCGACTCACCTCGAAGGACACACTATTCATCATCACCAATCCCAACGCCACGACTACCCTAATAACGAGGAAAGACTATTCCTCATTGGTCCATCTCTCCCTACGCCATGACTACCCTGATAACGAGGAAAGACCATCCCCCCATTGGTCCAACTCATTCCTTTAAGGCATAAAGCAACAAGCACTATTGGTGCAGACTATTTATTAGTGCAGACTGGATCGCATGCATTGGCTCAGATTGTCCCCAAAGACCATTGGCGTGGAAGACTCCTACACCATTGGAACTAGCAAAAGCAGCAAGAGCGGCCCCAATTGGCCAAAGACCCATAAATCTACACTACAAATAGTCCTCATTTTCTCAGCAAATGGAGGACTATGAGACTCGGATAAAAACGTTAAACCATTCCAGAAGAAAGCAACAATATTCTCCATTATCATACACTCCACTTTTACTTAGAATTTGTCACATTTTTCTGGCTCTAACTCGTGCACTCCACACGACCCCTTGTACTTTACTCAAAGTCCTTAATAAAAATACTCTGCATCCTTTCCTCAAGCTTGAGATTGCCGTTCTGACCACAAATTCTTGAGTAACAATTTCTCCAAACACCCCGACTATATGGACCTGGACGATATCCCCTCACGAATACCTTTTACACCCCGTAGTAGGAAATGAACCAAGGTAGTGCTGTCTACCGCTTGAAGGAACCATTTCCAGAACAATCAATTGTGATTATGTGGTTGGAGGCAGTTGGAATACTCGACGATAGGGGTCTACATATAACCGCGACTCGCCTGACCGGCCCACCACCTGACCTCCCAAACCCGCACCCCGAACGGATTTTATTTTTTCAGTTCATTCAGCAGTTCTTTAGTGTGGTAACATGCCTCCTGACGGGCGGGTGGGACCCTTTACCCGCCCACCCACCTACTTATCAATGTATAAAACCAAAAAAAAAGGAAACCTTTGTCATTGTAGGTTGAGTCCAGCAACCACTCTAACCCATTCCCAACACAGTACTCATGCATCCTTCTCTCAACGCCGATCGAGCACAAAATTGTTTATGACAATGATTTAAAGAGTTGTTTTTCTTTTGAGTACACTTGCTAGGTGTTTGTTTCAGTATTTAATTGGTATATAATATCTAGCTATTAGTCTCCATATTTTTAATATTTATATTAGTAATGAACTGGAATTATCGTGTAATGTGTAGCTTATGTTAAGGATTTGATTAAGCTTGCAGTCCATTTATGCGATTCGTAAATGAACATGCGGCCACTGTGATATCATGTGAGTTTTGTAGTATTTTAATAGAATCATTGCTCAATATCTCATAGTTGTTGGCTTACGAGAATGATTGAATGCGACGGTTTGTATTTGAGTAGTTAAGTATGTTTGTTATTTACTTGTAAAGGAACTTTGATCGAGTCTCTGTTTTGTATAATGTAGTAGTCTTTCTTAATGTTGTTTTGAAGTTTCATTTTTATAATTTTATGAAATACCAATGAAGTTTTATTCATGATTATGTGGTGCTAAGTACAAATAATCATGTTATGGTGTCAGTCTAAATGTTGATTTATTTTTTTAGATATCTAATATAACCCGTCAATTCGCCCGTTAACCCGCCAAACACGCAACCCGCATGGTCGTAAAATTATATTCACCCGCACGGGTGGAAAAAATAGTAACCTGCTAGTAACGGGTATGGTGTATTTTTTTATTACAACCTGTCAAAACCAGCCCGTGTACACCCCTACCCGACGGTAGCCCGATCAAAATGATGTACTATTTGAATTATGTTTTTAGTTATTTGTACAGAAGAGTGTTGTGCCTGATATGGTCGTTACGGACTATTCTCAAAATTGAGGTTTAAAAAAAAAGATTGTAAAACTTTTGGGGTCAATAATTAATATCGAAAAATTATTTATCTAATTTATCATTTATTAAAAAGAAAATGGAGCCTAAAGGTACGATCAGGTCCAATAAGAACCCCAAGGTCCATAACTTCTCTTATGGACCTGGTCCACATAGGGCTGTTCCTAATTAGTGCATGTGCAATCGAGGCCACACGATAATATGTGGCTAACACGATCTCTTATACATGAAATGTTTTTAGGACGAGGTGTAGATAATGGAGGTTTAATTGTATTTACTTCGTATTTTAATATTTTTTATTTTTTATTTTTTTGACAAAAAAATATTTTTATTTTATTTACTTGTATAAAGAAGGCTGCTACTTCTTGGGCCAGAACGTGTGGTTTTTTCATCCCCGTGGTTTAAAATCAGTGTGGACGCAGCTATAAATTGTGATAGGGGAACGACGGGTCTTGGAATAATTGTGCGCACTCATTCGGGGCAGGGAATAGTTAGTGAACAACGATGTTTGACGGGGTGTATGCAGTCACGGAACGCGGAGGCATATGCTCTTTGGGCGGTTGTTCGGCGGGCGCAACATGAGCAATGGGATAAAGTTATTTTCGAAGGAGATTGTCTTGGTGTAATGTACGATGTTTGGTTCCCGAGAGAAATTAACGAAGATCATGCCCGCTATATTGAAGATATTGTCCGAGCATGGAATGTTGTTAGGCCGAGGCGATGGGGTTTTCATTCGATATCGAGGGACAACAACGTTGACGCTCATTTGTTGGCTCGTGATGCAATTTTGCTCAATCCGAGTGCAATTCTGGTGCAAACGGATGACATACAGTAGGCGCTATTAGTTCAACTTATTGGCTTGCAGTATAGTGTATGAACTTTTGGGTTTTGATTTCTTAATGAAAGTTTTGGAGTATCGAAAAAAAAAAGAATGCTGCTACTTCAAAATTTTATTGATAACCTACACATACCCGTCCTAATCCCATTTTGCCTCACGTGGGCCAAGTGTGTTACCAAAAAAAGAATTCACCTTTTTTTAACATAAGTTTATTATATATCAATATCATATGTTTCAGCATTCTTCATTTCTTCCTAATTAATGTATTACACGAGATGTGGATGTGCTTTACTATTAACACTACAACAATACCCTCATATAGATAGCAAGGTTTAGATGGTAAAGGTTGGTGCAATCTAATTTTAAGAAATTAAATAGGGAAGAGTCGCATTGTAAATTTTAAAAACTGAATAGGTGCTATCTAAATTTGGATAGAGCAAATATACAAATGGAAAGCCTTATTTTGCTATCCAACATTTAAAACAAGAAAAAATCAATATAAATATTCAATAGCTCTGAAGGCCTCAAAAGTAGATAGCACCACTTTGCTATCTAAATGCGGATACCGAAGAATTGCTATCTAGTCTCACAATTGCTATCTAAAATATATAAAAAAAAAGAGAAGAGTACTGATAAACAGCTGTATGCAATTGTTGTCCAAAATATATTAAAGGAAAATAGTATCTGTCCACAATTGCAATTCCTGTTGAAGAAAAAATAAAAAAATTATAACCCCTCTTGCCTTCACAACCTTTGACTACATACGAAACCCTCTCCTACTTTAGGCGCCAATTCCTTTCCCTCCTCCGCGCCATTTTTCTCTGCCATTAACGCCGCCAGAGCTTGGGAGCTAGCTTTGTCTCTAAAATAACATGTAATTTCACCTCAATTGTGTATAGAATAACAAAGGGTTAGTTTTGTTTTAACTATTATTTTCGAATTTCACAATATTTTAGCCGATTTTCCTTCTGTCCTTGCGAAAATCGTTTCAGTTAGTCTGTATAATGATTGTGAACCCTTTGCATGCGAATATTATGCAAATCACATCTGTAATTATGTGATATATGATTTCTGGTTTGCTAGTATTCTAATTATGCTAAATAGACTTGTGAAAATGATGGTTGCACTGGTGGTATTCTAGTTTCAATAATGGAGTTATCTGTTTGTGAATATAAACCATTTCAATTCCAGTCATGAGTAATTAGATTTGAGACTAGTAAATCCTGCAAGTCTACATATATCTTCTTGATTAACTTTGTCAAATTTTTGTATTGGTAGTGGTGTTTTATTAGTTTACCTTTGTTGCACTCAACTATGTTTTGTCTTCAGCTTAATTAGCAATATATATTTATACGAGACAAATTATGTGCATCTGGACAATACTTGACAGCATTGTGTTGCTTGACATAGTCATATTTGTATGTGATTTTTTTTGTACTAGATTTAATAAATACAGGGTGTTCTGTGAATCACTTTTATGCAACGTCTATCACTATTTATTTGATTCAGTCCAAAAAATATAATCAAGTCGTTAGGTACTAGTTCCGATTACTAAGAAGTTTATTGTCGTTGTAGTATTCGAACAACATATTGCATCAGTTTACTAGCGTAACAAGACATATGCCAACTTCCTTGCCTAAAAACTAAAACGAGAACATTAGAACAAAAAAGGGAATTTCCAGTCAACAGATAGCACAACCAAATCAGTAGGAAGCCAAAAGCTTTTCCATCTTCACAACTAGCAAAGGTCGCCTCTGACATGGCCTATAGTGAAAATCTCATTGAATAGACATCAAATGGTTTATCAGCACTAAGTTATGGTTCCTGCAAGCAAGATAATTAATCCGTTTTTAGTATTAATTTGGTGGACATATTCGTATCAACAAGAAAATTAATGTTATCAAACAGTTGTAGGTGAAGTAATATGCTGAAGTATTATATTACATATGACATGTAATATACTGAATTAATATGCTGAAGTATTATATTACACATGTTATCAACAAGATATTTAAAGATTTGATTATATTATAATTTGCTGAAGTATTATATTATAGATGACAGGTACATAAGTGGCGAAAGGCAAGGGGTCGGCTAAAAAAGTCAAGCGAATTTCCAAGCCGTACGCAGGTCCACCGACCATTCCATGCCCACCATCAACTCAGTCCAGCCTACCATCAACTCAGTCCAGTCCACCATCAACTCAACCACGCCCACCATCAACTCAGTCCGGCCTATTATCAACTCACGGTCTACCATTGACTCAGCGACACCCATTATCAACTCCATTGCGCCCGCCATCAACTCATGGTTTACCGTCAATTCAGTTGTACCCTCCATTGACTCTCGGTCTACCTCAGCTAAGCCCATTATCAACTCAGTTGCGCCCTCCATCGACTCAATACATCCTACCATTGACCCAACCGACACTACCATCTTCTCAGTCTGAACTACCCTCAACTCAGTCGGGTCATTCGTCAATTGGAGTCCCACCTCTACCGTTTTTTAGAGTAGGGAGTTACATGAGTGCATTGATGCAGGTCTCCCCATCAATGCCGTTTGGTAGTACACAGATGTTTGTGGAGGCTTGGAGGCGTCACACCGATGGGTATGGGTTTTGGGCACCTTAATGTTGACCCCACACAGACTGGCCCATCATCGTCTCTTGCTTTTAATACGCCAATTTTCCATAACAGCGAGGGACTACATGGTGTACATGTGATTGATGCTCAGCAGGCTTCTCATCTCAAACTCCTACCGATGTACCGATTGTACAATACTATGGGGGTGGCAAGAGCTGCCAAGGATCAAGGGCATCGTTGTTGGGATCTCATACATATGAACATGTTGATGAGGAGGCGTTGATGGATGATATTGTAGATGAGGAGGGTGATGAAAATAAAACTACAAATGAGCCACTTTAGGTGAATGCTTTCTGGTAATTATGTGCATGCTTCTACCATGTGCGAATTCACTATAGATGAATTTCGTGATTGATTATTAGCTTTTTGCTGAGCGTATTGCAAGTCTTCTATGTTCAATTGGATATGAGCTAGTGAATTTTTATGGTTTATCTGATTCCTCATTAGCATCATCTTAATTCATTTTTATCTTGTGTGACTTCATGAAGTTCATCTAATATAAAAAGCTCAAAATTTGTACTGCTCCATCATGATTCATTTATCTTCTAAATACTTGACTAATTCTATTTTTCTTAATTTCAGAGGCAGAAGTTTTTTGCCTATGGAAGTTGCTATATGTATTCAAGGATTGACCATTACTCATTGGTGCAAATTAAAAACTTTTACTTGGTGCAGGATGATAAAACTTTCATCTAATATGTAACTTTTGATTAGATTTTAATGTTTTGGTATGTGTCATTTAGAGCAAGCTGACCAGATTATATATATTAGGTACATGCTCTCTGTTAAATGAAGCACCTAGTAATTTGGCATGTTTGTTATTTAGAGCATTATATAGATATTTGCATGAAACAAGTTTTTTTAAAATCAAACATTTTTTATCCATGACATTACATAAATTTGAAAAACTACTACATCAATCCACATAATCAGGATCGCTATCGTCGTCTTCTTCTTCCTCCTCGTCTTCTTCCTCCTCTTCTTCTTCAGCATTTTCTTCAGCATTGTCTTCATCTTGAACTTCTTCTTCTTCATTAACTGGTTCTTCGACTCTAACAAATTCGTTATCTCCTAAACTATGCGAGCGTAAGTGGAATTCTGGTCAAAATACTGGTACATTGATATCTTGATAAATATCTGGGCCTTGGGCCCTGGCAGGGGCTGAATTACTCAGTGACATTGTATCAATGATATACCTCGCCCTTGTTGTGCAAACCGCCCACCAACCTCTTCGTTGTCGTTTTTTTTTACATGTGTATGGCAAATAACAAGCCTGTTGTGCTTGAGTTGCAAGAATAAATGGTTCTGATTGTCCAGTTGTGAGGCGCTTGCAAGGATTAATATCAACCAGCTTATAACTTGGATGTATTTTTAATCCTGTCGTAAGATCATACCAATCACATTTAAAAAGAACTACCATAAGTCGACGTCCACTGCCCCAATATGAAACTTTTAGAACCTCTTGGAGCAATCCATAAAAATTGTATTCTGCATGACCATTAGTATCTGCCCTCACATAAACTCCACTATTATTTATTTTTCTAACCAACCCATATCTAACTGTGTGAAATCTGAATTCGTTAACAATATAGCCTTTCAGACTTTGAACGGACATACTGGGCCGCTCCAATAATGCATGAATTCGCGGATCCACATAAAAATGCCCAGACATAACACACTCTTTTAGCCATTGAACAAAGTACACCATACGACGCAAATGAATCTCGTACTCAGGGACACCCATACACATTTCGTCATCAAATAACCGATTATCATGTAAATAATTATTTAATTTCGAAAAAGAAATTCAACTTTAAGTTATACATTCTTGTAAATAGTACCTCAACCAGGGTTCGACCTCGGGGCAGTTCAGAAGTACATAGACCACAGCAACATTTTGCTCCTCAATAGTTAACTGTCGTGAACCCCAACCTCTACCTACCTCTCTCCCTGTATTTTGAAAGATTGTGAATTCGCCGCTATATTCAAAATTCAGTCCAACCTCGTTTCTATTCAAACGATTGGCCCTTGTTTCTACCCCTTGCTCAAAATAGTGTTGTGTAAAATTGGTCGCCTCAGCAATGAGATATTTTTCACATATGGATCCTTCAACATGCGCCCTATTACCGATGGAATTCTTTAGAACGAGCATCTGTCTGCTCAAAATTACTTATTAGTAAGAGCAAGTATAAATAAGAATAAAGAGAGTAGAATTACAAATATTCACCTCTCAAATGGGTACATCCACCTGTATTGAACGGGGCCGCCCACCTTCGCCTCCCAAGGAAGGCGTATCGTTAAATGCTCCATCGAATCAAAGAAAGAAGGTGGAAATATGTAACGGCCCGATAATTTTGAGATAAACAGAACAATATCAGAGCAACTATTACATGTCTAACTGATAAATATCTGATCAAATGCACTAAAGGTACTAAACTAATAAAAATAAATAAACTCCACTAACTCAATATCCTACTAAACTTTGAACGCTCCTCAATGCCAAAGGCTCTCCGGTCCTGACACGGTAGTAACCTAGATCGTCTTAATCTGGAAGGAGGGAAAGGAAAAACAAAATTTTACGTGAGATAAAAATCTCAGTGAGTGTCCATGCGTGTGTGCAAGTGTAGCGTTTTCTTTTCATAACTTTCTTTTGAAAACAGTTTAATAAATGAACTTTAAGGCATACAAATGACATGCAATAGAATCATGAAATCAAAAGCTTTCTTAGTTTTAACAAAAATCCTTTAACAAAATAACATATTCACGTTTGATGATCGGTGTCCACGTTTTTGTCGATGCCGGTCAACCTTATCACCTCATAACAGTCCTTATCTCCCCGTCCAAGGAGCGACCTTGGAATCAGTAACGTATGTCATGGAACATACGGAAACAGTGTACCCAACAAAGACACAACAACCTCCTGCTATGCCTGAGAGGGAATGGGCCAATGGGGACAACAGCACATACCGGCAAGCCTGCTGCAAACGGATGACATACAATAGGCGCTATTAGTTCAACTTATTGGCTTGCAGTATAGTGTATAAACTTTTGGGTTTTGATTTCTTAATGAAAGTTTTGGAGTATCGAAAAAAAAAAGAATGCTGCTACTTCAAAATTTTATTGATAACCTACACATACCCGTCCTAATCCCATTTTGCCTCACGTGGGCCAAGTGTGTTACCAAAAAAAGAATTCACCTTTTTTTAACATAAGTTTATTATATATCAATATCATATGTTTCAGCATTCTTCATTTCTTTCTAATTAATGTATTACACGAGATGTGGATGTGCTTTACTATTAACACTACAACAATACCCTCATATAAATAGCAATGTTTAGATGGTAAAGGTTGGTGCAATCTAGTTTTAAGAAATTAAATAGCGAAGAGTCGCATTGTAAATTTTAAAAACTGAATAGGTGCTATCTAAATTTTACATGGACCAAATATACAAATGGAAAACCTTATTTTGCTATCCAACATTTAAAACAAGAGAAAATCAATATAAATATTCAATAGCTCTACAAGGCCTCAAAAGTAGATAGCACCACTTTGCTATCTAAATGCGGATACCGAAAAATGGCTATGTAGTCTCACAATTGCTATCTAAAATATGAAAAAAGAGAAGAGTACTGGTAAACAGCTGTATGCAATTGTTGTCCAAAATATAATAAAGGAAAATAGTATCTGTCCACAATTGCAATTCCTGTTGAAGAAAAAATAAAAAAATTATAACCCCTCTTGCCTTCACAACCTTTGACTACATACGAAACCCTCTCCTACTTTAGGTGCCAATTCCTTTCCCTCCTCCGCGCCATTTTTCTCTGCCATTAACGTCGCCAGAGCTTGGGAGCTAGCTTTGTCTCTAAAATATCAGGTAATTTTACCTCAATTGTGTATAGAATAACAAAGGGTTAGTTTTGTTTTAACCATTATTTTCGAATTTCACAATATTTCAGCCGATTTTGCTTCTGTCCTTGCGAAAATCGTTTCAGCTAGTATGTATAATGATTGTGAACCCTTTGCATGCGAATATTATGCAAATCACATCTGTAATTATGTGATTAACTAACCAATTTTGCCTTAATTGGTGTGTGTTGGTTGTATACTTGTGTACTTGATTTCTGGTTTGCTAGTATTCTAATTCTGCTAAATAGACTTGTGAAAATGATGGTTGCACTGGTGGTATTCTAGTTTCGAAAATGGAGTTATCTATTTGAGAATATAAACCATTTCAATTTAAGTCCTGAGTAATCAGATTTGAGACTAGTAAATCCTGCAAGTCTACATATATGTTCTTGATTAACTTTGTCAAATTTTTGTATTGGTAGTGGTGTTTTATTAGTTTACCTTAGTTGCACTCAACTCTGTTTTGCCTTCAGCTTAATTAGCAATATATCTTTATACGAGACAAATTATGTGCATCCGGACAATACTTGACAGCATTGTGTTGCTTGACATAGTCATATTTGTATGTGATTTTTTTGTACTAGATTTAATAAATACAAGGTGTTATGTGAATCACTTTTATGCAACATTTATCGCTATTTATTTTATTCAGTCCAAAAAATATAATCAAGTCGTTAGGTATTAGTTCCGATTACTAAGAAGTTTATTGTCATTGTAGTATCCGAACAGCATATTGCATCAGTTTACTAGCGTAACAAGACATATGCCAACTTCCTTGCCTAAAAACTAAAACGAGAACATTAGAACAGAAAAGAGAATTTCCAGTCTATAGATAGCACAACCAAATCAGTAGGAAGCCAAAAGCTTTTCCATCTTCACAACTAGCAAAGGTCGCCTCTGACATGGCCTATAGTGAAAATCTTTGAATAGACATCAAATGGTTTATTAGCACTAAGCTGTGGTTCCTGCAAGCAAGATAATTAATCCATTTTTAGTATTAATTTGGTGGACATATTCGTATCAACAAGAACATTAATGTTATCAAACGGATGTAGGTGAAGTAATATGCTGAAGTATTATATTACATATGACATGTAATATGCTGAATTAATATGCTGAAGTATTATATTACATATGACATGTAATATGCTGAATTAATATGCTGAAGTATTATATTACACATGTTATCAACAAGATATTTAAAGATTTGATTATATTATATTTTGATGAAGTATTATATTATAGATAACAGGTACATCAGTGGCGAAAGGCAAGGGGTCGGCTAAAAAAGTCAAGCGAATTTCCAAGCCGTACGCAGGTCCACCGACCATTTCACGCCCACCATCGACTCAGTCCAGCCTACCATCAACTCAGTCCAGTCCACCATGAACTCAGCCACGCCCACCATCAACTCAGTCCGGCCTACTATCAATTCACGGTCTACCATTGACTCAGCGGCACCCATTATCAACTCAGTTGCGCCCGCCATCAACTCATGGTTTACCGTCAATTCAGTTGTGCCCTCCATTGACTCTCGGTCTACCTCAGCTAAGCCCATTATCAACTCAGTTGCGCCCTCCATCGACTCAGTCCATCCTACTATTGACCCAACCGACACTACTGTTTACTCAGTCTGGACTACCCTCAACTCAGTCGGGTCTACCGTCAATTGGAGTCCCACCTCTACCATTTTTTTAGAGTAGGGAGTCACATGAGCGCATTGATGCATGTCTCTCCATCAATGCCGTTTGGTAGTACACAGATGTTTGTGGGGGCTTGGAGGCGCCACATAGATGGGTATGGGTTTTGGGAACCTTAATGTTGACCCCACACAGACTGGCCCGTCATCGTCTCTTGCTTTTAATACGCCAATTTTCTATAGCAGCGAGGGATTACATGGTGTACATGTGATTGATGCTCAACATGCTTCATCATCTCAAACTCCTACCGATGTACCGATTGTACAATACTATGGGGGTGGCAGGACCTGCCAAGGATCAAGGGCATCGTTGTTGGGATCTTATACAGATGAACATGTTGATGAGGAGGCGTTGATGGATGATATTGGAGATGAGGAGGGTGATGAAAATAAAGCTAGAAATGAGCCACTTTAGGTGAATTAGTTACAATTTACAAATGAGCTTATTTTTCTCAGCTTTCTGGTAATTATGTGCATACTTCTATCATGTGTGAATTCACTACGGATGAATTTCGTGATGGATTACTAGCTTTTTGGTGAGTGTATTGCAAGTCTTATATGTTCAATCGGATATGAAAGTAAGTAGTGAGCTAGTGAATTTTTATGGTTTATCTGATTCCTCATTAGCTTCATCTTAATTCCTTTTTATCTTGTGTGACTTCATGAAGTTCATCTAATATAAAAAGCTCAAAATTTGTACTGCTCCATCATGATATCTTCTAAATACTTGACTAATTCTATTTTTCTTAATTTCAGAGGCATAAGTTTTTTGCCTATGGAAGTTGCTTCATGTATTCAAGGATTGGCCATTACTCATTGGTGCAAATTAAAAACTTTTACTTGATGCAGGATTATAAAACTTTCATCTAATATGTAACTTTTGATTAGATTTTAATGTTTTGGTATGTGTCATTTACAGCAAGCAGACCAGATTATATATATTAGGTACATGCTCTCTGTTAAATGAAGCATCTAATAATTTGGCATGTTTGTTATTTAGAGCATTATATAGATATTTGCATGAAACAAGTTTTTTTAAAATCAAAAGTACTATCGTCAATCCACATAAATTAACAAAACTACTATATCAATCCACATAATCAGGATCGCTATCGTCGCCGTCTTCTTCCTCCCCGCCTTCTTCCTCCTCTTCTTCTTCAGCATTTTCTTCAGCATTGTCTTCATCTTGAACTTCTTCATTAACTGGTTCTTCGACTCTAACAAATTCGTTATCTCCTAAACTATGCGAGCGTAAGTGGAATTCTGGTCTAAATACTGGTACATTGATATCTTGATAAATATCTGGGCCTTGGGCCCTGGCAGGGGCCGAATTACTCAGTGACATTGTATCAATGATATACCTCGCCCTTGTTGTGCAAACCGCCCATCAACCTCTTCGTTGTCATTTTTTTTGACATGCGTATGGCAAATAAGAAGCCTGTTGTGCTTGAGTTGCAAGAATAAATGGTTCTGATTCTCCAGTTGCGAGGCGCTTGCAAGGATTAATATCAACCAGCTTATAACTTGGATGTATTTTTAATCCTGTCGTAAGATCATACAATCACATTTAAAAAAGAACTACCGTAAGTCGACGTCCACTGCCCCCAATATGCAACTTTTAGGTTCATCAAATAACCTATTATCATTTAAATAATTATTTAATTTCAAAAAAAAAAATTCAACTTTAAGTTATCTATTCTTGTAAATAGTACCTCAACCAGGGTTCGACCTCGGGACAGTTTAGAAGTACATAGACCTCAGCAACATTTCGCTCCTCAATAGTTAACTGTCGTGAACCCCAACCTCTACCTACCTCTCTCCCTGTATTTTGAAAGATTGTGAATTCGCCGCTATATTCAAAATTCAATCCAACCTCGTTTCTATTCAAACGATTGGCCCTTGTTTCTACCCCTTGCTCAAAATAGTGTTGTGTAAAATTGGTCGCCTCAACAATGAGATATTTTTCACATATGGATCCTTCAACATGCGCCCTATTACCGATGGAATTCTTTAGAACGAGCATCTGCCTGCTCAAAATTACTTATTAGTAAGAGCAAGTATAAATAAGAATAAAGAGAGTAGAAGTACAGTTATTCGCCTCTCAAATGGATACATCCACCTGTATTGAACGGGGCTACCCACCATCGCCTCCCAAGGAAGGTGTATCGCTAAATGCTCCATCGAATCAAAGAAAGAAGGTGGAAATATTTGATCAAGCTTACACATAGTAACAAAAATCGAACTTTCTAATTGTTCCATGGCATGTCTGTTAAGTTAAGTGGCACACAAAGATCTAGAAAAAAGACTAACCTCTACAAGCGCTTCCCAAACAATATCAGGTAAGTAAGTCCCGAAATGCAATTGGAATCAACCGTTGCATAAATACGTGGCAATCATGGCTTTTCAGTCCAACGAGTCGAAGTTGTGGCAACTGAACACATCGAGATATATTATATACGTATCCATCTGGAAACTTTATACGACACAACCATTCACTAACCGCATCATCTAAGAAAAATTCAGTACGATTCGTCCACAACTTTAGATCTTTTCTAGCATTCAAGTTATCCTTGGATTTTTTAGGATCATCCATTACAGTGTTTTTTATATTATCAAAAAAGTTTTTCTCACAATGCATAACTTCTAGGTTGTGACGTATTAAATTTGACTTCCAGTACACAAGTTCCCAGAATATAGTTATCTTCTAAATAATGCATTTTATTGTTCGTATCAAATAAAAAAAATTATGCATTTTTGTCCTTTAAGTAAATGTTCAACATGAGAGTAAATATTTTAAATTCTGACAAGAAGCTGCAGGTACCAAAATATATAATAAAAAAGTTGTTAAAAATGTTTAGATAGAGAATAATTGCTATCTAACTATTAAATTCTCTTGGTTTGACATAGCCTTTATTTGCTATCTAACGAAATATTTTGGCGGATAATTCAAGATTTTACATCCGGCAAATTTTTTGGCAGATCATTCAAAATATTTCATCTATTAAAAAAATAATATATATTTTTTCAATCTTTACCCTAATTAAACTCTATAAATACATAGTACCCAACATCTTCTTCCCTGCGGGAGATTGAATCCATCATTAGCAACTACTGGTGGGGCAGCGGGGCACAAAACAAAATACATTAGGTTGCTTGGGAAAAATTGTGTTGTCGGAAAGTTGAGGGGGGGCTTGGGTTTCGTGACTTAAAGGCCTTTAATTTGGCACTTTTGACAAAGCAAGCATGGCGTCTTCTCCGAGATCCAAATAGTTTGGTTAGTCGACTGTATAAGGCAAAATATTTTCCGACTTGTGGACTTTTTGAGGCACGACTTGGCACGGCTCTGTCGTATTCGTGGAGATGTATTTGGGATGCGGTCCGGGTGTTGAAGTGCGGGGTACGTTGGCAAGTAGGTAATGGGGAATCTATCTCGATTTGGGGGGACGCATGGATACCGCGCCCCGTCACTTTTCAGCCCCTAACACCACGAGATGAGGCTGTCCCTTTTCATGGCATGAACGAGCTTATTGACCCCGTCACCGGCTGGTGGGACGTTGATAGGATCAGGGGTATTTTTTGGGAGGAGGACGTGCGCCTAATTCTCTCTATTCCATTGGGGGCGTTGGAGCATGTTGACCGGCAAGTGTGGCATTTTGAAAAGAAGGGAATTTTCACCGTTATGAGTGCATATTATCTTATCGTGGCTCAGGGGTTGACAAGGGGCGCGAGTGAAGTGGTTTCGACATAGGACATCCAGCTTTATTGGGGGAAAATTTGGAAGATTGAGTGCGCGAACAAAATCAAAATTTTTATGTGGCGTTGCTGTAGGGATATCATCCCGACTCGGTCGAATTTAGCGCGTCGTCGGATTTGTGATGAGACGCAATGTGTTGTTTGTGGGATGGGAGAGGAAACGGTGAGACATGTGTTGTTCGACTGCCCACTTGCTCGACAAGCTTGGGCTCTCGCCAACGTTGGTATGGTATTGTGGTTGAGGGAGACTGAATCATTGGGGGACTGGCTGGTGAGGGTGTCAAAATCAGAATCGACACGGATGGTTAGTATTTTGTGCACTCTTTGCTGGACCTTATGGGGGAATCGCAATGGAATGTTGGCGGGAGATAGGGGTCACCGCGCGGATGAGATGGCGGCGTTTACTCTAGCGTATGTGACGACTTGGTTGGAGCATAATGGCAGAGGGTTGCGTCGCCGTGAGGGGATCGAATGGACTCCACCGAAAGAGGGTATCATCAAAGTTAACTTTGATGGGGCGTTGTTTGAGGAGGAGATGGCGATCGGTCTTGGGATTGTGGCGCATGATAGTGCTCGGATTATTGTAGGATGGCGTCAGCATCGCTTGGCGGCGTGTGTTGCAATTTCTAGCATTGAGGCGATGGCGGGGAGATGTGCGGTGCAAAATGCTGTGAGCAAGGGATGGGATAACCTTACCTTGGTTCCTGATGTGCTTAATGGTACAAACGAGGAGGCCGCTAACACAAACATCCTCAAGGATATTTGCCGATTAGTTAGGGAGAATCCGGGTTTTGGTTTTCAATGGACGGCAAGGGAATCAAACGAAGTTGCACACTTCTTGGCACGCAACGCATTTGAAGATGGAGATGGTTTCTAGTTTTGTGTCTTGTTTTTTGCTTGTTTCTAGTTTTCTGATTGCTGGTATATTGCGCTCACTGGAAGTATGTATGGGACTTGTGTTTTTGAGGAAGTAATGAAAGTGATTTTGAGTTCAAAAAAAAAAAACATCTTCTTCCCCGCCTGCATCTTCTCCCTCTTTTGTGGTACGTAATCCATTTTTATTTTTAGTTATTAATGTAATTACTACGTTATTTTTTATGTTTCATATCTTTATTTATAGACTTAATTACATCTTGTTTGCCTATTTTTTCACAGTCAATTAATATCTTTTTCGATCTGTATTTATTTTCTCCGATCTGCAGATCAAGATCCGTATGATGACACGGCCAGCAGCGTTGTCAGAAGCTTCTAGCAGGAGAAGGAAAAGGATTATAGAGCTTACGACAAGGTTCGAACGGAGCGGCCACCAGTTCTTTGGTCACACATGCGGACTCTATTTTGGTTTGAATCGGGTGGAGAGGAATCCAGTCCAGGGGTAGTTGTTGTTCCATTGACGATGATCGATGATTTGGGTTTAACTTAAGTGTGAGTGTATAGTTTAATTGATGAGTGAAGAAGAGAGGAATGTACTTAAAGAGATTGCAGCAATGATTTTTTTTTTTTTTTTTGGTTTCTTCTTCATATTATTTCTGTGTTTCATATCATGAGTTAGTATCCCTAAAAATCTCTAAATTATTCTTGGAAAACTTGTGTTCTTTGTATATAATGGTTTCAAGTAACTCATATTGTGATTTTGTTAAAATAATCATAATTAGACAAGGATGGATATCAATATAATGTTCTTCATCATTAAAACAGAGAGTTGAGTTCCAAGATACAGTAATTAGCAACATTTTCTAAATCTTTATTATTTTTTTAATAAAATAAAATATTAGATAGCATTTTTTCTCATTCTATACTTTAAAATAATTTAGAAGAAGTAGATTGGGATTAGGCACTATCTAATAAATGTACGAAATATTGAAAAAAGAAAAAGAACGAAGATCGGTATTATGTATATATCAACATTTGATAGCGAATTATCCCAATCTAATATTGTGTTAGAAGTATATATACGTTCCGTGTTCCGTGTGAGTGCTATCTAAATTGTGTCGGACGCAAGCTATATCAAGGTATTGTTGTAGTGTATAACTCGATATTCTGACTTAAAATGATTTTCAGACAAAGTACTATAGACAACGAAAGATCATAGACAAATTCAGCTAACTTCTCTCGTTATAATCAGCATTCTAATAAATTGACTCATCACCTATATCGTATCTATAAGACATCAACCCTTTTCAAACTTCTCAATCACTTCTTCACTTCAACTATTCAATCTCTTTCTCAAAGTACTCTCCAATGACTTCCAACGCAAACGACAACGTTGTTGTAATCCATGATTTCTCTCCCCTCATGAGACAATACAAAAGTGGTCGCGTCGAAAGACTAACGATGAACGATTCCGTCCCGCCGTCTCTCGATCCGTTAACTGGAGTTCAATCGAAAGATGTCGTTATTTCACCACTAAACAACGTGTCTGCGCGGATTTACCTGCCTAAAAACGACGTTTTTATGGGCAAAAAACTCCCCCTTCTTATATACTTCCACGGGGGAGGTTTCCTGGTGGGGTCTGCATTTTGTTCTATGTACCACACCTACCTTAATTTCCTCGTTAAGGAGGCTAATGTTGTTGCGGTGTCCGTCGAGTATAGGTTGGCGCCCGAGCATCCGCTCCCTGCTGCTTACGAAGATTCTTCTATGGCGATAAAATGGGTTGTGGATCAATTTACGGACGAGGGAGACGAGGAATGGATAAAAAGCTACGCTGATTCTAGTCGCCTTTATTTAGGTGGAGACAGCGCTGGTGGTAACATAGCGCACATTATGGCTTTACGTGTTGGTACCCACCCCGAATTGTTGAACGGGTTAAAGATCCGTGGTATATATTATAATTGTCCGTTCTTTCACGGGGAAGTTCCGATTGGGGATGAAGAGATCAGCCACAAAGTTTATCCAAAGAGTGTCTTGGATAGACTTTGGTACTATGTTTGTCCGACTACGAAATCGTGTGATGATCCGTGGTTGAATCCGGATATGGATCCAAACTTGTCAAGTTTCGGGTCCGAAAGAGTGTTGGTTTATGTTTCAGAGAAGGATATGTTGAGGGGGTGGAATTGGCATTACAAAGATGTTTTGTTGAAAAGTGGATGGAGTGGAGATATTGAGGTTGTGGAAGTAAAAGGCGAAGATCATTGTTTCAGTATTATTTCTCCTACTAGTCAGAATGCGACGGCCGTGTTGAAGAAAGTGGCTATGTTTCTCAATCAATAAGTTATATATATCAAGTGTATCTTTTATCAAGCAAATTATGTGCGTGTGTCGTACATTTTGTCTCAATAATTGTTTCTTTTTAATAAATAAATTGTAATGGAGTAATTATATTCATGTATTGTATTTGATATCATAACTTTTTGGAAGGAGTGATTATATTCGTATAATATATTTGTGATTATAAGAATTAAGAAGCGAAATGTCGATAGAGTTGGTTCAAAAGAGACCCTATTCAGCTTGTGGCTTTCTTATGATGCTTGTCTTTGTACTCATTTGTTGTATGGGAATGATATATACAAGTGATGTTTTGAAGAAAAGCTCAATAAAAAAACAATGCTTGTGATAAATCTCATACTCTCATGAGAGAGAAGGGAGAGAAAAGGAGAAACGGATTTTCTGTTATTAATTTCTGTAATGTTTGTTACAAGCTCATTAGTAAGCTAAGTAGCTAACTAACTACTGCTATTTACAAATAGGTCCCTCTATTTCTAACTAATTACAATATATTGAAATATAACTTAAGACCCCCCCTCAAGATGGACTTTGGCGAGGATCAGCTAAGTACATCTTGGAGAGCCAGAAACTGGAAAGAAGAGCAGCTAGAGGCTTGGTAAACAAGTCAGCAAGCTGTTGTGATCCTGGACAGTGTTGAGGGAGAATGAAGCCACTTTTGAAGCAATCTCTAACAAGGTGGCAGTTAATCTCCAAATGTTTAGTTCTCTCATGAAAGATGGAGTTCCTTGTGATCTGTACAACAGAGTTGTTGTCACAATTGAGAGGAATAGGCAAAGAAGCTTGAACTGAGAACTCTTGTAAAATATAGGAGATCCATTTGAGCTCACATGCTGTGTGAGCCATACTTCTGTATTCAGCCTCAGTCGATGATCTAGAAACAGTGGTTTGTTTCTTGGTCTTCCAGTTGATCAGGAAGTTACCCAAAAACACACAAAATCCTGGTATCTAGACAAGATGCCCAATCAGCATCACTGTAGGAAACGAAGTTGAAGCTGTGTTCTTAAGGTAAAGAAGGACATCCAAGGCTGCATCCCAATGTTGCGTAGTAGGGGCTTGAAGGAACTGACTCAGCTGATTAACTATGTAACATACATCAGGTCTTGTCATGTTGAGATATAACAATTTCCCAACCAGTCTACTGTACTTATCAGGCTGGAGTAGAGGGGTTCCTTCATCAATGAGTTTAAGTCCTTTTGGACATGGAACATAATGAGGTTTGGCATTTGTCAACCCTGCATCTTTGATAATATCCAGAACATACTTCCTTTGATTTATGTACAAACCCTGGGAGGTTCTCAGCAGCTCAAGACCAAGGAAGTACTTGGCAATGCCAAGATCCTTGATAGTGAAAGTAGAGTCCAGATGAACTTTGACAGCATTAATAAGCTTTATGTCAGGACCAGCTATCAAGACATCATCAACATATACCAACAATGCCAAAAAACACGCACCTGTTCCCTTAGTGAATAAACAATCATCAAATTTTGATTGGACAAAGCCATAAGCAATAAGACACTTAGTGAACTCAAGGTTCCACTGTCTGGAAGCCTGCTTAAGTCCATAGAGAGATTTTTTCAGTTTGCAAACTTGTCCTGGAGCAGCCTTAGTATAACCCTCAGGAGGGGTTAAGTTGATATCTTCATCAAGAAAACCATGTAGAAAGGCATTATTTATGTCTAACTGGTGGAGATGCCAATTGAAATGGATAGCAACAGCTAGGCGAATTCTCACAGTTACCAACTTCACAACAGGAGAGAAATTGTCTAGATAGCCTAAACCAAAAACTTGGTTATAACCCTTTGCAACCAATCTTGCTTTGTGCCTTTCAACAGTACCATCAGGATTTAACTTCAATTTAAACACCCATTTAAAGCCAATTGGATGTTTCCTATGTGGCAAATCAACTAGGGACCATGTATCGTTTTGTTCTAGAGTAGTAATTTCTGAGTTCATGGCTGTAACCCAGTGTTCATTAGAGCATGCTTCTCTGTAAGTGCTAGGTTCAGTATGTAATGATACATTTGCAAGAAAGCTAATGTATGAGGGTGAGATAGAGGGATTTATGACAAAAGGAAAAGTGTTTGGAAAATGTTGAGATTGTATAGTGTGAGAGGAAGCAGTAGAGCTTAATGGATCAGCAACACATCCAAGAAGAAAATCTTTTAGGTGAGCTGGTTTAACACTGGTTCTGGTACTCCTTCTTACAGGGGGTGGAAATGTAGGTAAAGTGGGAGAGGTAGAATTAATAGGTAAACAAGGTTTAGAGGAAGAGGTAGGAGAGGAGTGAGGAGTGATATGGGAAGATATTTGTGAGAAGGATGGTGCAGGATTATCAACTGGAAAAGAAGGATAAAAAACTAAGGGTGAGTCAACAGTAGTTTCTGAGTGATATATAAGAGGAATATGAGTAGGTATATGTATGCCAGTATAAGAGTCAAAAGGAAAGTGTGTTTCATGAAAATAAACATCCCTGTTGCATACAACTTTGTGATTATGAAAACCATATACCTTGAATGCTTTCTGTCATGGACATATCCTAGAAAACAGCCCTTAGAACCTCTTGGTTCACGCTTTTCTTTATGAGGATTTGTATTTGCAAAATAACACAAGCAGCCAAATACCTTCAGTTGTGATAGATCAGGTGGTTTATTATGAAGTAGCTCATATGGAGTCAGCCAGTTTAGAGACTTGCTAGGAATTCTGTTGATGAGATAAGTTGCCATGAGAATTGCATGCCCCCAGAAATGAACAGGTAGATTTTCTTGAAATAACAGTGCTCTTGTAAGTTGCAACAAGTGCCTATGCTTCCTCTCTACAACACCATTTTGTTGTGGTGTGGAGGGGCATGATCTCTGATGTATAATCCTATGAGAATTAAACAATGTCTGGCACTGAGCATTTGTGAATTCAGTACCATTATCAGTTCTTATCTTAAGGATATCAGTGTTGAACTGTGTGCTAACATAAGAAATAAAGTTTTGTAAAGTTTGAACAACTTGAGTTTTACTGCTGAGAAGAAAAGCCCAAGTGCTTTTAGAAAAATCCTCCACTATAGTAAGCATATAATGAGCTCCAGACCCAGTTGCCACTCTATAAGGATCCCACATATCTTTGAGCTACATGACTGACTCAATGGAAAAGAAACTCTATGTTGCTTGGACTTGTAGCATATGTCACAAGGTTGACTGGACTTCAAGTGAATGTTTTGTAACCAAGCTAAATGCTTAATACTTTCATGGGGTGCATGACCTAACCTCATATGCCAGAGAGTATACAAATCATTATTTTTATGTAAAATACCACTAGAAGTAGTGGAAGTAAAGCAAGCCACATTGAGAGGAGAACAAGCTTTTGGATCCAATAGGTAAAGAGAGCCACTCAGCTTGCCCTCCACTACAGTGAAGCTAGTCTGTAGGTCCTGCAAAACACATCCAGTAGGAGTGAAAATGCATTTCAAATGAGAATCTTTAGTGAGTTTAGATATTGAAATCAAGTTGAACTTGAAATCAGGCATGTGTAGGGCGCTAAGGAGAGTGATATATGGTATGAGTGGCACATGTCCTTTGTGGTATACCAGCTTTATAGTTCCCTCAGGTAATGACACATAAGAAGGAGGTGAAAGAGAACAGATATCAGTCATGGTTTTAGTATCAGAAACCATATGATTTGAAGCCCATGTGTCCAACACCCAACACCCATGACTCAAAAATGAGGAGGAAGGAACAGTACCAGCAAAGTCTCCAAAGCTAGCAAAGTTGACCATGCCAGAATCCTTGGAGCTACCATGCATAGACAGTTGATTCTGAGCCATCGTGTGATGCATGAACTTGTAAAAGTCTTGCTGGAAATTTGCTGGAGGTGACATATCAGTGGAGGATGTGTCAACAGCATTTGCGTAGCTCGTACCACCATTACCATTAAAACCAGGTTTCTTACCACCATTCTTCAAATCTTTATACCAATCTGGAACTCCTACCAACTTGAAACAAGTATCTTTAGTGTGCCCTTGTTTCTTGCAAAAATCATAGAACCTGTCAGATTTGTTTTTCTTTGATTCCTTGCTGAGAATGCCTTGGGAAGGATATGAGTTAAAAGTAGATTTTGCTAGTAAAACTGTATGCTTAGGGGGTATTGTGATTTGAAGTTGAACCTGTTTTTGTTTCTCAACACTAAGAATCATAGAGTAAGCCTTCTCTACAAGGGGTAAAGGATCAAAGCTGAGAATCTGAGTTCTTACGGCTTCAAAATCATCATTTAATCCCATAAGAAATTACATAAGTCTAGTTTGTGAGTTAAAATCAGCAGAGTGTTTGGCAATTTGACAAGTACACAAGCTAGCAGCAGCACAATGGCACACAAGCACAGGCATTACACAGTTTAGTTCATCCTAGAGTTTCTTCAATTTAGTGTAATAGCTAGAGAGAGAAGCAAAACCTTGTGAAATGGAAGCCATTTCACGCTGGATCTGGTAGAGCAGGGGACCATTACACATGCCAAAATGTGATTCGAGCTGCTTCCATAGCGCCCTAGCAGAATCAGTGAGCATAAAAGCATCATATAGTTCATCTGATATCGAGTGCAGTAACCACGATATCACCATGCAATCCACCCTCATCCACTCCTCGTAGTCAGGATGCATTGGATCCGGCTTCAGTTGAGATCCAGTGATAAATCCAAGCCTTTGTTTCACACCGAGAGCGATTCGAAATGATCTACTCCAGGGGAGCCAATTTGCAATGCTAGTGAGCGGCATTGAAGTAAGAGACATATTCGGATTATCCGAAGTATGAAAGTGCAGAGCACCAGTAGTGCGGCGACCAGCGGCGGCGGTCGGAGCTGAATCGGACTCAATCGAGCTCGAATCAGAGTTCGTCATAGCTCATATTAGAAAAAAAACTCCAAGCGAAGCTGTAAATCATCTGCAGGAAGTGATTCCGGCGTGAATCAAGGAAAAATTCACAGTGAAATCGGAGATCGGATCGATTTTAGGCGATTGATACCATGATAAATCTCATACTCTCATGAGAGGGAAGAGAGAGAAAAGGAGAAACGAATTTTCTGTTATTAATTTCTGTAATGTCTGTTACAAGCTGATTAGTAAGCTAAGTAGCTAACTAACTACTACTATTTACAAATAAGTCCCTCTATTTCTAACTAATTACAATATATTGAAATATAACTTAACAGCTTGCACGAAAACAACCATGATTTTTCCGATTGGCGTCTCTTTTACGACCAATATTATGGTTATTCACGAGTATTGCCCTTGTTTTGTGTCGAAAAAAAGTCTAATGCATTGTCGAGCTAGCTACTACAACAATCGTTGTGGCATTTTTGTAAGATTTTCTAAATAGTTTTTGAAAGAAGTAGGATTTTCTAAATAAATATCACTAATTTTTTTCTCCCTTTAAGCCTTTGTTCCCCTCCCAAATAAGCTACTTATTTGTTTCTAAATATACGACCCAATTTTATTTTCTAAATGTAGGTTGTTTCGAAAACTAGTTTGATATGGGCATTTCCCGCATATTGGGCCTGGCCCAAACCAGGCCCATATTTAATCATATCGGTGATCACTTTCGATATGATATCGGTGATTACCACCGATATTGTACTGTGGTCCCCTGATCCCAAGGTCTATAAATACGCGATACCCGGATCCCAAAGTAAGCAGTTATTATCCCTCAGCTACCACGCTTCATATCGAAAGAAATCATCGATCTCACTATCGATATCACACTCGATATCGAGGCAACCCTCGTGCTCCACTGATACGTCATATCATCACATTACCGATACCATGTCGAGGGTGGTCATCGATATCACATCGAAGCTGATCACCGATGTACGCCCGACCTGATTACCGACATACCCCTGCCGTCCAAGCATCAAGGCATTAGTTCGAGGTGTTCCGGACCAAGCCTAATCGAGACACATAGATTAGGTCTAGTTTGTTAAGATAGATTCGTTATATCTCTCTTGTACTCCGCTGCTTATATAAACGATCTATTGTCAAACTAGTGGCGCCGTCTGTGGGAACACCAACTCTCGGACGAGGACGTTAAGATGCTAGGAAGGAGGACCGGATCTGAATTTAACAGAGTTGTGCCTAGAAACGCGAGGATTGAGGACACACCACTCCCTCAACAGCCGACTGACCAAGAACAGACAATGACCCAGGCTGAAATAGAGCTTCCTCCAGCACAGAACGCACCGCGACGTAGGCACGGGCCCAAGAGGCCACCGCGAGCCACGAATACTGGTCCAACCACTACCGCACCAAATATGGCGGAACCTGCTACTGAAGTCCCGACCACTGAAAATCCAGCAGCGGATGTTCCAATGACCAAGGTGCCAAACGCGGATCTTCCCGGCTCAGAGGAGACGATGGTTGTAGGACAGAGCGCCATTCCCCCTGCCGCCATAACCCCGGAGATGCTAGCGCAGATCAACGCTTCTGTAAAAGCAGCGCTTGACGCTACACTGGAGACTTTGCTTCCACGACTGGCGGAACAAAGGACAAAGGACGTTCGGGCAAGGCCCCATGAATCCAGAGCAGGTGAGAGAAGGGCATGGAAAGGATATGATGAACATGAGGACACGGGAGACTCGTTCAGAGATATATCGCATGCTGCCTACGACAGGTCGGAGAGACCGGATCCTAGGACTCTGGATCGGGAGATAGTAAGAAGAATGGAACAACTAGACCGCGAGAAGGCAGAGTTGACGAGGAAGGTGACTCATAGCCATAGGAGGGGTCGCAGCAGGACCCCGTTTTCAGATGAGATTGAGGCTGAGGTATTGCAAAGAGGGGACAAGATCCCAGTGATCAAGCCATACGATGGAAGAAGTGATCCTACGGATCATCTCCATCAGGTCGATAGCATTTTGAATCTGCACAACTACTCAAAAAACATAAAGGCAAAGATCATATCCACCACTTTAACGGGCGCTGCGCTGGATTGGTTCACTAGGCTGGAGGTCTGATCCATAACGGACTATGAGCAACTGAGGGAAAAGTTTGAGAACCAGTTTTCTAGCCAGAAGAGGATGAAGACCAACCTGTTGCACCTCGGTGCGGTGCAGCAGAGGGAAAGGGAGAACCTCCGGGAATATATGAAGTGGTTCAATGACGAATTATTGAAAGTGGATGAGCCGCATAGGGGGCAAGTTATGATGATGCTGTTCAAGGGTACGACCCACCGCAAGTTCGCCCTAAACCCTAAACCCTAAACCCTAAAAGAGATTACTCACCTAGGAAAGGAAAGTAGAAGATGATCGAGGCACCCGAGGAGCGTGGTAGGACCATAGTGAATGCCCCGAGCAAAGGCATCATAAACATGATCAATGAAGGAGCCTTGGGAGCCGACACTGCTCGCGGCCGAGAAACCATAGCACGAAGAGTCAAGGGTGGAGCCTACATTGGGTACACGAATGCAATCATGTCGGAAGGGTACTTGGTGCAGGAGATCTCTTTCACTAGGAGAGACTTGGAGCAACTTAGTCCATTGGCCTTGACCGCAGGTAAACTAGATTTCCCATTGGTTATTACTATTAATGTGGATGAATATCAGGTGCATAAAGTTCTGGTGCATAGCGGAAGCTCCGCAAACCTGATATTCTCGAAAGCCTACGAGCAGATGAGGATAGCCCCAGACCGGCTAGAGCCGATATCCACCCCATTGACCGGATTCGGCGGAGCATAGGTAGTTCCACTCGGAAAAGTTATATTGCCCATAATGTTTGAGAGAAGCCCACGCACCTGGGTGACGCCGATAAAATACACAATAGTCGACATCCCGTTTCCCTACCACGCCATCATTGGCCGCCGACACTCAACCAGATCAGGGCAGTGGTCTCTACTTATTACCAGAAGATCAAATTCCCGACACCTCAAGAAGTTGGCGAAATCCTAGGTGACCAAGTACAAGGGTGGATGTGCTATTTGGACTCGCTGAAGTACCCTAGAATCAGAAGAAGACAAGAAATACAAGTCCCACACCAAAAATACATTCCGCGCACGGAGTGATCACCATGAGGAGCAAACAGAACAATATTTTAAAGTTTATTAGTTTTTAAATTATGCTTGAACAACTGAAACATTGCCCCATCGTGGGTTATTTTGTAAACCTAAAACAGGGGGAACTACGCCGGTCTGATTACCCACTCAACGGGATACTTAGGCGGGTTAGGTTTACCTAGCCTTCGACCGTTATCTTTTATTTTGCCCCTTCGTGGGTCGGCGTGTAACTTAAAACAGGGAGAACTACGCCGGTCTGATTCCCCATTCAGCGGGATACGTAGGCGGGTTAGGTTTACCTAGCCTTCGACCGTTATCCGTCACTACCTTTTTATTTTTGCTTTATGAAATCTAATATTTCATGCAGGGATATGTCCTAATCGGACATTACGGAAGTGTATAGAATTGCACGAAGAATTGGGGAGTACTCCCATAGATATATGTTTAACACATCGCCCTCTTACAGGTGCAATAGGTACAAACAGGTAAAACAGGCACGTTAGAACACAATGGAAACACCTACCCATGAGCGGTAACGGGTCATCTACAAATAAAAGGCTCTTACCCATGAGCGGTAACAGGTCCCCCTGTGACAACGGGCGGGCTCCTACCCATGAGCGGTAACGGGTCATCGACGAAGAAAAGGCTCCTACCCATGAGCGGTAACGGGTTCCTCTGTCATAACGGGCGGGCTCCTACCCATGAGCGGTAACGGGTCATCTACAAAGAAAAATCTCCTACCCATGAGCGGTAACGGGTTCCCCTGTGATAACGGGCGGGCTCCTACCCATGAGCGGTAACGGGTCATCGACGAAGAAAATGCTCCTACCCATGAGCGGTAATGGGTTCTCCTGTGATAACGGGCGGGCTCCTACCCATGAGCGGTAACGGGTCATCTACAAAGTAAAGGCTGTTTCATTTGAACGGTAATGGGTTCCCTGTGATAAAGGGATGGGCCCCTACCCACAAGAAGAATATCCCCTATGATAATGGGGTCGATCCTAAACATTGGAACGGTAGCGGGTTCCCTGTGATAACGGGATGGGCCCCTACCCACAAGAAGAATATCCCATGTGATAACGGGATCCTAAACATTTGAACGGTAGCGGGTTCCGTGTGATAACGAGATGGTCCCCTACCCACAAGAAGAATATCCCATGTGATAACGGGGTCGATCCTAAACATTTAAACGGTAGCTGGTTTCCTGTGATAACGGGATGGTCTCCTACCCACAAGACGAATATCCCCTATGATAACCGGGTCGATCCTAAACATTTGAACGGTAGCGGGTTCCCTGTGATAACGGGATGGTCCCCTACGCACAAGAAGAATATCCCATGTGATAACGGGGTCGATCCTAAACATTTGAACGGTAGCGGGTTCCCTGTGATAACGGGATGGGCCCCTACCCACAAGAAGAATATTCACTGTGATAACGGGGTCGATCCTAAACACATGAGCAGTGGCAGATTACCCATGCTTCTACCAACACCGAGGAAATTCTAATCATTCCTTATTGACAACAGCACATTAAAGAAATCTCATCAAATACGAGAACGAAATAAATGCAGGGTCAGATATCAAAATACATCATACTCTATCATGATGACAATAAAAAATCAACAAGTTATCAGACAACAAGGCCACGAAGATCCACAGATTATGAAGATAACAGAGAAATAAATATTCAGTTACAGAACCACGAATGGGAGATAGTCCGGAAAGGGATAAATTCAAGTTACAATAAAGGCAGTAAACAGCTACTCCCACAGGGACCGTTCAGTCTTCTTCTCAACGACCTCGGAAAACACGTCAGGGTTGGCCGCACCCTCCTCCACCTCGTCTAGTTCACCAATCGGCAGGTCGTTATGATCGTGCCTTGGGTTCAACCCACTCAATTCGAAGGAGTCCTTGAAACTGTCATTTTTCAATACTTGCCCTACGTAAGCATGAAATGCTGCCTCCCGAACCTTCAAAACTAAGTCTCGAAAGCTCGAGCTTTCCATAAACTTCTCCGCTCCAATCCGGAGGAGATCAGGACGACGTTCCTACAAATTGAACTCTATTAAATACATGAGGAAAACATAGAAGCAGATATCATAAACAAGATATATACCAAGTCCAAGGGAGTTGATTTGGCAGTGGAGAGCTCCAACGAGAGACGTTCGTTAGTAGCCTTCACCGCCACCACCTCAGCCTTCAGTTTCTCCAGCTCCTTGTTGGCTGCAAGTTCACGTGCCTTTCCTTGGTCAATCTCAGTCACTAAGGTTTTGAAGTTGCCCTTCAACAAATCATACTCCTCCTGGAGCTTACGACATGTCTTCAGGGCATCCTCTTTCTCGGCCTCCAACTTCTCCAGCACCATGGGGTTGAATTCCCCCATCCTCAAGATATCAGCCTCGAACTCGGCAGCAACAGCGTCAGGGTCACCCTTGGACTCGCGCATTGTCTTCAGACACGAAACCGCCAGCTTTGCCATCTGCGCAATACAATCAGTAACGTTATGTTAAACAGTCAAAATGAAATCAGTCGAAGTCATGCTAAGATACGTACACTCTGAAACATATGAGTGTTGCGGCGTATATTCTGGGCCCGCTCAAATTCTGTAAGCACCCGCACATTTGCTGGAGGAGGAAAAGCCCGCATCATTGCCCGCACATCATCTGCTTCAGAGACTTCCACTCGCTTGGCAGGATTTGACTGCACCCACCTTCTTGGGGCCTGAACTCGAGGACGAGTGGACATTGTGGACAGTCCCGTCACGAGACCTTTTATTACCCGATACCCTAGTCGGGTCAACGGCAGGCTTCCTAATCGGGATTCCAGGAAAGATAGGGGCATGCAGTGGCCCTTTACCCTTGTCGGTCGTACCTGAAACAAGCGCTTTCCCTTGCCGCTAATAGGGTTCGGGCTTGAAGAGCCCGGCCCCACGATAACAGGCGCATCCACTAAATCACCTAAGTTGACATAGGTGTTCGATCCCGAACCACCGACGTTCTCGGTCAAAGAATCGTTGGCCTCCGACTCAGAACGTGGGGCTACGTACTCACCAAAAGGAGACCTAGCATCTGGTATCTTAGCCAACACAGTCCCTTCAGGCGGATGAGCCACCCCCTCCTGTTTCGAGGTCAACACCTCCAAGAGATTGGCGGCACCGTCCAGGCCTCCCACCACATCAAGGACGTCCTGGCTAAAGTACCCAACCGTTGCAGGAACACTTTCAAAGCATTCTTCATTAAAACGTTCACGTACTACAATGCTAGGGGGAGGTTGTTCAACTTCCGATACCTCTGCCAGAACCTCACTGGCTACATTATTCAGATCAAAGTTAGATGCAGACCCTGTTTCAGGCGCCACCGCAACTGCTGTCGTCTCAGCCAATGCAGCTTTCTGAGCATCACGGTCGGCTTAAAGTTTACGCATCAATTGTCTGAAACCCATTCTCACGGAATATCTCAAAAAATAAAATATACCTGCAGAATAATTGGAATATCAGCAGGAGGAAATAATCGAAATACGCGTCAGGGAATATATCGAATATGATTACCGATATAAATACTGATGTGGTTACGCTAACGACAGAGAAGACACAGAAAACTATGACCTTCAAAGTCTCTTACAAGCCCTACTTATAGACGGAAGCTTCAACTACATCGAAAGATACTTTCGACATCATATCCGATATGCGTTTCGACGTGATATCGACGATGAAACCCGATATCCTATCGTATTATGCAAAAAAGCCTCGAAATATAACAATTGCATCGGCGGGCCCATCGCAATTTTCTAAGTGCGACTCACATATTTATAAGAAATTCAAATCCAAAGAAACACAGAATTCAAACGAGGACCTCAAACTATGCGTCCACTGCATTAGGGGGCCCATCGAAGTTCATCACGAAGTGCATTCCCTGCATATTTGATCTCCGTCATTTGAACTGGCAGGACGAAGGGTACAGGTAGCCCAGAAATTCAAAATTAAATTTGCGAATTCTTACCTCTAAGATAAGAATCCCCAAATCGAGGGACTACATGATATGGGCATTTCCCCCATATTGGGCCTGGCCCAAACCAGGCCCATATTTAATGATATCGGTGATCACTTTCGATATGATATCGGTGATTACCACCGATATGGTATTGTGGTCCCCGGATCCCGAGGTCTATAAATACGCGATACCCGGATCCCAAAGTAAGCAGTTATTATCCCTCAGCTACCACGCTTCATATCGAAAGAAATCACCGATCTCACTAACGATATCATACTCGATATCGAGACAACCCTCGTGCTCCACTGATACGTCATATCATCACATTACCGATACCATATCGAAGGTGGTCATCGATATCACATCGAAGCTGATCACCGATGTACGCCCGACCTGATTACCGACATACCCCTGTCGTCCAAGCATCAAGGCGTTAGTTCGAGGTGTTCCAGACCAAGCCTAATCGAGACACATAGATTAGGTCTAGTTTGTTAAGATAGATTCGTTGTATCTCTTTTGTACTCCACTGTAACCGACCCATGCTTATATAAACGATCTATTGTCAAACTATGGTTGAAGCTCATTAGTACTGTTACTCAATATTTTTGACATTTTATTTATAATATTTGGAATCTACTCAAATCCTGATAGGTTTTCATTTTGTATCCCTGTTTTGGGGTGGCCGGTTGTTATTTCTTTGGTTCCACAACCTGTCGAAGTGGTTGAAAACATACTCAATCAATAGTCTAAATTAATGGCACTTGGCTTTTTCGTCTTGTCTTGTTAAAAAAAGTCTTTACACCATGTTCATGCCGTATACCCAACGAAACATCGCTTTATGGCTGATCGAGGTGGTTATCAATCTCAATCAAAATTTCTAACTTCATGAACGGCAGTTCCATTATTATGACCAAAAAATAATAAACTATAGAGTTGTATACATTACTTTTACTTTTCAATGCCTTAACCAAATAATAATACTTTTCAAAAATAATAATCTACTCAATTTCGATTATTACTGCTGCTAGTCAATTAACTATTTTGTAATGATATCTGTTTTCGAAATTATTTTAGCAATGTCATAACACCTCACGGTTGGCAAGTTTAGCTGTTAGCTAGGGTAAATTTTAAGACTTGGTGGACAACACCAGTAAAGTATTAAATGTAATAACGACGAAAGTTAAAATGAAAAAGTCTAGACATATATTATTTTTTACAAGTTTATAGGTTGCAAGGTGACCGCTTCTAATCAAAATTGTTTTTATGGTTCTTCAAATGAAAAAAAAATATATTAAAGCTGGAGGGGTAGTCATTGAAAGAGTAGAATTAATATTGAGTGAATTGCAAATTAAATTATACACGTGTTATTATCTCTAATAAGCAAAATAATCTTGTATTATTTTAATTGACAAAATCCCTGTGTTATTAATAAGTAAAAGGGAAAGAAAAAAAATAAGAACCTAAGAAGTGCATCACCACAACTCCACATGTACAAGGGCCTCATGTATGATTGAGATTGAAGTTTTCGAGCTGAATTACTGTTGTACCCATTGTTTTATCATGCAATTGTTTCAATTTCAAAACAACCAACAACCAACACACATCAACGATGGGCTATAGCAGCCGCACCACTCGACCAGTTGTTTTGTGTGTGTGTGTTTTATTGTTATTAATTAGTTAAAGTATATTCAGGGTAAAGTATTCAGATTAATAGTTTTTGATATTTTAGTTTATAAAATAATATATTTTTAAGAAACATATTTAAGAATTGTGCTTGTTTTTAGTTTGAAATTAAATCTCTAGATTCAAAGAAAACTAATGATAAAAACAATAAAATAATTGTAGGTTTGTAAACAATGAAAATTATGTCATATACGACAGGTCAATGCAACTGACTTTGGGGACAGCATGCTAATAACACGAAAATACAAAGGGTTATTCCAATTAAAATAACACTAAGGGTTTCTAACAATTAGAGATAATAATATAAGAGATATAATTACCGTAAAAAGTGAATAATGTTATTGATCAAGAGATTACATATTTATACAAGTTACACAGATAATCACGGAAGATATACAAAGATGTGATCATCTGATCTAAGATAGGAAAGATACAACAAGAATATTTCCTAAGATACACTATTGCCTAATACGCCCCCTCAAAATAGACATGCCATCAACAACGGAAATTTTGGAGCGTAGCTGTAAGAACCGCGACCGAGCCAGCGGTTTCGTGAGGAGATCTGCAAGTTGATCCCGATTATTAACATAGAAAACTCGAATGAGACCCTTGTTAACAAGGTCACGAACAAAATGAAGATCCACAAAAATATGTTTCATTCTCGAGTGTTGCACCGGATGTAAGGAGAGACGCAGAGCTCCCATGTTACCGCAGCAGATAAGAGGTGCAGTTGGAAGTGTGATACCAATTTCGCCAAAAAGATGTTGTAACCAACGAACTTCAGTCGAGACAGAGGCAAGAGCATGATATTCCGCTTCAGTTAAGGAACGAGCAACGGCCTTTTACTTGCGTAACGACCAGGAAATCGGGTTAGCGCCAAGAAAAACAATGAAGGCAGTAGTAGAAGTGCCCGTGAGACTATCTCACGCCCAATTTGAGTCGAAAAAGGTCGTAAACGAGAGAGAAACGGGGCGGCGAAGGAGAACACCATGTGTGAGAGAGACCTTGTGATAACGGAGCAAACGTTTAAGGGTTGTCCAGTCCGTGGCGACGGGGGACGCCATACGCTGAGCCAAGCGGTTGACAGAGAATGCGACATCGGGACGAGTAAGTGCAAGATGTTGAAGGCCACCAACAATTTGGCGAAACTCCGTAGCATCAAAAAATTTGGCAAACGTTGAGGCAGGATTGTTAGTGTGATGACCGCGCCCCACGAGCCATGCTCCGATCCGAGTTAGTTAAGTGGTGGCCAGCCACTTTTCGCAATCCAGACTAAAGCGCCTCATAGGAAGGGGTCTCGCTTATTCAGGATCAAAATCATACACGTTTTATAAATTATATTTTGTTATATACAGCGGAAGTCTTGTTATTACAAATAATGTGACTATTTTAATGGTTATGCACTAGTGACAAAACACGAATATTCCAAAATGCACGCTTGAAAAATTATTCACTTGGTCCATGCTGCCATGTTGATTTTATCCTAGGAAGGGACAGAAGAAACGAGGAATAAGTCTTTAATGACTTAGTGAGATTCATTTAAAGAACTGGTAATGCAAGAATTGATTGTGACCTACTGGATACATTTCGGGAGTGATCTTACCGGTAGAAACAGTTCAACTAGACAATTTTATGTAGCAATGGTACTGGAGTTTTCATAGAATAGTTAATGAACTTGTGCTTAACAATAAACAAATCCAGCCTTATGACTTCTACTATTCTACCTTATACATCCCGACGAGGAACGGCCTTGCAAATAATCAAGAGATATGCTCGACTACATGTCGATCTAGCACGCGGGTTACAGCCAACTCCTGACTGCAAGCGGCGCCTAGATAGATGGGTATCAAGCGAAATTACTTAAACCGACAATCCTTACTGCACGGCAGTAACTCGACTCAATCCCTAGGCCCAACTTCCCAAAGGCGTCTCAATGGGTATAACAGATAAACAAATAAGCTAATAAACCGGATAATATATGTTGCTCTTTGAGCTACATGTCCCAAACACAATTCGTTGCTCTTTGCACAGTTCAAGAACCAACATATGAGATTATATCAGAGAATTGCCAAACAAATGGTCTAAGGGCCTTAGTTTTTCTTTGATTCACCAAAAGAAGAAGAAGAAGAAGAAGAAGAAGAGAGTAATTTGCCAAAAATCCTAGATAATATGTCCATCTAGGAGAGAAATATGTATGGTTATTGCAATATTTAATGGGCATGCAATGTTATTAATAATTTACTATCAAAATTTGAGTTCTAGAAAAATTATTTTTAACATTTACCATTGAGTAATTTTCAATAATCGTTTGAAATTAAATAAAAGCATATTAAAGTTAGTCGGCGCAATATCTTTGTTTTTATATATTTGGATTCTAACATAATGTTCATACTTTTTAAACATATATGAGAATAGTTATTAATAAAATTAAAATGATATTTTTGAAAATTGTAAGTGATTAGGATTGAATGCGCCCGCATATGTGTGTGGGGATTATCATAGAGCTATACCACTTGCAATTATTTATTAGAACGCACTAAAGTCAAATATATACGACGATACATGGTACCATACCATAACGCGTAACTTTCAAGTTAAATTTAAATTTGAAAATAGAAATAAGATTCAATAATAGTAGGTGGGCCGTGGACCACATGTAGTGTCGTATCTTGTTAGTACTTATCAACCTGCCAAAACTCAAGCCTGTTACTAGCTATACAACAATGTCTAATGAAATTCTCCATGATTTCTTCCCACTTATCAAACAATACAAAGACAATCGTGTCAAAAGACTACTTGGCACGGAATTTACGCCCGTTGCAGTCGATCACCAAACCAGCGTGCAATCCAAAGACATCGTGATTTAGCCCACCTTTTTAAAAATTGAGACAAATTTAAAGATTTATTAAATTTGACCCCACCGTTTTAGTTTCTTAATTTTTTAAAAGCAAGGAATTTAGGCTTCTTTTTGACAAAATTAGTTTTTGTTTAAAGAAGCCTAAATTCTTTTTCGACAGTTTTTTGACTTTAAGCATTTATTTTAGAATAAAGGTATTTTGGGGGACTGTTTTACAATTAACCATTCTGAAAAAAAAAAAAATCTTTTTTCAGACAAAGTTGAAGAGCTTGGATGGACAAAGCTCATGGAACCAATAGGAGTGGTAAACAAGACAATGTTTTTAGAGTTCTACACCAATGCAAGTTTTCCACTGAAGGATCACGTGATGGTGAGAGGGAAGAAGGTGATGATTACAACAATGATCTATATCGTATAGACAAGGACAAGATGCAAGAAAGTTAGTTCCAAATGCAAGATGAAGATTCCAAGTCTGAGGCCGTGCGTGACATTTTATACCCATTGACAACTTTTCACACGGAATCGAGCAGAGAATCTAACATCATGTATTCGAGATTGCTACTGAAATACAGAGCCTGGTACAATTTCACAGTCTCACGCATCATCCCCACAAATCATTTGACGATTGTGCCATAGAGTAAAGCAAATCTACTCACATGGATTTACGAGCGATACTATATGAATGTAATATGAATGTGAGAGAAGAGATTATGACAACCATTAACCGCTTTATGAGCGCCATGACAACTGAAGGGATTCCACATGGACGACTTATTACAAAACTATGCAAGAAAGCAAAAGTTCCATCACGACCGTTGTAGACAAACAAAATTTGTCTCCTTCAATTGAATATTAACAAGTGTCAAAATAATTATTAAAAATTAAATTAATTATTTCTATTTTAAATTTAGGATTTTACTAAATTAAATTCCAATAGAAAATAGATTTATTAATTGATTTTCTAATTCATATTTTGTTGACCAATCAAACAAAGCCATGTGGAAAAGATGGAGTATTTCAACCATTGATGTTAAGCCATGTGGAAATATGATGTGTTTCTTGATAAGCAAGCCAAATTAAATCATGCTTATCTTGAAAATAAAACCGACCAATCACAAGCAAGGAGCTCTAGTTTTTACAACTATAAATAAAGACCCTCTCATAAAGAAAAATGACAAACAAAATATTCACAAGTTGAAGAGGGAAAAGCTCTAAGTTTTTCGCTCTACCAAATTCATCCATCTTCAAGCGTTCTTCGCGACATTCAAGGCATTCTTCAACAATCTTCAAGGTGTTCTTCGTAAAGAACTCCTTTCAATCCGCCGTCAAGTCTCAATTCCATCCAAAAACCGTTTTTGAAGATAGCACTTCTGCCGAGGAAGATCAAACTCCAAGAAGTTCAACAAATCCAAAACCAAGTTTATACCGTTCTTCATTCGTCTTCAAGTCAAAAATCCGTGTAATCCGAGATCAAGTCCTAAGACCCTAGAAAAATCATTTTTGAAGATTGATGCCCATTCAAGAAGATCAAAACCTAAAAAAATCCAAAGAACGGACTACGAAGATCATACCAATCTTCATCAACCTTCAAATCAAATTCCAAACCAAGTTTCCGTCCGATTTGAGATCAAGCCGTAAAGCCCTTGAATCAACGTTTGTCAAATATCCAAGTACTTTGAAGATCAAGATTCCTCCAAAGAAGATTGACATTCAACAAGTTCAAGACGAAGATCAATTTGTTCGTCGCAAATATCACATCAAGTAGATAGTCAATTCAAGATCAAGGTCAACGCCCTTAGATTAACATTCAACTCGAATACACGTGGAAGAGATCAAAATCAAATTCACACAAGTCAACCAAATTTCAAAATTATTTGAGAAAAGAATAAGGGGATCAAATAGAGAGATTGCAACACAATTGTACTTTAAATTAATTCAAATTTATTTTGTAATATTTTCTTGTCTTTTAATTTCAGAGTTCAAGAATTTGTCGTTACAAATTTAGCACGCCCGATGGGACCATCTCTACCTCTCATCTATTTTCCAGCAATTCTCAAATTTGAAATCACATGAAGTCAGTGTTCCTCAACAATGGACAAGTCAATAGGGGCAACAAGCGGAGGTTCTTCGCGAAAGATGATGAAAGATACACTCACACCGGGGGCAAGACATGATGCTAAAGAAGATGATCAAGCATCCTCACTAGACGAGCAAGTTGCTGCACTGATAAAAGACATTGCGAATCTCACAACTCAAGCTCAAAATTGTGAAGACCACTTGAATCGCCTTCTCCAAAAGCTAGAGCGCAAAGAACGATTTGAAAATTCCGAAGAAGTCACCAACAACATTGTAGTTCAAGGATGCATCAAGACTACAATCAACGAAGTTGAAGTGTCACCTCATCTCCAAAACCAAGAGCTCGTGGAAAGCGGCGATCAAAGCATGGCACATGAAAATGCTACTCAAGGAGTTGAAGCTCAAGAGTTTGATGAAGTCCTAAGTGAAAGAATCCAAGCCACTTCTCTTTTCCACAAGCCAAATTTATCAAGGAAGGAAGAGGAAGGCGCCATGATGCACACAAAATTTGCCGAGAAAAATATTCAAGATGTTGAAGTTGGAGAAAATTCTAAGTCCTCAAGCAAACAAATCAAAATTTCCTTGCAAGGCCTTCTCTCTACCAATAAATTGAAGAAACTCATTGAGGAAGTTGCAAAGTATCATAAAGCTTATAAAAAAGCTTCAAAGCTTAAACAAAGCCCTACACTCAAAGAATTGAGCAATTGCAAATGCCGAAAAGCTATCAACCTCCGAAGTTTCCAAGATTCGACGGGACTGGAGACCCAAGACAACATGTTGCTCACTTCATTGAGATGTGCAATAGTGCTGGAACTTATAAAGATCATCTAGTCAAGCAATTCGTTCGATCCTTAGAAGACTTTGCCTTTGATTGGTACACTAATCTTGAACCAAACTCCATTGACGGTTGGAACGATCTACAAACCGAATTCTTCAATCGCTTTTATAGCACTCGACCAACTGTAAGCATGATTGAACTTGCAAATTATCATCAACAAGAAGATGAACCAGTGATTCGGTACATCAATAGGTGGCGAAGTCTGTCCTTAAGTTGCAAAGAGAAACAGTCCGAAACTTTAGTCATGGAGATTTGCATTCAAGGGATGAATCAGAGTATCTCTTACATACTTCAAAGAATCAAACCAAGAAACTTTGAAGAGTTGGTGATGCGTGCGCATGACATTGAAACAAGTATGACATCTACTAAAGAAGAAAGCTCAACTCGTGTCCTTGATACTGAAGGTGATGATATGGATGACACCGACGATGAAGAGGGCGTGACATCAAATTTCACTACAACCAATATGCTATTTGATACGAGCTTAAACTATCTCAAATCTTCAAAAGTAAGCGCCAAAATATTTACTCCTTGATAAGAGTATAAACTACCAACATTCTCCTTAACACGAGTATAAAATGTTTGCATATTTGAATTCAAAGTAAATTCTTCAAGTCTTCAAAGTGAACATTCAAGTTTTCAAGTCTCATAGACACGAGACAAAAGGTCTGCAAATTCTTCAAGTTCAAGTCTTCAAAATAAATGCACAAGTCTCCTAGACACGAACCAAAAGATCTATAAGTTCTTCAAGTCCTCAAATCAAATGTTCAAGTCTCCTAGACACGAGCCAAAATGTCTACAAGTCCTTCAAGTCTTCAAATCAAATGCGTTAAGTCTTCTAGACACGTCGAGAGTCTGCAAATCCTTCAAGTCTTCAAGTCCTCCTAGGCACGAGCAAAAACGTCTGCATGTTCTTCAAGTGTCCTAGTCTTCAAGTCATCAAGTCAATTGCTCCATGACGCACGAGTTTAAACTGCACATTACTCCTGGCTTGCATGAGTATAAATTGCACCATCTCTAAATCAAATTTAATGTACTTTGAACTACGTTGTGACTTGATTCTGTTGTTGGATACGTAGGCAGCTCAGAAATTCTGAGTTCAGTCATATCCTTTCACCAAACTATCCTGAGTCGAAGATGTTAAATGAAGCTCCTTGAGATGTGATGTTCCAATAGAGACGAGTAAAGCTTCCGTCAAGTAGGAAATAAAGAACACCAATGCTTTGAATGTTGACCTTGAAATCGTGCTCCAAGCTTTTGAGCGCTTCTTGAGTTGATACTGCAAACTTCAAATGATGCTTTAATGTGTGCCTTGATTCCAATCTTCAATCACTTCACTCCAAGAGGATAGCTGCAATCATCTCCGAACTCACTTGATCATTGACGAGACACTTTTGTGTTGTTTGATCAAAGTCGATACTTCCAACCTATCATTCCAACTACGAAAAGGATATGCCTTACATGTTTAACTAGAGAAGCCCTTCAAGAAGATGGAATAGAGTTTGATAAGTACGTCGTTTGATTACTCCCATATCGACTAGGTTCTTTGGAAAATCGGGGTGGAGTGCAACAAGAAGAACGCATGAGTATGAGTGCGCAACCAAGTCTTCAAAGCAAATATCTTCTTTTCGGATGCCTTTTGATGCCAAGTCTTGAAAAGAAATCGACTCCTTCTGAATATCTTTGACGCCAAGCCTTGAAGACAAGTCCAATCCCGATGAATGTCTTTGATGCCAAGTCTTGAAAGAAATTCTCTTCCTTTTCGGATGCCTTTTGAAGCCAAGTCTTGAAGACGATGTCTCCTTCAAGGTTTCTTTGATGCCAAGTCATGAAAAGAATGTCTCCTTTAAGGCTTCTTTGATGCTGAGTCGTCGAATGAATGTCTTATCCCTCAAGGTGTTTTTAATGTCGAGTTGTGACAAGAATGTCTCCTCCATCAAGCTCACCAATGAGGTTGTGTTGATTAAGGTTGGAGTGTGCTCTTCCTTTGCTTGCAAGAGATCCGAATTTTATCAAGGAATTCTATGCCCTTTAAGCTTTCACAATCTCCAAGTTGCAATTTGCGAGAATATGAACGTAAGGGTTACCATGTATCTTTGTGGAGGTCGTTGCCTATAGCACCAACGGAGGATGTCTTCTTTCCGTAGCATCTTCTATTGGCAATGTGTCGCTCCAATGATCAAATAGAAGAATTGTCGTTTGATACTCGATGATGAGAATAACGCAGCACGAACAACGGTGAAGAACGATTGGAGGACCGCTGATACTCGTTATGTCATTCTTTCAATTAATCGGAGTTCGTCAATATTTGCCACAACTTCGTCAGTCCATTGACCAGAGTTCATCAATGTTGGCCGCAACTTCACATGATTTCCAATTGGCAAAAGCCACGACTTGAAATTGGTGTCGCAAGTGTCCACTGTACAAAAAGAAAATAAATCAAAACTTAAAATCAATGGGTCGAAAATACTGAATATGTCGATTGAAAAAAAATCCTAAAAGATCGTGCAAGTTGCGGTCGATAAAGTTGTAGAATTCTTTTGCCTAATGTCTTGCGATTTGTTTGCTAGATTTAACAAATTTGAGACGAAGAAATAAATCGAGGATGAATAAAAGAGTGGTGTTGGTCTCTTATATAGATTTGTCACTGGTAAGATTGAATCCTATTGAAACTCTAAGTGTTTTAATTGTTGTTGGATTAGAGCTCTTCTCCCACTGTTTTAGTTAAAGAAGAAATCAAGTTGAAAAATGACTCAAATATGCATAATCCCATGCGAATGTGTTTGTTTGGAGGAAGATGACTAAGAGAACACTCTAGTGTGATGGGTCTACATGGACCACCAGTTAAAGAAAAAAAATAAAAGAAAAAAGAAGAAGCCGTATGATGCACAAAGTGATTTTGGTGCCAAAATTTCATTATGGTCCCTAAAGAAATTGCCATGGAGGCCCACCAAAGCTTTGATTATTAGAGTAATGGCACACAATCTTCTATCAATCTCATTGATGCCACAAAAAAAGGGTATGTTGGGACGTATTGACTTCAAGAAGCATTTTTATAATGTTATTCGTGACAAGTCGCAAGAGGGCATTTGTAGACAAACAAAATTTGTCTCCTCCAATTGAATATTGACAAGTGTCAAAATAATTATTAAAAATTAAATTAATTATTTATATTTTAAATTTGGGATTTTACTAAATTAAATTCTAATAGAAAATAGATTTATTAATTGATTTTCTAATTCATATCTTGTTGACCAATCAAACAAAGCCATGTGGAAAAGATGGAGTATTTCAACCAATGATGTTAAGCGATTTGGAAATATGATGTGTTTCTTGATAAGCAAGCCAAATTAAATCCATGCTTATCTTGAAAATAAAACCGACCAATCACAAGCAAGGAGCTCTAGGTTTTTACAACTATAAATAAAGACCCTCTCATAAAGAAAAATGACAAACAAAATATTCACAAGTTGAAGAGGGAAAAGCTCTAAGTTTTTCGCTCTACCAAATTCATCCATCTTCAAGCGTTCTTCGCGACATTCAAGGCATTCTTCAACAATCTTCAAGGTGTTCTTCGTAAAGAACTCCTTTCAATCCGCCGTCAAGTCTCAATTCCATCCAAAAACCGTTTTTGAAGATAGCACTTCTGCCGAGGAAGATCAAACTCCAAGAAGTTCAACAAATCCAAAACCAAGTTTATACCGTTCTTCATTCGTCTTCAAGTCAAAAATCCGTGTAATCCGAGATCAAGTCCTAAGACCCTAGAAAAATCATTTTTGAAGATTGATGCCCATTCAAGAAGATCAAAACCTAAAAAAATCCAAAGAACGGACTACGAAGATCATACCAATCTTCATCAACCTTCAAATCAAATTCCAAACCAAGTTTCCGTCCGATTTGAGATCAAGCCGTAAAGCCCTTGAATCAACGTTTGTCAAATATCCAAGTACTTTGAAGATCAAGATTCCTCCAAAGAAGATTGACATTCAACAAGTTCAAGACGAAGATCAATTTGTTCGTCGCAAATATCACATCAAGTAGATAGTCAATTCAAGATCAAGGTCAACGCCCTTAGATTAACATTCAACTCGAATACACGTGGAAGAGATCAAAATCAAATTCACACAAGTCAACCAAATTTCAAAATTATTTGAGAAAAGAATAAGGGATCAAATAGAGAGATTGCAACACAATTGTACTTTAAATTAATTCAAATTTATTTTGTAATCTTTTCTTGTCTTTTAATTTCAGAGTTCAAGAATTTGTCGTTACAAATTTAGCACGCCCGATGGGACCATCTCTACCTCTCATCTATTTTCCAGCAATTCTCAAATTTGAAATCACATGAAGTCAGTGTTCCTCAACAATGGACAAGTCAATAGGGGCAACAAGCGGAGGTTCTTCGCGAAAGATGATGAAAGATACACTCACACCGGGGGCAAGACATGATGCTAAAGAAGATGATCAAGCATCCTCACTAGACGAGCAAGTTGCTGCACTGATAAAAGACATTGCGAATCTCACAACTCAAGCTCAAAATTGTGAAGACCACTTGAATCGCCTTCTCCAAAAGCTAGAGCGCAAAGAACGATTTGAAAATTCCGAAGAAGTCACCAACAACATTGTAGTTCAAGGATGCATCAAGACTACAATCAACGAAGTTGAAGTGTCACCTCATCTCCAAAACCAAGAGCTCGTGGAAAGCGGCGATCAAAGCATGGCACATGAAAATGCTACTCAAGGAGTTGAAGCTCAAGAGTTTGATGAAGTCCTAAGTGAAAGAATCCAAGCCACTTCTCTTTTCCACAAGCCAAATTTATCAAGGAAGGAAGAGGAAGGCGCCATGATGCACACAAAATTTGCCGAGAAAAATATTCAAGATGTTGAAGTTGGAGAAAATTCTAAGTCCTCAAGCAAACAAATCAAAATTTCCTTGCAAGGCCTTCTCTCTACCAATAAATTGAAGAAACTCATTGAGGAAGTTGCAAAGTATCATAAAGCTTATAAAAAAGCTTCAAAGCTTAAACAAAGCCCTACACTCAAAGAATTGAGCAATTGCAAATGCCGAAAAGCTATCAACCTCCGAAGTTTCCAAGATTCGACGGGACTGGAGACCCAAGACAACATGTTGCTCACTTCATTGAGATGTGCAATAGTGCTGGAACTTATAAAGATCATCTAGTCAAGCAATTCGTTCGATCCTTAGAAGACTTTGCCTTTGATTGGTACACTAATCTTGAACCAAACTCCATTGACGGTTGGAACGATCTACAAACCGAATTCTTCAATCGCTTTTATAGCACTCGACCAACTGTAAGCATGATTGAACTTGCAAATTATCATCAACAAGAAGATGAACCAGTGATTCGGTACATCAATAGGTGGCGAAGTCTGTCCTTAAGTTGCAAAGAGAAACAGTCCGAAACTTTAGTCATGGAGATTTGCATTCAAGGGATGAATCAGAGTATCTCTTACATACTTCAAAGAATCAAACCAAGAAACTTTGAAGAGTTGGTGATGCGTGCGCATGACATTGAAACAAGTATGACATCTACTAAAGAAGAAAGCTCAACTCGTGTCCTTGATACTGAAGGTGATGATATGGATGACACCGACGATGAAGAGGGCGTGACATCAAATTTCACTACAACCAATATGCTATTTGATACGAGCTTAAACTATCTCAAATCTTCAAAAGTAAGCGCCAAAATATTTACTCCTTGATAAGAGTATAAACTACCAACATTCTCCTTAACACGAGTATAAAATGTTTGCATATTTGAATTCAAAGTAAATTCTTCAAGTCTTCAAAGTGAACATTCAAGTTTTCAAGTCTCATAGACACGAGACAAAAGGTCTGCAAATTCTTCAAGTTCAAGTCTTCAAAATAAATGCACAAGTCTCCTAGACACGAACCAAAAGATCTATAAGTTCTTCAAGTCCTCAAATCAAATGTTCAAGTCTCCTAGACACGAGCCAAAATGTCTACAAGTCCTTCAAGTCTTCAAATCAAATGCGTTAAGTCTTCTAGACACGTCGAGAGTCTGCAAATCCTTCAAGTCTTCAAGTCCTCCTAGGCACGAGCAAAAACGTCTGCATGTTCTTCAAGTGTCCTAGTCTTCAAGTCATCAAGTCAATTGCTCCATGACGCACGAGTTTAAACTGCACATTACTCCTGGCTTGCATGAGTATAAATTGCACCATCTCTAAATCAAATTTAATGTACTTTGAACTACGTTGTGACTTGATTCTGTTGTTGGATACGTAGGCAGCTCAGAAATTCTGAGTTCAGTCATATCCTTTCACCAAACTATCCTGAGTCGAAGATGTTAAATGAAGCTCCTTGAGATGTGATGTTCCAATAGAGACGAGTAAAGCTTCCGTCAAGTAGGAAATAAAGAACACCAATGCTTTGAATGTTGACCTTGAAATCGTGCTCCAAGCTTTTGAGCGCTTCTTGAGTTGATACTGCAAACTTCAAATGATGCTTTAATGTGTGCCTTGATTCCAATCTTCAATCACTTCACTCCAAGAGGATAGCTGCAATCATCTCCGAACTCACTTGATCATTGACGAGACACTTTTGTGTTGTTTGATCAAAGTCGATACTTCCAACCTATCATTCCAACTACGAAAAGGATATGCCTTACATGTTTAACTAGAGAAGCCCTTCAAGAAGATGGAATAGAGTTTGATAAGTACGTCGTTTGATTACTCCCATATCGACTAGGTTCTTTGGAAAATCGGGGTGGAGTGCAACAAGAAGAACGCATGAGTATGAGTGCGCAACCAAGTCTTCAAAGCAAATATCTTCTTTTCGGATGCCTTTTGATGCCAAGTCTTGAAAAGAAATCGACTCCTTCTGAATATCTTTGACGCCAAGCCTTGAAGACAAGTCCAATCCCGATGAATGTCTTTGATGCCAAGTCTTGAAAGAAATTCTCTTCCTTTTCGGATGCCTTTTGAAGCCAAGTCTTGAAGACGATGTCTCCTTCAAGGTTTCTTTGATGCCAAGTCATGAAAAGAATGTCTCCTTTAAGGCTTCTTTGATGCTGAGTCGTCGAATGAATGTCTTATCCCTCAAGGTGTTTTTAATGTCGAGTTGTGACAAGAATGTCTCCTCCATCAAGCTCACCAATGAGGTTGTGTTGATTAAGGTTGGAGTGTGCTCTTCCTTTGCTTGCAAGAGATCCGAATTTTATCAAGGAATTCTATGCCCTTTAAGCTTTCACAATCTCCAAGTTGCAATTTGCGAGAATATGAACGTAAGGGTTACCATGTATCTTTGTGGAGGTCATTGCCTATAGCACCAACGGAGGATGTCTTCTTTCCGTAGCATCTTCTATTGGCAATGTGTCGCTCCAATGATCAAATAGAAGAATTGTCGTTTGATACTCGATGATGAGAATAACGCAGCACGAACAACGGTGAAGAACGATTGGAGGACTGCTGATACTCGTTATGTCATTCTTTCAATTAATCGGAGTTCGTCAATATTTGCCACAACTTCGTCAGTCCATTGACCAGAGTTCATCAATGTTGGCCGCAACTTCACATGATTTCCAATTGGCAAAAGCCACGACTTGAAATTGGTGTCGCAAGTGTCCACTGTACAAAAAGAAAATAAATCAAAACTTAAAATCAATGGGTCGAAAATACTGAATATGTCGATTGAAAAAAAATCCTAAAAGATCGTGCAAGTTGCGGTCGATAAAGTTGTAGAATTCTTTTGCCTAATGTCTTGCGATTTGTTTGCTAGATTTAACAAATTTGAGACGAAGAAATAAATCGAGGATGAATAAAAGAGTGGTGTTGGTCTCTTATATAGATTTGTCACTGGTAAGATTGAATCCTATTGAAACTCTAAGTGTTTTAATTGTTGTTGGATTAGAGCTCTTCTCCCACTGTTTTAGTTAAAGAAGAAATCAAGTTGAAAAATGACTCAAATATGCATAATCCCATGCGAATGTGTTTGTTTGGAGGAAGATGACTAAGAGAACACTCTAGTGTGATGGGTCTACATGGACCACCAGTTAAAGAAAAAAAATAAAAGAAAAAAGAAGAAGCCGTATGATGCACAAAGTGATTTTGGTGCCAAAATTTCATTATGGTCCCTAAAGAAATTGCCATGGAGGCCCACCAAAGCTTTGATTATTAGAGTAATGGCACACAATCTTCTATCAATCTCATTGATGCCACAAAAAAAGGGTATGTTGGGACGTATTGACTTCAAGAAGCATTTTTATAATGTTATTCGTGACAAGTCGCAAGAGGGCATTTGTAGACAAACAAAATTTGTCTCCTCCAATTGAATATTGACAAGTGTCAAAATAATTATTAAAAATTAAATTAATTATTTATATTTTAAATTTGGGATTTTACTAAATTAAATTCTAATAGAAAATAGATTTATTAATTGATTTTCTAATTCATATCTTGTTGACCAATCAAACAAAGCCATGTGGAAAAGATGGAGTATTTCAACCAATGATGTTAAGCGATTTGGAAATATGATGTGTTTCTTGATAAGCAAGCCAAATTAAATCCATGCTTATCTTGAAAATAAAACCGACCAATCACAAGCAAGGAGCTCTAGGTTTTTACAACTATAAATAAAGACCCTCTCATAAAGAAAAATGACAAACAAAATATTCACAAGTTGAAGAGGGAAAAGCTCTAAGTTTTTCGCTCTACCAAATTCATCCATCTTCAAGCGTTCTTCGCGACATTCAAGGCATTCTTCAACAATCTTCAAGGTGTTCTTCGTAAAGAACTCCTTTCAATCCGCCGTCAAGTCTCAATTCCATCCAAAAACCGTTTTTGAAGATAGCACTTCTGCCGAGGAAGATCAAACTCCAAGAAGTTCAACAAATCCAAAACCAAGTTTATACCGTTCTTCATTCGTCTTCAAGTCAAAAATCCGTGTAATCCGAGATCAAGTCCTAAGACCCTAGAAAAATCATTTTTGAAGATTGATGCCCATTCAAGAAGATCAAAACCTAAAAAAATCCAAAGAACGGACTACGAAGATCATACCAATCTTCATCAACCTTCAAATCAAATTCCAAACCAAGTTTCCGTCCGATTTGAGATCAAGCCGTAAAGCCCTTGAATCAACGTTTGTCAAATATCCAAGTACTTTGAAGATCAAGATTCCTCCAAAGAAGATTGACATTCAACAAGTTCAAGACGAAGATCAATTTGTTCGTCGCAAATATCACATCAAGTAGATAGTCAATTCAAGATCAAGGTCAACGCCCTTAGATTAACATTCAACTCGAATACACGTGGAAGAGATCAAAATCAAATTCACACAAGTCAACCAAATTTCAAAATTATTTGAGAAAAGAATAAGGGGATCAAATAGAGAGATTGCAACACAATTGTACTTTAAATTAATTCAAATTTATTTTGTAATCTTTTCTTGTCTTTTAATTTCAGAGTTCAAGAATTTGTCGTTACAAATTTAGCACGCCCGATGGGACCATCTCTACCTCTCATCTATTTTCCAGCAATTCTCAAATTTGAAATCACATGAAGTCAGTGTTCCTCAACAATGGACAAGTCAATAGGGGCAACAAGCGGAGGTTCTTCGCGAAAGATGATGAAAGATACACTCACACCGGGGGCAAGACATGATGCTAAAGAAGATGATCAAGCATCCTCACTAGACGAGCAAGTTGCTGCACTGATAAAAGACATTGCGAATCTCACAACTCAAGCTCAAAATTGTGAAGACCACTTGAATCGCCTTCTCCAAAAGCTAGAGCGCAAAGAACGATTTGAAAATTCCGAAGAAGTCACCAACAACATTGTAGTTCAAGGATGCATCAAGACTACAATCAACGAAGTTGAAGTGTCACCTCATCTCCAAAACCAAGAGCTCGTGGAAAGCGGCGATCAAAGCATGGCACATGAAAATGCTACTCAAGGAGTTGAAGCTCAAGAGTTTGATGAAGTCCTAAGTGAAAGAATCCAAGCCACTTCTCTTTTCCACAAGCCAAATTTATCAAGGAAGGAAGAGGAAGGCGCCATGATGCACACAAAATTTGCCGAGAAAAATATTCAAGATGTTGAAGTTGGAGAAAATTCTAAGTCCTCAAGCAAACAAATCAAAATTTCCTTGCAAGGCCTTCTCTCTACCAATAAATTGAAGAAACTCATTGAGGAAGTTGCAAAGTATCATAAAGCTTATAAAAAAGCTTCAAAGCTTAAACAAAGCCCTACACTCAAAGAATTGAGCAATTGCAAATGCCGAAAAGCTATCAACCTCCGAAGTTTCCAAGATTCGACGGGACTGGAGACCCAAGACAACATGTTGCTCACTTCATTGAGATGTGCAATAGTGCTGGAACTTATAAAGATCATCTAGTCAAGCAATTCGTTCGATCCTTAGAAGACTTTGCCTTTGATTGGTACACTAATCTTGAACCAAACTCCATTGACGGTTGGAACGATCTACAAACCGAATTCTTCAATCGCTTTTATAGCACTCGACCAACTGTAAGCATGATTGAACTTGCAAATTATCATCAACAAGAAGATGAACCAGTGATTCGGTACATCAATAGGTGGCGAAGTCTGTCCTTAAGTTGCAAAGAGAAACAGTCCGAAACTTTAGTCATGGAGATTTGCATTCAAGGGATGAATCGGAGTATCTCTTACATACTTCAAAGAATCAAACCAAGAAACTTTGAAGAGTTGGTGATGCGTGCGCATGACATTGAAACAAGTATGACATCTACTAAAGAAGAAAGCTCAACTCGTGTCCTTGATACTGAAGGTGATGATATGGATGACACCGACGATGAAGAGGGCGTGACATCAAATTTCACTACAACCAATATGCTATTTGATACGAGCTTAAACTATCTCAAATCTTCAAAAGTAAGCGCCAAAATATTTACTCCTTGATAAGAGTATAAACTACCAACATTCTCCTTAACACGAGTATAAAATGTTTGCATATTTGAATTCAAAGTAAATTCTTCAAGTCTTCAAAGTGAACATTCAAGTTTTCAAGTCTCATAGACACGAGACAAAAGGTCTGCAAATTCTTCAAGTTCAAGTCTTCAAAATAAATGCACAAGTCTCCTAGACACGAACCAAAAGATCTATAAGTTCTTCAAGTCCTCAAATCAAATGTTCAAGTCTCCTAGACACGAGCCAAAATGTCTACAAGTCCTTCAAGTCTTCAAATCAAATGCGTTAAGTCTTCTAGACACGTCGAGAGTCTGCAAATCCTTCAAGTCTTCAAGTCCTCCTAGGCACGAGCAAAAACGTCTGCATGTTCTTCAAGTGTCCTAGTCTTCAAGTCATCAAGTCAATTGCTCCATGACGCACGAGTTTAAACTGCACATTACTCCTGGCTTGCATGAGTATAAATTGCACCATCTCTAAATCAAATTTAATGTACTTTGAACTACGTTGTGACTTGATTCTGTTGTTGGATACGTAGGCAGCTCAGAAATTCTGAGTTCAGTCATATCCTTTCACCAAACTATCCTGAGTCGAAGATGTTAAATGAAGCTCCTTGAGATGTGATGTTCCAATAGAGACGAGTAAAGCTTCCGTCAAGTAGGAAATAAAGAACACCAATGCTTTGAATGTTGACCTTGAAATCGTGCTCCAAGCTTTTGAGCGCTTCTTGAGTTGATACTGCAAACTTCAAATGATGCTTTAATGTGTGCCTTGATTCCAATCTTCAATCACTTCACTCCAAGAGGATAGCTGCAATCATCTCCGAACTCACTTGATCATTGACGAGACACTTTTGTGTTGTTTGATCAAAGTCGATACTTCCAACCTATCATTCCAACTACGAAAAGGATATGCCTTACATGTTTAACTAGAGAAGCCCTTCAAGAAGATGGAATAGAGTTTGATAAGTACGTCGTTTGATTACTCCCATATCGACTAGGTTCTTTGGAAAATCGGGGTGGAGTGCAACAAGAAGAACGCATGAGTATGAGTGCGCAACCAAGTCTTCAAAGCAAATATCTTCTTTTCGGATGCCTTTTGATGCCAAGTCTTGAAAAGAAATCGACTCCTTCTGAATATCTTTGACGCCAAGCCTTGAAGACAAGTCCAATCCCGATGAATGTCTTTGATGCCAAGTCTTGAAAGAAATTCTCTTCCTTTTCGGATGCCTTTTGAAGCCAAGTCTTGAAGACGATGTCTCCTTCAAGGTTTCTTTGATGCCAAGTCATGAAAAGAATGTCTCCTTTAAGGCTTCTTTGATGCTGAGTCGTCGAATGAATGTCTTATCCCTCAAGGTGTTTTTAATGTCGAGTTGTGACAAGAATGTCTCCTCCATCAAGCTCACCAATGAGGTTGTGTTGATTAAGGTTGGAGTGTGCTCTTCCTTTGCTTGCAAGAGATCCGAATTTTATCAAGGAATTCTATGCCCTTTAAGCTTTCACAATCTCCAAGTTGCAATTTGCGAGAATATGAACGTAAGGGTTACCATGTATCTTTGTGGAGGTCGTTGCCTATAGCACCAACGGAGGATGTCTTCTTTCCGTAGCATCTTCTATTGGCAATGTGTCGCTCCAATGATCAAATAGAAGAATTGTCGTTTGATACTCGATGATGAGAATAACGCAGCACGAACAACGGTGAAGAACGATTGGAGGACCGCTGATACTCGTTATGTCATTCTTTCAATTAATCGGAGTTCGTCAATATTTGCCACAACTTCGTCAGTCCATTGACCAGAGTTCATCAATGTTGGCCGCAACTTCACATGATTTCCAATTGGCAAAAGCCACGACTTGAAATTGGTGTCGCAAGTGTCCACTGTACAAAAAGAAAATAAATCAAAACTTAAAATCAATGGGTCGAAAATACTGAATATGTCGATTGAAAAAAAATCCTAAAAGATCGTGCAAGTTGCGGTCGATAAAGTTGTAGAATTCTTTTGCCTAATGTCTTGCGATTTGTTTGCTAGATTTAACAAATTTGAGACGAAGAAATAAATCGAGGATGAATAAAAGAGTGGTGTTGGTCTCTTATATAGATTTGTCACTGGTAAGATTGAATCCTATTGAAACTCTAAGTGTTTTAATTGTTGTTGGATTAGAGCTCTTCTCCCACTGTTTTAGTTAAAGAAGAAATCAAGTTGAAAAATGACTCAAATATGCATAATCCCATGCGAATGTGTTTGTTTGGAGGAAGATGACTAAGAGAACACTCTAGTGTGATGGGTCTACATGGACCACCAGTTAAAGAAAAAAAATAAAAGAAAAAAGAAGAAGCCGTATGATGCACAAAGTGATTTTGGTGCCAAAATTTCATTATGGTCCCTAAAGAAATTGCCATGGAGGCCCACCAAAGCTTTGATTATTAGAGTAATGGCACACAATCTTCTATCAATCTCATTGATGCCACAAAAAAAGGGTATGTTGGGACGTATTGACTTCAAGAAGCATTTTTATAATGTTATTCGTGACAAGTCGCAAGAGGGCATTTGTAGACAAACAAAATTTGTCTCCTCCAATTGAATATTGACAAGTGTCAAAATAATTATTAAAAATTAAATTAATTATTTATATTTTAAATTTGGGATTTTACTAAATTAAATTCTAATAGAAAATAGATTTATTAATTGATTTTCTAATTCATATCTTGTTGACCAATCAAACAAAGCCATGTGGAAAAGATGGAGTATTTCAACCAATGATGTTAAGCGATTTGGAAATATGATGTGTTTCTTGATAAGCAAGCCAAATTAAATCCATGCTTATCTTGAAAATAAAACCGACCAATCACAAGCAAGGAGCTCTAGGTTTTTACAACTATAAATAAAGACCCTCTCATAAAGAAAAATGACAAACAAAATATTCACAAGTTGAAGAGGGAAAAGCTCTAAGTTTTTCGCTCTACCAAATTCATCCATCTTCAAGCGTTCTTCGCGACATTCAAGGCATTCTTCAACAATCTTCAAGGTGTTCTTCGTAAAGAACTCCTTTCAATCCGCCGTCAAGTCTCAATTCCATCCAAAAACCGTTTTTGAAGATAGCACTTCTGCCGAGGAAGATCAAACTCCAAGAAGTTCAACAAATCCAAAACCAAGTTTATACCGTTCTTCATTCGTCTTCAAGTCAAAAATCCGTGTAATCCGAGATCAAGTCCTAAGACCCTAGAAAAATCATTTTTGAAGATTGATGCCCATTCAAGAAGATCAAAACCTAAAAAAATCCAAAGAACGGACTACGAAGATCATACCAATCTTCATCAACCTTCAAATCAAATTCCAAACCAAGTTTCCGTCCGATTTGAGATCAAGCCGTAAAGCCCTTGAATCAACGTTTGTCAAATATCCAAGTACTTTGAAGATCAAGATTCCTCCAAAGAAGATTGACATTCAACAAGTTCAAGACGAAGATCAATTTGTTCGTCGCAAATATCACATCAAGTAGATAGTCAATTCAAGATCAAGGTCAACGCCCTTAGATTAACATTCAACTCGAATACACGTGGAAGAGATCAAAATCAAATTCACACAAGTCAACCAAATTTCAAAATTATTTGAGAAAAGAATAAGGGGATCAAATAGAGAGATTGCAACACAATTGTACTTTAAATTAATTCAAATTTATTTTGTAATCTTTTCTTGTCTTTTAATTTCAGAGTTCAAGAATTTGTCGTTACAAATTTAGCACGCCCGATGGGACCATCTCTACCTCTCATCTATTTTCCAGCAATTCTCAAATTTGAAATCACATGAAGTCAGTGTTCCTCAACAATGGACAAGTCAATAGGGGCAACAAGCGGAGGTTCTTCGCGAAAGATGATGAAAGATACACTCACACCGGGGGCAAGACATGATGCTAAAGAAGATGATCAAGCATCCTCACTAGACGAGCAAGTTGCTGCACTGATAAAAGACATTGCGAATCTCACAACTCAAGCTCAAAATTGTGAAGACCACTTGAATCGCCTTCTCCAAAAGCTAGAGCGCAAAGAACGATTTGAAAATTCCGAAGAAGTCACCAACAACATTGTAGTTCAAGGATGCATCAAGACTACAATCAACGAAGTTGAAGTGTCACCTCATCTCCAAAACCAAGAGCTCGTGGAAAGCGGCGATCAAAGCATGGCACATGAAAATGCTACTCAAGGAGTTGAAGCTCAAGAGTTTGATGAAGTCCTAAGTGAAAGAATCCAAGCCACTTCTCTTTTCCACAAGCCAAATTTATCAAGGAAGGAAGAGGAAGGCGCCATGATGCACACAAAATTTGCCGAGAAAAATATTCAAGATGTTGAAGTGGGAGAAAATTCTAAGTCCTCAAGCAAACAAATCAAAATTTCCTTGCAAGGCCTTCTCTCTACCAATAAATTGAAGAAACTCATTGAGGAAGTTGCAAAGTATCATAAAGCTTATAAAAAAGCTTCAAAGCTTAAACAAAGCCCTACACTCAAAGAATTGAGCAATTGCAAATGCCGAAAAGCTATCAACCTCCGAAGTTTCCAAGATTCGACGGGACTGGAGACCCAAGACAACATGTTGCTCACTTCATTGAGATGTGCAATAGTGCTGGAACTTATAAAGATCATCTAGTCAAGCAATTCGTTCGATCCTTAGAAGACTTTGCCTTTGATTGGTACACTAATCTTGAACCAAACTCCATTGACGGTTGGAACGATCTACAAACCGAATTCTTCAATCGCTTTTATAGCACTCGACCAACTGTAAGCATGATTGAACTTGCAAATTATCATCAACAAGAAGATGAACCAGTGATTCGGTACATCAATAGGTGGCGAAGTCTGTCCTTAAGTTGCAAAGAGAAACAGTCCGAAACTTTAGTCATGGAGATTTGCATTCAAGGGATGAATCGGAGTATCTCTTACATACTTCAAAGAATCAAACCAAGAAACTTTGAAGAGTTGGTGATGCGTGCGCATGACATTGAAACAAGTATGACATCTACTAAAGAAGAAAGCTCAACTCGTGTCCTTGATACTGAAGGTGATGATATGGATGACACCGACGATGAAGAGGGCGTGACATCAAATTTCACTACAACCAATATGCTATTTGATACGAGCTTAAACTATCTCAAATCTTCAAAAGTAAGCGCCAAAATATTTACTCCTTGATAAGAGTATAAACTACCAACATTCTCCTTAACACGAGTATAAAATGTTTGCATATTTGAATTCAAAGTAAATTCTTCAAGTCTTCAAAGTGAACATTCAAGTTTTCAAGTCTCATAGACACGAGACAAAAGGTCTGCAAATTCTTCAAGTTCAAGTCTTCAAAATAAATGCACAAGTCTCCTAGACACGAACCAAAAGATCTATAAGTTCTTCAAGTCCTCAAATCAAATGTTCAAGTCTCCTAGACACGAGCCAAAATGTCTACAAGTCCTTCAAGTCTTCAAATCAAATGCGTTAAGTCTTCTAGACACGTCGAGAGTCTGCAAATCCTTCAAGTCTTCAAGTCCTCCTAGGCACGAGCAAAAACGTCTGCATGTTCTTCAAGTGTCCTAGTCTTCAAGTCGTCAAGTCAATTGCTCCATGACGCACGAGTTTAAACTGCACATTACTCCTGGCTTGCATGAGTATAAATTGCACCATCTCTAAATCAAATTTAATGTACTTTGAACTACGTTGTGACTTGATTCTGTTGTTGGATACGTAGGCAGCTCAGAAATTCTGAGTTCAGTCATATCCTTTCACCAAACTATCCTGAGTCGAAGATGTTAAATGAAGCTCCTTGAGATGTGATGTTCCAATAGAGACGAGTAAAGCTTCCGTCAAGTAGGAAATAAAGAACACCAATGCTTTGAATGTTGACCTTGAAATCGTGCTCCAAGCTTTTGAGCGCTTCTTGAGTTGATACTGCAAACTTCAAATGATGCTTTAATGTGTGCCTTGATTCCAATCTTCAATCACTTCACTCCAAGAGGATAGCTGCAATCATCTCCGAACTCACTTGATCATTGACGAGACACTTTTGTGTTGTTTGATCAAAGTCGATACTTCCAACCTATCATTCCAACTACGAAAAGGATATGCCTTACATGTTTAACTAGAGAAGCCCTTCAAGAAGATGGAATAGAGTTTGATAAGTACGTCGTTTGATTACTCCCATATCGACTAGGTTCTTTGGAAAATCGGGGTGGAGTGCAACAAGAAGAACGCATGAGTATGAGTGCGCAACCAAGTCTTCAAAGCAAATATCTTCTTTTCGGATGCCTTTTGATGCCAAGTCTTGAAAAGAAATCGACTCCTTCTGAATATCTTTGACGCCAAGCCTTGAAGACAAGTCCAATCCCGATGAATGTCTTTGATGCCAAGTCTTGAAAGAAATTCTCTTCCTTTTCGGATGCCTTTTGAAGCCAAGTCTTGAAGACGATGTCTCCTTCAAGGTTTCTTTGATGCCAAGTCATGAAAAGAATGTCTCCTTTAAGGCTTCTTTGATGTTGAGTCGTCGAATGAATGTCTTATCCCTCAAGGTGTTTTTAATGTCGAGTTGTGACAAGAATGTCTCCTCCATCAAGCTGACCAATGAGGTTGTGTTGATTAAGGTTGGAGTGTGCTCTTCCTTTGCTTGCAAGAGATCCGAATTTTATCAAGGAATTCTATGCCCTTTAAGCTTTCACAATCTCCAAGTTGCAATTTGCGAGAATATGAACGTAAGGGTTACCATGTATCTTTGTGGAGGTCGTTGCCTATAGCACCAACGGAGGATGTCTTCTTTCCGTAGCATCTTCTATTGGCAATGTGTCGCTCCAATGATCAAATAGAAGAATTGTCGTTTGATACTCGATGATGAGAATAACGCAGCACGAACAACGGTGAAGAACGATTGGAGGACCGCTGATACTCGTTATGTCATTCTTTCAATTAATCGGAGTTCGTCAATATTTGCCACAACTTCGTCAGTCCATTGACCAGAGTTCATCAATGTTGGCCGCAACTTCACATGATTTCCAATTGGCAAAAGCCACGACTTGAAATTGGTGTCGCAAGTGTCCACTGTACAAAAAGAAAATAAATCAAAACTTAAAATCAATGGGTCGAAAATACTGAATATGTCGATTGAAAAAAAATCCTAAAAGATCGTGCAAGTTGCGGTCGATAAAGTTGTAGAATTCTTTTGCCTAATGTCTTGCGATTTGTTTGCTAGATTTAACAAATTTGAGACGAAGAAATAAATCGAGGATGAATAAAAGAGTGGTGTTGGTCTCTTATATAGATTTGTCACTGGTAAGATTGAATCCTATTGAAACTCTAAGTGTTTTAATTGTTGTTGGATTAGAGCTCTTCTCCCACTGTTTTAGTTAAAGAAGAAATCAAGTTGAAAAATGACTCAAATATGCATAATCCCATGCGAATGTGTTTGTTTGGAGGAAGATGACTAAGAGAACACTCTAGTGTGATGGGTCTACATGGACCACCAGTTAAAGAAAAAAAATAAAAGAAAAAAGAAGAAGCCGTATGATGCACAAAGTGATTTTGGTGCCAAAATTTCATTATGGTCCCTAAAGAAATTGCCATGGAGGCCCACCAAAGCTTTGATTATTAGAGTAATGGCACACAATCTTCTATCAATCTCATTGATGCCACAAAAAAAGGGTATGTTGGGACGTATTGACTTCAAGAAGCATTTTTATAATGTTATTCGTGACAAGTCGCAAGAGGGCATTTGTAGACAAACAAAATTTGTCTCCTCCAATTGAATATTGACAAGTGTCAAAATAATTATTAAAAATTAAATTAATTATTTATATTTTAAATTTGGGATTTTACTAAATTAAATTCTAATAGAAAATAGATTTATTAATTGATTTTCTAATTCATATCTTGTTGACCAATCAAACAAAGCCATGTGGAAAAGATGGAGTATTTCAACCAATGATGTTAAGCGATTTGGAAATATGATGTGTTTCTTGATAAGCAAGCCAAATTAAATCCATGCTTATCTTGAAAATAAAACCGACCAATCACAAGCAAGGAGCTCTAGGTTTTTACAACTATAAATAAAGACCCTCTCATAAAGAAAAATGACAAACAAAATATTCACAAGTTGAAGAGGGAAAAGCTCTAAGTTTTTCGCTCTACCAAATTCATCCATCTTCAAGCGTTCTTCGCGACATTCAAGGCATTCTTCAACAATCTTCAAGGTGTTCTTCGTAAAGAACTCCTTTCAATCCGCCGTCAAGTCTCAATTCCATCCAAAAACCGTTTTTGAAGATAGCACTTCTGCCGAGGAAGATCAAACTCCAAGAAGTTCAACAAATCCAAAACCAAGTTTATACCGTTCTTCATTCGTCTTCAAGTCAAAAATCCGTGTAATCCGAGATCAAGTCCTAAGACCCTAGAAAAATCATTTTTGAAGATTGATGCCCATTCAAGAAGATCAAAACCTAAAAAAATCCAAAGAACGGACTACGAAGATCATACCAATCTTCATCAACCTTCAAATCAAATTCCAAACCAAGTTTCCGTCCGATTTGAGATCAAGCCGTAAAGCCCTTGAATCAACGTTTGTCAAATATCCAAGTACTTTGAAGATCAAGATTCCTCCAAAGAAGATTGACATTCAACAAGTTCAAGACGAAGATCAATTTGTTCGTCGCAAATATCACATCAAGTAGATAGTCAATTCAAGATCAAGGTCAACGCCCTTAGATTAACATTCAACTCGAATACACGTGGAAGAGATCAAAATCAAATTCACACAAGTCAACCAAATTTCAAAATTATTTGAGAAAAGAATAAGGGGATCAAATAGAGAGATTGCAACACAATTGTACTTTAAATTAATTCAAATTTATTTTGTAATATTTTCTTGTCTTTTAATTTCAGAGTTCAAGAATTTGTCGTTACAAATTTAGCACGCCCGATGGGACCATCTCTACCTCTCATCTATTTTCCAGCAATTCTCAAATTTGAAATCACATGAAGTCAGTGTTCCTCAACAATGGACAAGTCAATAGGGGCAACAAGCGGAGGTTCTTCGCGAAAGATGATGAAAGATACACTCACACCGGGGGCAAGACATGATGCTAAAGAAGATGATCAAGCATCCTCACTAGACGAGCAAGTTGCTGCACTGATAAAAGACATTGCGAATCTCACAACTCAAGCTCAAAATTGTGAAGACCACTTGAATCGCCTTCTCCAAAAGCTAGAGCGCAAAGAACGATTTGAAAATTCCGAAGAAGTCACCAACAACATTGTAGTTCAAGGATGCATCAAGACTACAATCAACGAAGTTGAAGTGTCACCTCATCTCCAAAACCAAGAGCTCGTGGAAAGCGGCGATCAAAGCATGGCACATGAAAATGCTACTCAAGGAGTTGAAGCTCAAGAGTTTGATGAAGTCCTAAGTGAAAGAATCCAAGCCACTTCTCTTTTCCACAAGCCAAATTTATCAAGGAAGGAAGAGGAAGGCGCCATGATGCACACAAAATTTGCCGAGAAAAATATTCAAGATGTTGAAGTTGGAGAAAATTCTAAGTCCTCAAGCAAACAAATCAAAATTTCCTTGCAAGGCCTTCTCTCTACCAATAAATTGAAGAAACTCATTGAGGAAGTTGCAAAGTATCATAAAGCTTATAAAAAAGCTTCAAAGCTTAAACAAAGCCCTACACTCAAAGAATTGAGCAATTGCAAATGCCGAAAAGCTATCAACCTCCGAAGTTTCCAAGATTCGACGGGACTGGAGACCCAAGACAACATGTTGCTCACTTCATTGAGATGTGCAATAGTGCTGGAACTTATAAAGATCATCTAGTCAAGCAATTCGTTCGATCCTTAGAAGACTTTGCCTTTGATTGGTACACTAATCTTGAACCAAACTCCATTGACGGTTGGAACGATCTACAAACCGAATTCTTCAATCGCTTTTATAGCACTCGACCAACTGTAAGCATGATTGAACTTGCAAATTATCATCAACAAGAAGATGAACCAGTGATTCGGTACATCAATAGGTGGCGAAGTCTGTCCTTAAGTTGCAAAGAGAAACAGTCCGAAACTTTAGTCATGGAGATTTGCATTCAAGGGATGAATCGGAGTATCTCTTACATACTTCAAAGAATCAAACCAAGAAACTTTGAAGAGTTGGTGATGCGTGCGCATGACATTGAAACAAGTATGACATCTACTAAAGAAGAAAGCTCAACTCGTGTCCTTGATACTGAAGGTGATGATATGGATGACACCGACGATGAAGAGGGCGTGACATCAAATTTCACTACAACCAATATGCTATTTGATACGAGCTTAAACTATCTCAAATCTTCAAAAGTAAGCGCCAAAATATTTACTCCTTGATAAGAGTATAAACTACCAACATTCTCCTTAACACGAGTATAAAATGTTTGCATATTTGAATTCAAAGTAAATTCTTCAAGTCTTCAAAGTGAACATTCAAGTTTTCAAGTCTCATAGACACGAGACAAAAGGTCTGCAAATTCTTCAAGTTCAAGTCTTCAAAATAAATGCACAAGTCTCCTAGACACGAACCAAAAGATCTATAAGTTCTTCAAGTCCTCAAATCAAATGTTCAAGTCTCCTAGACACGAGCCAAAATGTCTACAAGTCCTTCAAGTCTTCAAATCAAATGCGTTAAGTCTTCTAGACACGTCGAGAGTCTGCAAATCCTTCAAGTCTTCAAGTCCTCCTAGGCACGAGCAAAAACGTCTGCATGTTCTTCAAGTGTCCTAGTCTTCAAGTCGTCAAGTCAATTGCTCCATGACGCACGAGTTTAAACTGCACATTACTCCTGGCTTGCATGAGTATAAATTGCACCATCTCTAAATCAAATTTAATGTACTTTGAACTACGTTGTGACTTGATTCTGTTGTTGGATACGTAGGCAGCTCAGAAATTCTGAGTTCAGTCATATCCTTTCACCAAACTATCCTGAGTCGAAGATGTTAAATGAAGCTCCTTGAGATGTGATGTTCCAATAGAGACGAGTAAAGCTTCCGTCAAGTAGGAAATAAAGAACACCAATGCTTTGAATGTTGACCTTGAAATCGTGCTCCAAGCTTTTGAGCGCTTCTTGAGTTGATACTGCAAACTTCAAATGATGCTTTAATGTGTGCCTTGATTCCAATCTTCAATCACTTCACTCCAAGAGGATAGCTGCAATCATCTCCGAACTCACTTGATCATTGACGAGACACTTTTGTGTTGTTTGATCAAAGTCGATACTTCCAACCTATCATTCCAACTACGAAAAGGATATGCCTTACATGTTTAACTAGAGAAGCCCTTCAAGAAGATGGAATAGAGTTTGATAAGTACGTCGTTTGATTACTCCCATATCGACTAGGTTCTTTGGAAAATCGGGGTGGAGTGCAACAAGAAGAACGCATGAGTATGAGTGCGCAACCAAGTCTTCAAAGCAAATATCTTCTTTTCGGATGCCTTTTGATGCCAAGTCTTGAAAAGAAATCGACTCCTTCTGAATATCTTTGACGCCAAGCCTTGAAGACAAGTCCAATCCCGATGAATGTCTTTGATGCCAAGTCTTGAAAGAAATTCTCTTCCTTTTCGGATGCCTTTTGAAGCCAAGTCTTGAAGACGATGTCTCCTTCAAGGTTTCTTTGATGCCAAGTCATGAAAAGAATGTCTCCTTTAAGGCTTCTTTGATGCTGAGTCGTCGAATGAATGTCTTATCCCTCAAGGTGTTTTTAATGTCGAGTTGTGACAAGAATGTCTCCTCCATCAAGCTCACCAATGAGGTTGTGTTGATTAAGGTTGGAGTGTGCTCTTCCTTTGCTTGCAAGAGATCCGAATTTTATCAAGGAATTCTATGCCCTTTAAGCTTTCACAATCTCCAAGTTGCAATTTGCGAGAATATGAACGTAAGGGTTACCATGTATCTTTGTGGAGGTCGTTGCCTATAGCACCAACGGAGGATGTCTTCTTTCCGTAGCATCTTCTATTGGCAATGTGTCGCTCCAATGATCAAATAGAAGAATTGTCGTTTGATACTCGATGATGAGAATAACGCAGCACGAACAACGGTGAAGAACGATTGGAGGACCGCTGATACTCGTTATGTCATTCTTTCAATTAATCGGAGTTCGTCAATATTTGCCACAACTTCGTCAGTCCATTGACCAGAGTTCATCAATGTTGGCCGCAACTTCACATGATTTCCAATTGGCAAAAGCCACGACTTGAAATTGGTGTCGCAAGTGTCCACTGTACAAAAAGAAAATAAATCAAAACTTAAAATCAATGGGTCGAAAATACTGAATATGTCGATTGAAAAAAAATCCTAAAAGATCGTGCAAGTTGCGGTCGATAAAGTTGTAGAATTCTTTTGCCTAATGTCTTGCGATTTGTTTGCTAGATTTAACAAATTTGAGACGAAGAAATAAATCGAGGATGAATAAAAGAGTGGTGTTGGTCTCTTATATAGATTTGTCACTGGTAAGATTGAATCCTATTGAAACTCTAAGTGTTTTAATTGTTGTTGGATTAGAGCTCTTCTCCCACTGTTTTAGTTAAAGAAGAAATCAAGTTGAAAAATGACTCAAATATGCATAATCCCATGCGAATGTGTTTGTTTGGAGGAAGATGACTAAGAGAACACTCTAGTGTGATGGGTCTACATGGACCACCAGTTAAAGAAAAAAAATAAAAGAAAAAAGAAGAAGCCGTATGATGCACAAAGTGATTTTGGTGCCAAAATTTCATTATGGTCCCTAAAGAAATTGCCATGGAGGCCCACCAAAGCTTTGATTATTAGAGTAATGGCACACAATCTTCTATCAATCTCATTGATGCCACAAAAAAAGGGTATGTTGGGACGTATTGACTTCAAGAAGCATTTTTATAATGTTATTCGTGACAAGTCGCAAGAGGGCATTTGTAGACAAACAAAATTTGTCTCCTCCAATTGAATATTGACAAGTGTCAAAATAATTATTAAAAATTAAATTAATTATTTATATTTTAAATTTGGGATTTTACTAAATTAAATTCTAATAGAAAATAGATTTATTAATTGATTTTCTAATTCATATCTTGTTGACCAATCAAACAAAGCCATGTGGAAAAGATGGAGTATTTCAACCAATGATGTTAAGCGATTTGGAAATATGATGTGTTTCTTGATAAGCAAGCCAAATTAAATCCATGCTTATCTTGAAAATAATACCGACCAATCACAAGCAAGGAGCTCTAGGTTTTTACAATTATAAATAGAGGCCCTCTCATAAAGAAAAAGGACACACAAAATATTCACAAGTTGAAAAGGGAAAAGCTCTAAGTTTTTCGCTCCACCAAATTCATACATCTTCAAGCGTTCTTCACGGCATTCAAGACATTCTTCAACAATCTTCAAGGTGTTCTTCGTAAAAAACTCCTTTCAATCCGCCGTCAAATCTCAATTCCATCCAAAACCCGTTTTTGAAGATAGCACTTCTGCCGAGGAAGATCAAACTCCAAGAAGTTCAACAAATCCAAAACCAAGTTCATACCGTTCTTCATTCATCTTCAAGTCAAAAATCCGTTTAATCCGAGATCAAGTCCTAAGACCCTCGAAAAACCGTTTTTGAAGATTGAAGCCCATTCAAGAAGATCAAAACCTAAAAAAAAAATCAAAAGAATTGAAGACGAAGATCATACCAATCTTCGTCAACCTTCAAATCAAATTCTGAATCAAGTTTCCGTCCGATCCGAGATCAAGCCGTAAAGCCCTCGAATCAACGTTTGTCAAATATCCAAGTACTTTGAAGATCAAGATTCCTCCAAAGAAGATTGACATTCAACAAGTTCAAGACGAAGATCAAATTGTTCATCGCAAATATCAAATCAAGTAGATCGTCAATTCAAGATCAAGCTCCACGCCCTTGGATTAACATTCAACTCAAATACACGTGGAAGAGATCACAATCAAATCCACTAAAGTCAACCAAATTTCAAAATTATTTGAGAAAAGAATAAGGGGATCAAATAGAGAGATTGCACCACAATTGTGCTTTAAATTAATTTAAATTTATTTTGTAATCTTTTCTTGTCTTTTAATTTCAGAGTTCAATAATTTGTCGTTACAACCACGTGACAAGAAGTTAGGATGGAAGTAAACAATTTCACAAAACCAACTTGTCGGCTATGCACGAAGAGAGCGTGGAGAAGATGAACCAAAGAGCTCGAGTGCCATTGAAGCACTAGCGCAAGAAGCTTTGGCAGAACACATGATGCAAATCAAAGTATTTATTAAAGCAGAAGTTGTTGAGTTTCGCAAAGGCATAAAAGCATTATGACGCCATGGAGAAGTTTGTAGAGAAGAACGGAGAAGCATTCAACACGGCACCCTCAAGCACACCAGAGATATAAAGAGACACCAGAGGAGTTTGTTTCTAATTCTTTCAAGTATAGGGTGAAGGCGTAATTCCACTTAAGCTAATCACAGGGGCAGGTGGCGTTCACGTCGGATGATATGTCCTAGTTGGCGAACAAGTAGACAGAAAGTCCGCTCAAGACTCAAAAAGTTGGTAGACAAAAGTGGCGAAATACAACCAATAGTGGCCATTCCAAATAATAATAATAATTTTAAAATTTGCAGTAAAATCAGTGGTTGGGATTTAATGTGCTACCACTTGCAGTTATTTATTAGATAGCGCTAAAGTCAAATATATGCGACGATACATGGTGCCGCGCCACAACTCGTAACTTTCAGGTTTCAATCTGAAAATAAAAACAAGATTCAATAATAGTAGATAGGGTTGTTGGGTTGGTTGTTGGGCTTCTCCTTGTGCGTGAGATAGGGTTGCATCCTCCACGATCGTATCGTTGTGGCGGAGTTTCACCCCAATTGCAACTCCTTCCAAATGAATCCATTTTGTGCTCTTTTATCATAGTTTTGTCTTGACTCGAATAAAAACTACAAAATGACAAAATGATACTAAAACCAATAAATATGCACCAAAGATTCATTAAAAGTGTAAAAAAACTTAATTCACGCTAAATAAATATTCATCACATACATATCATAACATATTTTAAGTTTTATTTTGATTTTGTATCTTATTGATAATTTGAATTTTTTTTCAACAAGAAAATATAGATATTTCTTGTCCTGAAAAAAGAAAAGAATAAATTTCTTTTTGCATAAAAAAAGTCACCAGAAAAGTTATGAATTTAGGCCAATAAACTATCCCAGTATGTATGAGAAGTAATTTTCTACTTTTTAAGGTCATAAAAAGTGTCTTGTCTATTTATGTTTTACAAAAAAGTAATTAATCAAGATATGTTAACATGTGGGTGGTGAAGAGAGTAATTTGCCAAAAATCCTAGATAATATGTCCATATAGGAGAGAAATATGTATGGTTATTTTAAAATTTAATGGGCAATATTGTTAATAATTTACAATCAAAAATTGAGTTTTAGAAAATTATTTTTAACATTTATCATCAAGTAATTTTCAATGATTGTTTGAAATTAAATAAAAGCATATTAAAGTTATTCGGCACAATATCTTTATTTTTATATATTTAGATTCTAACATAGTGTTCACACTTCTTAAACATATATGAGAATAGTTATTAATAAAATTAAAATGACATTTTTGAAAATTGTAAGGACTCGTTTGCTTTGCCCAATCAAATCAAATTATATAAATAGTCGTGGCTATAAGGTCGTTTGCTTCGCATTACTAATAATCGGGTTGTCCTACGTGGCGGTCTTATTGGGGTATTAATAATTGGGTACCCCTCCCCCCAAATTATTAATACCCCCAATTAAGCCTAATAAGGATAAATTTCATGGACCTAAATACCCTCCTCTTTTTAATTTATTAAACCAAAGTATCCTTGTGGGTATTGTTATTTACCAAGTTGTACCATTTCTTATCTTCTATTATTTAGGTTCGTGCGTGAATTGTTTCTCAAACTAACGACGAAATAAAGCTTATGTCGACACCCTTGGTCCTAGTACGATTGTAAAAGAAAGAAGCTTGGGATCTAGGTTGGACGATAGACATGGAGATTAATAGTTTAATTTGCTAGAATCTTTAATGATGAAGGTGTATTTTTATGAAAGTTGTCCGAAGAGAATGTGCATTTATAGATCAATATGTGTAATGTATAATTTTGGGCATACAATGGTTTTTATTTTAAAATGTCCAATAATTTTTAGGTGTCTTCAAGTAGGAGGACAAACTACTATTCCAAATAAATGCTCTCCCTACCATAAGATGTGAACATAATAAAAAAAAATCTTAGATTTTGTGTTTGCAATAATTTGAAGTGTTGCCTGGCCACAATAGAAATTCAGCCGTATTATATATTGTAGTTTTAAGTGGGATCTTTAAATTCTAGTGCATATAACAAAAAAATCTTAGAAGTGTTGCCTGGCCACAATAGAAATTCAGCCGTATTAGATATTGTATTTATAAGTGGGATCTTTATATTCTAGTGCATATTAAATTGGTTGATATATATATCACCAATAATGCAATATGTCATCCTAGACCCGCCTATTGTTTTATTATAATTTGAAATTGTATTTTTTTCTTGTTCTTGTTTAATCTTACCTTAATCAAATCAAATTTTGTGTGTTTGGATTTATATACCAACGCCCGTGATCGATTGTTAGTGGAAAGAAGCAATTAGTGTAATAATTGATTGTGACCTTCTTGTGTATTATAGCATAAATCCAATAATTATACATGTCAATTCCTTTGAGTTTCATTCTTGCGAACGTCAAAATGGCATGTTTATAATTAGCATAAATCCAATAATTATACATAGTGGTGAAGTTAAAAATTAAAATAAGGATAAGAAGGTCATTAAACTAAAAATAAGTGGTAAGATTAAAATATTTGGTCAATTAGCCCAAACAAACATATGGTTATTTTTTTTTGTTGAGTTTAATTTAGGATACCAATTTGATGCAATCTAATAATAATATTCAAGACTATTAATAAGGGTAAATTAATAGTCATGTGAGTATTAATTTTGAAAGCAAAAGAGCTAAGTGATTAGGATTGAATGGGTCCGTATATGTGTGGGGGGATTCTCATTCAGCTATATCACGAGGATACGTGGTGCAACGCACGCCACAACTCGGTAACTTTCAAATTTAAATCTGAAAATTAAAATGAGATTCAATAATAGTAGATGGATAAAGTGTAGTGTCGGCTCTTGTTAATACTTTTCAACCTGCCAAAACTCAAGCCTGTTACTAGCTATACAACAATGTCTAATGAAATTCTCCATGATTTCTTCCCACTTTTCAGACAATACAAAGACAACCGTGTCGAAAGACTACTCGGCACGGAATTTACGCCCGCGGCAGTCGATCACCAAACCGGCGTACAGTCCAAAGACATCGTGATTTCGCCCGAAAACAACTTATCCGCCAGGATTTACCTGCCCAAAGATGCAACCCCCGGTGAAAAACTCCCGCTCCTCGTGTTTTTCCATGGTGGCGGTTTTGTGGTGGAATCCGCTTTCTCGCCGCAGTACCACCGCCATCTAAATTTACAGGTGTGTGTTTAGATTTTTTGGAGGTGATTAAAAAAGGTTGTGATTGATTAATGTTTAAAATAGAACAAGATAATTTTGTCGAGTTTATAAGTATCTATTTTTTGTCTTTAAATAAATAGACGTACGTTGACCATTGATTGTTAGCATGTTTGAAGTCACCGATTTAGCGGTGGCATACATCTTTTTTCTACTTATACTAGCTTCATGAACTGCTTACAAGAATTTTATTATTTTATAGGAAATAATGGATTATTAGAACTAATCGTCTACAGGATCAATAGGTAACTTCAATATAAAGAATGAAATCATTTTCTCGGTATTACTTATACAATAATGTATTTAGTCAAACAAAAGCACTTTTAAGGACACGCTAAAACTTATATTAATTTTGAAGTCAAATAATGAAAATGAGAAATAGTTAGTTTGATCTCATAAAACCTGTGTCCAAATATAACCATAATCAAATTATGATTCTAAGTTAATAATTAGTGCACCTTTTCATTATATATCATCTTGGTTTATTCCTTGATTCTTGACGAACAGGTGGCCGAAGCAAACGTTGTCGCGTTATCAGTTAACTATAGATTAGCCCCCGAACACCCTCTCCCAATCGCGTACGAGGATTCATGGCTCGCAATCAAATGGATAGCTACAAAGAATTCGGATGATTGGATTAAGGATTACGCTGATTTAAACCGAGTATTTTTCGCGGGAGACAGTGCTGGTGGTAATATAGCACACCACATGGCTATACGCGTTGGGGCCGAAAAGTTGGCTTGTATAAATTTACGTGGCATCATACTAAACTGTCCCTATTTTTGGGGGAAAGATCCGATAGGGAAAGAAGCAGCTGTGAATGGTGGCCAGGTGAAGTTAACCGTCGATAATCTTTGGCGTTATGTGTGTCAACGTGAGTCGGATTGTGACGACCCAATGATAAATCCGGGTATAGATCCAAATCTTTCGAGTTTGGTATGCAAAAGAGTGTTAGTTTATGTTGCGGAGAAGGATTTTTTGAGGGATAGGGGTTTGCATTATGAGGAGTTGTTGAAGAAAAGTGGATGGAAAGGGGAAATTGAGGTTGTGGATATTGAGGGCGAAACTCATATTTTTAGTGTGGATACACCTAATGGGGAGAATGGAAAAGCTATGTTGAAGAAAGTTGGTATTTTTATTAATCAATAAGCTGTTTCTTGGATAAAAGTTATTTTTAATCTATGTTCTGCTTTGCTAAATATTATAAACTTTTGTGATGGTTTGATATATAGAATACTCGTAAAATTTGTTATTGTAGTGGACCAATTAATACTCGGAGTTTTTATTTCGACTTAATAAAAAATGAAAACACTTCAAGACATTTTGAAGAAAGGTTTAGAAATTTTGGTCTATGTAACATTTACTTTGGTGCGAGGGGCAGTAAACAAGTGGTACCAGCCTATATATTGTCAATTTTCTTATCCAAAAAATGAAAGGTGATAATATATCTAGGCTGGTAGGAATTTGTACGTGGGGTAGCGCTGGAATATAAATATATATGTATATTATAGTTCGGATTATATATAAATATATATTATTACTTTTAAAATAAGAAGATAACCAGGTTACAACCGTACGTTTTTAGGTTGGGGGTGTCTTGGCTGCACTTAAATGTTCTGCAGTCAACCACCATAGTTTTCTTCTTTTCAACAATTAAAGCCTCCGGTTTTATATATTTTTACAATCGAACCCCTATATTTTTATAGTATTTTTATAAAACAACCAAATTTAATTTTAAACACCCCATCTTATAAATTGAAGTTGCTTTTTAAGTTGAACTTATTTATACATATCATTTTTCTAAGGAAAATCACTAGCAAACACCGATACATTAATTAACATAAATAGTTTCTTTGTTATTTTTTGCACCTGTGTACTATCTCATCTATAAGAGAACTAATATATTAGAATAAAATCTTACAGGTCCAAAATCTAACTAACCACAACTTTTTATCAAAATTTAGAAAAATAATATATTTACGTGTCATGCCTTTCTTAATAGGTACAACTAAATGATAGAGCAACATATCAATAAAATTTGGAGGTTAAACATAGTACCATTATATGATTTTAATATAGTTGTAACATAGAATTTATAACATGATTTTTCGTAATAAGCTTTACTGTGTTCAAAAACATATCTTTGGTTTTCATGAGTCCAATATATCTGTAGCACATTATTTTTAATCATATTTTTATTTTTCATAAGTATATATAGTAGGTGTTATCTAATTAGCTTTGTTAAGAAATTGGTTTTCTCGATAAAGTTTAATTTTGAGAGTAGCTCAGATTTAAAATTTGACTGTTAAAGAATTAACTTAAAAATTAAAAGTTATTTATTTTATACAAGTACTAACAATAACCTAAAATAAAGAGGCTAGATTGTAGAAAAATAAAAACCTAGAGCCTTGAATGTAGAAAATTAAGAGTCTTGACTGCACACAATTTAAGTGCAGCCAAGACACTCCCCGTTTTTAGGTTGGTGGTTCTAACTGCTAACATATATATAGGTATAGCCATCCCGGTTAGTCTACGTAGTTATTTTCTCAATTGTCCACTACCTTTCCGAAAAAAATATCCAGTAGTTGAAAGCTGATTTTTCTTTCTTGTCCTACCAACATTTGGCTTGATGACTTATTGGTGCCCGACCACAATTCCTACCCAACTCGCATGGGATTATTTTTTTCAACTTAAGTTTACAAATACTCACATAATCACATGCATGGCATGTTCAACTTAAGTTTACAAATACACACATAATCACATGGATGCAGGGGCGGAGCCACCAAGAGGGCTTGGGTAGGCTCCAGCCCGGGGTCGATTTTTGACGTCGCCTATAATAGGTATTTAAAAAAAAACAAAAAAAAAGCAGCTCTCATAATAGAACATATAAATGATATGAGGATAATTGAATTGAAACTAGGCTTGTCTTGTAGGTTGCAGGTCCTGGGATCGGTTCCTGGCAGAAGCATTTCTTTTTTTGGCTCTATCAATATCAGCAAAATAAAATCTCAATTTATTAGTTGTTGTTTATGTTACATTTTTTTATTAAAAAATCCAAATGACTAGTAGAATCAATATTCCCTATCTTAAATCTCAATATATCAATAATTACTTTTTCTTTTAGAAATAGCCCAAAAATCTAACGAATCAATAAATATAATAAGGAAAATTCAGTTTAAAATATCTTTACACCTAAAAAACCACCCTTCTTAGTCTCAAACTGATACCGAATCTTGAGATTTTTAGTAAAGGTGTACTAAGTTATATTATTATATATAAAGAGCTATTTTCAAGTATAGACTTGTGCATTCAAATCAAATTTATTATTTGTTGGGGCTTTAAAGTAAGACTATAACTTTTTAATATATGTTCATTAAAGTATTCTTTTGATTTAGTATAGATAAACAGATATACTAATTAAAGGAGAACCATGTACAATCCTAAGAGCTCGTGTACAAACGTTATTGATCAATTTTACTCTTCACAAAAATATAGAGATTAATTTCGATAACATCATTATTTACGTGTATTTTATCGCACTGTACTTAACATTAGTGTTAACGGGTTTGGAATTATTCCCTATTTAACGGAAGATATTTATTTGGGTCGAAACGTCCTGTCCGTGATTCAAAGGCAACGCGAGATGGACACACTGAGATTAATTGCAAGAATATTCCCCTCCTTTATTCACTGAACATTTCCTCCTCTTTTTATCTTATGTATTTGAGTGATAGATTGTAGTAAGTAAGCTTAATTGTTTCAGCTTCCCCCTTTTTTTTCTCTTATTCTACTGATCACCTCCCTTTATATAGACTTTGGTAGGGGTAGGTGTCATTGTGCATGTGTTTTGATAAGGACAGGTGTTGTTGTTACCTTGATACAGGTGTAAAAATTAGGATAATGTTTATCGTTTATCTACTAAGTGCTGACTAGATTAGCTTTTGTGTCTTCTGATATCTCCGAGGGCTTCTGATGTAGACTGTTTTTGATAGAGCTATTCTTCCGAGGGCTTTTGTTTTTCCTTCTTGATTCGGGTATTTTCTTCAACAGTCAGGAGTGATCTCTGAGAGTGGAAACATGGTCTCCGAGGACTTGGTATGACTTCCGAGGACTGTGATCTTGTGTCCGAGGGCTGTTTTTGCTTTACTGAGAGTGAAATTTCTTCACCAGAGTGCTCGGACTGTATTCACTGGGTGTTCCTGTATTGACTTCTTCCAAAATTGTGTTCTCGGATAAGTCCGAGTGTTGCTTTTTCCGAGGAGTGTTCAGCAAGGAAGTTTTCTTGTAAGTTCATAGGACTCGGGGTCCCTCTTGGTCCCTCTTGGCGCATTTGGTGGATATCGGAGTCATACGGGTCCATCGGGGTTTGCTCTTTTTCCGATGCCGTGTTGATATCTGTTTTTCATTCACCGTTTGACTTTCCAAGGGACGCTTGCGTTTCTCCTCGGATGCTTTTATAAACCTTTTCGGGTCAGTGACCGAGAGGTAGGGCAATTCTCCGAGGGGTTTTCTTTATAGGTACATCTCATTGGATGTACTCGTGACAATAGTATTGTCCATATATCCTCCGAGGGGTTTTCTTTATAGGTACATCTCATTGGACGTACTCGTGACAATAGTATTGTCCATATATCCTCCGAGGGGTTTTCTTTATAGGTACATCTCATTGGACGTACTCGTGACAATAGTATTGTCCATATATTATTTTTCCCGAGTAGGAGTGATCTCCTCTATTTTATTTTTTAGGGTTAACACTAGCCCCCCCAAATTTCGATTGTCCTCGTAGAGACAAGCGGAATTTTAAATCATCGTCCTAAGTGAGGTGAGGGGTTATTTTTGACTTAGTGTCCCTATATTTATTTTTTTTCTTTTTTGATATTTATCCAATACGTATATATATTTAGAATTTATAAGGATTTTACCTGAATACCCTTAGGGTATCGTTATTAAGCACGCGGAGATCTCGGGGCGCAGGTGGCGGACTGTTGTTGACCAGCTTGGAGATTTGAACTATCTGACCGTTGGCAACGGTCAGAATGGGGACGGCGTGGCACAATCAGGTGGCGGTTACGTGGAGCTTTAAATAAGTTCCACGTTTTCAAAATTCTTGACCGTTGTCACCTTCGGTTATAAATAGGACACTGTTGCTTCTTTTTTCTTCATTCACTCAATCCGTCTTTGTGGTCATCTCCTCTCAGAGCAAACAAGAAATCTCTTTCCTTGATCTTTATTCTTCATCTTTTGCAATTCAAATTCCTAGCAGACTTACCCGTTCCTCTTCTCTCTTTCAAAAACATTCCTCTTTTATTGTATCCATGGCTTCTTCCGCCAACACTGACTCTATTGCCGCCGCTATCTCCTCGGAAGTCACTGCTCCGATTAATTCTTCTACGAGTGTGAGAGGTATTCCAATGGGAGTGATTACTCGCAAGCGTAAGGGAGAAATTGCTGCTGCTGCTGAGGGCGGCGCCACTTCCTCGAAAAAAGCTAGGGTTCCCAAATCAAAGGAACCGCCTCTTCGAACTTTCGCTAAGGTGGAAAAAACGAAGAATATTGCTACTCGTAAGCAGGTAGCAGATCTGTTGACCTCAACCGGAGTCCTTCAGAAGAACATGGTCTTCCGAATCCCGACGAAGGATGAGAGGGCGTGCTATCCTCCTCCGGGTATGTTGACAGTATTCTTTGCTCAGGTGAAGTATGGGTGGCGCTCGTTTATGTCCCCTTTTTTCTGTGCGCTCTTTAAAGCTTGTAATATTAGCCCAAGTCAGATGGTACCAAATGGATTTGCTGCTATCTGTATTTATGTATTTTGGTGCCACGTGAATGGGCTAGAGTGTTCGGTGGAGCACTTTCTTTCAATCTTTGACGTGGCGGTATCACCCGGGGGGTATCCTTTCTATAACGTTCGTCATCGGGACAACTCGGGGGATTCCACGAAGAGAATCTTGGGGGCTGCTATTACCTCACATAGCGTCTGGAAGAACAGGTACTTCTTCGTGGGCCCTGTCAACGGCGAGTGGGATGTGCCCTTTGATTGGCGAGAGGGTACTACTCCCGTGCATGCTCTGGATCAGGAGGCAGTGCTATCTCCTATAATTTCTCAGCACAAATTGATGGAGTCGGAGGATTTCACGATGTTATATGAGACCTCTGGGCTTCATCATGTAGTTTTCACTGATGCCGCCGTGGAGAGGCCCTTGTCCCTGTCTCCCGTTGCGAGGAGTCTCTTTCGTAAGTCTCTTTATTCGCTCTTTTATCCTTTTATTCTCTTTCCGAGCATAGTGGTAAATTGTACTTATACACGTTATTGATGGGATGATACAGGGGATGTCATGGCGAATTACTATCTGCAGTCGAGTCCGAGGGAGCCTACTCCTAGTGGTGTCTCGGAGATACCAGAGGAGGGAGATCACGAGGAGGAGGAGGTTAATGCTCCCGAGAGTATGCATATGGATTCAGAGAAGAGTGGATTCCACGAAGACCATTCTCTTCTATGCATGGATGCGATGGGGATCGTTAGGAGCGCGGTTCCCCTACGTCAAGTTGCACCTTGGGATTTGGCTTTAGTGCCCGTTTCCAAATCGGAGTCAGGGAATATTCCTGCTTCCGAATCTAATATGGGAATATCTCCGAGAGGTTCCGAGGAGGGTATCTTTCCGAGTGGTGCGGAGGATGAATCTGCTCGGAAGGATACTGAAGTAATAGACCTGTCTTCTGAGGATCCTTCTCCTAGGCTTCCGACAGTTCCTGAATCTGCTCCTCGGGGTAAGTTTTCACGAGTTTTTAATGAGATTTTCATATCTTTATCTGCAATATTTGATTATGTGTTGACACCTTTTCTTTTGATGTAGTGGCTATGGATAAAGGGAAAGCTCCGATGGTAGAAGAGTCTTCATTATATGGTGAGTATTCGTCATTTACCTTTTTTCCATAATTTTTTCTAGTTTCATTCTTTTAATCACTGACAGTTCGTATCTGTTGCAGAGGAGGATTTTCTGGCCCAATTTAGCATTCCCGAGCAAGAAGATTTACGAGGGGACTCCGAAGACACCCAAGGGGAGTTTGATCCTTCTTCAGAGGACCGAGATTTGAAGGAAGGAATTCTGCAATCACTATTAGGAAAGACCAGCCCCTCCACAACAGTAGGTGGTTCACGGGCCATTTTTACAAATTCCGAAGTGACGACTCCGGTAAAGGATACGACTCCTCCGAGGGGACATGTCCCGGTGACCTTGTCTCCGAGGGGTCATACATTTCAGGAACCTATTCCTCCCAGCGGATCCGGGGGGGAATTTTCATCTCGTTCAGTGGGGGAGGCTTATCAAGATATCCTCCGATTTTTCGCCTCCTCCAGTTCAGCACCCGCCGAGGGGTATCAATTTTTGTACACCAGTCTTAACTGGTTGGGGCTTATGGTAAGCTCCTCTGCCTTAGTCTTCTGAAATTACACAATGCATCTCTGTTAAATTTTTTATTGTTGACTTTTCTGTAGATTGGAAAGACTCGAGAGGCAGTTACTGCCGTTGAAGAGCGCGGTCGGAAAGATGTAGAGGACTTAGAAGCACTCCGGGCGCAATTGGCACCTCTCTTATTCCGGGATAAAGAGAGTCAAACTAGGGAGGACCTTCTTCAAACAAAAATTTCCGACTACGAGTTTGCTCTCAATGAATCAGAGAAGGCGAGGGCAAATTTACAAGGTAGTTTAAGTGCTGCTGAATCCGCTTGCAAGAAGATGGAGAAGGAAAGAAAAGACTCCGAGGAGGTCTTTACCGCTCGTATTGCAGCTCTCGAGAAGGCGGTGGCGGATGGGAATGAGAGAGAGAGAGTTCTCCAAGAGACTTTGGGCCAAGTTACTGATAGGGCAGAGTCAGCCGAGGGGAAGTTGACAAATTTTCTTTCTCCCGAGGACGTGCAGGCTAAGGTGGATGCAGCTGTTCAGTTTGCTCAGCGAGAGATCTCACGGCAGCAATCAGTAGCATCCGAGGAGCCTTCTCATGAGCTCCTGATGGGCCATCTTTTGTGGGGTTATTTGGAGTGTGCAAAGGTGGCAAAATCTTTGATAAGGTCGGATGTTAACTTCTCCAAGTCTTTCGATCTTCGGAAATTAAAGAAGCCAACTCCCGATGACTGCCATTATTTCGTGGGGAGGTTTGGGGGTTTGCTATCCTCTCGGGATTCTCCGACACCATCTCCAATGCGCTCCGCCACGAGTCCGAGTCCAAGGGCTAGCGGTTCTGGGGGGGTATTTTCTCCAATCTCTCGTCTTGCTCCATTGGGTACTTCCGCAGAAGAGACAACTTCTTCTCTCCCTCCTTCCACGGGAGCTTAGTCTAGCTTTTTGTAATTTTTACTTTGAAAATAAACGCTCTTTGTACTTATTGTTCCTTCCGAGGGCTATCCGTTTTAAATAAATATTTTTGTTCAATCTTCCTATTCTATATCTTATCTCCACTGTTTAATTAAGATGGATAATGATAATTCTCAAAAAGTTGCTGACTAAGTAAACTTCCTAAGTAGGAGGTGTTACTTTGCATGGTTAAATAGGATACGTGTCCTCCTTAATTAAAAAGTTTTCCAACACGTGTCCCTTAGTTAACGTACTAAGAGTTTAAACTTCTACTTTTAACTCTAATATAAAGAGTATATATGCACGTAGGTCCTTATCAATTATGCACTTATCTCCTAATCCTTATTAGTCTTTGATTTTCTTTTATAAGTGCAAGTACAAAGATAATACTTACTTGATACGATGATGCCTCCTTATTATAGAAGATTTGGCTCGACTTCATCTGGCGGTTCTTCTCAGGATACCGCTCGGGGTCCTTCTGGATCATCAAGGGTTCCTCCGAGGGGCAATCCATCCGAGAATCAAACGACACTTAGTGCTAGTTCCTCTCTTGGAGTGGTTCGTAGGACTCCATCTACAAATTCACGTAGAGTCAATCATATCAGGGAGATATTCATGAGTAGGGAGCCATATCCTTTGGCGGATGAGTCTTCAGAATTCGATTTACTTCCTCTTAATCCATCAAGATTGATAGGCAGAGGACGTGTAGGATCCACAATGAGTGCAGAATGTGAGAACTCGGTAAGATCTCTTTTTAATGGTTATAACTTGGAGTTCGAAGATTATGATATAATAGTGCCTTCCTCGGGCCAAAGGGCTTACGCACCCCCTTCAGGTTATATGACCGTTTATACCGAACAGATGCGTTGTGGTTTACGTACCTTTTTCCATCCCTTTTTCCAAATACTCTTTCGGTATTGGCAGGTGTGTCCGAGTCAGTTAACACCAAGTTCCTATAGTCATTTGGTGGGATATGTCCTTCGTAGTGAGCTTTTAAACCTTCCGATGTCCCCTTATCGGGTGGGGACAATATTTACCCTTCAACCTTGCTCAGAGGGGACTCCCTTTTTTAGCTTGACCTATCGGGACAAGGAAAATATCTTCACTCGTGTATCCAGTTCCCACTCTAGTAGAGGGGATTGGAGGCGGAGATTTTTCTTTATCCGTCCGAGAGGTCAGTCAGCCAGATCGTGGGGTGTACCCATCCGATGGGGTTTGGGATATATCGCACCCAACACCGAAACACGAGGACAAGTGAGGGAGATATTGCTTCACTCGGGACTTTTCTCTGGTTCTTATGATATATCTGGGCTGTTGGATTTCCCCGAGGCCCTGATTTTGGCAGGTTTACAAGAGAGAGTAGAAGGATGCACTCCTGCTTCTCGTCCTCTTCACAGTAATTTTCACTTTCGTAAGTTCTAATAACCATTCTTTAGTTTATAAACTTTATTGGTGTCCTCGGATCATTTTCTTACTGACATCTTTTGTAGGAGCGGAGATGGGAGCTTTTTCTCTCGGCTCTTCTAACGACGTTTTCCTGGGGAGGGCATTGCATGGTATTCCTGGGATGACGAAGGTTGGCGATTCTCCTCCTCTCATAAGTGAGGCAATGGTGGAAATCTCCTCGGAGGAGGAGGAGCCCGTTGCAGCCCCCCCAGTCAGTTATATAATTCCTTCTGGATCGTCGGATCTGATAGCAACTCTTTCTCAAACGGATTGTCACATGAGTCCCATAGTATCACAGCCCATTCCTCACAATTCTACCGTAGTAAATGTGTTAGAGGAGTATCTTCACTCTTCTAGTGCAGAGGATATGCAGCCCCAGCAAGATATCCCTGGTCGTATTCCCGCACCACCGCCCGAGGAGCACCCTTCCCTCGGGAGAACTCTTCCCCCCGAGGGTAATCAGGATGTTTCTCCTCTCGGATCAGCAGTGGGATTTTGCCGAAACTTTCTCAGTGGGTTATTAAACGTAACAGATTGTGAACTGATAAAAACCCTTTCGGTACCCGTTCTCCAAGATTTAGCCTGCAAAGACCTGTGTGAGGTATCTATTCATTTTATTTAATACTAACCTGTCTTCTGATCTGATGCCATTCGTTTTTTGAGCAGATTTATATGGTGTTGGACGCCCTCGGGTCTTACGGGAGTTCTTCCTCAGATCCGGGTTTAGTATACCGTCGTCGGGATGAGTTAGAGCGAGGTCTCTTAGAAGCTCAAGTGGAGATAGCCCATTTGAAGGAAGTTCATGAGTCTTCTCAGGATACTCATATTCATATGTTACAATCCGAGAAGGATAAGGCGTGGGAATTGGAACGCCAATTATCACTTGAAAAGACACGTGTCTTGAGCTTAGACAGGAGAATTGAGGAGTTACGTGGCCATATGCGGTCCTCGGAGGAGCAGTTAACACAGGCTACGCTGGAAAGAGACGTCTTGAGTCAGCAACTGCTAGGGATAACTCGTTCTCATGCGATAGAGGTGGTCATGGCCCAAGTCCAAGCTGTGTTGGAGGTGGTGGGTCCATCCAGTCTTCGTGAATCTCTTCGGGGAGAGATGCGTGACTTAGTGCATATAGGCTATAAATTGTGCCAAGATGCCGTACAAGCTTTGCCAGAGTTCCCCTCGGGATTGCTCCTTCCTGAACTCAACATTCGTCAAGTCTCCGAGGAACTTTCCCCTTCACCTATTAGAGATTTTGCAGTCGGAACTGTGTTCTTGGATGATCCAGTCTCTCTTTCTGAGGAGCAGCGCCGAAGACTTATCCGAGAGGGGAAACGTCCCATGGGAGGGACTTAGCTTGTAAATGAGTTTAGTTCATAATACAGAGGGTTCTTAGTGTTATCGGATTGTCCTGATGTCTCGTATATAGAGCCATCATTTTGTTGGACAATTCTATTGTCTTTTGTACTATATCCCCTCGTATATGAACACTCTTTTTATTCATATATAACTATTACATTAAGCATAATACTTTCTAAGATTGCTTGCGTTCCACGTGTTGCGAAGTATTGCCTCCTCGGAGTTAGCAAGCCGATAAGTCGCCGGTCCCACGATTTCCACTATCTTGTAAGGTCCTTCCCACCGTGGATCTAGTTTACCCACATTCTTGGAGGCCCCTACTCGTTTCATCACTAAATCTCCAACTTGAAAGGTTCGGAGTTTTACCTTGGTATTATAATATCGTGACATCCGAGCCTTGTACTCTTCCATTCGGAGGGCTGCTCGGGTCCTTTTTTCCTCGAGGAGGTCAAGGGCAAGGGCTAGATTTGAGCTATTGGCCACTTCTTCATATTCTTTGACTCGCCAGCTTTCTAGGGAGACCTCCGAGGGCAACACAGCCTCACATCCGTAGGATAGACTAAAAGGGGTTTCACCCGTAGCAACACTCTGCGTGGTCCGATAGGCCCACAATATCCCGGGTATCTCCTCAACCCACTTAGCTTTATGCCAATCAAGCCGGGCCTTCATGTTCTTCAGGAGGGTTCTGTTGGTTCTTTCTACTTGGCCATTTGCTTGAGGGTATCCCACGGAGGCAAAGCGATGTTTTATCTCCCAATGATCACACCACTTTTGCAATCCTTGATCAGTAAACTGCAAACCGTTATCACTTACCAGGCTCCGAGGGACACCAAAGCGACAAATAATATTTCTCCAGAGAAAATTGATAACAGCCCCCGCGGTTACCCTAGCTAGGGGTTCCGCTTCCACCCATTTGGTGAAGTAGTCAACGGCTACTAGCAGAAATTTCTTTTGGCCGGCATCAGGGACGAGGGGTCCAAGTATGTCAATACCCCACTTAGAGAATGGGCAGGGGTTCAGAGAGGGTTCCCAAGGGGCTGCTGGTAGATGGGTCCGAGGGGCGTAAGCCTGGCATGGTTTGCATCTTTCGGCATGGCTTTTGCTATCTTTGGCCATCGTGGGCCAATAGTAGCCCTGTCGGATCAAGCGTCCCACCATGCTTTCGCCACCAGTATGGCTCCCACATACCCCCTCGTGAGTTTCTGCTAAGGCTAGCTGGGCCTCTTCTTCATTAAGGCATCGAGCGTGGGGACATAAATATGTCCTTCGGAAGAGTATCCCGTCTTTGAGGAAGTATCGGAGGGTTTTTCTGAACATCATTCGCTGAATATTCTTGTCCGAGGAGTATCCCTCGGGATTCTGCAAATAGGCTTTGATAGGAGTCACCCAGCTAGATGAAGGATCTGAAACTGTGTTCACTTCTCGGCCTTCACCCTTTTCAGATTCATTGACATGTAGTAGAGTAATCTTCCGAGTATGTATTACAGCTGTTTGTGTAGCCATTTTGGACAAAGCGTCCGCCTCTTGATTTTCTTTACGAGGAATTTGAACTATATCATATTCTTCAAACCATTCGGACCTCTGACGAACAACTCGGAGGTACTCTTGCATTCTTTCTTCTTTGGCCTCATATGACCCCTTAACTTGCAGAACAATCAGCTGGGAATCACTATGAAGGAGTACTCTTTTCATTCCCCCTTCTCTAGCTAACCTCATACCAATAAGGAGAGCTTCATACTCGGCCTCATTGTTAGAGAGGGGATAATCTATTCTAACTGCAAAATGGAGCCTTTCCTCCTCTCCTTCTTGATTTACCAAGACTATTCCGGCCCCCCCATGGGTACTCACCGAGGATCCATCTACATATACGTGCCATCGTGGCTCCTTTTCCTCGGATCCAACGCCCGTGAGTTCTGTTACAAAGTCCGCCAAAACTTGCGCTTTGATTGACGGTCTCGGAGCGTAGGAAATATCGTACTCAGTAAGCTCTACAGCCCATTTTATCATTCTCCCTGATGACTCCGGCTTATTAAGAATTGCTCTCAGGGGATGCTTAGTAAGCACAGTAATTGGGTGGGATAAAAAGTAGGGGCGTAGCTTACGAGCCGTAGTAACCAATGCTAGAACGAGTTTCTCAGTTAGGGTATATCGAGTTTCGGCTCCGAGGAGAGTTTTGCTAACGTAATATACCGGGTGATGTTCTCCATCTTGTTCTTTGACTAGGACAGCGCTAATAGCCTCTTCTCCAATCGATAAATACAAAAACAACTCTTCTTGGGGTACCGGTTTTACCAGCAAAGGTGGTTTCAACATGTACCTTTTTAAGTCTCCGAGAGCTTCCTCACATTGGGAGGTCCACTGAAATTCCTTGATATTCCGAAGTACCTTGAAGAAGGGAAGCCCTTTTTCTGCGGACTTGGAGACAAACCGACTCAACGAGGCCATTCTTCCAGTCAGCTTTTGGACATCTTTTACCGTCCTCGGAGTAGGTAATCCCATGATAGCTTCTGCTTTTTCGGGATTTACTTCAATTCCCTTCTCCGTAACCATGAATCCCAAAAATTTTCCTCCTCGGATACCAAAAGAACACTTCCGAGGGTTGACCTTCATGCCAAAGTTGTTCATAATGACCAACGCTTTTCGTAGGTCCTCAGGATGTTCTTCAGCAGTGTTACTTTTAACTACAGTATCATCTACATAAACCTCTACTGATTTCCCAATAAGTCCTGAAAACATAAGGCTTACTAACCGTTGATAGGTAGCTCCAGCATTCTTTAATCCAAAGGGCATGACTAGATAACAAAAGGTGCCTGCATCCGTGATAAAGCTGGTCTTATCTTGATCAATAGCCGCCATCGGGATTTGGTTGTACCCTTGATCTCCATCTAAAGTTGATAGTAGCGCACATCCTGCGGTAGAATCAACTAGCTGATCTATGCTCGGTGAAGGGTAACAATCCTTGGGGCATGCTTCATTGAGGTTAGTAAAGTCAACACACATTCGCCATCTTCCTCCGTGCTTGGGAACTAGCACGACATTAGCCAACCACTCGGGGTAAATAACTTCTCGTATTTGCTTTAATTGAAGAAGGCGTTGTATTTCCGAGCGGATGATCTTATTGCGCTCGGGGCCCATTTTCCTCTTTTTCTGTTGGACAGGTTTAGCTCCAGGCTTCACATTAAGGAAATGTTGACATACCTTGTTGCTGATTCGTCCGGGCGGTCCCCCTCCCCATGCAAAGAGGTGATGAAATTGTTTGAGAAGAGAAATCAATTGGCCTTCTATGATTGGAGTCATATGGGTGCCCATTTTGATTACTTTCTCGGGGCTTCCTTCTACTAACTCCACCATTTTTAATTCTTCCACAGGCTGGACTCGTGTTTCCTCGGTTCTACACTTTTTGTTATTTCCAAGTGAAGGTCCGTCCTCTTCTGAGGGGATGGCATTCATGCAGCATTCTCTAGCTTTTGACTGACTTCCTCGAACTTCTCCGATTCCCGAGGAGGTGGGGAATTTCACTTTAAGATGCAAAGTAGAAGGAATTGCCTCAAAGGCCCGAATAGATGGTCTTCCGCAGATCACATTATACGCTCGCGAAGAAGCCTCCACTACCCAAAACTTAATAGATTCCGTTCTTCGAAGGGCTCCTTTCCCCCATGACATTGGGAGAGTAATAGTTCCGAGGGTTTGGCATGCTTCCCCGGTGAATCCTACTAAGGGGACCTCCGCGGTTTCCAACGTTTCTTGTTTCAATCTCATAGCGAGATAGGTCGGTAGGAATAGTACATCCACAGAGCTGCCCGTATCTATGAGGATACGTTGGATTTCATACCCGTAGATGACGGCAGATATAACCAAGGGATCTTCATGAGGGTATATTACATCTGTAAGGTCCTCGGGTCCGAAAGTGATACTAGGCAGTTGTGACCCTTGAATGGAGCAGACAGCTAATCCTTGCTCTGCTCGTCGGGCTTCTTTCAAATATTTCTTCTTTTTGCCCTGAGGTGCCATGGAGATTTCACCCCCTTCTATCATATTGATGGTTCTCCCTGTTGGGGGATTGTCTTTGTAAGAGTTAGGTGGAGGAGGCAAACTCTGATACCCTGCCGTTTTCTCTCTCGAACTTCGCCGGCGGTCCTTACTTCTCTCTCGGAGTCGGAGGCGTCTAGTGGTCCCCTCTCGTGACTTCCGGCTAGGCGTCCTTTCTTCCCTTTCTTGCTCTTCCTCTTCCCTTCGTGATCTCTTCCAAACATTGGCCTTGGGCTCTTCAGGGTTATTTTCCTTAAGGTAGTTCTTCAAGTACCCTATCTCCAATAGGCGAAGCACCTCTAAACGAAGGGTAGTACATTCTTCCGTAATGTGCCCGTAAGTTTTATGGTACTTACAATACTTTCCAGTATCCTTGTCTCGGTTAGGAAATTTAGTCGGTCTGGGCCAGTGCAACTCGTTGCTACCCCTCATTATGTTGAGCACTTCTGGTGGAGTAACAGTCATCGGAGGTAAGTGTACGGGTCGGAGGAATTTCTTAACCACTCCCCCTTCATCTTTGCGTTGAGGAGGTTTTCCTTCCTTACTTTTTTCTTTGACCTTTGCTTCTTTCTCAGCACGCTCTAAGTGTTCACTATCCTCCTGCTCCATCTGCTTCTTTGTTCCCTCGGCTTCTTCCATCAAAATATGTACTTCCGCCTTTTGCATTAACTCATTCATATCCGTAATACGATTTCCCATAAGGTATCTAAAGAAATCCCCCGCTCGGAGTCCCTGAGTTAATATGTCTGCCATAATGGTCGGGCTAACATTTGGAACATCGAGTGCTTCATCCGTGAAGCGCTTTATATATTCTCGTAAGGATTCGTCCTTCTTCTGTTTGATAGTAAAAAGATGCGTAGCAGATTTAGGGTACCTTCGGTTGCAGGCGAATTGTCGTACAAACAAATGAGCTAATCGGTCAAAGCTCGTGATGGAACAAGGTGGAAGATGAGTAAACCAGGCTTGAGCCCGCCCTCCAAGGGTAACAGGGAATACGCGGCATAACACCTGATCAGGAGCGGAAGAGAGGTCCATTCCTGCCAGGTATTGATGGACGTGATCTTGTGGGTCCCTTCCATCAGCTTCCCCGGTATATAGCGAGATATTAACAGGTCGCATCCCCGAGGGGATAGAAGCTGAAGCAATCTCGGGAATGAAAGGAGAGGTCTTGAACGTAGGATCTTCCTCGGGAGCCATGGCTTTCTTGAGATCACCTAACTCTTTTCGTAAATCATCCATCATTCCCCATAAGGAACGTTCAACCTCTCCTCGATACTCTGAAGGGCGAGAAATTCCTACCGGACCCCTCACAGGAGTCCTTTCACGACATACATGTCTTCGAGGACTTTGTCGGGGTGTCTGTCGCCAAGGATTCCAATTTGGGTTCCATGTCCTCGGAGGTCCATCTTCTTCCGAGGGGAGATCTTCGTTCTCGGATAGAACAGGGGACGTACGTACGGGGGGATCATCCCTCCAGGGTGTTCTTTCAGCATATATAAGTCTTTCATAAACAGATCGGGGAATACTAATAAAATCTCTTGTACCTGATTCATAATTGGACAAAGTTTCTTCTGAGTCATTGTTCGGGACAGGAAGGTTGTCATTTTCGAAAAGACCATCCATCCTAGCTGACGTGTGCCTGAATTCTCTCGAAGACAGATGCTGTGACGTTCCCACAGACGGCGCCACTTTGTTAACGGGTTTGGAATTATTCCCTATTTAACGGAAGATATTTATTTGGGTCGAAACGTCCTGTCCGTGATTCAAAGGCAACGCGAGATGGACACACTGAGATTAATTGCAAGAATATTCCCCTCCTTTATTCACTGAACATTTCCTCCTCTTTTTATCTTATGTATTTGAGTGATAGATTGTAGTAAGTAAGCTTAATTGTTTCAGCTTCCCCCTTTTTTTTCTCTTATTCTACTGATCACCTCCCTTTATATAGACTTTGGTAGGGGTAGGTGTCATTGTGCATGTGTTTTGATAAGGACAGGTGTTGTTGTTACCTTGATACAGGTGTAAAAATTAGGATAATGTTTATCGTTTATCTACTAAGTGCTGACTAGATTAGCTTTTGTGTCTTCTGATATCTCCGAGGGCTTCTGATGTAGACTGTTTTTGATAGAGCTATTCTTCCGAGGGCTTTTGTTTTTCCTTCTTGATTCGGGTATTTTCTTCAACAGTCAGGAGTGATCTCTGAGAGTGGAAACATGGTCTCCGAGGACTTGGTATGACTTCCGAGGACTGTGATCTTGTGTCCGAGGGCTGTTTTTGCTTTACTGAGAGTGAAATTTCTTCACCAGAGTGCTCGGACTGTATTCACTGGGTGTTCCTGTATTGACTTCTTCCAAAATTGTGTTCTCGGATAAGTCCGAGTGTTGCTTTTTCCGAGGAGTGTTCAGCAAGGAAGTTTTCTTGTAAGTTCATAGGACTCGGGGTCCCTCTTGGTCCCTCTTGGCGCATTTGGTGGATATCGGAGTCATACGGGTCCATCGGGGTTTGCTCTTTTTCCGATGCCGTGTTGATATCTGTTTTTCATTCACCGTTTGACTTTCCAAGGGACGCTTGCGTTTCTCCTCGGATGCTTTTATAAACCTTTTCGGGTCAGTGACCGAGAGGTAGGGCAATTCTCCGAGGGGTTTTCTTTATAGGTACATCTCATTGGATGTACTCGTGACAATAGTATTGTCCATATATCCTCCGAGGGGTTTTCTTTATAGGTACATCTCATTGGACGTACTCGTGACAATAGTATTGTCCATATATCCTCCGAGGGGTTTTCTTTATAGGTACATCTCATTGGACGTACTCGTGACAATAGTATTGTCCATATATTATTTTTCCCGAGTAGGAGTGATCTCCTCTATTTTATTTTTTAGGGTTAACAATTAGATATTTTTCATTCTATTTTACACAATATATATATAAGTTAATAGCAGTACAGGGTCCGAAGAAATCCTGGCTCCGCCTCTGCATGCATGGTATGTCTGACATGTACGTATTAGATCCGTATCGGAGCCATAAGCATCAAAGTACCCAATACGTGTCTGACACGATTTTTTTTGAAGAGTCGATGAGACAAAAAAAAAATAGATTATCATATTCGACGGACTCAACTGTGAGTCACCTACATTTATTGAGGCGATTTGATAGTTAAATATTGCCAACCAAATGTGGTCTCAACTCTTAATTAAAAGTCCATAAACAGGTTGCATTGGGACTTCTAAAACTCACACCATGCAACATCAAACTTGTGTCAGGTACCCATACTCATTGACGACTCTTGTGTTGACGCGCCACATGCCGTATCTTGTAATCATAAATGCCGTATTAGACACCTATCAAAAGCGCTAAAATCTTTATCGAAGACAAGTTGAGAACTTCTATTATATTTTAAATTTAATACTAAAATATCCCAATAACAACAAATACAAAAAGCCACATTTAGATGGTTCATGATACTTGATATAGAAATGAAATGGACAACTCTAATGTTGATGGTTGTTTGGTTGTTATCAAGCAATTGTCACTAGAACATGAATATATATTATAAATAAACATAATTACTTGGACGAATTATCAAAAATGCCTGCTAATTTTGACCTTTAACTTTAAATGCCCGATTTTCCCATACCTGCTGAAAATGCCCGTTAAGTTCTAACTTTTCTAACAAAAATGCCCGATTTTAAAAAATCAGACATTTTATCCAACGTGGCATCCGAATCAAAGAGGCGCGCTGCTGAATCAAAAAAACGCGTCTGACACGTAATTTTGTGTCTGAAAATAACGCTTCTCATTCTAATGAAACCATATGAAGCGAAAACCCGACACTAAGGTTTTTTATTATCTTCATTTGCACAATAACACGGCAAAATCGAAAACCCTAATCCCTAAAAACTGAACCCTCAATTTCTCACCCAAAATCGGATATTCGCAGTCGTTTGTTGCTTAATCTTGAGTTAGGGTAAAATGGTGTTCAAGTTGCGACCTCATAACGAGTTGTATTTGCCTCCACCCGAATATTGTAAGTCTTCTCTTTCATTTGGGTTAAATGTTAAATGTTATGTTAAATGTTAAATCTTGTTAAATGTTATGTTAAATGTTAAATCTTGTTAAATGTTATGTTAAATGTTAAATCTTGTTAAATGTTATGTTAAATGTAATATTTTAGCGGGGGTTAGAGTTTAGTCCGAAAGTAGAGATTCCCCTCCAAAATTGGTCCTGTGCATATTAACAGAAAGAGAACAAGGAATGAATCACTAGCTGTGCAGGCAGCAATGGGTAGAGAGGAGGCTAATGATGGTGCTGGTCTGAGTTCAAATGGCGGTTAGGTAAGCAGAAGGGTTAAAAGAAAGCAAACCAAGCCTACTCCAAAGGTGATAACTCAACTCAGGGAGAATCAAGAAGCCTTGGGAACCCCACTGGGAAGGACATTCTGATCCCAAACAAGGTGTATCCAGAAAGTATGTGAAGTTGTCAGACCTTGGTATGGAATTGGGCAACCAGAAGGGTCAGATCAAAGGAAATAATGGTCAGAACAAAGGAAAGGGCAAGGAGAAATAGAAGAAGGTTTGGGGAGGAGGACACACAACTGTGAAGAAGACCACATTTTGAATCAAGTTCATTTTGTGTTATTTGTATTACAAATGAATATCAAGTGAATAGTGTAGCTTTTTTTTGGTTTTCACTTGAATATTATTTGCCACTTATAACTTGATTGCTCCCAATGACGCTACCAGCAATGGTTTGATGGATTAGGTGATTGTATGTTGTGACCTCATTTTGGTATTGACACTTCCAGCAATCAGAGTACTAAAACAACATAATTATAACAGTTCATATACCATAAAAATGTAAAACCTCACAATTACACAAACATAGTACACATAAACAACATTAAAAGTTCATAACAGTTCAAACATAATAACCACTCACACCTCCCAATTGTTCAAAGTTCATAAACATAACCAACATTAAAACATAAAAATTGTTCAAACATTCATAAAACATAATTGTTCATAAAGACTTAAAACATAAAAATTCTTCATTCTTCCTCCCACAGGTCGGCAATGTGATGCACTGTGAAGAGCTCATGCAGATAACCAGCATTCGGACAACCATACAACCGAAAGTACTTCTCTCGGTCGATTTCCTACATCACACGAAAAGTAAATGAAACCATTACTTAACTTTTTCTAGAAAATAACGCGCATACTCAAGGGGATGAATCGATTTCTTACCTGGCCGCGGATTGCATGATACTCCTCATCAACACTCACTGTCCACTCAGGGGGAGCGCAGTGAACGCCAGGCAGAGCACGAAACTCGTAGAACCACCAGAACCTGTTGAACAAGGAGTTGAGCTTCTTGTAGATCATCTTCATCTCGAACTCACCACCACCCCAGCGCATGGCGTCCAACTCTGGTTTCAGCAGATCCAAGCCCCTCTTCAAAGCCGGCGTATCCATCAAACGATGCCTCCTGCCATACTCACAAAGCAACCTACACAATTGTGTCTCATAGTGTAGGTTGAACTCCCCATCGTGAAACAAACACGCTACATCATTGTTGTTCGGGGTCTCCATTTTTTCACAAGTAAGATCTTTGAATGAAAAATGAGAAGCAGAAACGAAACTTTTGGGGCGTTTACACATGAAGTTGAGGGTATTTATAAGATGAAGGGTGACTTTTCATATGGACGGATATGACTTATCAGTCCAAAAACCGCCTGTTGGACTACCAATGCGTAATGCCACCTTTTACCAATGCCACTAAACCATCACTAAACGTTACATTCGGTCACACTAAACACTACCACACAAAACAATACATACATAAATAAACAAACCGTTCCACAGATTCTTCCCCTTTCAATACAATTTCAAAACAATTAAAAAAAGTGCAATCATAGTAATTAAACAAAACCTTCTTCTTCCTCTCAATTTCTTGTTCTCGACTTCTAGATTCTTCACCTTCTCTTCCAACTCCGTATTCGTTTTTTCAAACACTCGTCGAGTCGTAACCAAACTCGGGTGATCCATCAACTCCATTTCTTCTTTGACTTGCTTAACTTTCGCCTCGGCCTTTTCGATTTTCGAACGTAGTAATGGTACTATAATCCGCAGTCTTTCGCATACAGGAGGATCTTTCCAATCGAAAAATCGACAACCGTATTTCCCCTTCCAACACCCATGGAATCTACGACCTGGGTTTGCATTGGTGGTAGCAACCCTCACGACGGCTGGTCTACCGCAGTCGCACATCAGACTGGAGTTGTCAATTGATTCTGACATGTTAGTAATTTTGCGAATTGGAAGTGAATTGATCGATTTTCAGTTGTTAGGGTTTATAAATATTGAAATTGGGGGTTTTTTAAATAAAATTACCGTTAACTAATAAAAGAGCCGTTGAATGGTTTTGTTCGAATGAGAAGCGTTATTTTCGGACAAAAAATTACGTGTCGGGCGCATTTTTTTGATTCAGCAGCGCGCCTCTTTGATTCGGATGCCACGTCGGATTAAATGTCCGATTTTTTAAAATCGGGCATTTTTGTTAGAAAAGTTAGAACTTAACGGACATTTTCAGCAGGTATGGGAAAATCGGGCATTTAAGGTTAAATGCCAAAATTAGCGGACATTTTTGATAATTCGTGCTAATTACTTTTCATGGGTCACACAAAAAGAGTAGCAACTAAAAAAAACAACCAACATTGTTGATAAAAGCCTTATTATTCACGTCGAATGGTAGTTCACCACAAAAATCTCATCAACAAATTAAGAAAAAATAAAAAAATGTCACACGAAGTACTATACGATTTTTCTCCCATGTTAAAACAGTTCAAAGACGGGCGTATCGAACGGCTACTCGGTGATGAATTTGTGCCTCCGTCCACCGATCCAACGACAGGGGTTCGATCCAAAGACGTCGAGATTTTGCAGGAGCTCAAGTTGTCAGTACGAATTTACATACCCGAAAAAGCCGATACTAGTCGTAAAATTCCTCTCCTAGTGTACTTTCACGGTGGTGCGTTTTTAACGTTTTCACCGTTCCACCCGCTATACCAAAAACATCTCAATTTGCTCGTGGCCGAGTCCGACGTGGTCGCGGTGTCGGTTTACTACAGGTTGGCTCCCGAGCATCCTGTTCCCATAGCTTACGAGGATTCGTGGCTTGCTCTAAAATGGGTTGCTTCGCAATTTGCGGAAACTAGTGAAAATTGTGAAGAGTGGATTAAGAATTATGCAGATTCTGATCGTGTATTTTTGGGTAAGTTGCAAAAACTACACTTTAGTAATGTTAAACATCTTCTTTTGAATTTAACGTTTTATCCAACAACCATGTTATGATAAATTGATAGTAAGACTCATGAATCGATAGTTTAAATTAAAGATTATAAACATTCTTAATTCTTCAAAAAGAATTGATTCTTATTTAAGTTTCAAATAATAATATCGTGACGATAATTTTCAAAAGGTTTTTAAGTTTTCCTAAGAGAATCTCGAAAACTGATTACTAAAAACTTACAATATTAATAGGTAAGTACAAATTAATAAATCGTTATATTTAACGGATGAGTTGTGTGCTAATATTTGAATTCTAACTATACAAAAAATTAAAACATAATTTGTTTTAATAGTTTACATCATGAGCTCTTGTTTTTTAGGTGGAGACAGCGCTGGTGCTAACATAGCACACCAAATGGCAATGCGGGTCGGGTCAGAAAACTTGGACGGTATCCATCTACGTGGAATATTTCTCAATTGTTCGTTCTTTTGGGGAGAAGAACCCATCGGGGATGAAGTGGAGTTTCTAAAGAAGCCTAATCTATTTTATCCAAACGATGTTTGGCGTTATGTGTGCCCGACATCAACGGGTTGCGATGATCCGTGGATAAACCCGGGTAACGATCCGAAGCTTTCGGGTCTTGGGTGCAAAAAAGTGTTGGTTTATGTTGCGGAGAAGGATTTTTTTAAAGATAGGGGTTGGTATTATAAAGAGGCGTTGGAGAAGAGTAAGTGGGATGGAAAAGTTGAGCTAGTGGAGGTTAAAGGTGAGGGCCATTGTTTTAGTGTGACTCATCCAGATTCTGAGAATGGGTTGGCTATGATTAAAAAAGTGGCTTCTTTTCTCAATTATTAGGGAAATGAAATATGTAGGATACTTTTAATTTTTGGGTAATTAAAAGAGGTTGGAGGATTCAACCGATTTTAATTTGCAATGGAGTGAGCTGCAAAACTAGCGTTCGATCCGATTAGAGAACTCGAATCTTATTTGGGTCCAGTCCATTGAACAATGAAAAATTACTGTACTGTTATTCGTTTCTTTATGCTATGCAATAATCTCTTACTTTCAATAACCGAAAGATAATATTTATTTCCTATCTTATATATTTCTAGCTGTTATATGTAAATAGATCAATATTCATAGGCAAATATTAGTTATATCAAATATTACATTGCACTCATTGTTTAGTGTACGTGCTTATAATATTACGGACAAAAATATCAAGATTTGCACCATCACATACGAGCGCACTGTATTCTCTAATTATTATATCATCACAGTAATAATGCACTAAGAATTTCACATATAGAACATTATTGTCCAGTAATTCTTAATTGTTTGTTTTTTATATCTTTTCATAGAATGTTTGCTGTCATTCCTTTGTATAGATGGCATCATTTGACTAACTGTTTTTTCTACTTCTTCTGGGTCTATTGAGAAACTATTTATTAATCATGCTAGGGACTAAGTACTTGTTTGCGTAGCTAGGTGTTTCAGCATTTGTAATTTTTGACTTATTTTGATTACGTATATGGCATTCCACTACTCATTCCAAGTCTTTAATACCTAATAAATTAAAGAACTATATGCTATTGACACCTTATTTGTTAGTTTTTCCATCTCAGCTATTATGTTAGATGTTAACGGGTTTGGAATTACGACCTAATTAACTGAATTATTTATTTGGGTTGGAACGCATTTGTCCGTGATTCAAAAACTAAGCGCTATTTAACAGGAGAGGAAAACTGACAAAAACATTCCTTCCTTTTATTCACTATGATCCACTCTCTTTTCCGAGTCGATTTGCGTATTTCCGAGTCTATACGTGTGTTGTTCCTTAATTCTCCGACCTCCAACCTCTCCCTTCTTCCTCTGTTTATATAGAGTTTTTAGGGACATGTGTCGTTATGCATGTTTTTACAGGTGTCGCTATGCATGTGGTGGTGTTCTACACGTGTTACAATGTTCATTTAACCAATAAGATAACGTGTTTATCTTAAGTGCTGACTGTATCTTTTCTTCTTCCGAGGGCTTTGGTCTTCTTTATGATAAGGGGTAGACTGCCTTCTTTGCTTCCGATAGCTCACTGCTTCTAATGGTGACTCGAGGGCCGAGTCTGAGTGTTCTTTTAATGACAATGCGTCTCCGATAGGTGTGTATTCAGGAGCGAGTGTTTCAGGATATTCTCCGAGGGGGTGTCCGTTCAAGGGTTCATCTCCGAGAGGTTTTTAGCTATCGTGGGTAGGTGTTTTCTTTCTCCGAGTGCCCGGGGAGTGTTGTTCTGTAGTTGTTGCGTTATTGTGAAGTTCCGACCTCTGGGTTGGTCGACAGGGGTAGTGTTCCGGGAGCATTTGTGTTGGGAGTGCATAGCAAGGAAGTACTGGGGTAGTGTTCCGAGAGCGTTTGTGTTGGGAGTGCATAGCAAGGAAGTGTTTTTGTCAATGTTCTGGGACTCTGTTGGTTTCCGATAGCTCCAGTGGGCTTTGATAGGTTCTTTTAGCTCATCCTTTCCGAGAGTTCATATCTCTTGGAGAGGCAGAATGAGTGGGGCGGAGTGTTTGTCCGATGTTGAGGTAGCTCCGATAGTGGTTAGTCTGTGAAAGACTTTCTTCGGAAGTGTATTCCGATAGGTATCTGCCTTGGTTTCGTATTCCTCTTGTTGACTTTGCTCTAGTATTTGATGTTTTGGAGATGTGCTCTGAGGGATACTTGAGGCGTGATACCTGTATCGTGAATGCAGGTCGCATAATCATATAATAATATACCTGGTAATTCCAGTAATTGATTTATTGTTTATTTCAAGCAGGTGAATTATCATCCTGTTAACATTAGACTTTAGGGTATATTCTGTAAATAGTCTAGTTGTTAGTTATAACAGATGCCAACTCAGCTTAGCCACGCTTCTGTTAGTTCTGTTAGCTGTATTTAATGCCTTCTGCAGTGTAACATTTCTCATTCAGTTAATAACAGAAAACATTTCTTCTCTCTAAATTCAACATGGTATCATTCTCCAATGGTACGATTCTCCCGTTTCTGCCATTAATGAGCTTAATGTACCTCCGATTTCGGTTTATTGCAACCGATTACTTCTCCGATCACCTTCTTCGGCGAAGTTACTGTCGTTTTTTTGTTTTTCTCCGATGACGAATCCCGATTCTATAGCTGATTCAGCTCAATCGCCGCAATCAGCGCCTACTATCACTACTCGCAACACCAGATCTGGCGGCGCGCTACACCTATACAACAATGAAAACTTCGGTTCTCCTCTCACCTCAACGCAGCTCACCGGAATCGCAAATTATCTGCCGTGGAGCCGCACGGTGAAGCTTGCTCTCGGTGCACGTTGCAAGCTTGGATTTATTAACGGTACAGAGCGACGACTAGATCCAGCTCATGAGGATTTTGCAGAATGGGAAAGAGTTGACTGTTTGGTTGCGTCATGGATTCACCGATCAATTTTCGACGACATCTCCGATGCTTTTCTGTTCACTAACTCAGCATTTGACCTCTGGCAACAGCTGGAGGAACTCTATGGCGTGAGTAATGGACCACGCCTCTATCAACTTCAGAGAGAGGTAGCTTTGATTTCCCAATCTTCACTTAGTGTATCTGCTTACTATACTCGCCTGAAGAAGCTTTGGGATGAGCTCATGTGTTTGATGCCTATAATCAATTGTCACTGTGCTGCTGCACACATTTGCACTTGTCAACTTGCACAACGGTCTTTGAAATCTCATTCACTCACTAAGCTGATGCAATTTCTCAGGGGATTGAATGATGATTTTGATGGTGTAAAGAGTCAGATCCTTGGAATGGATCCACTTCCTTTAGTTGAAAAGCCATATTCTATGGTGTTGAGAGTTGAGAAACAAAAGGAGATACAAGTGTCTATGGCTAATCCAATTGAACATTCTGCAATGTTTGCCAAACAGTCTCCTTCTAAGCCTCAGTATCAACATTCTAATTACAACTCCATGGACTTTAAGAAAGTTAAGAATGACAGAATTTGTGAATTTTGCAAAGCAAAAGGTCACACAAAAGAAACTTTCTTTAAGTTGGTTGGCATCCCTGACTGGTATAAGGAATTGAGGGATAAGAGGGGCTCTCAATATGGTACCAACTCCAATGGTAAGGTATATGCAAATGCGGTGGAGGCTGGACAACAACATTCCACCAGGGCACATGACTCTAGCCTTGGTTCTCCTGTTATGTCTTCAGTTCCACACACTGACAATTTTCAGCAGGAGTTTTACAGGTTTATGAAGACTATGATGAATCAACATTCCATGGGCTCTGGCAATGACTCCAATCAAGTGAATCTAGCTCACTTTGGAGACTTTGCTGGTACAAATACTTCACCCTATCCTGCTCACAACTTGCTATCTCCTGGGAGTTGGATACTAGATACAAGAGCATCTAGTCACATGATTATAGATGCCTCTTATTTGAGTCAGGCCTCTGTTGTTACTAAACCTACTCCCATTTTCTTACCTGATGGCTCTTTTAAATGGGTTAAACAGACTGGCACAGTAGCACTTACTTCTCATATCATTTTACAGAATGCATTGCATGTTCCTGATTTCAGATTCAATTTGATTTCTATATCTAAATGGAGTAGGGATTCTAATTTGAAATTCATTTTTCTACCAACTGGATGCTTGGTGCAGGACCTTCTGACTGATAAAGTCATTGTAGAGGGCAAGCTGGTTGGTCATCTATATCTCCTAGATCCAACAAGCTATTACTCTGCTCATATTTCCTGTCACACCTCTACTAAGGACTCTGGTAGTGACTTGAAGTTGACTCACAAAAGAATGGGACATGCTTCTCTTGACACTTTGAAGCATTTATCCAAACAATTTTATACATTCCCAGCACAACATCTCAGTGCCTGCAATGTCTGCAATAAGGCTAAGTTTCATAGGATTTCTTTTCCTCACAGTACTTCATGTACAGATCATGCATTTGCCTTAATTCATGTTGACCTATGGGGTCCTTATAGAGTAGCCACTGCTGGTAATGCACATTATGTGTTAACTATTGTAGATGACTTTACCAGGTCTACTTGGACATTCTTGCTCAGAAATAAGACTCTTGTTGCTGGTACTTTGAAACACTTCTTTGCTTTGATTAAAAACCAGTTCAATGCCAATATTTTGTCTGTAAGATCAGACAATGGTTCTGAATTTACTAACTGGGATTATCAGTCTTTATTCAGTGAACTTGGTATTATTCATCAGAAATCATGTCCCTATATACCCCAGCAGAATGGGGTTGTTGAAAGGAAGCACATGCATATACTTCAAGTGACTAGAGCGCTCCTCTTTCAGGCAGATATGCCTGCATTCTTTTGGGGATATGCACTCCTTATGGAAACTCATCTAATTAACAGAACTCGTAGCAGACTACTGAGTTGGTCTTCTCCATATCAGTTACTCCACCATAAGGAACCTGATTTGTCAACTCTAAGAGTTTTTGGTTGCCTGGTGTTTACTGGTAACAACATACCACACAAGGATAAACTGGAACCAAGGGGTTTAAAAGGTTGTTTCCTTGGTTTTGTACCTAGACAGAAAGCATACAAGGTTTACAGGTTTCATGACCAGAAAATAGTTACCAGTAGAGATGTGGTCTTTCATGAATCCTCATTTCCTTTTTCTTCCTTCACTGCTGAACCTCTACCTACTCCCCTACCACTTGTTCCTGATGATTCTCTTCTGGACACTCCCCTTGCTAACCCTCATGCACCTACTTCCCCTTCATCACCTATCATCTCTCACACTTCTTCTATACCTGATACTTCTCCCATTCCCAGTCCTCCAGCCCTCAGAAGAAGTACCAGGCAATGCCACAAACCTGCCTATTTACAAGACTTTCTTCTTAATTGTGCCACTGACCCTCTCACTCATCATACTCCTTCTCTTCCAAATAGCTCTTCTCATACACCTCCTACTTTTCCTTATACTGTCAGTCCTCAACTGTCTCCTTCTCATGTTAGCTTCTTGGCCAACATGAGCTTACATACAGAGCCTCACTCATTCAAGGAAGCTAGCACTGATCCACACTGGATCACTGCCATGGAAGCTGAAATTACAGCCTTGGAAGAAAATAACACATGGTCCATTGTTGACCTTCCACCTCATAAACATCCCATTGGTTCCAAATGGGTTTATAAGTTGAAACTCAAACCAGATGGCTCCATTGATAGACATAAGGCAAGATTAGTTGCCAAGGGTTACAACCAGATCTTTGGGCTTGACTATCTGGATAGCTTCTCTCTAGTGGTCAAGTTTGTTACTGTGAGAATCCTGCTTGCTGTTAGCACTCACTACAATTGGTTTATCCACCAGTTGGATATTAATAATGCCTTTTTACGTGGCTTCTTGGATGAAGAAATTTATCTCAAACCACCTCTTGGATATTCTAAAGCCAAACCTGGTCAAGTCTGTAAGTTGAACAAATCCTTATATGGACTTAAATAGGCTTCCAGACAGTGGAATTTGGAGTTCACCAAATGCCTCATTGCTTATGGTTTTACTCAGTCTGAAGTTGATGACTGCTTGTTCATAAAGGGTTCTGGCTCTCAGTTTGTTGCCCTGCTTGTTTATGTTGATGATGTGTTAGTTGCAGGACCAAACCTGTCACTCATTCAGTCTATCAAAGCTCACCTTCACTCCATGTTCACTATTAAAGATATTGGTGAGGTCAAGTATTTCTTGGGGTTAGAGACTTTCAGATCCTCCACTGGTTTGCATGTTAATCAGAGGAAGTACATCCTTGACATCATACAGGATGCTGGCCTTTTAGGTGCTAAGTCCACTGACATTCCCTGCCCCAAAGGTTTCAAGTTCATTGTTGATGGTCCCCTCCATCCTAAGCCTGATCAATATAGAAGTCTGGTTGGAAGATTGCTTTATCTCAATATGACAAGACCTGATATTTGTTATTCAGTGAATCAGCTAAGCCAATTTATGCACTCTCACTCTCATGAGCACTGGAATGCAGCCTTATATGTTCTACACTACCTCAAAGGAACTCCTTCTCTGGGACTTTATTTTTCTGCTCATTTCCATCTGTCTCTCACAGCTTATTGTGATGTTGATTGGGCTTCCTACCCAGACACCATGAGGTCCTTGACTGGCTATTGTGTTTTCCTAGGTGACTCCTTAATTAGTTGGAGAACCAAGAAACAAACCACTGTTTCCAGGTCCTCTACTGAAGCTGAATACAGAAGCTTAGGACATACCACTTGTGAGCTAAAGTGGATTTCTTATGTCCTTACTGACTTGCAGGTTCCTGTTGCCACTCCAATTCCTCTCTTGTGTGACAACAAATCTGCAGTGCATTTAACTCACAACCCTATCTTCCATGAACGCACCAAACACCTGGAAATCGACTGCCACATTGTTAGAGACTCTTACAAAGATGGATTCATTCTTCCCCTTCACTGTCCTGGCACTCAGCAAATAGCAGATGTTTTTATAAAGCCTCTTGCCTCTCCTCAGTTCAAAACATGGATGTCCAAGTTGCACCTCAGTGATCCCCACCTCAGTCCAACTTGAGGGGGCGTATTGACACCTTATTTGTTATTTGTTTCCATCTCAGCTATTATGTTAGACTTTAGGGTATATTCTGTAAATAGTCTAGTTGTTAGTTATAACAGATGCCAGCTCAGCTTAGCCACGGTTCTGTTAGTTCTGTTAGCTGTATTTAATGCCTTCTGCAGTGTAACATTTCTCATTCAGTTAATAACAGAAAATATTTCTTCTCTCTAAATTCTATCTCTAAATTCAACATATGCAACTTATAGAAAAACAGGTGATCCGATCACTTCGCGATTACCTTAAATTAAGTTACGGGGTCCAGGTTTGCCTTTTAATCTATATATAATAAAGTAAACTTACAGCGGTATTTAAGTAGAACACAACTACTTCACTGATAATATAACTACGTATTTCAAATTTAATTACTTTAATAGATTAAGAACTAAAACTGAGAAAGTGAATTACATTACTAATAAGTAAAAAGTGAAAGATAAAGGGCTATATATTCAGCTCACTTAAAGGATGAGGGTTATTTTTTATTCGGATATAATTGCCTTATTCCAAATTATTATTAGGGGTCTAGTTTCGAAGAAACTTCTTTTATAAAATTATATAAGGACGTGGGGCCTAGTTATTGTTGTACAAACCTAACTCTAATAAGATTACAAGAAACTTAATTTTTATATCTAAAAGGTTAAAACATTTTCAGCTGGTGGATAAAATAACCTATCTCCTTCAATCTTATTCTTATCAACAATACTTATAATTAAATTTATCAAAAAAATTAGGTAAAACAACGACGTATTCCAATTTTGGAGCCTATAAAAGTATCGACTGTTATGTTGAATTATACTTATATATTTTTCTACAACTGTTGCACAATAAAATGTCACACCACAATCGAAATGCAAACGACATACTCTACGATTTCTCTCCCATGTTAAAACAATACAAGAACGGACATATCGAACGGCTAGTTGGCGAAGAAATCGTACCCGCGTCAACCGATCCAACGACGGGCGTTCAATCCAAAGACGTTGAGATCTCGCCCGAGCTCAACCTGTCCATACGTATTTACCTGCCGGAAAAAGCTGACCCTCGCCGGAAAACTCCTTTGTTGGTGTATTTTCACGGCGGCGCTTTTTTAACGTACTCCCCTTTCCACCCCATGTACCAAAAACACCTCAACATGATCGTGGCAGAGTCCGACGTGGTCGCGGTATCGGTTTACTACAGATTAGCTCCCGAACATGCTATTCCGACAGCGTATGAGGATTCTTGGCTTGCTTTAAAATGGGTCATTTCGCAATTTAGGAAAAGTGGTGGTGAAAATTGTGAAGAGTGGATTAAAAGTTATGCAGATGTCAACGGTTTGTTTTTGGGTAAGTAGCTAATAAACTACATTTTTTGTTGCCAGCAAATTACATTTTATTCCTATATTATAAAATGGTAGAAATATAGTCGTTATATATTTAAAATTTAAAATAAAGGTACAGAGTCCAAAATTGCGAACTACATGATAATGGAGTAAAATGCAAAAAACTACCCTGTGTTATTTCTAATTGGCAAAAAAAACCCTTGTGTTATTTTTATTAGCAAAACCCCCCCTGTGTTAACCATAAATTAGCAAAAACCCCCTTCATGACATATTTTACAATGACAGTACCAATAATTAAGGATTTATAAGTATTACAATTTTATAATAAACATATACTTGTTACAATAAATATTATGCATCGTGTTATAAATTTTTTAGATTTTTTTAAAATTGTATAAAAACATAATAAAATTAGTCGATATCGTAATTATATTTTTACAGATCTAAAAACTAAGATTTTCTTCAAAATTAATAAACAAAAATATGCATACAATTTAATTTGAACATTATTAGTTCCATATGTATCAAAGACATACAATAAAAATCATATTTTGAGATCAATCTCAGTATGTGCGAATTAATTCAGTGTAGTAGGAGGTTTTTTGCTAATTTTGAAATAACACAGGGGGGGTTTTGCTAATAAAAATAACACAGGGGTTTTTTTGCCAATTAGAAATAACACAGGGTAGTTTTTTGCATTTTACTCCATGATAATGGGTTGATTTTGAATTGACGAATCATCATTTATATCATTTTTTTTAGCAAAATACCTCCTGCATAGAAATTCATGGCCAAACTGGCGCATACTTATTTAATGCATTAGAATAGTTAATATTGTTTATTAGGCTAAAGTTTATACACAATATTATAGTAGAATGAATCAATGTTATCTTATATTCTTAAGCTACGAAATACAATATCGGTTATTACAATAAATTTCAGTTTTGTTTATAAACATTTTATATGCAATCTAATAATGTTAATTTATTAAATACAAAATCAATCTAATCAATAATTAACTAAACGTTTAACATCACACTCTTAATTAATTTTCAAATCTTATTTTATATGGAGATATTTGCTAATCTATCTGCTACTTAATAATTATCTGATGACTACACAAAGCACGATATATGGTTGGTTTCGACGATTTACTCGTGTTCTTTAGGTGGAGACAGCCAGTGGCGTATCCAGGAATTTTATATTGGGGGGGCTAATTTTTTTTTTTTTGGAAGAACGGTAGTGAAGAAATAAAAGATGAAGAACTAAAATAATAGTTGAAAAAGTTTATTATTATGAATTGATTTTTTAAAAAAAAAATTTAAAGAAGATGAATTACAAGATTTTTTTTTCAACTTTTAGTTCTTAAAGGAAAACTTTCGCTAATTTAATTGGTGATATCAATAGCAAAAGATATACATCGCATTTTCTTATCAAATATATATACATATTATCAAAGTAAATATTGTATACTATGTTATAAATTTTAAGATTTATTTAAACTATATAAAAGCAAAAAAGTAGTCCACATTGTAATTATGTTTCTACATATATATGTAGAAACGATTGTGTTATTCTCAAATATGATAAAGAGTATGCATATATGTAATTAGGACAACATTAATTCTTTATGTATCAAACAAATACAATAAATATCAAGCTATTTTGTGGATTAATTAAGTTGAGAATAAGGTTGGTTGCAATTTTTATCATCACAAGGAATTTTTTTTTCAAACTAAAATATCAAATCAGGAATTTTCTTGCTAAATATAATAGGAGATTTTTACCCGATTTTCTTCAAGTATATGTAAGCTAATGCCGTATTTACTAAGATATGATTTGTCCATATCTTCTTTTATTAGATAGATACTTAGAGTTTTAAAGTTAAGTAATCAATATAAGGTAATGCACGTAATTACTAGAGTAAGATTAGTTCTTATCTCTTAATTATATATCCTTTACAGATCTTCTTCCTTATTTTCTTTTTACCGTTGATTACATATATGTAGCGATTTTTTTTGTTAAAAATGGGGGGGGCTACAGCCCCCCCTAGCCTCTACACAGCTCCGCCCCTGGAGACAGCTCTGGTGCTAACATAGTAAATCAAATGGCTATTCGGGTCGGGTCACAAGGATCGGATGATATTAATCTACGTGGGATTTTTCTCAACTGTCCGTTTTTCTGGGGAAAAGATCCGATTGGAAATGAAGTCGCGTTTCTGAAAAAGCCTAACCTTTTCTATCCGCAAGATGTTTGGCGTTACGCGTGCCCTACAACAACCGGGTGCGATGATCCGTGGATAAATCCGGGCAAGGAACCAAAACTTTCTAGTTTAGGTTGCAAGAGAGTTCTGATTTATGTTGCGGAAAATGATTTTTTTAAGGAGAGGGGTTGGTATTATAAAGAGGTGTTAGAGAAGAGTGGATGGAATGGAGAAGTTGAGATTGTGGAGGTTAAGGGTGAGGGCCATTGTTTTAGTTTGGATTATCCGGATAGTAAGAATGGTTTGGCTATGGTGAAAAAGGTGGCTTCATTTCTCAATGGATTGTAATATAAGTATCGTGTTGTGCATATATTTTGAAAAACCATTGTGTAATGTGTTTATGTATTCACTACAATCTTACTTGTATGATATACTCTTATACTCCGATAATTCAACTATGTAAACTGTTTTTTATGTTCACATTTTTTACTCATTAATTAAGTTATTGTAATTACAAAAAAAAAAATTGATCGTGACTTTACTAATGTATTACAAATTAATGGTAATATATGCATGCATATTATGAATTAATTTTTGATATATTCTACATCATTTTGCATAGTATTCATATTAGTAATAGCCTATCTACGCGTTCAGTATTCTTCATTTCAACCCGAAGAGAAAAAAATTCGCACTACTTTTTTTTTATCTGAAGAAATGTCACCATACTGATGTAGTATAATTAATACTCAACGTTGTCTGAATGTTATAGCTAGTGAAGGTAATTCCGAATTTCTTCTTTGTTGATACAATCGTATCTGTTTGTTTCTCCTGATTTGCAAGTTGATTTCGTATTTAGAAATAATGGCATGTAATATTCAGTTACCTAGTTTAGTATTATAAGTCCAATTATATAATATTACATAAACTTTAGTTTAAATGTCATATCTTGTCAAGGATGTCACGAATTTGATATGGCAGAATCTCAATTATCATCTTTAAGAGTTGAGTTTTAATATAACGAAACGGTTCACGTTTTTCATGGCAGGCAAATTTCTTAATCCGAAAAAGAAATTAAGAAAAAAGTTGTCGGATACAGCATACTTCATGCCACAAATAATCGAATTTATAATTAAACTGGAATCCATTGACTTTTGAAGGTTGAGGTTCACACGATAGTATATATAATATACTCTAAATATGATAAGGTTAGCAATATCTTTGCCAAAACTCTTTTAAGTTCCAAATAATTCATTAACTTTAATATATTTACCTAGTGCTTACTGAAAATGAAAATACGATGCATAAAAAAAGTGATAATACTTTTTCATGTAACTTTAATATACTAAAAAGAGAGAATTACACAAACTACCCCTAAAGTATGAGGTAATTACGCAAACCACCTTTCATTTTTGAGAAATTACACAAACTACCCTTATGTCAAAAAAAAAATAAAAAAATAACTAACACAACCGTACAACTTAAAATCATTGTAGAGACTAAAATCCGCAAAAAAAATATTTTTATTTTAAAGATATTATTTATTTTTGATTTTTTTGTCTTTTAAAAAGAAATAAATGCCTGTTTTCTGAGTTATTTTAATTTATTTCTTATTTCTTGTGCAAAATAAATGAGGGGGATGAATTTACATTGAACAAAAGTTAATAACTTTTATACGAGAAATCGGTCGTAACTAAGGGTAGTTTGCGTAATTTCCAAATATGAGGGTGGTTTGTGTAATTACCCCATACTTTAGGGGTAATTTGTGTAATTCTCCCTGCTAAAAATAGTGTTGGGTCACGCATACAAGCCCATTAGATAACTCTCCTATATATTTTTCTAAAATATCACATTTATACTAATCATATGCATACAACAGAGATCTTTACTATGCTAGGAATTATGAAATGGCTATTTAGTAATCATAAACGAGATTAAAGTACTTAAACCTGGTTAAGAAAAGAAGCCAATTGTTTGAGCATTATTTTGGCTTTTGGCTTATCAGGGAACTGTATATTAAACACATGATCCTCACCCTTCATCTCCACAACCTCAACAATTCCATTCCACCTACTTTTTCTCAATAGTTGACCATAATGCCATCCCCTCTCCCTCAAAATATCATTTCCAGCGACGAACACCAAAACCATTTGTCCTCCTATCTTACCGAGATTCGGGTCCTTACCCGGATTCACCAACGGGTCATCGAACCCCGTTGAATTCGGATAAGCGTGAATCCAAATACTTTCCATAACCGCTTTGGCTTCAGCTTTAGCATTCTCGTACTTAAATGACTTCTTACCCCAAAAATGCGGACAATTCAAAAACACGCCCACGATTTTGATGGCATGATGATGTTGATCTCGTTTTTTCTCCAACCCGACCCGCATGGCCATGTTGTGTGCAATGTTACCGCCAGCGCTGTCTCCACCTAAATAAACACGGTTGAAATCGACGTAGTGTCTGAGCCATGCATGATTATCTGCATATTACATCTAAGGCATAAGATTACATGAAAATAAAATTCAAAAGTATTATGCCATGTCAAATAAATTACTCACTAAAGGGAAGCAAATTAACTCCGATAAGTATAAATGATACAGCAAAAATAAGTTACAACTTGTGCTAGCTACTTAATTATAAAGCTTCACATTATGGAAACAATTTTTAAATGGACAAAATATTAAAAATGCTCGCTAACTTTTTTTAAAAATTTAAAATGCGAGTTTTTTTCGGCCTTGTCAAAATTCCCCGTATGTTTCAAAAAATCTTTTTAAAATGCCTTCGGCCCTTATTCAGGCCAAAATTACCTAGGTGACAGTACAAAATTGCATTTTGCACCTTAAAATAAATTGCACTTTGCATCCTAAAATATTTTGGGGTGCAAAATATAATTTATCTTGGGGTGTAAAGTGCAATTTCGTAGACTTTTTAAAAGATATGAGACATAAAAACAACGCCCGAAAAAAAAGAGCATATTAATTTTTCAAAAAAAGTTAAGGGATAGATTTAAATATTCGTCCTTTTTAAATCTACAACACTTAACTATATATACACATAGTCATACATACTACATAGACCTATATATATAAGGTAGGCGCTCTTTCATCTGTATCAAATTATCAATAGCTAATGTTTACAATGCATTAAAAAAATTATTTTGATTAATCCTTGCGGACAAAATGTAAGGTTGCATTGTATTAAGAGTTTCGAGATTTTATCTGAATTCCTGTTAAACCATGACAAAAATAGGTATTATTGTGTTTCTGTTTGCATGGATCCAAACATATGATTTATTCTTTCAAAAGAATTGACTGAAGAAATACATCAAAATTTCAATCAAGTCAGATCGTGTGTCAACCCACAAGCAACAAATAGCTATTATTATTGAGTTTGGTTATCACTTTTAAATCTTACAATAAAATATTTGCTAATTAGAAGTTAGAACTACACACCTGCCAATTAAAAATAACGCTCCACGGATTATATTTTACACTTTACTCATGATCATTACCTTTGCCTGTGCAATGAGAAAACACCCATTTTATTGCAGTCCAAGAATCTTCATAACCAATGGGAAGTGGATTCTCAGGGGCTAATCTGTAATTCACAGAAACTGCAACTACCTGAGCTTCAGCAACTAGAGAGTTTAAGTGATCATGGTACTCTTTTGCAAATGCAGATTCAGTACAAAATGCGCCACCGTGAAAATAAACTAAAAGAGGCAGTTTATGTGTCACATCTGCCATTTTGGGACGGTAAAGCCTAGCTGACACTTTTGATGAAATGTGAACATTCTTTGAATAAACAGTAGTCCATGGTTCATTTAGTGATGGAGGGACAATATTTGTGCCTATTAATCTTTCGACTCTGCCATCTTTGTAGACTTTTATGAAGGGGAGAATTTCGTATAATAATGTGGATGAGGAGTTTGTGGGGATTGCTAGTGGGCATAAATTTAAAGAGATGAGTAGTAAGATTTGTGTGAAACGGATGATTATAAGAGTACAAGACATGTTGATGATATTGGAGTTATGTAGATTAGTGGAAGTTAGGTATTTATAATTTGGACTATGCCACTACAAGAATGTAGCAATTTAACTGTGAAATAATCACTAGGTAAAGAGCAAATTCGCTTGGTGATTTCAAATTTACCAAGCGAAATATGGGTTACCAGGTGTCGAAGCAATAGGTGTCGAAGGTAACGTTTACCAAGCGAAAATTCCACTGAGACCCACGTGTGACTTTTGCAAGCGAAAAGTAGATTGCAAAAGTCCAACAGGGATTTGCAAGCGAATCGCTGCTTGGAACCCACGTGGACATTACCAAGCGAGGAACTCGATGAAAGTGTCCAGCATGGATAGTTTGCAAGCGAAAATTCGCTTGCAAGAACACGTGGAAAAATACTTAAAGTCAGTATTTAGTAAATTTACCAAGCGAAACTCCGCTTACAAAGTCTATATATACGTATTTATTTTGTATTGTACCATAGCTACCAAGCGATTTTTCGCTTGCCAATTCTTTATACATACCAAATATTTGAAATAAAACGCGTGGTAATTTTTTCCCGCGTGTGTTTTTGAATAAACTTACCAAGCGAAAATTCGCTTGGTAATATTGGTTCCAGATTAATAAAAAAAAATGGCGCACAATATGCACCATTATAATTAATTTAAAGCTTATTTAATTATATTTGTACTATACATACATTATACACACAATTTAATTATATATAATATACACCCAATTTAATTATACATATATAAATCATTAGCAAAAGTAACAATTATACAAAATTAAACATAAAACTAATAGCAAACATAATAATAAATTTTAGCACACGCTATCCCTAAAATATTGATGAATAAACAAACAAAAGCATTATAATGTAACCAAAGATGAACAAAAGAAAAAAAGAGAAGTAGAAAGAAGAATGAAAGCTTACAAAAAAGAAAAATAATCAAAGTATAAAAAATAATAAAGTGTAGCAAAAGATGAATCAAATCTTATCAAATATAAAGCACTAAGTCATGATTTCTCAAACCAAATTAAATCAAAAAAATTATATAAAAAAAATAACAAATTTAAAGATGAGATTAGAAGAAGGATTTAGATGTGAAGATTGTGTGGAAGAAATATTTGATGAAAAATGAAATGGTGGAAGTGGGGTATTTATAAGAGAAATGGTGAAAAATTCGTAGATGTACAGTAGTTAGCAAGCGAAATTTCGCTTGCCATGTCACGCGGATCGTTGAGTTGGCAGGTAAATAAGCACAAAGAAGCACAAGCACGCGGATTGGTGACATGGCATTTAGCAAGCAAATTCGTGATTGCAAAACATACATTTGGCAACTTCCAAGCGCTTATTCGCTTGCAACAGGTTTGTTCCTTAGTTTGCTCTATTTCTTAATTATATAATAATTTCTATACATTAGTTCGAATAATTTAATACTTCATAAATGTTAGTTCGAAAATCGAAAGTTATTCACCTTGAGATTTTGTAGAATAAGCCATTTCATAAAGTTTTTTCAAAAATGATAATTAATACATTAAACAGGAGAATAGAGCGAAAAATGGAATTAAGCAAAAGTTGCAAAAGACCACGGAATCTAGAATGTATTTCACTTTGTATTATGTTAAATAAGCGTGTTCTGTCAAGTTTTGTCTATAATGGAGGTAAGAAAGACGTTAAACTAAAGAATGAGGCATTAAATACATTTACGAGAAAGTTGCAAACGACCTTGGAATTCAAAAATTGTTTCACCTAAAGTTGTATTATGTTAAATTAGCGTGTTTCGTCAATTTTTTTCGAAAACAAAGGTGAGAAAGACGTTAAATTGGAGAATGAGGCATGAACTACAATTAAGCGAAAGTTGCAAACGACCTCAGAATCAAGAATTTATTTCACCTAAAGTTGTATTATGTTAAATTAGGGTGTTCCGTCAAGTTTTGTCTATAACGGAGATAAGAAAGACGTTAAACTAAAGAATGAGGCATGAAATACAATTACGCAAAAGTTGCAAACGACCTTGGAATCCAAAATTTCTTTCACCTAAAGTTGTATTATGTTAAATTAACGTGTTCCGTTAAGTTTTGTTGAAAACAATGGTAAGAGAGACGTTAAACTGAAGAATAAGGCTAGAAATGCCATTAAGAGAAAGTTGCAAACGACCGCAAAATCTAGTATTTCTGTCACATAAAATTGTATTATGTTAAACAAGAGTGCTCCGTCTAGTTTTGTCGAAAACAGAGGTACGGAAGATGTTAAACTAAAGAATAAGTCTGAAAATGCAATTAAGTGGAATTTGCAAACAACCTTGAAATTCATAATTTCTTTCACCAAAAGTTGTATGGTGTTAAATAAGGGTTCCCCGTCAAGTTTTGTCGAAAATGGAGGTAAAAAAGGCGTTAAACTAAAGAATGAGGCATAAAATACAATTACGCAAAAGTTGCAAACGACCTTGGAATCCAAAATTTCTTTCACCTAAAGTTGTATTATGTTAAATTAACGTGTTCCGTTAAGTTTTGTTGAAAACAATGGTAAGAGAGACGTTAAACTGAAGAATAAGGCTAGAAAGGCAATTAAGAGAAAGTTGCAAACGACCGTGAAATCCAGTATTTCTGTCACATAAAATTGTATTATGTTAAACAAGAGTGTTCCGTCTAGTTTTGTCGGAAACAGAGGTACGAAAGATGTTAAACTAAAGAATAAGTCTGAAAATGCAATTAAGTGGAATTTGCAAACAACCTCGGAATTCATAATTTCTTTCACCAAAAGTTGTATGGTGTTAAATAAGGGTTCCCCGTCAAGTTTTGTCGAAAACGGAGGTAAAAAAAGCGTTAAACTAAAGAATGAGGCATGAAATACAATTACGCAAAAGTTGCAAAAGACCTTGGAATCCAAAATTTCTTTCACCTAAAGTTGTATTATGTTAAATTAACGTGTTTCGTTAAGTTTTGTTGAAAACAATGGTAAGAGAGACGTTAAACTGAAGAATAAGGCTAGAAATGCCATTAAGAGAAAGTTGCAAACGACCGCAAAATCCAGTATTTCTGTCACATAAAATTGTATTATGTTAAACAAGAGTGCTCCGTCTAGTTTTGTCGGAAACGGAGGTACGGAAGATGTTAAACTAAAGAATAAGTCTGAAAATGCAATTAAGTGGAATTTGCAAACAACCTCGGAATTCATAATTTCTTTCACCAAAAGTTGTATGGTGTTAAATAAGGGTTCCCCGTCAAGTTTTGTCGAAAACGGAGGTAAAAAAAGGCGTTAAACTATATAAATTACTCAAAAAACACTTAAACCCATATAACCTAAACCCTAAACCCTAAACCCTAAACCCTACAAGCTTTCTTCTATTAACAACCAAAGTAATGTTATTTTTACACAAGAGTTGCAAAACCACTTCAAATCCCATGATACTTTATCATAGTTATTATTACGATAAATAGGTGTGTTACGTAGAGTTTCATCCACATCGGAGTTGCGACGGTCGTTAAAAAAAGACTTGGGGTAGTAAACATAATTACACAAGAGTTGAAAACCCTTTTTAAACACTACGAAATTATATTTTGTTTTCTCCAATATGTTCAAAATGTTTAGTTCGTGTGGTATTAAAAGTTTCATGAAAAATTATAGGTTTAGAAAGTCGTTCAATAAAAGATTGGGTAAAAATACAATAAAAAATAGTGGATAAGGGTTCTTGTGTAATTACCCAAAGACATGGCTGGCACAATACAAAGGCAGTTGCAAGCGAAAATTGGCTTGCACAAGGCTGACGTGGAATTTGCAAGCGAAAATTGGCTGACAAATAGCTGACGTGGGTATACCAAGCGAAAATCAGGTTGGCTGGTATTTGCAAGCGAAAATTGGCTTGCACATGGCTGACGTGGTTATACCAAGCGAAAATTAGGTTGGCAATTATGTAAGTAAAGTGTTTAATTAAACAATTTCAGTTATTTGTTTAATTTCAAATAGCTTAATTTAATTAGACAATTATTTAAGAAATCTTAATTACTATAATATACAAAGTCAATTTCAAGTGAGAAATTTTGATTACTAAAATATACTTAGTCAATATCAAGTGAGAAATTTTAATTAGACAGTTTTTATTAGCAATTTGATTTTGTATTAGACAATTTTAATTAGAAATACTCAAGTAGGCAATTTTAATTAGGCAATTGATTGGCCAATATTGAGGAGTTATATATATATATAAATATATATATATATTCATTAAATTTATTTCTTCAATTATACATTATTTGAAGTTATTTTTTAAAAGAAAAACAATTATACATATATTTGCAAGCGGATTTTTGCAATGAAATACTGATGTTGGCTGGTATTTGCAAGCGAAAATTGGCTTGCACAAGGTTGACGTGGAATTTGCAAGCGAAAATTGGCTGACAAATCGCTGACGTGGCTATACCAAGCGAAAATTAGGTTGGCTGGTATTTGCAAGCGAAAATTGGCTTGCACAAGGCTGACGTGGTTATACCCAGCGAAAATTAGGTTGGCAATTATGTAAGTAAAGTGTTTTAATTAAACAATTTTAGTTATTTGTTTAATTTCAAATAGCTTAATTTAATTAGACAATTATTTAAGAAATCTTAATTACTATAATATACAAAGTCAATTTCAAGTGAGAAATTTTGATTACTAAAATATACTTAGTCAATTTCAAGTGAGAAATTTTAATTAGACAATTTTTATTAGCAATTTGATTTTGTATTAGACAATTTTAATTAGAGTAGGCAATTTTAATTAGGCAATTGATTGGCCAATATTGAGGAGTTATATATATATATATATATATATATATATATATATATATATATATATATATATATAAAAATATATATATATATATTCATTAAATTTATTTCTTCAATTATACATTATTTGAAGTTATTTTTTAAAAGAAAAACAATTATACATATATTTGCAAGCGGATTTTTGCAATGAAATACTGATGTTGGCTGGTATTTGCAAGCGAAAATTGGCTTGCACAAGGTTGACGTGGAATTTGCAAGCGAAAATTGGCTGACAAATCGCTGACGTGGCTATACCAAGCGAAATAAGGTTGGCTGGTGTTTGCAAGCGAAAATTGGCTCGCACAAGGCTGACGTGGTTATACCAAGCGAAAATTAGGTTGGCAATTATGTAAGTAAAGTGTTTTAATTAAACAATTTCAGTTATTTGTTTAATTTCAAATAGCTTAATTTAATTAGACAATTATTTAAGAAATCTTAATTACTATAATATATAAAGTAAATTTCAAGTGAGAAATTTTGATTACTAAAATATACTTAGTCAATTTCAAGTGAGAAATTTTAATTAGACAATTTTTATTAGCAATTTGATTTTGTATTAGACAATTTTAATTAGAAATACTGAAGTAGGTAATTTTAATTAGGCAATTGATTGGCCAATATTGAGGAGTTATATATATATATATATATATATATATTTTCATTAAATTTATTTCTTAAATTATACATTATTTGAAGTTATTTTTTAAAAGAAAAACAATTATACATATATTTGCAAGCAGATTTTTGCAATGAAATAGTGATGTGGTAGTTTGCAAGCGAAAATCTAGTAGTGGAGAATGCTGATGTGGCGCAATGAAATAATCCTTTTTGCTTAGTCAGCTTTCCAAGCGAATAGATGCTCGCAAATCAGCTTTCATTTGAAATTTCGCTTGCAAGCTCCTTAGCTGGATATTACCATCCGTTTTTAACTTTTGCAACCAAATATTTAGTTGGAAACTTTTTCCTTTGAATTTTCGCTTGCAAACCAGCGAAGCTAAAATTGAACATTCTTGTAGTGTGCTTCGATTGTTCTTTCTATACTTGACCAATTGAGCTCTTGAAAATAATATTATTAGGTGCAACTGCAGGATGAGGTGGTGCAGCTGATTTGATTGTTAGCGCGTTAATGCATGGATGAGATGGTGAGCTACGAAGTTACTACACTAGCTATAATTCAATATTATAATTAGCTCTTTGTTGTACCATATCTTCATGCTACTATTGCACTGAAATTATTTTTCCACTTTAAGAGATATAAATGAACCTCTAATTTGTCAAGATAATGAAAGTTGTAAAACGTTTTTCCTTAAAAGTAAATCAATTTAGCATTCTTTTGCATTAATTTATCGTTATATGTTAGTAAGTTACAATATATAGGCAAATTACGTACTGTATGCATGTATTATACTAATGTCAATGTTATCTCTTTATCAGAATAATATATACAAATTACCCCCCTAATTGTATAAAGTTTCAAGTACTCATGTAAGACTCATATATAAAAAATTATTTGTACCGATTAACGACATACAGGTGTATTATAATATGCGAATATCATAATTTGCAAGAGAATGACATTATTCCAATTTAACATAGCATGCACAATTGGTTAGTAGACTATTAATTGTATACAATGTGGTATATGCTTCTATTTAAGATAACGTAGTTTGGTAAATACTAGATTGATTTCATGAAACTCGTAGGGTTGGACGTGTGCAACATATAATTTCGGAAATCTTCGAGACTAGATTTTAGTACATTAATCGATGATATTTTTAAGTGATCATTAGGCTAGTCTTTAATACTGTAATCCGGAACAGATCCAGAATAAAGTAGTCTGTTTAATTTAATTTTGTAATCTAGACGGTTTGGATTAATTCTATTTGTTGCTATCGAGAAATCAGAGAATTTAATCTGGTTATTAATTGAGAGTTTTTAGCTTCTTTATTACAAAACTAGTGTAGATAGCAAAAATGATTATTTTGGTTTATATAACTATCCACTATGAGAAGGGCGGTTGACTCAATTAAGTATGTTGATGTATGATGTATAACAAAATTTCTAAAGATTAATATTTTTTCACTTTTTGCAGTGGCATAACCTAGTTTCAGAAAAGTAGTTCTTCATACTTCTTTTAATCGTTTCGGATTGTTAGTTCTAGTTCCATTAGGGCGATGACAAGAGCCACTAGAAATTGTACCTTCGTTAATATGGATACTTCGTAGTTTGTACGCAATTTGCATCCATGAATTCAATAAGGCGATCAATTCTTCTGCATGTATAATTTGATATAATTAGATAGATAATAAGGTATCATTTCTTACGTGAAAGCTAGAATTTAGCATTTGAACACTTGGGTCTTTCTAACTTCCTAATTTGCTAAATTAATTGTATTTTGGTGGAATGGTTATGTGTTTGTTGTGGTGGGTAACAACAAACTCGTTAATTGGGCTTACCATGTTAATTAAATAGAAAGAATTATTGTGTTGGCCCATTTATAATGTTATAATGGGCTAAAATGTATCTCTATCCGCTTGTACTCGAAGTTATAGTCCGTCACAGCTTTGCATGGCCTTTTGCTCGGGGTTATAGTCCGTCATAGCTTTGGGTTTGATTAGGGGTGAGCGCGAGACGAGTACCCTAGCTCGTTGTGGGTACTCATATGTGGCCTCCAAATGAAAATGATATGATTGTCAAAGAGAGGGAGATGTAATTGAAATTAGATCATTAAGCACGGTACAATGTGGTGTATAAATTATAATCAACTCTTTTGCCTAGAACTCTAGTTATGGTTGAGATGCAGCATGTTCTCGAAATGTTATTGAGTATGATTATCAATTCATCATTGATACAATGATCGTACAAATAAATTTTCCAATATGAAGGTATTATTGTCCGTCCGGATTGGAGGAACTTGTTTTATTTTATATTAGTTGTACATTTACGAGACTCTCTCGTCAGCCTTGACCCTGCAACCCCTCGGTACATTTTCTGGCTTCGCCTAGTTTATAAATAAAGGAGTTGCTGTTAAAAAAACATATATATGTGAAAGTATTATTGTATAATAGACATTCTTCTCCCACTTTCATATAAATAATGGGTCTGTTGGAATGGGCCATCATGCAGTAAGTTGTTTTTTCCTGGGTCAGATAATTCAGCCCGTAAGTTATTGAATCTTAGCAAAGTCCAGTTACTGAGAATCTCTCCTCTCGAATTCCAAAAAAAAAAAAAAAAACTCCTTAATTACCCAAAAAAGTCTCTCCACTCATCTTAGAGAGTGTTTGCAAATGCTTTTAAAAGGAGCTTGTGGGCTTTTGTCTGTAGAAAAGACATAAATTAGTGTTTGATTATATGGCTTTTGCTTCTCCTTGTCTTAAAATAAGCCAAAAAAAAGCACAAGCCCACAAGTTGGGTAGATGGTGCTTTTAAAAGCTCCTTTTAATTATCAGCATTATAAAAATATTTCTCTCTCCTAATTTCCCTCAAAGTGCCGCTTATACCCCTACAATTAAGAAAAAAAAATATTCTATAATCTTTCTCATCCATTTTCAACAATAAAAAATATTTTTAATATTTTCTCTTCCATATTCAACGTCATTCCCAAATCATATTTTTTATTTTATTTAACAAAATGTATACTTGTATAATGTAAGTGCATGTTAATTATTTATATGCTCGATAAATAAGGGTAATTAAGTCTTATTGCATTATAAAAGCTGCTTTTACTTATTATTGCAAACACTACAAAATTAATTTAAAAGGCTTTAAGTTACTTTTTTAAGAAGGATTGCAAACACTCATTGCTTTAAGTCAAAAGGAGCTTTTAGTGACTTTAAGTAAAAGCTTGGAAGAAGGAGCTTATATAAGCTTTTGCAAACACCCACTTACTACTATCCGAAGTCTAGAAAAAATTACAAAACGCCTATTTTATTTTATAAATTGCACAAAACTGTCCGGCCATAATACCTATTTGTAATGTTTCTATAAGTTTAGGAAAATTATTGGATATTTGCAAACAATTAAGTTGATTTCCTTAATTACACCTAAGCTCAGGGGTATCACTGTAGTTATCCAAAGTTTTAGGCGACGTTGTTAGATATAATGATGCTTAAATATCTACGAAGTATAAAGCAAACTCAATCATTGAACATGTTGTCTAGCAAGATGTTCTTCACACTCATCTTTCCCATGAAAGTGAAGTTACACTCACCAAAATTTAGTATAGTTATAAAAATGACTCATATTGTTGGAAAATTACAACTACTAACTAGGCCGTGTAAAGTCTATATACCGATCGGTTGACGAGTCAACAATAGGGAAATCTTATGGTTTGGTCTCTTAAGTTGGCTCTAGCTCGATTTTGGTCCCATAAGTTGGCAGACCTCGATTCTGATCCCATAAGTTGGCACTCTAACTCGATTTTAGTCCCAAACCGCCGTGAAATGCATACGTGGCACCCGTTGACTGTGACTTTACCTATTTTGACCTGTTTTTTGGGCCCACATCTACACATGGCATCCATGTGGAAATTAAATGATTAAAAGTTGTTTTTAAAACACATTCATATTCTTTTTTAATATTTTCATAAACTTAAATACTTATTATATTTATATGTATATATATATATATATATATACATACATATAGAATATAATTAATTAACAGAATATATACATACTTAATATATATACATACATATATTAATAATTTCAAAATTAATATTTTACCCTAATTACTCCCCCCCCCCCCCACCACCAGCACCAGTATACCGCCGCACTCCACCATCACCGCCACTCCGCCGCACTCCACCATCACCGCCGCACTCCACCATCACTGTCCCTCCACCCTAATTACTAACCCCCCCAACCCACCAGTATACGGCCGCACTCCACCATCAAGTCTAAATCGAGTAATGGTGGAGGTCGTTTGTGGTGGTGCTATTTCAAAATCGAAAATGAAATACCCAAATAGGTCGTGTGTGGTTGTGTTGCTGTGGAGTTCGTGCGATGATGGTGGAGGTCGTGCGGCGATGGTGGAGGTCGTGTGTGGTGAGATCGTGCGACGATGGTGGAGGTCGTATGTGGTGGTGCGATGATGGTGGAAGTGGTGCGATGATGGTGGTCGTGTGTGGTGTGGGTGGTGTGTGCGTGGGGTGGGGGTGGTGGGGGGCGGGGGGGTTGTACGGTAGGGTAGGGTGTGATTAGGGGTAAAAGATTAATTTTTTAAAAATTATTAGATAATTAATTATTCTGAAATTAATTTCCTAATAATGTATTAATTAGTTAATTTGCTTAGAAGTATATATATATATATATATCTAATCTTTTAATTTATGAAGAGGTTAAAGAAAGAAAATTATATATAAGTTTTATATTTAGATAAATATAATTTACAAATATATATATATATTGTTTTATATATTAATTTTTAATATTTAGTATTAAATTTAAATTTAATACTTATTTTAAAATACACATTTTGATTAAATCGAAATTATACAATAAGTTTTTAATGATTTTAGATAATATATAAATGTTAGGTGTTTTATGTTTTTGCTTTTTCTTTTTTATTTTTTTTTCCACATGGATGCCATGTGTAGATGTGGGCCCAAAAAACAGGTCAAAATAGGTAAAGTCACAATCAACGGGTGCCACGTATGCATTTCACGGCGATTTGGGGCGGAGGGCTGGTGGTGGGACTAAAATCAAGTTAGAGTGCCAACTTATGAGACCAAAATCGAGGACTGCCAACTTATTGGACCAAAATCAAGCTAGAGCCAACTTAAGGGACCAAATCATAAAATTTCCCTCAACCATACATATTGTTTATCTAATTAATTAAGATCTATATAAAAAAACTAGCATATACCAAATATCGAATCAATGCTTGATTCGATATTCAATGCAATGGATGGAAAATCGTATAAATTTACTCCTGCAACGTTTTTGTTACTTGTTGTAAATAACATTGACAGTTTAATGATATTAGCTCATTACACTAACAAATGTACACTACACACACTAATCACAAGCCAACTTGTTAATTGTTCTTTCGTCAATTTTTTTTTTTTTTTTTTTGCCAATGATGCGAAATGAGATGTGATGCATGTATGGAATGCAAAGAAGGTATCATATTGGAATAGTCAGAACAAATGCCTTTTGTCCCTCGCCGAGCAAGGTTAACCGAATACATACCTGTATCTTGAAAGTTTTCTGAGGCAGAGGTACTTGCTGAAAGGTAGAACGACTGATCACGAAATAGAAAGAAAACCAAGCAAAAGAAAGAAGTTAGGCTAGCCCGACGGGAGAGTCCTTACCCTGCTATCGACGCAATTTTAAAAAGAATAGTACACACGCATGGCGCATGCAACGCTATATTCGACACTCCCACTTTGTTCGTCGTTGTCACAATATAATGTAGTTATTTACTTTTCATGTTCTTGTAAAAGAAAGGCTAAAAAAAATATAACATAATACTGAATCATTTGATAATTATAATTGAACACAATAATTAGCGAATTGTACTGATTAAGTTTTGTTTTGGCAAAAGATCATGATTTTACATAGGGATGAGTAAAAGGGTCCGGGTTTCGAATTTAAGCAAAAAAACCGGTTTACAGCAAATCGGGTTTGGGTACCCGAACCCGAAATTACTAAGTTGGGTAGGGTTTCAGGTGTCGGTCTTCGGGTACTCGAAACCCGAAATCTGCTTCGAAAAAATCAGAAGATTTTAAAAGGAATTAAGTAAATAAAAAGGTGTTTCTCCCTACGTAAATAAAAAAGAACGTTATAACTATAACAAAAAGAGTAAACTCTAAGTTCTAACTTAATAGTGATTATTAGCAAAAAACGAGTTCACCATTTTCAACTTTCAGTTTTAAAAGCTAGTTTATTTTTGGGATGAATCATAACGAGCACAATGTTATTTCCTTGTTGAATTTAATTTTTAGAAATATGTTTTTGTGGGAATTTGTTACTTCCATGTTGAATAATGTGTTATCTTTAGTAGAATGTATTTTTGTTTCTAAGTGCTAAAAATAGTGATAAAAAGACTATGAATGGTTGTAAAATAATTGCACAATTTTTCTTTATCGCACAAAACCCGAACTCCGAACCCGAAACCGAACTTTTATTCAGGTACCCAAAAATTTTGGGTAGTCTAAGAATAATTCGGGTATCGAGTGATTAAAAATAATACCCAAACCCAAAAAAATCGAACCCGAAAAATCCAAAACCCAAAAAACCCGACCCAAGCTCAACTATTTTTACAAGGATCAAATCAAACTGTACTACTAAAACATCAAATCATTGACACAGCAACATCGAATCGTGCAACCGAACGTACTAACCGCCACAGCCGACCTAACCGAACCTATTCGTAGCACTTCCATTTGTTTTAGAGCACGTTTGCTTCCCCAGCCCTCTTGTGATAGTTTAATATTGTACATGATTATAATCCTACAACATGTTATTAAAATAACGTTTGGTTTTAAAAAAAAGACCTACTTAATGGCCATATTCTTAATATAAACTGATGTTTGGTTCTATTAGTTTAAATAAAACCACTGGTGAAAAGTCTATTATGCCCTTCACTTCCTTCATTTAACACCACCAACCTGTTCCCTGACATACACTATTGGCAATTGTAAAACCTTCCATTTTCTCTCCCGTAACGCCAGGCTCTCATCTACTCTCCACAGCTAATTTTTGTGACGAATCATTTAGTCGAGTAAAATGTTGATATATTCAACTCAACCGTGGTGTACAACGACGACGAAGTCGAATAGCGGTGGATCGTTGGATGGGCCATCAAAAGATATAGTGCATGGGACGTGTATGGTTGGTGATGGCCACAGCAAGAGTCAACCAATCCTCAAGTACCTACTCTTCCATCCCGATGAAGCATGTGGAGAGGTGAAGTCGTGTTAATTTGCAAACCCTAATTTTTTAATTTTTGCGCTCTGTACATAAATCGCCAAATTTATGTGAATTCGTGTTTGCATTGACGGTATCTCTTTCTTTTATCCGCTGTTCTGGAGTTTTATTGGGTCATTACTTTTGAACCATGCGATAATATGTTGTTTATGCTTGAAGTTGAACTTATGTTAGTTTCCCAGAGGGAGATTTTGACCATTAAATTCGACCACGCCTTTTCCTTTGTGTCCTGTTATAGTATGAAACTATCAATCCTCTCTTTCCCGTTTATCACATGGTTTACAAAGATTGGGAACACATGCGTGTTATACTTGTGGTATTCTGTAGCTTACATAAATGCTTAGGGATAACAATACGTACCCACGAAAACACTCATGTATACTTGGAACGTAGAGGTTCAAATTATTGTACATCTTTAGTCTTTGCAACTTATATCTTAACGTTAAGTTAACCGTTCTGATACATATAGTGTGAAATCATATATGTTTTAGTGCCAAACAAAAGTGGATCCTTAATTTTTGTTCCCCAACTTAGATGTAGAGCATAATTAAGAACGATACTTAATCGTGTAATTGACAGATAATGTTTGGTACCTTTTCATCGTCTATCATGTGTTCTTGTTTTTTGGTTTTACAGCCTGATCTGTATCCATTTTACGATGATGATGGGGTGGAGTCTGAACAATGGTCGGCAAATTTGGAATCTGAACTCATTTCTGTCCTTGCAAAGTATTGCCGCTACAACGACGTGAAAAGTGTTGGTGTGTTTGAGAAAGTCGTGGAGCTTGTATCTGACGAGCTAATTGAAAATGGGAGTCTAGAATTCCCAACTGTGCTAGAAGTCCGCCACAAAGTTATTAGGCTACGTGCATTGTTCCTGGAATACTGGAACTTCGTGGTTGCTCATGAACTTCCGTTTGAAGAAATATCGGGGAAGATTACTACAACTCCTAAATATGAAGCATATATTGGGAAGGTATGAATTGTTTTGATAGGTGCAAAATCCCATTATGTTGAAGATCCGATATTGTTTTATGCTTTTATATACGTATCGCATATGAAAACAAGTACTCATGTTCTACTCTGTTCATAGGAGTTGGAATTGGAGGAGCACTTCAGATTACATGGACTACCGAGGTTCGCATACCTCCACGCCATTTTTTTCGAGCGGAACGCGGTGTACCTGAAAGAGGAAGGGCTGTTGTATTATCTTCGTGATGAACGGGTATTTAAGATTATCGATAGGTATTCTTGGATAGACATGTTGGAGGAAGCGCTGTTCAAGTGGTTAGTGGAGTACACAAAAACACACCCTATCTGGAAAGGCGAACAACTCCTTGAAGCAATGTTAAAGGCTGCCCAACGAATGAACAAAACAGATGGCGATGTGAGGAGGCTTATTAGGCGCCACCGGCTTCCATTTCTCCATTTCAAAACTTATGTCCTTGACAATAAGCTGGAGGAGTGTTGGGAGGTGCGGAAACTGGTGTGTTGTGGTGCAAAACACTACTCAAGGATGCATGTAAGTTGCTTGACAAACTCACAAAATCCCATTAAGTAATGTGTGTTAAATGGATAGCTCAATTGATATATTCAATTTACAGAACATGTCCTCTCCTTTATCTTGCAGGCTCACGCACAACGTTATATGGATAGCGTCAACTTCGAAATCTACCGTCTTCATAACGCTTTCTTTGTCGAGGCAGCTGCTGCTTTGACACCTGAGGAATTGGAAGCCCACTCCTTGAATCTCACAACCCAGGACGTGTGCATTGACCTAATATGGCGCACTTAGATTGTTGGTTTTATTAGCTAGTACTGTACTATATGGATGATGGACTATTTTTTATCTTGAAGGGTGGTTGTTCGTACGTTCTATCGTTAATTCTGCGTTTGTAATTTCGTTGTTTCAAGGATTAGACATCCACCATTTCGGTTGATTTGGTTGGTATTTTGTAGTAAAGAACGTTTGTCTAATGCAAAGTTGATGCTTGCATGTACGTTGTTTGTTTGTTTGTTTGTTTGCGCATGAATTGTTTTTTGCAATGGCAATCAAATAAGTTATTCAGGTCATATATTCTGGAAAGGGAGTACGACAGGGGAAAATTTTCTTCATACCCAAGCATGACATACATGGAACCAAATTAAAACGTACGTATTTTGTAGTAATGACATACAAGTAATGCATGACATAAAATTTAAATAAACTAAGTACGACAGTTTCAGTATAAGGCAGAGCTTAAACCGCTTGTGACATCCAGTTATAGTGATTAAGCAGCTCTAAGTTGCAAAATCAATGCCACACAATGAGGTTGTTGTGTTAATTGCAACCACAGTTGTTTCTCAACCACCTGAAGAGGATCCTTAACTATACTTCCTTTACCTGACTTCCCTAGTCATATTTAAAGTAGTATCTCTTCTGCACACACAACAAAAGATTTTATTCTTAGTGGAAATGATGTTTTCAATTACTTTAATCAACAAGTGTGATGATTTTTTCAAAAATGCAGGTACTGAAGTCTCATATCTTACCCCAACCATATCTAATTGATGTAACAAAATCCCCCCAACTATAACTTTGTGTAACAGTCTTTCTAATAATAATTGAAAAAGAAGAACATCTGCATTTCACAGTTGGCATGCAGGGCATTGCAAGTTAAAACTTGCATGTACTTAACCCTCATGAGGCCAAATCAAGTACGATATATCACTTCACACACGACTCTAGGTATTTATTTTTCATGATTAAATTAAGAAGTGGTAGTTCAATTCGTTTAAACACTATCTACAGAACATTTCAAAGTAGTATTTAAGCTGATAACATGCATGAAGTTTTCCACCTTGTAACCTCTCATAACCAAACGTTACATACATCTCCACTGATGGCTCCAATCAACCCTCGCCCACAAAGCCAGTTCTTCTATAACAAAAGCTGGACTTTTACTATTGACTCAATGTTTATCGACTGCCTTGTCGAAGAGAAAGCGAAGACAAAAGATCAACCAAAAGCTGTGGAAACCGAAATGATTCGAGTGTCTGGTGATAAGATCAATGTTGTTTTCGGTAAGTGTTTCTCCTACCGTCAGTTCTTGAACAACTTTCGCAAACTTGAACAGTGGTACATGGTGTTTCAGTTCATTTGCTCACTAAGCTCCGTGTATTACGAAGAGACTAACAACGTTTTTCATGCCTTTGAAGACTTTGTCTGGGATTATGTTGTACTGGTAATACACATGGCTTGTCATCAGTATGCAGATCTCTATATATTTACTAATACTAATCAGGATACTAAAATTGTATATATTTATTTTGTTGTAATTTTCAGAAGTTTCTACTGGGGGAGGCTTACATGGTTGAGGGGGAACCTCGTTGGAGATCACTTTGCAAGCTTTTTGGGCCGCCAAATACTGACCTTCCACCCTCGCCGGGGCCTTCAGCGCTGCCGATCTTCGCTGAATTGACCGCAGACACAGACAACAGCTCGCTTAGCAATGACGACAGTTGGTGGCTCGATGCGAACTTAGAGCCGATTGGACAAGGCCTATTCAACTTCCCTGCTAGTTCCCTCTCACCACCACCGCCTGACGTGGAGGTGTTTCAAAGGGAGACGTTTGATGTTTATCATTCCAACACCAACAACGAGTTTTGGCATGACGTGGTTGAGGTTGCTGAAAACCTGCGCCCGCCTCCTACTTTCGTTGTAGATGAAACACCAGTTCTCCCAACAGTAGACTCACATGACCTTTGTAATCGTCGTCGACAGCGCTGCCTATTCCGCATTCCCAAAGATGTCCCAAACAACCCTACACTCCATGAGCATGTGCCTAAGGGCGGCAAAAAAATCGCAAAACATATTTCTACCAGCCAAGGTTCTTCTGCGTCTGTGAACAGTCCTCTGCTTACCAAAGGGATTGGTTGTTCTTCAAAGGGGAAGGGAAAATGTTAGGTGGACTTTGGACGAAGCGGGAAGGGTAATGTGTTTGGCAAAATTTTGATCAATTTCGGGAAGTTCTAGGTACTATGTGTGTACTGTATTTCTATGTTGTTGTGTTATATCTTTTACAACACTAGTATTTATGCAAGGTGGGGTGAATCTTTCATGCAAACATTGTAGGGGGTGGCAAATATATGCACATCAGTCTCTACTAATTATAGTTTGCATATGATTTGTAATGGTGCCTAAGAGTACTCATTTTGGAGTACTAGATGTGGCAAACAAGGTAGGGGGTTGCAAATATATGTAAACCCTGTCACTACTAATTGAAGTTTGCTTAATGTTTAACAAACAGGAAAATTGACAATATTGAAAGAAAACCATCTGTTGCATGTGCAAAAAAAACAAGAGTAAATAGCATAACATCCCAAGTCCCAACAGTTAAGCAACAGCAATAACATTACCACCAGAATTTCAAAATTACTTCTTCACATGAAACCCGCAAAACTGGACCTGTTCGGGTATACAAAGTTTCATAAGTCGGTGAACTAGACAAAAGAAACAATAAGTGGATCCGTTTAACATTGTCGTACCCTAAACACCATACGAATCACCAAAATAAACCGCCTACAACTTAGATGAGTATATTGAATTTAAACAATCCCAGAAGATGGATCAAGAGAACCGGATATAACCAAGTCGATGTACGCACGCCGAGCTTCAGTGTCCATTCCTAAGAACATGTCGGTGGAAGCCGGGCTGTTAACGATCTTGTGGGCCACAACAATTCGCAACTGAAGCGGCATGACCCCCATCTCTGCAACTGCGTCAAACACTTGCTTGCTCTTCGATGGAGGTTGCGGGGCCACTGCCGTTGGGGCAGTTTGTTGCGATTCTGGTGGGGGAGTGTTGTTGGTAATTAACTTGTTTGTCATATCGCCCAGTTGGTTGTTACTTTTTTCAAACATACTACCAATCATCGTGACGATATCCTCTGCCACAGATGTTGCTTCACGGAACTTTCTCTTGCATTCAATTGATGTAACAGTACTTGATTTTTTGTGTAATTTGTCACCCTTACCATTTCCAGACGAGCTTACTTGAGGGTTGTCTATAGGTTCGTCAAATTCAGCGTCCCTCGGTTGAGTGAAACTTTTACACGGCCCGCCTTTCTTTGCCTTCCCTTTAGCGCCGCTTGCAATATTGTCATCGTACACTTCCTCGTAAACCTCGTGAGGACTTTTTAAATCCAATATAGCATCATTGAATGTTTGTGCAGCCTTTCCATCAGCAATATCATTACCAAAACACTGCAACCAGTCTTCATAATAGGGAAAACTCTTGTAACGCCACGACTCGACTTCCGGGTGGACCTGTTAATTTCAGTAAAACGTAGGTAAACATCAGACACATAACTCAACCTCTACATTTTTCTCAAAAACAAATCATGGATGACCTAATGCATACTTTAAGTTGGAAAAGTATGAATATAAATTTACATCATCCTCCAGTGAAGTTATTCATAAACTAAATTGCATACAAAGATCCACCATCTCCCATTTAATTGTACACCACTCCCGAAAACACTTTTGTCTTTACGACACACGTTGCATATTGCCATATAGCTTGTTAGATAAATGTATCCTAGGTAACATTGGTATATGTATATATATATATATATATTATATTATATATATATATATACATATACCAACCTTCGAATCACTGCAATCCTGTTTAATATTTGTTTTCAAAATGAAATGTACTTAATTAACTAACCTGCACATATGTCTTCCAAACATCGTCGGATGCAACCTCGACCATTTGGCTTGAAGGTAGAAACCCAAAGCCTGATGTACCGAACATAGTGTGAAGTATAGAAAATGTCTTTTTCCAAACCGTGAGTTTGGAGTAGATATGTTTCTCGGTCATTGGTCGTGCGTGAGGGAATTTCAGTGCCATGGATCGCTCAAGAGCTCCAAGGTAGCCTGGTCTAAAACCATTCTCGCCTCGCCATCCATTTACAACCACTTCCTTCAACGCATCTATTAACTGCAGCTCTTCAGGCTTGGTCCAGACTCTTCTAGTACCCGCCGGTTTTTTGTAAGGTGGTAAGCCACTTGGACAGGTGCTTTGGGAAATTGATATCTGCAGTGTTATTTTCAGTTATTTAGTAAAAATATGGCCCAAATATATAATCCTACAACATGTTTGACAACCATGTACTTAGTCCTTGGGATTCATTATGACAAGGAAGAAAGAATTACCAATTGGTTGCCAAAATTAAAGCACAATATTAAATAGTAACACACTGCATTTGCAAACACAACAAGTAATATGATGATTTCACAATGCATTAACAATGGCATTGGTAAATGTGTATACCTTAATATGCTTTGGACATTTGCATAAGACAAAAATAAGGAAAATAACTTCATGACATCTCATATAATATGATTAGCCGCAACAAACTTGTACAAATATCCATAAGAAACTACTTTGCAAACAGACATTATCTCTGTTAATGATTACAAGCTGGATTTTTACATCACGCATAAATGGAGCATAAACATATATAGCACCCCTCTCGGCTAGCTTTTTTCAAATAGCAATACAAAATGTAAATAATACTAAGGGGAGTTAATCAAATATAGCAACACATAGGCCATTACAAGTACTACTTGGCTGAAATTAATGTCGCCTCGCGGCATGCCACTCGTCATACATTTGCCTAGCCATGTTCTCCCTGAAATTGTGCCAGGCTTCGAATGGCTCAACGACATCAATATAATTGGGTTCTCTATCCATATTTGATGGCGATCTAGGGTAGTCTTCTTCTAACAACGCATTGGGCATGTTCTTCCTAATGAAGTTATGTAGGAGGGCACACGCCATTATAATGTGATTATGTCGCTTTACCGAAAACCACGAATGCCTCCTTAAGATATCCCATCTCCCTTTCAATGCACCAAAAGCACACTCGATGACGTTGCGGGCTCTATCGTGCTTCAAGTTGAAGTACTATTTGTAGTTTTGCAGTGTTAGGTGACTAGTTTCCCATTCTTTCAAGTGGTACCGCACACTACGGTAAGGCACAAGGAAACCGTCCCCATTTGTGTAACCACCATCGCCTAAGTAATAACAACCTAGTAAAAGAGGTTACATTTGACAACTGTAATTAGTATAGGGTCTGGCAGAATTTGAAACGCTGTGACTTAGGCCTTATAAGGTGAACTTAAAACAGAGGAACATTGATAGCAGGTAATACCAGTAGGGATTTTTTAACTTGTCTTCCCGCCTAATAGCATCTTTCAAGATTCGACTATCCGCAGCTGATCCCTCCCAACCGGCGAGTAGGTAAACAAACAACCCATGCCTATCACACACGGCTAGCAGGTTTGTCGCAATTACGCCCTTCCTTGTACGATATCTACCCTTGTCCTCAACTCGGGCCCGCACTTGGAAAAAAGAACCATCTAAAGCTCCTAAACACCCATATAGGTAGAATGTGGAAACATTGCAGTAGGGTTGATCAGAATAATGACTATATTTTTTAAGGTAAAAAAAAATCAACATGAACTGTTACGGTACAAATTATAATTATTACCTGGAAGGGTTTCCACGTGGGATCTAAGTCATCCGGTCCGACTAGTTCAGGGGTTAATAGCAATATGGTGTTACATTTTAACAACGCAAGAAGGACCTTACCAAATAAATGACTAACTGTCTCACCCGATCTAATAAAATGACCACCAATCTTACGGTTCTTTGTGTGATGTGATAAAGTATCGAGAAACATCGATACTTGGGCTGATATTCCGACATATTTAGTTTCTTGCAATCCCCCGTAAGTATGAAGTAAGTAACAAAGCTTCATGAAGCAATCTCTATTCATTCTAAATGAATTCTTTACTTTAACATCACTGGTGTTTAAGATCATGTCAATGTATTTCACTTGATATGGAATACGACGAAGAATACTATACTGAATTCCTTGTCTTTTTGATTTACGCGTTAGACTACCCGTATTCAAAGTACGGTACAACAACACCAATAGTAAAGCAAATAGAGACACACGGAAAATAAGTTGGTGCATCAACCTGGAATCATTTTCAACCCTGAACACACAAAAACAGAACTGTAAAGGTAGGAACATGTTAATATTTCAAAATATGGCCACAGTATACTGCTTCACAGATGCTAGTCATTCCAAAAGAGTGATAATAGCAGGAAGATGACAACAATGTGAAGTCATGTTCTCAATATTCAACTCAAACATATAACAAAAGCAGTAAAGGATGATACAATTAGCTAGTTGACCAAGATGGCCCAAAACAGTAATGCCAATTAAAAAATGCCACAAGTCAAAATGTTAATTCTACAATTTACCTAATCAACACTAACAGAGTGGTGTTTCAGGCAAGCACAATCTATTTAAAGCTTATATCATCGTTCAACCCCAGTGCACCTTAGATTCATGAACCCAAAACTGCATTATTTAGTACCAATCAAAGAAAAGTGTTGGAACTTCACCATAACATCGCTTCGTTGTATTTCTATCACCACAAACGCAGAGAATATGAAAAATAGATAAATTATTAGTTGCATTTCGCAATCGAACCTCAAAATTAGTTAACTCCTGCTGCAAGATCGCCGTCTTCAGAAAATCACCGGCAAAATAAGCACAAAATGGCTGGTAAGTTAATGTGTAAGTAAAGCCACACGGAATCGAGACCCCAAAACCCTGAAATTTGAAGTCGCCGCAGAAATCCCCGTCAACAATAAACCCTACCTTCAAGGTCATGCCTGACCTGAGACTGATTTACTATCTGGAGCCAAATTTAAAATATAATTGCCTGGAGGAATTATAATGAGAAAAAGGAAGGGTAATATGGACATTTACCTTGCTAAATAATTGGTAGATATGGAATCGCAGGGGGGGGGGAGCTTCACATTATTAGTGGCAAGATAAGGGCTAATCTGCCACTTACTGGGGAATAAAGAACAAGTAGTGGGCTCAAGCAAACATTCATTTTACACTGGATTATTACTGAAAAAGGCCTTTTCCAGCCAACCAAACGTTCTCTTGAAGGAAAATTATAGTGTTACCAAACAAGAAAGTATGAGTTCTACAATTATACCTAACCTAAGGGAGTATACTACACTTACCCACTTTAGATATCCTTTGCATCACCTTAAAATACATTACCACCACCTCAAAAACCTCAATCATTCACAAAAAAACATGTCCTGCTGTAATAGATTCTCTCCACTCATTATCACTCTCACCTTCACTCTTCTCCACTCTCTAATCCTCTCAACAATATCAACAACAACAACAAATCCAACCACAGATAGCAACATACTCTACGACATATACCCTTTCATTAGAGTCTACAAAAATGGCACCATACAAAGATTCATCGGCCAAGATTTCGTCCCCCCAAATCCAACGGCTCCCGTTCACTCAAAAGATGTCCAAATCACAAAAAGCTCCAACCTTTCAGCCCGGATCTTCGTACCCGCGAAACCCGACCCGACCCGGAAACTCCCACTACTCGTTTACTTCCACGGTGGCGGGTTCTTCACCGAATCCGCATTCTCTCCGACGTACCACAACCACTTGACCTCACTCGTTGCGAAAGCCAACGTAGTCGCGGTGTCGGTAAATTACCGATTAGCCCCGGAGAACCCGCTCCCGGTAGCTTACGAAGATTCGTGGGCAGCTCTAAAATGGGTATTTTCTCATTCGAATAATAAAAATGGAGGGAGTGAGATATGGTTGAAGAAGTACGCTGATTTTACCCGGGTTTATCTGGGTGGGGATAGTGCGGGTGGTAATATAGCCCACCAAATGGGTATTCGGGTCGGGTTAAAAAAACCGGGTCCGGGTGTGAGAATCAAGGGTATGTTTTTAAATTGTCCCTTTTTTTGGGGGAACAGCGGTGTTGGGGGTGAGCGTGCGAATGCGTATGCGGCAGATTATATTCAAAAGATTTGGGTCCATGCGGATCCGGGGAGCTCGGGTTTTGAAGACCCGTTGGTGGATCCGGGTATGGATTCGGGTTTGAGGAGTTTGGGTTGTGAGCGGGTTTTGGTTTATGTGGCGGGTAAGGATGTGTTGAGGTTTAGGGGTTGGTATTATAAGGAGGTGTTGGAGAGGAGTGGTTGGAAGGGTGTGGTGAGGGTTGTGGAGGTTGAAGGGGAGGATCATGTTTTTAATTTGATTGATCCAAGTACTGTGAAAGCTAAGGTTATGTTGAGGAATTTGGCTTATTTTCTTAATCATTAGTTGTTTAAATTTCGATTGTAACTTGTTATTGGTGAGTGGCAACTAAAAGTTTAATTGCATTGATGGGTTGTTGGTTTAATTTTACTTGATTGTCTCGTGTACTTGTAACTTTGCAAGAATACATAGTCAAAATAAACTACCTCTTATGTTAACATTCTTATATATGTTATATATATATGTAAGTTAATTGGTTTAAGCCTTTACGAGACATTAAAACATCACCCATCACTCGCAGCACTAGTGTGTGTAAAATAAAATAACAAAATATGAAAAGTTAAAAACAGCAACAATTTCTTTTATTGATCAAAGTTTCGGATTGCTAAATATTGGAGATAATATATATAAATATTAAATGCATACGCTCTCTAACAATTTAAATTTTTAGATGAGATGACAATTCAATTTGGTATCAGAGTTCAGGCCACAAAGAGGTCCTGAGTTCGAATTTCATCGCCACATGCCACAAATAGGTCCTGAGTTCGAATTCCATCGCCACCCAATTATCCAAAAATGTCACGTGACAGACGTAACAAAAAAGATTTATAGCATTCACGTGAGGGGGCGTGTTGGAGAAAACATATATAAATACTAAATGTCTACCCTCTCTAACATCTTAAGCTTTTATATGAGATGACAATTAAATAATATTAGAACTTTTTTGCAACGTTTTGAGATCTTTTTGACATATTTAAAAATATTCGTAAAACTTATATATAGTTGTAAAGAAGTTGAAAAATACGTATATGTTTCGTTTCGTTCGGGCAAGAGATATAAACGTCTTATTACTTTTCTTGAAAAAATTATAAGAAACTTTTTGCCAAAAGTCCATTTTAAAAGCCTAGGCGATTATTTGAAAGAGCATATTGTCATCATGTCATGTGGGTTGTGTAATTCAGTTAATTAATTACCTTCCCATAATGTATTACTGAAATGAGAAGATGGACAACTGATGCAGATCATAAATATGTGTATCTCTTGATCGAAAATAACAAAACCGAGGTTCAAGGGAGTCGAGGTTTGACCAGAAAGTCAACGGAGCCCGTTTTTGACAAAAGATACTACTTCTCCAAGTGGAAACGACTTCCTGAGCAAAACGAAAAAGACTTTAGTCTTTACTCCCACGTGATTTTAGGCAAATTCAAAGGTTTAGGGGGTCAAATTTGCAGTTTATTATTTTGAGCGGGATTTTTATGTTTTATTTAGTTATTTTAAGAGTTTTTGTAATTTTGGCATTTTTCTTAATTAGGGTTTTAACTTATATAAGTTAGTCGTCTTTGAGTCATTGTAATCAGTTGTTGATTGAATAAAAAAAAAAACCTAACCTGAGAGTTTTCTTAGTTTTTCAATTTCTCGGTATTCTGCGAAATCAACGAGCCTTTGATTATTCTTGTGTTATTTCATCTTTCCCTATGTCTTCACCTCGCTACATCAGTTGGCATCAGAGACAGGTTCGTTCCTTCACCATGGCGGCAAGGAAAAACTGTGAAGTCCATCATGTTCCGGTAGAAGAAGATAGATGTGATGAATACACAACGTTACGTCGACAAATTAACTTGTTGACGCAACAAATAGCGATGATGGTTGCTCGACAGCCTGAACTTGCACCGACACCTAAAGCCTCATTGTTAGCGAATTTCGAAGAGAATCCGTTTGTACCACTAGAACAGTCATTGAATCCGTCTATTCACCGGAGACAAGATAATTTAGAGGAAAAACATTGAAAATCAGAGTTTCAAGGTGATATTCTAAATTTACATGGTGATTATGAAGAGAAATGTGAATCTTCATATGATGTTGTTTATGATAGCGATGGTGATGATATTGTGGATGAGTTCGAGATTTCTGGATTAAAAGCTTTCATGGAGGGTGTGGACGAGAAGATCACGGTAGAGAATCCAATGAAAGAAACGAAGATGTTGGAAAAATATGAGGTTGATGCAAAAGTTTAGGGTGTTGAAAAGGAAAAAAAGGTTTTAGGCGTGACAATGGTCAACGAGGAGAAGAAACATACAGTTGATGTCACAATTGAAGGAGTGGAAACCACCTCCTGAGCAAAACGTAAAGACTTTAGTCTTTACGCCCACGTGATTTTAGACAAATCCAAAGGTTTAGGGGGTCAAATTTACAGTTTATTATTTCGAGCAAGATTTTTATGTTTTATTTAGTTATTTTAAGAGTTTTTTGTAATTTTGACATTTTTTTTATTATTGTTTTCACTTTATAAGTTAGTCGTCATTGAGTCATTGTAGTCAGTTGATTGAATAAAAAAATCTAACCTGAGAGTTTCTCAGTTTTTGTCAATTTCTCGGTATTCTGCGGAATCAACGAGCCTTTGATTATTCTTGTGTTATTTCATCTTTCCTTATGTCTTTACCTCGCTACATCAATAACTCTTCCTCGCCCGAATTATGAAATGTTAGTCCTTATTATTGTCTAGTACAAATTTTTTTTATTTCAAACGGTGCGCTATTTCGATTGTTAATTGATTAATGGCATATGTAAAAACTAAAAAGTAAAATCGATGTGCGACTGCGACAAATATTATGATAAATAGTTATGGATACTTGAATTTAACTAATACATCTCTCTATTTTACTATTAAATGCATAAATTGTGCAAAGTAGAAGATATTACATGTTCAAAAAAAAAAGTAGAAGATATTACAGAAAATGTTACACAAGAAATTATGAGAACGTTATGGGCATATCATATTAAAGTACGTGTTAAATTTGGTTGGTGGTCACATTTATTCTTTGAGCATGCAAAGTTAGTTGAACTTCTATTCTTAGTTTAACATCGTACTTTCAATCATAAATGGAACGATGCTTCATCAACACTTTAGATTCTCCAACGTCAAATGAATTAAAAGACTGAAGTAAATGCCATACGTGCATTCGCCTCAATTTGGTCATATACCGGTTAACTTTGTCAAATAAATTTCTAGCATTTTTCTTAACAAAATATGAGGTCATTAACTTAATGTCAAACTATGATTTATTACATGGACATGCAGGACTGCAAGTCATGAAACCTAACTCTTAACTCCTAACTAATAACTCACATATATAGATATCGGTGGCTCCTTACTCAATTCATTCGGTGCTACAAATGTAGAAATATCAAATAAGAAAGAAAGTTTTAGCTAATCCGGACAATAACAGATGCGGAAGACCATATTGAAGAGATACTCATAGTTGGGTATGGTGAAAACACCGTAGCTCCAAGTTTGGCAAGAAAATTAACATTTTGGTTTATTTTGCGGCATGATAGGAAAATATACTTTTGATAGATGTGAAGCTGATGAGCCAATTCGGAATGTCATGTATAAGTCATTGAAGTGGGCTGGATACATTTGTGTGCTCATAAGACAATTAATAAAGAACTATATAGTATATTAATTACTTATAATTGTCTAGGATATTGATTAAATTCTCTAAACATGTTTTTGAAAACTTTTCAGAAATTTTCATATTCGACTCCAGGAAATGAAATACAAAAGTCTTTCTGAAGTATATAGCACCCACTATTTTCATAAAATTTTCAATTATGTATGTAAAAAGGCCAATTTTTTATTTTATTTTTTAAAATCTGACCGAAACATACTCTCTCAGGGCAAACTTTACTTCCATTAGGCTAATTAATTTCTTTAGATGGGTAATTATGGGCCAGTTAAATAATTTACTAATTAATGACAATTCGTGATTTGGGTGATCTAATATTTTATTGGCCTAGCCCATGATATGTGGGCCGTTTGGGCCTTGTGAGAAGTTTCAAATAAACTCTACCCCTAGCAATAACTATAACTAAAATGTCCTAATTACATTCTCACAATCTATGTTGATAGCTGCAAAGAGTATTCCCACAAGGGGTATTATTATTTTTTGTATAGTTGCATTACACTTCTTGAGTTTTTAGTATGTTACAGAATAATTTGGTTTTATTTTAATACTTGCAACAAGTAGCCCTCCACCGAGATCTGCAGATTTTGACAAGTAGGGAAACATCAAACATGGAGGTTCGTGACAAAGATTCAGTATATTTGTGATTTAAAAAATAGCTAAAACCATAGTTTAAGGTGATTCGAGTTGAAAGAATTGCGAATTGCATAAAATATTGGATTTTATATGTGTTGGAATGAAACCAAGTGACAGTTATATTTCGGGTAGTGATGCAAGGTTAGAATTCGCAAGTTGCTCAACAATTCATTGGTTGTACTTATGACAAGGAGAGGAGTTAATTTTCTATTATATTGGAGTACATATACAGGTTGTCAGGTTCTAACTTAGGACAAAGAAAGATTTATATTGCTATCCCATATTATTTATTAGGATATTTTATTAGTTATAATGCACGAATATGAATGCGACGCGTCACACACACGTCGACACAGTTTTTTTAAACAAATTCCTACAACATGTGTGTTCAACACAGTGTTAAACATGGCCACACGCGTGACATGAACATGTATAATTTTTTGAAGCATCGATACATTATAGTTTATTAGAAACATTAAACTAGATCTAAAATTTTAGAATATACGATTTGATGATTATTGAATGTAATCTTAATGCTTATATTTCCTCTGATATTAGTTTTCTGGTTAAATTGCAGCATATAATGGATGAACACGACGATACGGATGGACAATATGGTACGAATATGGCGACACCAATTTCTTAAAAAAACCAATACACACACTTAATACTTATTTTACAATTAAAAGTTATGCATTACCATTAAAATGCTCTATAATGCGTAAAATTAAAATATTTGCATTACTAACGTATATAACACACAATTCATCAAAACATTATATCTGAAACACAAGAATTGTAGAAGTATCAAAAAATCGAAATATCAGAAATGATTGGTTATTTTTCAATATATTTGTATAACATAATATTTGCTTTCTGCCCAAAGAATCCATGGGGAATTTTTTTTTATTTTTTTTTATACAAAACCATGGGTTGTTCTGACAAGGAAAGGAGTTAATCTTGGAATTAACTTTTAGTACTACAGGTTCTATATATATTTTTTTTTTTGAAGAGCTACAGGTTCTATATTGGACGGTGAAAGTTTTTTGTTACTATCTCATAATGGTGCACAATGGAGCTGGAATTTTTCTATGACCAAATATATATATTTTTTCTGCTAAGGAACAAACAGTGACAATATATAGCCCTTGTTTTTAGGGGGTCATGAGTTAAAATTTAAGACTTATCATGTCAATTAAAAAAAAAACTGTTGTTGGTCTATTGATTCCTCTCAGTTGCAATTAGCGGCAGAAATACATAAAATAAATCCAAGCCTCTTTATTTAATGCATGGATATATATCTATTTTTACGTACATTAAGATTTAGTTTCAAACATCAGCTTATATATATATATATATACATATACAGTAGTGTATATATACAGATAAATTGCAATTATAATGTCATATAGTACCCTAAACATTTTGATAATTTTACACCTTTTTTATTCTTCTCTCTGTTTATTCAATAACGGTTTATTTGTAGCTTATAATAGGACAAATTAATATTTGTGCCCTGAGAGTTTACCCTTTTGATGAATCTACCCAATAACTACCGAATTTTTGAAAATACTCTGCGCTTTGATATTTTCTTAATTTTTATGCCATGTTGCTGCCACATAGGAAAAAATGCGCTTACGTGGCTGCCACACGCCACATCCATATATTTAAAACAAAAATATATTTTTTGTGCTATGTGGCTGCCACATGGAATATATTTAAAACATAAATATATTTATATCCATAATATATATAGATAAAATATATCTTTACGTATTAAATATATCGAATATATATAAATATATATAAAAAAGGGAAAATCATAAATATAATATTTATTACTGAAATTAAAAAAATCCTTTTTTATTACTTAAACTAAAAAAAACATTTTTTATTACTGAAATAAAAAATCATTTTTTATTACTGATTTTTTTTTTAAAAAAATAGACCACCCCCACCCCGCAACCCCCCCCCCCCCCCCCCACCGCTACAACTCGCGGTTGCAGTGGTGGCAGCGTCGATCCACTGCTGCAACCGCGAGTTGCAGCGGTGTTGAGGGGGGGGGGGGGTTGCGTGGTGGGGTGGTGGTCTATTTTTTTGTTTTTATTTTTTAATTTCAGTAATACATTTTTTTTAATTTCAGTAATAAAAAATGATATTTATGATTTTTCCTTTTTTATATATATTTGATATATTTTAATACATAAATATATATATATATATATATTATATTTTTATATATTATGGATATAAATATATTTATGTTTTAAATATATTCCATGTGCAGCCATGTCATGTGTCTTTCCTTCCAAGTCGGCAGACATGTCACCGTTTTTTCCTATGTGCCAACAATAGTGCATAAAAATTAAGAAAATGCTAAAACACAGGGTATTTTCAAAAATTCGGTAGTTATTGGAAAAATTCATCAAAATAGTAAACTTACATGGCACAAATATTAATTTGTCCCTTATCATACTACGTACAACTTTGACTTTCATTTTATTTCATTTACTCTTATGCAATACATTTAAATAGAAGATTGTCATCTATGACAAACTTTGAGTGAATTTAGCTTTACTATGTATAAAATATATTCTTAAATTACTCGAAAATTGTATTTCATTGATGGAAAAAAATGTGTAAAAGATATTATGAATCAAAGCCACATATGATTTGTAAGATGCTGCAACATTTGTACACATTGATGAGAACTAATTAGTGAATATTTCATATTACTTTAATATACTCACACAAACTCTTATTACATATTACAAAATTTCTAAGTGCAAACAAACATATAATAGCAAAAGTGAACCTCATGTAATATTATGATATATAATAGAAAGAAAACAAAACACTCATGAGTATTAACAGAAAAGAGAAGCCAATGCTCGATCAGTTTATTATAAATAAGCAAAAAAATCATGCAAGAAATCTTCCAAAAAAGTGAGAGCCTTTTCCTCCGTTTTTATGGTTCCCTTTTTTTTTTGTCTTCAAATGCGGGTTTTTTTGGCTATTAACTAATTGATGGCTAATTATATAAGTTTTACTCTTCTTATGGGGAAAAAACTTATGAGTATTTTGCACCCCTAACATATATTTCTGTCTCCGCCCCGGTCAGTACACAGTGCACACACTTATATACTTATTTTAATACTAAAAGTTATGTTATGCATTACTATTAAAATGCTCTATAATGCATTAGAAATTAAAAAATTTGCATTAATGATGTATATAGCACATAATTCATCTAACCATTGTATCTGAAACACAAGAATCGTAGAAGTATCATAAAATCGAGATATCAGAAATGGTAAGTGGTGATTTTTCAACATATTTGTATTACATAATATTTGCTTTCTGCCGAAAGAATCCATGGGTTGTTCTGACAAGGAAAGGAGTTAATTTTGGAATTAACGTTTAGTACTACAGGTTCTATATTGGACAGTGAAAGTTTTTTGTTACTATCTCATATTGGTGCACAATGGACCTGTCACAAAAAGCTGGAATTTTGCTATGACCAAATATTATATATATATATATATATACATACTTACTGCTAAGGGACAAACAGTGACAATAGCCCTTGTTTTTAGGGGGTCATTAGCTAAAATTCTGTGTACTCGATCGGCATGGGCCCATCAAAATTATACTTCGAAAAAGAATCCAATGTTGGCACCCCATGCAATGCATGCATCTAACCACTTCGCCTCACCATAGTCACAAGTTTCAGTTTTTTTTATTCCTCTTAATTTATTAGCCAACAAAATCATTATTTTATTTTTTAGATCTAGAATACATATAAATTAAAAATTCCATGAATAAAAGAATAAAGCGATTGATTTAATGTAAATGTATGGTTTTTATACATGGGGTGAGAAGTGAAAAATATCACACCTTAAAATTAAATGGGTAAAGCCAGGACGGGCAAGTGTTCCCTATATGCGATGAGGTCCAGTTGGTCCGGTCGAGTTACATGCGCCTAGTTTTGCTAGTGAGTCGGGGTTATTCGATCAATTTCACTATAACAAAAGGATTATGTTGGTTCGATCAAAATATATACGATATATGGATGTTGCGGTTATGTACAATTAATATGATCATCGAGTCCAAAAATTTACTTGATTATTGGTGGTAGCTTCAGTACATGATTTATTAATAAATCAAAATTTGGTACCAAGTTAAGGAAACAAAAACAAATCTAATCAATTTTGGTGAGGTATTGCAATAAAAGGAGGAAATATTCTGAATTTACTACCAAATAGAATATTTAAGGCAAAATATCCTAAAAATGTACAGATTTTATTTTTTCTTGAACAAATTATTGAGAGGATTCCGAGCACGGATTCGTTGTAAATTTATGACCAATAATGCCAAGAGATAACCTAACCACTGTAACATTTTTAATGCCTATGGTAAAACGCAGTGAAGAGTCCGTATTTCAAATGAATTTCTCTTCCTAACAAATTATATATTCGCTTTCTATATAAGAAGATAACATTTTTTTTGTGATTCTTCATTTGCTTATCAAATCCAAAATTCTGTGCACTAATTTGTCTGTCACAAACCTTAAAGTTCCACTAATTTATCCACATAGAAATGGTATAAAAATGCATGGTATACTGAGTATATTAATCATCTGTTATTGACATGAAATGACAATTTGTAATGAACATGTTACATGTGTCCAACGTAACAACCCTAAAAATTCAAATTTCTGACCTTGGATTTTACTTCAGATTTTATCTAATTAGAATCTTATCCGGAGCAGCGTATTGATTTTTGAATGCTCCAAGTACTAGAGACCATTTAATTCAATTGATACATAGCTACTTTTTCGGTAGAAAATTAATTAGTAAAAAAACTTTGCTCGAAGGACAATTTCATTAAGTTTTCTTGAATATTGATTCTATATATTTATAACATAGTCTCGCTATCATCAATTGCACACCTACAAAATCATATTTAATAATAGCTACGTACCGTAAATCCCTGAATTTACATCATTAATTTTTTGTAACGCTTAATAAAAGCAAATGTTCCCACCCCTTGCTTCCAAAATGAATGTCCATTTACTATCTAACCTAGCACCATCATTTCACACCTCGTGAAGGTTTACACCAAAAGGATTGTAGCATATATTCATTTCTTTTGGTAATTAATTGCACCGTATACTTCTTTTTTCATGAAACTTCTAAAATTTTACGAGCGTCACTTTCAATGAAAAGTATCGAACGGGTTATGTATTGGGCATGACGGCATCGAAATCTAAATTAAGATACAATTTAAGCTCATGAATCAATTAATCAAACTATTATTTGGATATTATTATTATCTTTTATAAGTAATTCTTATTGAGGAAGACCAGAGTTACTACAAGACATACTCACGTCAACAAACAGAAAGAAAATTAGCTACTACATCTCAAGCAAAAATGAAGAAGAAAAAATCAGTCAACAAAAGAATATTGGAAGTCTTTCTAATTGAGAGATTTGATCCAACACCATGCTTGTCTTCTATGCCCTCACCAAATTTTCAACAACAACCGTCTTCTCTTCGATAATAATTTTGTTTCTCAAATTCCAAATTAACTAAAGTGTGAGAAATCACACTCTTACACGTTATTCCTTACATTGTTTCCACGGACAAGTTTCCAAGAATTGCCAAAAAATATTCTCAATTCATCTATTGAGAGACCCGCTAAACTCACCACCGGAACCCTCATCCGTATTTTACAAGACACTTCACATTCAAAAAAAAAAAATTGATTAACCTCCTCAGTTTTCTCACGACAAAAGACATAATCCAATTCGAATATTCCTCCAAAACCCGCCCTTCTATGAATAAGTTTGCTTTGACGAGAATTTGTTAAGAGCCACATTCCAATACAAAATCTTTAACTTGAGGGATGCTTTAGATTTCGATATGGTTTTGAAAACCAAAATAACCAATGAGGATTAAAATGGATTATCTATACAACATTTTGTAAGGATCACTACTTTTCTCGATATTTAAAGGTAAAATAAGACCTTATAAGCTACAAATATGTTGATTTAGCAAGATTTACTTGCCTTTCTTGCAATAAGTTTTCGTAGTATGTATAGGTTACATCGTAAATAAAGAGTCATCTTGCAGTTATCGCATGTTGTGTCGTTATGGACCTCGAAATGTGACAATCTAGTATGTTCACTTGTTGAACCCGACGAATCATTGACGAGTCTTCTAATGCATTGGAAGATGTATATCAGCCTTATAAATGAGACATGTCGTAAATATGGTATGTCCTTGTATAAATTTCTTCATATTGTCTTCGCACATTAGCATCTCAACGCATCATTAAGTGTCTGATTTTGTAAATCTTCTATATAACAGTGTTTCATAAATGAGCCTTCTAGCGAGGTTGAAACCTCCTCCGATGTGCCAACCCTTCCTTCGTTGACGAGCCTTGTGCCTTCTTCCTCTTGAAGTAGCCATTTGGGGGTTCTACGATTCATGGTTGCTTCGTAGTGCATATTTTTCCTCTATTTGGTCAACTTTTATCCTTTTAGGATGTACGTGGATCTGGTTCTACCTCTGACTTGCTATTTTTATCAATATATGTGGGAATTAGTGACTTTTGCTCAGTGGTATTTCTATAATTCTACCTGAAGAAGAATTGTTGCAACTAGTATCTGTTGAAGCAGTGTTGCAACTGAGCAGCGAGAGTTAGTTAGGGCTGGCAGTTAAGTCACGTGGGATGTGGGCTTTACGTGAGTTTGTTATAACGGCCTATTGTATATGTACTCTATTTCTCGGCCGTTTTTCATAACAAAATTTTGGCAACATTGTACTATACTCTCCTTAATAAAACTAGATCACAATTTCTTTCTTGGATTAGTGTTCTTCATCACATTGACGAGAAAACGCTGAACCAAGTAAATTGGATATTATTTTTCGTGATTGTTTACTTTTTGAGTTGTGTTGTTATTCAAGTTTGTACGTTAACTCTTTACGATTTGTGCGACTCAATTGACGGTTGAATTAGGGTAAATTTTGCGTTTCTGTTGAGCGATTTCACTACAATATATACATCGAAATCAAAGCTTTAATTCATTAGAGTAACTCGTGTTTCGCAGTTCGGCTATATTCTAATACACTGGATTTTTCAAAATATTCAATCACCCTAAAGAACGAAATGATGGAAAATATCAAATTATTTAGAGCTTCTATTTTGGGTATGAAATATTCCCTTATGCCAATTGATGTATAACAAGATCTTGTACTTAGAAAATGTAGCAACTATGTGTCATGTTTTATAACTACAACTTGATGGTCATTCAAGAAAAATATCTCCGTATAAATAAAGCACGAAAGGGTGCGTATGGTTATAACGTGTACATTAATGACCACTTGTTTAATATAATTTTACATGACAAATCAGGCCTTGTTTAATTAAGTAAATTCTCGAAGAATAATTCACTGGCTTATATGTGAATTTATATAGTAAAAAACCTTAAGAGTAAAGCACGTACTAGTAACTATATCTTAAATCGTGGGACGATATGTTCATTGGGCTTTTAAGAATAATTAGTTCAGACGACATCTGACTCCTAATATTTTAAAATTAGCAACATCTAAGCTCCACTGAATATCATTTGTGCACGACCTAGGTCGTGTAGTTAACCAAATTACATCAGACCTTAACTTATATATATATATAATTATTCAATGGCATAACATGCATTATTTTAGTACCACACTTGTGAAGTGCCATATTTTTTTTTAAAATTGTGATCAGTCAGATTATACTCTATACTTCATCAAATCTGTGTCATACAAAAAAAAACGGACTTTGATGTTGCATGAAGTCACCACACGCAAGAAAAAAAGATTAAGGCTTAAGGTCTGGGTGTTCTGTTGTTTTTTTCCCCTTTTAAAAACTAACATTTGAAGAAAGAAAAAGAAAAAGAAAAAACAATCAAGTATTTTAAAAATGGTTTTGAACTTTTCGTTTTATCAAATAGTATGAGATAATATGCTATATATAAATAATGTGATATTAAGACTATTCCATAACAAAAATAATGGACTAAACGTTGAAGACGCGTAACATAAGAGTTATGGAGAGTTGCATCGAATGTCAAATATTTCACGTAAGCTTAGATTCAAATCATCTTAATTTTGAGTTGAATAATACGAAGCAAATGAGAATGAGCACGTGACTAAACATAATAGATCCCTGTGCATGAGTCTATGACATTTTTCGGTCGAACAGACAAAAGACTGGTCAACTCTGGTATGGGCAAATGATTGATCTTAGTCAACCACTTAATTAAAGTCGTTAATTTCGTGCACTATCCGTGGTACTTATAAGTAGTTGATGCCAAAAATCACAATGAATAAGACAAATTTTCATACTCTAACATCCATCTGACTATCACAATGACTTGGTCGACATAACGGTTTAGTCACGTGCAACAATCGAATGATTGATTCAATCATTCGTGACAGTTAACTTGTCTAATTATTTAATACCCTGACCCACTGATATCTCGGCATCAACAACTCCATTGGGTACATCAAATCTAACACGTGTCACGTATCACGGCATGTTGGTCAATTAAATTGCACCCCAAGATTAGACAAACCTGATTTCAAATCATTACAGTCAAACAGTCTTTCCTAATTTGCCGGCTCGTAACTATCTCAAAACATAATCACGCCCAACTTACGTTACGTCAAAAAATAGAAAAATTACGTTACGTCATCTGACTATCACGATGACTTTCTCAACCTTTCGGTTAATCATGTGTCACGATAAATGATTGATTCAATCATTCGTGACAATTAGTTACCTTAACTTGTCTAATTATATAACACGTTGACCCACTGATATCTCGACATCAACAACTTTATGGGTACGTACATCAAATCTAACACGTGCCACCTATCACGACAAGTTGCTCAATCAAATCGCGCCCCATGATAAAATAACATTGATGTCAAATCATTACAGTTAAACAATCTTTCCTAATTTGTCGGCTCGTAAATATCTCAAAACATGTCTAGCACAATTTACCGTACGTCTAAAATAGAAAAAAAATAAAGAAAAACATCTACTTTCCACCTTCTAAGCCCATCACACATTCCTCAAATTAAATTCAAACCAAAACTATTACACACATATACTAAATTAGCATAAAAACGATCTCAAAATGCTGGTTTCTACATTTCATTTAAGCAGTACTGTAACAGAAACGCGAGTCACTAATACCACCCGGTCACCCACCCTCCACGTGTCGCACTCCCATTGGCGACCCAAGGCAATTATCATTCTCCATACAAACCCGATCTCTCGTAACGGCATTGCCATGTGCCTGTCACCGTTCAACGGAGTCGTCAGGACCACATGTTACGTTAACCGCCTCTTTTAATCTGGACCGTCCGATCAAATCAGCATCTTTTTAGTGAATTTCCGATCTTACCCCTACGCTATCTTCTAAATTCTAATTTTAGTAGCATACATTTACTACACACTGTGCTTTCACCTTTTTCATTTCAGCTGGCACTTTTAGAGAGAGAAAGTAAGAGAGAGAAAATGGAGAAGGAGTACCTGAAGAGAAGCGTGAGTAGTGGTAGTACTGAGACAGAAGATACGGAGCTGATTTCGAAGAGGAGGAAGGTGTTGTACTCTGTGCATGAAGCTGAGTACTCTGACGGCGGTGCGGAATTTCCGATTTCGGCGGCGGAGGAGACAAACGGCGTCGTGTTGAAGAACAGCAGCATGAGATCGCCAGATCTGGAGGTGAGAATTCGAAATTTGAAATTCGAATTTTGAAATTTGAGCTCGGTTTTTTATTTGTAATAAATAATATGATGAGCATTTTTTTGTTCTTCGATGAATTTTGAACTAATTTTTTTTTAACAACAGAATTTTCGCTCTGATGTATTTGAAAAGGAGATTTCAACTTCTGGCAAAGAATTCTCCAGGTGAATATTATTAGAATTTTGTGATTTTGTGATTTTTATTTTTTTTTGATTTTGTGATCTTATGTTTTTTTACCGTTTCATTTGCTCGTTTCTGTGTGGTTTGAATTTGTGTACGTTTTTTCATTTTACTGTTTAATTTTCTATTTTTCAAGTGTGAAAAAAAAACTGCGTACGAAGTTACTTTTCAGGTGAATTATTTGAACAATTTTGTATTTACTCATTTTCATAATTTCAGATTTTATTTATATATATATATATGCATAAATATATATACTGGATCATGTGTGTTTTGTGCTTGGTAATCTTATTTCACTGTTGGTGTTCGATTTGTTTAGAGATAAAAGATGCATACAAATTATATTTCAATTAGGTTTTTCTAATTTTGTTAGAATCTATTTATTTTTCAGTTAGCTTTTCTTTAATTTTGCTTGAATTTATTTATTTTTCAGTTAGTTTTTTCTAATTTTGCTTGAATTTATTTATTTTTCAGTTAGCTTTTTTCTAATTTTTCTTGCTTTTTTCTCATAGAGAAACAACTCCAACAAATGAGTTTGTTGATGAAAACTCTAAGCATGGATTGATGATGAACTTATTAGCCACACCAATGAAGAAGAAAACTGCGCCGTCAACCGACAGAATCCGCAAGATTCCGACCAGCAAAACTGCACCTGCGGTCGAGCTCAACGAGCTTTTCGCGAGGGCGGAAAAATCTGAACAAAAAAGATTTGCTGAAAAGTGAGTACTATACACATATGCACACACGCATTGTGCTTTTTTGTTAAGGTTGCGCATGATCTTTCAGAATATTCTGTTAACAAAATTGAATTAATGATTTTGAATGTGTTTTTATTGTGTAGGTACAACTTTGATATAGTAAAGGAAGTGCCATTGGAGGGGAAGTACCAGTGGGTTCGTTTACATCTTTGAATGATGAGAATTTTTATTACTAGAAAAGAAAGGAAAGGTATCTTTTGGTTCCTTTTTTGGCTTAGGTGGGGTTTAATTAATGAATGGAGTGGGGGTTTAAATTAATGAATGAAGTGGGGTTAAGTTAACATTTTGATCATATTTGTAGCTAATCTAGCTTTTATATGTATAGCAAGTTTCCATGTTTATGTAAAGAGAAGCTAGAGTTCTTTTAATGAAGCTTATTTTGTAGTAGGAAGGATTTGGGGGTGATGGTACACTCTTAATTTGATACAATTTCATTGAAGGCTTGGTGGTGTTCTTGATATGGGTATTGTTAAAGGTTTTTTGTTATTTTGCTAGTGGTGATTGAAAAGGTTGTTTTTGTTTGAGAATATTTGGTATAAATCTTGTTTTCTTGTGACCTAACGCCAATTTGTCTCTATGCACAATCCAACTCTTGTAATTTTGAAAAATTTGTTCACCACCCCTAATTCTTGAGAATAACGGAGCATATTCTATTACATATGGGGGAAATAATATCATGAGTAAATTTCACATAAAGTATGGGTGTTGTAACAAAAAAATCTGTTTCTTGTGTAGGCTATTTGATTTATAGCCATAAATTGGCATAAATCCACTTGTAATACAGATAATTGGGTTTGTGCAAATCGGGTAAGTAGTAGTGTGGGGCATGAAGCTACACTATAGCACAAACAGACCCATGTGGGGCGTGTGAGTTTGGGTGTTTATACATATTTTATATATATGTATATATTGTACAGTGGGACCACTAATGTGAATTAAAAAAATATTTGAATATTAATTGGAAACTTTGTGTACAAGTGGTATGTGAGTAAAGATGAAAGAGAAGGGAAAAAAAATGTGAGCCGGCCATAAAAGAAAATTGTTTACTTCGAGATGGATCTGGTCCCAGACCGCCGGAAGTTATTTTTGCACGCACTAGAATTTGGATAAAGTTTCTGATATTTTGTGTGTCCTTTCAATATTCTACCTAGTCATTTTCACCTAATTCAATCCCTAACTGATTATGACTTTAAAATACAATTATATACAAAACTCTTATAATGAATCTAGAGTTAAAATTAAACGATTGATTATATCAACTCACCTTGTATCAGTTGAACCTAATATCTCAATTTTTAACGAAAAGCAACGTGGGAATACACGACCTTTGAAAGAATTCCGACTCGTTCTTGGTCGTGGCTCAAGTTAATAACGGATAATTTTTCTTATTCTTTTTGTGGTGGTGCTCTTCACACCGACATTGTAATACATGAACATCTTTTGGAGTAATTTTGTTTTACTCCCTTTAATAATATTTCGTCTCTTTCGTTGATCAAGAAATAAAAAAATAAAACTCGTCGTGTAACAGTTGAACCTAGCTAATAACTCGTCATGTAACAGTTAAACCTAGCTAATAACTCGTCGTGTATCAGTTGAACCTAATATCTTGTCATGCTTTTAAGAGGGAGCTGGTTACAAAGACAAACAAGGGAGAAGAAAAGACAACTAGAGATCATGAGTATTTGCATTTATTTAGAAATAGAATGTAGTTACATTGAGTAAGGTAATTTTTTGCTGAATAATAAGGTAAAGAAAAAAAAAATCAAACCTCTTATCTTATGAATCTTTTGCGACATTCTATGTTTTATTTTTTTAATGAAATATTCCACTTAATCTTAATCGATTCAAAGTACCACACGCGTGGTTTGCCTTTGGTCAACATACTTTCAGCGAAGGGTTTATTTTAGTAGTAACGTTAAACGTAAATAGGGGAATTCAATCACAATTTTAATAAAGCATATTTTTCGATTTCCTCTCAAATGCCAAAATAAATTTTGAAAGTTAAGATTTAGAACAAAGTTACAGAATTTTGACATTTTGAAATGAAGTAATATTTTTATTCTTTTTAAAGTCACGGGACACATTGTAATAGAGGATTCCATGCTTTATGTCACTTCTTCAATGTCAAATCTTCACAAGGTGAGACAATTCAGTTATAAGTTATAACAGAGAAAGGGTACAAAAATTTGTAGAAAAAGAAAACTAAAATGGATATTGCAATATGCAGTGAGTGGGCTCTCCTCTGCCAGGGGTTTTCAGATTTCAGAATGTACATATATGCAGGGACAATCATATGGTCTACGGCTCTATGCAGCTATACACATGAGTACTAAAAAAGTTTCGTACACATATGGACATATATAAGAAACAAACCAAAAAATGATATATCAGTAAAGTGCGTGACTTATGCACTTTAGGTCCAGCAAAGTTTTCGAAATAGGGCAGTACTGTTTTTCATGTATATTGCTTGTTTCCTAGTCCACTCAAGTACGATATATTTGTACCTCTTTGTTTTTATTAGCCACATTATAATCTTGTTCAAAAACAATTTGTGTTTGTTTTGGTATATACACCGAATTCATATAAAAAAGGGTATATACCGAATTGGCATGGCTAGATCTATGCTACTAGCAATCCATTTTAGTGTACACTTATATAAAGTAAAGAATGATTACGGATACAATGTTCCGGACACTCTAGCAAAAACGCGGTCACGGGAGGGAGCAATGGTGGTCATCTTGTCCTTCATTTTCTTTATATTTTGTTAATGATGACTATTGTGCTAGAAAGAGCATCATATTTAAAACTTGAGATTTGAAACAAGGACTTGGACACAACAAATCATTAATGCTATATTGTTGCGACAATCTCTATGACGGAAATAATTTTTTCGTCTAGTATGATAATAATAATAAAGATAAAGATTTAGATAGTTATTTTGTCATCACTCGCCGTCAAGTGCATCAAAAAGACTTGAATTAGTTTTCAAAACGCTAATCACCATAAGGGAGTAATAGTAGGTGGCTTTTGAGTTCATGTATGAGGTGGGTTTGATTATCAAAAGTATTATATATGACTCACAAGTAACATGGCTCGATATTTGATGCGAGTTATATTTTTCGACTGCTTGGATATCAAATTCAGTACACATCAAACTAAATAAAATTATTTTGGATTTTTATACGCGATTTTGTTCATAAGTACATGCAGTCAAATAGAGCCCTGGTTAAGTGAGGCCTATGGTTAGTGCATAGAGTATTCAAAAAGGTTAACATGATTTATAAGTTGGTCTACCTTGATTTTTGAATTCAACCAAGGGTCTAATTTAGTCGAAGATCAAAGTCGTCAATAGGATTAATCTGACATAGGGTTGAATTGCTTGTTACATGCAATTAGTGACTTGAATCCTGATATATTGAATCTCAACAAGTTCGTGATCGAATTCAGCAATATAAACACCCCCAAATTCATTTCTCTGGCGAGTCTAATCAGCACAGAGAGTCGCAAGCCTCACTCACAATTCGAAGATATGTTTCACCTCAAATCATACGTATATCAAGTTAAGATTTGCCAAGATGTGTCATACAAGTCGAATTGGACCTCGCCTGTTTGATTACGCATAAGTCGAGTTTCACATGCATATTAGCACGCTTGGCTTGTCAGTCCACTTTTATGAATATGATACATTAGCCAACTGGTATATTTTTGTTCCTTATAACCATTCGACGTCAATTTTAATAGGCGAGACATGTCAAAATCGAAATATGACACATCAATGATAAATCAATGGTGAGGAAATAGAGATCCATTTATCATAACAATGTTCCAAAATCTAGAGGTCAATCAAAAAGAACCCTACAACTTATTTCAAAATTCAAATATTTGAGGATTAATAATACTTTCTTGAATGTAATTGGCGAATTTGTTTTTCCCATTACATGTGGGTTGTGCTAGATTATGCTAATGTTTACTACAATCGTGCATGTATCGCCTCTTCGATCGCTATTATTTTATTTACTAGACAAGTAACGCGTGCACGTGCCGTGATGGAGTGGATGTCAACTGACTTCCATGTGCTTTGGATCTGATGCAAAACTATTTTTATCAAATAAAATAATAAAATACGAAACAGATCGAGAAGAAAGAATGTTGCTAATATTAACTAGTTAAAAGTGAAAGAAGGTTTGTCCTTTTTATTTTAACACCCACTTTCCTAATTTCTTACATTTTCGTACAACCCTTTTATCGTTTTCCACGAAGTTGATTATGATGCTCTCCACAAGAATTTCAGTAACTTCATTGCTTTCCTCAATACTTTATAAATTATAAATTATTGTATAATACATGATGACAACGAGGTGATGTTCCCCTAAAGCTAAAGTTTTGTACTATTGGGGTCAATGAATAGAGTTTGTGCTTTTCTACCTTTTTCGGGATCTATGATCTGGTTCCCTGAAATTTTGAGAATATTTTACAGTTGACTTGTAATTTTACCTTTTCTTTAACCTAGTAAAGGACATTAATTAGTATGGTAACTAGTAAAAAGTGATATATATCAACTTAGAAGCTGTTTGGTTTCAAAGATGAATTTTATCTCAAAAACATGGTATAGATTAGAAATGAGATAAAAAGTTAGAATTTCTGCGCTATCTAATATGTGCCACTTGTTTAGTTGATAAGAATAAATATCAAGATAAATGGTTACATCAATAACTTTTTGTTTAATTTGTGTCATTAACATCCGATTAACCATTTTTCTTGAAATCCCCCCCCCCCCCCCCCCCCTTTTTTTGTAGGTGGAGACATATTGTTGTTTTCAACTCAATGACATTTGTATATTTTTTTCACTATTATATATTACCAAAAAGTTATATAAAAATAAGTTATGATAATAAACGTATACTAATAGGGGGAAAAGAAATTAGAATCTTTTTTCTTTTCTATTTTGATTTTACAAATCAATAAGAATTTTTATAATTATTAAAACAAATAAAATAATTTCATAATTTTTTTTTACTTATTTTTATCATAATTTAATCATCTTTAAAGAAGAAGAAAAAACTAAGACAGTCAAAATTGAAATCTTTGTTGCATTGTATAAATTAAAATTTAATATATAAATCATGTGACTAAATAATAAATAACCTGAAAATAAACAATCAAAAAAGTTTATATATATATATATATATATATATATATATATATATATATATTTGACCAATAAACTATAAAGTTGTTGCCCACATAATCTTATAAATATAACATATAATGCTTTTTGTTCAAACTTTTAATTTGGAGCTTTAATATATATTATATCTAATTATGTAATGGAGAAGTGAAGTAATTTATAAATTTATACATGGTTTAATGGAGAATCTCAATGAAAAGTAAAAATAAGGCAAAACCAAGATTAGTTATCTTAGGGGAATAGGTGAGATTATTTATCTCAAATTCTGAGATAAAACCAAAAAATTCGGGCATATCTCACATCTGCCCGAAAAATTAATCAATAGAACCAAACGAGAGATAAAGTGAGATAAGCTGAGATATCTCACTTTATCTATAGAACCAAACGGCTTCTTAGTGACATAATTCGATACATAACTAGTAATTACATTTTTTTAAAATGCAAACATGCTTTTGTACTCCAACTATTTGCCGTTCGAAATTGCCGGCATGCGTTTTTTTCATGGAATCTTAGGGAGCAATTTCAAAATAATCGTTACATGTACCGAACAAAAATTATTTTCACGGCGTTGGATTTTTTTTTCTCTTTGCAAGAGTTGAGGAGTCTCGTTGTGCGACTAGCGTCTTGGACAAAAATATTTTTCAAGTTAAAGATCTAGTGTATCACGTATTGCGGAACGGTTGCATGAAAGAATCTCTTCTCCTAGTGTGTAGTGACTTAATATGTGAGGTGTATAGCCAAAGAACACATTTTACATGTCAATATGTTCAATCTCTTGATAAGTAAATTTCTTTGAGCCATATAAAATTCCATATTTAAACTGGGCCAAATTATATTGAGTTTTTTCTTAAATTGAGTCTGGCTTATACCGGGTTCACCTTGTTTTATGTGGATACTATTAGGCTAATTTGTTCTTAAGCGTGTTGGGACTTCACTTTACAACAAATGACCAGCCCATTTCAAATACGAGTTCGTGGGCATTATGTGTAATATATATATATATGTATATATATGTATAAGTAACCATTTTTTCTCTGTCTGAAAGCGATTTCAAAAGAAAAAACCGCCAAATCGCCACCAGTCGCTTTTACCGCCATGGAAAGTGACACAACGAACATGGAGGAGAGGCACAACCCTCCACCACCACCGCCGCCTAGCTTAACATGATCTAATATCTATGTTTTCAAATCAACAAGTTCGAGAATGTCTGAGGTTAGGAACCAAAAGAGATCCCGACTTGCTATTGAAGGTGCCAACTTAGGAACTCGATCTCAATCTGAGGATCGATGCAATGATGTACCAACGACTGTCAAGCCTTCTTATGCTAGTATGGTCATGCCTCGTCCAGAAGGACATGATGTTAAAATTGACGATGTGAAGAATGCTGGGGAATGCAAGTTTATTAAAGTGAAAGAACCAAATGAATCTCTTCCTTTTAAGCAAGTTCACATTGGTCAGGAACTTAAGGAACGCTTGCACCGCCAATGGGAGGATTCCATCATTATCAAAACCAATGGTAAACCATGGTACTACACAACACTTCACACTAGATTGAATGCCATGTGGAAACTTCAGAATAACTTTGATCTTATTGATCTATGGAAGGGTTGCTATGTGTTAAAAGGATTGAACTGTTTCAAAAGAGATATGATCCTCTGAAGGCCCCTGGCAACTTGCAGGAGGGTTTTTATCCATCAAGAAGTGGTGTCCCAATTTTATAGTAGACACTGATGCTATTAACTACTCTATAACTTGGGTGAGAATTCTAAACTTACATGTGGAGCATCTCAGGGAAGCAATGGTCCAATCCTTGGCTTTATGCATTGGTGAGCCTATTAATATTGATGGAAATACCTACAAAGCTACTAGGGGGAACTTTGCTCATTTTTGTGTTCAAGTTAAAACTGATAAACCTTTAGAACTTGGTCTATGGATTGAAAATAAGGTTTATCAAGTTGTATATGAGAATATCTCATCTCTGCTATGCTTGTGTGAGAATTGGCCACTCCATGAACTCTTGTGAGAAGCTTATCCATAACTCTGCTGAGTCAAGTAGTGAATAAATGAACTTCCAGCAACCTAACACTCTAACAGCAAAAAAGAAAGAAGCATGGCTTACGGATAAAGCCAAAAGTAAAGAATATGAAAGTTGGATGCTTGTGAACAGGAAAGCTAATGGTCCAAGTGTTAATAATCAAGTTACTGAGAGACATCAGAACACTAAGAATGCTAATAAAGATTTCATCAAAAAAGATAGAGGAAATAAGTTAAGTTCTGGATAAGTGCAGCCATTAATTCAACATAATATTGTTAGGCCTACTGGGAGAATTTTTCCAGCCTCACTTATTCCACAATTGAGGAAAGGAGAAGTTATTCCAAAACGTACAACAATTACTCATATTAAAAGTAAGCCAAGAGTCACTTCTGTATCTAAAGCTAAGGAGAACGTTGTCTCAGGAAATTCTAATTGTTTTGCTATCTTGACATCTGAAACCTCTCTTGATAATCCAGAAAAAGAAATCCGTCGAGATACTAGCAAATCTTCACCATTTGATAATGAAGAATGTGCAAGATCAGGAGGATTGGATGCACCCATGGGAATTCCAAAATTTTTATAACTAGTTTTATGCATTAACAACAGAAACAAATATGCATGTCCTGGATAGAGTAGTTCTGGTCACAATCATCCATCCAACTCATTGGGATATCATGATTCAAGTCAACAGTGAAGAACATCTAGACCTCAATCACCTATGGTGGGAGAGGATGGATCTTACAACCTAGGAGATGAACAGGCAAGAGGCTCTAATGTTGGAGTGTTTGAGATAAATCCTGGGGATATGAACATCCAACTCATCTGTATAGTTCAGGAATGAAAGAATTGCCAAAGGGCTGGAGATGAGAATTTAAGAAGGAACTTCAGAGAGTTGGTAAGAATTCATCACCCTACTGTTGTCTTTATAATGGAAATTAGGGTGAGTGAGGAACAAGCATGGGATATAGTCGCTTTCTTAGGTTATAACAATTATCAGATAGCACCAACCCATGGAATGTTTGGTGGGCTTTGGATGCTTTGGAATGACTTTGATGTTGAAGTTGAAATCACAGAGGTTGATGACCAAGCTATCACTGCTATTATCAGACCTAACATGTATAATAGCTGGAGACTTACTAGAGTCTATGCTCAACCAAGGAAAACAACAAAAGATTAAAGTGTTTGATGATCTTGATACTGGGGATCAGAACCAACCTATTCCCTGGTTGGTGACAGGTGGTTTTAATGAAGTCTCATTTGATCGTGAGAAGAGAAGGGGGAGAACTAGATCACTTAGTAGACTTCAGTTTTTCAGAAATTTCATGGAGAGATGTAACCTCCATGATCTTGGTTACACTGGTCCAAAGTTTACCTGGACTAACAATAGGGAGAATATAGCATTGATCCAGGCTAGCCTTGATAGAGATCTAGCTAACATGAATGGATCAACATGTTCCCTGACTGTGTGGTGGAGAACCTCCCAAGAACCTACTTTCACCACCATCTAGTGGGTATTTGGTGTCTTGGTAAAGTTCATGATGCAGGGAGTAGACCATTCAGATTTGAGGAGATGTGGTTTACTAATCCAGAATGCAAGGAAATACTGCAGAAACTATGGCATGGCAAGTGGTCTCTTCTAGAGGCCATTAATGAGGTCCCTAAGATTCTTCTACCCTGGAATAAATAGAATTTTGGTAATATTTTTAGAAGGAAGAGGAAGTTACAAGCAAGGATTGGTGGTTTACAGAAAGCCTGGAGCTTTAGACCAGAGCCAACACTTTGTCTGCTTAAAGAACTCTGATGGAAGAATACATCATGGTCGTCAAACAACAAGAAGTTTTTTGGGTGCAAAAATCAAGGATAGACTGGATTAAGGAGGGAGAAAGGAACTCTAAGTTCTTTCATAAATCTACTTGGTAAGAATAAAGAGGAACAAAACTGTGGGGCTAAGGATTAATGATCAATGGGAGCAGAAAGAAGTGATCTTAAAAGAGCATACTAGATCCTATTTCATGAAGTTATTCTTAGGAAACTGTAATGCTCAGGCTGTTTCTCAGGGGAGCACATTTCAGCTATCTCATTTTCAACAGTAGTTGAACTTAGAAGACCATTTATTGGTTGGGGCTCCTTTCAATGATGAGGAAATTAAAGCCTCACTGTTCTCTATGCATCCTCTTAAAGCCCTTGGTCCTGATGGGCTCAATGCCGGCTTCTATCAGAAAACTTGGAGTTGGTCAGAAGATTCTATCATTAAGTTTGTGAAAGAAGCTTTTGAAAACAGATCATTTGATACAAGGATTTGTGAAGCATTCATATGCTTGATACCCAAAGTTCAGCAGCTTGAGAACATTACTCAATTTAGACCAATTGCTCTCTGCAATGTTGTGTACAAACTCATCACCAAATGTATTACAATGGGGCTAAGGAACATCATGCCTGAGATAGTAGCCCCTACTTAATCAAGCTTTATAAGAGGACGCAATACACAAGACAACACTGTGGTGCTTCAAAAACTATTGCATTCTTTAAGGATGAGGAAGAAAAATAAGGTGGGTTGCATGATTATGAAACTTGATCTGGTGAAAGCATATGACAAGGTTAGTTGGTCTTTTCTTGAGGAAACTCTAGTTGACTTCAATTTCCCCTCTAATCTAATTGAGCTAATTATGCATTGTGTCAAGAATGCAACTACTAGCATTTTATGGAATAGTACTCCTCTAGATCCTTTCCAGCACAAATGTGGACTAAGGCAGGGTGATCCTCTTTCACCATACCTCTTTGTGCTATGTGTAGAGAGATTATCCTACCTGATCAATGAAGAAGTGGAGGAAGGGAGGTGGATTCCTATTTCTCCATGCATGGGTGGTCCAAAACTATCCCGCATGTTCTTTGCTGATGATCTGGTGCTCATGGGGAAGACTACCTCTGGTACTACTCACTCAATCAAAAATACTCTTGATAAATTCTGTGGAGCCTCTGGTCTTAAGCTAAGTCACCGAAAGTGCAAGATTTTCTTCTATAGGACTCGAGGCTCAAACATTAAATGACACATTAGTGATCTCTTGGGCTTTGGTCAAACCAGGAACTTGGGGAAATATCTTGGTGTCAAGCTGATACATGGGAGAATCACTAAACCTGATTATGATGATACTGTGGATAGAGTGTTGTTCAGATTTGATACTTGGAAGTGCAATCTTCTTTCCATAGGTGGAAGGGAAACTCTGATCATCTCTATCTCTTCTGCTATGATCGCATATACCATGCAACCCTCTTTCCATACTAGACAGGCTGAACATGAGTTTCTTGTGGTCCAATGATGTTAACCATAAGAGATTCCATCTGGTCAACTGAAGAAAGTTACAATCCCTAAGAAAGATGGTGGTCTTGGTCTCAGAACAGCTAGGATTGCAAATGAATCACTGCTTGCAAAGTTCGCTTGGAAAATCCTATGTGGTGAGCAATCTATCTGGTTACAGTTAATCACTGTTAAGTATTTGAAATGAGTGAAGGCTACTCAGTATAGAGGGAGGGGTTCAGATAGTCCACTTTGGGAAGGGGTGATGAAATGTTTAGAACTCATGAAACCTCACCTCAGATGGAGAGTATGGAAGGTGGATAACATCTCCTTTTGGCATGACAACTGGAGAGGACTAGGTATCTTGGGTGATGAACTGAATGACATTCATGTTAGTGAACAACACTTGAAGTTGAAAGATGTCCTCACAAGAGATTTAGAATGGAAACCGAACTCCCTCAGGAGATTGTTGATGACATTCAACAGAATTCCATTCAACTTACTGATTAAAAAGACAGGATCATGTGGAATGAGACTTCTAATGGTTCCTTCTCTTGCCAATCTCCTTATAGAGTGTTTCAAAAAAGACATGGGAGCATTGATAGTAACCCTGGAAAGCACTGTTGGATCTGGAAAGTTGACATCAGTAACAAACTGCAACACTTCATCTGGCAATTATCTCAAGAGAAGCTAGAAACCAATGTCCTAAGGTTCAAGAATCAAACATCTCTCACTGCTATGTGCACTATGTGTGATCACAATGAGGAAACATGCATTCATCAACTGAGATGTTGCATTGCAACAAGGAATATATGGCTCAAGATCATTCATCCTAATGATCTTAGTATCTTTGACAATATTCAGAATGATCAGTGGTTGAGAACCAACTTGGATTCACTGGAAATCAGGAACACAATCAGACCCATGCCCAGTGGAAGTGGTTGTTTCCTGCCATACTCTGGGTTTGCTGGAAACAAAGGAACGCTAGAGTGTTCCACAATCTAAAAACCACAGTCCACGAAAGTTTAACTCAGATTAAGCAACTTAGAATTTATATTTTCCTTGGGAAAAGAAGGAAAGTGCAAAGTCTGGAAATTGAGAAGTGGAGGAAGCCTAGCACATGATGGTATAAGTTGAATACTGATGGTAGTGTACATTCTCATACTAATAGTGGAGCTGCTGCTAGTGTACTAAGAGATGAACATGGCACTTGGTGCTGGGGCTTCTATGCTTCTCTGATTACTCATACCCCTGATGAAGCTAAACTGCTGGCTATTTCTAAGGGACTTGAATTAGCTTGGGAAAGAAGACTCAGTAACACTGCCATTGAAACTCACTCTTTGATGGCTTTCAAGCTCATTAATAAAGATTTGAAACCAGTTGCTGAACTGAGGAACTTGGTGGAAGAATGATAAAGTAGATTACACAAGCCGTGGAATTATACATTTAAATGGATTCCTAGATGTCCAAATGTAGTTGTTGATAGTCTTGGTAAATTATCTAGGGTTGATGTTGGAGTGGATCACCTTTGGGAATCCCCTTCTTCTTGTTGTATTAGTAGCTTAGTGGCTAAAAATAATATGTAATATTTTTGATTTTCTTTTATTATAAAAAAAGGTGTGAATGCTATTGGTCCATCTTTCATTCTTCCCATTTTGCCATTATAATTTCAACTAAGTACTATATCTAATGGGACCCTCCTAATATAAAATTATTTAACACTTAATAACGTGGCGGCCCGCTATAAACTAACGGATTGTTATTTAGTTTTTAATTCTCTCGATTTTGCCCCATAAGTTTTACGTTACTCACTTATGGGCCCCGCAGTTAATTATCGTCAAATTCTTTTAATTTCTCAACCCTTCTAATTTTGCTCCACAACTTTTACGTTACTTACTTATGGGCCCGATGTAAATTGCAGTCTAGTCCTTTCAGATTTTTAATCCTTCAAAATTTCCCCCACAATGTTTTTGCTGTTTACTATGGGCCCCGCTATAAATTGCCGGCCAGTCTTTTTAGTTTTTTAGTTTTTCCAATTTTACCCCAAAAGATTTGCATTTTTTATTTATATATAAAGGCCCAACAAATTTGAATTTAAAAAAATATTCGAATTTGTTATCTTTATAATTAGAACAATACTTTTATAAATTTCAATGAAATTACCCAATTAGGTAGTGTATATATATATCCGAACGAACCAATTAACTAGTGTATATATATATATCTCTTTATTTTTATCTTTATCTATATTTTATACTAATATAATAAGAATTGATGTTTTCAAGGAGGCTGCAGACGATGATTTTTCGTGTTCCAGTTTTGCCCCTCTAAGTTCAACTAATTACTGTATTACTTTTGTTTTACAGTAATAAATATTTGGAGCGCCCGCACGTATTAGTTGATTGGGACTCGCAAATAATAAATTTTCTTAATAGTTAATTGTGTTAGGATCCGCTATAAATTGTAGAACAACCCTTCAATATTTTAATTATTTCGATCTTGCCTCAAAAGTTTTACGTTTCGCACTGATGGGGCGCTGTAAATTACAAAATGGTCCTTTTAATATTTTACTTATTCTAAATTTGGCCCATAAGTTTTTAGTATTTATTTATAGGCCCTACTATAAATTATTAATTGGTCCTTTTATTTTAGAATTATTTCAGTTTTGCCACTATATTTCTTGGGGCTTTCCCGTAATAAATAACTTGTGTGCTCGCGCGTATTAAACAATTGCGACTCGCTTAGTAGAAAATTGATTAACACTCAATACCGTGGAGGTCCGCTGTAAATTTTAGAATAGACCTTTTACTATATTATGTTTTTGGTTATGCAGTAATACATCAGTAAACTCGTTCCAGTTAGGTTTCAGTAATTAGTAGTACAACGGTCCGGGTGTATTTACATTGGCCCGGCTAATATTTATGCTCGTCCATCTTTCGAGAAATTATTACTTACAACCGCGACACCACGTCATCGTGTCGTATGTGGTGCAACACTCCAATAAAAAACTTACGCGTAAGATTGCAAAAAACAAATCAATGACACATCATGATTACAATTGTCTTCTCCATCTTCATTGGTTCTCTCGCACACACCAACACATACCCGGATAAAATGTCGGTCTAAGTTGTGTTCATTTCACCGTCGGAGAACACATTGCCACACCACACTTTCAATTTTACACGGCTTTTTATTTATAAAATATAGATCCATATCTCTTTATTTTATTTTCCTCTGACCTTCAGAATTAGAAACAAAATTTCAACAATTTTTTTAATTAGCAATCTTGATTTGACAATAGATCATTTTATATATATGCGAGTGTCGGTTACAAGTAATTAGACTAGCAATACAACGAGTCTATCTCAAATCAGACCTACACTACGTGTCTCGTGTAGGCTTGGTCCGGAACACCTCGGACCTACGCTTCAATGCTTGGATGGGAGTGGAATGTCGGTAAATAGATCAAACGGACGTCGGTGATTGCCTTCGATGTGATGTCGAAGATGACCCCCGATGTGATATAGGTGATAAGGTGGTATGACGTGTCACAGGTGCACGTGCTAGTCCCGATATCGAACAAGATATCGAAAGCGATATCGATGATGTATTTCGATATGCCGCGTGGTAGCTGAGGGATAATAATTGCTTGTTTTGGAATCCGGGCACCGCGTATTTATAGACCTCGGGATCCGGGGACCACAATAACATATTGGTGATTATTACCGATATGACTTCGAATATGATCCCCGGTATAGTCCAATATGGGCCTGGTTTGGGCCTGGCCCAATATGCGGGAAATGCCCATATCATGTAGTTCCCCAATTTGGGGATTCTTATCTTAGAGATAAGGATTCGCAAATTTAATTTTAAATTTCTGGGTTCCCTGTACCCTTCGTCCCGCCAGTTCAAATGACATAGATCAAACTTGCGGGGAGTGCACTTGTGATGAACTTCAATTCGTCTCCCAATGCAGTGGACGCATAGTTTGAGGTCCTCGTTTGAATTCTAGTTCCCTTGGTATTTGGGTTCCTTGAAAATTGTGATGGGGTTGCCGGGGCAGTTGTTATATTCTCGTGGCTCTTCGCATAGTAGGGTAGGATGTCGGGTCTCATCTTCGACATGATGTCGAAATGCATATTCGATATCATGTCGAAAGTATATTTCGATGTAGTTAAGGCCTCCGTCTATAAGTAGGGCTTGTAAAAGACTCTGAAGTTCATAGTTTTCTGCGTTTTCTCTGTCGTTTAGCGTAACCACGTCAGTATGTATATCGGTAATCATATTTGATATATACCCCGACCTGTGTTTCGACCTCGACGTGGTACTTGAATTATTTATTATTATTTCTTCATGCCGATACTCTGATTATTCTGCAGGTGTATTACCTTTTCTTAGATACTTCATTAGAATGGGGTTTAGACAATTGATGCTTAAACTTCAAGCCGATCGTGACGCTCAGAAAGCTACTGAAACGGCGGCAGTCGCGGTGGCGCCTGAAATAAGGCCTGCGTCTAGCTTTGACCTGAATAATGCAGCCGTTGAGTTTCTGGCAGAGGCATCGGGAGTCGAGCGACCTTCCCCCAGCCTTGTAGTGCCTGAACGTGTTATTGAAGAACTTTTTAACAATGTTCCTACAACGTTTGGGTCCCTTAGCCAGGACATCCTTGCTGTGGTGGGAGGCCCGGATGGTGCGGCCAGCCTCTTGGAGGTGTTGACCTCGAAACAAGAGGGTGTGGTTTCTCAACCTGACGGGGCTGTGGAGAGAGAGAGAGAGAGAGAGAGAGAGAGAGACCATTTGCGAGGTCTCCTTCCGGTGAGTATGTCGCTCCACGTTCTGAATCGTCGACCCATATTCATTTGACCAAGGACGTTGGAGGTTCAGAATCGAATACCCATGTCAACTTAGGTGATTTTGTGGATGCGCCTTTTATAGTGGGGTCGGGTTCTTCACGCCCGAACCTTATTAGTGACAAGGGAAAGGCGACCATTTTAGGTGTGACCGACAAGGGTAAGGGGCCACTGCAGTAGCCCTCGATATTGGGGGACCGTGCCCCTATTTTTTCTGGGATCCCGATTTCGAAACCTGCCGTTGACCTGAGTAGGATGTCAGGTAGTAAAAGGTCTCGTGAGGGGATTGTCCATTGTGGCCACTCATCTTCGAGTTCGGGCCCTCGGAAGGCGGGTGCAGTCAAACCCTCAAAGCGAGTAGAATTCCCTGAAGCAGACGTTGAACGGGGCATGATGCGGGCTTTTCCTCCTCCTGAGAATGTGCGGGTGCTCACAGAATTTGAGCGGGCCCAGAATATACACTGCAGTGCTCATTTGTTCGAAAGTGTATGTATCTGTATACGACTTCGATCGTTTTCATTTGAATGTTTAGCGTAATGTTATGTATTGTATTGTGCAGACGGCCAAGTTGGCGGTCTTGTGTTTGAAGACCATTCGCGAGTCCAAGGGTGACCCTAACACTGTCGCTGCCGAGCTCGAGGCTGATATCTTAAAGATGGGGGAGTTCAACCCCATGGTGTTGGAGAAGTTAGAGGCTCAAAAAGAGGATGCATTGAAGAAATGTCGTACGCTCCGGGAGGAGTATGATTTGTTGACGGGCAACCTCAAAACAGTAATGACTGAGCTCGATCAAGGAAAGGCGCGTGAATTTGCGGCCAATAAAGAGCTGGAAACACTGAAAGCTGAGGTGGCGGCGGTGAAGGCTGCTAATGAACGTCTCTCATTGGAGCTCTCCACTCCCAAATTAGCTCCCTTGGACTTGGTATGTATCCTGTGTATGATATCTGCTTCTGTTTTTTGTCCTCTTGTATTTAATTGAGTTGAATTTGTAGGAACGTCATCCTGATCTCCTCCAGGTTGGGGCGGAGAAGTTTATGGAAAGCTCGAGCTTCTGAAATCTAATTCTGAAGGTTCGAGATGCAGCCTTTCATGCTTGCGTAGGGCAAGTATTGAGAAATGACGGTTTCAAGGACACCCTCGAGCTGAGTGGGTTGAACCCAAGGCATGATCATAATGATCTGCCGATTGGTGGCCTAGATGAGGTGGAAGAGAGTCCGACCGACCCTGACATGTTTTCCGAGGTCCTGGAGAAAAAGACTGAAGGGTCCTCGTGGGAGTAGCTGTTTACTGCCTTCATTGTAATTTGAATTTATCCCTTTCTGGACTATCTTTAATTCGTGGTTCTGTAACCGAATATTTATTTCTCTGTTGTTTTCATAGTACATGACTCTTCGTGGCCTTGTTGTCTGATAACTTGTCGGTTTCTTTTATTGTCATGATCGTAGAATATGCAGTATTCCGATGTCTGAGGCGCAGTCATTTCGTTCTCGTATTTGATGAGATTCGTTCAATCTGTCTCTTGTCAATCAAGGACTGATTAGAATTTCATTGGTGTTGGTAGAAACATGGGTAATCTGTCACTGCTTCTGTGTTTAGGATCGACCATATTATTACAGGGGATATTCTTCTTGTGGTTAGGGGCCCATAGAGTCTGCCTCTTCACCTAGTTTGATTTATGGAATTTTCACCCAATAGGCTCTTCACCTAGCGTAATTTTATGGGATTTCCACCCAATAGGCTCTTCACCTAGCTTGATTTATGGGATTTTCACCCAATAGGCTCTCCGCCTAGCGTAATTTTATGGGATTTCCACCCAATAGGCTTTTCACGTAGCTTAATTTATGGGATTTTCACCCAATAGGCTCTTCACCTAGCGTAATTTTATGAGATTTCCACCCAATAGGCTCTTCACGTAGCGTAATTTTATGGGATTTCCACCCAATAGGCTCTTCACGTAGCTTGATTTATGAGATTTTCACCCAATAGGCTCTTCACCTAGCGTAATTTTATGGGATTTCCACCCAATAGGCTCTTCACGTAGCGTAATTTTATGGGATTTCCACCCAATAGGCTTGATTTATGGGATTTTCACCCAATAGGCTCTTCACCTAGCGTAATTTTATAGGATTTCCGCCCAATAGGCTCTTCACCTAGCTTGATTTATGGGATTTTCACCCAATAGGCTCTTCACCTAGCGTAATTTTATGGGATTTCCACCCAATAGGCTCTTCACCTAGCTTGATTTATGGGATTTTCACCCAATAGGCTCTCCACCTAGCTTGGCAGTTCGACCCCGTTATCACTGGGGATATTTTTCTTGAATCGACCCCGTTATCACATGGGATTTTTTCTTTTAATCGACCCCGTTATCACAGGGGATTTTTTCTTTAATCGACCCCGTTATCACAGCGGATTATTTCTTGGATTGGCCCCGTTATCACAGGGAATTTTTTCTTTAATCGACCCCGTTATCACAGGGGATGTTTTTCTTGGATTGGCCCCGTTATCACAGGGAATGTTTTCTTTAATCGACCCCGTTATCAAAGGGGATATTTTTTGTGTTGTAGGCGAGCCTTTTTGTTATCTTTTTGACTATGTCTCTTGGTGACTCTTTCGTCGTTGAATATGTAGGTCATTGAGGCCTGCAAAACATCATAGACAAGAAAAATTTTCGACATAAACGCTAATACGAAAGCACGAAATGACGTGCATGTGTTATTCGAGGGATGTTTCCTCAATCTGGGAATATCAGTCTTACACAAGAAATAGTGTTTCCGTAGTGCTCTATCGTGCCTGTGGTACCTGTTTGTACCTGTTTGTACCTGTAAGAGGGTGATGTGTTAAATATATATCTAGGGGAACATTCCCCAATTGTTTGTGCCATTCTCTGCACTTCTACAATGTCCCCTTAGGACATATCCCTGCATGAAATATGAGATTGCGCCAAGCAACAAATAAAAAATAAAAAGGTAGTAACGGATAACGGTCGAAGGCTAGGTAAACCCAGCCCTCCTACGTATCCCGTTGCATGGGGAATCAGACCGGTGTAGTTCCCCCTGTTTTAAGTTACATGCCGACCCACGAAGGGGCAAAATAAGAGATAGCGGTCGAGGGCTAGGTAAACCTAACCCGCCTACGTATCCCGTTGAGTGGGGAATCAGACCGGCGTAGTTCTCCCTGTTTTAAGTTTACAGACCGACCCACGATGGGGTAACGTTTTCGTTGTCCAAACATAATTTAAAAACTACTGAAATTAAAAACATTGTTCTGTTTGCTCCTCATGGCGATCACTCCGTGCGTGGAATGTATTCTTGGTGTGGGACTTGTATTTCCTGTCTTCTTCTGATTCTTGGGTGCTTCAACGAGTCCACATAGCACATCCATCCCTGCACCAAGTCTTTCTTGGTGAAGGAGATCTCCTGCTCCAAGTATGCTTCCGGCATGATTGCGTTGGTGTACCCAACATAGGCTCCACCCTGGAGTCTCCGCGTTATGGTTTCTCGGTCGTGAGCCGTGTCAGCTCCCAAGCCTCTTCCGTTGATCACATTTATAACGCCTCTGCTCGGGGCATTCACTATGGTCCTCCCTCGCTCCTCGGGTGCCTCAATCATCTTCTGTTTTCCTCTCCTGGGGGGTAATCCCTTCTAGGGGATGAGGAATGTTCTGCTCCTCTAACATCCTCCCTGGCGCCCCTGACGAACTTGACCAGTTTCCCCTCTTTGATCAATCTTTCGATCTCGTTCCTCAGGTGTGTGCAATCCTCTGTCCTGTGTCCAGGTTGACGGTGGTATGCGCAGTATTTGCCGGATGACTTCATCCCGGGAGTCTCATTCAACGGCCTGGGTCTCGTCAACCATCTGTTTCTCTTCGCCATGGCCATCACCTCTAGAATGCCTCTGTTTAACGGGGTGTACGTCCTTGGGGGCCTTTCCCTGTTGCATTCTCTGTCTGCATTTCTGCTCGGAAACGAACCTGACGCGTTGCCATCATTTCGTCCTCATAGACCATTTGGTTTGCAAGCATGTTGATCTGTGCTATGGTGGGCTCAGTCAATTTGATTAGCTCCCCGACGAACCTGCGATGGGTCGTACCCTTAAACAGCATCATCATGACCTGACCGCCATGCGGCTCATCCACCTTCAGTAATTCATCGTTGAACCTCTTCATATAGTCTCGTAGGTTCTCCCTTTCCCTTTGCTGCATAGCGCCGAGGTGTAGCAGGTTGGTCTTCATTCTCTTTTGGCTAGAGAATTGGTTCTCAAATTTCTCCCTCAGCTGCTCGTAGTCCGTTATGGATCTGGCCTCTAGCCTAGCGAACCAATCCAGTGCAGCGCCCGTTAAAGTGGTGGAGAGGATCTTTGCTTTTATGTGTTTCGAGTAATTGTGCAGGTTCAGAATGCTATCTACCTGATGGAGATGATAGGATTGCGTCTTCCGTCGTATGGCTTGATCACTGGGATCTTGTCCCCCTTTGCAATACTTCAGCCTCTATCTCATCCGAAAATGGGGCCTACTGCGAACCTTTCTACGACTCTGAGTTAACTTCCTCGACAATTCCGCCCTCTCGGGGTCTAGCCGTTCCATCCTCCTTGAGATTACCCGTAGTATTTCTGCATCCTCGTCCTTTGAATATGCAATCTCGGCGCGGTCGCGACCGCGTTCCATTCTCCGGACTACTTCCGCCCTCTCGCGGTCAAGCCATTCCATCTTCCTTGCTAGCTCTCGATCTAGAGTCCCGGGGTCCCGTCTTTCCGCCCTGTCGTAAGCAGCGGGTGATATCTCTCTGAAGGAGTCCCCCGTATCCTCCTGTTCGTCGTATCCTTGCCTTGCCCTTCTCTCACCCACTTCGGATTCATGGGGCCTCGCCTGAATGTCCTTTGCCCTTTGCTCCACTAGTCGTGGAAGCAAGGTCTCCAATGTGGAATCCAGCGCCGCTCTCACTGTGGCGTTGATCTGCGCTTGTATCTCCGAGGTTATGGCAGCGGGGTGAAAGGCACTTTGTCCCGCGGGCATCGTCTCCTCCAGGCCGGGAAAATCCACATTTGGTGCCTCGATCATTGGACTGTCTGCTGGGTGGTTCTCAGCGGGCAGGCCCTCAGTCTCGGGTTCTGCCGCACTTGGTGCAACAAGGGTCAGACCTGCATTTGCGGCTCGCGGCGGCCTCCCGGGCCCGCGCCTTCGTTGCACTGGTGGTGGAGGAAGCTCCATCTCGGCTTGAGCCACTGCCTGTTCTTGGTCAGTTGGGTGTTGAGGGGGTTGCGTGTCTTCCATCCTGGCGCTCCTGGTCACAACTCCGCTAAATTCGGATCGGGTCCTCCTTCCTTGCATCTCAGCGTCTTTGTCCGGGAACTGGTGTTCCCACAGACGGCGCCACTGATTTGATAATAGATCATTTTATATATATGCGAGTGTCGGTTACAAGTAATTAGACTAGCAATACAACGAGTCTATCTCAAATCTGACCTACACTACGTGTCTCGTGTAGGCTTGGTCCGGAACACCTCGGACCTACGCTTCGATGCTTGGATAGGACTGGAATGTCGGTAAATAGATCGAACGGACGTCGGTGATTGCCTTCGATGTGATGTCGAAGATGACCCCCGATGTGATATCGGTGATGAGGTGGTATGACGTGTCACAGGTGCACGTGCTAGTCCCAATATCGAACAAGATATCCAAAGCGATATCGGTGATGTATTTCGATATGCCGCGTGGTAGCTGAGGGATAATAATTGCTTGTTTTGGGATCCGGGCACTGCGTATTTACAGAACTCGGGATCCGGGGACCATAGTAACATATCGGTGATTATTACTGATATGACATCGAATATGATCCCCGATATAGTCCAATATGGGCCTGGTTTGGGCCTGACCCAATATGCGGGAAATGCTCATATCAAATCTCATCATCTGCGGTTTCTTACACTTCATAATTTTTTATGGTATGTAAAATCACTAGGTATGTTACAGTACGTGGTTTTCTACGAAGTCAAAAATGTCAAGAATGAGTGGGAATTTCTTCTGTTGGAAAGGAAATTAAGGATATGAAATTAAGAGATGGGCACACGAAATTCATAGACGTTAATCTTTGGTTTGAAAGTAGAGAAAATAAAAAAATCAACCCACATAATACAGATCTAGTATTGGGCATAAGAAATTCAAAGAGGTTAATATTTGGTTCGTGGCTGAAAATTCGTCTGTGTGTGTGTTTGTACATGAGAGAGAAGATCCAGGAAAAATTATAAAAATGATGATTGTGATATTATATCCATTTCTAAGTTTTTTATTGCTGGCTACACCACGTCATATGCGATGACGTGGTGCAGCGGTTGTAAGTAATAATTTCTCACATCTTTCATTCTTTTGATTTTGTCCTATAAGTTTAACAAATTACTATATTATGTTTTAAGAAAATATTAATATTATAATCCCAAGTTATTTAAACAATAGAATTTGAATATCATTTTTAAACATGTTAAAATATTTATTGTTATTCTACATAAAAAATATTTATCGTTCAAAACGAAACACCGCACGGGCGAAGTTGCCTAGTGTGTGTGTATTATATATATATATATATATAAAGGCTAAGGCATGCGACATATTTGGATTCATTAAAACGATTTTTCTTGAGAAAATATGGTCTTAAAAATATTATGTGAAGAACATAAGAACTAAAGTTGCAGCGTGAGAGTAATGTATAAAAATTCTTAAAATAGACGTGAGGAATAAGAAATAATTATAAAGTTTTGGCGTGAGGGTAATGTTGATCCTCTATACGAAATTTACCAATAAAATAGAAGAACAAGTAAGAAAAAATATTACCTCGATTGTTCATGGAATGCAATTTACCTCGGACATTGATATTTGTAAGGTTAACAACCATAATCATGTTAAATTGTTGGGATGTGGCGCAGGCAACGTTACAGTGCTCTTAAAGATGATTTAACGTCCCTATAGAGTTTTTTCGATGCAGTAGGCTACTCATTCACTACAAGAGAAACGGCCATTTCCGACCGCACAAAATCCGTCGGAAAAGGCCTATTTCCCGTCGGAAATGGTCTTTTTCGACGGTTTAGTCCGTCGGAAATGGTCGACGGTAAAGCTTCCGTAGGAAAAGTTTTTTCCGACGGCACAGTGCCGCCGGAAAAAGTCTTTTCCGACGGGTTCTTGACGTCGGAAAAGCTGCCGGACGTTTCCGACGGCACGATGCCGTCGGAAAAGACCTCTTTTCCGACGGCACTATGCCGTCGGAAATGTCCTCTTTTTCGACGGCATCGTGTCGTCGGAAATAGTCATTTCCGACGGCATAGTACCGTCGGAAAAGACTATTTCCGACGGCACGATGCCGTCGAAAATAATAATCATAAATATTAAAAAAAAAAATACGGAAAATTATTTTTTTTGTTAATTATCATCTCAAATTTTGTCCGAATTTTCGGAAAAGGCTATAATTAAAACATATATATAAACATTAATAATATATATATAAATTATAAAAAAATAAATTATTTGGTACGAAAAATATAAATATATACTAATTTGTAATATATATAGATTAATAAAAATAGTTTATTATGAAAGTATTAAGAATAATATATGATATGTGTAAGAAAACAAAATATATATAAAGAAAATATAAGTAAGAAAAATAATTGAAGAAAGAATTGAGAGAATAAATGTAGTTAGGGAGATATAATTTGATTGTTTGTGTATGAATGAATGAATTTTAGGTGTAAAATATGGGGGTATTTATAGATTTTGGAGGGGGAATGGTGCCATGTCAGCGATCCGCGTCAAAAAGGTTCCGGATACGCTCATTTCCGACGGCACCATGCCGTCGGAAAAGACCCATTTCCGACGGCACCATGCCCTCGGAAAAGGTCTTTTCCGACGGCATGGTGCCGTCGGAAAAGGGTGACGTTTTTTTAATTAATAATTTTTTTTGTACTTTTCCGACGGGCTTCACCCGTCGGAAAAGATCATTTCCGTCGGCACTAGGCCGACGGACAAATCTTTTCTGACGGGTGAAGCCCGTCGGAACTTTTCCGACGGGCACCTGCCGTCGGAAAAGACTTTCGCTCATTTCCGACGGTCGATTCCTTGTAGTGAATTTCTTGTAGTGATTTACATGACCGCCCTTGGGGATACAACAGTCTAACCATTCAATGTTGTTAATTTCTATAAGTATGCACTACTAGAAAATTTTGAATCGTAGCCTAACACTTTTCTTGCCAATGAAATATTCACGTCATGTTATATGTATAATATATTTGTACATATAAAGAGAAGAGTGCATATATTTATAAGAAATGTGATTTTCTTGTTGTGTTTTTAAAATAGAAATGCAAGCCCTCTATATATAGATGACCAAAACACATGATTTTATAACTTTCTCACAATGACAAGTTTAATGCATAGTGTAAATGGTTATTTTTAATGCACAGTGTAAATGGTTATTTTTATTATAACATATACATATGATGTTATTATATACAATAAGTTTGGATTTTTTTCATCACATTAGTGGGGTGGTAAATCTGTAGGTTATGGGGTCTCACCCTTAATTCTACACTTAAAACATATATGACTTTGACTCCCACTAACCAAAGAAATAAAGTATTGTAAATAATTTATAAAGTATTTTATTTTTGTTAAAATAACCAACAATCCGCACTTATTTTAATGAAAATATAATTCTAATGGACAAAGATAGGATAACATGCATCACGAAAGTGGCATAACCTTTAAACTTCACTTAGTACAACAAAATTCTCATACTAGAATCAGAGTGTACCAAACCTTTTAACAATGACCGTTGATGGCACGTAGAATAATGAAGCACGGATAACATTTGAAGTGTTCTTCTTCGCTTCGCAAGCCATCACGTTAAAGGCCTAATGCTTTTTCCCAGGTTTAACGAGTGCTCTAGAGAGTTAGCCTCAATTATAGAAAGCGGCCTCACTTCCACACTCACAAATGTTAAACTAGATAATTATTGTAAATAATTATATGTCCATATTGTGTTAGGAGTCTTAGCTTGATAAGTTTCTCTTGTAAATTATATATAAACTACACTTGATTAATGAAATTCACAAGGATTATTTTCTACATTATATCAATAGCCTAACCCTAAACTTACCCGCCCCTCTCCCCCCTCTTCCCTCACCCCTCCCTCTCTCTCTAATGGCTGACGGAAAATTTCACCCACCCCTTGTGGTCTCTAATGTTCTCAACTTCATCTCCATCACCCTCAAGATGGAAGATGCTAATATTCCAAAGCTATTCAGGTTACATTGTTGTGCTTATCAAGTAACCAAGCATATAATTCCCTCTCTTAAATCACCCGCCCTCATCGTCCAAACCTCGACCAAAAACCTCCAGCCTAATATGGACAAGGCCGCGACTCCCGCCGCCTCCACCGTCTCTACTAATGTGACGACCGCGCCCCATGAGCCATGCTCCGATTTGAGTTTGTTTAGTGGTGGCCAACCACTTTACCCAGTCCAGACTAAAGCGCAACTCATAAGAATGAGTCTCGCTTGTTCAGGATCAAAACCATACACGTTTTATAAAATATATTTTGATATATATACAGCGGAAGTCTTGGTATTATAAACAATGTGACTATTTTAATGGTTATGCACTAGTGACAAAACATGAATATTCCAAAATGCACGCTTGAACAATTATTCGCTTAATTCATGTTGTCATGTTGATTTTAACCTGATGAATGGACAGAAGAAACGATGAATAAGTCTTTAATGACTTAGTGAGATTCATATAAAAGAACTGGTAATGCAAGAATTAACTGTGACCTACTGGATACATTTCGAGGAGTGATCTTACCGGTAGAAACAGTTCAACTAGACAATTTGATGTAACAATGGTATTGGAATTTTCATATAATAGTTAATGAACTCGTGCTTAACAATAAACAAATCCAGCTTTGTGACTTATAATATTTTACCTTGTACCTTCCGACGAGAAGCGACCTCACAAATAACTAAGAGACATGCTCGAGTACATATCGATCCAGCACGTGGGTTACAACCAACTCCTGACTGCAAGCGGCCTAGATGGATGAGTATTAAGCGAAATTACTTAAACCGAAAATCCTTACCGCCCACTAGTAACTCGACTCAATCCATGGGCCCAACTTTCCAAAGGCGTCCCAATGGGTATAACAAATAAACAATTAAGCTAGTAAACCGGATAATATTCGTTGCTCCTTGAGCTACATGTTCCGAACGTAGTTCGTTTCTCTTTGCACAATTCAAGAACTAGCAGATGAGATTATAATATTAGACTTGGCCCTCTCCTATGATTTGCTTGTAGCAAACACTTAGAGAATCTCATTTGATCACTTATAGGAGTGGGTTAAATGAGAGCCAGATAGATTTCTTCTAAGCTAGGAGGGCGGATAGAAGTCGTTTCTTACATTGCAAGGTCATCCCCGGAGAAAGTGTGGTTACGCAACATAGGCTTTTGGTGTTGGATATTAGACTGCGTCAAGGATTGAAGAAGAGTAGGCACCGAGTGGAACCTAGAATTAAGTGGTGGTGCCTTAAGGAGTCTACCCAAAAGGCCTTCGTACAGCGAGTGGTTCAAGAGGTAGATTGGAAGATTGACGACGATGCAGATGCAACTTGGACCAAAATGGCTTGTTGTATCAAGAAGGTAGCTAAATACCTCTTAGGTGAATCCCGAGGTAGTAGCCTGACAGGTAAAGACACGTAATGGTGGAATGAAGAAGTGAAGGCGGCAATCAAGGCCAAACGGGATTACTACAAGGATTTGAAGAAGAACTATGATGGAGCAAGCTTTGAAAAGTATAAGCTAGCCAGGAAAGAAGCACAGAAAGATGTTCGACTAGCGCGAGAGGCTGTGGACAAGGAAATTTATGAGAAGAAGGATAACAGGGAGGCCGAGAAGGATATATACAAAATTGCTCGCATTAGGGAGAGGAAGACTAGAGACCTAGGTGTAGTGAAATGCATCAAAGATGAAGGCCAGTCTGTCTTGGTGCGTGAGGATCAGGTCAAAGCACGGTGGATGGAGTACTTCGAGGGTCTGTTCAATGGAGGCCCCACCCAAGCAGTGGGTGACATCTCGCAGTCCTTTTAGGATCTGAAACACAATTTTATGCGCCGTATTAGAAGGTCGGAAGTCAAAGATGCTTTGAAAAGGATGAAGACTCGAAAAGCTGTTGGCCCAGATGATATCCCTATCGAGGCTTGGAGAAGCATGGGAGAGATAGGGGTGACCTGGTTGACGAACCTCTTTAACAAAATATGGCGAACAAATAAAATACCAAAAGAGTGGAGGAAGAGTACGCTAATACCTCTATTTAAGAATAGGGGCGATGTCCAAAACTTTTCTAACTATCGTGGGATAAAGCTTATGTCTCATACCATGAAGCTATGGGAGAGGGTGATCGAACACCGATTGAGACAAATTATTCTCTATTCTGAGAACCAATATGGATTTATGCTTGTAAGGTTGACCATAGAGGCCATCCATTTGATTCGTCAGCTCATTGAACGCTTTCGAAAAAAGAGTAAAGATTTGCATATGGTCTTTATCGACTTAGAAAAGGCATATGATAAAGTACCTCGAGAGGTATTATGATGGACCTTGTGGAAGAAGGGGGTACCCATTAAATATATCAACATCATAAAAGATATGTATAAGAATGTGGTGACAAGTGTCCGAAATTGTGGCGGTTTAACAGACGCCTTCCCAATTACAATTGGCTTACATCAGGAGTCAGCTTTGAGCCCATTTTTGTTTGCCATTGTAATTGATGAAATCACCAGAACCATCCAAGACTGAGTCCCATGGTGTATATTGTTTGCAGATGATATTGTCCTCATCGATGAGACAAGAATGGGAGTTAACGCTAAATTAGAACGATGGAGACAAACATTAGAAGCACAAGGATTTCGACTAAGTCGAACAAAAACAGAGTACCTAGAATGCATGTTTAGCAAACAACGAAGAAACAACGATAGTAAGGTTCAGTTGGATGGCCAAGAGATACCGAGAAGCACGCATTTTCAGTATTTAGGCTCCATACTACAGATGAATGGAGAGTTAGAGGGAGATGTCAACCACCGCATCCAAGCTGGATGGACAAAGTGGAAGAGTGCGACAGGGATCCTATCCGATCGTAACTTTCCATTAAAGCTTAAAGGAAAGTTCTCTCGTATGGCTATTAACCCTGCTTTGCTGTATGGCTTCGAGTGCTGGGCCATTAAGCAAAGTTATGCACAAAAAATAAACGTTACAGAGATGCACATGCTTCGGTGGATGTGCAGTAACACCAGGAGAGATAAGGTGCGCAATGAAGATATTCAACATAAATTGGGTGTGGCGGCCATCAACGAGAAAATGCGAAAAAACTGTTTAAGATGGTTTGGACATGTTAAACGCAGACCCATAGATGCACCGGTACGACGAGTTTAAGATCTAGACTTAGGACAAACGACTAGAGCTCGTGGGAAATCGAAAAAGATGTGGATGGAGGTCATACAGAACGACATGAAGTTAAAAGATCTAAATGAAGACATGCTCGTCAATCGAAACATATAGAGGCAGAAGATTCATGTTCACGAGTCGACGTGATTCATTCATGGTTCATATAGCCTACCCCAATTTAATTGGGATTAAAAGTTTGGTTGTTGTTGTTGATGAATCGATATGATAAATAATAAATTATTGGATATGAATTAACGATGAGTAAGAAAATCATGTTATGAGATGAGATGCCAAACATGATTATGATGAAATATAGGTTGTTCGAGCTTTAGTATCGGAGTTGTGGCTTTTCTATCCAAGTTCCTCAGGGCCGGATGCCAAACGGCTCTAGAATAAATCAGAAATACAACCTCACCTTTAACTCGTACGGGGAACCATGATGGCGTTGATTAGTTACCTTTAACAAATTTAAATAATATTAATCAACCACAACAATAATATTAATCAACAACAACAAATATTAGTACTTTTCTTCAATTCTCATGTTGGTAAAGTTGTAAACGTTCTTGTTAAGAATGCTAGTTACAATGTAAATCTTAGTAAATAACACATAAGCTTAATTTATGTCATTACACAACACATGAAAATCTTAGATGATGAATTTAAAGAAAAACATATGCTTTAATTTGAATATTGAATATCTATTATTTTAACCACCTTATTTATACCTCAAGTTTATCTTAAAGAACCATATGTTCACACTTATGACTCCGAGTCTTCATGTTAAAGTCATTCGATGACAAGTCACGGTAACAAGTAAAATTTGATTAACTATCAATTTTGAAGCATAATCAATCCTTAAACCATATTACTTATCTAACTCTAAGAAAACTCGTCTTTTAAGCCTTTAATCAATTCAAATCTTTTAATACCCACACATCAAATAATTATCATATGAAGTAACACCATGAAAGGTATAACAAGTCAATTATTACTTTATTTTACATATTTAGTTTAAAATGCATATAATTATGTTATAACTTAAATATAAAGTTATAAACATGGGAAATTTATCAAAACCTGAGATAAGGAAATATTTATTTTGATAAATAATCTTATTTGATAGTTAAGTCATGACGTGGCAAGAATAATCTTGTAAGACTTATGAAAATAGTATGTTAAACATGATAAATATACCATTTATATGCTATAAATAAAATCACAAAAATGTCAATTCATGATTATAAATCATAATAATCTAATTACAACTAATACTATATCATGTTAAATTGTGTGTGTGATAAATACTTGAATTATGATGGTGATTAAACTTTTAAATTAAGAAAACAAAGGCTGTGCCATATAAACTGAAAAATCACCGCAATTTTGGTTTTACCTTTGATCGGACATACAAATGAACTTGGTTTTCAAATCTTCTTATGATTTATCGTTTTTAGCATCATGAGAGATGCGGGAATCCAAGATTTTGTGAAAACGCATAGGTTCGCTATGCTAAATAATTCTTGCAACTTAAGAATTGCTATGGATTTCTTGGCAGCAGTTCACGATTTATGTATTACGGCCTTCTAAATCATATTATTTGGGAAAGATATCTTCATACAAAGATAGAAGACACCAAGGAGGGTGTGTATCCGAAAATTGGTAGTAAAATAATGTTCCTACTATTTGATATGATTTTTCCAAGGTGTAGATGCAGAATCGGCATTTTCTTCTTAGTAAAAGTTTTGACGTCTTTTGGGGTAGAAAATAACAAGATACAAATTTGAAAAATTTGTTTTCCATATGTAAACACAAAAATGAACAACTCTTATTTCTAGGAACTTTTGCAGAATCAGATTATATTCGGTTGTATAAATTGTTGAACAATGGTGAGTATTTATAGGCGAAAATAGTAGTTTAATCACAACTATTTATGTCCCACCTTTATTATTTTAAAACAAATCACAAAAAAGTGTCATGGCTTACTTCATCAATTGGTTAATTGCATATCAAGTCTATTAATTATTTATAATTAAATTCAAATATGTATCATTAGATTTCTTTGTTACATGCATATTTATTTATGTAATTTTTCTAGGTAATTCGATCAACTTAGTTAATATTTGACATTGAAATATATAATTTAGGATTAGAGACCTGTAAATATAATTAAAAAGTTAACTTTTAAGTTCAGGGGCTAAGATACAATTTTTTCTAAACATTTAGGGTCAAAATAGAAATTTTTAAAAGTTCAAGGACTAAAGTATAAATTTACTTTCTTCCTAGTTTTTGGGGCGTTACAACTAAGGCCATCGCCGCTTATTGAAGCAGTCACTTTATGGGCTCAAACAAGCTCCCCGTACTTGGTACCAAGGATTCACCGGCTATGCCGCATCCATCGTGTTTTGTAGTAAGACTGATCATTCATAGTTCATTTATCATAAGGGAACATCTGTTGCATATCTTCTTTTCTATGTCGATTATATAGTTCTTATTGCATATTTTGAGTCTCTACGGCGTACTATTATCTCTTAATGAGCCTCTGAACTTGCAATGAAAGACTTTAGTCCTTTGAGTTATTTCTTGGGTATTGCGGTTACCTGTATTGTTGATGGTTTGTTCTTATCTCAAGAAACTATGCCTTAAAAATCTTTGAGCGTGCAAAATGCCTTATGCAAACCCTCGGTTACCCCCATTGAGACGAAGGCAAAACTTGGTGCTTCTTCGGGTTTTGATGTACCCAATCCCGCGCACTACCATAACTTGGCTGGAGTTCTTCAGTATCTTACCTTCACATGTCCGGATTTATCCTATGTTGTTTAACGAGGTTTTTTGCACATGCACACAAAAGAATGATCATATGGAGGCTATTAAATGCATCATTCGTTACGTGCAACGTACTTTACACTTTGGTCTTCGTTTGTCTTGGTCTTCTTTCGACAGTCTTGGGTTTTATACTATTACTGATTGGGGGGGAGGGGGTTGTCCGGATACACGTTGGTCTACTTTGGGGTATTTCATCTATTTGTGTGACAATTTGATTTCTTGGCCGTTAAAACGTCAACCCACCTTATCCCGCTCTAGCGTCGAAGCCAAATATTGAGGCGTCGCCTACAATGGTTTCTGAGTCGTTTTGGTTGAAAAATCTATTATTGGAGCTTCATATCACGATCACATAGGCAACAATGGTTCACTGTGACAACATTAGTGCTATATATCTTCCGAACAACCCAGTGCAACACAAAACGCACCAAATATATTGAACTTGATATACACTTTGTTTGGGAAAAGGTTGCTCGCGGTCAAGACCAGATTCATCACGTCCAGTCCCGTTTTCAGATTGCGGATATCATCACGAAAGGGTTACCTCAGATTTTGTTTGAAGAATTTTGGTCCAGTGTTAGCGTTCCAAAACCTCCCGCTTTGACTACGGGAGTGCGTTAGACTAGATAATTATTGTAAATAATTGTATGTCCATATTATGCTAGGAGTCTTACATTGATTACGTTTCTCTGTAAGTTGTATATAAACTACACTTGATTAATGAAATACACAAGGATTATATCCTACCGTAAAGGTGAGTCTATCAAGGATGCTCTTATGACTTTTACGTCACAGCCATAAGGGCCATATAACTCATTGAGAGATTAAATAATCTCAACCTCCATATTGTCATAGAAAACATGCAAACACCATGAGGAGGGGCATACTTTTTTTTGGTCGGTAAAAATATTATTAAAAAGAAAGACAATCTAGTATAAGAAATATTTGAGTTAGCTCATACAAAATCGTGGCCACCTGTACCAGCCAAAAAAAAAAAAATTTGAAAAGGATGAAACTTTGTGGAAATCCATGCCCAAAAACTACCTTTAATTCTATCTTTAATCATTGATATGCTGAAAGCTCAAAAGATCGTTTTAAGTGCATGTCATCACCAAACTACTCTATGATTCATCTGCTCCTTTAACCTAGTTCCTGGGATCTCCGGTCCTTAGGTAGGTATCCTCATAGCAAGTTTATTACATAATTGGGCTCAACCCCTCCCCCTTGATGTACCTATATACCTTTAACTCAAGCTTGAGTTTTTGACTTTCAAAAACATTTTAAAGGTCTAGAAAATCCAGCATTGATGCTAATAATTTGAGATCATTTTCCAATATTTCGCAAGTAAAAACTAGTTTGATGATTTTATCATCATCACGTGACCACATTATCTACATAATAATCAATAAGATGGTCAGTAGGCTCACTACTGAGAATCACAGAAAATGGCCTAATACTAGGAACCATTGTTTCAATGCAAAGCATAATCTCCCATAAAGCATAATCTCCCATTTTTATATGCTCCCCAATTAACATGCTAAATCATCACAACGCACAAGTAGTTAGGTCATATCACACAACAATCAGTTGTCACAAAAACATTTTGCACATAAAATAATGATCACAATGTGATAAAGTTCACATTTTCAAACAACTGAAAGTGTTAACATATTTCATGTCGCGCATTTTCATGTGAATTAATACTCAGAACTTATACAAGTTCTAAAAATCTCGATAAATATATTATATCATGAAGATGTGGAAGATATAACTTTTCAAGTTATGCACCAACCCCGTTATTCCAGAATCTTTATTTTAGTTGCTCATAATAAAATACGCAATGCCAAATTAATTATCACGAAACATGAATGGAGTTATGAATTTCCAAATGACAAGCTACTATATTAAATCGTGAACCCATTCATTTTTTAAATCACGAAGCAATTAAAAGCTTACTACATTGTATTTCAGCAACTAAAAATTATACTACTGATGAGTAGTATCTTACAAATAAAATTCGCTCACAAAAACTGAGAAGGTACTTCCGGAAGAGAACGTTAATTTTCAAATAATATTGACAGCAGCGCCCCCCTTTGTTTTGAAAATAAATCATATCAGTCACAACTCTCGTTCAATATATTATATACGTATATAGCGCATGAAAGTTTGATTAATATCACAAAGTAATGAGCAATTAAGTTCACGAGTAAAGTTTGTACGGGCTTGTACCTTATAATGATTAGTCCTGCTGCTCATTTGACTTTGTGAATATCAAAGTATTTCCTCATTTTTATATACCATATACAGTTTATGAAAATAAACTTCACTATATCAATATTTTATATTATATTGATATTCAAAGTAAATGAGTTTCAATATCTGAAATCCTCCAACATAATTCAAGGTCACTACAAGAAAATTGGCCTTTTCCGTCGGGCCCGGCGTTTTGGCCCGACGGAAAAGACCCAATTATTACCGTCGGGCCCAATCCCGACGGTAATGGGTTATACCGTCGGCTTTGGGCCGACGGTACAAATGGGTTGGCTTTACCGTCGGCCCAAATCCGACGGTAAAGCCCATTCCCGTCGGGTTTGGGCCGACGGGAATGGCCCCTTTAATAAAAAAAAAAAAAATTTAAAAATTTTGCCAGCCTTTTTCTTTTAAAAAAAATAATAATAATAAAATTAAAAAAATCTATACCGTCGGCTTAGAGCCGACGGTATAGATCTGATCCGTGTGATTTCATCACACGGATCAGATTACGCCACGTCAGCGATCCGTGTGATAATTCACACGGATCGCTGACGTGGCACGCTCCACCCCATTTTTTTTGGTTTTTTTAATATAACCCCTACTCCTCCTAAATATCTATAAATACCCCTTATTCTACCCACTTAATTCATTCATTCTTCCCATTCTCTAAAAACTATCTACTTTCTCTCCCAAAAATTCTTAATAACTAACAAAAATTTATTCATTCACTAACTTATAATAAGAGTTTATTATTTTATTTTTACTTATGTTTTAGTTATTATCTAACTAATAATAACTATAAAAAACTTATATTATCAAGAATTTAATTTAAATACAAAACTTTATTTATTATAATAAAACTAATAATAACGCTTGAAAATTTGCATGTTATTATTTAAATCGAATTCTTTTAAATTAAATCGACAAATAAACATAAAATTAATTATTTTAAATCGTTTTCTTTACAAAAAATCGCCAAAAAATATAAAATAAGTATTTAAAATCGATTTCTTTTAAATAAATCGCCAAAACATCATAAATCAATTGTTTTAAATCGTTTTTTGTTTTAAAACAATTTTTTAAATTGTTTTTTTTTTTTTTTATATTTCTAAACCCTATACCGTCGGCTTAAAGCCGACGGTATAGGGTTTTTCTGTTGGCTTAGCCTTTTCCGACGGCATGTAGCCGACGGAAAAGCCTCTCTTTTCCGTCGGCTTAAAGCCGTCGGAAAAGGCTTTTTCCGTCGGCTCTAAGCCGACGGAATAAATAAAACGCTTTTCCGTCAGCTTATTGCCGACGGAAAAGCTCTTTTCCGTCGGTAAAAATTCGACGGAAAAAAGCTTTAGTGACAAGCTTTTTTCCGTCGGGTTTTTCCGACGGCTTTTGCCGACGGAAAAGGGTATTTCCGTCGGAAAAAGGCACTTTACCGACGGTTTTTGAGCCGTCGGTAAAGCCCAAATCTGTTATAGTGGGTGCGAAACAGAGGTGGAGGTGTAACTTAATTCCTTGCTTAAAAAAACCATATCGAACAAATCATAGTTAAATATGATTTAAGTAGTTAAGCCATGATTTCAAGGCTACATGTCACACTTCCAATACAGTAACACATTTCAACTCAAGTTGGACAAATCTGTGTGACAATGCTCAAATTCAAATCATTAAGAATTCGTAAGGTTAATTTTTGCACCAGAAAATTGTTGGACAAGTACAATTAGACGGATGAGCATGCAAAAATATTGCCTGACACGTGTCAAGAGAAAATTAAGAAAGTCCCTAATCATATTTTCACCTTGCGAAATTCAGAAATCTTATAATAACATAAGATGCGGACATGAAAAAGGCATCGAAGTGTTTCTTAGTCTATATATTTTAGTCATGGATTATTATAAGTAATTAATCATGAATAACCTTGAATACAATGACCCTTAATATAATGTGTCAATGTATAATGCGTGTGGTGCTATAGAAAATATTTTAAAAAACACCTTCGCGCGATTATCCCAACCAAATAAAAGACTTATAACGTTCAGGGCAAATAAGAACAATACTTTTGTCTTCTTCAAATGCTTGAAAAAAAATAGATATTGTGAGGAAAAGTTTCCTGATTGTTCAGAGAGGTTCTATACCAGTATATTTGCTCATAATGAAAAACCTAGCTGATGCAAATATGGACACGGTGACCACTACAAGAGAATCGAGTAGTAGCAACGGCTTTTTTCCCACGGCCAAGCCGTTGCTACTAATACCCAAGGCTCAGCCGTGGGTAATAACCATTACCAACGGTTTCGCCGTTGCTACATTAGTACCGACCGGCATACCGTCGGTACTAATTATAGGGCGACGGCCCTTTCTAGCTGGGCCTAATGGAGCGCAATTGGGCCGTTGTTGGACCTTAGTACCAACGGCTTGGCCGTGGGTAATAATATTAGTACCAACGGCCGAGCCGTTGGTACTAATCACAGAACATAAATCCGCTAAACCCTCATTTTTTCTCCATTTTCTTTCATTTCTCTCATACTCTCACCTCTCCTCCTCACTTTGCCGACGGCGCCACCTACATTTTCGACGGCGCTTCCGTTGCTAGTGCGAAGTTTGTAAGTTTTAACATTTCCAACGGCTCGTCCGTTGGTAATAAGAGTTACCGTTAACATTTGCCACGGCCAAGTTGTTGGTAATGCAAGTTACCGTTTACATTTTCCATGGCCGGGGCGTTGCAAATGATAGTTACCGTTAACATTTGCCACGGCCCGGCCGTTGGAAATGAAGTTTACCGTTGACATTTGCCACGCCTAGGCCGTTGGTAATAATGTTTGCAATAAAACTTTAGGGCGAGAAAGTGTAAATAATGAAAAGCTGCAAAACGCCTCCAACTCAATTTTTTTAAACCATATACTTTTTAAACATAAGGAGACGCGTTTCCTAAAATTTTATGAAAAATTGAGTTGAGAATACGATAAATAAAATTTCAGGGGTGGAAAGTGTATTTAGTGAAAAATTGCAAAACGCCTCCAAAATGATTTTTTTTTAAACCACACTTTTTAAATATAAATATATGTGTTTCCTAAAATTTTATCAAAAATTGAGTTGATAATACGATAAATAAAACTTTAGGGGTGGAAAGTGTAATTAGTGAAAATTTTAAAACACATGCAAAATCCTAAACCCCAAACCCTATACTCCATACCCTAACACTACCAATGGTGCAGCCGTCCCTATTGACATTATTACCAAGGGCTGCGCTGTTGGAAAAATACCCTAACACTAGCTACGGCCCAGCCGTGACTAATAAGGCTCATTACCCACGGCTGAGCCCTTGGTAGTAATATTCATGTACATAAGTTTTACATTTTCCATGATTGTTTAACATATGTGGGTGTTTTATTATCGATTACGACAATTATAAGTATAAGTTAGTTTAATATACATAAATTTTAGCTTTCGTAGTACAATCATGCATCATTTACACACTCCGGGTCTTAATGGCAAAATAACTGAATAACGTTGTTCGTAATGACTTATATTTGACACAAATTAAATCTATGTAACATTCGTAATTGCATGTTGTAACGATCATTAATCAATTATGTGGGATCATTACAACTTCGTAAGATCTTATTAAATCCAATACATACTTAGTATATATAAGGATATAAAACTTAACTTAGTATGTAATATACGTATGAGAATATAAAACGTATGATGATCTAATTCTATAATGTATATTTCGATAACTCAAAAACTAACATACTTGTGTTTTTAGTTCTTCATTTAACATATTGTAACAATATCTTAACTAAAATCATAAACAAATCAAATTTATATAATGCAAATCATGAAAACGAAAAATTTAGGGGTTAGTACCAAGGGCCTAGCCGTCCCTACTAATATTCAAACATGTTTACCTAGTTTTACCAAGGGCCCAGCCGTCCCTACTAATATTCAAACGTGTTTTTACCCAGGCAAGACAATATTCAAAATGTTTTAGCCAAAATTTTGGCGGAATTTTCAAAATTTCAAAAATTTGAAATTAGTACCAACGGCCGAGAATATGCGGGAAAAATGAAAATTTGATTTTTTCATCCAACATTATAAATACACCTCCCCTCAACCCTTCATTTTCATTATCCACGAAAATACTCAAGTTTCTCTTCATTTTTTTTCAAGTTTTTTCTTTCCTCTCTTCCAAATTTGTCTTTATATCTTCAAAATTTTTCCTTTCTTCAAATCTTCAAATCTTCAAATATTCATATCTTCGTATCTTCAAATCTTAAAAGTTTCTTCAAATCTTCATATCTTCAAAGTTTCTTCATATCTTTAAAGTTTATTCAAATCTTCAAAGTTTCTTCAAATCCTCAAAGTTTCTTCATATCTTCAAATATTCAAAGTTTCTTCATTTTCTTTACACTTTTTTCTATACATCTTCAAAATTATTTTCAATCATAACTTTCTTTTTCTTATTCAAAGATTTTGTTTCTCTACACACAACAAATCACAAGATTCGGTAATTGTTAAAATGCATCCAATAATATTCTGGCAATTTACAAAATTGCCAGAATATTATTGGTTTTTTTTTATTCAGATGAATATTAGTAGCCACGGCCGAGCCGTGGCTGGTTCAATATTAGTACCAACAGTAGGGCCCTTGGTAATATCACGAATATTAGTAACTACGGCTTAGCCCATGGTAATGACGTTTAAGTCTTTACCAAGGGCTGAGTCCTTGGTAATGATTGCATGTTCTTAGCCACGGTCCAACCCTTGGTAATTGTTTTTACCAAGGGCTTGGCCGTGGGTAATATGTAGCTAGGGCTGAGCCGTCCCTACTTTATAGCAAGGGGCCGACCGTTGGTAAAGAAGTCACTACCAAGGGCTGAGCCGTTGGAAAATTTTGCAACGCGATTTCTACCAACGGGAAATTCCCAAGGGCTTGGCCGTCCCTACTAACTCATTACCAACGGGAAAAAGGTCTTTACCAAGGGCAGAGGCCGTTGGTAAAGCCTGTTTTTCTTGTAGTGGACAAAAGAAGAAGATTACAAGAATTCAAATAAAGAAGATGTTACAAGAATGGACCAAATTCGCACTTCAAATGGGCCAATCACAAGAGGGCTTGCTAAGAAGATGGGAGCATCTCTTTATGGGCTAATTAACCAAGTTTTGGTTCATAATAATAAAAGAGGCCCAAATGAGCAACAAACATGGTCAAATCTGATCCAGGTGACCTTTTAAATAATGGTCAAAAGTCAAAGACGAGTTTTGACTATTCTTTCATCATTTCCTAGTCTAGTTAATGTATTTTACTTTTCTAGAAGACTCTTTCATCATTTCCTAGTCTAGTTACTGTATTTTCTTTTCCTAGAAGTTTTAGAAGGTCATAAGTTGAATTCTTAGTGACTAAGTTTCTCTCTCCTATAAATTAGGAAGCCCATTTTCATTGTAAGGCAACGCTTTTCATATTTATAAACTTTGTGAGATTTTATTCTCTTTGGTTCTTTGAAGAACTATTTCCGAACTTATCAAACGGGTTCATCACCCTCGTTTGTGGCGTTCAAATCCGACTTATCAAACGGCACCCTCCATAACCGTTTGTGGCGTCTTCAATATACCAAGGTTCGTGTTTTGTATCAAGTAGCGGGTCGCGGTCTCTATACCAAGGTTCCTATTTGTACTTAGGCAACAGGTCGAGGTTCCATCCAAATAACCTGATGATAACGATCATACGTTTAGCATACGAATACCATTCATCATTGGTGGATATCGTATCATTTGGTATCTAGAGCAAATGTTTTATCTTTCAGGTCCTATCCGTCCATTCTTGGTTTAATCTTCGGATTACCAAAACCATCTATCTTTAGTTTGTGTTTTTTATTTCTTAGCAAAAAAAAAAAGAAGAAGAAAAAAAAGGGACACAAAAAAAAGAAAAAAAAATGTCAAAAAAAAGAAAAGAAAAGAGTACCAAGAAAAAAAAGGGAAAAAAATAGTGGTACAAAAAAAAAAGAAAAAGAAAAGAAGAAAAGAAAAGAAATTGAAGTATCAACTTTATTTCTTTTGTGGCTGATTTCGTGTTGGGAAATACATTTGGTGCACTTGTGAGAAAAAAAAAATATATTTGAGTTTGATTTGTTGCTCGGGGTTGATTCGCCACTATTTGATTCCATTCGATTTAGTTCGAAAAGAACCTTTTGAGAATATACGAGTGGAAAAAGGCAGTGAGTGTGAGATTATTAGAGGGAAAAAAGCAAACATATTTGAGTGATACACGAGTGACATATTTTGAGTGAAAAAAAAAACTTGAGAGTAAACACGTAAGGGAGTGTTGTGAGATTTTTTTCTTTCTAACATTTCTTTGCAGGTTACCATGTCTAAATATCAAGAAGAAAGTGCCCTTTATGCCGATTACACTTTGGTTACACGAAGAGTTTTAAATGCGCAGTTGAAAGATGAGGACAACGATCAACGAGAGAACATCTTTCGAACTAGATGTCATGTTCGTGACAAGGAGTGTAGTGTGATAATTGATGGCGGAAGTTGCACCAATATTGCTAGCACCACTCTCGTTGAAAAACTTGGGTTGTCTACGGTGAAACATCCACGACCATACAAGCTTCATTGGTTCAACGATTGTGCTAATGTGGAAGTTGACAAGCAAGTGATGATTTCATTCAACATTGGGAAGTACAAAGATGAAGTTATGTGTGATATAGTTCCAATGCAAGCCGGACATATACTATTGGGGCGCCCATGGCAGTTTGATCGTAAAGTTAGCCACAATGGCTTTACAAATAAGTATTCTTTTGTCCATAATAAAAGAAAAATCACCCTTGTTCCTTTAACACCAAAGGAAGTGTTTGATGATCAAGTGAGATTTCAAAAGAAAGAAAATGAACAAAAAAATGAGAGTGTTCAAAAAGAAGAGAGTGAAAAAAAGAAAGTTGCCAACAAAAAAGAATTTGAGGCTTTGGCAATTGAGAGAAAAAAAGAGAGTACTCAAAAAGATTTGAGTGAAAAACAGAGAGTTGCCAACAAAAAAGAAGTTAAGGTTTTGGCAAATGAGAGAAAAATAGAGAGAACACAAGAGAGTGTTTTTTCAAAAGAAAGTGAGTTGGAAAGTGGAGTATTTTTGAGAACTAACAAAGAAATTTCTTCATTGCCAAGTTCAAAGGCATTTCTCTTGTTGCAGGGATATGATGGTCTCTTTCCCAATGATATACCGCCCAATTTGCCTTGTTTTCATAGGATGTGCATCAATTGGAAAGCAATCTGAATTATGGTAAAGTATCACGAACCCATACTTACTTTGGATTATATTATAACTAAAAGGCATGAATCTTGTGTGGTTATGAAAGTTGATTTAGGAAGTGGTTATCATCAAATCACAGTGAAAGAGAGAGATGAATGGAGAAGCATTATTATAGAAACAATTTGTTTGTTTAAATGGATAGTGATGCTTTTTGATTTTACTAATGCATTTAGTAGTTTCATGCGATTGATGAACTATGCTTTTATTAGGAAATTCCTAGTTGTTTGGTTTGATGATACTCTCGTGTTTAGCAAGAACTTGAATAGTCATGTTAGACATTTGAAACTTGTTTTGGATGTTCTCAGAAAACAAGTGTTGTTTGCTAACTTGCAGAAGTGTACTTTTTGCACGGATAGTCTTGTGTTTCTAGAATTTGTTGTAAGTTCACAGGGTATACATGTTGATGAGGAGAAAGTCAAGGCAATACAAGAATGGCCTAGTCCAACAAGTGTGGGAAAAAGTAAGATCATCGGGACTGAAGAGGTAATATATTCTGGAAGCAATGTTGTATGGATGTTGAGCCAATTGTTGGCCAACATTGAAACCAGAGTCCTGACTCTCGCCAAAATAGTTGAAAGAAGCTCTGTACGCAATGTTGGATGGATGTTAAGTCAATCGCGGGTCAATATTGAAACCAGAATCATGTCTCTCGCCACAATACTTGTAAGATGTTCTGGACCCAATGTTAAATGGATGTTAAGCCAATCGCGGGTCAACATTGAAACAAGTGTGGGAAATGTTCGAAGTTTTCGTGGATTGGCAAGCTTTTACAGACGATTTGTGAAAGATTTTAGCACCATAGCTGCACCAATCACCGAAGTGATAAAGAAAAGGGAAAAAGTACGGACTATACCCATCGTTTAGCCTCTTTTACGAAACTATACCCAACCTTTGAACTTTTGCAACACTATACCCAACCTTTGAAAATCGTAACTATACTATACCTATACTAATTTTCCGGCCAAAAAACGTCATTTTCAGACAAAGTGACATCATATCTCGGCAAGTGAGGGGGGTAATATAGTCTTTTCGGTATATTTAAATAAATAAATAAAAAAAATCATAAATAAAATTTTTTATTATTGAAAATTAAAAAAAAAAAACAAAAAAAAATTGCAGCCCCCTACCCCCCCCACCCCCACGGGGCTGCAACCAGCAGCCCCCCTAGCCCCCCCCGCCCCACCCCGCTGCACTAACGGGTTGCAGCGGTGGTGGCGTCGATCGACGCCGCCACCGCTGCAACTCGCGGTTGCACCACTGCTGCAAATACTCCAAGTTTTTACCTTAATAATCTCAATGATATCACAAATACTTGCAGATTGATTCCTAAATAATTTTTTATTTCTGGCCATCCATATACTCCATGTGACAACAAACCAAAGACAACTTAACCCTTTTGTCCTAAGTCCCCCGGGAATAAAATGGAGATTTTCAGTGAAATGCTCTTTTGGATAGTTGTGGAGAGAACACGAAACCCCGAACCATTTATATATGAAACATCTTAGGTCTATTCTACTTGTTATTGAATGCAGTTGTACTTGATAGTAGTTGCAACTGCACACATAGGTAGAACAGATTACTGTATTTTTAGGTTTTAAGACCAGTTTTTTGTTGCAACTAATAGAAGACAGTTAAACATAAAACAGTAAAGAACACACAAAGATTTTAACGTGGTTCGGTCCAAATGGTCCTAGTCCACGGGACTTGCACCCAAATGTTTGACTCAAACAGTATCCTACTTAATGTAGGTTTTACATCAACCCAAAGCTTAAACTCCCTCTAATATTTACGGTTGCAATACCTATCCCTTATCTTGTTTTCAGAATACTCGATTGACTCGAATAACACACTAAGCTACTCCAGAGATCCTCTGACTTAATGCTCTTCAAAAAACCTTTGACTCGATACAGTACTGACTCACTAATATCTTTTTCAAAGTGTCCTTCAATTGTGACGAGTCTTTTTCTTATATAGGCATGAGCAGAATCTCTGCAAATCTTCATTTGCAACCCTCACAGATCTTCTTTCCTTAACAGATAAAATATGCGTATCTCTAGTTACAATCTACGCGGATCTTCTTTCCTTATAGATAAGCGCGTCTGATTATCCGGTTGCAACACGAATATATTTCCTTGCCTTATCCGAGAGATTCCTGCAATATCATACAAGATATCCAATTGCATATGCTACCTAAATGTGTCTAGATGCATAATAAGGAGATATATGTTAGTTAAATGGTAAGATGGAATAATATCTTACGAAGATATGAAAAGATTATCAAAATAACTTCCATCCAAGATTTAACTTTATCCTTAATGATTTAAACAAAACAACATCAATAATAAACGAAAGGGCCGGTCGGATCTAAGCCCAATCCAAGTGTGAGGGACGGCCCTAACAATCTCTCTCTTTGATTTGTTTTGTCAAAATCATTTACCAATCTGCACAAGTGGTTAGAATACCTCAAGAAAAAATGGCCACAATGAAAGTAACAAAATAGTGCCGAAAAAGTAGTGGTTGCAACATCGGTGCAACCATCAGACAAAACGATAGAAGTAAAAATTGTGCACAGTTAGCATAGATTGGGGTGCTCCCCTGACTTGCAACTTCTTCCCCTCACTACCTATACTTTCCATCTCCCCTTTTTTGAGAAAACCAATCAAGGGCTGCCCGCGGCAGACTGGTCTAACAAGCGATCGAGCTTGGAAGCTTGTAATGCCAGGAATGTGCCCATCTCCTCATGTGACTTGGCCAGCTTTTCAACTAGGCCGTTTAGTCATGACAACTACATGTGAATGCCCTCAAGACTGGACGAGGCATCAGGCAGTGATCCAGAGCTTTTCTTGGAAGAGGTGCTAGTTGCAGCTGGAGATGGTGGTGGTTTGTTGATCACCTTGGGACTGGCACGCATTGCTTGAACACTGGTGAGTTCCTCCTTCTTGGCCTTATATAAAGAGAAGTGTGCATATATTTAGAAGAAATGTGGTTTCTTTGTTGTATTATTTTAATAGAATGCATGCCTTCTTCATATAGATGGCCAAAACACATGATTTTATAACTTTCTCATAATCACAAGTTTAATGCATATTGTAAATTGCTATTTTTATTATAACATATAATATGATGTTATTATATACAGTAAGATTTATTCACCACATTAGTGGGGTGGTAAATGTGTAGGTTATGGTGTCTCACCCTTAATTCTCAATAATTCATAAAATATTTTATTTTTGTTAAAATAACCAACATCGAGTAATATATACATTCCTTATAAGTACATTGATGCAATGATATTTTCATAAAAGAACTGAATTACTGCATGTAAGATATGTCCTAAGATATGTCCCATGATACGAAGAGTCGGATAGATGAAAGGTCTGGTAGACGGAGGGACTAGTGGACGAAGAGTCTTAATTATTGAGAATTATGACTCTAATACGTCTATATAAGCGAGGAAACCGGTCCTCCCTCTACACAAACGTTTTTATATTCCCTCATAATACAAAACGTCATCATTATTATCTCAAAACTTGTGGAGGAGGGAGAAACTATTTTTTTCGCCACTAATTCTTGATTCCTATAAAGACAGTGCATTGCGGCTGATAAAAGATCCTAACGACGGGTTTGTCTATACTCGATTAATATTGAATTACGTTCTAAAGTAATTATAGCATAATTGTATCGATCCTCATTAGCGTTGCATGCTTACCGTTTCAAATAATTGCTTACTCTGCAGCCAAAGATACTACAAAAGCTTGCCACCCTTACTCATTGGCACACGTCTCATTCAAAAATTCAATAGTATCATGTAGCCATGGATCAACTCATCAAAGTTTGTTTTCTTACCATGAAAAGTACTAAAATATTTTTATTTTGGCTCTGTTGAAACGCAACACACAAGCATTTGATGTTTTTTGCAACTACAATTTGTACGAAATTTTTGAAACATGACTAATAGATCACAAGACATTGCGAAATGAGAGTACAAGTGTTGTTGTGAAGTGTTAGTCCAACATTCTAGTAACTTTTGTTGACAAAACATTGAACTTAACACTACATTGTCCGAATTATTTAATTGCATTATTTTATTTTGCCTTTATTCATAAACTCACCTAGTTCCACTAGTTGTAGTTATCCGTGATATGTTTCAGGATGTCAAGGACTCTAATGATCATGTGGATTAATATGTGAAGGAAGAAGATATGCCAAAGTGATTTAAAGATAATATCAGAAGATCTCTTGAAGATAAACACAAAGAAGATTTTTGAATTATCCAAGAAATAAGAGAGCAATCATAAGTCGTGTCAATCACGTCTAAGAAGAGGGATGAACAAATCATGTAAGAAGGCGTGCTCGACATCAAGATTAACAACGAGACTAGAATAGTATCTGAAAAATTAGAAATATTCTTGTAATAGTTGTTAGTCTTGTTTTTACTGAGTTTTATCTAGCGAAGCTAAAAACTCCATAGCTTATAGTTAGTTAGTGTTAGGATTGAGCTCCTTACTCGCAAGATCATTAGATACATATTTAGTATTATTTGTGGTAAGACTCGGAAGGTTATATTAACCTGCTTAAAATTCATATTATGTGTTAGTTATTTCGCTACAATTTACTCTTTAAAGAGTGTTGGGACAACACCGAATACAATCGGTGTTGACACAACATTCTGGCTCAACACAGCGTGTGAATCAAAAAATGTACTAATCCCGATCCATACATTTACACGAAAAGTTTCTAATAAGTAACAACAACCATACCGAACTATAACCCCGAAACAAAACTTTGATTATGCATATCGTCATATTTTTCAGACCGTCTATGTTTGTGTATGTCACATCTAAAACATCATATCTACTTATAAACGAATGAACGTGAAACTAAAACACCAAATCTCTTTTATGTGATTGAATTGTTGTATTATCTAAACACTCGCCCATTAAAATAGTTAAATATATATCCCATTCTCAAATAAGTGAATAAAAAATTTTCGCCTCACTCCCATTATTAGTTGTTATAGTTAGCATCTCATTTCATTTAATTTGTACCTGCGGATGTATCAAACATCGCCTCTATTTAAGTCCCTCCAGTATAATATTATGTAAAAAAAAGTGTCTCTATATGTGTATTTTCACGTATAATTTGTGATCGGATCTCGAATCCTTATTAAACAAAATAACAAATTCAAAGCACCAAATTAAGACAATTCATGAAGGAAATAAGTGAGGATCGTTTGATCCCCATCTTTCACCACAAGGTTGTTTTTCCCTCTTTTTCCCAATATATCAATTCATAGGCATAAGTTCGTGTATAAGCATTATGTTTTTGTTTTTTCCCTTGTCGTAGCTATATCGAGAAGGAGGAGAAAGCAATTTTAGAAGATGAAAATCGACCAAACGTATCAACCTGATCGAGTATGATTTCATTCGTCATTTTCGTTTTTTGTTACATATTTTTGCTAATCTATGAGTGATGGAGGTTGCATGGTGTTGAAATATGTTATCACCACGGATGCAAGTTTCGTTTCGGATGGATGTTTCGATGTGTTGAATATTAAAAAAATTATTATTTTGAGATTTGTTCGACGTGTTTTGAAAAGTTTCTACGAATTTTTATTGTAATAAAGCATGGAAAATACCACTATGTTATGTTTCCATTAGAGTCGATAACAGACATGTTCTGTGTTTTTCGTTTTTTTGTTATGTACTTTTGATAATTTATGTGTGATGAGGTTGTATAATGTTGAAATATTTGATAATTTATGTGTGAGGAGGTTGTATAATGTTGAAATATGCTATCAGCACTGATGAAGGTTTTGTTTTATGCATATGTTTTGGCATGCTGAATATTAGAAACAACTGCTTTGAGATCTTTTCGAAGTGTTTCGAAAAGTTCGTAGCAATTATTATTGTAGTAAAAACATGGAAAAAATCATTATGTTTTGCTTCTATTAGAGCCATATCGCTATGTTCCATTACTTTTTGAGGAAGTGTTTAGAAACTCTGATCCATATTTATCACGGTTTAAGGAGAGTTACCGTACAGACATAGGACGTTGAATAGAGCGATATAAGATGAGAATAAAGTCGTGTTAATTAAGAAAAATTGCAGTGCAGTGTGGTGAAAATCTTACGTACCAAAATCAGGATCACGCTTTTGGTACCATTGCTAGATTTACGACACTTGAAAATAACATGTGGACTGATCTTAACGCATAAGGTGTTTGGGTAATTAGAGAAATATGGATTAAATGTTGGATCTTTTATTCAACAATAGTGGATCCTAAATCCAATAATTGGCTTATATTTTAATAATTATGTTATACAGAGCGTCAGTAATAATAAGCCCAGTAAAACAATCTAAGTAAAGTCAAATCGCGGGCTTAATGTATCTAATCGAGTGAACCTTGTAAGTTGGATTTACAATGATGGGTTGAACTACAAGTTACAGAATTGGGACATTAGGGTTTTGGTGACCTAATATATATAGGTGGTCATCGTCCTCAGAGATCACATGAATCTCTTTCTATACTGCATCACATCAATAGTTTAGATCCAGAGGCATTCGTGCTGATTTCGAAGCCAACCACACACGGATCTACAAACAATTATACGTATATATAAGGTATGCTTTCGCAATCCAGTATCCAATTTATCATTTTAATTCTCAATGATTTAAGATGAATGGTCATGGGTTTTGATTTTGGTTTCAACGTTAATATCATGGTCTATTATGTGCATGGGAAATGTAGCGGAGGATTTACAAAGAGTGGTGCACTATTTTGTTGCAAAATATTTGAGATCTGACTTTATCCGTCTCTTAATACACTTCTAAAATCTTGCTTTTAATGAAGGCGATTTGCTCGATCAAGAAAGGACGGGAGGACAAAAATCCTCGTGCTCAAATCAATATGATTCGTAATCTTTCGTAATTAAGTAGGATTAGAACTTGGTTGTTGTTACCGTAGAAAAGTTGATGCTTTGAGTTGCAAAATAGGTTTATGGAGAGAAATAGACTATTTTTTTTTTTAAGATTGAGAAATTTTGTTAGAAAATTTTGCTCTGCGTGTGAACTTTACATTGTGTTTGACTGATCTCCTGTTAATGTTGGATTGTAGAGACTAAAAATACCGTTGATCAATTATGGTTTTGTAAATCTGTAACACCTTTCCATGATCCAACTCACGGAAGAGTAGGTTGGGGATTAAGGGCGGTAGTAGCTTGTGGCAATTTTTTTCTTTTACCATACAAAATTTGTATGAGAAGCCTGTCTAAAATAAATACCTATCTGAAGTAATCATAATCTTACAATAAAAACATATATCGTAGAACATAATGGTTGGATATCGCTCGCTTAGAGGTAGTCATCGATGAATTGGGTAAAGGAATTCATCTGTCTTTTGCTTTTTGTGTTTATGATTTTATGTTATTCGTATTTGTTACACAATAATTACGTCAGATGTGCGAACACATCTTAAGTGCAACCTAGCTTCCGATAACTTGCTTATTAGAGCAATGTTTGTGCTACATGAGGGTGAAGACTATCTCACATCGTTGAAATAAGAATTTCAAGATTAGATTGAAGGCCTAAAGGGTGTCTTTTCTAAATAAGGCCAAAACTTTCATCCATTAAATGCAAATGCGTGATATAATAATATGGATTGACATCTATGGCCGTATCCATGAATCTGTTGAGTATATTAATGGATGTTTCATACCGTGCTTAAGCTTAATCTTCATAACCTTGTTTCTTCTGTTTGATTTTTTCTATTTGTTCTAAACAGGGCTTTCTTGATAAGCCCAATGAAATAGGAAGGTGGGCATTGAGCTTCTTGGTACTGCTTTTTCTCGTACTTGTTTGAAAGAGTGAGATTTGTTCATTTTCTAGATCCCTCCTTCTGTTTTAGTGCAAAAAGGCGTAAACAGAAAAGGGTGGTGCCAATTTATCGTCACAATCAAGTTGAGATTCTATCTATTGTTATGGAGAGAGCACAAGAGGTTCAAGCAAGTTTGAATACACAAAGCCCTAGCTTTATAAAGCCAATGATACGGTCAAATGTTATGGCAGGCTTCTGGCTGGTAATGAATTAAAACTACTTTGGAGTTAATTTTTTTTTTTGAAGTGAGCATTTTTTATACATGTTTTGTTAACTTATATGCTGCCAGTCTCTTCCGAAGATATTTTGTGAGTGGCATTTGCCCAACTGTGATTCAAAGGTTACTTTAGTAGACGAGAGCGAAAAAGAATTCTACACAAATTATCTACCTGAGAGGAGAGGGCTTAGTGCAGGATGGAAGGGGTTTTCAGTTGCACATAATCTTAATGAGGGAGATGTACTGGTGTTTCATCTGATAGGATTCTGCAAAATGAAGGTAATGGGTTGATTAGTGTTATTTTTTTCTTTGTTTGAACTTCATTTACAATATATGAGTACATGATTGTAACATTTAGGAAGAACCATAAACAATGAAAAAAACTTAATTCGGGCTATTCCATTTTGAACTAACAACTGAGGAGAAAATGTGCATAGTTTGAACGGATGATTTCATTCCACACTCTACTAACTATGAATTCCTTCTCTGTTGTCGTTTGGATTAGGTGTATATCGTGAGAGCAAATCGTTTATGTAGAGTGGATGCCGCTCTTATCCTTTTGCAGTTACAAGCTCATAAAAAAAATTAGTTAACGATGTCGGTTGACACTGTTCTTTCTTTTCCCGTCAAGTGATGAAACACAATCTCGTCTTTCAACATATTTATCGACTCTTGTTTTCATGTTAAAGAAAGAGATAGGAACTTTTGACAGGGTAAAGAGAAGCAACGACGATAGCATTGAAACTTGTAACTCAATGTTTGTACGCACCTGATTAGCAGTTCATAGTAGTTAATTATTATATAAAGGGTGTTGAGTGTGAGGTGAAAATAAAGAGTTTGTGTGACTTTACTACTGTAAAAGTCTGAGAGAATTGTAATTTCTATTTTACACTCATATGGAGTTCTTCTACCTTGCCCGTTGTTTTTTGCCCTTTAGTAATTTGGGGTTTTCCGTGAAAAGTCTGTTGCTTATTATTATTGGGAAAATTACAGAATCATAGCAAAACTTGGGTATCCCAACTTTCTTTCGGGCAGCATCGTTGCTATAAAAAGGAGAGAAAGTTGGGATACCCAAATATAAATATTGAAAGTCCAGTCAAACATGTGCAAAAACCGCCAAAGTTTGGCTATGATTCTGTAATTTTCCCTATATATTATTCTCAATACAAGATCAATAATCAATTAATTAAACTAATTTAATTAACAAATAATTAGACTAAAAATCCGGTCCTAACAAACATGGACACCTGAATGCATTAATAAATACGGTATTATGTAGTCGGAATCATGTGCACGTCAGCTTCCAACCACTTGCTTTTTCAGCCAAATTTTTATTTTGATTTCGTGATTAGAAAGCTCGTGTCATAGATATTACACATATCTGCTTCTTTCATTAATTCTTGCCAATCTAATATTATTGATTTGGCCATGTAAGTTAACTATCAATTCAGGTGAAGAATGCCCCGCATTTTGAGTTAGATACAAATTCATACACAGCATTGATCTAAGGGTGCTCTAAAATTGGATATGATCCGTCTCATTGGTTGTATGTTGTTTAGGCTAATTGACGTTGTTTCAGAGCGATATTCAACAATGTTAAACAAGTTCCTAATGTTTTCATTTATTTTAAAATAACTTTTGTTTCTCCCCATAACTTATGATCACATAAATGAAAAAAAATACATTGAATCGTATACCTGTATTAAATACTATACCCAATAAAAATTATTACTCCATATAAAATTTACGATAAGGGCAAATAACGTGTAATAAAATGAGAAATTAATAATTAATACATATTTCGTCACTCACTATATAAATGGACGTGCATGCGGTTAGAAATCATGGGGTTGTTAAAATTTGAAAATATGAATTCAGAGCTTTAACATCTTGACAGAATCATTTCTGACGACTCCATCGATTTTGTTTGAGTCATTAACTAAGTCGATTCTACCAATTAGGCGTACACTTGTATCTTCTTGTTTATCAACTATAGCATAGTATAACAATTACTATGGGTTGGCGTGTTCTATCTTGCCTTAAAATTTTCGTATTTAAACATTCTCTTTTTTAACTTGATTAGATTAACTTTTGATTTAGTTAATGAAATAAAAAAAAATTGACAAGAATTCCATTGAGAAAAAGTTTGCATCTAACTCAAACTAAAATTTTATTACAGAATCATAGCTAAATTTTGGCGATTTTTGCACATGTATGGCTGAACTTTGAATTTTTAATGCGTGGACTAGAAAAAGATCTCCAAAAATGTGTTGAATTATTAATGTGTTCTTACGTTCAGTACATGTACAACAAGTCAACAACTTATCCGTCTGCTAAAGAATAGACTTTCAGAGACATTAGCTCGCTAGAGAAACTAATCGTTAAACAAATTACATAGTGTACACGTGAGTAAAGTCATCATTATTCAATCACAATAATTATAAAATTTACCATTTACTGAACGGGTTTGGAAGTGTACTACTGAAAAGATTTTGCGTAAAAGGTAATTGCAATGTGCGGAATCTTGTTTCTTCTGTAAGAGAATCATGTGCAAATAAACGCATAGGCATTGAAGTTAATGTTGATTAAATTGAGATACTTGTGTATGCTCCTTCTCAAGACACTGAAAAAGTGTGCAATATGGTTAATGACGAATTGGAATATGGAAGAAAGTTGTTGCAGAATGAGTGCTTGGAGAAATGTTTATATAATAGAGGACCAAAGGAAAGCTGTTGACTTGGATCAGGTTGATTTTGGTGGTGTGTTGCTGAAATTAGTTCCTTCAAGGAACTTCTGTGGGGGCGATCACAAAAAGGCTAGGCATCATTTCCTTCTCTTTGAGCTAAAATCATCTGGCCTCGTAGGTGCAGCAAAGGGGTAGCAATGTTGAAGTGTGATCCCAGAGGTGTTTCTTTAATTGTTAATGATCTTTATGGTATAGTTGTAGGAGGCAGGCAAATATTGTGCGAAGCAAGTATGAAGTCTAGCAGTACAGACAGTGTTGTAATTATTGGAGTTGATAAGGAACTGTCCGAAGCTGATAATTTTTGAGGTGTTAACTAATGCAACTAATAGGCAAATTAAATTCTAGACTTGTTTATAGTTAGAGGAAATGCAATTGACAATCCTCCACCTGCGGCTTGTGAAGAAGCAATTATTCGAGAAATTTCTCCGTTTATGCCCAGACGCAATTTTCCTTCTAAACAATCACAACATTGCCAACATAACATTAATTAAGGAAAATGATTTACGCACAAACCGTGCGCATACGAATACATTTCAGCCGTAAGATTTCCAATGATTATTAACCCACGGCCTACCAAGTTATCCCCAAATCATTAATTACTTGTTTATAATTGCATATATATATATATATATATACTAACCCTTATGTCATAGGTAATTAAACTTTGAACAATCACACTTAATTTATTGCATTTGACTTAGTATAGGCCAATGGCTTTCTTAAATTTATGAGATTAATTACCTCATGTGAAAGTAATAACTTAGATTTGATTTTACTTTTCTTTTTAACTTTTCTTAATACTTTAAAATATATACGGATACATTTATTCGAACAATATGCGAAAATGTAATTAATAAAAAATAATTTATCCAATCATTTAGTGGTTTTTCATATAGTAATCCTATGGACTTAAAATATATTGAAGAGTAATATACGACCCTTAATTAAATACAAGCATTGTTTTGTTAAATATACACTAATTGACATCAGTTTGTTAAACAGAATAAACTAATAAAGTTGTACATTCGAAATACGGCAATTTATTATAATCGGGAAACATATATGTACAATGAGTCAATGAATGAATAAGTTCCTTCTTATTTTATTTTCTTTCTTTTTAAAGAAACATTTTTGTCTAACTTCGGATCCTCCATTTATATATTTCAAACCTTATTGCAAATAATATCATAATCTTACAAAAAATAAATAAGCTAAGATAGAATTATAGAGAGATGAAAAATATTCTTTATGCATTTGTAGACAAATACATTTTGTCTACTCCAATTAAATATTGACAAGTGTCAAATTAAATTTTTAGAAATTAAATTGATTATTTCTATTTTTAATTTGGAATTTTAATAAATTAAATTCCAATTATTAATAGGTTAATTAATTGATTTTCTAATATCTATTTGATTGGCCAATCAAATAAAGCCACATGGAAAAGATGGAGAATTGCAACCAATCAAATAAAGCCACGTGGAAACATGATGTGTTCTAGATATTTCTTGATAAGCAAGCTAAATTAAATCAATGCTTATCTTGAAAATAAAACCGACCAATCACAAGCAAGGAGCTCTAGGTTTTTACAACTATAAATAGGGTCCTCTCATAAAGAAAAAGGACGGACACAAATATTCACAAGTTGAAGAGGGAAAAGCTCTAAGTTTTTCGCTCCACCAAATTCATCCATCTTCAAGTGTTCTTCGCGGCATTCAATGTATCCTTCAACCATCTTCAAGGTGTTCTTCGTTAAAAACTTCTTTCAATCCGCCGTCAAGTCTCAATTCCATCCAAGAACCATTTTTTGAAGATTGCACTTCCGCCGAGGAAGATCAAACCCCAAGAACTTCAACAAATCCAAGTCAAGTTCATACCGTTCTTCAATGATCTTCAAGCCCAAAGTCCGTTTGACTCGAGAACAAGCTGCAAGGCCATTGAAAAACAGTTTTGAAGATCGAAGTCCATTCAAATAAGATCAAAGTCCAGATATATGAAGAACTGAAGACAAAGATCATATCGTTCTTCAACAATCTTCAAATCAAATTCCAAATCAAGTTTCCGTTCGATCCAAGATCAAGCTGCCAAGCCCTCGCATCAACGTTTGTCTTACATCCAAGTATTTTTGAAGATAAAGATTCCTCTAATGAAGATTCACGTTCAACAAGTTCAACAAGTTCGTCGCAAAGATCAAATTGTTCGTCGCGAAGATCATATGAATAATAATTTTAATAAATATAATACCACCACAAGAGAAATGCTAGTTATATACACCAAATTTGAGTAACTTAAATGTGTGATACATTTAAAATCGTTCAAGCTTGAAATAGACGAGAAATAACTATTATATACCACCAAGTTCTGAATAATTCGACAAATGTTATCTTTTAAATAATAATGAAAGGTTATAATACATACTAAACAAACATACACATGTAACATATATATATATATATATATAAATATATATATATATATATATATATATATTCATAGAATATATATATAAAACCCAGACATATATTAAGAGTATAATAAAAATTTGTTACGTTATTTTGTTGAACGAAAACGTATAGAATTAAAAGATTCATAAAATTGATTATATATATCGAACTTGTAAAACTTGTAAATACAAAGGAAAGTACAGAGAACTTACTTGATGAAGTTTATAACTTGGAAGAATTTATTGATATCCAAAAAACAAAACACAACATATTCCAATGAGACAAATGTTGTTCTAAGCAAACATAACTATTCAAAAACTAAACATTGAGAGAGTTGGATCATTTGTACATCCTTGTAACAGTCGATCAATATCACTCAATTGTGTCACTATGTTTTCAACATCCATTCTGAAATATCTTGTTGTAACCCCTGAAGCTGATGTAGAACCGCTTGAGGGAACAGAGGCATTAGATCTTGTTGATGGATCAATAGGAATTGGTGGTGGATCAGGGGAAGCATGAGGAGGTTTAGTTTTTTTGCCTATTTTGTAGTATGATAAATGATTATCAAACCATGAGCACATTTGAACTATGGATGTTTAACTTAGTTGAGTAAAAGGCATTTACATGTTGAGGATTAGCAGATGCATTAGGAGCTTGAGCCTCCTTTCCCTTTTTATTGTCTTGCATTAAGATAAATGATTATCAAATTAATAGAAAATTGTGAAATTATTTGATGAATGGATGTTTTAACTTATTTGAGTACATGCACTTAACAGGTTGAGGATTAACAAATTCAAAGCACCAAATTAAGAAAATTCATGAGGGAAATAAGTGAGGGTCGTTTGATCCCCATCTTTCACCACAAGGTTGTTTTTCTCTCTTTTTCCCAATATATCAATTCATAGGCATAAGTTCGTGTATAAGCATGATGCTTTTGTTTCTTTCACTTGTCGTAGCTATATCGAGAAAGAAGAGAAAGCAATTTTAGAAGATGAAAATCAACCAAACGTATCAACCTGATCGAGTATGATTTCATTCTTCATTTTTGTTTTTTCTTACATATTCTTGCTAATCTATGAGTGATGGAGGTTGTATGGTGTTGAAATATGTTATCACCACGGGTGCAAGTTTCGTTTCGGATGGATGTTTCGATGTGTTGAATATTAAAAAATTTATTGTTTTGAGATCTGTTCGACGTGTTTTGAAAAATTTGTAGAAATTTTATTGTAATAAAGCATGGAAAATACCACTATGTTTTGCTTCCATTAGAGTCGATAAAAGATATGTTCCATCTTTTTCATTTTTTTGTTATGTACTTTTGACAATTTATGTGTGATGAGGTTGTATAATGTTGAAATATGTTATCAGCACGGATGAAGGTTTTGTTTTAGGCCTATGTTTCGGCTTGCTGAATATTAGAAACAACTCACAGTGCTTTGAGATCTTTTCGAAATGTCTCGAAAAGTTCGTAGCAATTATTATTGTAGTAGAAAACATGGGAAAAACCACTATGTTTTTGCTTCTATTAGAGCCAAATGAATCGTTATGTTCCATTACTTTTTGAGGAAGTGTTTAGAAACTCTGATTCATGTTTATCACGGTTTAAGAAGAGTTACTGTAAAGATAAAGGACGTTGAATAGAGTCGTGTTAATTAAGAAAAATTGTGGTGCAAGGTGTACCAAAATCAGGATCACGCTTTTTGTAGCACTGCTAGATTTACGACACGTAAAAATAGCATGTGGATTGATCTTAATGCATACGGTATTTGGGTAATTAAAGAAATGAGGATTAAATGTTGGATCTTTTATCCAACAATAGTGGATCCTAAATTCAACAATGGGCTTATATTTTAATAATTATGTTATACAGAGTATCAATAATAGTAAGCCCAATAAAACAATCTAAGTGAAGTCAAATGGTGGGCTTAATGTATCTAATCGAGTGAACCTTGTAAGTTGGATTTACAATGATGGGCTGAACTACAAGTTACAGAATTGGGATATTAGGGTTTTGGTGACATAATATATATAGGTGGTCATCGTCCCTAGCGAACACACGAATCTTTTTCTATACTACATCACATCAATAGTTTAGATCCAGATGCATTCGTGCTAATTTCGAAGCCAACCACACGCCGATCTGACAAACAGTTATACGTATGTATAAGGTATGCTTTTGCAATCCAGCATCCAGTTTATCATTTTAATTCTCAATGATTTAAGATGAATGGTCATGGGTTTTGATTTTGTTTTCAATGTTAAAATCATGGTCTATTATGTGCATGATAAATGTAACGGAAGAGTTACAAAGAGTGGTGCACTATTTTGTTGCAAAATATTTGAGATCTGACTTTATCCGTCTCTTCATACACTTCTCAAATATTGCTTTTAATGAAGGCGATTTGCTCGATCAAAAAAGGATGGGAAGACAAAAATCCTCATGCTCAAATTAATATGATTCGTAATCTTTCGTAATTAAGTAGGATTAGAACTTGGTTGTTTTTGTCGTAGAAATGTTGATGCTTTGAGTTGCAAAATAGGTTTTTGGAGAGAGATAGACTATTTTTTTTTCTTTGAAGATCGAGAGATTTTGTTAGAAAATTTTGCTCTGCGTGTGAACTTTACATCGTGGTTAACTAAAATCCTGTTAATATTGGATTGTAGAGCCTGAAAATTCCATGATCCGACTCGCGGAAGAGTAGGTTAGGGATTAAGGGCGGTGGTAGCTTGGGGAAATTTTATTTTTTTTACCATACAAAATTTGTATGAGAAGCCTGTCTAAAATAAATAACTATCTGATGTAATCATAATCTTATGATAAAAACATATATAGTAGAACATAATGGCTGGACATCGCTCGCTTAGAGGTGGTCATCGACGAATTGGGTAAGAGAATTCATATGTCTTTTGCTTTGTGTATTTATAATTTTATGTTATTCGTATTTGTTGCACAATAATTACGTTAGATGTGCGAACACATCTTAAGTGCAACCTAGCTTCCTACGACCTGCTTATAGAAATGTTTTGTGCTACATGATGGTGAAGACTATCTCACGTCGTTGAAATAAGAATTTCAAGATTAGATTGAAGGCCTAAAGGGTGTCTTTTCTAAAGAAGGCCAAAACTTTCGTCCGTTAAATTCATATGCGTGATATAATATGGATTGACATCTATGGCCGTGTCCATGAATCTGTAAAGTATATTAATGGATGTTTCATACTGTGCTTAAGCTTAATCTTCGTAACCTTGTTTCTTTAATAATGTAGTTTGACCAAGTGTGTTCTGTTTGATTTTTTTCTATTTGTTCTAAACAGGGTTTTCTTGATAAGCCCAATGAAATAGGAAGATGAGCATTGAGCTTCTTGGTACTGCGTTTTTCTCGTACTTGTTTGAAACAGTGAGATTTGTTCATTTTCTAGAGCCCTCCTTCTGTTTTACTGCGAAAAGGAATAAACAGAAAAGGATGGTGCCAATTTATCGTCACAATCAAGTTGAGATTCTATCTATTGTTATGCAGAGAGCACAAGAGGTTCAAGCAAGTTTGAATACACAGAGCCCTAGCTTTATAAAGCCGATGATACGGTCAAATGTTAGGCAGGCTTCTGGCTGGTAATGAATTAAAACTACTTTGGAGTTCAATTTTTTTTTTGAAGTGAGCATTTTTTATACATGTTTTGTTAACTTATATGCTGCCAGTATCTTCCGAAGATATTTTGTGAGTGGCATTTGCCCAACTGTGATTCAAAGGTTACTTTAGCAGACGAGAGCGAAAAAGAATTCTACACAAAGTATCTACCTGAGAGGAAAGGGCTTAGTGCTGGATGGAAGGGGTTTTCAGTTGCACATAATCTTAATTAGGGAGATGTACTGGTGTTTCATCTGATAGGATTCTGCAAAATGAAGGTAATGGGTTGATTTTTGTTATTTTTTTCTTTGTTTGAACTTCATTTACAATATATGAGTACAAGATTATAACATTTAGGAAGAACCATAAACAATGAAAAAAACTTAATTCGGGCTAGACCATTTTGAACTAACAACCAAGGAGAAAATGTGCATAGTTTGAACGGATGATTTCATTCTACACTCTACTAACTATGAATTCCTTCTCTGTTGTCGTTTGGATTAGGTGTATATCGTGAGAGAAAATCGTTTATGTAGAGTGGATGCCGCTCTTAGCCTTCTGCAGTTACAAGGTCATAAAATAATTAGTTAACGATGTCGGTTCACCGTGTTCTTCCTTTTCTCTTTAAGTGATGAAACACAATCTCTTCTTTCAACATCTTTATCGACTCTTGTTTTCATGTTAAAGAAAGAGATATGAACCTTTGACAGGGTAAAGAGAAGCAACGACGATAGCATTGAAACTGGTAACTCAATGTTTGTACGCACATGATTAGTAATTAATTATTATATAAAGGGTGTTGAGTGTGAGGTGAAAATAAAGAGTTTGTGTGAATTACTACTGTAAAAGTATGAGAAAATTGTAATTCTTATTTTACATTCATATGAAGTTCTTCTACCTTGTCCATGGTTTTTTGCCATTTAGTAATTTGGGGTTTTCCGTGAAAAGTCTGTTACTTATTATTATTGGGAAAATTACAGAATCATAGCAAAACTTTGGCGATTTTTGCACATGTATGGCTGAATTTGAATTTTTGCACTTGGATATCCCAACTTTCTTTCGGACAGCATCGTTGCTATTAAAAACTGAATTTCGGGCATAAAAGCGTCATTTTTCGACCAAATCTCATAATTAAAAAGGGTAAAAGGGCCAAATCACCTCAGCAACTAATAAAAGAGAGAAAGTTGGGATACCCAAATATAAATATTGAAAGTCGAGTCATACATGCGCAAAAACCGCCAAATTTTAGCTATGATTCTGTAATTTTTTCTAAATATTATTCTCAATACAAGATCAATAATCAATTAATTAAACTAAGTTAATTAACGAATAATTAGACTGAAAATTCGATCCTAACAAACATGCACACCTGAATGCATTAATAAGTACGGTATTGTGTAGTCAGAATCATGTGCACGTCAGCTTCCAACCACTTGCTTTTTCAGCCAAATTTTTATTTTGATTTCGTGATTAGAAAGCTTGTGTCATAAATATTACAAATATCTGCTTCTTTCATTAATTCTTGCCAATCTAATATCATTGATTTGGCCATGTAAGTTAACTATCAATTCAGGTGAAGAATGCCCCGCATTTTGAGTTAGATACAAATTCTTACACAGCATTGATCTAAGGGTGCTCTAAAATTGAATATGATCCGACTCGTTGGTTGTATGTTGTTTAGGCTAATTAACGTTGTTTCAGAGTGATATTCAACAATGTTAGACAAGTTCCCAATGTTTTCATTTATTTTAAAATAACTTTTGTTTCTCCCTATAACTTATCCCATAAATGAAAAAAACATACATTGAATCGTATACATGTATTAAATAGGACGAATTATTATTTATGCCCTGTAAGTTACCCCTTTTATTGAAAATGCCCGTTATGTTACCAATTATACAAACATGCCCCGTAACTATGCGTTTTTTTTGTAGAAAATGCCCTTTGGGTGCCACATGTGTATTTCGGCCTACGTGGCATCCACCGTGGCTGCCACATGTGTTTTTTTGTCTATGTGGCTGCCACATGTAATATGTTTAAAATAAAAATATATTTATATCCATAATATATATAAATACTATACCCAATAAAAATTATTACTCCATATGAAATTTACGATATGGGCAAATGACGTGTAATAAAATGAGAAATTGATAATTAATACATATTTCGTCACTCACTATATAAATGGACGTGCATGCGGTTAGAACCCATGAGGTTGTTGAAATTTGAAAATATGAATTCAGAGCTTTAACATCTTCACAGAATCATTTCTGACGACTCCATCAATTTTGTTTGAGTCATTAACTTAAGTCGATTCTACCAATTAGGCGTACACTACCAATTAGGCGTACACTTGTATCTTTTTGTTTATCAACTATAGCATAGTATAACAATTACTATGGATTGGTGTGTTCTATCTTGCCTTAAGATTTTCGTATTTAAACATTCTCTTTTTTAACTTGATTAGATTAACTTTTGATTTAGTTAATGAAATAAAAAAAAAATTGACAAGAATTCCATTGAGAAAAAATTGGCATCTAACTCAAACTAAAATTTTATTACAGAATCATAGCTAAATTTTGGCGATTTTTGCACATGTATGGCTGAACTTTGAATTATTAATGCGTAGACTAGAAAAAGATCTCCAAAAATGTGTTGAATTATTAATGTGTTCTTACGTTCAGTACATGTACAACAAGTCAACAACTTATCCGTATGCTAAAGAATAGACTTTCAGAGACATTAGGTCGCTAGAGAAACTAATCGTTAAACAAATTACATAGTGTACACGTGAGTAAAGTCATCATTATTCAATCACAATAATTATAAAATTTACCATTTACTGAACGGGTTTGGAAGTGTACTACTGAAAAGATTTTGCGTAAAAGGTAATTGCAATGTGCGGAATCTTGTTTCTTCTGTAAGAGAATCATGTGCAGATAAACGCATAGGCCTTGAAGTTAATGTTGATCAAAATGAGATACTTGTGTATGCTCCTTCTCAAGACACTGAAAAAGTGTGCAATATGGTTAATGACGAATTGGAATATGGAAGAAAGTTGTTGCAGAATGAGTGCTTGGAGAAATGTTTATATAATAGAGGACCAAAGGAAAGCTGTTGACTTGGATCAGGTTTATTTTGGTGGTGTGTTGCTGAAATTAGTTCCTTCAAGGAACTTCTGTGGGGGCGATCACAAAAAGGCTAGGCATCATTTCCTTCTCTTTGAGCTAAAATCATCTGGCCTCGTAGGTGCAGCAAAGGGGTAGCAATGTTGAAGTGTGATCCCAGAGATGTTTCTTTAATTGTTAATGATCTTTATGGTATAGTTGTAGGAGGCAGGCAAATATTGTGCGAAGCAAGTATGAAGTCTAGCAGTACAGACAGTGTTGTAATTATTGGAGTTGATAAGGAACTGTCCGAAGCTGATAATTTTTGAGGTGTTAACTAATGCAACTAATAGGCAAATTAAATTCTAGACTTGTTTATAGTTAGAGGAAATGCAATTGACAATCCTCCACCTGCGGCTTGTGAAGAAGCAATTATTCGAGAAATTTCTCCGTTTATGCCCAGACGCAATTTTCCTTCTAAACAATCACAACATTGCCAACATAACATTAATTAATGAAAATGATTTACGCACAAACCGTGCGCATACGAACACATTTCAGCCGTTAGATTTCCAATGATCAACCCACGGCCCACCAAGTTATCACCAAATCATTAATTACTTGTTTATAATTGCATATACTTACCCTTATATTATGTCATGGGTAATTAAACTTTGAAAATCACACTTGATTTATTGCATTTGACTTAGTATAGGCCTATGGCTTTCTTAAATTTATGAGATTACCTCATGTGTAAGTAATAACTTAGATTTTATTTTACTTTTCTTTTTAACTTTTCTTAATATGCGAAAACGTAATTAATAAAAAATAATTTATTCAATCATTCAGTGGTTTTTCATATAATAATCCTATGGACTTCAAATATATTGAAGAGTAATATACGTCCCTTAATTAAATGCAAGCATTGTTTTGTTAAATATACACTAATTGACATCAGTTCGTTCAACAGAATAATCTAATAAATTTGTACATTCGAAATACGGCAATTTATTATAATCGGGAAACATATATGTACAATGAATGACTAAGTTCCTTCTTATTTTATTATTTTTCTTTTTAAAGAAACATTTTTGTCTGACTTCGGATCCTCCATTTATATATTTCAAACCTTATTGCAAATAATATCATAATCTTACAAAAAATAAATAAGCTAAGATAGAATTATAGAGAGATGAAAAATATTCTTTATGCATTTGTAGACAAATAAATTTTGTCTACTCTAATTAAATATTGACAACTGTCAAATTAAATTTTTTGAAATTAAATTGATTATTTGTTTTTTTATTTTAGAATTTGACTAAATTAAATTCTAATTATTAATAGGTTAATTAATTGATTTTCTAATATCTATTTGATTGGCCAATCAAATAAAGCCACATGGAAAAGATGGAGAATTGCAACCAATCAAATAAAGAGACGTGGAAATATGATGTGTTCTAGATATTTCTTGATAAGCAAGCTAAATTAAATCCATGTTTATCTTGAAAATAAAACCGACCAATCACAAGCAATGAGCTCTAGGTTTTTACAACTATAAATAGGGTCCTCTCATAAAGTAAAAGGATGGACACAAATATTCACAAGTTGAAGAGGGAAAAGCTCTAAGTTTTTCGCTCCACCAAATTCATCCATCTTCAAGTGTTCTTCGTGGCATTCAAGGTATACTTCAACCATCTTCAAGGTGTTCTTCGTTAAGAACTTCTTTCAATCCGCCGTCAAATCTCAATTCCATCCAAAAACCGTTTTTTGAAGATTGCACTTCCGCCGATGAAGATCAAACTCCAAGAACTTCAACAAATCCAAGTCAAGTTCATACCGTTCTTCAACGATCTTCAAGCCCAAAGTCTGTTTGATTCGAGAACAAGCTGCAAGGCCCTTGAAAAACTGTTTTGAAGATCAAAGTCCATTCAAATAAGATCAAAGTCCACATATATGAAGAACTGAAGACGAATATCATATCGTTCTTCAACAATCTTCAATTCAAATTCCAAATCAAGTTTCCGTTCGATCCAAGATCAAGCTGCCAAGCCCTCGCATAAACGTTTGTCTTACATCCAAGTATTTTTGAAAATCAAGATTCCTCTAAAGAAGATTGACGTTCAACAAGTTCAACAAGTTCGTCGCAAAGATCAAATTGTTCGTCGCGAAGATCAAATGAATAATAATTTTAATAAATATAATACCACCACAAGAGAAATGTTGTGATGTCATGTACTTTTTATAATTAATGTGTGATGAGGTTGTATAATGTTGAAATATGCTATCAGCACAGATGAAGGTTTTGTTTTAGGCATATGTTTTGGCTTGCTGAATATTAGAAATAACTCACAGTGCTTTGAGATCTTTTCGAAGTGTTTCGAAAAGTTCATAGCAATTATTATTGTAGTAAAAACATGGAAAAAATCACTATGTTTTGCTTCTATTAGAGCAAAATGAATCGTTATGTTCCATTACTTTTTGAGGAAGTGTTTAGAAACTCTGATTCATGTTTATCACGGTTTAAGAAGAGTTACCGTAAAGACAAAGGACGTTGAATAGATTCGTGTTAATTAAGAAAAATTGTGGTGCAAGGTGTACCAAAATCGCTCACTTAGAGGTGGTCATCGACGAATTGGGTAAAAGAATTCATCTGTCTTTTGCTTTGTGTATTTATAATTTTATGTTATTCGTATTTGTTGCACAATAATTACGTCAGATGTGCGAACACATTTTAAGTGCAACCTAGCTTCCTGCGACTTGCTTATAGAAATGTTTGTGCTACATGATGGTGAAGACTATCTCACGTCGTTGAAATAAGAATTTCAAAATTAGATTGAAGGCCTAAAGGGTGTCTTTTCTAAAGAAGGCCAAAACTTTCATCCATTAAATTCATATGTCTGATATAATATGGATTGACATCTATGGCCGTGTCCATGAATCTGTAGAGTATATTAATGGATGTTTCATACTGTGCTTAAGCTTAATCTTCGTAACCTTGTTTCTTAAATAATGTAGTTTGACCAAGTGTGTTCTGTTTTTTTTTTCTATTTGTTCTAAATAGGGTTTTCTTGATAAGCCAAATGAAATAGAAAGGTGAGCATTGAGCTTCTTGGTACTGCGTTTTTCTCGTACTTGATTGAAAGAGTGAGATTTGTTCATTTTCTAGAGCCCTCCTTCTGTTTTACTGCGAAAAGGCATAAATAGCCAATTTATTGGCACAATCAAGTTGAGATTCTATTTATTGTTATGGAGAGAGCAAAAGAGGTTCAAGCAAGTTTGAATACACAGAGCCTTAGCTTTATAAAGCCGATGATACGGTCAAATGTTATGGCAGGCTTCTGGCTGGTAATGAATTAAAACTACTTTGGAGTTCAAAAATTTTTTTTTTGAAGTGAGCATTTTATATACATGTTTTGTTAACTTATATGTTGCCAGTATCTTCCGAAGATATTATGTGAGTGGCTTTTGCCCAACTGGGATTCAAAGGTTACTTTAGTAGATGAGAGCGAAAAAGAATTCTACACAAAGTATCTACCTGAGAGGAGAGGGCTTAGTGCTGGATGGAAGGGGTTTTCAGTTGCACATAATCTTAATGAGGGAGATGTACTGGTGTTTCATCTGATAGGATTCTGCAAAATGAAGGTAATGGGTTGATTTTTGTTATTTTTTTCTTTGTTTGAACTTCATTTACAATATATGAGTACATGATTATAACATTTAGGAAGAACCATAAACAATGAAAAAAACTTAATTCGGGCTAGACCAGTTTGAACTAACAACCAAGGAGTAAATGTGCATAGTTTGAACGGATGATTTCATTTTACACTCTACTAACTATGAATTCCTTCTCTGTTGTCGTTTGGATTAGGTGTATATCGTGAGAGCAAATAGTTTATGTATAGTGGATGCCGCTCTTAGCCTTCTGCAGTTACAAGCTCATAAAATAATTAGTTAACGATGTCGGTTCACCGTGTTCTTCCTTTTCTCTTCAAGTGATGAAACACAAACTCTTCTTTCAACATCTTTATCGACTCTTGTTTTCATGTTAAAGATATAGATAGGAACTTTTGACAGGGTAAAGAGAAGCAACGACGATAGCATTGAAACTTGTAACTCAATGTTTGTACGCACCTGATTAGTAATTAATTATTATATAAAGGGTGTTGAGTGTGAGGTGAAAATAAAGAGTTTGTGTGACTTTACTGCTGTAAAAGTGTGAGAGAATTGTAATTCTTATTTTACATTCATATGAAGTTCTTCTACCTTGTCCATAGTTTTTTGCCATTTAGTAATTTGGGGTTTTCCGTGAAAAGTCTGTTGCTTATTATTATTGGGAAAATTACAGAATCATAGCAAAACTTTGGCGATTTTTGCACATGTATGGCTGAATTTGAATTTTTGCACTTGGATATCCCAACTTTCGTTCGGATAGCATCATTGCTATTAAAAACTGAAATTCGGGCATAAAAGCGTCATTTTTCGACCAAATGTCATAATTAAAAAGGGTAAAAGGGTCAGATCACCTCAGCAACTAATAAAAGAGAGAAAGTTGGGATACCCAAATATAAATATTGAAAGTTGAGTCATACATGTGCAAAAACCGCCAAATTTTAGCTATGATTCTGTAATTTTTCCTAAATATTATTCTCAATACAAGATCAATAATCAATTAATTAAACTAAGTTAATTAACGAATAATTAGACTGAAAATTCGGTCCTAACAAACATGCACACCTGAATACATTAATAAGTACGGTATTGTGTAGTCAGAATCATGTGCACGTCAGCTTCCAACCACTTGCCTTTTCAGCCAAATTTTTATTTTGATTTCGTGATTAGAAAGCTCGTGTCATAAATATTACAAATATCTGCTTCTTTCATTAATTCTTGCCAATCTAATATCATTGATTTGGCCATGTAAGTTAACTATCAATTCAGGTGAAGAAGGCCCCGCATTTTGAGTTAGATACAAATTCATACACAGCATTGATCTAAGGGTGCTCTAAAATTGAATATGATCTGACTCATTGGTTGTATGTTGTTTAGGCTAATTAACGTTGTTTCAGAGTCATATTCAATAATGTTAAACAAGTTACTAATGTTTTCATTTATTTTAAAATAACTTTTGTTTCTCCCTATAACTTATCCCATAAATGAAAAAAACATACATTGAATCGTATACATGTATTAAATAGGACGAATTATTATTTATGCCCTGTAAGTTACCCCTTTTATTGAAAATGCCCGTTATGTTACCAATTATACAAACATGCCCCGTAACTATGCGTTTTTTTTGTAGAAAATGCCCTTTGGGTGCCACATGTGTATTTCGGCCTACGTGGCATCCACCGTGGCTGCCACATGTGTTTTTTTGTCTATGTGGCTGCCACATGTAATATGTTTAAAATAAAAATATATTTATATCCATAATATATATAAATACTATACCCAATAAAAATTATTACTCCATATGAAATTTACGATATGGGCAAATGACGTGTAATAAAATGAGAAATTGATAATTAATACATATTTCGTCACTCACTATATAAATGGACGTGCATGCGGTTAGAACCCATGAGGTTGTTGAAATTTGAAAATATGAATTCAGAGCTTTAACATCTTCACAGAATCATTTCTGACGACTCCATCAATTTTGTTTGAGTCATTAACTTAAGTCGATTCTACCAATTAGGCGTACACTACCAATTAGGCGTACACTTGTATCTTTTTGTTTATCAACTATAGCATAGTATAACAATTACTATGGATTGGTGTGTTCTATCTTGCCTTAAGATTTTCGTATTTAAACATTCTCTTTTTTAACTTGATTAGATTAACTTTTGATTTAGTTAATGAAATAAATAAAAAATTGACAAGAATTCCATTGAGAAAAAATTGGCATCTAACTCAAACTAAAATTTTATTACAGAATCATAGCTAAATTTTGGCGATTTTTGCACATGTATGGCTGAACTTTGAATTATTAATGCGTAGACTAGAAAAAGATCTCCAAAAATGTGTTGAATTATTAATGTGTTCTTACGTTCAGTACATGTACAACAAGTCAACAACTTATCCGTATGCTAAAGAATAGACTTTCAGAGACATTAGGTCGCTAGAGAAACTAATCGTTAAACAAATTACATAGTGTACACGTGAGTAAAGTCATCATTATTCAATCACAATAATTATAAAATTTACCATTTACTGAACGGGTTTGGAAGTGTACTACTGAAAAGATTTTGCGTAAAAGGTAATTGCAATGTGCGGAATCTTGTTTCTTCTGTAAGAGAATCATGTGCAGATAAACGCATAGGCCTTGAAGTTAATGTTGATCAAAATGAGATACTTGTGTATGCTCCTTCTCAAGACACTGAAAAAGTGTGCCATATGGTTAATGACGAATTGGAATATGGAAGAAAGTTGTTGCAGAATGAGTGCTTGGAGAAATGTTTATATAATAGAGGACCAAAGGAAAGCTGTTGACTTGGATCAGGTTTATTTTGGTGGTGTGTTGCTGAAATTAGTTCCTTCAAGGAACTTCTGTGGGGGCGATCACAAAAAGGCTAGGCATCATTTCCTTCTCTTTGAGCTAAAATCATCTGGCCTCGTAGGTGCAGCAAAGGGGTAGCAATGTTGAAGTGTGATCCCAGAGATGTTTCTTTAATTGTTAATGATCTTTATGGTATAGTTGTAGGAGGCAGGCAAATATTGTGCGAAGCAAGTATGAAGTCTAGCAGTACAGACAGTGTTGTAATTATTGGAGTTGATAAGGAACTGTCCGAAGCTGATAATTTTTGAGGTGTTAACTAATGCAACTAATAGGCAAATTAAATTCTAGACTTGTTTATAGTTAGAGGAAATGCAATTGACAATCCTCCACCTGCGGCTTGTGAAGAAGCAATTATTCGAGAAATTTCTCCGTTTATGCCCAGACGCAATTTTCCTTCTAAACAATCACAACATTGCCAACATAACATTAATTAATGAAAATGATTTACGCACAAACCGTGCGCATACGAACACATTTCAGCCGTTAGATTTCCAATGATCAACCCACGGCCCACCAAGTTATCACCAAATCATTAATTACTTGTTTATAATTGCATATACTTACCCTTATATTATGTCATGGGTAATTAAACTTTGAAAATCACACTTGATTTATTGCATTTGACTTAGTATAGGCCTATGGCTTTCTTAAATTTATGAGATTACCTCATGTGTAAGTAATAACTTAGATTTTATTTTACTTTTCTTTTTAACTTTTCTTAATATGCGAAAACGTAATTAATAAAAAATAATTTATTCAATCATTCAGTGGTTTTTCATATAATAATCCTATGGACTTCAAATATATTGAAGAGTAATATACGTCCCTTAATTAAATGCAAGCATTGTTTTGTTAAATATACACTAATTGACATCAGTTCGTTCAACAGAATAATCTAATAAATTTGTACATTCGAAATACGGCAATTTATTATAATCGGGAAACATATATGTACAATGAATGACTAAGTTCCTTCTTATTTTATTATTTTTCTTTTTAAAGAAACATTTTTGTCTGACTTCGGATCCTCCATTTATATATTTCAAACCTTATTGCAAATAATATCATAATCTTACAAAAAATAAATAAGCTAAGATAGAATTATAGAGAGATGAAAAATATTCTTTATGCATTTGTAGACAAATAAATTTTGTCTACTCTAATTAAATATTGACAACTGTCAAATTAAATTTTTTGAAATTAAATTGATTATTTGTTTTTTTATTTTAGAATTTGACTAAATTAAATTCTAATTATTAATAGGTTAATTAATTGATTTTCTAATATCTATTTGATTGGCCAATCAAATAAAGCCACATGGAAAAGATGGAGAATTGCAACCAATCAAATAAAGAGACGTGGAAATATGATGTGTTCTAGATATTTCTTGATAAGCAAGCTAAATTAAATCCATGTTTATCTTGAAAATAAAACCGACCAATCACAAGCAATGAGCTCTAGGTTTTTACAACTATAAATAGGGTCCTCTCATAAAGAAAAAGGATGGACACAAATATTCACAAGTTGAAGAGGGAAAAGCTCTAAGTTTTTCGCTCCACCAAATTCATCCATCTTCAAGTGTTCTTCGTGGCATTCAAGGTATACTTCAACCATCTTCAAGGTGTTCTTCGTTAAGAACTTCTTTCAATCCGCCGTCAAATCTCAATTCCATCCAAAAACCGTTTTTTGAAGATTGCACTTCCGCCGATGAAGATCAAACTCCAAGAACTTCAACAAATCCAAGTCAAGTTCATACCGTTCTTCAACGATCTTCAAGCCCAAAGTCTGTTTGATTCGAGAACAAGCTGCAAGGCCCTTGAAAAACTGTTTTGAAGATCAAAGTCCATTCAAATAAGATCAAAGTCCACATATATGAAGAACTGAAGACGAATATCATATCGTTCTTCAACAATCTTCAATTCAAATTCCAAATCAAGTTTCCGTTCGATCCAAGATCAAGCTGCCAAGCCCTCGCATAAACGTTTGTCTTACATCCAAGTATTTTTGAAAATCAAGATTCCTCTAAAGAAGATTGACGTTCAACAAGTTCAACAAGTTCGTCGCAAAGATCAAATTGTTCGTCGCGAAGATCAAATGAATAATAATTTTAATAAATATAATACCACCACAAGAGAAATGTTGTGATGTCATGTACTTTTTATAATTAATGTGTGATGAGGTTGTATAATGTTGAAATATGCTATCAGCACAGATGAAGGTTTTGTTTTAGGCATATGTTTTGGCTTGCTGAATATTAGAAATAACTCACAGTGCTTTGAGATCTTTTCGAAGTGTTTCGAAAAGTTCATAGCAATTATTATTGTAGTAAAAACATGGAAAAAATCACTATGTTTTGCTTCTATTAGAGCAAAATGAATCGTTATGTTCCATTACTTTTTGAGGAAGTGTTTAGAAACTCTGATTCATGTTTATCACGGTTTAAGAAGAGTTACCGTAAAGACAAAGGACGTTGAATAGATTCGTGTTAATTAAGAAAAATTGTGGTGCAAGGTGTACCAAAATCGCTCACTTAGAGGTGGTCATCGACGAATTGGGTAAAAGAATTCATCTGTCTTTTGCTTTGTGTATTTATAATTTTATGTTATTCGTATTTGTTGCACAATAATTACGTCAGATGTGCGAACACATTTTAAGTGCAACCTAGCTTCCTGCGACTTGCTTATAGAAATGTTTGTGCTACATGATGGTGAAGACTATCTCACGTCGTTGAAATAAGAATTTCAAAATTAGATTGAAGGCCTAAAGGGTGTCTTTTCTAAAGAAGGCCAAAACTTTCATCCATTAAATTCATATGTCTGATATAATATGGATTGACATCTATGGCCGTGTCCATGAATCTGTAGAGTATATTAATGGATGTTTCATACTGTGCTTAAGCTTAATCTTCGTAACCTTGTTTCTTAAATAATGTAGTTTGACTAAGTGTGTTCTGTTTTTTTTTTCTATTTGTTCTAAATAGGGTTTTCTTGATAAGCCAAATGAAATAGAAAGGTGAGCATTGAGCTTCTTGGTACTGCGTTTTTCTCGTACTTGATTGAAAGAGTGAGATTTGTTCATTTTCTAGAGCCCTCCTTCTGTTTTACTGCGAAAAGGCATAAATAGCCAATTTATTGGCACAATCAAGTTGAGATTCTATCTATTGTTATGGAGAGAGCAAAAGAGGTTCAAGCAAGTTTGAATACACAGAGCCTTAGCTTTATAAAGCCGATGATACGGTCAAATGTTATGGCAGGCTTCTGGCTGGTAATGAATTAAAACTACTTTGGAGTTCAAAAATTTTTTTTTTGAAGTGAGCATTTTATATACATGTTTTGTTAACTTATATGTTGCCAGTATCTTCCGAAGATATTATGTGAGTGGCTTTTGCCCAACTGGGATTCAAAGGTTACTTTAGTAGATGAGAGCGAAAAAGAATTCTACACAAAGTATCTACCTGAGAGGAGAGGGCTTAGTGCTGGATGGAAGGGGTTTTCAGTTGCACATAATCTTAATGAGGGAGATGTACTGGTGTTTCATCTGATAGGATTCTGCAAAATGAAGGTAATGGGTTGATTTTTGTTATTTTTTTCTTTGTTTGAACTTCATTTACAATATATGAGTACATGATTATAACATTTAGGAAGAACCATAAACAATGAAAAAAACTTAATTCGGGCTAGACCAGTTTGAACTAACAACCAAGGAGTAAATGTGCATAGTTTGAACGGATGATTTCATTTTACACTCTACTAACTATGAATTCCTTCTCTGTTGTCGTTTGGATTAGGTGTATATCGTGAGAGCAAATAGTTTATGTATAGTGGATGCCGCTCTTAGCCTTCTGCAGTTACAAGCTCATAAAATAATTAGTTAACGATGTCGGTTCACCGTGTTCTTCCTTTTCTCTTCAAGTGATGAAACACAAACTCTTCTTTCAACATCTTTATCGACTCTTGTTTTCATGTTAAAGATATAGATAGGAACTTTTGACAGGGTAAAGAGAAGCAACGACGATAGCATTGAAACTTGTAACTCAATGTTTGTACGCACCTGATTAGTAATTAATTATTATATAAAGGGTGTTGAGTGTGAGGTGAAAATAAAGAGTTTGTGTGACTTTACTGCTGTAAAAGTGTGAGAGAATTGTAATTCTTATTTTACATTCATATGAAGTTCTTCTACCTTGTCCATAGTTTTTTGCCATTTAGTAATTTGGGGTTTTCCGTGAAAAGTCTGTTGCTTATTATTATTGGGAAAATTACAGAATCATAGCAAAACTTTGGCGATTTTTGCACATGTATGGCTGAATTTGAATTTTTGCACTTGGATATCCCAACTTTCGTTCGGATAGCATCATTGCTATTAAAAACTGAAATTCGGGCATAAAAGCGTCATTTTTCGACCAAATGTCATAATTAAAAAGGGTAAAAGGGTCAGATCACCTCAGCAACTAATAAAAGAGAGAAAGTTGGGATACCCAAATATAAATATTGAAAGTTGAGTCATACATGTGCAAAAACCGCCAAATTTTAGCTATGATTCTGTAATTTTTCCTAAATATTATTCTCAATACAAGATCAATAATCAATTAATTAAACTAAGTTAATTAACGAATAATTAGACTGAAAATTCGGTCCTAACAAACATGCACACCTGAATACATTAATAAGTACGGTATTGTGTAGTCAGAATCATGTGCACGTCAGCTTCCAACCACTTGCCTTTTCAGCCAAATTTTTATTTTGATTTCGTGATTAGAAAGCTCGTGTCATAAATATTACAAATATCTGCTTCTTTCATTAATTCTTGCCAATCTAATATCATTGATTTGGCCATGTAAGTTAACTATCAATTCAGGTGAAGAAGGCCCCGCATTTTGAGTTAGATACAAATTCATACACAGCATTGATCTAAGGGTGCTCTAAAATTGAATATGATCTGACTCATTGGTTGTATGTTGTTTAGGCTAATTAACGTTGTTTCAGAGTCATATTCAATAATGTTAAACAAGTTACTAATGTTTTCATTTATTTTAAAATAACTTTTGTTTCTCCCTATAACTTATCCCATAAATGAAAAAAAATACATTGAATCGTATACCTGTATTAAATACTATACCCAGTAAAAATTATTACTCCATATGAAATTTACGATATGGGCAAATGACGTGTAATAAAATGAGAAATTGATAATTAATACATATTTCGTCACTCACTATATAAATGGACGTGCATGCGGTTAGAACCCATGGGGTTGTTGAAATTTGAAAATATGAATTCAGAGCTTTAACATCTTGACAGAATAATTTCTGACGACTCCATCAATTTTGTTTGAGTCATTAACTTAAGTCGATTCTACTAATTAGGCGTACACTTGTATCTTCCTGTTTATCAACTATAGCATAATATAACAATTACTATGGATTGGTGTGTTCTATCTTGCTTTAAGATTTTCGTATTTAAAAATTCTCTTTTTTAACTTGATTAGATTAACTTTTGATTTAGTTAATGAAATAAAAAAAAAATTGACAAGAATTCCATTGAGAAAAAGTTTGCATCTAATTCAAACTAAAATTTTATTACAGAATCATAGCTAAATTTTGGCGATTTTTGCACATGTATGGCTGAACTTTGAATTATTAATGCGTAGACTAGAAAAAGATCTCCAAAAATGTGTTGAATTATTAATGTGTTCTTACGTTCAGTACATGTACAACAAGTCAACAACTTATCCGTATGCTAAAGAATAGACTTTCAGAGACATTAGGTCGCTAGAGAAACTAATCGTTAAACAAATTACATAGTGTACACGTCAGTAAAGTCATCATTATTCAATCACAATAATTATAAAATTTACCATTTACTGAACGGGTTTGGAAGTGTACTACTGCGTAAAAGGTAATTGCAATGTGCGGAATCTTGTTTCTTCTGTAAGAGAATCATGTGCAGATAAACGCATAGGCATTGAAGTTAATGTTGATCAAAATGAGATACTTGTGTATGCTCCTTCTCAAGACACTGAAAAAGTGTGCAATATGGTTAATGACGAATTGGAATATGGAAGAAAGTTGTTGCAGAATGAGTGCTTGGAGAAATGTTTATATAATAGAGGACCAAAGGAAAGCTGTTGACTTGGATCAGGTTTATTTTGGTGGTGTGTTGCTGAAATTAGTTCCTTCAAGGAACTTCTGTGGGGGCGATCACAAAAAGGCTAGGCATCATTTCCTTCTCTTTGAGCTAAAATCATCTGGCCTCGTAGGTGCAGCAAAGGGGTAGCAATGTTGAAGTGTGATCCCAGAGATGTTTCTTTAATTGTTAATGATCTTTATGGTATAGTTGTAGGAGGCAGGCAAATATTGTGCGAAGCAAGTATGAAGTCTAGCAGTACAGACAGTGTTGTAATTATTGGAGTTGATAAGGAACTGTCCGAAGCTGATAATTTTTGAGGTGTTAACTAATGCAACTAATAGGCAAATTAAATTCTAGACTTGTTTATAGTTAGAGGAAATGCAATTGACAATCCTCCACCTGCGGCTTGTGAAGAAGCAATTATTCGAGAAATTTCTCCGTTTATGCCCAGACGCAATTTTCCTTCTAAACAATCACAACATTGCCAACATAACATTAATTAATGAAAATGATTTACGCACAAACCGTGCGCATACGAACACATTTCAGCCGTTAGATTTCCAATGATCAACCCACGGCCCACCAAGTTATCACCAAATCATTAATTACTTGTTTATAATTGCATATACTTACCCTTATATTATGTCATGGGTAATTAAACTTTGAAAATCACACTTGATTTATTGCATTTGACTTAGTATAGGCCTATGGCTTTCTTAAATTTATGAGATTACCTCATGTGTAAGTAATAACTTAGATTTTATTTTACTTTTCTTTTTAACTTTTCTTAATATGCGAAAACGTAATTAATAAAAAATAATTTATTCAATCATTCAGTGGTTTTTCATATAATAATCCTATGGACTTCAAATATATTGAAGAGTAATATACGTCCCTTAATTAAATGCAAGCATTGTTTTGTTAAATATACACTAATTGACATCAGTTCGTTCAACAGAATAATCTAATAAATTTGTACATTCGAAATACGGCAATTTATTATAATCGGGAAACATATATGTACAATGAATGACTAAGTTCCTTCTTATTTTATTATTTTTCTTTTTAAAGAAACATTTTTGTCTGACTTCGGATCCTCCATTTATATATTTCAAACCTTATTGCAAATAATATCATAATCTTACAAAAAATAAATAAGCTAAGATAGAATTATAGAGAGATGAAAAATATTCTTTATGCATTTGTAGACAAATAAATTTTGTCTACTCTAATTAAATATTGACAACTGTCAAATTAAATTTTTAGAAATTAAATTGATTATTTCTATTTTTAATTTGGAATTTTACTAAATTAAATTTCAATTATTAATAGGTTCATTAATTAATTTTCTAATATCTATTTGATTGGCCAATCAAATAAAGCCACATGGAAAAGATGGAGAATTGCAACCAATCAAATAAAGACACATGGAAATATAATGTGTTATAGATATTTCTTGATAAGCAAGCTAAATTAAATTCATGTTTATGTTGAAAATAAAACCGACCAATCACAAGCAAGGAGCTCTAGGTTTTTACAACTATAAATAGGGTCCTCTCATAAAGAAAAAGGACGGACACAAATATTCACAAGTTGAAGAGGGAAAAGCTCTAAGTTTTTCGCTCCACCAAATTCATCCATCTTCAAGTGTTCTTCGCGGCATTCAAGATATCCTTCAACCATCTTCAAGGTGTTCTTCGTTAAGAACTTCTTTCAATCCGCCGTCAAGTCTCAATTCCATCCAAAAACCGTTTTTTGAAGATTGCACTTCCGCCGAGGAAGATCAAACTCCAAGAACTTCAACAAATCCAAGTAAAGTTCATACCGTTCTTCAACGATCTTCAAGCCCAACGTCCGTTTGATTCGAGAACAAGCTACAAGGCCCTTGAAAAACTGTTATTAAGATCAAAGTCCACATATATGAAGAACTGAAGACGAAGATCATATCGTTCTTCAACAATATTCAAATCAAATTCCAAATCAAGCTTCCGTTTGATCCAAGATCAAGCTGCCAAGCCCTCGCATCAACGTTTGTCATACATCCAAGTATTTTTGAAGATCAAGATTCCTCTAAAGAAGATTGACGTTCAACAAGTTCAACAAGTTTGTCGGAAAGATCAAATTGTTCGTCGCGAAGATCGAATGAATAATAATTTTAATAAATATAATACCAACTTGGATATCCCAACTTTCTTTCGGACAGCATCGTTGCTATTAAAAACTAAAATGTCATTTTTCGACCATAAAAGCGTCATTTTTTCGACCATAAAACTAAAATTGCACTTCCGCCGAGGAAGATCAAACTCCAAGAACTTCAACAAATCCAAGTCAAGTTCATATCGTTCTTCAACGATCTTCAAGCCCAAAGTCCGTTTGATTCGAGAACAAGCTGCAAGGCCCTTGAAAAACTGTTTTGAAGATCAAAGTCCATTCAAGGAAGATCAAAGTCCACATATATGAAGAACTGAAGACGAAGATCATATCGTTCTTCAACAAATCTCAAATCAAATTCCAAATCAAGTTTCCGTTCAATCCAGGATCAAGCTGCCAAGCACAAGCATCAACGTTTGTCTTACATCCAAGTATTTTTGAAGATCAAGATTCCTCTAAAGAAGATTGACTTTCAACAAGTTCGTCGCAAAGATCAAATTGTTCGTCGCGAAGATCAAATGAATAATAATTTTAATAAATATAATATCACCACAAGAGAAATGTTGTGATGTGATGTACTTTTTATAATTAATGTGTGATGAGGTTGTATAATGTTGAAATATGCTATCAGCACATATGAAGGTTTTGTTTTAGGCGTATGTTTTGGCTTGCTGAATATTAGGAATAACTCACAGTGCTTTGAGATCTTTTCGAAGTGTTTCAAAAAGTTCATAGCAATTATTATTGTAGTAAAAACATGGAAAAAATCACTATGTTTTGCTTCTATTAGAGCAAAATGAATCGTTATGTTCCATTACTTTTTGAGGAAGTGTTTAGAAACTCTGATTCATGTTTATCACGGTTTAAGAAGAGTTACCGTAAAGACAAAGGACGTTGAATAGAGTCGTGTTATTTAAGAAAAATTGTGGTGCAAGGTGTACCAAAATCAGGATCACGCTTTTTGTAGCACTGCTAGATTTACGACACGTGAAAATAGCATGTGGATTGATCTTAATCATACGGTGTTTAGGTAATTAGAGAAATGAGGATTAAATATTGGATCTTTTATCCAACAATAGTGGATCCTAAATTCAATAATGGGCTTATATTTTAATAATTATGTTATACAGAGCGTCAATAATAGTAAGCCCAATAAAACAATCTAAGTGAAGTCAAATTGTGGGCTTAATGTATGTAATCGAGTGAACCTTGTAAGTTGGATTTACAATGATGGGCTGAACTACAAGTTACAGAATTGGGATATTAGGGTTTTGGTGACCTAATATATATAGGTGGTCATCGTCCCTAGCGAACACACAAATCTCTTTCTATACTACATCACATCAATAATTTAGATCCAGATGAATTCGTGCTAATTTCGAAGCCAACCACACGCCGATCTGACAAACAGTTATACGTATGTATAAGGTATGCTTTTGCAATCCAGTATCCAGTTTATCATTTTAATTCTCAATGATTTAAGATGAATGGTCGTGGGTTTTGATTTTGGTTTCAATGTTAAAATGATGGTCTATTATGTGCATGATAAATGTAACGGAAGAATTACAAAGAGTGGTGCACTATTTCGGTGCAAAATATTTGAGATCTGACTTTATCCCTCTCTTCATACACTTCTCAAATCTTGCTTTTAATGAAGGCGATTTGCTCGATCAAAAAAGGATGGGAAGACAAAAATCCTCATGCTCAAATTAATATGATTCATAATCTTTCGTAATTAAGTAGGATTAGAACTTGGTTGTTTTTGTGATAGAAAAGTTGATGCTTTGAGTTGCAAAATAGGTTTTTGGAGAGAGATAGACTATTTTTTTTTCTTTTAAGATCGAGAGATTTTGTTAGAAAATTTTGCTGTGCGTGTGAACTTTACATTGGGTTTAACTAATCTCCTGTTAATATTGGATTGTAGAGCCTGAAAATTCCATGATCCGACTCGCGGAAGAGTAGGTTAGGGATTAAGGGCAGTGGTAGCTTGGGGAAATTTTATTTTTTTTACCATACAAAATTTGTATGAGAAGCCTGTCTAAAATAAATAACTATCTGATGTAATCATAATCTTATGATAAAAACACATATAGTAGAACATAATGGCTGGATATCGCTCGCTTAGAGGTGGTCATCGACGAATTGGGTAAAATAATTCATCTGTCTTTTGCTTTGTGTATTTATAATTTTATGTTATTCGTATTTGTTGCACAATAATTACGTCAGATGTGCGAACACATCTTAAGTGCAACCTAGCTTCCTACGACTTGCTTATAGAAATGTTTGTGCTACATGATGGTGAAGACTATCTCACGTCGTTGAAATAAGAATTTCAAGATTAGATTGAAGGCCTAAAGGGTGTCTTTTTTAAAGAAGGCCAAAACTTTCATCCATTAAATTCATATGCGTGATATAATATGAATTGACATATATGGCCGTGTCCATGAATCTGTAGAGTATATTAATGGATGTTTGATACTGTGCTTAAGCTTAATCTTCGTAACCTTGTTTCTTTAATAATGTAGTTTGACCAAGTGTGTTCTGGTTTTTTTTCTATTTGTTCTAAATAGGGTTTTCTTGACAAGCCAAATGAAATAGGAAGGTGAGCATTGAGCTTCTTGGTACTGCATTTTTCTCGTACTTGTTTGAAAGAGTGAGATTTGTTCATTTTCTAGAGCCCTCCTTCTGTTTTACTGCGAAAAGGCATAAACAGAAAAGGATGGTGCCAATTTATCGTCACAATCAAGTTGAGATTCTATCTATTGTTATGGAGAGAGCACAAGAGGTTCAAGCAAGTTTGAATACACAGAGCCCTAGCTTTATAAAGCCGATGATACGGTCAAATGTTATGGCAGGCTTCTGGCTGGTAATGAATTAAAACTACGTTGGAGTTCAAATTTTTTTTTTTTTTGAACTGAGCATTTTTTATACATGTTTTGTTAACTTACATGCTGCCAGTATCTTCCGAAGATATTTTGTGAGTGGCATTTGCCCAACTGTGATTCAAAGGTTACTTTAGTAGACGAGAGCGAAAAAGAATTCTACACAAAGTATCTACTTGAGAGGAGAGGGCTTAGTGCTGGATGGAAGGGGTTTTTAGTTGCACATAATCTTAATGAGGGAGATGTACTAGTGTTTCATCTAATAGGATTCTGCAAAATGAAGGTAATGGGTTGATTTTTGTTATTTTTTTCTTTGTTTGAACTTCATTTACAATATATGAGTACAGGATTATAACATTTAGGAAGAACCATAAATAATGAAAAAAACTTAATTCGGGCTAGACCATTTTGAACTAACAACCAAGGAGAAAATGTGCATAGTTTGAACGGATGATTTCATTCTACTCTCTACTAACTATGAATTCCTTCTCTGTTGTCGTTTGGATTAGGTGTATATCGTGAGAGCAAATCGTTTATGTAGAGTGGATGCCGCTCTTAGCCTTCTGCAGTTACAAGCTCATAAAATAATTAGTTAACGATGTCGGTTCACCGTGTTCTTCCTTTTCTCTTCAAGTGATGAAACACAATCTCTTCTTTCAACATCTTTATCGACTCTTGTTTTCATGTTAAAGAAAGAGATAGGAACTTTTGACAGGGTAAAGAGAAGCAACGACGATAGCATTGAAACTTGTAACTCAATGTTTGTACGCACCTGATTAGTAATTAATTATTATATAAAGGGTGTTGAGTGTGAGGTGAAAATAAAGAGTTTGTGTGACTTTACTACTGTAAAAGTTTGAGAGAATTGTAATTCTTATTTTACATTCATATGAAGTTCTTCTACCTTGTCCATGGTTTTTTGCCATTTAGTAATTTGGGGTTTTCCGTGAAAAGTCTGTTACTTATTATTATTGGGAAAATTATAGAATCATAGCAAAACTTTGGCGATTTTTGCACATGTATGGCTGAATTTGAATTTTTGCACTGGGATATCCCAACTTTCTTTCGGACAACATCGTTGCTATTAAAAACTGAAATTCGGGCATAAAAGCGTCATTTTTCGACCAAATGTCATAATTAAAAAGGGTAAAAGGGTCAGATCACCTCAGCAACTAATAAAAGAGAGAAAGTTGGGATACCCAAATATAAATATTGAAAGTCGAGTCATACATGTGCAAAAACCGCCAAATTTTAGCTACGATTCTGTAACTTTTCCTAAATATTATTCTCAATACAAGATCAATAATCAATTAATTAAACTAAGTTAATTAACGAATAATTAGACTGGAAATTCAGTCCTAACAAACACGCACACCTGAATGCATTAATAAGTACGGTATTGTGTAGTCAGAATCATGTGCACGTTAGCTTCCAACCACTTGCTTTTTCAGCCAAATTTTTATTTTGATTTCGTGATTAGAAAGCTCGTGTCATAAATATTACAAATATCTGCTTCTTACATTAATTCTTGCCACTCTAATATCATTGATTTGTCCATGTAAGTTAACTATCAATTCAGGTGAAGAATGCCCCGCATTTTGAGTTAGATACAAATTCATACACAGCATTGATCTAAGGGTGCTCTAAAATTGAATATGATCCGACTCATTGGTTGTATGTTGTTTAGGCTAATTAACGTTGTTTCAGAGTGATATTCAACAATGTTAAACAGGTTCCTAATGTTTTCATTTATTTTAAAATAACTTTTGTTTCTCCCTATAACTTATCCCATAAATGAAAAATAATACATTGAATCGTATACCTGTATTAAATACTATACCCAATAAAAATTATTACTCCATATGAAATTTACGATATGGGAAAATGACGTGTAATAAAAGGAGAAATTGATAATTAATACATATTTCGTCACTCACTATATAAATGGACGTGCATGCGGTTAGAACCCATTGGGTTGATGAAATTTGAAAATATGAATTCAGAGCTTTAACATCTTGACAGAATAATTTCTGACGACTCCATCAATTTTGTTTGAGTCATTAACTTAAGTCGATTCTACCAATTAGGCGTACACTTGTATCTTCTTGTTTATCAACTATAGCATAGTATAACAATTACTATGGATTGGTGTGTTCTATCTTGCCTTAAGATTTTCGTATTTAAACATTCTCTTTATTAACTTGATTACATTAACTTTTGATTTAGTTAATGAAATAAAAAAAAAATTGACAAGAATTCCATTGAGAAAAAGTTTGCATCTAACTCAAACTAAAATTTTATTACAGAATCATAGCTAAATTTTGGCCATTTTTGCACATGTATGGCTGAACTTTGAATTATTAATACGTAGACTGGAAAAAGATCTCCAAAAATGTGTTGAATTATTAATGTGTTCTTACGTTCAGTACATGTACAACAAGTCAACAACTTATCCGTATGCTAAAGAATAAACTTTCAGAGACATTAGGTCGCTAGAGAAACTAATCGTTAAACAAATTACATAGTGTACACGTGAGTAAAGTCATCATTATTCAATCACAATAATTATAAAATTTACCATTTACTGAACGGGTTTGGAAGTGTACTACTGAAAAGATTTTGCGTAAAAGGTAATTGCAATGTGCGGAATCTTGTTTCTTCTGTAAGAGAATCATGTGCAAATAAACGCATAGGCATTGAAGTTAATGTTGATCAAATTGAGATACTTGTGTATGCTCCTTCTCAAGACACTGAAAAAGTGTGCAATATGGTTAATGACGAATTGGAATATGGAAGAAAGTTGTTGCAGATGAGTGCTTCGAGAAATGTTTATTTAATAGAGGACCAAAGGAAAGCTGTTGACTTGGATCAGGTTGATTTTGGTGGTGTGTTGCTGAAATTAGTTCCTTCAAGGAATTTCTGTGGGGGCGATCACAAAATGGCTAGGCATCATTTCCTTCTCTTTGAGCTAAAATCATCTGGCCTCGTAGCTGCAGCAAAGGGGTAGCAATGTTGAAGTGTGATCCCAGAGATGTTTCTTTAATTGTTAATGATCTTTATGGTATAGTTGTAGGAGGCAGGCAAATATTGTGCGAAGCAAGTATGAAGTCTTGCAGTACAGACGGTGTTGTAATTATTGGAGTTGATAAGGAACTGTCCGAAGCTGATAATTTTTGAGGTGTTAACTAATGCAACTAATAGGCAAATTAAATTATAGACTTGTTTATAGTTAGAGGAAATGCAATTATTCGAGAAATTATTCGAGAAATTTCTCCGTTTATGCCCAGACGCAATGTTCCTTCTAAACAATCACAACATTGGCAACATAATATTAATTAATGAAAATGATTACGCACAAACCGTGCGCATACGAAAACATTTCAGCCGTTAGATTTCCAATGATCAACCCACGGCCCACCAAGTAATCACCAAATCATTAATTACTTGTTTATAATTGCATATACTTACCTTTACATTATGTCATGGGTAATTAAACTTTGAAAATCACACTTGATTTATTGCATTTGACTTAGTATAGGCCTATGGCTTTCTTAAATTTATGAGATTACCTCATGTGTAAGTAATAACTTAGATTCGATTTTACTTTTCTTTTTAACTTTTCTTAATACTTTAAAATATATACGGATACATTTATTCGAACAATATGCGAAAACGTAATTAATAAAAAATAATTTATCCAATCATTCAGTGGTTTTTCATATAGTAATCCTATGGACTTCAAATATATTGAAGAGTAATATACGACCCTTAATTAAATACAAGCATTGTTTTGTTAAATATACACTAATTGACATCAGTTTGTTCAACAGAATAATCTAATAAACTTGTACATTCGAAATACGGCAATTTATTATAATCGGGAAACATATATGTACAATGAATGACTAAGTTCCTTCTTATTTTGTTTTCTTTCTTTTTAAAGAAACATTTTTGTCTAACTTCGGATCCTCCATTTATATATTTCAAACCTTATTGCAAATAATATCATAATCTTACAAAAAATAAATAAGCTAAGATAGAATTATAGAGAGATGAAAAATATTCTTTATGCATTTGTAGACAAATAAATTTTGTCTACTCCAATTAAATATTGACAAGTGTCAAATTAATTTTTTAGAAATTAAATTGATTATTTCTATTTTTAATTTGGAATTTTACTAAATTAAATTCCAATTATTAATAGGTTAATTAATTGATTTTCTAATATCTATTTGATTGGCCAATCAAATAAAGCCACATGGAAAAGATGGAGAATTGCAACCAATCAAATAAAGCCACGTGGAAATATGATGTGTTCTAGATATTTCTTGATAAGCAAGCTAAATTAAATCCATGCTTATCTTGAAAATAAAACCGACCAATCACAAGCAAGGAACTCTAGGTTTTTACAACTATAAAAAGGGTCCTCTCAAAAAGGACGGACACAAATATTCACAAGTTGAAGAGGGAAAAGCTCTAAGTTTTTCGCTTCACCAAATTCATCCATCTTCAAGTGTTCTTTGCGGCATTCAAGGTATCCTTCAACCATCTTCAAGGTGTTCTTCGTTAAGAACTTCTTTCAATCCGCCGTCAAGTCTCAATTCCATCCAAAAACCGTTTTTTGAAGATTGCACTTCCGCCGAGGAAGATCAAACTCCAAGAACTTCAACAAATCCAAGTCAATTTCATACCGTTCTTCAACGATCTTCAAGCCCAAAGTCTGTTTGATTCGAGAACAAGCTGCAAGGCCCTTAAAAAATTGTTTTGAGGATCAAAGTCCATTCAAAGAAGATCAAAGTCCACATATATGAAGAACTGAAGACGAAAATCATATCGTTCTTCAACAATCTTCAAATCAAATTCCAAATCAAGTTTCCGTTCGATCCAAGATCAAGCTGCCAAGCCCTCGCATCAACGTTTGTCTTACATCCAAGAATTTTTGAAGATCAAGATTCCTCTAAAGAAGGTTGACGTTCAACAAGTTCAACAAGTTCGTCGCAAAGATCAAATTGTTCGTCGCGAAGGTCAAATGAATAATAATTTTAATAAATATAATACCACCACAAGAGAAATGCTAGTTATATACACCAAATTTGAGTAACTTAAATGTGTGATACATTTAAAATCGTTCAAGCTTGAAATAGACGAGAAATAACTATTATATACCACAAAGTTCTGAATAATTCGACAAATTTTATCTTTTAAATAATAATGAAAGGTTATAATACCTACTAAACAAACATACACATATAACATATATATATACGTATATATATATTCATAGTATATATATATAACCCATACATATATTCAGCGTATAATAAAAATTTGTTACGTTATTTTGTTGAACGAAAACGTATAGAATTAAAAGATTCATAAAATTAATTATATATATCGAACTTGTAAAACTTGTAAATACAAAGGAAAGTACACAGAACTTACTTGATGAAGTTTATAACTTGGAAGAATTTATTGATATCCAAAAAACAAAACACAACATATTCCAATGAGACAAATGTTGTTCTAAGCCAACATAACTATTCAAAAACTAAACATTGAGAGAGTTGGATCATTTGTACATCCTTGTAACAGTCGAACAATATCACTCAATTGTGTCACTATGTTTTCAACATCCATTCTGAAATATCTTGTTGTAACCCCTGAAGCTGATGTAGAACCACTTGAGGGAACAGGGGCATTAGATCTTGTTGATGGATCAGTAGGAATTGGTGGTGTATCAGTAGGAATTCGTGATTAGAAAGCTCGTGTCATAAATATTACAAATATCTGCTTCTTTCATTAATTCTTGCCAATCTAATATCATTGATTTGGCCATGTAAGTTAACTATCAATTCAGGTGAAGAATGCCCCGCATTTTGAGTTAGATACAAATTCATACACAACATTGATCTAAGGGTGCTCTAAAATTGGATATGATCCGACTCATTGGTTGTATGTTGTTTAGGCTAATTAACGTTGTTTCATAGTGATATTCAACAATGTTAAACAAGTTCCTAATGTTTTCATTTATTTTAAAATAACTTTTGTTTCTCCCTATAACTTATCCCATAAATGAAAAAAAATACATTGAATCGTATACCTGTATTAAATACTATACCCAATAAAAATTATTACTCCATATGAAATTTACGATATGGGCGAATGACATGTAATAAAATGAGAAATTGATAATTAATACATATTTCGTCACTCACTATATAAGTGGACGTGCATGCGGTTAGAACCCATGGGGTTGTTGAAATTTGAAAATATGAATTCAGAGCTTTAACATCTTGATAGAATCATTTCTGACTTGGATCAGGTTGAATTCAAAGCTGTTGACTTGGATCAGGTTGATTTTGGTGGTGTGTTGCTGAAATTAGTTCCTTCAAGGAACTTCTCTTTGAGCTAAAATCATCTGGCCTCGTAGGTCCAGCAAAGGGATAGCAATGTTGAAGTGTGATCCCAGAGATGTTTCTTTAATTGTTAATGATCTTTATGGTATAGTTGTAGGAGGCAGGCAAATATTGTGCGAAGCAAGTATGAAGTCTTGCAGTACAGACGGTGTTGTAATTATTGGAGTTGATAAGGAACTGTCCGAAGCTGATAATTTTTGAGGTGTTAACTAACGCAACTAATAGGCAAATTAAATTATAGGCTTGTTTATAGTTAGAGGAAATGCAATTGACAATCCTCCACCTGCGGCTTGTGAAGAAGCAATTATTCGAGAAATTTCTCCGTTTATGCCCAGACGCAATTTTCCTTCTAAACAATCACAACATTGCCAACATAATATTAATTAATGAAAATGATTTACGCACAAACCGTGCGCATACGAAAACATTTCAGCCGTTAGATTTCCAATGATCAACCCACGGCCCACCAAGTTATCACCAAATCATTAATTACTTGTTTATAATTGCATATACTTACCTTTACATTATGTCATGGGTAATTAAACTTTGAAAATCACACTTGATTTATTGCATTTGACTTAGTATTGGCCTATGGCTTTCTTAAATTTATGAGATTACCTCATGTGTAAGTAATAACTTAGATTTGATTTTACTTTTCTTTTTAACTTTTCTTAATACTTTAAAATATATACGGATACATTTATTCGAACAATATGCGAAAACGTAATTAATAAAAAATAATTTATCCAATCATTCAGTGGTTTTTCATATAGTAATCCTATGGACTTCAAATATATTGAAGAGTAATATACGACCCTTAATTAAATACAAGCATTGTTTTGTTAAATATACACTAATTGATATCAATTTGTTCAACAGAATACTCTAATAAACTTGTACATTCGAAATACGGCAATTTATTATAATCGGGAAACATATATGTACAATGAATGACTAAGTTCCTTCTTATTTTGTTTTCTTTCTTCTTAAAGAAACATTTTCGTCTAACTTCGGATCCTCCATTTATATATTTCAAACCTTATTGCAAATAATATCATAATTTTACAAAAAATAAATAAACTAAGATAGAATTATAGAGAGATGAAAAATATTCTTTATGCATTTGTAGACAAATAAATTTTGTCTACTCCAATTAAATATTGACAAGTGTCAAATTAAATTTTTAGAAATTAAATTGATTATTTCTATTTTTAATTTGGAATTTTACTAAATTAAATTCCAATTATTAATAGGTTAATTAATTGATTTTCTAATATCTATTTGATTGGCCAATCAAATAAAGCCACATGGAAAAGATGGAGAATTGCAACCAATCAAATAAAGCCACGTGGAAATATGATGTGTTCTAGATATTTCTTGATAAGCAAGCTAAATTAAATCCATGCTTATCTTGAAATTAAAACCGACCAATCACAAGCAAGGAACTCTAGGTTTTTACAACTATAAATAGGGTCCTCTCAAAAAGGACGGACACAAATATTCACAAGTTGAAGAGAGAAAAGCTCAAAGTTTTTCGCTCCACCAAATTCATCCATCTTCAAGTGTTCTTCGCGGCATTCAAGGTATCCTTCAACCATCTTCAAGGTGTTCTTCGTTAAGAACTTCTTTCAATCCGCCGTCAAGTCTCAATTCCATCCAAAAACCGTTTTTTGAAGATTGCACTTCCACCGAGGAAGATCAAACTCCAAGAACTTCAACAAATCCAAGTCAATTTCATATCATTCTTCAACGATCTTCAAGCCCAAAGTCCGTCTGATTCGAGAACAAGCTGCAAGGCCCTTAAAAAACTGTTTTGAAGATCAAAGTCCATTCAAAGAAGATCAAAGTCCACATATATGAAGAACTGAAGACGAAGATCATATCGTTCTTCAACAATCTTCAAATCAAATTCCAAATCAAGTTTCCGTTCGATCCAAGATCAAGCTGCCAAGCCCTCGCATCAACGTTTGTCTTACATCCAAGTATTTTTGAAGATCAAGATTCCTCTAAAGAAGATTGACGTTCAACAATTTCAACAAGTTCGTCGCAAAGATCAAATTGTTCGTCGCGAAGATCAAATGAATAATAATTTTATTAAATATAATACCACCACAAGAGAAATGCTAGTTATATACACCAAATTTGAGTGACTTAAATGTGTGATACATTTAAAATCGTTCAAGCTTGAAATAGACGAGAAATAACTATTATATACCACAAAGTTCTGAATAATTCGACAAATTTTATCTTTTAAATAATAATGAAAGGTTATAATACCTACTAAACAAACATACACATATAACATATATATATATACATATATATATCTATATTCATAGTATATATATATATAAAAAACCCATACATATATTCAGAGTATAATAAAAATTTGTTACGTTATTTTGTTGAACGAAAACGTATATAATTAAAATATTCATAAAATTGATTATATATATATATATATATATATATATATATCGAACTTGTAAAACTTGTAAATACAAAGGAAAGTACAGAGAACTTACTTGATGAAGTTTATAACTTGGAAGAATTTATTGATATCCAAAAACCAAAACACAACATATTCCAATGAGACAAATGTTGTTCTAAGCCAACATAACTATTCAAAAACTAAACATTGAGAGAGTTGGATCATTTGTACATCCTTATAACAGTCAAACAATATCACTCAATTGTGTCACTATGTTTTCAACATCCATTCTGAAATATCTTGTTGTAACCCCTGAAGCTGATGTAGAACCACTTGAGGGAATAGAGGCATTAGATCTTGTTGATGGATCAGTAGGAATTGGTGGTGGATCAGGGGAAACATGAGGAGGTTTAGTTTTTTTGCCTATTTTGTAGTATGATAAATGATTATCAAACCATGAGCACATTTGAACTATGGATGTTTAACTTAGTTGAGTAAAAGGCATTTACATGTTGAGGATTAGCAGATGCATTAGGAGCTTGAGCCTCCTTTCCCTTTTTATTGTCTTGCATTAAGATAAATTATTATCAAATTAATAGAAAATTGTGAAATTATTTGATGAATGGATGTTTTAACTTATTTGAGTACATGCACTTAACAGGTTGAGGATTAACAAATTCAAAGCACCAAATTAAGACAATGCATGAGGGAAATAAGTGAGGGTCGTTTGATCCCCATCTTTCACCACAAGGTTGTTTTTCTCTTTTTTTCCAATATATCAATTCATAGGCATAAGTTCGTGTATAAGCATGATGCTTTTGTTTTTTCACTTGTCGTAGCTATATCGAGAAAGAGGAGAAAGCAATTTTAGCAGATGAAAATCAACCAAACGTATCAACCTGATCGAGTATGATTTCATTCTTCATTTTCGTTTTTTGTTACATATTCTTGCTAATCTATGAGTGATGGAGGTTGTATGGTGTTGAAATATGTTATCACCACGGGTGCAAGTTTCGTTTCGGATGGATGTTTCCATGTGTTGAATATAACAAAAATTATTGTTTTGAGATCTGTTCGACGTGTTTTGAAAAATTTGTAGAAATTTTATTGTAATAAAGCATGGAAAATACCACTATGTTTTGTTTCCATTAGAGTCGATAAAAGATATGTTCCGTCTTTTTCATTTTTTTGTTACGTACTTTTGACAATTTATGTGTGATGAGTTTGTATAATGTTGAAATATGTTATCAGCACGGATGAAGGTTTTGTTTTAGGCCTATATTTCGGCTTGCTGAATATTAGAAACAACTCACAGTGCTTTGAGATCTTTTCGAAATGTCTCGGAAAGTTCGTAGCAATTATTATTGTAGTAAAAACATGGGAAAAACCTATGTTTTGCTTCTATTAGAGCCAAATGAATCGTTATGTTCCATTACTTTTTGAGGAAGTGTTTAGAAACTCTGATTCATGTTTATCACGGTTTAAGAAGAGTTACCGTAAAGACAAAGGACGTTGAATAGAGTCGTGTTAATTAAGAAAAATTGTGGTGCAAGGTGTACCAAAATCAGGATCACGCTTTTTGTACAACTTCTAGATTTACGACACGTGAAAATAGCATGTGGATTGATCTTAATGCATACGGTGTTTGGGTAATTAGAGAAATGAGGATTAAATGTTGGATCTTTTATCCAACAATAGTGGATCATAAATTCAACAATGGGCTTATATTTTAATAATTATGTTATACAGAGCGTCAATAATAGTAAGCCCAATAAAACAATCTAAGTGAACTCAAATTGTGGGCTTAATGTATCTAATCGAGTGAACCTTGTAAGTTGGATTTACAATGATGGGCTGAACTACAAGTTACAGAATTGGGATATTAGGGTTTTGGTGACATAATATATATAGGTGGTCATCGTCCCTAGCGAACACACGAATCTCTTTCTATACTACATCACATCAATAGTTTAGATCCAGATGCATTCGTGCTAATTTCGAAGCCAACCACACGCCGATCTGACAAACAGTTATACGTATGTATAAGGTATGCTTTTGCAATCCAGTATCGAGTTTATCATTTTAATTCTCAATGATTTAAGATGAATGGTCATGGGTTTTGATTTTGGTTTCAATGTTAAAATCATGGTCTATTATGTGCATGATAAATGTAACGGAAGAGTTACAAAGAGTGGTGCACTATTTTGTTGCAAAATATTTGAGATCTGACTTTATCCGTCTCTTCATACACTTCTCAAATCTTGCTTTTAATGAAGGCGATTTGCTCGATCAAAAAAGGATGGGAAGACAAAAATCCTCATGCTCAAATTAATATGATTCGTAATCTTTCGTAATTAAGTAGGATTAGAACTTGGTTGTTTTTGTCGTAGAAAAGTTGATGCTTTGAGTTGCAAAATAGGTTTTTGGAGAGAGATAGACTATTTTTTTTTCTTTTAAGATCGAGAGATTTTGTTAGAAAATTTTGCTCTGCGTGTGAACTTTACATTGTGTTTAACTAATCTCCTGTTAATATTGGATTGTAGAGCCTGAAAATTCCATGATCCGACTCGCGGAATAGTAGGTTAGGGATTAAGGGCGGTGGTAGCTTGGGGAAATTTTATTTTTTTTACCATACAAAATTTGTATGAGAAGCCTGTCTAAAATAAATAACTATCCGATGTAATCATAATCTTATGATAAAAACATATATAGTAGAACATAATGGCTGGATATCGCTCGCTTAGAGGTGGTCCTCGACGAATTGGGTAAAAGAATTCATCTGTCCTTTGCTTTGTGTATTTATAATTTTATGTTATTCGTATTTGTTGCACAATAATTACATCAGATGTGCGAACACATCTTAAGTGCAACCTAACTTCCTACGACTTGCTTATAGAAATGTTTGCGCTACAAGATGGTGAATACTATCTCACGTCGTTGAAATAAGAATTTCAATATTAGATTGAAGGCCTAAAGGGTGTCTTTTCTAAAGAAGGCCAAAACTTTCATCCATTAAATTCATATGCGTGATATAATATGGATTGACATCTATGGTCGTGTCCATGAATATGTAGAGTATATTAATGGATGTTTCATACTGTGCTTAAGCTTAATCTTCGTAACCTTGTTTCTTTAATAATGTAGTTTGACCAAGTGTGTTCTGTTTGACTTTTTTCTATTTGTTCTAAACAGGGTTTTCTTGATAAGCCCAATGAAATAGGAAGGTGAGCATTGAGCTTCTTGGTACTGCGTTTTTCTCGTAATTGTTTGAAAGAGTGAGATTTGTTCATTTTCTAGAGCCCTCCTTTTGTTTTACTGCGAAAAGGCATAAACAGAAAAGGATGGTGCCAATTTATCGTCACAATCAAGTTGAGATTCTATCTATTGTTATGGAGAGAGCACAAGAGGTTCAAGCAAGTTTGAATACACAGAGCCCTAGCTTTATAAAGCCGATGATACGGTCAAATGTTATGGCAGGCTTCTGGCTGGTAATGAATTAAAACTACTTTGGAGTTCAAATTTTTTTTTTTTTAAGTGAGCATTTTTTATACATGTTTTGTTAACTTATATGTTGCGAGTATCTTCCGAATATATTTTGTGAGTGGCATTTGCCCAACTGTGATTCAAAGGTTACTTTAGTAGACGAGAGCGAAAAAGAATTCTACACAAAGTATCTACCTGAGAAGAGAGGGCTTAGTGCTGGATGGAAGGGGTTTCCAGTTGCACATAATCTTAATGAGGGAGATGTACTGGTGTTTCATCTGATATGATTCTGCAAAATGAAGGTAATGGGTTGATTTTTGTTATTTTTTTCTTTGTTTGAACTTCATTTACAATATATGAGTACATGATTATAACATTTAGGAAGAAGCATAAACAATGAAAAAAACTTAATTCGGGCTAGACCATTTTGAACTAACAACCAAGGAGAAAATGTGCATAGTTTGAACGAATGATTTCATTCTACACTCGACTAACTATGAAATTCCTTCTCTGTTGTCGTTAGGATTAGGTGTATATCGTGAGAGCAAATCGTTTATGTAGAGTGGATGCCGCTCATAGCCTTCTGCAGTTACAAGCTCATAAAATAATTAGTTAACGATGTCGGTTCACCGTGTTCTTCCTTTTCTCTTCAAGTGATGAAACACAATCTCTTCTTTCAACATCTTTATCGACACTTGTTTTCATGTTAAAGAAAGAGATAGGAACTTTTGAGAGGGTAAAGAGAAGCAACGACGATAGCATTGAAACTTGTAACTCAATGTTTGTACGCACCTGATTAGTAATTAATTATTATATAAAGGGTGTTGAGTGTGAGGTGAAAATAAAGAGTTTGTGTGACTTTACTACTGTAAAAGTCTGAGAGAATTGTAATTCTTATTTTACATTCATATGATGTTCTTCTACCTTGTCCATGGTTTTTTGCAATTTAGTAATTTGGGGTTTTCCGTGAAAAGTATGTTACTTATTATTTTTGGGAAAATTACAGAATCATAGCAAAACTTTGGCGATTTTTGCACACATATGGCTGAATTTGAATTTTTGCACTTGGATATCCCAACTTTCTTTCGGACAGCATCGTTGCTATTAAAAACTGAAATTCGGGCATAAAAGCGTCATTTTTCGACCAAATGTCTTAATTAAAAAGGGTAAAAGGGTTAGATCACCTCAGCAACTAATAAAAGAGAGAAAGTTGGGATACCCAAATATAAATATTGAAAGTCGAGTCATACGTGTGCAAAAACCGCCAAATTTTAGCTATGATTCTGTAATTTTTCCTAAATATTATTCTCAATACAAGATTAATAATCAATTAATTAAACTAAGTTAATTAACGAATAATTAGACTGAAAATTCGGTCCTAACAAACATTCACACCTGAATGCATTAATAAGTACGGTATTGTGTAGTCAGAATCATGTGCACGTCAGCTTCCAACCACTTGCTTTTTCAGCCAAATTTTTATGTTGATTTCGTGATTAGAAAGCTCGTGTCATAAATATTACAAATATTTGCTTCTTTCATTAATTCTTGCCAATCTAATATCATTGATTTCGCCATGTAAGTTAACTATCAATTCAGGTGAAGAATGCCCCGCATTTTGAGTTAGATACAAATTCATACACAACATTGATCTAAGGGTTCTCTAAAATTGAATATGATCCAACTCATTGGTTGTATGTTGTTTAGGCTAATTAACGTTGTTTCAGAGTGATATTCAACAATGTTAAACAAGTTCCTAATGTTTTCATTTATTTTTAAATAACTTTTGTTTCTCCCTATAACTTATCCCATAAATGAAAAAAATACATTGAATCGTATACCTGTATTAAATACTATACCCAATAAAAATTATTACTCCATATGAAATTTACGATATGGGCAAACGACGTGTAATAAAATGGGAAATTGATAATTAATACATATTTCGTCACTCACTATATAAATGGACGTGCATGCGGTTAGAACCCATGGGGTTGTTGAAATTTGAAAATATGAATTCAGAGCTTTAACATCTTGATAGAATCATTTCTGACGACTCCATCAATTTTGTTTGAGTCATTAACTTAAGTCGATTCTACCAATTAGGCGTACACTTGTATCTTCTTGTTTATCAACTATAGCATAATATAACAATTACTATGGATTGGTGTGTTCTATCTTGCCTTAAGATTCTCGTATTTAAACATTCTCTTTTTTAACTTGATTAGAGTAACTTTTGATTTAGTTAATGAAATAAAAAAAAATTGACAAGAATTCCATTGAGAAAAAGTTCGCATCTAACTCAAACTAAAATTTTATTATAGAATCATAGCTAAATTTTGGCGATTTTTGCACATGTATGGCTGAACTTTGAATTATTAATGCGTAGACTAGTAAAAGATCTCCAAAAATGTGTTGAATTATTAATGTGTTCTTACGTTCAGTACATGTACAACAAGTCAACAACTTATCCGTATGCTAAAGAATAGACTTTCAGACACATTAGGTCGCTAGAGAAACTAATCGTTAAACAAATTACATAGTGTACACGTGAGTAAAGTCATCATTATTCAATCACAATAATTATAAAATTTACCATTTACTGAACGGGTTTGGAAGTGTACTACTGAAAAGATTTTGCGTAAAAGGTAATTGCAATGTGCGGAATCTTGTTTCTTCTGTAAGAGAATCATGTGCAAATAAACGCATAGGCATTGAAGTTAATGTTGATCAAATTGAGATACTTGTGTATGCTCCTTCTCAAGACACTGAAAAAGTATGCAATATGGTTAATGACAAATTGGAATATGGAAGAAAGTTGTTGCAGAATGAGTGCTTGGAGAAATGTTTATTTAATAGAGGACCAAAGGAAAGCTGTTGACTTGGATCAGGTTGATTTTGGTGGTGTGTTGCTGAAATTAGTTCCTTCAAGGAACTTCTGTGGGGGCGATCACAAAAAGGCTAGGCATCATTTCCTTCTCTTTGAGCTAAAATCATCTGGCCTCGTAGGTCCAGCAAAGGGGTAGCAATGTTGAAGTGTGATCCCAGAGATGTTTCTTTAATTGTTAATGATCTTTATGGTATAGTTGTAGGAGGCAGGCAAATATTGTGCGAAGCAAGTATGAAGTCTAGCAGTACAGACAGTGTTGTAATTATTGGAGTTGATAAGGAACTGTCCGAAGCTGATAATTTTTGAGGTGTTAACTAATGCAACTAATAGGCAAATTAAATTCTAGACTTGTTTATAGTTAGAGGAAATGCAATTGACAATCCTCCACCTGCGGCTTGTGAAGAAGCAATTATTCGAGAAATTTCTCCGTTTATGCCCAGACGCAATTTTCCTTCTAAACAATCACAACATTGCCAACATAACATTAATTATGGAAAATGATTTACGCACAAACCGTGCGCATACGAACACATTTCAGCCGTTAGATTTCCAATGATTAACCCACGGCCTACGAAGTTATCCCCAAATCATTAATTACTTGTTTATAATTGCATACACATATATATATATATATATATATATATATATATATATATATACTAACCCTTATGTCATAGATAATTAAACTTTGAACAATCACACTTAATTTATTGCATTTGACTTAGTATAGGCCAATGGCTTTCTTAAATTTATGAGATTAATTACCTCATGTGTAAGTAATAACTTAGATTTTATTTTACTTTTCTTTTTAACTTTTCTTAAAACTTTAAAATATATACGGATACATTTATTCGAACAATATGCGAAAACGTAATTAATAAAAAATAATTTATCCAATCATTCAGTGGTTTTTCATATAGTAATCCTATGGACTTCAAATATATTGAAGAGTAATATACGACCCTTAATTAAATACAAGCATTGTTTTGTTAAATATACACTAATTGACATCAATTTGTTCAACAGAATAATCTAATAAACTTGTACATTCGAAATACGGCAATTTATTATAATCGGGAAACATATATGTACAATGAATGACTAAGTTCCTTCTTATTTTGTTTTCTTTCTTTTTAAAGAAACATTTTTGTCTAACTTTGGATCCTCCATTTATATATTTCAAACCTTATTGCAAATAATATCATAATCTTACAAAAAATAAATAAACTAAGATAGAATTATAGAGAGATGAAAAATATTCTTTATGCATTTGTAGACAAATAAATTTTGTCTACTCCAATTAAATATTGACAAGTGTCAAATTAAATTTTTAGAAATTAAATTGATTATTTCTATTTTTAATTTGGAATTTTACTAAATTAAATTCTAATTATTAATAGGTTAATTAATTGATTTTCTAATATCTATTTGATTGGCCAATCAAATAAAGCCACATGGAAAAGATGGAGAATTGCAACCAATCAAATAAAGCCACGTGGAAATATGATGTGTTCTAGATATTTCTTGATAAGAAAGCTAAATTAAATCCATGCTTATTTTGAAATTAAAACCGACCAATCACAAGCAAGGAGCTCTAGGTTTTTACAACTATAAATAGGGTCCTCTCATAAAGGACGGACACAAATATTCACAAGTTGAAGAGTGAAAAGCTCTAAGTTTTTCGCTCCACCAAATTCATCCATCTTCAAGTGTTCTTCGCGGCATTCAAGGTATCCTTCAACCATTTCAAGGTGTTCTTCGTTAAGAACTTCTTTCAATCCGCCGTCAAGTCTCAATTCCATCCAAAAACCGTTTTTTGAAGATTGCACTTCTGCCGAGGAAGATCAAACTCCAAGAACTTCAACAAATCCAAGTCAATTTCATACCGTTCTTCAACGATCTTCAAGCCCAAAGTCCGTTTGATTCGAGAACAAGCTGCAAGGCCCTTGAAAAACTGTTTTGAAGATCAAAGTCCATTCAAAGAAGATCAAAGTCCACATATATGAAGAATTGAAGACGAAGATCATATCATTCTTCAACAATGTTCAAATCAAATTCCAAATCAAGTTTCCGTTCGATCCAAGATCAAGCTGCCAAGCCCTCGCATCAACGTTTGTCTTACATCCAAGTATTTTTGAATATCAAGATTCCTCTAAAGAAGATTGACGTTCAACAAGTTCAACAAGTTCGTCGCAAAGATCAAATTGTTCGTCGCGAAGGTCAAATGAATAATAATGTTAATAAATATAATACCACCACAAGAGAAATGCTAGTTATATACACCAAATTTGAGTAACTTAAATGTGTGATACATTTAAAATCGTTCAAGCTTGAAATAGACGAGAAATAACTATTATATACCACAAAGTTCTGAATAATTCGACAAATTTTATCTTTTAAATACTAATGAAAGGTTATAATACCTACTAAACAAACATACACATATAACATATATATATATATATACGTATATATATATATATATATTCATAGTATATATATATATATAAAACCCATACATATATTCAGAGTATAATAAAAATTTGTTACGTTATTTTGTTGAACCAAATCGTATAGAATTAAAAGATTCATAAAATTGATTATATATATCGAACTTGTAAAACTTGTAAATACAAAGGAAAGTACAGAGAGCTTACTTGATTAAATTTATAACTTGGAAGAATTTATTGATATCCAAAAAACAAAACACAACATATTCCAATGAGACAAATGTTGTTCTAAGCCAACATAACTATTCAAAAACTAAACATTGAGAGAGTTGGATCATTTGTACATCCTTGTAACAGTCGAACAATATCACTCAATTGTGTCACTATGTTTTCAACATCCATTCTGAAATATCTTGTTGTAACCCCTGAAGCTGATGTAGAACCACTTGAGGGAACAGAGGCATTAGATCTTGTTGATGGATCAGTAGGAATTGGTGGTGGATCAGGGGAAGCATGAGGAGGTTTAGTTTTTTTGCCTATTTTGTAGTATGATAAATGATTATCAAACCATGAGCACATTTGAACTATGGATGTTTAACTTAGTTGAGTAAAAGGCATTTACATGTTGAGGATTAGCAGATGCATTAGGAGCTTGAGCCTCCTTTCCCTTTTTATTGTCTTGCATTAAGATAAATGATTATCAAATTAATAGAGAATTGTGAAATTATTTGATGAATGGATGTTTTAACTTATTTGAGTACATGCACTTAACAGGTTGAGGATTAACAAATTCAAAGCACCAAATTAAGACAATTCATGAGGGAAATAAGTGAGGTTCGTTTGATCCCCATCTTTCACCACAAGGTTGTTTTTCTCTCTTTTTTCCAATATATCAATTCATAGGCATAAGTTCGTGTATAAGCATGATGCTTTTGTTTTTTTTCACTTGTCGTAGCTATATCGAGAAAGAGGAGAAAGCAATTTTAGAAGATGAAAATCAACCAAACGTATCAACCTGATCGAGTATGATTTCATTCTTCATTTTCGTTTTTTGTTACATATTCTTGCTAATCTATGAGTGATGGAGGTTGTATGGTGTTGAAATATGTTATCACCACGGGTGCAAGTTTCGTTTCGGATGGATGTTTCGATGTGTTGAATATTAAAAAAATTATTGTTTTGAGATCTGTTCGACGTGTTTTGAAAAATTTGTAGAAATTTTATTGTAATAAAGCATGGAAAATACCACTATGTTTTGTTTCCATTAGAGTCGATAAAAGATATGTTCCGTCTTTTTCATTTTTTTGTTATGTACTTTTTATAATTAATGTGTGATGAGGTTGTATAATGTTGAAATATGCTATCAGCACATATGAAGGTTTTGTTTTAGGCATATGTTTTGGCTTGCTGAATATTAGAAATAACTTACAGTGCTTTGAGATCTTTTCGAAGTGTTTCGAAAAGTTCATAGCAATTATTATTGTAGTAAAAACATGGAAAAAAATCACTATGTTTTGCTTATATTAGAGCAAAATGAATCGTTATGTTCCATTACCTTTTGAGGAAGTGTTTAGATACTCTGATTCATGTTTATCACGGTTTAAGAAGAGTTACCGTAAAGACAAAGGACGTTGAATAGAGTCGTGTTATTTAAGAAAAATTGTGGTGCAAGGTGTACCAAAATCAGGATCACGCTTTTTGTACCACTGCTAGATTTACGACACGTGAAAATAGCATGTGGATTGATCTTAATGCATACGGTGTTTGGGTAATTAGAGAAATGAGGATTAAATGTTGGATCTTTTATCCAACAATAGTGGATCCTAAATTCAATAATGGGCTTATATTTTAATAATTATGTTATATAGAGCGTCAATAATAGTAAGCCCAATAAAACAATCTAAGTGAAGTCAAATTGTGGGCTTAATATAATGTATGTAATCGAGTGAACCTTGTAAGTTGGATTTACAATGATGGGCTGAACTACAAGTTACAAAATTGGGATATTAGGGTTTTGGTGACCTAATATATATAGGTGGTCATCGTCCCTAGCGAACACACGAATCTCTTTCTATACTACATCACATCAATAGTTTAGATCCAGACGCATTCGTGCTAATTTCGAAGCCAACCATACGTATGTATAAGGTATGCTTTTGCAATCCAGTATCCAGTTTATCATTTTAATTCTTAATGATTTAAGATGAATGGTCATGGGTTTTGATTTTGGTTTCAATGTAAAAACCATGGTCTATTATGTGCATGATAAATGTAACGGAAGAGTTACAAAGAGTGGTGCACTATTTTGTTGCAAAATATTTGAGATCTGACTTTATCCATCTCTTCATACACTTCTCAAATCTTGCTTTTAATGAAGGCGATTTGCTCGATCAAAAAAGGATGGGAAGACAAAAATCCTCATGCTCAAATTAATATGATTCGTAATCTTTCGTAATTAAGTAGGATTAGAACTTGGTTGTTTTTGTCATAGAAATGTTGATTCTTTGAGTTGCAAAATAGGTTTTTGGAGAGAGATAGACTATTTTTTTTCTTTTAATATCGAGAGATTTTGTTAGAAAATTTTGCTCTGCGTGTGAACTTTACATTGTGTTTAACTAATCTCCTGTTAATATTGGATTGTAGAGCCTGAAAATTCCATGATCCGACTCGTGGAAGAGTAAGTTAGGGATTAAGGGCGGTGGTAGCTTGGGGAAATTTTATTTTTTTTACCATACAAAATTTGTATGAGATGCCTGTCTAAAATAAATAACTATCTGATGTAATCATAATCTTATGATAAAAACATATATAGTAGAACATAATGGCTGGATATCGCTCGCTTAGAGGTGGTCATCGACGAATTGGGTAAAAGAATTCATCTGTCTTTTGCTTTGTGTATTTATAATTTTATGTTATTCGTATTTGTTGCACAATAATTACGTCAGATGTGCGAACACATCTTAAGTGCAACCTACCTTCCTACGACTTGCTCATAGAAATGTTTGTGCTACATGATGGTGAAGACTATCTCACGTCGTTGAAATAAGAATTTCAAGATTAGATTGAAGGCCTAAAGGGTGTCTTTTCTAAAGAAGGCCAAAACTTTCATCCATTAAATTCATATGCGTGATATAATATGGATTGACATCTATGGCCGTGTCCATGAATCAGTAGAGTATATTAATGGATGTTTCATACTGTGCTTAAGCTTAATCTTCGTAACCTTGTTTCTTTAATAATGTAGTTTGACCAAGTGTGTTCTGTTTTTTTTTCTATTTGTTCTAAACATGGTTTTCTTGATAAGCCAAATGAAATAGGAAGGTGAGCATTGAGCTTCTTGGTACTGCGTTTTTCTCGTACTTGTTTGAAAGAGTGAGATTTGTTCATTTTCTAGAGCCCTCCTTCTGTTTTACTACGAAAAGGCATAAACAGAAAAGGATGGTGCCAATTTATCGTCACAATCAAGTTGAGATTCTATCTATTGTTATGGAGAGAGCACAAGAGGTGCAAGCAAGTTTGAATACACAGAGCCCTAGCTTTATAAAGCCGATGATACGGTCAAATGTTATGGCAGGCTTCTGGCTGGTAATGAATTAAAACTACTTTGGAGTTCAAATTTTTTTTTTTTTGAAGTGAGCATTTTTTATACATGTTTTGTTAACTTATATGCTGTCAGTATCTTCCGAAGATATTTTGTACTAAACGAGAGCGAAAAAGAATTCTACACAAAGTATGTACCTGAGAGGAGAGGGCTTAGTGCTGGATGGAAGGGGTTTTAAGTTGCACATAATCTTAATGAGGGAGATGAACTGGTATTTCATCTGATAGGATTCTGCAAAATGAAGGTAATGGGTTGATTTTTGTTATTTTTTTCTTTGTTTGAACTTCATTTACAATATATGAGTACATGATTATAACATTTAGGAAGAACCATAAACAATGAAAAAAATTTAATTCGGGCTAGACCATTTTGAACTAACAACCAAGGAGAAAATGTGCATAGTTTGAACAGATGATTTCATTCTACACTCTACTAACTATGAATTCCTTCTATGTTGTCGTTTGGATTAGGTGTATATCGTGAGAGCAAATCATTTATGTAGAGTGGATGCCGCTCTTAGCCTTCTGCAGTTACAAGCTCATAAAATAATTAGTTAACGATGTCAGTTCACCGTGTTCTTCCTTTTCTCTTCAAGTGATAAAACACAATCTCTTCTTTCAACATCTTTATCGACTCTTCTTTTCATGTTAAAGAAAGAGATAGGACCTTTTGACAGGGTAAAGAGAAGCAACGACGATAGCATTGAAACATGTAAAAGTCTGAGAGAATTGTAATTCTTATTTTACATTCATATGAAGTTCTTCTACCTTGTTCATGGTTTTTTGCCATTTAGTAATTTGGGGTTTTCCGTGATAAGTCTGTTACTTATTATTATTGAGAAAATTACAGAATCATAGCAAAACTTTGGCGATTTTTGCACATGTATGGCTGAATTTGAATTTTTGCACTTGGATATCCCAACTTTCTTTCGGACAGCATCGTTGCTATTAAAAATTGAAATTCGGGCATAAAAGCGTCATTTTTCGACCAAATGTCATAATTAAAAAGGGTAAAAGGGTCAGATAACCTCAGCAACTAATAAAAGAGAGAAAGTTGGGATACCCAAATATAAATATTGAAAGTCGAGTCATACGTGTGCAAAAACCGCCAAATTTTAGCTATGATTCTGTAATTTTTCCTAAATATTATTCTCAATACAAGATCAATAATCAATTAATTAAACTAAGTTAATTAACGAATAATTAGACTGAAAATTCGGTCCGAACAAACACGCACACCTAAATGCATTAATAAGAACGGTATTGTGTAGTCAGAATCATGTGCACGTCAGCTTCCAACCACTTGCTTTTTCAGCCAAATTTTTATTTTGATTTCGTGATTAGAAAGCTTGTGTCATAAATATTACAAATATCTGCTTCTTTCATTAATTCTTGCCAATCTAATATCATTGATTTGGCCATGTAAGTTAACTATCAATTCAGGTGAAGAATGCCCCGCATTTTGAGTTAGATACAAATTCATACACAACATTGATCTAAGGGTGCTCTAAAATTGAATATGGTCCGACTCATTGGTTGTATGTTGTTTAGGCTAATTAACGTTGTTTCAGAGTGATATTCAACAATGTTAAACAAGTTCCTAATATTTTCATTTATTTTAAAATAACTTTTGTTTCTCCCTATAACTTATCCCATAAATGAAAAAAAATACATTGAATCGTATTTTCAGCACTTGTTCCAGAGTTAAAATCCTCTTCATTGAAATCATCTACACAAACCCAATGAGACTTTCCCTTCTTGCGGAGGGTGTTAGCACATTCAACAAAAATATGACCATAACCTTTACATTCATAACATTGAGTAGTTTTCAACTTTTCAATTTCTTCAGGACTAGATTTTGTTGCCATATATTTAACAAATTTGGGAGGCAATTTTCTATAACCAGTGGAAGTATTGCTAGGTTGTTTCCCTTTGGATTTATCTTTAAAGTTTAACCTACTGAGTTTCTTGCTAATATTTCCATAGTTAGAAGAAATAATTTCATCCTCATCTTCACTCTCATGATAATTTGTTCCTAACAAAGCAATAGCTTGTTGTTTGGTAGTCCTAGCAGGAAACTCTAGCTCAAATTCTCTAAGAGTGTTTAACAAGGATTGAAATTCCATGTTGGCAATATCTCTTGTCTCTCCCATGGCAATTCTCTTTAGAGCAAATCTAGGTGACAAAGATCTAAAAGCTTTATAAACCATAGTTTGATTTGAAACAGGAAATCCTAGATTTTCACATTGCTTTGTAATGTCAAGGATTTTCTCAAAATAACTATCTATACTCTCTTCATCACCCATCTCAAGTTTTTCAAAATCTTTAAGCAATTGTCTATGTTTAGAGTTTCTAACTGCTATATCTCCTTCACAATGAAGCTCAAGGATGTCCCAAGCTGATTTAGCTGTGGTGCAGTTCTGAATTAACTTAAACATCTGATTGGTAACATAACTAAAAATAGCATTAAGAGCTTTCTCATTGTAGTTATACAGTGTTACCTCATTTGCTGTCCATTGTGACTTCGGTTTTGGTACAATATCCGCATCTCGGTCGTTCTCAATCTTTGGGACAGAATATCCATCAAGAACGGCATCCCATGCTTTCATGTCAATGGATTTGATGTGAACTCTGAGCCTGGTCTTCCAGTAAGCATAATTGATGGATCCTTCTAAGACTGGGAGTCTGCCAGAATTGGGATTGATGTTGTCCATCGCGTTGTATCACCTCCAAACACCACTGAAATCGGTGCTTGGCTCTGACGCCAATTGAAATTGTTGGATCGGGATTGATACAACTTTTCCACATTTCAGAGCTCAAGTTAAGCTGGCGTTGCCTTAACTTGATCTCAAACAATCTTCTTGATAGAGTATAATGTGCAGCGGAATTAAAGAACACAAGAAGATAAATTTTCAATGGTTTATTATAAATAATCAACCATCTAGCCTTACGGCAAAATAACCACGCAGGTTTTACCAAAGACGTTCCTCACCACAAAATCACTCTCGCTCTTTTGTAGATTGGACTCAGCAAAGCAGACAAGAATTTTCTCCTTAAATCTAATCCTAGACTTAACTCGAAAACTCACAAACTTTGCAAAACAAGAAACACAGCAACAATGCTTAAGATATAATCTCTACGGATTTATAAGCTCTATTGTTTCTCTATGTATCTTGATGTACTTCACACCCTATATATAGGTTTCTTCAAACTTGATCTCCAAGGTGTGTTGTACACAGTTTTGGTAACTTGTGTTGTTTCCTTGTTGAACTCTACTTTCCTTCTTGAACTCGATCTCCTTCTTGAATAATAGTTCCCTTTATTAGATTGAGTTCTAATAAGGAAATACTCCTTCTTCAATTCAGAGTTGATCTTGGAAAGATTCCTAGTTGCACTTGAACTCCAAAACTTTCCTTCTTTGAAACCGTGTTGACTTGACCGATCTCCTCCTCTTGAATTATGGAAACTTCAACTTAGGAAACTTGTAATGTTCTTCCTTATGATTAAGAGATGTTCCTGGACATAAACAAAGACAACTAAAATCGTGGAACTTGATTAATAGGTGAATAAAGGCAAAACTAAAATAAAGCAGTTAAAGACAGATTGACAGCATATATACTGGTTTCAATGTTGCCCTGTGAATGTTGGCTCAACATCCATCCAACATTTAAAACCGAATACTTTACTCATGTTCAGAAACATGTTTTAGGTTAAGACTGTTCTCGGGTTTCAATGTTGTCCTCTGGATGTTGGCACAACATCCATCCAACATTGATAACAGAGCATCTTACACTTTCAATCTCCCCCTTTTTGCCTTTCTTCACAAAACCAATCAACCTGTTCACATAACAGATAATATGTCCAAATATCAATTAAGCATAATAATCTAAAACTACTCAACTGCTCCCCCTTAATGCAAACTATCAAGTATTAACTTGGCATAACAAAGATTAATCATTAAAGTCATCACCACAACTCAAAAAAAGTTGTTCAGACATTTAACTCATCAATGTTGTCTCAACATTAAGACCAGAATGTACCTGCACATTAGTTTATCAGCAGAAACAGCAGATATAGACTATCTTCATAAGCAAAAGCATTAAGAGCAGTTAAAGCTAAGTAGCATTACCATTACAAACCAAAACAAATAAGAAGGACTAACAGCAAAATAGAAACAGTTCAAAACATATCAAAACAAAAACATAAAAACCAGAAATCAAAAATTAAAAACTAGATCACTCTCCCCCTTTTTGTGAAGAAAGCTCCTCCATGTTCTTAATCAAGACATCCAGCTCTTGCATTTGTTTTTGCTTGAAAGCAACTTCTCTCTGAAGATTGGCATAAGCACTTCTATACCAAGTCAACTGCTGATCAACAAAAGATTTTGTTGTTACCCTGGTTTCTTCCTCATCAGATTGAGGCATTGAAGCTCCAACAAATGGTTGAGCCTCATTTTCCTCTCCAGGTGCAACTCCATCTTCCGGATTCCAAGGCAAGTCCTTCACTCTTGTGCTAGATAAGTAGGATTGAGTGATGGTGAACCTAGCCTTGTTCTCTGACATTCCTCCAAACTCTTTCTTGTTCATGTTCTGTTTTAGCAGCAGAGTTGTGATCAAAGAAGGAAATGGTAGAATCCCTTGCTTCCTCCCAGCAGCATCTTCCATAGCCTTTAAAATTCTCACCCCAATATTCACAACAAGCCCATTCTTCAGTTTGTAGACCAAGTAAGCTGACTCATTAGTCAAAACAGTAGAATTTTTAGTAGGCAGCCAATTATATGATGCACATTTGTGCAGAACAGCACTTAGGGCAGTGAGCTTTGTTGTTGGTAATCGTTCAACCCAGGTTCTCTCTAGACCACCTGTGATATCCTCAATCACCTCATTTGGCTTTGGATCTTCAGATTCCTTAACATGTGGCAGTCCCCAAATCTCATTTATCTTCTTAGGACTAATGTCAAACACTTGTCCTCTTACCCATGCTTGACCATATTTGGGAGACAACTCACAAGTGATATACTTTGAGAGATTCAGGTAGAATTCTTGTACAAGCTCAGGAGCATAATCACCATGCTTCTTCATTGAATTCTGAACCCCTCTTGCTTTGAACAACTCAAAAACTCTGTTTCTCTTAAAGCTGTCCATGTCCATGACCCTCTCTTTGTGAAAATCCCTCTTTCTAAAGTCATAAGCCTTGTCCTCTATCTCCTTATTAAGATAGTATCTAGACCTAGCTTCCTTACTAAAATAGGATAATGCAAGAGTGTCACAGTACTCTTCTTCATTCTCATCATCATCACCACTAGCTTCAGACTCTTCAGCAGCAGTTTCCTCTTCCTCTTTCTCCTCTTCTTCTATATCACCTACCTCAACTTCCTCATCCACAATCTGTTTCCCTTTCCTCACTCTCTCAGCCTCAGCCTTAGCCTTAGCCTTTTTCTTCTCAAGTCTCTCTCTTTGAGCTCTTCTAGCCTCAGCTCTTAGCAAGGCTATTTTACTCATTGGCCTAGACCCCATAGGTGTTCTCTTTCTTCCAGAACCAGCTCCAGATCCCTCCCCCTCAATTATATTATCAACATTATTCACTTGGGGTTTAGGGTTAGCCACATTTACCTCAGATTCAGATTCATGGGCTTCTGATGTTGCGCCAACATTCGACTTAGATTCCACATTCTTAGCTCGCTTTGCCCGTCGTTGATAAGGAATCGTTGGTCGTTTTGCAGCAACTTGAGCAGTAGGCCGTCCTTGATCCTCACGCGCAGCAGCCCTGGTGCGTGTTGTTGTTTTCTTGACATTCACGGCCAAATCTGCAAGAGTGTCTAAAGGAGTCTTGCTTGCCATGTTAGTTTTGAGAATTGAGAGAAAAATATGAGAGATTTTTAGATAATTATTTGCAGAAAGAAGGACAAATTGCACGAGTGACAGAAATTAGGGCAAGTTGTTCTTTTAAGTTGTGAAGAGTGGAGAGAGAAGTAATGAATGTAAGTAGGATTATGGAATATGATCAATTAAGTTTTCCCACTCCTCTATTCCCGCGTAAGAACTTCACCACGTGTCACTTAAACACAACAAGTAACCAGAGTAGTTCACAATAAAACAATAAAAACTTAGTTTTTAAAATTTTAAACAAACTTATAAGTTACTGACTTCAATGTTGTGCAGACCGTGTGGCAATGTTGGACTAACATTCAGATCAGAGAGTAGAGTAACATTCAAACCAGTAGGTTTTCAAACCATAATATTTGAGGTTTTGGGCTTCTTCAAGGCAATTTCATGTGAGAGCGTGAGATATATCCAAACTTATATCTGAAACTTCACCAAAGTAGCAAGTGAGTACCAAAAACATAAGATTTAGATCAAAATCATGAATAAGTAACATATCAAACAGAGAACACACAGAGATAAGCAGTTATGAATTAGAGAATTAATCCACTTCCACAGCATAGAAGGTCACAAATAGTGTGTCACCTGCAGAATGTCACCCAAAGAGTATGCCTCAACACATGAAAGGGACTATATACTCCCCCTAAGCCCAAACCTAGTCAACCATACTAACCAAAGATGAAAGACAATGCAGTTCTAGAATGAATGCAACAATGTTATGACAACATTGACAGATGGTATACACAGTGAATCACTTTTCAAACCAGCAACAGTTCACATCACTTCAAATCTTCACTATTTTCATTATCTCTTTAGAACAAAAACTGAGGGTTATTTTTTTAAAAAAAAGGATAATGACATTACTGAATGAGGGCAGCACTAGACTCCACACACCCCAGTAACAACATTATCAACAGCAAGTTAGGCAAGTACAAAGGTCTTGAATACTGGCAACACATTTATCATGTACCCCAATACCCCAATTCCTTATGCATACTTGTTTACCAACCTGCATACAAGAGAGCACTAAGTGATCAATGCTACCAAGTGAAGGCAATCGAAACCCCAAACACCCTAGTAGAAAGAACCACTTTTATGTACCCCTTGGCCAAACTAAACAGAGACATGCAAATAAGCACAACTGAATATCATTGAAGCTGTCAACATCATGAACCCCAGCTTCTCCACATGTCCTGTAAAACCTTTTCATATGAATAAGACACAACTGAATAGACATCAAAGTAGTGAACTTTGTGTACCCCAGCTTCTCCATATGTTAGGCTAACACAACCTCAGACACACTTTAGAGATTTATACTTTTCAAAACTTAGATGTGAATCTGCAAGCTAGAAAGATTAGTAAAACACAGTGATCAACCACACAATCAAATATGCCAAAACAAAGATCAATGTGACTCAAAAAGAAAAGAAAAGAAACAACAAAAAAAAACAAAAAGTTACATCCTACACCACAACCATTAACCAGTGCTAGACAGTGGTGTTATGTCAACACTGGGCTCCTAACATTCTCACATATTGCACATGCCGAGAGATTTCCTCAAACTAAAGAATCTCTCACTATCTAAAGGTTTAGTAAACATATCAGCAAGCTGATTATTTGTCTCAATATGCTCAATGTTGATCATTTTGTCCTCAACCATGTCTCTCAAGTAATGATGTCTTATATCTATATGCTTAGTTCTAGAATGCTGAACAGGATTCCTTGAGATACTAATGGCACTAAGATTGTCACAAAACATGAGGAGAGTATCACTATCTAGCCCATAGTCCAGCAACATGTGTTTAAGCCATACTAGCTGGGTAACACAACTGCCATCAGCTATATATTCAGATTCAGTTGTAGATAATGACACACAATTCTGTTTCCTACTATACCATGAAACTAGATTGTTTCCCAAATAGAAACAGCCCCCACTTGTGGATCTTCTGTCATCTACATCACCTGCCCAATCAGAATCACTAAAACCAACAAGATTTGTATTTGTATCAAAAGAATACCAAATGCCCAATGATGAAGTTCCAGATATATATCTTAATATTCTCTTCACAGCAATCAAGTGAGATTGCTTTGGATCAGCCTGGTACCTAGCACAAACACAAACAGAAAACATAATATCTGGTCTAGAGGCAGAGAGATATAGAAGACTACCAATCATAGATCTGTACAATGTTGGGTCAACATTGTCTCTAGTGCCATCTTTAGTAATCTTCATAGAAGAAGACATGGGAGTTTTGCAAGATTTTGACTCATGCAGCTCAAATCTCTTTACCAGGTTCCTTGCATACTTCTCCTGGTTTAAGAACATACCATTCTCCAGTTGCTTCACTTGCAATCCCAGAAAGTAGTTTAGCTCTCCAATCATGCTCATCTCAAATGTCCCTGTCATTGACTCAACAAACTTGTCTAGAGTAGACTTGTTAGTAGAACCAAATACAATATCATCCACATAGATCTGAGCAATACAAACATCAGAACTCTTTCTTAGAATAAACAATGTTCTGTCTCCATCTCCTCTATTGAACCCAAGACTTAACAAAAATTGAGTTAGTCTTTCAAGCTCTAGGTGCCTGTTTTAAACCATACAAAGCTTTCTCAAGTTTATACACATAATTAGTATGTTTAGGATCAGCAAAACCTTTAGGTTGTTCAACATATACTTCTTTGTCTATCAAACCATTAAGGAAAGCACCCTTCACATCCATCTGGTAGAGCTTAATCTTAAGACAACATGCAATAGCAAGAAGTAATCTAATAGATTCTATCCTAGCTACTGGAGCAAATGTCTCATCAAAGTCAATTCCTTCTACCTGAGTATAACCTTGTGCAACAAGCCTAGCTTTGTTTCTTACAATTACACCATCTTCATTAGTTTTGTTCTTGAAAATCCACTTAGTTCCTATAACATTCACATTAGAAGTTCTAGGCACTAGATTCCAAACATGATTTTTGATGAATTGCAACAGTTCATCTTGCATAGCATTTATCCATTTACTATCCTTAAGAGCTTCATTCACATTCTTAGGTTCAATATTTGAGACAAAACAGGAAGCATTACTTACAGTGCAAGTGGAAGACATGCAGACACACAACCTTACCATATTTTTATAGTTTACCCTGTCTTTGTTGCGAGTCTTCATGCGTCCAGTGATTTCACCTATCACTTGTGAAGCTGGATGGTCCTTTTGAATCCTAGTAGGGGGATCTCTCCTAGGTTCATCAACAATGTCATCCTCTGAATTGGACTGTGGGGATGTTGGCCTAACAGCAGCAGGTGTCATCTCAACATTAGAACCAGTCTCAATTTCAGTGTCTCCAACTTCTGCTCCTGATGTTGGGACAGTCTCTGTTTCCAATGTTGGGGCAACATCAGAGACAGTAACTTCATCAGTACCTGAATCAAAGGTGGAATCATCAAACACTATATTTACTGATTCTTGAATAGTCTTCAATCTTGGATTATAAACCCTGAAAGCAGAACTATTTACAGAATAACCAACAAATATGCACTTTTCACTCTTTGGATCAAACTTACTAAGATAGTCTCTATCTTTCAACAAGTAACAATCACATCCAAATTCATGAAAATGAGCAATATTTGGTTTCAAACCCTTCAAGATTTCATATGGTGTCATATTTGTACCAGGTCTAAGATAAGCCCTATTACTTATATGACATGCAGTATTTAAAGCTTCAGCCCAAACTCTTTTAGATAGATTTCTAGCATTAAGCATAACTCTGGCCATCTCTTGAAGTGTCCTATTTTTCCTCTCAGCTATCCCATTTTGCTGAGGTGTCTTAGGTGCTGAAAACTCATGGAAAATTCCATTCTTATCACAGAAATCACTGAAACTAGCATTTTCAAATTCTTTCCCATGATCAGACCTAATTTTACAAACAGAGGAACCATACAGATTTTTGATGCTAGCATGTAAGATCCTAAATGTGTTGAATGCATCAGATTTTTCTTTAAGAAACTTAACCCATGTATATCTAGAGAAATCATCTACAATAACAAAGGCATATCTCTTACCACTTAGGCTGCTTACCTCAATAGGACCCATGAGATCCATGTGTAATAATTCAAAACACTTACCAGTCCTGGGAATTGTACTTTGTACCTGGAGGGGTGTATGAATAGCTTTTGTTTGCTTACCCTTTAGGCAGTCCCCACATACAACCTTACATGGGCTGGATATCTTTGGTAAGCCTCTTACAGCATCAACTTTCTGTAGCTTCTCAAGGTTCCTATAGTGAACATGTCCTAGCTTCCTATGCCACAGAACTGCATCATCAACTTTAGCATGAAAGCAATCTGCTTCTTCCTGTGCAAGGTAGCAATTATCTTTAGATCTAGTACCTGTCATAACAAGGACATTTTCACTAATAAATACATCACAAGAACTTTTATCAAATGTAACAAGCAAGTTATCATCACAAAGTTGACTAATGCTTATTAGATTTGTTTTCAATCCTTCAACTAGCAGAACATCTTTGAGAGGTGGAAATCCTTCAACATCTAGTACTCCCTTTCCAATGATTCTTCCCTTGGTGCCTCCACCATAGGTGACAGTTCCAACATTGAGAGGAATCAATTCTTTAAGATTTTCCTTGTCTCCTGTCATGTGTCTTGAGCATCCACTGTCAAAGTACCACTTACCTGCAAGGTTAGAGTACACAGCAGAAAACACAACATTGCATACAAGTTTCATCTTAAGAGTCTTTAATTTTTCAATCCAAGTTCTACTTTTCTGTCCTGTTCCTAATGTTGGGATAACATCTGTACCACTGACCAACTCAACATTAGAGACAGTTTCTGTTTTCTTCACATTTTCTTTCAAATATTTCTTGCAATAAGGTTTTATGTGACCTGGTTGAAAACAAAATTGACAGATATAAGTAGGTTTACTTTTGTTGGGATTAGCACTGCTCAAGTCTTTTGATTCCTTAACAAAACCTTCTTTAATGAAAACAGGATTAGCAACTTTAGAGGTAGGTTTCTCAATATATCCAAGACCATTTGTTCCTTGATTACCCATGCTCAGTACGTCATCAAGTTTAGATGTACCTGAGTTCCATTTAGCAATGATCTGATTATCTTTTTCAAGCTTTCCTTTTACCTCTTTAAGTTCAGCTTCTGTCTTGTCAAGGTCTCTTTCATACATCCTCATCAATTTCTTCAGTCCATCAATCTCCAGCCTCTGAGCTTCATTCTTCTTGGTGAGTTTCTGATTTTCTTTCAAAAGATGATGAAAAGTAGACTTCAAGTCTTCAATGATTTCCTCCTGGGACATTTCACCTTCAAAGTAATACTCTTCATCTAGATCAACTGAGCCATGAAAACATTCAAAGTTAGATTCATCCTTATCAGACAAAGAATTGAGATCAATATGGTTATCATATTCAGTCCAATTCCCAAAGAAAGTCTCATGTTCTGATGTTGAGTCCTGGATGTTGGAGCAACATTGAGACGCGTGGCAGTTATGGAGATCTTCTTCTGTCCAGTTGACATGAGTAAATAGCGCAGCTGTATGAATCTCTTCAAGGTTTTCTTCAGTATCAGCACTTGTTCCAGAGTTAAAATCCTCTTCATTGAAATCATCTACACAAACCCAATGAGACTTTCCCTTCTTGCGGAGGGTGTTAGCACATTCAACAGCAATATGACCATAACCTTTACATTCATAACATTGAGTAGTTTTCAACTTTTCAATTTCTTCAGGACTAGATTTTGTTACCATATATTTAACAAATTTGGGAGGCAATTTTCTATAACCAGTGGAAGTATTGCTAGGTTGTTTCCCTTTGGATTTATCTTTAAAGTTTAACCTACTGAGTTTCTTGCTAATATTTCCATAGTTAGAAGAAATAATTTCATCCTCATCTTCACTCTCATGATAATTTGTTCCTAACAAAGCAATAGCTTGTTGTTTGGTAGTCCTAGCAGGAAACTCTAGCTCAAATTCTCTAAGAGTGTTTAACAAGGATTGAAATTCCATGTTGGCAATATCTCTTGTCTCTCCCATGGCAATTCTCTTTAGAGCAAATCTAGGTGACAAAGATCTAAAAGCTTTATAAACCATAGTTTGATTTGAAACAGGAAATCCTAGATTTTCACATTGATTTGTAATGTCAAGGATTTTCTCAAAATAACTATCTATACTCTCTTCATCACCCATCTCAAGTTTTTCAAAATCTTTAAGCAATTGTCTATGTTTAGAGTTTCTAACTGCTATATCTCCTTCACAATGAAGCTCAAGGATGTCCCAAGCTGATTTAGCTGTGGTGCAGTTCTGAATTAACTTAAACATCTGATTGGTAACATAACTAAAAATAGCATTAAGAGCTTTCTCATTGTAGTTATACAGTGTTACCTCGTTTGCTGTCCATTGTGACTTCGGTTTTGGTACAATATCCGCATCTCGGTCGTTCTCAATCTTTGGGACAGAATATCCATCAAGAACGGCATCCCATGCTTTCATGTCAATGGATTTGATGTGAACTCTGAGCCTGGTCTTCCAGTAAGCATAATTGATGGATCCTTCTAAGACTGGGAGTCTGCCAGAATTGGGATTGATGTTGTCCATCGCGTTGTATCACCTCCAAACACCACTGAAATCGGTGCTTGGCTCTGACGCCAATTGAAATTGTTGGATCGGGATTGATACAACTTTTCCACATTTCAGAGCTCAAGTTAAGCTGGCGTTGCCTTAACTTGATCTCAAACAATCTTCTTGATAGAGTATAATGTGCAGCGGAATTAAAGAACACAAGAAGATAAATTTTCAATGGTTTATTATAAATAATCAACCATCTAGCCTTACGGCAAAATAACCACTCAGGTTTTACCAAAGACGTTCCTCACCACAAAATCACTCTCGCTCTTTTGTAGATTGGACTCAGCAAAGCAGACAAGAATTTTCTCCTTAAATCTAATCCTAGACTTAACTCGAAAACTCACAAACTTTGCAAAACAAGAAACACAGCAACAATGCTTAAGATATAATCTCTACGGATTTATAAGCTCTATTGTTTCTCTATGTATCTTGATGTACTTCACACCCTATATATAGGTTTCTTCAAACTTGATCTCCAAGGTGTGTTGTACACAGTTTTGGTAACTTGTGTTGTTTCCTTGTTGAACTCTACTTTCCTTCTTGAACTCGATCTCCTTCTTGAATAATAGTTCCCTTTATTAGATTGAGTTCTAATAAGGAAATACTCCTTCTTCAATTCAGAGTTGATCTTGGAAAGATTCCTAGTTGCACTTGAACTCCAAAACTTTCCTTCTTTGAAACCGTGTTGACTTGACCGATCTCCTCCTCTTGAATTATGGAAACTTCAACTTAGGAAACTTGTAATGTTCTTCCTTATGATTAAGAGATGTTCCTGGACATAAACAAAGACAACTAAAATCGTGGAACTTGATTAATAGGTGAATAAAGGCAAAACTAAAATAAAGCAGTTAAAGACATATTGACAGCATATATACTGGTTTCAATATTGCCCTGTGAATGTTGGCTCAACATCCATCCAACATTTAAAACCGAATACTTTACTCATGTTCAGAAACATGTTTTAGGTTAAGACTGTTCTCGGGTTTCAATGTTGTCCTATGGATGTTGGCACAACATCCATCCAACATTGATAACAGAACATCTTACACTTTCAGAATCATAGCAAAATTTTGGCAATTTTTGCACATGTATGGCTGAACTTTGAATTATTAATGCGTAGACTAGAAAAAGATCTCCAAAAATGTGTTGAATTATTAATGTGTTCTTACGTTCAGTACATGTACAACAAGTCAACAACTTATCCGTATGCTAAAGAATAGACTTTCAGAGACATTAGGTCGCTAGAGAAACTAATCGTTAAACAAATTACATAGTGTACACGTGAGTAAAGTCATCATTATTCAATCACAATAATTATTAAATTTACCATTTACTGAACGGGTTTGGAAGTGTACTACTGAAAAGATTTTGCGTAAAAGGTAATTGCAATGTGCGGAATCTTGTTTCTTCTGTAAGAGAATCATGTGCAGATAAACGCATAGGCCTTGAAGTTAATGTTGATCAAAATGAGATACTTGTGTATGCTCCTTCTCAAGACACTGAAAAAGTGTGCAATATGGTTAATGACGAATTGGAATATGGAAGAAAGTTGTTGCAGAATGAGTGCTTGGAGAAATGTTTATTTAATAGAGGACCAAAGGAAAGCTGTTGACTTGGATCAGGTTGATTTTGGTGGTGTGTTGCTGAAATTAGTTCCTTCAAGGAACTTCTGTGGGGGCGATCACAAAAAGGCTAGGCATCATTTCCTTCTCTTTGAGCTAAAATTATCTGGCCTCGTAGGTGCAATGTTGAAGTGTGATCCCAGAGATGTTTCTTTAATTGTTAATGATCTTTATGGTATAGTTGTAGGAGGCAGGCAAATATTGTGCGAAGCAAGTATGAAGTCTAGCAGTACAGACAGTGTTGTAATTATTGGAGTTGATAAGGAACTGTCTAAAGCTGATAATTTTTGAGGTGTTAACTAATGCAACTAATAGGCAAATTAAATTCTAGACTTGTTTATAGTTAGAGGAAATGCAATTGACAATCCTCCACCTGCGGCTTGTGAAGAAGCACTTATTCGAGAAATTTCTCCGTTTATGCCCAGACGCAATTTTCCTTCTAAACAATCACAACATTGCCAACATAATATTAATTAATGAAAATGATTTACGCACAACCCGTGCGCATACGAACACATTTCAGCCGTTAGATTTCCAATGATTAACCCACGGCCTACCAAGTTATCACCAAATCATTAATTACTTGTTTATAATTGCATATACTTACCCTTATATTATGTCATGGGTAATTAAACTTTGAAAATCACACTTGATTTATTGCATTTGACTTAGTATAGGCCTATGGCTTTCTTAAATTTATGAGATTACCTCATGTGTAAGTAATAACTTAGATTTTATTTTACTTTTCTTTTTAACTTTTCTTAATACTTTAAAATATATACGAATACATTTATTCGAGCAATATGCGAAAACGTAATTAATAAAAAATAATTTATCCAATCATTCAGTGGTTTTTCATATAGTAATCCTATGGACTTCAAATATATTGAAGAGTAATATACGACCCTTAATTAAATACAAGCATTGTTTTGTTAAATATACACTAATTGACATCAGTTTGTTCAACAGAATAATCTAATAAACTTGTACATTCGAAATACGGCAATTTATTAAATACAGGGAAACATATATGTACAATGAATAACTAAGTTCCTTCTTATTTTATTATTTTTCTTTTTGAAGAAACATTTTTGTCTAACTTCGGATCCTCCATTTATATATTTCAAACCTTATTGCAAATAATATCATAATCTTACAAAAAATAAATAAGCTAAGATAGAATTATAGAGAGATGAAAAATATTCTTTATGCATTTGTAGACAAATAAATTTTGTCTACTCCAATTAAATATTGACAAGTGTCAAATTAAATTTTTAGAAATTAAATTGATTATTTCTATTCTTAATTTGGAATTTTACTAAATTAAATTCCAATTATTAATAGGTTAATTAATTGATTTTCTAATATCTATTTGATTGGCCAATCAAATAAAGCCACATGGAAAAGATGGAGAATTGCAACCAATCAAATAAAACCACGTGGAAAGATGATGTGTTCTAGATATTTCTTGATAAGCAAGCTAAATTAAATCCATGTTTATCTTGAAAATAAAACCGACCAATCACAAGCAAGGAGCTCTAGGTTTTTACAACTATAAATAGGGTCCTCTCAAAAAGGACGGACACAAATATTCACAAGTTGAAGAGGGAAAAGCTCTAAGTTTTTCGCTTCACCAAATTCATCCATCTTCAAGTGTTCTTCGTGGCATTCAAGGTATCCTTCAACCATCTTCAAGGTGTTCTTCGTTAAGAACTTCTTTCAATCCGCCGTCAAGTCTCAATTCCATCCAAAAACCGTTTTTTGAAGATTGCACTTCCGCCGAGGAAGATCAAACTCCAAGAACTTCAACAAATCCAAGTCAATTTCATACCGTTCTTCAACGATCTTCAAGCCCAAAGTCCGTTTGATTCGAGAACAAGCTGCAAGGCCCTTAAAAAATTGTTTTGAAGATCAAAGTCCATTCAAAGAAGATCAAAGTCCACATATATGAAGAACTGAAGACGAAGATCATATCGTTCTTCAACAATCTTCAAATCAAATTCCAAATCAAGTTTCCGTTCGATCCAAGATCAAGCTGCCAAGCCCTCGCATCAACGTTTGTCTTACATCCAAGTATTTTTGAAGATCAGGATTCCTCTAAAGAAGATTGACGTTCAACAAGTTCAACAAGTTCGTCGCAAAGATCAAATTGTTCGTCGCGAAGGTCAAATGAATAATAATTTTAATAAATATAATACCACCACAAGAGAAATGCTAGTTATATACACCAAATTTGAGTAACTTAAATGTGTGATACATTTAAAATCGTTCAAGCTTGAAATAGACGGGAAATAACTATTATATACCACAAAGTTCTGAATAATTCGACAAATTTTATCTTTTAAATAATAATGAAAGGTTATAATACCTACTAAACAAACAAACATACATATATAATACATATATACGTATATATATATATTCATAGTATATATATATATATAACCCATACATATATTCAGAGTATAATAAAAATTTGTTACGTTATTTTGTTGAACGAAAACGTATAGAATTAAAAGATTCATAAAATTAATTATATATATCGAACTTGTAAAACTTGTAAATACAAAGGAAAGTACAGAGAACTTACTTGATGAAGTTTATAACTTGGAAGAATTTATTGATATCCAAAAAACAAAACACAACATATTCCAATGAGACAAATGTTGTTCTAAGCCAACATAACTATTCAAAAACTAAACATTGAGAGAGTTGGATCATTTGTACATCCTTGTAACAGTCGAACAATATCACTCAATTGTGTCACTATGTTTTCAACATCCATTCTGAAATATCTTGTTGTAACCCCTGAAGCTGATGTAGAACCACTTGACGGAACAGAGGCATTAGATCTTGTTGATGGATCAGTAGGAATTGGTGGTGGATCAGGGGAAGCATGAGGAGGTTTAGTTTTTTTGCCTATTTTGTAGTATGATAAATGATTATCAAACCATGAGCACATTTGAACTATGGATGTTTAACTTAGTTGAGTAAAAGGCATTTACATGTTGAGGATTAGCAGATGCATTAGGAGCTTGAGCCTCCTTTCCCTTTTTATTGTCTTGCATTAAGATAAATGATTATCAAATTAATAGAAAATTGTGAAATTATTGGATGAATGGATGTTTTAACTTATTTGAGTACATGCACTTAACAGGTTGAGGATTAACAAATTCAAAGCACCAAATTAAGACAATTCATGAGGGAAATAAGTGAGGGTCGTTTGATCCCCATCTTTCACCACAAGGTTGTTTTTCTCTCTTTTTTCCAATATATCAATTCATAGGCATAAGTTCGTGTATAAGCATGATGCTTTTGTTTTTTTCACTTGTCGTAGCTATATCGAGAAAGAGGAGAAAGCAATTTTAGAAGATGAAAATCAACCAAACGTATCAACCTGATCGAGTATGATTTCATTCTTCATTTTCGTTTTTTGTTACATATTCTTGCTAATCTATGAGTGATGGAGGTTGTATTGTGTTGAAATATGTTATCACCACGGGTGCAAGTTTCGTTTCAGATGGATGTTTCGATGTGTTGAATATTAAAAAAAATATTGTTTTGAGATCTGTTCGACGTGTTTTGAAAAATTTGTAGAACTTTTATTGTAATAAAGCATGGAAACTACCACTATGTTTTGTTTCCATTAGAGTCGATAAAAGATATGTTCCGTCTTTTTCATTTTTTTGTTATGTACTTTTGACAATTTATGTGTGATGAGGTTGTATAATGTTGAAATATGCTATCAGCACATATGAAGGTTTTGTTTTAGGCATATGTTTTGGCTTGCTGAATATTAGAAATAACTTACAGTGCTTTGAGATCTTTTTGAAGTGTTTCGAAAAGTTCATAGCAATTATTATTGTAGTAAAAACATGGAAAAAATCACTATGTTTTGCTTCTATTAGAGCAAAATGAATCGTTATGTTCCATTACCTTTTGAGGAAGTGTTTAGATACTCTGATTCATGTTTATCACGGTTTAAGAAGAGTTACCGTAAAGACAAAGGACGTTGAATAGAGTCGTGTTATTTAAGAAAAATTGTGGTGCAAGGTGTACCAAAATCAGGATCACGCTTTTTGTACCACTGCTAGATTTACGACACGTGAAAATAGCATGTGGATTGATCTTAATGCATACGGTGTTTGGGTAATTAGAGAAATGAGGATTAAATGTTGGATCTTTTATCCAACAATAGTGGATCCTAAATTCAATAATGGGCTTATATTTTAATAATTATGTTATATAGAGCGTCAATAATAGCAAGCCCAATAAAACAATCTAAGTGAAGTCAAATTGTGGGCTTAATGTATGTAATCGAGTGAACCTTGTAAGTTGGATTTACAATGATGGGCTGAACTACAAGTTACAAAATTGGGATATTAGGGTTTTGGTGACCTAATATATATAGGTGGTCATCGTCCCTAGCGAACACACAAATCTCTTTCTATACTACATCACATCAATAGTTTAGATCCAGACGCATTCGTGCTAATTTTGAAGCCAACCACACGCCGATCTGACAAACAGTTATACGTATGTATAAGGTATGCTTTTGCAATCCAGTATCCAGTTTATCATTTTAATTCTCAATGATTTAAGATGAATGGTCATGGGTTTTGATTTTGGTTTCAATGTAAAAACCATGGTCTATTATGTGCATGATAAATGTAACGGAAGAGTTACAAAGAGTGGTGCACTATTTTGTTGCAAAATATTTGAGATCTGACTTTATCCGTCTCTTCATACACTTCTCAAATCTTGCTTTTAATGAAGGCGATTTGCTCGATCAAAAAAGGATGGGAAGACAAAAATCCTCATGCTCAAATTAATATGATTCGTAATCTTTCATAATTAAGTAGGATTAGAACTTGGTTGTTTTTGTCATAGAAAAGTTGATTCTTTGAGTTCAAAATTTAGTAATGAATTAAAACTACTTTGGAGTTCAAAATTTTTTTTTTTTTTTTTGAAGTGAGCATTTTTTATACATGTTTTGTTAACTTATATGCTGTCAGTATCTTCCGAAGATATTTTGTGAGTGGCATTTGCCCAACTGTGATTCAAAGGTTACTTTAGTAGACGAGAGCGAAAAAGAATTCTACACAAAGTATCTACCTGAGAGGAGAGGGCTTAGTGCTGGATGGAAGGGGTTTTAAGTTGCACATAATCTTAATGAGGGAGATGTACTAGTATTTCATCTCATAGGATTCTGTAAAATGAAGGTAATGGGTTGATTTTTGTTATTTTTTTCTTTGTTTGAACTTCATTTACAATATATGTGTACAGGATTATAACATTTAGGAAGAACCATAAACAATGAAAAAAACTTAATTCGGGCTAGACCATTTCGAACTAACAACCAAGGAGAAAATGTGCATAGTTTGAACAGATGATTTCATTCTACACTCTACTAACTATGAATTCCTTCTCTGTTGTCGTTTGGATTAGGTGTATATCGTGAGAGCAAATCGTTTATGTAGAGTGGATGCCTCTCTTAGCCTTCTGCAGTTACAAAGCTCATAAAATAATTAGTTAACGATGTCGGTTCACCGTGTTCTTCCTTTTCTCTTCAAGTGATGAAACACAATCTCTTCTTTCAACATCTTTATCGACTCTTGTTTTCATGTTAAAGAAAGAGATAGGACCTTTTGACAGGGTAAAGAGAAGCAACGACGATAGCATTGAAACTTGTAACTCAATGTTTGTACGCACCTGATTAGTAATTAATTATTATACAAAGGGTGTTGAGTGTGAGGTGAAAATAAAGAGTTTGTGTGACTTTACTACTGTAAAAGTCTGAGAGAATTGTTATTCTTATTTTACATTCATATGAAGTTCTTCTACCTTGTTCATGGTTTTTTGTCATTTAGTAATTTGGGGTTTTCCGTGATAAGTCTGTTACTTATTATTATTGAGAAAATTACAGAATCATAGCAAAACTTTGGCGATTTTTGCACATGTATGGCTGAATTTGAATTTTTGCACTTGGATATCCCAACTTTCTTTCGGACAGCATCGTTGCTATTAAAAATTGAAATTCGGGCATAAAAGCGTCATTTTTCGACCAAATGTCATAATTAAAAAGGGTAAAAGGGTCAGATAACCTCAGCAACTAATAAAAGAGAGAAAGTTGGGATACCCAAATATAAATATTGAAAGTCGAGTCATACGTGTGCAAAAACCGCCAAATTTTAGCTATGATTCTGTAATTTTTCCTAAATATTATTCTCAATACAAGATCAATAATCAATTAATTAAACTAAGTTAATTAACGAATAATTAGACTGAAAATTCGGTCCTAACAAACATGCACACCTAAATGCATTAATAAGTACGGTATTGTGTAGTCATAATCATGTGCACGTCAGCTTCCAACCACTTGTTTTTTCAGCCAAATTTTTATTTTGATTTCGTGATTAGAAAGCTCGTGTCATAAATATTACAAATATCTGCTTCTTTCATTAATTCTTGCCAATCTAATATCATTGATTTGGCCATGTAAATTAACTATCAATTCAGGTGAAGAATGCCCCGCATTTTGAGTTAGATACAAATTCATACACAGCATTGATCTAAGGGTGCCCTAAAATTGGATATGATCCGACTCATTGGTTGTATGTTGTTTAGGCTAATTAACGTTGTTTCAGAGTGATATTCAACAATGTTAAACAAGTTCCTAATGTTTTCATTTATTTTAAAATAACTTTTGTTTCTCCCTATAACTTATCCCATAAATGAAAAAAAATACATTGAATCGTATACCTGTATTAAATACTATACCCAATAAAAATTATTACTCCATATGAAATTTACGATATGGGCAAATGACATGAATAAAATGAGAAATTGATAATTAATACATATTTCGTCACTCACTATATAAGTGGACGTGCATGCGGTTAGAACCCATGGGGTTGTTGAAATTTGAAAATATGAATTCAGAGCTTTAACATCTTGACAGAATCATTTCATCAATTTTGTTTGAGTCATTAACTTAAGTTGATTCTACCAATTAGGCGTACACTTGTATCTTCTTGTTTATCAACTATAGCATAGTATAACAATTACTATGGATTGGTGTGTTCTATCTTGCCTTAAGATTTTCGTATTTAAACATTCTCTTTTTTAACTTGATTAGAGTAACTTTTGATTTAGTTAATGAAATAAAAAAAAAATTGACAAGAATTCCATTGAGAAAAAGTTTGCATCTAACTCAAACTAAAATTTTATTACAGAATCATAGCTATATTTTGGCGATTTTTGCACATGTATGGCTGAACTTTGAATTATTAATGCGTGGACTAGAAAAAGATCTCCAAAAATGTGTTGAATTATTAATGTGTTCTTACGTTCAGTACATGTACAACAAGTCAACAACTTATCCGTATTCTAAAGAATAGACTTTCAGAGACATTAGCTCGCTAGAGAAACTAATCGTTAAACAAATTACATAGTGTACACGTGAGTAAAGTCATCATTATTCAATCACAATAATTATTAAATTTACCATTTACTGAACGGGTTTGGAAGTGTACTACTGAAAAGATTTTGCGTAAAAGGTAATTGCAATGTGCGGAATCTTGTTTCTTCTGTAAGAGAATCATGTGCAGATAAACGCATAAGCATTGAAGTTAATGTTGATCAAAATGAGATACTTGTGTATGCTCCTTCTCAAGACACTGAAAAAGTGTGCAATATGGTTAATGACGAATTGGAAAAGGGTATGCTTATTACTCAATTGGTTATTACTCAATATACTTGTGTATGCTCCTTCTCATCCATCTTCAAGTGTTCTTCGCGGCATTCAAGGTATCCTTCAACCATCTTCAAGGTGTTCTTCGTTAAGAACTTCTTTCAATCCGCCGTCAAGTCTCAATTCCATTCAAAAACCGTTTTTTGAAGATTGCACTTCCGCCGAGGAAGATCAAACTCCAAGAACTTCAACAAATCCAAGTCAATTTCATACCGTTCTTCAACGATCTTCAAGCCCAAAGTCCGTTTGATTCGAGAACAAGCTGCAAGACCCTTAAAAATCGGTTTTGAAGATCAAAGTCCATTCAAAGAAGATCAAAGTCCACATATCTGAAGAACTGAAGACGAATATCATATCGTTCTTCAACAATCTTCAAATCAAATTCCAAATCAAGTTTCCGTTCGATCCAAGATCAAGCTGCCAAGCCCTCGCATCAACGTTTGTCTTACATCCAAGTATTTTTGAAGATCAAGATTCCTCTAAAGAAGATTGACGTTCAGCAAGTTCAACAAGTTCGTCGCAAAGATCAAATTGTTTGTCGCGAAGATAAAATCAAGTAGATTGTTAATTCAAGATCAAGCTCAAGAGCCCTTGGATTAACGTTCAACCCAAATACACGTGGAAGAGATCAAAATCAAATCCACTCTCAAATTAACCAAATTTCAAGATTATTTGTTGAAAAAAAGAATCAGAGGATTACTAGAGATTGTAACCCCTTATTGCTTGAAGAAATACAAAAATTATTTGTACTTCATTTTACTTGTCTTTATTTTAGAGATTTAGAATTTCGACGCTACAAAATTTTGGCACGCCCAGTGGGACAATCTCAACCTCTCATCTCTTTACTAGAAAGTCTACAAGCTTGAAGTTACAGGAAGTCAGCGTTGCTCAGCAATGGACAAGTCAATGGGCGTAACAAGCAGAGGCTATTCGCAACCGATGATGAAAGCTACACTCGCACTGGGGGCAAGACATGAAGTTAAAGAAAAGAATCAAGCATCTTCAATGGAGGAGCGAGTTGATGCATTGGCAAGAGCTATTGAGAGCTTTACAACACAAGTGCATAGACGTGAAGAGCGCTTGAATTGTCTTCTCCAAAAGCTATAGATCCAAGAAAGAAATCACAACATTGAAGAAGTCGCTGACAAAGTCGAAGTTCAAGGATGCATCAAACCTTCGAGCAAAGGAGTTGAAGTTGCCACTCTTCTTGCAAAACAAGAACACAAAACAAGCAACGATCGAAGCATGATGTATGAAAAGGCTACTCAAGGTATTGAAGCTCAAGAATTTGGTGAAGTCCTAAGTGAAGGAATCCGAGCCACTTCTCTTTTCCACAAGTCAAATTTCTCAAGGAAGGAAGAGCAAGACGTCATGATGCACACAAAATGTTTTGAAGAAACCCTTCAAGATGCTGAAGTTGGAAAACCTTCTAAGTCCTCAAGCCAACAAATTCAAGTATCCTCACAAGGTCACGTCTCTACCGGTCAATTGAAGAAGCTCATCGAAGAAGTTTCCAAGGAATATAAAGCTTAACATAAGTCTTTCAAATCTTATACGAAGCCTTACACTCAACGAATCGAGCAATTGCAAGTGCCGAAAAGTTATCAACCTCCAAAGTTTCAAAGATTTGATGGAAAAGGAGACCCAAGGCAACATGTTGCTCACTTCGTCAAAATATGCAGTAGTGCCGGAACTCATGGAGATCTTCTAGTCAAGCAATTTGTTCGATCCTTAGAAGACGTCGCTTTTGATTGGTATATTAGTCTTGAGCCAAACTCCATTGACAACTGGAAAGATCTACAAAGTGCATTCTTCAGTCGCTTTTATAGCACTCGACGCAATGTGAGCATGATAGAGCTTGCGAATTCACATCAACAAGAAGATGAGCCAGTAATTGAGTACGTCAATAGATGGAGAAATCTATCCTTAAGTTGCAAAGAGAAGTTGTCTGAAACTTCAGCCATAGAGATTTGCATTCAAGGGATAAATTGGGGTCTCTCTTACATACTTCAAGGAATCAAACCAAGAACATTTGAAGAGTTGGCGACGCGCGCGCATGACATAGAGACAAGTATAAACTCTACCCAAGAAGAAAACTCGATCCAAGTCCTTGATACTAAAGATGATGATGCAAACGACGACGATGACGAAGAAGGCACGACATCAAATTTCATTAAAATCAATATGCTCCTTGATAAGAGTATAAACTATCAACATTCTCCTTAACACGAGTATAAATTGTTTGCATATTTGAATTCAAAGTAAATTCTTCAAGCCTTCAAAGAAAATCATTCAAATCTCCAAGTCCTCCTAGACACGAGCCAAAAGGTCTGCAAATCCTTCAAATCCAAGTCTTCAAGCAAATCCTTCAAATCTTCAAGTCCTCCTAGAAACGAGCCATATGGTCTACAAATTCTTCAAGTTCAAGTCTTCAAAACAATAATTCAAGTCTTCAAGTCTCCTAGACACGAGCCAAAAGGTCTACAAATCCTGCAAGTCTTTAAACCAAATGCGCAAGTCTTCTAGACAATTGAAGGTCTGTAAATCCTTCAAGTCTTCAAGTCCTCCTAGACACGAGCCAAAAGGTCTGCAAATTCTCCAAGTCCAAGTCTTCAAAGCAAATATCCAAGTCTTCAAGTCCTCCTAGACACGAGCCAAAAGGTCTGCAAGTTCTTCAAAGCCAAGTCTTCAAAGCAAATATCCAAGTTTTCAAGCCTCCTAGACACGAGCAAAAAGGTCTGCATGTTCTTCAAGTGTTCAAGTGTTCAAGTCAATAGCTCCATGACGCACGAGCTTAAACTGCACGTTGCTCCACGACGCATGAGTCTAAACTGCCTTTTACTCTTGGTCTGCATGAGTATAAAATACACCATCTCTAAACCAAATTGATGTACTTTGAACTACGTCGTGACTTGATTCCTTTGTTGGATACGTAGGTAGCTTAGAATTTCTAAGTTCAGTGATATCCTTTCACCAAGTTATCTTGAGTTGAAGATGTTACATGAAACTCCTTGAGGTATGATGTGCTGATAAGATGAGTAAAGCTTCCGTCAAGTAGGAGATAAAGAACGCCAATGCTTTGAATATTGACCTTGAAGTCATGCTCCAAGCTTTTGAGTGATTCTTGAGTTGACACTGCAAACTTCAATCGGATGCTTTAATGTGGGCCTTGATTCCAATCTTCAATCGCTTCGCTCCAAGAGGATAGATGCAATCGTGCTCCAAGCTCACTTGATCATTAATTAGACACTTTTGTGTTGTTTGATCAAAGTCGATACTTCCAAACTACCATTCCAATCATGAAAAGGATATGCCTTGCATGTTTAACTAGAGAAGTCCTTTAAGAAGATGGAACTTAGTTTGACAAGTATGTCGTTTGACCACTCCCATATTGGCGAGGTTCTTTGAAAACTCAGAGTGGAGTGCAACAAGTACGTCATTCCGCTTTTCCCAACAAATAGGATTGGCGAAGTTCTTCAAGAGGTTAGTCATCTTGAATGTTTCTTTGACGAATGAAGTCGACATCTTTAATGAGAAGAATGCATGAGTATGACCAACAAGATGAGTGCGCATGTGTTTGAAGCCAAGTCTCGCCATTGAAGCCGTCTTTGATGCCAAGTCATGAAAACAATGTCTTTGATGCCAAGTCTCGAGAACAAGTCCGCTCCTGTTGAGTGTCTTTGACGCCAAGTCTCGAAAGCAAGTCTCTTCTTTTCGGATACCTTTTGAAGCCAAGTCTTGAGGATAATGTCGCCTTCAAGGTTTCTTTGAGGCTGAGTCGTGAAAAGAATGTCTCCTCCTTCAAGCTCACCAATGATGTTGCGTAGATTAAGGTTTGAGTGTGCTCCTCCTCTCCTTGCAAGAGATCCAGAATTTGTCAAGTATTGTTGCGCGCATAGAGCTTTCATGATCTCCAAGTTCCAATTTGTGTGAACAAGACCGCACGGATTGTCATGTATCTTTGTGGAAGTAATTTGCTCTTGCACCAACTGAGAATGTCATCTTTCCCTAGCATCTCTTTTGGCAATGCGTCACCCCGAAGTATCGAAGGGAAGATCATCGTTTGATACTCGATGGTGAGCAACGCGAAGCACCAATAGCTTTGAAAGGATTTGGGTTACTCTTCAATACATTCTTTTAATTGATCAAAGTTCGTCAATATTTGCCACAACTTCACATAATTTTCAACTACGGGAGCGTGATGATACAAGTTGGCGCCGAGTTTTTGTTGATTGGTCTTCGTGGCCTATGATAAATAAATTTTCCATGCCACCTACAAACAAGAAATTTTGTGTTTGAATAGGATTAAAAAGAAGAGTTATTGGATGAACAAGGATAGAAAAAAAATGTATTATATTTGAGGTCGGTAGTTCCAATAAAAAAGAGTTCAATCCCTGCAGCAAAGAAAACAAAACAAAAAGAAGAAGTATCAGCAACGATCAAAAGAAAAGTGGAGAATTCGATGGGAGACAATTTCGCGTTCTCTAACAAAACCTCAGCACCTGCTGCAAAGGAGAGAGTTAAAGAAAGAAGATGTCAACAGCAAAGGAAAAAGAAAAAGAAAAAAAATAGCACCGAGAATAAGAGACTAAAAAGAAGGATCTTGAAAAGAAAAAAGAAAAAAACCTTGCAAGTTGATGTCAAAACTCAAAAGAGCTGATAATTTCGCCTAAATTCCTGCAATTCGGTTGCTCGATTTAACAAATTTGGGATGAATAAATAAATCGAAGATGAAGAAAAGGTGGTGGTCTTGGTCTCTTATATAGATTTCTCATCGAGAAGATTAAATCCTACTGAAACTATAACGTCTTATAGTTGTAGTTGGATTAGAATTCTTCTCCCATTGATTTAATTAAAGGAGAAATTAAGTTGAGGAAGGAACAAATTTGCAGGGGTCTGATCCATACACATCTTTCTTTGGAGAAGACATGGGAAAGTATAACATGTGTGTGGTCTACATGGACCACCAGAAAAAAAAAATGGTATCTCACGTGTTCTATGCAAAGATAAAAGCTTTGCTCCTAAATTTCACTATGGTCCCTAGGGAATTTGTTATGGAGGCCCATTAAGAGTTTTGGCTCTTGAAATGAAGTGCACAACTTTCTATCATATCATTGATGGCATGAAAAACATATGTTGCAACATATCAACTTCAAGACGCATTTTTATAACGCTATTCGTGGCAAGTCCCAAGGGGGCATTTGTAGACAAATAAATTTTGTCTACTCCAATTAAATATTGACAAGTGTCAAATTAAATTTTTAGATAAATTGATTATTTCTATTTTTAATTTGGAATTTTACTAAATTAAATTCCAATTATTAATAGGTTAATTAATTAATTTTCTAATATCTATTTGATTGGCCAATCAAATAAAGTCACATGGAAAAGATGGAGAATTGCAACCAATCAAATAAAGCCACGTGGAAATATGATGTGTTCTAGATATTTCTTGATAAGCAAGCTAAGTTAAATCCATGTTTATCTTGAAAATAAAACCGACCAATCACAAGCAAGGAGCTCTAGGTTTTTACAACTATAAATGTGGTCCTCTCATAAAGAAAAAGGACGGACACAAATATTCACAAGTTAAAGAGGGAAAAGCTGTAAGTTTTTCACTCCACCAAATTCATCCATCTTCAAGTGTTCTTCGCGGCATTCAAGGTATCCTTCAACCATATTCAAGGTGTTCTTTGTTAAGAACTCCTTTCAATTCGCCGTCAAGTCTCAATTCCATCCAAAAACCATTTTTTGAAGATTGCACTTCCGCCGAGGAAGATCAAACTCCAAGAACTTCAACAAATCCAAGTCAAGTTCATACAGTTCTTCAACGATCTTCAAGCCCAAAGTCCGTTTAATTCGAGAACTAGCTGCAAGGCCCTCGAAAAACTGTTTTGAAGATCGAAGTCCATTCAAAGAAGATCAAAGTCCACATATCTGAAGAACTAAAGACGAATATCATATCGTTCTTCAACAATCTTCAAATCAAATTCCAAATCAAGTTTTCGTTCGATCCAAGATCAAGCTGCCAAGCCCTCGCATCAACGTTTGTCTTACATCCAAGTATTTTTGAAGATCAAGATTCCTCTAAAGAAGATTGACGTTCAACAAGTTCAACAAGTTCGTCGCGAAGATCAAATTGTTCGTCGCGGAGATCAAATCAAGTAGATTGTTAATGCAAGATCAAGCTCAAGAACCCTTGGATTAACGTTCAACCCAAATACACGTGGAAGAGATCAAAATCAAATCCACTCTCAAATTAACCAAATTTCAAGATTATTTGTTGTAGAAAAGAATCAGAGGATTACTAGAGATTGTAACCCCTTATTGCTTGAAGAAATACAAAAATTATTTATACTTACTTTTTCTTGTCTTTATTTTAGAGATTTAGAATTTTGACGCTACAGCATTATTTGTAGCTAGCATATGCATATTGTAAGATTATGTAGAGTAGTATCAGTAATTTTGAATTTTCGTGATCATACACCTTTTAATATCTTAATAAAAGTTATTGTGATTTATAATATCATAAAAATAAAGTAATGTCGTAAGGATAATGATACCACAAAATTATATCAAAACACATATATGCATCAAAAAAATAAAAAATGTTTTTATATATAAACTATTTATAAGGAAGATGATACATATAGAGCAAAATCCTTCCTTACAGAGCAATTTTAAGTTATTGACTAATTTGTCCTTTCAAATCAATCACATAAATTATTTTCTTTTTCAATCTCAGATTAGAAAAATCTTTAATAGCTGGAAACATAACCATGATATTCTTCTTTCCTAGATATGGAAAGATATATATCTTTTTAATTGATGTAATATATAAATAATGTGGATTAATTAGTTGCACGTGCAAGGTGTTATGTCTTGTTTCTTCGGTGTTTTTTTAGCATGTTATTACTCTGGACTGTTTGATGTCTTTGTGTTATAACAATGAATGACTTGGTTTCTCTGTATTATGACAATGAATGATTTGGCTTAAGTTATTATTTTTTATTAACTAACATCAAAGTAGTGTTGTATCTCATTTTATCTCATTCTATGTTTTTTCTCCATTTGGTGTTCAAAATAGGGTTGTATGATCTATGATATTAGTTTTTCTGGCAATCATATGGCAAAAATAAGTCCATGCATATGACTGCATATGATACAAACATTCAGTTGTATACCAAACAAGTGCATCATGACCTGAATATAAAGTACAATCCAAATAAAACACAACTACATTTAACAACCAACAACAATTCTGAAATAACATGAGATATCGGTACCTCAAGCTAAATACAACACAACACAACAACAATTCAAGACATTTACTGCCTCAGTCTCAAGCAAAAAAGAGCAGCAATACTACCCAAGAAAAAAACTTGACATAAATTGTTTGCAACAATCTTAAGCAAAAATCAAAACACAACATATTCCAATGAGACAAATGTTGTTCTAAACAAACGTAACTGTTCAAGAACTAAACATTAAGAGAGTTGGATCATTTGTACATCCTTGTAACAGTTGAACAATATCACTCAGTTGTGTCACTATGTTTTCAGCATTCATATCACTCAGTTGTGTCACAATATCTTGTTGTAACCCCTGAAGCTGATGTAGAACCACTTGTTGGAGCAGAGGCATTAGATCTTGTTGATGGATCAATAGAAATTGGTGGTGGATTAGGGGAAGCATGAGGAAGTTTAGTTATTTTTTCCTATTTTGCAGTATGATAAATGATTATCAAACCATGAGCACATTTGAACTGTGGATGTTTAACTTAATTGAGTAAAATGCACTTACATGTTGAGGATTAGCAGTTGCATCATGAGCTTGAGCCTTGTTTCCCTTTTTATTGGATTGCATTATGATAAATGATTATCAAATTAATGAATGGATGTTTTAACTTATTTGAGTACATTCACTTAACAGGTTGAGGATTAAAAGCTTCATTAGGGGCTTGAGCCTGCAAAATGAGCAATGTTAAGTTGGATTGTTGGAAATAATATATTATAGTATGTATGAATAAATTAATGGAGTAATAGGATGTACATGTGGATGAGGCTTTTCTGATGGAGGTTTTATACAACCCTTCTTATTGTACCCAAAGGTTCCACAATTTGAACACATATTTTGTTCCACCTCTTTTTGAACGTCTTGCCATTATCAGTCTCTTTAATTAATTTACTAGGATAAATCCTTCTTCTATGTTGCTTAGTCTCCCCCTCCCTTTAGCCTTCACATACCAAGGACTCAATGGGACCAATTGTGTTCTAGACCATTCTTCTCTTCCTTTAAGTGGCTGCAACATATACTTATATGCCTTCACGTATGTACTTTTTAGGAACCAATGCTCAACATAGTCAGTTGGTTGCCCTCTTTTGTGGTCTATGCAAGCAACTCCATGCACACAAGCAATCCAGTGATGTTCCATCTTCTACAACTGCAAGTTTTGTTAGGAAGATCAACTGTGTAGACATTTGTTCCACTTGCCAAGATCTGGACTTCGAACTTGTCTTCCCCATTTCAATGTGTACCAAAATCATGATCACGCTTTTTGTACCACTGCTAGATTTACGACACATGAAAATAGCATGTGGATTGATCTTAATGCATACGGTGTTTGGGTAATTAGAGAAATGAGGATTAAATGTTGGATCTTTTATCCAACAATAGTGGATCCTAAATTCAATAATGGCTTATATTTTAATAATTATGTTATATAGAGCGTCAATAATAGTAAGCCCAATAAAACAATCTAAGTGAAGTCAAATTGTGGGCTTAATGTATGTAATCGAGTGAACCTTGTAAGTTGGATTTACAATGATGGGCTGAACTACAAGTTACAAAATTGGGATATTAGGGTTTTGGTGACCTAATATATATAGGTGGTCATCGTCCCTAGCGAACACACGAATCTCTTTCTATACTACATCACATCAATAGTTTAGATCCAGACGCATTCGTGCTAATTTCGAAGCCAACCACACGCCGATCTGACAAACAGTTATACGTATGTATAAGGTATGCTTTTGCAATCCAGTATCCAGTTTATCATTTTAATTCTCAATGATTTAAGATGAATGGTCATGGGTTTTGATTTTGGTTTCAATGTAAAAACCATGGTCTATTATGTGCATGATAAATGTAACGGAAGAGTTACAAAGAGTGGTGCACTATTTTGTTGCAAAATATTTGAGATCTGACTTTATCCGTCTCTTCATACACTTCTCAAATCTTGCTTTTAATGAAGGGGATTTGCTCGATCAAAAAAGGATGGGAAGACAAAAATCCTCATGCTCAAATTAATATGATTCGTAATCTTTCGTAATTAAGTAGGATTAGAACTTGGTTGTTTTTGTCATAGAAAAGTTGATTCTTTGAGTTGCAAAATAGGTTTTTGGAGAGAGATAGACTATTTTTTTTTTTTAAGATCGAGAGATTTTGTTAGAAAATTTTGCTCTGCGTGTGAACTTTACATTGTGTTTAACTAATATCCTGTTAATATTGGATTGTAGAGCCTGAAAATTCCATGATCCGACTCGTGGAAGAGTAAGTTAGGGATTAAGGGCGGTGGTAGCTTGGGGAAATTTTATTTTTTTTACCATACAAAATTTGTATGAGAAGCCTGTCTAAAATAAATAACTATCTGATGTAATCATAATCTTATGATAAAAACATATATAGTAGTACATAATGGCTGGATATCGCTTGCTTAGAGGTGGTCATCGACGAATTGGGTAAAAGAATTCATATGTCTTTTGCTTTGTGTATTTATAATTTTATGTTATTCGTATTTGTTGCACAATAATTACGTCAGATGTGCGAACACATCTTAAGTGCAACCTAGCTTTCTACGACTTGCTCATAGAAATGTTTGTGCTACATGATGGTGAAGACTATCTCACGTCGTTGAAATAAGAATTTCAAGATTAGATTGAAGGCCTAAAGGGTGTCTTTTCTAAAGAAGGCCAAAACTTTCATCCATTAAATTCATATGCGTGATATAATATGGATTGACATCTATGGCCGTGTCCATGAATCTGTAGAGTATATTAATGGATGTTTCATACTGTGCTTAAGCTTAATCTTCGTAACCTTGTTTCTTTAATAATGTAGTTTGACTAAGTGTGTTCTGGTTTTTTTTTTTTTCTATTTGTTCTAAACATGGTTTTCTTGATAAGCCAAATGAAATAGGAAGGTGAGCATTGAGCTTCTTGGTACTGCGTTTTTCTCGTACTTGTTTGAAAGAGTGAGATTTGTTCATTTTCTAGAGCCCTCCTTCTGTTTTACTACGAAAAGGCATAAACAGAAAAGGATGGTGCCAATTTATCGTCACAATCAAGTTGAGATTCTATCTATTGTTATGGAGAGAGCACAAGAGGTTCAAGCAAGTTTGAATACACAGAGCCCTAGCTTTATAAAGCCGATGATACGGTCAAATGTTATGGCAGGCTTCTGGCTGGTAATGAATTAAAACTACTTTGGAGTTCAAAATTTTTTTTTTTTTTGAAGTGAGCATTTTTTATACATGTTTTGTTAACTTATATGCTGTCAGTATCTTCCGAAGATATTTTGTGAGTGGCATTTGCCCAACTGTGATTCAAAGGTTACTTTAGTAGACGAGAGCGAAAAAGAATTCTACACAAAGTATCTACCTGAGAGGAGAGGGCTTAGTGCTGGATGGAAGGGGTTTTAAGTTGCACATAATCTTAATGAGGGAGATGTACTGGTATTTCATCTGATAGGATTCTGTAAAATGAAGGTAATGGGTTGATTTTTGTTATTTTTTTCTTTGTTTGAACTTCATTTACAATATATGAGTACAGGATTATAACATTTAGGAAGAACCATAAACAATGAAAAAAACTTAATTCGGGCTAGACCATTTTGAACTAACAACCAAGGAGAAAATGTGCATAGTTTGAACAGATGATTTCATTCTACACTCTACTAACTATGAATTCCTTCTATGTTGTCGTTTGGATTAGGTGTATATCGTGAGAGCAAATCGTTTATGTAGAGTGGATGCCGCTCTTAGCCTTCTGCAGTTACAAAGCTCATAAAATAATTAGTTAACGATGTCGGTTCACCGTGTTCTTCCTTTTCTCTTCAAGTGATGAAACACAATCTCTTCTTTCAACATCTTTATCGACTCTTGTTTTCATGTTAAAGAAAGAGATAGGACCTTTTGACAGGGTAAAGAGAAGCAACGACGATAGCATTGAAACTTGTAACTCAATGTTTGTACGCACCTGATTAGTAATTAATTATTATACAAAGGGTGTTGAGTGTGAGGTGAAAATAAAGAGTTTGTGTGACTTTACTACTGTAAAAGTCTGAGAGAATTGTAATTCTTATTTTACATTCATATGAAGTTCTTCTACCTTGTTCATGGTTTTTTGCCATTTAGTAATTTGGGGTTTTCCGTGATAAGTCTGTTACTTATTATTATTGAGAAAATTACAGAATCATAGCAAAACTTTGGCGATTTTTGCACATGTATGGCTGAATTTGAATTTTTGCACTTGGATATCCCAACTTTCTTTCGGACAGCATCGTTGCTATTAAAAATTGAAATTCGGGCATAAAAGCGTCATTTTTCGACCAAATGTCATAATTAAAAAGGGTAAAAGGGTCAGATAACCTCAGCAACTAATAAAAGAGAGAAAGTTGGGATACCCAAATATAAATATTGAAAGTCGAGTCATACGTGTGCAAAAACCGCCAAATTTTAGCTATGATTCTGTAATTTTTCCTAAATATTATTCTCAATACAAGATCAATAATCAATTAATTAAACTAAGTTAATTAACGAATAATTAGACTGAAAATTTGGTCCTAACAAACATGCACACCTAAATGCATTAATAAGTACGGTATTGTGTAGTCAGAATCATGTGCACGTCAGCTTCCAACCACTTGTTTTTTCAGCCAAATTTTTATTTTGATTTCGTGATTAGAAAGCTCGTGTCATAAATATTACAAATATCTGCTTCTTTCATTAATTCTTGCCAATCTAATATCATTGATTTGGCCATGTAAGTTAACTATCAATTCAGGTGAAGAATGCCCCGCATTTTGAGTTAGATACAAATTCATACACAGCATTGATCTAAGGGTGCTCTAAAATTGGATATGATCCGACTCATTGGTTGTATGTTGTTTAGGCTAATTAACGTTGTTTCAGAGTGATATTCAACAATGTTAAACAAGTTCCTAATGTTTTCATTTATTTTAAAATAAATTTTGTTTCTCCCTATAACTTATCCCATAAATGAAAAAAAATACATTGAATCGTATACCTGTATTAAATACTATACCCAATAAAAATTATTACTCCATATGAAATTTACGATATGGGCGAATGACATGTAATAAAATGAGAAATTGATAATTAATACATATTTCGTCACTCACTATATAAGTGGACGTGCATGCGGTTAGAACCCATGGGGTTGTTGAAATTTGAAAATATGAATTCAGAGCTTTAACATCTTGACAGAATCATTTCATCAATTTTGTATGAGTCATTAACTAAGTCGATTCTACCAATTAGGCGTACACTTGTAACTTCTTGTTTATCAACTATAGCATAGTATAACAATTACTATGGATTGGTGTGTTCTATCTTGCCCTAAGATTTTCGTATTTAAACATTCTCTTTTTTAACTTGATTAGATTAACTTTTGATTTAGTTAATGAAATAAAAAAAAATTGACAAGAATTCCATTGAGAAAAAATTTGCATCTAACTCAAACTAAAATTTTATTACAGAATCATAGCTAAATTTTGGCGATTTTTGCACATGTATGGCTGAACTTTGAATTATTAATGCGTGGACTAGAAAAAGATCTCCAAAAATGTGTTGAATTATTAATGTGTTCTTACGTTCAGTACATGTACAACAAGTCAACAACTTATCCGTATGCTAAAGAATAGACTTTCAGAGACATTAGCTCGCTAGAGAAACTAATCGTTAAACAAATTACATAGTGTATGTACACGTGAGTAAAGTCATCATTATTCAATCACAATAATTATAAAATTTACCATTTACTGAACGGGTTTGGAAGTGTACTACTGAAAAGATTTTGCGTAAAAGGTAATTGCAATGTGCGGAATCTTGTTTCTTCTGTAAGAGAATCATGTGCAAATAAACGCATAGGCATTAAAGTTAATGTTGATCAAATTGAGATACTTGTGTATGCTCCTTCTCAAGACACTGAAAAAGTGTGCAATATGGTTAATGACGAATTGGAATATGGAAGAAAGTTGTTGCAGATGAGTGCTTGGAGAAATGTTTATTTAATAGAGGACCAAAGGAAAGCTGTTGACTTGGATCAGGTTGATTTTGGTGGTGTGTTGCTGAAATTAGTTCCTTCAAGGAACTTCTGTGGGGGCGATCACAAAAAGGCTAGGCATCATTTCCTTCTCTTTGAGCTAAAATCATCTGGCCTCGTAGGTGCAGCAAAGGGGTAGCAATGTTGAAGTGTGATCCCAGAGATGTTTCTTTAATTGTTAATGATCTTTATGGTATAGTTGTAGGAGGCAGGCAAATATTGTGCGAAGCAAGTATGAAGTCTAGCAGTACAGACGGTGTTGTAATTATTGGAGTTGATAAGGAACTGTCCGAAGCTGATAATTTTTGAGGTGTTAACTAATGCAACTAATAGGCAAATTAAATTATAGACTTGTTTATAGTTAGAGGAAATGCAATTGACAATCCTCCACCTGCGGCTTGTGAAGAAGCAATTATTCGAGAAATTTCTCCGTTTATGCCCAGACGCAATTTTCCTTCTAAACAATCACAACATTGCCAACATAACATTAATTAAGGAAAATGATTTACGCACAAACCGTGCGCATACGAACACATTTCAGCCGTTAGATTTCCAATGATTAACCCACGGCCTACCAAGTTATCCCCAAATCATTAATTACTTGTTTATAATTGCATATATATATATATATATATATACACTAACCCTTATGTCATAGGTAATTAAACTTTGAACAATCACACTTAATTTATTGCATTTGACTTAGTATAGGCCAATGGCTTTCTTAAATTTATGAGATTAATTATCTCATGTGTAAGTAATAACTTAGATTTGATTTTACTTTTCTTTTTAACTTTTCTTAATACTTTAAAATATATACGAATACATTTATTCGAGCAATATGCGAAAACGTAATTAATAAAAAATAATTTATCCAATCATTCAGTGGTTTTTCATATAGTAATCCTATGGACTTCAAATATATTGAAGAGTAATATACGACCCTTAATTAAATACAAGCATTGTTTTGTTAAATATACACTAATTGACATCAACAGAATAATCTAATAAACTTGTACATTCGAAATACGGCAATTTATTATAATCGGGAAACATATATGTACTTCTTATTTTATTTTCTTTCTTTTTAAAGAAACATTTTTGTCTAACTTCGGATCCTCCATTTATATATTTCAAACCTTATTGCAAATAATATCATAATCTTACAAAAAATAAATAAGCTAAGATAGAATTATATATATAGAGATGAAAAATATTCTTTATGCATTTGTAGACAAATAAATTTTGTCTACTCCAATTAAATATTGACAAGTGTCAAATTAAATTTTTAGAAATTAAATTGATTATTTCTATTTTTAATTTGGAATTTTACTAAATTAAATTCCAATTATTAATAGGTTAATTAATTGATTTTCTAATATCTATTTGATTGGCCAATCAAATAAAGCCACATGGAAAAGATGGAGAATTGCAACCAATCAAATAAAGCCACGTAGAAATATGATGTGTTCTAGATATTTCTTGATAAGCAAGCTAAATTAAATCCATGTTTATCTTGAAAATAAAACCGACCAATCACAAGCAAGGAGCTCTAGGTTTTTACAACTATAATTAGGGTCCTCTCATAAAGAAAAAGGACGGACACAAATATTCACAAGTTGAAGAGGGAAAAGTTCTAAGTTTTTCGCTCCACCAAATTCATCCATCTTCAAGTGTTCTTCGCGGCATTCAAGGTATCCTTCAACAATCTTCAAGTGTTCTTCGCGGCATTCAAGGTATCCTTCAACCATCTTCAAGGTGTTCTTCGTTAAGAACTTCTTTCAATCCGCCGTCAAGTCTCAATTCCATTCAAAAACCGTTTTTTGAAGATTGCACTTCCGCCGAGGAAGATCAAACTCCAAGAACTTCAACAAATCCAAGTCAATTTCATATCGTTCTTCAACGATCTTCAAGCCCAAAGTCCGTTTGATTCGAGAACAAGCTGCAAGACCCTTGAAAAACTGTTTTGAAGATCAAAGTCCATTCAAAGAAGATCAAAGTCCACATAGCTGAAGAACTGAAGACGAATATCATATCGTTCTTCAACAATCTTCAAATCAAATTCCAAATCAAGTTTCCGTTCGATCCAATATCAAGCTGCCAAGCCCTCGCATCAACGTTTGTCTTACATCCAAGTATTTTTGAAAATCAAGATTCCTCTAAAGAAGATTGACGTTCAGCAAGTTCAACAAGTTCGTCGCAAAGATCAAATTGTTTGTCGCGAAGATAAAATCAAGTAGATTGTTAATTCAAGATCAAGCTCAAGAGCCCTTGGATTAACGTTCAACCCAAATACACGTGGAAGAGATCAAAATCAAATCCACTCTCAAATTAACCAAATTTCAAGATTATTTGTTAAAGAAAAGAATCAGAGGATTACTAGAGATTGTAACCCCTTATTGCTTGAAGAAATACAAAAATTATTTGTACTTCATTTTACTTGTCTTTATTTTAGAGATTTAGAATTTTGACGCTACAAAATTTTGGCACGCCCAGTGGGACAATCTCTACCTCTCATCTCTTTACTAGAAAGTCTACAAGCTTGAAGTTACAGGAAGTCAGCGTTGCTCAGCAATGGACAAGTCAATGAGCGTAACAAGCAGAGGCTATTCGCAATCGATGATGAAAGCTACACTCGCACTGGGGGCAAGACATGAAGCTAAAGAAAAGAATCAAGCATCTTCAATGGAGGAGCGAGTTGATGCATTGGCAAGAGCTATTGAGAGCTTTACAACACAAGTGCATAGACGTAAAGAGCGCTTGAATTGTCTTCTCCAAAAGCTATAGATCCAAGAAAGAAATCACAACATTGAAGAAGTCGCTGACAAAGTCGAAGTTCAAGGATGCATCAAACCTTCGAGCAAAAGAGTTGAAGTTGCCACTCTTCTTGCAAAACAAGAACACAAAACAAGCAACGATCGAAGCATGATGTATGAAAAGGCTACTTAAGGTATTGAAGCTCAAGAATTTGGTGAAGTCCTAAGTGAAGGAATCCGAGCCACTTCTCTTTTCCACAAGTCAAATTTCTCAAGGAAGGAAGAGCAAGACGTCATGATGCACACAAAATGTTTTGAAGAAACCCTTCAAGATGCTGAAGTTGGAAAACCTTCTAAGTCCTCAAGCCAACAAATTCAAGTATCCTCACAAGGTCACGTCTCTACCGGTCAATTGAAGAAGCTCATCGAAGAAGTTTCCAAGGAATATAAAGCTTAACATAAGTCTTTCAAATCTTATACGAAGCCTTACACTCAACGAATCGCGCAATTGCAAGTGCCGAAAAGCTATCAACCTCCAAAGTTTCAAAGATTTGATGGAAAAGGAGACCCAAGGCAACATGTTGCTCACTTCGTCAAAATATGCAGTAGTGCCGGAACTCATGGAGATCTTCTAGTCAAGCAATTTGTTCGATCCTTAGAAGACGTCGCTTTTGATTGGTATATTAGTCTTGAGCCAAACTTCATTGACAACTGGAAAGATCTACAAAGTGCATTCTTCAGTCGCTTTTATAGCACTCGACGCAATGTGAGTATGATAGAGCTTGTGAATTCACATCAACAAGAAGATGAGCCAGTAATTGAGTACGTCAATAGATGGAGAAATCTATCCTTAAGCTGCAAAGAGAAGTTGTCTGAAACTTCAGCCATAGAGATTTGCATTCAAGGGATGAATTGGGGTCTCTCTTACATACTTCAAGGAATCAAACCAAGAACATTTGAAGAGTTGGCGACGCGCGCGCATGACATAGAGACAAGTATAAACTCTACCCAAGAAGAAAACTCGATCCAAGTCCTTGATACTAAAGATGATAATGCAAACGACGACGATGACGAAGAGGGCACGACATCAAATTTCATTAAAATCAATATGCTCCTTGATACGAGCTTAAACTATCTAAAATCTTCAAATTAAGTGTCAAATCATGTACTCCTTGATAAGAGTATAAACTATCAACATTCTCCTTAACATGAGTATAAATTGTTTGCATATTTGAATTCAAAGTAAATTCTTCAAGCCTTCAAAGCAAATCATTCAAATCTCCAAGTCCTCCTAGACACGAGCCAAAAGGTCTGCAAATCCTTCAAATCCAAGTCTTCAAGCAAATCCTTCAAATCTTCAAGTCCTCCTAGAAACGAGCCATATGGTCTACAAATTCTTCAAGTTCAAGTCTTCAAAACAATAATTCAAGTCTTCAAGTCTCCTAGACACGAGCCAAAAGGTCTACAAATCTTGCAAGTCTTTAAACCAAATGCGCAAGTCTTCTAGACAATTGAAGGTCTGTAAATCCTTCAAGTCTTCAAGTCCTCCTAGACACGAGCCAAAAGGTCTGCAAATTCTCCAAGTCCAAGTCTTCAAAGCAAATATCCAAGTCTTCAAGTCCTCCTAGACACGAGCCAAAAGGTCTGCAAGTTCTTCAAAGCCAAGTCTTCAAAGCAAATATCCAAGTTTTCAAGCCTCCTAGACACGAGCAAAAAGGTCTGCATGTTCTTCAAGTGTTCAAGTGTTCAAGTGTTCAAGTCAATAGCTCCATGACGCACGAGCTTAAACTGCACGTTGCTCCACGACGCATGAGTCTAAACTGCCTTTTACTCTTGGTCTGCATGAGTATAAAATACACCATCTCTAAACCAAATTGATGTACTTTGAACTACGTCGTGACTTGATTCCTTTGTTGGATACGTAGGTAGCTTAGAATTTCTAAGTTCAGTGATATCCTTTCACCAAGTTATCTTGAGTTGAAGATGTTACATGAAACTCCTTGAGGTATGATGTGCTGATAAGATGAGTAAAGCTTCCGTCAAGTAGGAGATAAAGAACGCCAATGCTTTGAATATTGACCTTGAAGTCATGCTCCAAGCTTTTGAGTGATTCTTGAGTTGACACTGCAAACTTCAATCGGATGTTTTAATGTGGGCCTTGATTCCAATCTTCAATCGCTTCGCTCCAAGAGGATAGTTGCAATCGTGCTCCAAGCTCACTTGATCATTAATTAGACACTTTTGTGTTGTTTGATCAAAGTCGATACTTCCAAACTACCATTCCAATCATGAAAAGGATATGCCTTGCATGTTTAACTAAAGAAGTCCTTTAAGAAGATGGAACGTAGTTTGACAAGTATGTCGTTTGACCACTCCCATATTGGCGAGGTTCTTTGAAAACTCAGAGTGGAGTGCAACAAGTACGTCATTCCGCTTTTCCCAACAAATAGGATTGGCGAAGTTCTTCAAGAGGTTAGTCATCTTGAATGTTTCTTTGACGAATGAAGTCGACATCTTTAATGAGAAGAATGCATGAGTATGACCAACAAGATGAGTGCGCATGTGTTTGAAGCCAAGTCTCGCCATTGAAGCCGTCTTTGATGCCAAGTCATGAAAACAATGTCTTTGATGCCAAGTCTCGAGAACAAGTCCGCTCCTGTTGAGTGTCTTTGACGCCAAGTCTCGAAAGCAAGTCTCTTCTTTTCGGATACCTTTTGAAGCCAAGTCTTGAGGATAATGTCGCCTTCAAGGTTTCTTTGAGGCTGAGTCGTGAAAAGAATGTCTCCTCCTTCAAGCTCACCAATGATGTTGCGTAGATTAAGGTTTGAGTGTGCTCCTCCTCTCCTTGCAAGAGATCCAGAATTTGTCAAGTATTGTTGCGCGCATAGAGCTTTCATGATCTCCAAGTTCCAATTTGTGTGAACAAGACCGCACGGATTGTCATCTATCTTTGTGGAAGTCATTTGCTCTTGCACCAACTGAGAATGTCATCTTTCCCTAGCATCTCTTTTGGCAATGCGTCACCCCGAAGTATCGAAGGGAAGATCATCGTTTGATACTCGATGGTGAGCAACGCGAAGCACCAATAGCTTTGAAAGGATTTGGGTTACTCTTCAATCCATTATTTTAATTGATCAAAGTTCGTCAATATTTGCCACAACTTCACATAATTTTCAACTGCGGGAGCGTGATGATACAAGTTGGCGCCGAGTTTTTGTTGATTGGTCTTCGTGGCCTATGATAAATAAATTTTCCATGCCACCTACAAACAAGAAATTTTGTGTTTGAATAGGATTAAAAAGAAGAGTTATTGGATGAACAAGGATAGAAAAAAAATGTATTATATTTGAGGTCGGTAGTTCCAATAAAAAAGAGTTCAATCCCTGCAGCAAAGAAAACAAAACAAAAAGAAGAAGTATCAGCAACGATCAAAAGAAAAGTGGAGAATTCGATGGGAGACAATTTCGCGTTCTCTAACAAAACCTCAGCACCTGCTGCAAAGGAGAGAGTTAAAGAAAGAAGATGTCAACAGCAAAGGAAAAAGAAAAAGAAAAAAAATAGCACCGAGAATAAGAGACTAAAAAGAAGGATCTTGAAAAGAAAAAAGAAAAAAACCTTGCAAGTTGATGTCAAAACTCAAAAGAGCTGATAATTTCGCCTAAATTCCTGCAATTCGGTTGCTCGATTTAACAAATTTGGGATGAATAAATAAATCGAAGATGAAGAAAAGGTGGTGGTCTTGGTCTCTTATATAGATTTCTCATCGAGAAGATTAAATCCTACTGAAACTATAACGTCTTATAGTTGTAGTTGGATTAGAATTCTTCTCCCATTGATTTAATTAAAGGAGAAATTAAGTTGAGGAAGGAACAAATTTGCAGGGGTCTGATCCATACACATCTTTCTTTGGAGAAGACATGGGAAAGTATAACATGTGTGTGGTCTACATGGACCACCAGAAAAAAAAAATGGTATCTCACGTGTTCTATGCAAAGATAAAAGCTTTGCTCCTAAATTTCACTATGGTCCCTAGGGAATTTGTTATGGAGGCCCATTAAGAGTTTTGCCTCTTGAAATGAAGTGCACAACTTTCTATCATATCATTGATGGCATGAAAAACATATGTTGCAACATATCAACTTCAAGACGCATTTTCATAACGCTATTCGTGACAAGTCCCAAGGGGGCATTTGTAGACAAATAAATTTTGTCTACTCCAATTAAATATTGACAAGTGTCAAATTAAATTTTTAGATAAATTGATTATTTCTATTTTTAATTTGGAATTTTACTAAATTAAATTCCAATTATTAATAGGTTAATTAATTAATTTTCTAATATCTATTTGATTGGCCAATCAAATAAAGTCACATGGAAAAGATGGAGAATTGCAACCAATCAAATAAAGCCACGTGGAAATATGATGTGTTCTAGATATTTCTTGATAAGCAAGCTAAGTTAAATCCATGTTTATCTTGAAAATAAAACCGACCAATCACAAGCAAGGAGCTCTAGGTTTTTACAACTATAAATGTGGTCCTCTCATAAAGAAAAAGGACGGACACAAATATTCACAAGTTAAAGAGGGAAAAGCTGTAAGTTTTTCACTCCACCAAATTCATCCATCTTCAAGTGTTCTTCGCGGCATTCAAGGTATCCTTCAACCATATTCAAGGTGTTCTTTGTTAAGAACTCCTTTCAATTCGCCGTCAAGTCTCAATTCCATCCAAAAACCATTTTTTGAAGATTGCACTTCCGCCGAGGAAGATCAAACTCCAAGAACTTCAACAAATCCAAGTCAAGTTCATACAGTTCTTCAACGATCTTCAAGCCCAAAGTCCGTTTAATTCGAGAACTAGCTGCAAGGCCCTCGAAAAACTGTTTTGAAGATCGAAGTCCATTCAAAGAAGATCAAAGTCCACATATCTGAAGAACTAAAGACGAATATCATATCGTTCTTCAACAATCTTCAAATCAAATTCCAAATCAAGTTTTCGTTCGATCCAAGATCAAGCTGCCAAGCCCTCGCATCAACGTTTGTCTTACATCCAAGTATTTTTGAAGATCAAGATTCCTCTAAAGAAGATTGACGTTCAACAAGTTCAACAAGTTCGTCGCGAAGATCAAATTGTTCGTCGCGGAGATCAAATCAAGTAGATTGTTAATGCAAGATCAAGCTCAAGAACCCTTGGATTAACGTTCAACCCAAATACACGTGGAAGAGATCAAAATCAAATCCACTCTCAAATTAACCAAATTTCAAGATTATTTGTTGTAGAAAAGAATCAGAGGATTACTAGAGATTGTAACCCCTTATTGCTTGAAGAAATACAAAAATTATTTATACTTACTTTTTCTTGTCTTTATTTTAGAGATTTAGAATTTTGACGCTACAGCATTATTTGTAGCTAGCATATGCATATTGTAAGATTATGTAGAGTAGTATCAGTAATTTTGAATTTTCGTGATCATACACCTTTTAATATCTTAATAAAAGTTATTGTGATTTATAATATCATAAAAATAAAGTAATGTCGTAAGGATAATGATACCACAAAATTATATCAAAACACATATATGCATCAAAAAAATAAAAAATGTTTTTATATATAAACTATTTATAAGGAAGATGATACATATAGAGCAAAATCCTTCCTTACAGAGCAATTTTAAGTTATTGACTAATTTGTCCTTTCAAATCAATCACATAAATTATTTTCTTTTTCAATCTCAGATTAGAAAAATCTTTAATAGCTGGAAACTTAACCATGATATTCTTCTTTCCTAGATATGGAAAGATATATATCTTTTTAATTGATGTAATATATAAATAATGTGGATTAATTAGTTGCACGTGCAAGGTGTTATGTCTTGTTTCTTCGGTGTTTTTTTAGCATGTTATTACTCTGGACTGTTTGATGTCTTTGTGTTATAACAATGAATGACTTGGTTTCTCTGTATTATGACAATGAATGATTTGGCTTAAGTTATTATTTTTTATTAACTAACATCAAAGTAGTGTTGTATCTCATTTTATCTCATTCTATGTTTTTTCTCCATTTGGTGTTCAAAATAGGGTTGTATGATCTATGATATTAGTTTTTCTGGCAATCATATGGCAAAAATAAGTCCATGCATATGACTGCATATGATACAAACATTCAGTTGTATACCAAACAAGTGCATCATGACCTGAATATAAAGTACAATCCAAATAAAACACAACTACATTTAACAACCAACAACAATTCTGAAATAACATGAGATATCGGTACCTCAAGCTAAATACAACACAACACAACAACAATTCAAGACATTTACTGCCTCAGTCTCAAGCAAAAAAGAGCAGCAATACTACCCAAGAAAAAAACTTGACATAAATTGTTTGCAACAATCTTAAGCAAAAATCAAAACACAACATATTCCAATGAGACAAATGTTGTTCTAAACAAACGTAACTGTTCAAAAACTAAACATTAAGAGAGTTGGATCATTTGTACATCCTTGTAACAGATGAACAATATCACTCAGTTGTGTCACTATGTTTTCAGCATTCATATCACTCAGTTGTGTCACAATATCTTGTTGTAACCCCTGAAGCTGATGTAGAACCACTTGTTGGAGCAGAGGCATTAGATCTTGTTGATGGATCAATAGAAATTGGTGGTGGATTAGGGGAAGCATGAGGAGGTTTAGTTTTTTTTTCCTATTTTGTAGTATGATAAATGATTATCAAACCATGAGCACATTTGAACTGTGGATGTTTAACTTAATTGAGTAAAATGCACTTACATGTTGAGGATTAGCAGTTGCATCATGAGCTTGAGCCTTGTTTCCCTTTTTATTGGATTGCATTATGATAAATGATTATCAAATTAATGAATGGATGTTTTAACTTATTTGAGTACATGCACTTAACAGGTTGAGGATTAAAAGCTTCATTAGGGGCTTGAGCCTGCAAAATGAGCAATGTTAAGTTGGATTGTTGGAAATAATATATTATAGTATGTATGAATAAATTAATGGAGTAATAGGATGTACATGTGGATGAGGCTTTTCTGATGGAGGTTTTATACAACCCTTCTTATTGTACCCAAAGGTTCCACAATTTGAACACATATTTTGTTCCACCTCTTTTTGAACGTCTTGCCATTATCAGTCTCTTTAATTAATTTACTAGGATAAATCCTTCTTCTATGTTGCTTAGTCTCCCCCTCCCTTTAGCCTTCACATACCAAGGACTCAATGGGACCAATTGTGTTCTAGACCATTCTTCTCTTCCTTTAAGTGGCTGCAACATATACTTATATGCCTTCACGTATGTACTTTTTAGGAACCAATGCTCAACATAGTCAGTTGGTTGCCCTCTTTTGTGGTCTATGCAAGCAACTCCATCCACACAAGCAATCCAGTGATGTTCCATCTTCTACAACTGCAAGTTTTGTTAGGAAGATCAACTGTGTAGACATTTGTTCCACTTGCCAAGATCTGGACTTCGAACTTGTCTTCCCCATTTCAATGCAATCGATATTCACAAGCATGCTTCTAATTATTATCCAAAACCTTATGTGCGGGTGGACAAAGAATACCATATGTCCTCATAACTTTATCCCTTTGGATGGGCAGCCTTTTGAACATTATAAGCCTTATAGTCTCCAACATTGTGATTATAGGCTTGTTTCTTGCCTTGAGGATGGCCTTGTTGAAGCCTACACAAGTTATTCAATATCATATCACACTTAGGCCAAGTACTAAAGTGTGACTTTGATGAGTTTCTAGCAGGCCACTCTTATAACCATTTATAGACAAGAGGCTCTTTGTTCTTTATTGTTTCCATTGCTTTGCCAAAATCCACAACCCTAGTTGCACAAGCAGCCTCCCATACCAGTTCCGTCAACTCCAACCCTTTATGTTTCTTTTGTAGATTGTTATACATATGCTAAGGTAGAACATGTGCTCGGCATTTGGTAACAACTCCTCAACTACCTTTATCAACCCTTTTTGCTTGTCAAAAATAATAGTCCAGTGGTAACTATTTCCAATGTTCAAATTAGACATCAAAACCTCAACAGGCCAATACCAAGTTTTGTAATCTTCATTCTTCAAAACAAAATATGCAATAGGATACATGTTGTTATTACCATCAATAGCAACAACTGTGAGAAGAACTCTTTTTCTTTTGGTCGGCAGATGAGTACCATCCAACCAAATTAGAGGCCTACATCCCTCAAGAAAGCAGATATTCAATGCACCCCAACACAAGTATCAGTTCTTGAAAACACATAATCCAATACCTAGAACACGTCTGCATTTGGTCTTGACTGTTGTATCGGGGTTTGTCCTACTGATTTCTTCATAGTAATCCCAAAGTTTCTCATACTCCTCCACCCCCAGGCCCTTGTTGATTCTACTGCATTTTCTTTTAGTCCTATACATCTTTTGGATTGAGATCAAAGTGCCATTCTCCATTTATATTATATCTTGCATTTTCAAGACTGGCCAATCATGACTACTCCCCAAGTGATGCAAGTATTTTTTAGCAAGGAATTTGGTAGTGTAATGTTTAGAGACAGAGTCTCGCATACAGGTATGTGTACCCTCCATACTCTTCACCTAAAATGTTATATCTATCTTGGGAACAAAAGAAGCATACATAACCCAGTCATCATCTATACATATCACCTTCATTTTGCCATTGTTATTCTTCTTGAAGATAAGTGGAATACCTTGCTTATTTGCATATGTCCTAATAACCTCTCTAAAAAATGATATGCATTCTTGAATTGCATGCCTACCTCAAATTCAAACTCTGGGTCTTCGTCATTACCTTCGTACACCACAAAATCTCTGAACTTTGGTTTTCTTTTAGTCTTGGGTTTGGTAGTCATCGTTGACTGCTTCTGATAATGTATTGCATTAGAGTAACCTCATTAAGATGTTGATGACTCCAACCCATTCAACCTCTTTATCAATGTTTTCAGCATACAGTAGATTATCATGCTCAAAATCAGACTCCTTATAGTCAATCCCAACTACAAAATCACTATCTTCAAACTCCTCACAATCGCTAGCATCATCACTATTGTTATCATTTTCATTTTCAAATAAATCGTTTCTACATGATTACGTGCATCATGCATATCCTGTATATTGAGTTATAATTCATTGTTCTCCCTTTCCCTATCATTGACACCCTTTCATTAACTATGGATTATATTTTCGCAGCTTTCCTTCCCTTTCCCCTTCCTTTTTTTAACCCTTTCCCTTTTTCCTCTCATTGCTTACTCTTTCTCTTCTCACTTTCTATCAACGTCATATCCCATATCACCAAATTCTTCACCACATGAAATTGTGTCTCAATTTTAGTTTAAGAGTCCATAGTGTGATCAACCTCAATTTCCCTATCAACAGTTATATCTTCAATATTCTCAACATAAATGTGCACCAATCAATGTTTTTTGTACCATTCAAAGCATCACTAGCATGCTCATCAGTTTCACTTTGTCAATTATACCATCAAGACCAACATGGTTGTACGAGAATCGTAACCAATGTAATAGACTCGATCTTCTAGCAATTGGATTTAGCACACTCCTTTTCATAACAAATTCACCTCATTTATCAATAAATGTACACTCGCCCCCACAAAACACCTATTACCATTACGAAACTCAAACATACTTGAATGACGAACCACTAACGTGGACAAGTTAGACCCATGGCATTCATTCACAAGCAAAAAAATTACATGTTAGAGTCATGAATTCAAAAGGGTATTGCGCGTGCGAATCAGAATATATAACTGTGAATTAAAGTTATGAATCTCTAACACTTAACATAGAGAGGCCTTGGGTGATTTATCAGTTGAGTTTCCCACACCATTTTGGGTGATTTAGGCGAATCGCGTTTGTGGGTAAATTTGGGGTAAATAGTACTGAAAAACAAATAACCCTAAGTCTGAAATTGGGGCTAAATAGCTATTGTCACTATTCGAGGAAGTTAGATTATGTTTGGAAATATCATTTTGCCCCTTTAAACATCGGGAAAAAGGCTGAAAATGGCTAGGGGTGCAAAGTGATAATTGACTCTAAATTGATAGTGCAAAATGTATTTTTATGGTGCAAAGTGATAAAACGGGCTAATTCGGAGGTGTGAAGTGATGTTTAGCTTCTTCTAGTTGTAAATAATTTCTTTCATTTCAAGTCAAATAAATTTAGTTTATTTATTTCTGAATAAACTCAAGTACAAATTCGAGTTTGTTATAATTTGATGTATCAAAATTATTCATCATCGGTGATTAGATGCATAAAGCCATTGAATTATAACATTGGGTGGTTTTTCTTAATTGTGGGCCCCGTGTTGTTGAGTTGGCCCCTATGTATAGTATTTTTTAAGTCAATTTTCTTCGTTTGGTCATTATATTGAAGTAGGCTCTACATATTAATATTTATAACTTTTTTTATCTGAGGGGACTCCATGTGTATTAAACTTATATCAAGATTTATCATTACGTCGAGGTGTCTTACTATTTTATAAGTTTTTTTATGAGTGGGCCCCCTGTGTATCAATTGCACTATGTAAAATACTTCTATGAACATCTAATGAAAAATAGCATAATCTTCTTGTTGTGATTTATTTCTTTGATTTAAAAAGAAAGGAATTTAGTTTATTATTTTTGTACAAATTTAAATACAAAGTCGAGTTAGTTAAAATTTGCATTGTGCAAAAATTATTCACCGTCTATGCGGACCCAAGTTGTTGAGGGGGGCCCCATATGTATATATATATATATATATATATATATATATTCTAAAATTAATTCTAGAAGGCGTATCATTTGGGCTCCACATATTAATATTTTATAGCTTTTTTTATTTAAGTGGACCCATGAACATTAAATAAATATTAAGAGTTATCATTATGTGGAGGTAGGATTCACGAGTAAATATTTTTATTTTTTTTTTGTTTTTTTATCAGACGTGAGACCCTTTTTATTAAATTAAATAGAAAAACATGGTTGGAGTTAGGTTCAGAAAGAGAAAAGATAGGGTCGGAGAAATATTGTATAGCTTTCTTTATCTTTTTTTTTTTGAAACTTGAGTCGATTTTTATTAATCAAAATATCAACTCCACCAGAGGCAGAGTGCTTACAACACTGAAAGAAATAACACAGCAAGAAACAGATAGCTTACAAACACTTAAAGAAAAACACAACAGAAGAGCAAAGCTATATGATTAGATTGTGATTCCAATCAAAATCTCCAGTAGCCGATCTAGCAATCTTATGAGCTTCGGAGTTCTCTTCACGTCTCGACCAGACAAACTTTAAATCAGTCCTTCCACCACTTATTCGATAAATATCCGCAATGAGATTACCAAAAATAGGAGACTCCACATCTTTGTGTTCAATGGTTCGGACTATGTTAATGCAGTCTCCTACAATAAGCACATCTTTCCAACCATTTTCGATGATCATCTCTACGACCAACTTTGTTGCATATACCTCCACCACTTATGCTGAGGTTATGCCTCGTATTCTTCTCTTCTTCCAAGAAAGCCACCGACCATTAACATCTCGACCAATGACTCCTAATCCAGATGCATTTTCAAATTTAAAAATGGCGTCGTCATAGTTGACCTTGATAGAATGCTCCAAAATAGAGTTGCATGCAGATTCAACTACCGCGATCGAAACGGGACGACGACATATTGCTGCCAGGTACTTTTGTGAAACTGAGAAGCAAATTCACTAACTGTAAGTGGATTTTCAAGTTTTTCATTGTTATGGAACTTGTTTCTATTCATCCAAATAGCCCAGCAATAGCAAGCAAATCTTCATGCCCCAACTTTTGTTAACAGACCAACAACATTTCGAACCCAAGCTTCCACATTGATCGTGCATGAGTAAATGATAGAACGAGGAAACAAACCGATGGCCCATATTTGTCTAGCACAGTGACAAAGGACAAGGGAATGAATAACTAATTCTTCTTCTGCCCCACACATGTCGCAACCAGGCTCTATGTTAATGCCTTTCCGCCTCAGATTCTGCTTGGTATGTAAGATCTCTCTACAGGCTCTCCAAAGGAAAATCATTATTTTATTTGGCACTTTGAGACTCCAAAGAAAAGACCAGCTTACATTTACCAAACTATTGCTCTCCCCATGGACATGTTTTGTAGCTAAATCACGTTCTATGATAAGAGAATAGGCGTTGCGAACTGAGAAGAGACCGTTCTTTGTGAAATGCCAATCTTGAATATCCTTATTGCACATGTCACCCAAAGGAATTTGAAGGATAATATCCTTGTCTTCCTTCCAGAATAGCTCATCGATGATATTGAAATCCCATTGACCTGATTGCGTAGAGATAAGGGAACTTACCCGTAAACCTGATAAACCGTTTCGGAGGGGGAGTCATAATTTGAAAACTAAACTGTCTCAGGATCCATTTATCGCCCCATACATGAACCCCTTGTCCATTACCAATTCTCCATCTTGTACCTGCTCAAATAACCTCCCGTACGCTGCAAATACATTTCCATGTGAAAGAAGCTTGGCTGCCGCATTTTGCGTCAAATATGGAGGACCGAGGGAAATATTTAGCTTTGTAAATCTGGGCCAGTACATAGTCCGAAAATATGATAATGCGCCAGACCTGTTTTGCAAGGAGCGCAAGGTTGAAAGCCTTTAGACGACGAAAACCAAGTCCCCTCGAGTGTTTATTTTCGCACATCGCATCCCATTTTAGCCAATGGATTCGACTCTTATCTTTACCATCCCACCAGAAATTCCTCGTCATTCGTTCAATATCGTCCAATAAATTATTCGAAAACTTGAAACAACTCATCGCGTAAGCCGATAAAGCTTGTATCATTGCCTTTATAAGAACCTCTTTTCCTGCACTGGATAACAGACTTTCTTTCAAGCCTTTAGCTTTGTCCCATACTCTGTCACTGATGAAGCCTATGACTTCTTTTTTTGATTTTTCAACAACAGATGGTAGGACAAGATATAAGTCATGTTTATTGACCATCTGCATATGCAAAATGACCTGCACTTCTCTAACAGTATCCTCGCCACATTTTTTGTTGAAAACAACACTAGACTTTTGAAGGTTGATCTGTTTATTTGAAGCTTGCTTTTGCATAAGCGTCCAGGGTGCACATAATTGTTGAAGCTGAGTCCCAAGTTGCATTGCAACAAAGGAGTGTGTCGTCTGTAAATAGGATATGGGAAATGCTTGGTGCGTTTCTGCTAACCTGGACTCCTTTGAGACTCCGTGTTCGTTCCGCCTTTCGTAAAAGCCCTGTCAAAGCCTCTGAACAAAATAGAAAAAGGAAGGGTGATAGGGGGTCACCCTGACGTAAACCACGTCCAGGGCGAAAAAACACGCATTGAATACCGTTAACAAGAACTGAGTAAGAAACTGATCTAACACAAATCATAATAAGCTTTATAAAGATTCTTGCAAAACCTAATCTATTCATCACATTTTCAAGGAAATCCCACTCAACCTGATTGTAGGCTTTACTCATATCTAGCTTAATCGCCATGTAACCTTTCTTTCATGTTCTTTTATTTTTGATGAAATGGTTTACTTTAAAAGCCGTAAGTATATTATCAGAAATAAGTCGGTCGGGGATAAAAGCAGATTGAGACTCGGCTATGATAGTATGCATCCATGGCTTTAGACGATTAGTAATTACTTTGGCAGCAATTTTGTAAATCACGTTAGTTAGACTGATGGGATGGAAGTTAACCATGGATGTAGGATTACGGGTTTTTGGTATAAGAACAATGTGAGTGTAGTTTATCTTGTGGGAAAAGGTTGTTATTAAGTAGGTTCAGGACACAACGAAAGACATTGTGTCTTACAATATGCCAAAACTTTTGGTAAAACACAACGAATAAACCGTCCGACCCTGGAGATTTCAGAGGAAACATAGAAAATCCAGCTTTCGTTACCTCATCATTTATGTAGAGCCTTGTCAGATAATCATTAAAGAATAATATAGCAGATTCCAAGATAATTAGTTTCTTTCTTGTGCATAGCAGCACTCTGTTGTTCAGGACTACTTTAAATTTCTGATAGAAATTAGTTAACAAAGAATGGACCAACTTACAACTATAATCCAGACAAAACCTGCATGCTCTTCTTTGTAGTTTACCTGCACACACAAGGACAGAAAAACTCCAATATAATTGATAAACAACTTCTTTTTGGTAATATCTAAACAATTGTTGGAGGATATCTGAAATGATGAATCTAAATCATATGGCTGTATATATTTATAAGCAAATGGGACTTGACCACAACAAAGGGAAGTGTCCATTAATGAGATTGTCGTTAGTCGTGTCGTTTGGGATGCGTAGCGCTGATATTGCGAGACGGAAAATACATTACGTAAGTAAATAATCCCTTCTTTGCAGTTAGTTCGTAAAATAACCCGAAATGAATTGTGTAATAGCACATTAGATGTTACTTCATGATTTTACTTCAGCCTAATACAGGTGAAAAAGATCTTCACTTCTGAAACTATACTGACATCATAGGAAGAGGTACTTCCGCTCTATCTATTTAACTGATACACTGGAATGTAGGGGTATTCTCTTCAACCATTTTTTTTTATGATGTTGTAGGATCCAACTGACTGGTCCTTCTTAAATTTGTACGGAGGTGAATTGTGAAATCGTTTCATCAATGTATCACTTCAATTAGTTTCAGTTTAAGTGTATCCGATAATGGAAGCTCTTTGTACCGCATATACTCACGGGGTAAAGTTTACAACAGATCATAAAACAGACTTTGGTGCATATTTTTGACAATCTTTTCCAGTATGAACTTTTCTTTTATCTCAAAACTTATCTTTTATCTCAAAACTTATGTATATTCATTTCCCAAGTCCGAACTTGTCTTAGTACCAGACTTACTTCAATCAGAATTCATCTTGATCCTTTGACATTTTTGCAATAATTTAGTTCACACAAAAAAGAATACAAATAACCCAGTAATTACAAGATAAATAATATGACAGATTCCATGAGAAAGGAACAACCTTATAGTTATGCTTTCACATTGAACAATATAAAAATCAGCATCCTTATATTTGTCAGTACAAGATGTAACCATTTTTGGGAACAAAGATGTAAGACTAAGTAAGAATATAGTTATTACATTCTAGAATCTTACACATAACACAACCATCATTGAAAAACTAACCAAAAGGTCCTATCACTAGCAAACCGTTACATTCACCATTACAAACTTGTATAATATTTTTCAAGATGTTAAAGAATAATATAGCAGATTCCAAGATAATTAGTTTCTTTCTTGTGCATAGCAGCACTCTGTTGTTCAGGACTACTTTAAATTTTTGATCGCCTCGAAGTAAATTTGTCTTATTATATTCTCCTTTAATTTGGTGCAATGAAGTAAGCCATATATATCATCAACATCCAAAAATCACAAAAACAAAGATTATACATTTTCTCCTGATACATGCGTATGCATATAATAATATTGTTCTTTGACTACGGCTTCATCTCGAAACTCAATCTCTCAAATGCAATGGCATTACAATGGGCTATGGAAGTAGCTCAACTAAAGTATAGTATGCAAACATTTACTGCATAACGCAAATGTTTTCTTCATCTTTTCGGGATGCCTTTCCATTACAATCCCCTTACTGGAGTTTCGAATATGTGCGTAAGTAAGATCAAAATAAAGAAAACAAAGCATTGCGAAAGAAGAAAACACATGAACATGATAATAACTCAAAGTTTATTAAGACAATCGCATTATTTCAAGAGGACACACACCACACACATCTGAAGCTTCTTATACCCTGGAACTATAAACATAGCAACATCATAACTACCAAACAAAGTCTAGCAACGTGGTAAACCTGATTCGAGATGCACGGTCCATAACCCAAACTACGATAGAAAGTAGATTTTTGTCCTTTACGCCATGTCTCTAATAGCCACAACGCTTAACTGGTCATTGCCTCCCCTTTTTACTAACTTAGCCCAGAATATGTATTCATTTTCTCTGCATGCTACCATCGTCTTGTCAAGCTGGGCAAAGTATTACTGCAAACAAAGAAGATGTTATAAGAACGGACTAAATGTCTATGAAAATAAGGTCTAACACAAGTAAGGTAACACCTCAACAGTAAGGTACATTATTGACTCCATTGTGCACGATAGTAATTTCTCAACCTCAGCCCCAAAAATTGTGGCGCAAATCGAACCGCTGCTATCACCCAACTCAACTCGGACACACAACCTAGTAAATAGAGCAACAATAATATTTTGTTGTACAACGAAACTGACGGAAGTATTAAAATGAAAACAAAAATACAGCCGCACCAAGGTTCGGCAGTGGCATTCTCTCTTTTACATCTCTTACATACGAAGGTTGTTTGTGTGTTGCCTTAGTTTTGCATCGATTTCTATTGCACGCCATGTAGTAGGGCGGATCTTGCGGCAGGAAGCGCTTGATGAATGCTTTTGTGTAGTAAGTTTTTGTCTTCACATTAAAAATAAGCGTTCTTTCGTTTTCCATTTATTATATACGCAGTACATGAAGAAATAAGTTTGAACCTCCTACCGTGTTCTTCGAGGCAATTATATGGTTGATATCAACTATTTCTTCAATGGAAGATATTGGAGTTTTGTCTATGCAAAACGTGTCAAGTGTCCTCTTGAAATTAAGTTTCCTGTAAGTAAAATGAAGTAAAGATCAATACCTACAACGAAGCTCATATGTAGTATGAAAACGATATATACAAAATAACCAATTTTTCAAATTATAAGATATAGTAAAATACCACGTCTCAAGCTCTTTAACCTCGGGTTTATCTGGATTTATGAGAATATCAGTTGACGAACTTGTGGACATAATTTTTCTCCCTGCACATAGAATGTCAAACACTTACAAACTATATTCGTACCCATCTAATGTGACTATGAAAATCAAATGTTATTTTGAGACTACCATAGACTTCCTTTGCCAGTAGATCAGTTGCAACAATTATTGGTCTTGAAGATAATATTTGGGATATTGCTTCGCATTCATTTTGAACAAACCTGCCCCACGCCGATAAAGTTACAGGCTGAAGACTGAAATCAATAGCCCAAATGTTTAGAAAAGTAAAACTTCGATAAGTAAAATTAGTATGTATAATTTAGTATATATATTGCAATGAAGCAGTTCCTTGCATCCACCAATCTGATCTCACGAAATGAAACATCAGCATAATAGTGCTTGCGTTTTCGTGTCTCTATTGGAGATACATCAAGAACTATGGCCACTATCTCTGAAAGAAGGCGAAGTTAGCACATCCTACATATTAAGACATTCAAAAATCAAAAATAAAGCTACCTATATGATGTTCGCCAGCAGGTTTTGATGACAAGTCTCGCAAAGGCAAGACTTTCAAATTCTTAAGTGGAGTCTCTATGATGCAATCACCCGCCTCTTCAACTTTGGTGTACTTTTTAATGGCCATTTGGTAATCATGTCCCACCTCCGGTGTGTGTTAAATACCCTCTGGATATGTAGTAAGATTTCTCTGGCTGAAGAGTATGTACGAAGGACTGGATGTCGTTCCCAAACATGGATGCTTGCATTATAGTGCCCTGAGACGCATTTAGAGAACCAATCTTATTGTAAGAAAGAGCTGGAACGAATTTCAAATCCGAAGGCTGACAAAAAAACACTAACATTGACATTGTAATTGAATCCAAGTAATTACAAATTAAGGCAAGAAAAAGAAAAAAAAATAGATTAGTTAGTCAAGCCTTGTATGAAACAGAACCTTCTCATCCATTAAAGTTAACTTCTTGTATGATGCCCTCCCATCTCTAGACTGACATGGCCCTACCTCCCGTATAACCTTTACTTTGATTGTCCAGCTTAGAACTTCACTTGATAGCTCACGAATAAAACAGTAGCTCTGGGCCATTGTTTTCTGTAGTAGACTACAAAACAAGAAAAGAAATAACCGTAAATTAGACCAATTCATTTTTTTTTTGAACCAGCTCGTTTCACGCCTCGACAATTGAAGTGGGATAAACACACTACATTTTATTTTCTTTGGCAAAAATAACATGAAGGCAATCTCCAACTGTCGAAGTTGATGTGAACATTGATAACAAATATACATTCAACAAAACACAGCCGTAACATACCTAAGCACCAAAAGCTTGTTGGGTGAGTGAGCAAGAATGAGACCCATGACAAATATATATATATATATATATATATATATATATATATATATATATATACATACAACAACAAAGACACGAGCCACCTTTGGCATTGACAACTACCGCACCGCCCGTCGAACCAATAGGAAGCTCTGTTCATCCACGATCATAAATAAGAGGAAATAATCAAAAATTCATGGATAAACTAAAAGATGGTAGAGAAGTAGAAGCCTTGAAACCCTAAATCTCGAAGAAGAAAAAAACGCACCTGGACATTTCAGAGGCTGCAGTACCGGCGGGGCCGGCAGCCGTACGCTCGGCTAACCAATTTTTTTTGTGTGTATAATTTTGAGATGATTTAGAGATGAGAAGAGCAGATGGACCTTCTAATTTTGGTAAGTTGCAGAGCATTTAAAATGATGACTATTGCTGAAGATGGAAAAAGCAGGGCGCAATCTTTAAAACTTGAGGGTTCTCAGTTGGAGGAGAAGAAAGAACAGAGCATGTGGTGAAAGTCATAATTTATAAATGTTTGATGGGTTTATTAGTCAATTGAAGAGTGTGTGGGTAGAATAGTAAAATGAAAGGGGAGGATGGCTATTGCTGAAGATGGAAAGAGCAGGGCACAGTCTTTAAAACTTGAGGGTTCTCAGTTGCAGGAGAAGAAAGAACAGAGCATGTGGTGAAAGTCATAATTTATAAATGTTTGATGGTTTATTAGTCAATTGAAGAGTGTGAGGGTAGAATAGTAAAATGAAGGGGGGAGGAAAAACATGTCCGAAACTCATTCTTATTAAGTTGTATTGATATGTTCTGGGATTATTCCACTAAACCCCCCAAACTATTGGTACTTTATACAAACAAGGTAAGATCTTTATTTTTAGACCCAGTGAGGTCTATACTTTGTAGTCTGTGCGAATTGCCCCATTTTTCAATTTTTTGTGATTTTTTGACCAAAAATCACCGAAAAAATGATTTAAAGTTTGACTAGAATCTTCCCCTCGATGAGACAGTTCTGATAGTGGTGACGGTGTTGCAAAATTCAAATTTATAACACGTGAATTCTAATTTAAGTTCAATACACTTAAATTAAATTTTCCGTGTAATGACTTTGAATTTTGCGACACCGTCACCACCATCGGAACCGTCTCAGAGGAAGATTTTAGTCAAACTTTAAATAGTTTTTTCGACGATTTTTTGTCGAAAAATTGCAAAAAACTGGAAAATGGGGCAATCCGCACAAACTATCAAAGTTTAGACCTCACTGGGTCTAAAAATAAAGATCTGGCCCTGAACTCATAGAGTGGCCATAGTTCAGGGGGTTTCATGGAATAATCCCATATATATAACATATATAGAAAAAATAGGCTTGAAGTTAGGTTCGAAAGAAAAAAAAGGCTCGAAAACTCATTTTTATTATATTGTTTTTGTACACACGTGTGTTTAAGTTGGACTATCTTTTGAATTTGGAATCTTTGTGGTGAAACCCACCACCTCGTGTTTTTGGAGGGAAACCAAAAGCTTTATTGAAATAAACTATATTATACTCTTTTTTCTTAATACACTAGTAACCGAGCGCACGCGGAGACCGCGTGCAAAATTTTAATTTTGTATAAAGAATTTTTTGACATTAACTATGTTTCGCAAGATAAAAATGACTTCTAATCAACTGAAACTAAAGTACTATTATTCTTTAGTTTATGAAGATTTCTATCTTGACATATTATGTTACATTTTACAATATTTATGTTACTAAAAGAAGTTATCACTTATCAAACTCTTTTTTTTTCTCTTTACGTGGAAGTAGCATAATTATGTTCAAACATTTGCGCAACAAAGTGGAAATATTTGTAAGTAGCTTCCATATAATGCATGGATAGTCATATGTATTGTGAATTTTCACGAAGGAAAGAGTCAGGTAAATTAAACGGCGTATTACGACAATACAGATACAATGCTTTTAGGCAATATAATGTTAATGATTTTTAGAAGATAAACCTGAGGAGTTTTATTTCATGAGGAAATCTATACTAAATCTAGTAAACATTGAAAACATTCAGCAAGAACCATAAAGCAACAAAGTCGAGGTACAAACCTTTCTCCTGTTTGTTTGAATGATTTAATTTGAAACTCTGAGAACTCGGAAGGAGAATACTTTTTGTGACTTTTGGAGGAATAAAAATACAAATAGTTAAGGAAAATAAAGGAATTGTTGTTTCAGGAAGAAAAGGGGGAAGAAAAGGGGCAGTGAATTAGTTGGAAGAGACCTACTATAACTTGACCAAGTGAAATAATAATAGTAATTTCCAACTCAAAGTCCATTAAGTTAATTGGAAAATAATGACGTAACTAATTTTTATGAAAAGTATTACACACCTTAATTGGTTTTCTTTATATTTATTTGTGTATAAGTGGTGGTGCAGTAAACAAAAATAATCCAAATAATATATTGTTTTTAATTCTCTTCTAAGATTTGAAATTACATGTATAATCTCTGTTGTGAAGAAAGAATACATCCCGTGAGATTTGTAAAATAGAATCTCAGAAGAAAACAAATCTTAAAGTATCACAACAAAACAAATCATAAGATATCAAAACAACTCATAAAGTATCACAACAAAACAAATCAAAAGATATGAAAAGAAATCCTAGCATTGAGGGTTAAAGTACTCTCCTACACTCCTTCAACTGAGTGAATCGTTCTGGAAACCAAAAAAAAAATGCGGAGCCTACTTGACATTTCAGAAATAATTATCGACTTATACGAAATTGAAAAATCGAAGAAATGAATATAACTACACCAGAACAAATACTCTGTTTAAGATCATAAGCAACAATAAGCCAAAAAACTGTCTATAGTTTATGTATTTTTTTCAAAAAAAATCATATCTCATGCATTTGACTTTATAGCAACAGTCTCTCAGCATAGGTCTTCAATTGTCCCTTCTTTTGTATGTCTTCAATCAAGAAATGAATAACCAACAATGAATAAACCTTGAAATAAAACATAGTGTATTCAGATCATGCACAACTCAGTAAAGCATATTGATATTGTTGAGCAACTTCGGGAATGTATACTGACAACCACAAAAAATCGATTACCTTCATTGTGAATGTTATGATTTCGCAAGAGAATAAGCTAATTACTCAGAGTTCACTCAAAGCTTTAACTGCAGCATTCCCCAATTGTGTAGGTCATACAGACACGTGTGTTTTCAACCACACACTGCAGCATTCCTTCTGTGCGCATTGCCGCTTCTTCCAAGTATCTATAACTACGAAAAAAGTTTAATTGATTAAGCTAAAAGGAAAACTATAAGTTTCTAATTAAAGAAAAACAAAAAAAAGACTATAGATAGCAAAAAGGAGGGAATACTGCGAAAGAACAGATCTTCATCTAATTGCAAATTGTCGTAAGAACTGCGAATATGTCATCATCATGTCGTGATTCATAATACTATGGGTAAGATCCTTTCTATTGTATTGAATTTGGTGACGTACCTTGATAAACCAACATAGGCATGTAGATGGCATCTGTGTGAAGCAAAGCAAATCATCTGTTTATGATGTCGACGTACACATGTAGATCATTAGCTTGAGCTTTGCAAATCTTAAAGCTTAACAGGAGGTTGATTGGTTTTCCTTCCTTATTCTTTCTTTCACAATTCAAAAACAACATATTATCAACTACAACATATTATCAACTACTCTGGGAAACAAATCAAAAGATTCATTAATTACCACCAACTGACTTGGCAATATACAATTGCAGTAAAAATAGCAAAAACGACAAAGACAAATAAGTTCAAAACACAAATAGGAAAACAATAACCAAATACATGAATTTATAATCTTACCTTCTCGAAGCTTATCTCAGCACAACCCGCTGCTCGATTTGAAGCAAAATAAGAAGAACATCTTAGAAAGCCCTTACAAAATTGACCGAAATTAAATGATTCAAAGCTTAAATGAGCAAAGAGCTACACTCGAAATTGAAGAAGACGCTTGAAACTGTTGTTTTTCTGAAACCTTGCACTAAATAACCGTTAGATCAAAGACTCTCCTTATAACAGTAAGCCTTGTGAAAATAGTATCAAGAAACTGACAATAGCAGTTGTAAATTCGTGATGCAAGTTAAATTAAAAATAAGAAAAACCGATGGAGATCGTGCAACAGAGAGAGAGAGAGAGAAAAGGGGAAATGAGAAACGTGACAACTGATTGAAAGTGAAGGGCAAGGGTAAATTAGGAAGTATATTAATTTGGTCTGAGAACTGCCTTAAAAGTACTGAAAATCCCGAATATACCCCTCCTGAAATATGTACATGAAACTTTGGTGAATTTGTCAAAGGGTATTTCTGTAAAAATACACTAAAAAGCTGCCACCTAGACACAGAATTGGGTTTCTTTTTAGTAGTAATAGAAGTTCAATACACTTAAATTAAATTTTTCGTGTAATGACTTTGAATTTTGCGACACCGTCACCACCATCGGAACCGTCTCAGAGGAAGATTTTAGTCAAACTTTAAATAGTTTTTTCGACGATTTTTTGTCGAAAAATTGCAAAAAACTGGAAAATGGGGCAATCCGCACAAACTACCAAAGTTTAGACCTCACTGGGTCTAAAAATAAAGATCTGGCCCTGAACTCATAGAGTGGCCATAGTTCAGGGGGTTTCATGGAATAATCCCATATATATAACATATATAGAAAAAAATAGGCTTGAAGTTAGGTTCGAAAGGAAAAAAAAGAAAAGGCTCGAAAACTCATTTTCATTATATTGTTTTGTGCACACGTGTGTTTAAGTTGGACTATCTTTTGAATTTGGAATCTTTGTGGTGAAACCCACCAGCTCGTGTTTTTGGAGGGAAACCAAAAGCTTTATTGAAATAAACTATATTATACTCTTTTTTCTTAATACATATAAATAATAGAAATATATATATATATATATATATATATATATTATATAAGCAGTATTCACTTCAAAAACAGAATAATCACTCAGCGTCCAACACTCCCACAGTAGCTCTGTTATTCCTCTTCCATTTCAAAAAATTGCAAAAATCGAAAAAGAAAAATAAAAAGAAAATGATGATGTCAGACTCAGAGGAGAATAAATCGAGAATGGAGGAGCTTAACATTAACAAGCTCGCACAAGCATTGCACGCTCCTAACCTTTCCACCGTAAGTATCAAATTCATCCGATATCATATTAGGTTAATGTCCTTTTTCATTGAGGTTAAATAATTACGTTTTGTGTCTGAATTAGAGATGAATTAAATGAATGTATGATTGATTTTGATTTTGATTTTTGATAGATGAAGAAGAGGGGAAGGGGGAGGCCGAGGAATTCAACACTTCCGGACCAGCCCGAGGCTGTACGAGGATCCGTGTTAGTTAAAGTTTTGCAGACCCCTGTCCGTAAGGAAGTCGCGACAAACAATGTGAGTGTGATTAAGTTTTGATGTATGCGTTGCATTGTACGTAACGTGTTTATAATGTTTGTGTGTGTGTGTGTGTGTGTGTGTTGATGTATATTTGTATGGCATATGATAAGTCTCGTTAAATCTTTCAGCGTATAGTGTGTTTCGCAATGTGCACCCTTACGCGGTTTAAAAATGAAAAAAAGGAAAACATACACTCCAAAATAGCTCATTAGCTCTCTTTTTCTCTCATTTGGTTTAATAATGTATAATTGATTTTGTTAGGTGAAAAGGGGGAGGGGGAGGCCGAGGAAGTCAGCGCTTCCGCAACAGCCTATCGATGCTTCGTTAAACCATGCGCAGACTCCTGGCTATCAAGAAGTCAAGGAAAATGCGACAAACCATGTGAGTGTGCGTAAGTTTTGATGTATGTATCGCATTCTATGTAATGTGTTTATGATAGGTTCCTATATGTGTGTGTGTACGTTGATGTATATTTGTATTGCATAGGGTAAGTCCCGTTAAACTCTTCAGTGTATAGTGTGTTTCACAATGTGCACCCTGATTAAAAAAATAAAAAATTATACTCCAGAATCGCTCACTAGTTTTGTTTTTCTCTCATTTCCAATTTCATAAAAAAAATTGTCAAATCGAAGGAGAAAATGGTGATTACAAGCATATTAGCGTACGAAGAGATCAGACAGAAGAGATTAGAGGAGAATAAAACGAGAATGAAGGAGCTGAACCTCAACACTCTTGCTCAAGCATTCCACGCTTCTAAGGCTGCTACCGTAAGTATTGAATTTGTCCGATGAATGTTTTTTTTTTTTTTAAGATGAATTAGAGATGATTTAGATTTAATGATGACTTTGATAGATGAAGAAGGGGAGGAGGCCGATGAAGTCACTGCTTCCAAAACAGCCTGTGGATGCTTTGTTTGTTCGGAGATCGATGAGAGTTAGAGATTTGCAGACCCTTGGCTATGAAAAAGTCAAGATAAATGCATCAAAGCATGTGAGTATGTGTGGATTTTGATGTATGTATCGCTTTCTACCTAAAGTGTTTGGTGATCGACGTGGTTGAAATGTATATTTGTTGGTTTGTGATAGGTCCCTTTATGTGTGTGTATGTATTGCATAATGACTTTAATCTGTGTAATGATGCAGTTTAAATGTACATGTTTATTGGTTTATGGAAAAAATTATTATGTACAATGGTTGTATTGCTGACCCAAGAGTTGATATTAAAATTTTTAAGTTGCAGAGAATAACCGCTTATAACCCCATCTTTATCGTGTATCGACAGAATGTACCTCCTCATCGTGCCTTGGATGCACCTAATTATTTCTCTGCTTTGTGATAGGATCGTGATGCTCTTTTAAGGCAGGAGAGAAAGGAAATGTATGCTATACAGCGAGCTGAGGATCTAGAATCCAGTTTGGATCAACATATTCCAAGCTTCATAAAGCCTACGAACCACTCAAATATTTGTGGTTCGCTGGTATGTTGTTAGTCTTTACCAAATTGATTGAAGATTCTTTAAACTCGCCAATCTTATGCAATGAAGTTTAAATGCGAAGAGCAACTTGATGCATTCGTGTTGGATGGAAGTTAATATAAGAAATGGTCTTTTAGATATATGCAAAGGTGTATTGATATGTGGCTGTAAGATTTTCCACTGTCATCCAAGATGTTATGATTAAATATGCACGATATAATCTTCGAAGAGAAAGCTGATATATGGCTGGTATAATGTTTGAATATGGATCATTTAGTGTCGGATTAAGAGCAATATAAGCACTACTCTGTATATCCTTAAAGACCAAATGAAGGAACCTTTATATACATTTAAAGTTATATATGTATGTATTGTCAATGGGATTTTCCACATTGTCCAATTTGTTATGATGCTATAAACATGATATAAATGTCTTCGTAAGTTAATAAGGTTAAGGTCCATTATAAATAGGTTAAGCTAAGTCTTTTTCCTCTTAAATGGATATATGCCGAAATGAAATAAACATGACCTCAATTTGGAACAGCCTCTTCCAGCCCACTTATGTAAGAAACATCTGCCGAGTCATGATATAATTATGACCCTAGTTGATGAACAAGGGGATGAATATCCGACCAAGTATTTGGCTCTAAAATATTCTCTGGGTAAAGGATGGAGTCATTTTGTCGCTGATCATGGACTGGTAATCGGGGATGCACTCGTGTTTCAGTTAATTGAGCCAACAATATTCAAGGTAAGTCTTTTTTACATAATTCATGTCTATTCTTTATTTATCTGTTACTATGCTGCAATCCCATGAGAGCTCCTGTCTAGTACATCAAATGCTTTTTTTTTGAAATATTAAATCTAATTTTATACTTGGAATTTAATCTTTTTGTTAAAAATGACGGGGACTGAGAATTTTCTGCAATAAACATAGTCGTTATTCATCGAGTTGCTCATTAAGGCAGCTTGATTTTTTTTTATTTTTTTTTTTCGTTTGTATTTTGTGCTTCACATAAGTTTATTGCACTTTTCAGGTTTACATCGTACATGCATAGGAACCTGGAGATGGTGATGAGTAACAATCCAGGTATGCGTAGTATCAGAAGTATTTGTTGCCTGTTTATTGATGAAATCAGAGCTCAGAAGAATATTTGTTAGCTCAACTACATTGCATGTTATACTAGAGATTGTCTTAATTTCTAATTGATTATTGAATATAACATTGTAGGTCTCTTTCTAAATATGTGGAATAAAATTTACATAAACTTACCGTAACTCCAAAATATTGTAAAGCTTTCATTTGGGATAAGAGAACTGTATGTTTTAAACTATAAAACAACATCTACTTTGTTGAGTCCTTGAGTAATCCTATACTTATGATTACTTTCCGAAGGACAAAAAATAAGGCTCCCCCTGCCCTCTCTCTGATTGAACTTTATAATCTGAAAACAATTAGCTTTCTACTTTCAATCAATACAATTTATCGATAATTCTGAAAAAATGTTATTGCAAAGGTCTACATTACAGTACTTACATCTACTTGGTGATTGCAAATCTGTCTATGCTACACTCCTCTACGTGCGTTGTACATTGATACATGTCGTGATTCAATGGAGCCTATCAATAATATGTTTTAGAGCATATGTAAACCACGATGCAGATGCACAAAAGAATGTAACTCCAGGAGAACTGCATATCAAACTCTCTAAGTGATCGATCTTTTAGATGGAATCTCAGCTACAGCATGGAATATTAGTTAGTTCGAGCAAAATTCCTGTCTTTCATACTTGTAATATTCCCTTTACTTAGCTATGTATTGAGAATGGTTAATCATCTGCTATATATAGAGCACGGCTATGTATACTCAGCTATGTGTACAGCACGGCTAATCATCATAATCCAGTACAGTCAAATTAGTCCTGTTGTCTCTAATGCAAATATACAATGCTCCTCGTATCATTTTCTGTTAGAGCATGCACTAAAGGGAGAGTGCATAGCACAGATTTTTCCCAGATCTCTTTGTATAATCTTTTTTCCTTCAAGTCTTTGGAATAGTAAGGCATCATATGAGTTTATAAAATGACTAATAAAACTTATTGCGATATGAGTCCTAGAGGTAGGACTTCGTCATTTATATCATCACGGTTGTTCTTTTTGTTATCTGTTGGCTTATACAAACATCTTCATTTTGCAGATATTCAAGTTTTGATGCCATTTGAAATGGCAGAAGCTTACTTAGCTAATTTTGATTAGTATGTACCATATTTAGTTTGACCAAGCTAATGTTCTCATGTAATGTTAATTACGAGATTTAGCTGCCGGATTAAAGGGGTCATTATTTGAGACTTTGAGACACCTAGAAAATACAGATGCCAGTCACTAAGAATACTCATACACTCCATGCATCGATAAGTTTCAGAATAGGTGTTGGTTCATTAAATATTAGATTCCGTTTTGTAGTTTGACTGAGTACTATCTAAAATGTCTGAAGACATCTTGCTATCTTAAGGCAGATATATTTTTTGTTTTGTTCTGTTGTTACAGGGCCAATATTTTTTTTTTTCTTTGCGTAATTTTTAAGGAATGTTGACACAATACATAACCAGTTCATAATAAATAAACAAAGGCGATCGTAGACTTGTAAAGGTGTAGATACTTTGCAAGCTCTTTCTTGTATAGTGTGTTGAGAAGTATCATCTGTTGAGAAACTGTGTTACTGTGAATGCTTATAGTTTCTGAATTGGCCTTTGTTTCTAATACTAAATACTGGTACTCTGTACTCGAGATAACACAAGTCGTACTTTTACCCGAGGATGACTGAATGTCGGGATTACAACCAACCTACGCTCACATTGAATGCCTTAGATATATAAAACTAGAAAAAGAAAAAAAAGTAGATGTACCATTGCACCTGCATTCAAGCCCCGAAACAAAGCTAGTCGACTGCATAAGCAACGAAACAAATGCCCTCGTAGTATTACATAATGATAGTTGTACAACACAAATTGCAATAATTTCATGGAAAACTCACGAAAATAAAGCAATTAAATGCACAAATACTCTATAAATGTTGGGTGAAATTTCCAGCCGCCAACTTTGACAACATGATTCACGCACAAGATGTTGCTATCGGATCCAGCTCGGTGACTTAGACGTCTCACCACCTGGTTTCTCCTCCTATAACAACCGAGTGCAAATGATGAAGAAAATAGAACGAGAGAGAGAAAAATGTAACCGACGGAGAAAACAAGAAAAAAGAAATAAATCTGTAATATTTATTGAGTGAGTGAAAATATAAAGTATTTGAGTGTTTGTAAATTATGATTTGTTTGAAATAAAAGAGTGTGTTTACTTTAATCCCAACATATAACACCTAACTTAATAAGAATTAGCAAAATAGATCTAATTAGTTGCTACAATTAAGAAATGCTAAATATATTCTTTCACTTGTACCAACAGCAGTGAAAGTTGGACACCTTTTCAAATTCAAAATCGCAATACGCGGGGCCCACAAATAAAGAGGGAAACCCAAAGGTTTAACAAAATAATAATAAAAAAAAAGATTATTATATTCTCACTTTTCTTTTTGACTCTGTTCTTCTTCTCTCATTTTCCAAAATTCACAAAACAGAGCTAAATCGGAGAAGAAAAAAAAATGGTGATGGCGTCAAAATCGGCGTACGAGGAGATGAGGCAGAAGCGATTAGAGGAGAATAAAATGCGAATGGAGCAGCTCAACATCAACTCGCTCGCAAAAGCGTTGCACTCTCCGAAGCAGTCGCCTGTAAGTATTCTATTCGATTCGATCGATTCGGATTTGTGTTAATTTTTTATTGTTGTTGTTGTTGAAATTTAGGTTTGATTTCGATTTTTGATTTTGAGCAGATGAAGAAGGTGAAGCGGAAAGTTACGAAGCAGCCGTTGGATGCTTCGTGTGTGCGTAGATCTGCGAGAGTTAAGGATATGCCGACTCCTAGCTATAAGGAGGTAATATTAGTATTGAATTTCAGTTTCGTTGTTGTATATATATATGTATGTAAGTATATGTATGAGTGACCGTGTGTGAGTTTGGGCGTGTTTGTTGATGTTTTATCGATCACGTTGAAAGACGTAAATCGATATTCACTTTTGTTGATGTTGTTGTGGACTTGTGGTTTGACTGCATTCGTTTACTGGTTTGTGAAAATTCTTTTTGTATACACGCGTGTGTTTGTGTGTGCGCGTTGGTTTATATGTGTGTTGTGTTATGTATGGATATGTATGTGTGTTTGTTGATGTGGTGTGGTTGAAACGTAGTTGTTTGCTGTTTTGTGTTGTTGGCGTGCGTGTTATTGGTTTGGTCGAAATGTAGTTGGTGGCGTGCATGTTATTTCGTTATTGGCGTGCGTGTTGTGTGTTGATGTTACGAATTACATAATACCTTTGATCTGTGGGTTTTCATGTTACTGAATACAAATACATCTTCTACACGTGTGTGTGTGTGTTTGTGTTTGCAATAATTCTTTTAAGGTCTATACGTGTTTGATGCATCTATTGCATTATACGTAAATCTTGTTTAATTGACGTGGTTTAAATGCTCATATTGTTGGTTTATCATAGGTTCCTATATGAGCAATGTGTCTGTGCTGATGTATGTATTGCATTATACCTTGAATATATGGCCATTTATGTTATTGAAATGTATATGTTTGGTTTGTGATAGATTTTTGCTGAACCTATGGGAAAGGCAAGGCCGAGGAGGTTAGTTAGTGCTTAGACTTATCTTATTTGAAAACAAATGCATAAAGCTATACGTTTTTAAGTTTACGACTCCTTTTTGGCTGTTGGATTTTCAGTTACAGTTCCGGTAGAAGGGACCTGGCAAATCGAGTGTACGCCTCAGATGAAGATAGAGAGTATGCTACTCAACGAGCTGAGGATCTTGAATCCAGTTTGGATCGAGATATTCCAAGCTTTGTAAAGCCTATGCTTCAATCACATGTCACTGGTGGATTTTGGCTGGTATGTTAATGTATTTCGTATGAATTGAGGATTATTTTGAACTCACCAGTCGTCTGCATGGAAATTTTAGATGTGAAGAGAGTCAATTTATAGTGTAATATCATATTGTGTTGGATGAGTGTAAGTACACCTATTATTTTCTAAATGACCAAACAATTAATGTTTTAGATTCATTAAAAGGTGCAAATATAGTGTGTATCAGATTTTCCATGTCATGCAAATTGTTAATATTTCGAATATGGTTCAGCTTCGAGGAGAAATCTGGAGATATGTGTTGTTGTAATTTTTGAATATGCATCGTGTGGTGCCTCATGAAAGGCATTATAGCCACTATTGACTGTATTCCAAAAGACCATATAAAAGAAGTTTTAGATCCATTAAAGGTCTATAAATATCATGGCTATAGGACTTTCCACGTCGGCCAAAATGTTTTATATTGAATACATGATATTCTTGTTGCGATATGTATAATAAAGTCAAGGTCCAGCATGAACTGGTTTAGTAGGTCTTTTCCTTTTAACATGGATATCTAGTGGAAATGAAATAACATGGCTTCCATTTGGAACAGGGTCTTCCGAACCACTTTTGCAAGGAGCATCTTCCGGATAATGACATATATATGACCTTAGTGGATGAACAGGGAGACGAATCTCAGACAAAGTATTTGGGTAAAAAGAATGGTCTTAGTGCCGGATGGAGGGGTTTTGCCATTGATCATGAGCTGGTAGACGGAGATGCACTTGTGTTTCAATTAATTGATCCTACAACATTCAAGGTAATTTAGGTTTGATTTCATGGTTAACCTTTCTCGTTATATTTCCGTTATTACAGTACCAAAATCGTTTTCTTGGTGATTTTGGTTGTTTGAATTTATACTTAACCCTTCGCGCTATACTCTCTTACGACAGTTCCAAAATCATTTTCTATATCTGTCAAGACTTTATTAGTCAGTTAACCTGGCTAGAGGCTCCATTGTTCACCCTCAAAATCTAACCATTTACTCATTGGGTCTATGGATCTTTTTCACTCATATATTGTTCACCCTTCTTAAATTTTTAACAATGTCGACAATTCACTAATATGACATTCACCCTACTTGATATTCCAACACTTATATCTATTACATTCAGTTCCAGCACTTACATTTCAGATCTTTTGACAAATAAGAGAACTGATGTAAAATTTGGAAGGCTGTGTGCGTGTTGAGTGCGATTTTTCTTGATTACATTTACTCTTATAATACACACTCAAGTTAGTAGAACGTTTTTTTCTAGCTCAGCTCCATTAAACTAATCAATGTTATTTTCTCATAAAGATTGTTCAGTTACTTATTATCTTATCTTTCTTCAGCATGATACAAGTTTCAGAAAAAAACTTATTTCGTGATTTTTTTTCATAATCGTGCTAGTTTTAACTGCTGGATGGAAATTGCAGGTTTACATCATACGGGTGAATGAACCAGGGGATGAAGACAAGTAATTATCAGGTATACACTTCATGTCAAATATGCATTTAGCTGCTGAACCATAATTCAAATGATATTAGTTCATACGAGTCCAACCGAGTGTTAGTAGTTATAATAACAGTGTTAGTTCAGTTTTCCGTAATGGCTGTAGTTTGATTTAATAGTTTGGGTTTGTGCGTATAGTCTAAGCCAAAATGAGATGCAAAACTGATTCTAAATTTTACTACTTCCAAACTGAGGGAGTAGAATTTGGGAATTTTAAGATAGATCATGAATATATTATAACATTTTAGAAACTCATAGATCGTTGTTCGTTTAACAACGTCAAATCATAAGTCACACATTCCTCTAGTCCCTCCCTCACCCCTCATGGTATGGCACATGGATAAGGAAAATGATGCTCGAATCGTGCACTGAGTAATTCAACGTGTGTGCGTTAGAGTTCCGTCCGTTACATGCTGGGAAGTGCATGATGCACTAATAAATGACATGTTATTAGTGCACCTTGCACTTCCCAGAATGGATCACAAATGGAGTTGCAATTTGGTTTCTAATAGCCTTCGACTTAGGTTTGATAGGTCTCGATCTAATGATCTAAGGTTCTCTTGTAGCTTTTGAGCTGACGCCTACTATTATTCCGATTATTTTGGACTGCATTTCCTTCGATAAGGTGGATAGCCATTATAGTGCTTCATTTTGAATCATCCAAAGAATGCACTGTCTATATATAAAAAGAAGGCAAATGTAGCTATTAGATTCCTCAAATAGAAGCTCAGTGGTGAATGCCGACTGATTAAATATGAAAAAAAAATGTCACCTGTATCGTCATTTAAATAGTGTTGAGTTGAGTCGTAAATTTGAATATATTCTTGTCTTTATTTTGGGAAATAAATAAATGTAATTTATAGCATACACAATTTTATTTAGTTTACTTTTGTCACTTTTATATGTAGCAAATTAAATTAGGTGAACATCAATAGTCCACAATTACCAAGTACTGGTATTTCGTAATTCCAATGATCTTATTTCATGCCCACAGTATTCTTTTTTTGCACATTTCTTATAATCATTTTTTCGAACAATTTCAGCTCCTTGTAACTATCGTTATTTTCATTTCTAAATTGCAGACTAGCTCTTTGTCCCCACAAACGCATCCGTCTTATGTGACTTAGAAAATCTCCAATGATGTGAAACATTCCATTTTGCAGATTATCAAGAGGCTCTCCACCTGCAACATTTTGACTTTTGGGGAAGGTAGCATCGGGAAGCAGCTCCTTCCGCCAATCCTGAACGCATATTTTGGCTACTACTAGGAATATGCAACTTTTGATTTATTAGTATGTATAATGAATGTGTGAAATCGTATCACATAGTACTAAATTATACAACACATAACTTATTCTCTCCTATCCTGTGTTGATCGACGAGGCTTTATTATTATTTATACAATATATGCATTCTGGAATAGTCACCAGTATGCGGTCATAATTTTGCCTGAGGATATCCAAATTTTGGATCAATGCACACCACGACCTAAGTTCAGAGAAAGACTTTGTCAAGAAACCATAAAAAGAAACAATTAGATAAAACACACGACTGCATTTGTGTTCCAATTAATTACCTTGCCGAGGCTTTTACCAGAGTGAAGATAGTTGACTGCATCAGCAACGGAATGAACTCCCAAGAATGGTTTCGGATCCAGTGCAACCTGTCAGACGTAGGTATACCTTATTATTGTTGCAATATGATTCCAGAAGAAGTAAATATTAATGAAAGAAGCATATGTTTTTTACCTTGAGCTTCCCTGAAGAGTAAAGGTCCACTAGCTTATCAAGATGTTGTTGCCAGAGGTGGGCATATTGTACTAGGAAAAAGCCAGCCTGCATATTATATATCATGCCAAGTAGATTCTCAAAAGCAGGGCGTTTAGCAAAGTTTACAATGATAATTAAAGAACTCTGCATTCGGTTACTCGTACGATGAACATGGATATAAACTATGATTCAAGACATTTAAAAGGCTCTCACATACTATATATGAAAAGGGAATAAACATATATGATGGGATAAAAAGCATAGAAGCCTCTATCATATACCCCACCATTCTGCAATGTGCGATGTACCACATATCCTTTGAATAAGGTAAGCTTGCAAGTTCCTCTTTTTTCAAGGATAGGTGACAAGTTGCAAAATGATGTATATGAGAGGGGCTTTTGGTGCTTTCTACCCTATAATATGCAACTCTGAAGTTGGCAATATATGCCTGTGCTAATAGCATGCATAACAAAAGGAAAACATGGTTTCCACACAACATATAGCAAACATAAGACTAAGCAGAGTTATGAACTAAAATCAACAAAATATATAATAATAAACTGACAACAGGCTCAACAAAGCACTAAGCATCAAAACTAAGACAAGAATTAAGCAATCTCCATAATAAACAAGGGATGTTGGCAAACAGTTGGAACAGTTAAAAAGGCCAATAACTAGTTTACACTGTCGATTGCATCGAGATATAGATCACATACCAAAGTCTGGCTCTTTGCTAGGATCTTTTCACACAGTCCAGTGTAATTCCGTGGCTTCCACCCTTGCTCACTTTGATACTATAATCACAGAATGTGTGTAATACGTAAAAGAATCATTAGAGACTAAGTGTTAAAGCTGTCAGTAACAGAATTTTGTGACTAATAGGAACTGACGTACGCCAAGAAAGGAGTTTTAGAGTATACCCGTACCTGAGATATCATCCCAATCACAATAAGGTGTCCATAGGTTGCCAAAGCATTCAAGCATAAATCAAACATTTCACCTCCGACAGATTCATATATGATATCTATACCTTTAGGAAACTCATTTTTCAGAACCTAGAAGAGGAAAATTAAAGTATTAGTACACATTAGCACATGTGATGAAATAACTCGCTAAACTTTAGTCGATACAAACAAGAGTCATCCCACTTTGAACTGAAATTTCTGTTTTCTTCTAAAACATCAACCAAGCATTGCAACTTCATCAACCAAAAGTGAAAGACACAAATTATTTTTGGCAGCCACATGGCAATTAGGAAAGCTATCTATACAACCAACTCTAACAAAAATCCTTTTGTATTTCCATGCCCAAACTCTACGCTTCTCTCTTGACAAATGGATGGCCAGGAAAGAGAGGCTTGACGGTTGAAATAATGATTAGGTGATAAAACTTTTGGAAACGGAACATTATTATTAGTTCCAAGGACAGAGCTTCATTTGTAATTATTTTCTTCCTTAGCACCGTGAGAGGCACATCACTTGTCCTATTTCTACTTTCCTATCTCCGTGCTGTGGGTGCATATACACATAGTATGAAGAACAAATAGGCTTCACGAGGGTTACTGTTTTGATGCTTTCAGCTCTATAGTCGATCACTCTATCGACTCCCAAATTCTTCAACAGCTCAGCCTTGTCTTTGCCTCCACAGGTCGCGACGACCTTGTTTCCAGCTAGCTTTGCGAGCTGCAGTAAGAGTACACATTATAAAATTTACTTTGGAGCAAGTTGATACAAATGCGATTTCCAGATAGAATGAACGCTAAACTGCAGTATCGAGACCACAATTGTATTTCAGCATGGAAAGACCTTGCCAAAGATGTAGCTACATAGACCTATCTTTTCGCGCATCCTAGTGCCATGAGGTTCATGCCTTGAGACTTCTCTTTAAAAAAGAATAATAATATAAAAAATATATTTTACACTGATTTGTGTTGACTCAATAACAGAAAGCAGAACTCGATAAAGCATTATTAAGAATTTTTGATACAGTTATGCGGCAATTGAATACCTGGACAGCAAACTGAGAGATCAATACATCACGAAGTTTACCTGGACGGCAAACTGCCCTGTTCCTCCTGCAGCAGCGGTGACAAGGACTGTTTTTCCGGAGCCCACTTGACCTGCCTGCCAAATAGCGAAAGAAAGACAGACTTATTAAATCCACGCTTTAAATGAAATGCATTCAAACAATGACGCCGGAAATATAAGAATAATCTGTCTACTACCGTAAACATAGGAAATATTCTAATTGATGAAGAAAGAAGAGGAAAAGCAAAGAATAGAGAGAAGAAAAGTGTATCTCAAACATCACGGCACAACCACCTTTTCTAGGGCTATGGATGCTGTTAATCCAGACGTGAGCATAGCAACAACTTCTGGATCTGGTCTTGCCACAGGAAGGATGTGCTTCGAGGGTACCTACATTACAGAGAAGTCTAAGTTATTCCCCCCCGTTCTCTATGAAAATTATCTCTCGTTTTCTTTTTTAAAATGGCAAGTTTTAAAAGTATCATACTAAGTAGAGGGTGTTACCATTGCAAATTCAGCATAACCTCCATATGTCATGATTGCAGCCGGAGTCCCAACTTTTAAGTGTTTAACTGAATTTCCTATATCAGCAATTATTCCTACAGCCTGCAATTTCACGAGGTCAATGATTACTTAACTGATCTGCCTTGTTCCTCAATCCAAAAAAGAGTTGCAGAAAACAAGGTGTAATTATAACTAGATGCATCTGGCAGTAAATAATGCAACTCTATTTTGCTGAACAACTTTACTTAACAATGGGAAATTCAGAACAGAAGTAAAAGCAACTAACTGCATGATATCATATACGAAGCACATGGTTTTAGGATCAATATGAAGACCTCCAATACAGTAGCATATTCATAAAGCTTCTGAGGTTCTAAGCATAGTAAGAGAAGAAATATTGCAACTTCATGTTGTACATCTTGTTTTAAGTTACATTTTTCTTTTAAAGAAAAAAACTGTTTGTGTTTAAGGGAATTATAGATGATATATTTTGGACAACATGACTGCAATAATAGAACATAGAGATAGCCACACTTCAATAGATTTCTCATCTTATCACGGAACCACACATGCTAGATAGGACCGAGAAGTGTTTGTTATTTTTATGTGTGTTTGTATGAGATACGCAGAAGCACAAATACATACTTAAAGGACTGGTAGTTTCAAAATGTAAGGTAAGAAAGTAGAAAACAAAAACGTCATGGTTATCAGGTGGATGCAGAAATTTTGTGATGTTTAAATAAGAAATCTGTCATAATCTTGAAAAAGTTGACATCATTTTGAAGCAGTTTATTTGGAAAACAGCTCTATATTGAAAGGGAGACTGCAGGACTAGGAAAATTACATTCTACAGCTCTATACTGAAAGGGAGAAGTACGAGGATTATACTAGCTCTCTCAGTATAATTTAGATTTTCCCCATAAGCTTCTCAGCAGAATTTGTAAATATCACTCTATGCACAATACTAGAAGATTTTTCCCAACCTCAAAGCCAGCATCAAATGGCAGGCGGGCGGCAATGTCTGCGCTGCTCCCACTAAAATATCGTCCAGAGCTAAAATTAACCTGTTAAGAAATGTCTTACATTAACAAACATGTTCAAAGTGCAAAATACTACTTCAGTACAATCAATGATTCTCAATTCAATCAAGATCTGTTTGATGATAGTCCATTTCCACTCAAATGGGATAGTCACGATTCTATACGCATCTAATATGAAGCGGGCCATATCCAAATATATTGGTTGATAAACAACATATAACCCACTTATATTAAACCTCTTCACTTGATCCATCAAAATCTAAAGATCTGTGAATATAAATACGAGGGAAGCAAACTTACATCACTAGCATTAACACCAGCATAGATAATTTTGAGAAGAACATTGTCTGGTTTCAGTGGTAACTTCAATGGAGCCCGTACTACTCTTGTAGCATCACGGAAGTTCTGACTTAAAGTATGGACGACTCTGGAAGACGAGAAAAGAGGGTAAACGACAAGATAATTAGATTCAATGGCAGGAAAAGTAGAATAAAGTAATGGTGATCACTACTCCAGGAAAATTATATAATAAAAAGGAAAATTATATAATAAAAAGGGCAGCCCGGTGCACGAAAACATCCCCGCATTGCGAGGGTCCGGGGAAGGAAAATTATATATTAAGAACGCATAATGGCCAAAAAGAAGAATCTTTAAACAGAAGAAAATTGTCACCATAACACAAACCTAAGTGTTTTATGAAGCAATAATTATCATTTTTAATTGGCTGGATGTCAATTCTTAAAATTATGTTACTTACATCTTCTCAAAGCTCTGGGGAACTTCAATATGCACTGGAACAACTTCTGAAGATTTTCTCCTTGCATTCCTAGGGCGTACTCGGTATTTGTCTTCTTCTTCAGGGGTCGGCCAGTACTCCATGCCCCTTTTCTTAGATATCCACATGCAAGCCCCACCTTTACTTTCATCCGAGATAAGCTCAAAGGCTCCTAATAAGTCGAGAGAAAAAAGATCAACCCAAGAACGTAAAGCGCTTTGACTACTTTGTTCAAAGTCGTATATTTGAAACAGAATGTCGGAAAATCTGCTTATAAACAGCCTCAGGAAATCAGAACACATTGCTTAAACGTCATGTAAAATAATTCTTAGTGGTAACATGCACAACAAGACTTAAGATACACCATGGATATTGTACTTAAAAAAAGTCAACACGGTAGAGTAATATGACAATGTGGGATGACATATTACAAAGAATATATTTTCGCTAGTTACTAATCTGATGTACTAGATCACAATTATCATACACCATTAGATTTTCAATAGGTTTATATATTTTAAAAATTTTCCTCCATGAATAGGTTTTGCAAATCCAGAAGCAAAACAGGCTGTAGCACCATATCCTCTGTTTTCTTAAACTTAGACAGTATTCAGGTAGCGGGTTTCTGTAGCGCCATATAACTGAACAAAAGGACGAATTTTATGTTCTAAGCCAAGGTCTAAGAGAAAGGCAAGGTAAAGTCAATTTGGCAAGCGAGGGGGCAAGGGGACTATAGAGCAGGTGGATTTTAACTTAGTATACATCTGGTTCAATTTTCATTATAGTATGTTTTCAGAAATTATTGTAGTGCATATGGATAAAACCCAGGGCACTCAGCACATGTAAACCAATATGTGAATAGCACATATTAACCAAGGGCACTCAGCCCTTTCTACTTCCGCAAAAGAAATTGACCAGATCATCGATATAGCTGGATTAGAGAAACAAAGACTGGTAAATATAGAATTTAATCCACTACTTATGGTTTGGGACAGATCATCTAGTCTGTCTCAGGTACACTGCGATCAATAAAATATGGTGATGAGGAAAGAAAAGATGATAAAGTCAAGTCTATTCCTTAACGAGTACGAGAGTGATCCAGGAGAACAAGAAGTCAATCCCTTGACTATGACCAAATATTTGAGCAACATAATGAGTTCAAATGATATTTACCCTTGATTACAATATCCATAGGTAAAAAGCCTCCAAGTTGTTCAATGAAAGCAGGATCCATCTTATCTGCCAACTCGGTATGAACAAACTGCATTCATAAATTAGAATCTATATAATGTACAGTCTCACAAACTGGACACAGCAGAGCAGTTATATAATTTACACAATTAAAAGTCACACCAGTAGCTCAGCAATACCAACATTTTCTGAGTTCAAAAGTCAAATGTTGCATTACTAGAATTGAGATTGAGTAGTAGAAGTGATTGTACTTGATAATATATTTCAGATTGCTCTGTAAGACATTACTTGTTCGAGAATACGGTAAGATATACGCAGTCACCAATTCAAAGTTTTGATACTCTATAAGGCATCTTTCCGAAATCAGCGCAATGAGACTCAGAAAACATGACTATATCCAAGAAGATGTTCTTGGAAACAAGTAGAAAGGAGAAAAAAGAATCAGAGACAAAAATCGGTTATTGCTCCAGATAATATGCTATTCTTGTTTATTTGCAAAAGAAGTCGAGCTCTAATCACACAGTAATGATTAAATTTTCAAGATTTAAATGTGTTGGTTGTAGTTCTTCTCCTGGAAGGGTATTGCTGAATATTTGCTTTTTCTAGTGGCAAACTATATAAACCTATCTCTGTGCGGTCCTTAATATTGTAGGAAATGAGAGAATAAGCCATGCAGGTCAAGGTACCAGCTGTTCTTCAGGCTACAAACTCCAACCTTTTCTTCGCCCCCTGGATAAACTATAGGTTTCACGTGGGGGGTTAAAGTTAATCTGAAGGAGGAAATAATGCTGGTAGCAGTGCCTCCGTTTTAGCAATTAAAACTTGATTAGCATGATCTAAGCTTTCAAAGAAAAAAATTCCTTCATAACACATTGGAAATGATTTTGAAAATTATAATATACTTGACTACGATTTCTTTGAACTTACCTCTGGGCAGAGCACATTAACACGGATCCCCTGACGCTTGTATGGAGCAAGTGACCTGGTGAACATCACAACGCCCCCTGCAAAATCTCCCACACTAATCAGAACAAAAGGAGTAAACTATAGAGAGGTAATAAAGACAAAAGCTGAAGCAAAAAACATAGTAACTAACTAAACATATACAAGATGAAAGTAAAATGAAATTGCAAGTAATACCCAAGCAACAAACCTTTTGAACCGGAATAAATAGGGTCGGCATACATTGGGTATAAACCAGAAGCAGACGCTAGGTGAACGATTGCTCCAGGTCTTTTAGCTTCTTTCATGGCACGAATCTGTGCACCAAACAAGATACATTGATAATCACCAGCAGCAATTCACCATATCAACATGTACACAGATAATTACTTCAACTGAAGTACATGGCAGGCTAATAATTCACAAAAAAAGTTACGTGCAGAGGAATCGAACTATATAAGCGTTCCAGCAATTTATGGTGCATCACCAAAATCTTAATTTCCTCCCCCCACTTAGCAACAATTTCAGTCAAAAACAAAAGTAAAATACGAACTGAAAGTGAGGTCATAACCATACCGCGAGGCGTGTGCAGTCAATCGCTGCAGTAAAGTCAACTTTAATAGCGTATTTCCACGATTTGGAACCATCAGTCTGATCCTTATGGAATGGAATAGGATTTGCAATCCCCGCACAGGTAATACAAATATCCAATCCTCCATACGTCTGAACATGTTTGTCGAAAGCCGCAGTAAGATTGTCTACACATGAACACAATCAAATGCTTCAGAAGTACTACTAAGTTTGAATGCAGATCTAAGCGCAGCAGTGGTAAGTTAGTCTACACATCCAAATCAAATGCTTCAGATACATGCAAATCTAACTACTGTCGCAGTAAGTTTGGCTTCAAATCAAGATAAAAAAAGTTTCAGATATACTATTAATTTAGCTAGCAGCTGTAAGCTAGTCTTCACACCGAAATTAAAACTAATGCACTTCAAGTATACAGCTAATTCAGTACGCCAATCGAATCACACTTGCAATCAGTTCGACTATGCATCAAATTCAAACGCTTCAGATATACCCCTAACTCCGTTTGCAAAATCTCAGCAACTTTCTCAACACATCAAAACCAAACGCTTCGAGTATACAACTAATCCAGCAAACAAATGGAATGCACATCAAAATCAGAAGCTTCAACTATTCAGCAAATTCAGCACACAAGTAGAATCACGTAAGCAGTAAGTTCGACTAATCATCAACATGAAACTCTTCAGATACGTGACTAATCTCAGTAACTTGTGTACACACCAATATCAAACACTTCGAGTATACAACAAACTCACTACGCAAATCGAATCACGTTCGCTATAAGCTACGCTAAACATCGAACTCAAACACTTCGTACAACTAATCCAGTACACAAATCACTCCCGCAGTAAGTTTCTCCAACACATCAAAGTACTCAAACGCCTCAACTACACAACTCATTCGAAATCACGTATTCTCATCAATCACTTACTCGAGTCGGAAACGTCGCATTTCACGAACAACGCCGCAGGAAACCGCAGATCGCCGTGAAACTTTACAACCTCTCTCTCAGCTAACGCCGCGACTTCAGTACCTCTCGATTCCGACAGATCCACAACCGTCACGAAGATTCCTTTCCTCGCGAGCGCCAACACGAGTGCTTTGCCGATGCCGGAGCCGCCGCCGGTCACCAGAGCTGATAAACCTGGCTTCAGCTCCATTTCAGCTCGAATTTGACCGGTCAAAATCGAAATCGCTCGCGTTTTTCGCGCCGATAATTGCTGTAATACTCACACACACTGTTACTCAGTAATCACTGAATAGTACAAAAACTTATACGGATTGTGGATTGGTGAAGTGTTCAGAGTTAGGTTTTCACACTTTTTGTGATTGATGGGTGATGGTGATGGCGATGGTGACGGTTATCCCTTATCCACCTCGATTGTAGCTCCGTGTGCCGGCCAATTTTGATTGTGAGCTTTTTGCAATTTGGGACTTTATATACGTAGGGGTAGAAAAAAAATTAAGTGAGTATGGATTTCTATGGCGCCATAAAACCATTAGTTAATTGTGTGATTTACCTTACCACTGTTTTTTCTGCCATTTTGGATCGAAATATTTCCAATACGACTCGTACGTGTTGTATAAGATGCATTTTGCTCGTTGGTTGCAAAATATAGGCGAAAAAAACACTCCAAACAAGAATTATTCCGGTCAAAAAACGTCGAATAAACAGTTGCGAGGTGATTGGCACAAGCTGGCAAAAGTTAAAGAGTATAGTGGTGAAAAAAATTCTCTAAGGTAATGTCAAAATCACCTCATAGGTTATGGGGGTTTGATGTTTCTATCCCTTTCGTTTTTCAATTTTAGTTCCACATCGATCATTGTTATTTCTTTTCTTTTAGTGGTTTAAGTAACGCAGGATGGAATAGGGTTTACATCGTCGAGTTTTTCAAATTTCGTATTGGAATATCGTTAATTTTGTCTTTTACTTAATTGGGGTTATCGATTTCTTTCTCAAGTCTAACACTGAACCAAATTCGTCGGTTCGAAGTACCGGAATTGATAAAACTTGATCACGAAATTGATGAAACTTGATCGCTATTGGGCCAAAATTGGAATTGATCATTATGTGGCTTGATTTTGGTGCGATGTACCAAAACTTATGGAAATTGACTAAAATTGAAAAGTGGGTCATTGTAGCACTATTTTTGAAATTTTCTCAATTTATTTACTACACCTCCTACTTAAATATTTTTTTTATTGGCAAAAAGGATTAAAAAAAATAGTATAAATACTCTATGCAACATACAAATCCAAGAAAAGACGAAGGTATTTGAGACGCATAACGGCATAAGAGATAAAGTCCTATGTTTATGGATTTAATCCATGCCCGAGATTTAATTTTATCTTCACACTATCTACCGTTTGCCGACATCGACCTGTTTCATCCTAAGAGATAACTGAGTTTCTACGGGGTCCATAAAGTCCAAATCACAAAACGCCAGATCCATGTCATGACTTTGGTTGGATTCGTGAGCTAAAGAAAACAATGCTCTGAAGTGAAGAAACAAAAAAACTGGCTGCCAACGCTACCCTCCCAGGGGATTGAATATCCTATGTAACAAAAGTAGATGCTTTATACAAAGTGCTTAATTACTTCTATTTTTGGATTGTGATAAATAATTAGTTCTATAGTCGGTATGTTTTATTTACTAAATTATGTGTTGAATTTTAGCATGTAAAAGAATACTAGTTGATGTGTGCATTACTTTAATATGACCCTTGTTTTTTTAAACTTGGTTTCACTTAAGATTTGTACCCATGAGGAAATTTGTCGTTGGGCAAAAATGATTTATGTACGGATAATTTGTGAACGCTCTTAGTATTGGTAAAATTGTCAAAACATCTCATGATGTTTGAATAAGAACATGAGCAGTCCTTGGAATTTAAAATTTTTCTCAAATAAACCACTTTACGTATAGAATTTTATAAAGGGATGGATGGACCACCTTGAATTTTAAAATATTATTGCTAATCCTCTATCATGTGTCCCTCTAAACATTCATCTTTTATTTATGTGTTCCAATATATTGTGGCAATCTTAATAAATGGAAGGATAAATATTTATTAGAGGAAGACAGAGCGAGACACCAAAAATAGGTAGATCACACGCTGTAATTATCACTATGATTTGTACGAGAAAACAACGTGAAAGTAATTTCCATGTTTAATATGGTATATGACTTTATTTCGACAAGTACACTATCGAGACCTGCCACACCCAAAAACGGAGATCATTACATAATAACAAATAACTCATGGAATTGAATACAAATTTTCCTTCACGACTTGCTGCCTGTTTTGTCCGATCATTTGCTGAGCAACACAGTACTATCTTCTGCTACGTTTCGCTCAGTTGGCGTCTTGATATCTCACATTTGCAAGTTGCTTGATTAGCAATTCATGAAGGTCATAGTTTTGCCTGTGGAGGCATGAATGTTGAATCAATGCGCACCACAACCTATGTTTAAATGATAATTTAAATTTATTGTAAATGCAGTCCAATTAATAGGATTTTGTCAAAAAATGGAAAAAGAGTCATCGTTGTTTTATTTAAAAGTTCAAGCTTACTAAAAATATTGATACTACTAATTTAAAATGACATACTCATATCGATAAATCATTTTATTATACCTGACATATCTCTTATCTCTATAACATTTTCAAACAAGATTTTCCTAGAATTTTTTTATGGAAAATATTTTTTTCCTTATTTTCAGGCATTTGGCTCATACTGATTTTTTTTTGGGGGGGGGGGGGGGGGATAATTTATTATGTGTTTCCTCTCTTTTCTAAAAGATTTCCTAAGATTTCATTTTTTTTCCAGGAAATCTGCCAAACAACAACAAAAAAAGTATTTCCTTAATTTTTTTTTCCTTTTCCTCTATTTGTGCCTATATTGAATTCCCGTTTCATCTAACACCTTAACTTTATATAAAAAATATTGATATTTATTGATTTATAAATAAGCAACTCAATCAAAAATCTAAATAGATTACCTTGTCAACACTTTTCTTGTTAGGACGTCGACTGTACTTTTCTTCTTCTGTGGGAGTCGGTGTATACTCAAAGCCCCTTTTGTTAGATATCCACAAGCAAGAACCAGCTTTACTTTCATTCGAAATAAGCTCAAAGACACCTTTTAAGTTGGTGAAAATAAAACATACAGACAAATTGTTTACAAGTTAGTGAACACTTGTCTTGTAAATAACAGCATGTATACAACTGAATTAAACAAAAATCTAGAAAAAAAATTAAAAATAAATGTTTAATCCCTATAGCTTAAGTTTACGAAAAAGAAATATTGGATTCGGATCTTATTATCGCCTAATAATCAAAAGTTATCAGAGTACCAAAATAATTTACAGTTTACAAGGCAGAAGCATGTTGATAAATTTATAAAAATACATGCGAATCTCTTTACAAATTTATACTATTAATCCAGAGGACAATCACTACTAGAACACATGGCCATCTGCAACCGCCAGATGGTTGCAGATGGACCATGGGCGGTCGCCCGACGAGTATCTGCGACCGCACAGATACCCCTCGTAAAAATGTTGTCTTTCCTTCAGTTGAATCATTTTGTCGGTTCTGGTTCTTCTCCTACCAAATGAAATGGACACTCTTTCTAACTCCACTAGCTGTCTATCGAGAAAAGAAAACCTTTCTCAAGAAAGTCAACTCATGCGCCCTTTTTTCCTTCTTACCCCAGTATACAGAGTCTTGAATTCTTCGTGGGCGACCGCCCAGCGGTTGCCATGCCCTTATGGATGCAACCACCCAGCGATTGCCGTGTCCTTATGAACATGGCAACCGATGGGCGGTTGCAAAGTCCCTAAGGACATGGCAACCACTGGGCGGTTGCCACGTCCATAAGGAACTCGGAAATTTTAAAAGCTCGCAACTGCCTAGCGGTTGCAAATTCATGATGTTCGCAACCGCCCGGCGGTTGCAAATAATATTCATCCAAATAAAAATAAAAAACAATAATATTCTGAGAACTTTTTGGAATATTATTGTTTTTTTTTGTTGAAATTAATATGGTGAAACAAAAAGAAAAGAAGAGAAACAAAAAGAAAAGAAGTGAAACAAAAAGAAAAGAATAGAAAAAAGTGATTGGTGTTTTGTTTTGGAGATAAAAAAAATTAGGTTTTTTGTTGGAGATATAAAAGAAAAGAAAGTGTTTGGGTTTTTTGTTGGAGATATAAAATAAAAGAAAGTGTCTGGTGTTTTGTTTTGGAGATAAAAGAAAGTGTTTGTGTTTTGTTTCAAAAATAAAAGAAAGTGTTTGGTGTTTTGTTTTGAATATAAAATAAAGTGTTTGGGTTTTTGTGGATTGGAAAAGAAGAGTGTTGGGTATTTTTGGAGAGTGTAATATTTGTGAATGAAAAACGAGGAACGAATGGTGGACATATATAAGATTCGGGGTGAGATTTTTGAATTTTCGTGAAATTTTGAATTTTCCCCCGAAGCCCGCCAATCTCAGCTGAATTAGCAACCGTCGAGCGATTGCTAGGTACCACAGCGACCGCCCGGGCGGTTGCAACAATAGGTATCGCAACCGCTAGGCGGTTGCAACGGTGGGATACTCACAACCGTCCAGCGGTTGCAAATAATATTCGTGTTTAAAATTAATGATTTTTGGGAAGTATCTTAATGTATTTGTGTTTATAGACAACAAATATCATTTTTAACCGTGAATTAAGGTCATAAATGACTACAAAACTAGTAATTAAGTTAGTAAAATAGCATATTAGATGTGATTAGGCGAGTTATCAACGGTACACCTATATATTATGTTCAACAACTAATCATCATACTTAGTCCTTAATGTTGTCCCCAAGCTTGATTTTGCAATGAAACCTTATAATTTGGCTTATTTTAGCTATCATTAAGTAATTATAAATTAATCAAATAACACGCCACAACGAATCATCTAAAATAGTAAAAATCCAAGTATGAATGTTATCTGCAACCACCCGGGTAGTCGCCATGTGACCAAGCGATCGCCCAGCGGTTGCGAGGATCCCTGGCGACCGCCGGGCGGTTGTTTATACTGGTTATTTCCAACCGCTCGGCGGTTGCTAATAACGTCCATATTTGAAATTAGTGATTTTTGGGAAGTAACTTGATTTGTTTGTATTTATTGAACTCAAATATCATTATTACATGTAAATAATAGTAGTAAATGATTACAAGACTAGTAATTGAGTTAGTAAAATAGTCAATTAGATGTGATCAGACGAGTTATCAACGGTACACCTATATATATTATGTTCAACAACTAATCATCGTACATAGTCCTTAATGTTGTCCCCAAGCTTGATTTTGCAATGAAACCTTATAATTTGGCTTGTTTTAACTATCATTAGAATAATTATCAATTGATCAAACAACGTGCCACAACGAATCATCCGAAATAGTAAAAATTCAAGTATGAATGTTATCTGCAACCGTCCGGCGGTTGTAGATAACCAATATCAGCAACCGCCATGGCGATCGTCACGTGACCAAGAGACCGCCCAGTGGTTGCGATGAGCCCTGGCGACCGCCGATCGATTGCTTATACTGGTTATCTACAACCGCTCTGCGGTTGCTAATAACGTCCATATTCGAAATTAGTGATTTTTGGAAAATATCTTGATGTATTTGTGTTTATTGAACTCAAATATCATTATTACACGTGAATAGTAGTAGTAAATGATTACAAGACTAGTAATTGAGTTAGTAAAATAGTAGATTAGATGTGATTAAGCGAGCTATGTTGTCCCCAAGCTTGATTTTGCAATGAAACCTTATAATTTGGCTTGTTTTAACTATCATTAGAGTAATTATCAATTGAACAAACACCCCACAACAAATCATCCGAAATAGTAAAAATTCAAGTATGAATGTTATCTGCAACCGCCGGCGGTTGCAGATAACCAGTATCAGCAACCACCGCGGTGGTCGCCACTTCTCCCTGCCGATCGCCTAGCGGTAGCGCAGCGGTCACCATTAATGGCGACCGCCAGGACAGTTGGGGGTGGCGGTTGCAGATGCCCCCCAATCTTTTAGTGAATCCAATACCAAGTACAACAAGTTATTCAAGTTAATACAATAGGTTAAGTAATGTTTTACCTTTCACTATCATTTCCATTGGCAAAAAACCTCCAAAAAGATCAAGAATAGCTGGACTCATATTATTGGCCAAATCGGTCTGAACAAACTGCATAAAGAATAGTAGCAGCTATATGATATATTATCTTAAGACAGGAAAAGGTTAATAACAAGAACTACCCATGTATTTTGATTTCAATTCCACATTACACAAATGCAAATGTTCGATAGTTTTATAGAAAAGTCGAGGGACTTTAATTGATATCCTGACACTTACCTCGGGGCAAAGTACATTAACGCGGATCCCTCGACGCTTGTAAGGAGCAAGTGACCTGGTGAACAACACCACTGCAGCTATGAAATTTTCAAACTCAAATCAACATAAAATAAGTGAAAGCGCAACACAAATTGTGTACCACCGCTACATATATGAGATTCAAAGTGAGTTGGTATCTAAATATAGACATTGGTAAATAATTATAATATAAACATTTAAATTTCCACATTTTATTTATTATAAATGACATAAATCTAATTGTTGTACGACGTGTGGTACATAATTTTTGTACGCAAGATTTGAGATGCGAGATTGATAGGGGATGTAATAGAGAACACGCCGTCTTATATTAACCAAAGGCTTAATAACACAAGAGAAAAGTTAAATAAACTCCTATTAATACAAACCTTTTGAACCAGAGTAAACAGGGTCATCATACATCGGGAATAACCCCGTAGCAGAAGCAACATGGATGATTACCCCGGGACTTTTAGCTTCTTTCATAGCTCGTATCTATGAACAAAACATGTTCGATATGGGAATCAAAAAGTAATTCAATGAATAATATAATACAAATTTTTTGGGGGTATGAAACTATGCTTCAAAACGAGGTTATTAGATTGATGACACAAGCAACAACTCTATTTAATCAACAAATAAACAGGCAATGATTTTTAAATAAATCCACGAATGTATCGAACTTCACAAAATTGTAGAATGCTTAAAGTTCATTCGTTCAACTTAAGATTTTGTCCCTTCAAGCTAAAATCTCTCCCAATAGTTGCTTATATTATTTATGGCTCTTACTAACTTAAGTAAGGGAGGAAGCGACAAGCTTAAGTACATTGTTTGAGCGTCTCTCAAATTAACTCGAACAAGTCTTATCTCAGTTTCTTACTATATGACAAGTGAACTACTCGTAGTCTAACATTGATTTTTCACGTTTCCTATGAAGCTACCACGTGCATAAATATGTTGTATAAAGAGATTAAGTAGTAAAAAATAAAGCAGGTGGCTTGCCATTGTTTCACATGCATGGAACAAGTAACAACTTTAGTCCAACAAATGTAAAAGCACCAAAAAGAATAACTCTTATAACTAGAATAATAAAACCGCACGTGTACTTTGATAGCATTAAAGCGATGTCCATGCGTCAATGATTTTGAACGGTGTCGACAACCAATACATAAAAGGATTACATATACATACCATATGCTATGTTGTTAGTATTGTATATATTGATACAACTTGGTGGTATAATATAAATAAAAAAGACATTAGTTTATCGAAATCCAAATTTGTTATCGACTCCCACATAAATCATGGGGTATATACGTGTGATTTTCATAAAAAGAAGAAAGTGTAAAGAATTAACTATAATAATATTAAGACTTTGGGAGAAAAACATAAAGAGAATTGAGAGAATTATATGGATTCTATATATTTTCCAAGTGTGAGTTTACTACTCTAAAGTAGCCTATTTATAGGAAAAAATTCTCAACATCAAGAACACAAAGTCTTCACCATTGAATGATGGTATTATTTGCAAAGACTATTATAAACAGGTTGGATGGCTAAATAATAGAACTAAGACTTTTTCAGCACTCCCCTTTCATAGATTAAAATTTCGGTCCGTTTCTTAAGAAATGGCCGAAATTTTTCGGTTTATCAACTTAACGAAACAGTTCGTCCATTCAATTTCGAAACCAGCTGGATTCTAGTTAACTTGTGAGAGCCATGCAAATTCATTCGGCCTAAATCAACATGCATAAGCTAATCTTCAATTTTTAATATAATATTTTATTTATTTTATGTGTCTCAGCATTTAATGCTTAGCTTTTGATCTTATAAGTTATACGCATATATATATATATATATATATATAGTATACATATTAACTCTTCAATATTTAATAGAACCGCATTGAACTTTTGAATAGTATGTATTAATATTATTTTCACTTTAATTAGAGATCATTGTGCAAAAATTTGATGATTATTTTCTAATATGTTAATATTAATTCATGGACTTTAACTTTGATGTTTCTGTAACTGAGTTTTATGAAAATTTCATCCACTATTATTAAATTATTATATGAAGTATTTGTATGTGACAGATAAGAATCATAGTAATTTTAATTCTTAGCAAATAAATTCTACCTAAAAAAATTAATTCATATCTTATTTTTGGGGTCCTATTTAAGAAATATTCTCGAAATGCTTCGAAATGTTTCCGAAACTTTTCGAAAGGTTTCCAGTATTTTATCGACCGAAACATGATCCCGAACCGAAATTTTGATCCATGTCCCCTTTTAGCCATTCAGACTTCGAATGATAAACGATGTTCACACGTTTGATGCTGCCTCGTTCAAAATCTTATAAGAAAAAACACAGTGGGATAAAATCCTTAGTAAGGGAAAAAAAGTACAGATGTGTGAATTCCCCCTCAAGTTGGCATCTGCAATTCTTCATAAGTCTCGTAGGTGACGCATCACAATGCTTTGAACATGTTTCTTAAAAGTTACAGTAGGAAGGCCTTTGTAAAGAGATCTGTAATATTGTCACATGATTGAACATATTGGATATTAATTTCTATGTTCTTCTCGAGTTCCTAAGTGAATAAGAAATACTTTAGGAGTATTTGTTTGGTTCGATCACTCTTGACGTATCCTTCTTTCATTTAAGTAGTAATGCAAATTTGTCTTCGTATAATATTGTAGGGCCCACTTTAATTGGTAAGCCATATGTACTTCCTATATGATATGTCATTGATCGTAACCATACACATTCTCAGCATGCTTCATGCAGTGGAATAACCTCAACATGATTCGAGGATGTTGCAATAATTGTCTGTTTCTGAGAACGCCATGAAATAGCAGTTCCACCATAAGTGAATACATATTCAATTTGAGATCTAGATTTATGTGGGTCTGATAGAAAACATGCATCTGCATAACCAATCAACTTCTGTTTTGCATTGTTAGGATTAAATAAACCAAAATCCGTAGTTCCTTGAAGATAACGAAATAAATGTTTGATCCCTTCTAGTGCCTTTTTGTAGGCGATGAGCTAAATCTAGCTAGTAAATTAACAGTAAATAATATATAAAATCTAGTAGAATTAGCTAAGCTACATTAAAGTTTCAGTAGCACTTAAATACGGAACTTCGAAACTAAGAATTTCTTCATACCATCTTTAGTATGCTCAATCTGTAAACTATGATAATATTTAGTTTTACCAAGATCTTTCATTGTAAATTCATTCTTTAAATAATCTATTGTTGAATGAATTTCTTTGTCAGTGCGAATGATATTTAAATCATCTATATAAACCGCAATAATTGCAAAACCATATGATGTTCTCTTGCTAAAAACACATGGACACAAATAATTATTTATATATCCTTCTTTCAATAAGTATTCACTCAAATGATTGTACCATATATCACCTGATTGTTTTAACCTATATGACGATCTTTGCAATTTAATTGAGTACATTTCTCTAGGTTTGGAGCTAGATGATTCAACCATTTCAGCTAAACTATTTTTAGTATGTACATGTACAACACTATGTTCAATAGTAATTACAGATGACATATAATAATCATTGCAAGATTGAGATGTAAATTCACCACCATTGTCAAGTATGACTTTCCAAATTGTATAGTCAAGAAATTGACCTCTTATTTTAATTATTTAAGTAAAACATCTAACAAATGCCATATTACGAGTAAATAATAGACAAACATGTGACCATCGACTTGAGGCATCAATTAATACCATAAAATATTAAAATGGTCCACATGGTTGGATGAAGAAGTCCACAAATATCACCTTGAATTAGCGGTGTTCACGGTTTGGCCCAACCGAAATAATCATAAGTTAATTGAAATTTTAGGCCGAACCATAACTGAAATCATGGACTTGGTTCGATTTTCGGTTATGGCTTTTGGAGTTTAAAAAAAAATCAAGTTCTTTAAAACCAAACCCCGGTTAACCCAAGTAAACCGAAAACCACCAATTTCAAAACAATATAATAATATTTGACTATGATGTTTTATTAATTGATCGATGGTTTGTTAAATATGTTTGTTATACACTCATGAACGAATATTTGAATATATTTTACTAGTTATGATGAATGAATTGTCGAATAAGCGTTACAAATTATTGTGGATAGTTAGATAATGTATTGTAAGAGATGTTCTTTTAAAATAAAATTGTGGATAGTTAACAATCGACATTACACTGATCATCATCAATAAAATCTCGGTTCAATTCCTTTTACTCATTCTTGCACTCGATTCAATTTTCGATTTGTGTTGATGTTGATTCGAACCTGGAATGCAATTTACATAATTTGACATGGTATCAGAGCTCTTAGCTGATCATAATTTATCATTTAAACTCTAATTGATAAATTATGGTCAGCATCACGATTCAAATCATTTTTTTTTAACTATAGATATAGAAAATGACCGCCCTTATCATCTCGTTTAAACCTTGTATCACATCGATCCTAGACTTTTTGTACCACATAATCATGTAATGGTTATAGAGAATTATCTGGTTACTAGTTTAGTACTTCATATAAAAAATTAGGAGTAGATTTCCTGGCGTAAAAAGACGTTTACCTATTTCTTCTCCCAAAACCGGTATTATCTCTAGGTTCTTACTTTTTAAATTATGAAAGAAGATACAAAGTTACATCTAACATTTAAACTAGGGATAAATGCATTAAACCCCCTGAACTATGCAGGTTTTTGCGTTTTCGTCCTTAAACTAAATAAATAAGCGCTTTGCCCCCTAAACTATGCAATTCTGTGCGATTTGCCACCTGGCCGGGTTTTCGGCTATTTTTTGCCATTTTTGGCCGAAATTTTTCCCCTTACCCGACACATATATGTTGTACTAGATGTATATTAGTAGTTGATGACAAAAAGTAGGCGAAAAAACACCTCGAACGGGGCATATTCCGGCCAAAATGTGATTTCCTCTTCAATTTTAGCCGGAATATGCCCCGTTCGAGGTATCTTTTCGCCTACTTTTTGTCATCAACTATTAATATACATCTAGTACAACACATATGTGTCGGGTAAGGGGAAAAATTCCGGCCAAGAACGGCTAAAAATAGCCGAAAACCCGGCCATGGGGCAAATCGCACAGAATTGTATAGTTTAGGGGGCAAAGCGCTTATTTATTTAGTTTAAAGACGAAAACGCAAAAACCTGCATAGTTCAGGGGTTTAATGCATTTATCCCTTTAAACTAAGCCAAGTTACATTATGCATTATGTGTGTATATTTTCTTTTATGCGTTTAATAATAATTTACCTAACAAAATGAAAAGTAAAAAAAAAAAAATTACCGCGAGCCGAGTAGAGTCAACTACTGCACCAAAGTCAACATTTACTGTGCGCTTCCAATCACTTTCATTCTTATGAAATGGAACAGAAGTCATAACTCCAGCACATGTTATGCAAATGTCCAATCCTCCGTACGCCTCAATGTGCTTCCCAAAAGCCGCAGCAAGTTCGTCTATACAAAATATATAGTCAATGTCAAAGGATACAGCAACAATAACAACAAATTGTAATCACGTCGAATTCTCTGTTTCTATTCGAATCAATCTGTAAATAATTTTATTTTTAACTCAAAACCAGCTTCGAATAGTTGATAGGTGTTATAGATTAACTGACATGCACGTGGCATAAATCTAACTGTAACATGCTACTAACCAGAATCTGTGACGTCGCACTTCACGAATTGTACGGGCGGGAGTTCGAGTTTCCTGTGAAACTTGGGAAATTCTTTAAGAGCTAGTAGTTCAACTTCTCTCGCTTTCCCTTCACAAAAATCGACGACAGTTACGAAGATTCCTTTCCGCGCGAGTGCTAACGCGATCGCTCGTCCAATGCCACCGGCTCCTCCGGTGACGAGGGCGGAGAGACCAGGCCTAAGCTCCATTATTTTCTTTGATTCAGTGATATGATGTAGCCATTTGGTGTTGGAGGTTTTATATTATATAGCAGAGTCTTGAATCTTCTTTTATGTTTGATGTTGACCATATCAATATATATATATATATTCATTTAGTTAGCCACCGGATAATATAAAGTGAGTAGTTATATGACTATATCCATTATATATAATATCGACACGACTAATGTTAGTACGTTACAGTGACCAGTTAACTTTTCTTCATTATTTTGTTGATAAAAGTTAAGACATGACTGCAGATTAATTTATAACTCAAATGTTGAATGATTTTGTCTTTGCATTATTGTTTCTACGCACATGCAGGAGAATGTTAGGACACTGCTAATTAAGATATGATATGTTATATATTCAGAGACTTTGCATTTATGTAAGTAATTTACTTTATAATGCATCTGAATTTTCCATCACATATTTGCAGTACTTGCATAATTGTATTCTAACGTGGCCATTAATGCGGGTCATAAGTTTGACCGTGGGGCCATGAACGTAACGTTGGCACATTGCAGACCAAGACCAAAACGAACGTTGAAACAAAAATCATACTGCTCATAAGCAATCAAATTGATGATGACCTTGTCAAAAGGCCAAAAAAAGAGTCAGTTAAAAGACATCAAATGTTGGATCAATGCACACCACAACTTACTGTCAAATACTCAAATTATAATATAGAGACTGTTAAATAAAGAAATCCAATTGATATCCTTGTCAAAAAACCAACGAAAAAGGAGTCAATGATGTTTATTTAAAAGCACATAAAAGGTTGATTATTTTAATTAATTAATTATTAAATATATATGCTCGTAATGGTCAACAATATTAATGCTTTTGTGCTTAACGCATGACAGTGTTTTATAAGAAAGTTGTCGTAGGATTTAAACCCAACCATAAGTTGCGCAATAGTATGAATAACGTGAAATGATAAACCACGAAAAACAAAAAATAGAGGAATAAAACTGGGATTAAGAAAATTTTAGGAGAAAAAATATGTAATTTTGTTGAGGGCGTTGATGGGTGTGATTTAGGATTGGCCCAATATAACATTATTGGGTCGGCCCATAAGCGCATCGAATAGAGAGAATTCGATGCGCGAATCGAATCAACTGTATATTCCTTCTTTATTGGACCGGCCCAGTAGCGCATCGAATATGGAATTCGATGCGCGCATCGAACAAAGCTGATTCGATGCGCCTTTCTATATTGGAGTGTGGGCTCCGCGGGATGGGTTCTATAAATAGCCCGTCCCCTTGTTATCTGACGGACTTTTCGGGAATTGAATCAGCTCAGTACAGTCAGCATCGAACAGACCTCCATTCGACACGATCCATATCGAATCAACTCCAGTTCGATACTCACATAATACCGTATCTTCATTCGATACGTAGGTACGCATCGAATTCAACACCTATAGCACGTATCGAATTCGATACCTTCCAGATTGATTTCACTAAGTGATAACTATTCCGCATCGAACAGACCCACATTCGACACGTCAGCATCGAATACTTGAAATTCGATACGTTCTTTTAACATTGTAATTTAGTTATTCAATCTAGAAAGCTTGTATTAAGTGTTCCGGACCAAGCTAGTCCGTTAATAATATTGGATAGCATTGTTTGATCTCATTTTGTATTATTTATTGTGTTCTATTACCGTTAGGGATGAGTTGGGCCGGATTCCCGCGGGGATCGGGAATCCGGCCCACGGGAATTGCCGGGATCTGGAGCTAGGCGTAGCTCCCGATCCGACCCGCGGATGGCGCAACTCCCGCGATTGCGGGAGTTCCGCGGATTTCGGGATCCCTAGTCGGGATCCCGAAAATTGGGCCTTAGAGTAGCGTCGTCGTCGTCGGCGGAGCTGGTGAGTGGTGCGGCGGTGTCGGAGCTGGTGAGTAGGAGCGACGGAGCAGTGTTGTGCGTGTGTGAGCTTCAGATCTGTGCGGTGCTGCTTCGGATCTGTGCGGTGCTGCTCGGAGCTGTGCGTGTGTGCTGCTCGGAGCTGGGCGGAGCTGTGCGGTGTGACAGTCACCGCCACCGCCACCCCTTCCCCTTCTTCTTTCCGCTGCCCTCAATGTCACCACCTCCACCTCATCCCTCACCACACCGTCTCTCAACCACAACCTCCGCCGCCAAGTACCTCAAACGCCGCCGAACTCTTCATCCGAGTACGAAGAAGACGATTCCAATAGCTCCGGTGGTGGTGGCGGTGACCTCTCCTTGGGAAAATCGGGACCTGCGGATCGGATCGGATTCCAACCCCAAATCCCGATCCGATCCGCGGTAGTTGCTGCGGGAGATAATTCCCGCAGCAACGGGTCGGGAAGACGATCGGATTTTTCCCGCCCCGGGAAAAATCCGATCGGGTCGGGTCGGGTCGCGGGATTCTGACCCAGCCCTCCCACCCCTAATTACCGTGACGAAATAAGACCAAAACATTGGCGCCGTCTGTGGGAACACAAATTATATTAGCTTGATAGGTAGTATGACTAGAATGACCAGATCCCAGAGTAAAGCTCTAGAAGGAAATACGGGAGAAGATCGACCGGATACACCTGAACGGAACATGCCAGATATTGCTGAACCGTCTACAGTACCCCCAGCAGTACCAACTCCGGCCAGGAAAGAGAATCAAGGACCTCAAGCTGAGGAGATACCTAATAACAAAGCATGTGTAACTGGAGCTTCAACGACGAGTGCCACAATTCCAGATAAATTGAAAAATGAATTAATGGCAATGATAAAAGCCGTAGTGACTGAAGCACTCACTCCAGCGCCTCCCGCTATGATACCATCTCCAGTTGAATATTCTGAGAACTTGAGAGAACAAGGTTCAGCTATCCGAAAACAAAAGGGAAAATAAAAGGAAAAGTCTCAGCAAGACGACCGAAGAAGTAGACATACTTCGGAGGGAATAAGGAGCAAAGGGAAATCCATTCATGAAGAGCGGGGAAAGAAGCTAGTATCTGTTGAGATACAATCAAAAAGGCATCATGAGAAGAGACAAAAGGAAAAAGAGGCAGAATGTGTTGCTGAGCGAGCAAGAAGAGAAGACAGAAGACGTTCAGAGAGCCGTGATTCCAGAAAGGAACGGGATGAGGAAGAGAATCAAAGAGAGGAATCGCGAAGAAGAAAACATAGAGATGACAGAAGACAGTCAGGAGGTCATGATTTGCATGGCAAGCATAACACAGTGAGTAGAAATGTTGAAAGATTGGAAAAGGGGAAAGCAACAGCTCAGACTCAAACAGCAAGGGAGGACAGTCTTGTAAATCGCAGTCCTTTTTGCCGAGAGATAGAGTTGGAGATTTTGGGGCAAGGAGATAAAATCTCGGAACTGGAAACATACAATGGGAAATCTAACCCCCCGAGATCACCTGTTCAAATTGGATAGGAAATTGTCTCTTTACGGTTTCAAGGACAATATGCAAGCTAGGATATTTGCAACGACTCTATCGGAAGTGGCTGTAGATTGGTTCAATCGCATTCCTCCTGGACAGATTAAAAGTTATGCCAGTTGAGAAAAATGTTCGAGGATCAATTTTCTAGTCAATCTAGACTGGTTTTGGATCACTCCCATCTATACACGATGAAACAGGAAGTTAATGAAGGTCTAAAGGACTTCATGAAACATTTCAATACAGAGCTATTAAGGATTGGTAGCCCGACGGGAGAGATGGTTGCAAGTATACTCTTTCGAGCAACTACCAACACTATGTTTGGTGGAGACTTACTGAAACGAAAACCCACCACAGTTGAAGAAATCAACAAAATAACGCGAGATGTGGTTCATTTCGAGGAAATGATGGCGACCAAAGTTCCTAATAGTGTGGCTGTGAAAGATAGAGAGAGAGGCAGAGAAGATCATAATCGCAATAACAACAACAACATGAACAAAAATTACAGAAGGGATAGTTCACCTAGAAGGTACACGCCGTTGAATGCTAACATCATGGCAGTCTTTGGGGCAGCTAAGAGGAAAGGATGGCTGAAGGATCCCAAGCCAATGAGGGAATCTAAAACAACGATGTTTTCAAGTCAATTCTGCAAATATCATAATCAGAAAGGACATGAAACAGAGGATTGTATAAACCTGAAAGATGAAATAGAACGGCTAATAAAGGATGGCAAACTCGTGGAGTTTGTTAAAAAGGTACAAGAACAGGAGAACCATTTCAACCGGAAGAGAACTCCATCTCCAAGGAAGGATAAGTAGAGGTTGATTGATGAACCGCAACTTTTCCAATATCCTCAAATCGAAGATGGGAACGCCAGGAAAGGGATGATAAATATGATATTAGGAGGTCCTGGGGGTGCATATTCCACCAATGGTCGAAGGAAGATCACAAGAATGGTTGAATCATATAATTTTGTGAACATGGCCAATATACTGAGAATCGAGCAGATACCGCATGAAGAAATCACATTTTCTACAACAAATTTGAGAAAGCTGAGTCCACAAGCTATACAGATGTCAAATTTGAATTGCCCTTTGGTGATCACAGTGGATATAGCTAACTATAGAGTCACTAAGATGTTAGTTGATCATGGGAGTTCAGTAAATGTGCTGTTTAATTCAACGCTGATCAAAATGGGCTTGAATAATCAGACGCTAGAACCAGTAAAGACATCTCTGCATGGCTTTGGAGGTCCAGAAATAATACCACTTGGCATGCTCAAGCTACCAACATCATTGGGAACAGCACCACAGAGGAAGACGCTTATGGAAGATTACATGATTGTAGATATGCATTTTGCATACAACGGTATCATAAGAAGACCTGCACTTAATAATTTCCGAGCATTACCCTCAACTTATCATCAAATGGTGAAGTTTCCAACTTCTAGCGGCACATGAGAGGTCATAGCAGATCATATCGAAGGATGGAAATGCTACGTAACTTCACTCAGGACTGCGCCACAACAAGAAGAAGCAGCGGCAAGGGTATTGCCTCCAAGGCATATGCAGCGTATCGATTAAAGATTCTGTTTCAGTTTACCAATGTTTTTAGCATTTTGAATGTTTTGAACAGGTTTTTATTCGTTCTCTCTGCTATAACATGCATGAGAGACAAGAATGTATGAACTTAAAACAGGTACCCCCAAGTCATGAATCTGGAGGACAACACTGGAAGTCATGCAAATGAGCGATGATCAAAGCTCAGTTCTATTTACATAAGCTAATTTGAATTATTCAAAGAAGATTACGTCCAATTATTTGATTTGCGTGAGTTTTATCTACTTTGTAAAATGTAAACATGCAGGTCTAAAAGTCAGGAGAACGGAAACTCTGCCCCAAAGTGGCACGAGATACCGGAAATCCTTAGAGAAATCAGGATAACGGAAACTCTGCCTCAAAGAGGCACGAGATACCGAAAATCCCAGAAGAAGTTACAGGGACAGAAACTCTGTCCCAGAGTGACACGAGATACCGAAAATCCCCAAAGAAATCAAGAAAACGGAAACTCTTCCCCAAAGTGGCACGAGATACCGGAAAAAGTCAAAGACGACGTAAGAAATGGAAACTCAGCCCAAAAGTGGCACGAGATACCGAAAATCCCTAAACTTATCAGAAGAATGGGAACCCCGTCCAGAGTAACATGAGCTACTGAATGAGGCTGAGGGAAAGAAATAAGAAGGAGCCTATTAACAATTCTCCAAAGGTAATGAATAGACACTACATATGAAATGGTAAGCGTTATAAACTTTATGTTTCAGAAAACATAAACAAATTCTCAAAAAATTAACAATGGTTAAGCAAAAATATTAAAAGAAAAAGAAAAATACTATGTCCAAAGCGACGAATGTAATCTCCTTTCTTAATGGCATAACAATTTACAAAGAAAGATAAGAAATCATCGAGTTGTCAAAATAAAGTAAAGGACTGAAATAGGAAATTGAAATAAAAGACAACAATTATTATCCCACAACTTAAGTAACTAATATAAAATGGTTTCAAACACATCAGAGCGACACAGCGCCATACACAAATTAAGTTACGAATGAAAATTGTTCATAAACAAGGAAATATAGAACAGCCATAGCAGAATTCAGTCATCTTCTTCATCCTCAGATGAGGGATATGGTGCATGCATGTCTCGCGGTGGTGATAATCCTCCGAGGATGAGATTCTCCTTCTCCAGCAGTGAGGCGAACTCATCTGATACTGCAGGCTCGGAAGTTTGACGAGGCGACAGTCTTTCTAGATTTGGCCCGAGGGACAGGTTTAACCATTCTGGTTTGAAACCGCCACGGACATACTTACTGGCGTAAAACTGATGCACGGTTAGAACCTGAGCATTCTGAGCCTCGAGCTGACCTCGACGAGTGCAGATCTCTCGAAAGGTGCTGCTCTGGAGAAATTCTTCAGCTATCTCCATTTTCCGCTGAGGAGTAACCTATCAGAAAAATATATATATTATTATGTTGATATGGGAGGTGAAACGCCATTAAAAGGAGTGCATATTACCTCATTCAGACCACACAGATAACCAGTGACATCTGCATTATGGGCTTCCTCTTTGGCTGCACCAACCTCTTTCTTCAGCTCAGTAATTTGCTGGTTAAGATCTTCTTTGAGTTTTTCAGCTTCTTCTCGAGCCTCCTTGGCCATTTCCAAAGATTTTTCCTTGGCGTCAAGGGCAGCTTGAAGCGCAAAGTTATCAGCATTACTGGCAGTTTCCTTAAACTCCATTAAAGCTGAGGCCATGACATCCACGAAACCTCCCGCCTGGCAACAAATGAACGGTTAGACCAAAATTTGCAAAGCAAATTCAAAGGAAGTGTAAGTCAAATAAGGAAATCATTACCGCTGACAGTAGATGCAGCGTGTTTCGCTCCAGCCTTTTCCTTTCTTCATCAGAGATTGGAAGAGGGACAGACAGACCATGCAACAATGCCCTTAAATGATCGATGGCTTCGGCCTCCGAGAGTTGGTACCCAGCGGCTCGAGCTCGAGGACCCTGGCTAGGTCCGGCCATGTAATTTGGCCCAGATGCACCGGCAGGAGGGTTGGAGGCACTGGGCCTGCTTGTCTGGCCAATCGTATGAGCAACCCTCTCGGTTTGCGACTGATTTTGCGGCATCCTTCGTCTCTTACGTTGGACGAGATTGCCGACGTCATCGCCGGTTTCAGTTGCCCTGCCTTCTGACGCTTCAGCACCGCCTGGAATTCCATCAGGATTATCCCCCAATAAATCCTCGAAAGGATCAGCTGATGGATCAATGGCATCAGCAGTAGCAGTAGAGGATTCAGAAATTTTCTTCTTGCCTTTACTTTTTCTCTTTCGAGGAGGAGGGATTTCAGGCACAGTGTCGGTCTGGGAACTTGCCATATCCGCAGCAACAACCTGGTTCATCCTTGCGTGTCGACTCATGAAGAACTTGGCTGCAAATAAAATAAAACGTTAGAACCGCAACAAGCATAAATCAAAAATTCTAATATTAAATTATATTAAACTGGAGACATTATATTAGAATTTAATATGATTCATCCTGCCATTATATTTAACTGGAGACAACCCAGCTAAAGAAAGGACCCGGTTTTCAACGAGTTTTTTGACATCAAATTGATGTTCCCTAACTAAATTGGGGACAAATTCGCAATCCCATAGGGTTATGTTAACTCCGCTGGGAATCATTACCCTTGCCCCGGTATACCATTCCTGGCGATATTGATCGAACTCGCCGTCGAAGCTCTCTTTTATGTAAAAGTATCTTCTTTTCCAATCCTTTCCATACCCGGTCGCCCCACCGTTCAAGAACTTCCGGTTCGTTTGAGCCTTGATATGGTAAAATCCTTCTTCGCGCCTTGCAATCTCGAATAACCCGTAAAACTCGTTGGGACTTTGTGGTTGGCGCAAAGCCTTCATAACTATGATAAAACCCATGATATTCCCATATGAGTTTGGCGTGAGTTGCGCGGGAACGACGCTTATTTTCCGTAGAATCCATCTTACCTCATAGGGGATCGGGAAACGCAGACTATTCAGAAGTTGTCCAACAAACACGGTCATATGTTTGGGCGGCAGGGTATGCATCCGATCATTTGGGCCCGGAAGCACGATCTTGTACTTATCAGGTATATCAAACTTCTTACGAAGTCCCTTACGACTATGTTGAAGCCGAGAAATATATTGATCAAATGTCATCCCTGGGACCTCGACATGATCGTCAAATTCCCTGTTGATATAATCTACGTCCTCTTCACCCTCGCTTGGAGCACGGTTATCTTTATACGATGACGTAGATGAGTCATCACTATCTTCTTCGGCCATTGTGGGTTCAATGTCTACCACGGGGGCGTCACCCGCGGGTGGATCAACTGTGGTTATATCTATTAAATCAAATAAATCTACGTCGTCCGTATTCGGGGCCGTGGGTGCTACGGGAGGGTTTTCGGGGGCCGTGAGTGCAACCAGAGGGTCCTCTTTATTAATGGAACTGGAACTAGAACCACTACTCGACTCACTTCCATGAGTGGATCCACCGCTCACCATCTTTGAAGATAACAAACTGAAATAAATTAAAAACGAGACTGACTAAGGACGCATACGTCACTCCACACTCTCGTATATCATTCACATATAAGTAACATTAAACATGTTAAAAACTAAATAACCCATCAAAATAAAAATCAAAAATTTTACCTTAAATATATTCTCGGTAAAATAAGTTTTTGATTGGTTGTTTATCCTGCACAAAATAACAGCAAGTTAGAAATACGCAACGGAACGCTTGGAAAAAAGAAGAGAAACATGTATATTAACGCATCGAATTTCCTGAATTTGATGCTGATCGTATCGAATTCCTGAGCGTTCGATATTCGATGCGTCCTACCTGAAGCGAAAGATCTTTTGCCTAAAGAATGAGCTGATCATTGCAGCCCCCCCTTATATAGGGGACGCGAGGCCCATCAGGCCCATTTACAATGCCGCATCGAATAACCGCATCGAACAACTATAATTCGATGCGTAGTTTTTCACGTATCGAACAGCTCACAATTCGATGCGTCAAAAATTATCTTCCTATTACAGGTACTATGAACCGCTCTGATTTTACTATGAATAGGAATATCCCAAATCAGTACAAATATATTTTTAAAAGTTTGGAATACGATCTCTAAATCGATATCGTCTCCCAAACTGGGAGGACTATATGATGGGTGTGATTTAGGATTGGCCCAATATAACATTATTGGGCCGGCCCATAAGCGCATCGAATAGAGAGAATTCGATGCACGCATCGAATCAACTGTATAATCCTTCTTTATTGGGCCGGCCCAGTAGCGCATCGAACAAAGCTGATTCGATGCGCCTTTCTATATTGGAGTGTGGGCTCTGCGGGACGGGTTCTATAAATAGCCCGTCCCCTTGTTATCTGACGGACTTTTCGGGAATTGAATCAGCTCAGTACAGTCAGCATCGAACAGACCTCCATTTGACACGATCCATATCGAATCAACTCCAGTTCGATACTCACATAATACCGTATCGCCATTCGATACGTAGGTACACATCGAATTCGACACCTATAGCACGTATCGAATTCGATACCTTCCATATTGATTTCACCCAGTGATAACTATTCCGCATCGAACAGACCCACATTCGACACGTCAGCATCGAATACTTGAAATTCGATACGTTCTATTAACATTGTAATTTAGTTATTCAATCTAAAAAGCTTGTATTAAGTGTTCCGGACCAAGTCAGTCCGTTAATAATATTGGATAGCATTGTTTGATCTCATTTTGTATTATTTATTGTGTTCTATTACCGTGACGAAATAAGACCAAAACAGGCGTGAACAAATACATTTTCTTAAAAAGTAATATTTTCACATTATATTAAAAAAATCTACTTCCCAAGATATAACAAGAATTTTAAAATTTTCTATAAGATGCAATGCTAAGTGAATGAAATACCAGTTTGTATCAATAATTTATGAACACAAAAAGTTATAATTGAATACATATGCTTACTCATCATAGTCGTGCCCCATAGGGTAGTTGCACTATTTCACTAATAATTCCAGATTCTAAATATAATAAAATTTGAAAAAATTAAAATACTACGAGTTGCAACTCTTAGCTAATTTATTTTAAATTTAAGCAAAATAAAATTCAAAAATAAATTAATACAACTAGCTAACTCTTGAACTTTACAAGTACCTGTTTTAGAGCTTATAATATATTTATATATACACTAACCTCAAATAGACATAGCCCAACCGAAAGATCAATTCTAGAATTGACTCTTTTATAGTCTAATTCTAGACAAACTAGTTCAAGACTTTATCTATTACTACCATATGTCTGTCATACTCTTGAGATGCAGCCAAGTCAGAATTTGTCATTGGCTTCATGACAGACATATGGTAAAATTACGACCAAAACACTATTTATATTAGACTTAAGCCCAATACTAATTTCACTACATTTGTGAGCCGTAATTTGCATATTCAACATGACATGTGAGCTATTTGATATTAGTTATGAGTATCCATTCGTTATTTTTTTCCTATCATAAATGACATATCGATTGCATGCATGTGAAGCGTCTTATTACATGATTGTGCTTTTTTGTCTCACGAATATCGATGCGGTTGTCATGGACATGCTTTTAGGTTTGTGATAGCTGGCTAGCTAGGTACATATTGGACTTATAAGATTATATCGACTGTTACACAAATCTTGCATATGCGTGCTTCATAGTTTTCAAAGTCGAGGAAAATAGGAACCTTCAACTAATTAAACTTGTTTTATAGTTTTCCACACACAAAAAGGGAGTATACAAAACATTAAGACTATTTTATTTATTTTCTTTATAAGGACAATTTTATTCATTAAATAATAACAAATAAATCATAAAATACACTTTTTCCTTCAAAACTTGTTAGCAAAGGAGCCTGTTTGTCCAACCACTTGGTGAGAAATATGCTAATATCTTCTACATTTTCAAGTTGGCCATTTTTCACGTTTGCAAGTGACTTGGCACATTATGCAGGTCATAATTTTGCCTGAGCATGCCTGAATGTTGCATCAATGCGCACCACAACCTATATAGTTCAAATGATAATTTAGAAATTATTAAATAAAGCAACCAAAAGCCTCGTCATGAAGCCAAGAGACATACTAAATAGTTGTTTCATTTAAAAGTATAAGATAATTGAAAAATTTGTAGTTATTACTTAATATATATATATATATATATATTATATATTCTCCAACATGCTTATAATGGAAAATCATTTTGTTACAATTAATACACGACAATTTTTATAAGAGGGTCGTTAAAGGATTCAAACCCAACGTATTGGATACCCTATTGAATTGTGTCTCATTTAACATTTCAACAAAGGAAATAAATGTGTCAATCTAAAATCGAAAGGATTACCTTGCCAACACTTTTCTTGTTAGGGTGTTCACTATACTCTCCTTGTGCAAGAGGCGAGGTATATATAAATCCCGTTTTGTTAGATATCGACAAGCAGGAACCAGCTCTACTTTCGTCCGAAATAAGCTCAAGGGCACCTTTAAAGTGATGAGTGGCAATAAGAGGCACATGCAAAGAGTTAACAGGTTAGCTAACAATCTTGTCTTCGTAAATTATATTAACTAGATCATGTTTACATTGAATTATAAAATAAAAGGTTGGGGAATAGAGAAGTTCTCTATAGCTTTAGTTATTAGATTAAACAACAATTCAATCAAGAGTTTTAGGCCAAAAAAAGGCACTAGATTGGAGTTATACTCTCACCTAATAATTAAAAGTAGTCAACATAACAAAAAGATTTACAACTTTTATGTGAGGGTATGTTAGATTAAATTAATATGGTAATTTTATATAAAAAAAACGACAAATTATTCAAGTTAATCCAATACTTAGTAAATTTTTACCTTTCACTACCGTTTTCATTGGTAAAAAGCTTCCATAAAGATCAACAATAGCTAGACTTGTCTTATTTTCCAACTCTGTTCGAACAAACTGCGTAAAAGAATAATAGCATATGTATGATATGCAATCTTAGGAAGACGAAGAAAAATCAAGATAATAGCAAAAACTACCCTTGCGTTACTCCTAATTGATAACAAAAATCATGTGTTATTTTGATATCATTTCTACGTTACACAAACGAAAAGGTGTATGATATTTTCTGAGAAGAGTTGAGAACTTTAATAAAAAAAGGGAAAATAACAGACCACCATTTTAGCTTCCGGCCGTTTTGCACTTTGCCCCCTCCCCCCAGCTTTGTATTCCGTCCAACGTTGCCCCCCTCCCACGAGAATATTCCGTCAAGAAAATAAATATTCCGTTAAATCCCCCCCTCCCCGCTTTGCATTTTTAACGGAATATTCATGTTTTTTATAGAATATCGGTTTTTGTTTATGGTCCTGTTACGTCGGGGGTTAACGTTGGATGGAATACAAGGTTGGGGGGACAAAGTGCTAAAAAACAAAGCCGATGGGGCAAAGTGCAAAACGACCGCAAGCTAAGGGCGTGGTCTACTTTTTTCCCTAAAAATAATTATACTTACCTCAAGGCAAAGTGCATTAACACGGATGCCTTGATGCTTGTAAGGAGCAAGTGTCTTGGTAAACGACATCACCGCCGCTGAATTATTTTGTCAAATCAAATCAACACAAAATAAGTTAATCCGCAACACAAAATTGTTTATAATGTAGGCATCTTAATGCAGTTGTGTATGATTACAAAATAAGCATTCCAACTCATACAAAAGCAAAGATCAAAGAACCTTTGAAGCCAGAGTAAACAGGATCATGATACATTGGGTATAACACCGGGGCAGAAGCAACATGGATGATTGCCCCGTGTCTTTTAGCTTCTTGCATAGCCTGAACCTGTGTTATAAAACATCTTTGATATGAAAATGAAAAAAGTAACTTGAAGAACTGAATAATACAAATTCATTGAGGTGTGAAACTTTGTTGCAAATTGAGTTAATTAGACCAATAATACCAACAACTCTATTCAATCAAACATTAAACAAGACATATGGTTTCACACAAGGTTCATCTTTAAGATTCAACCGTACAAAATAATTATTATATGTAATGTACCATTTCTTGCTTCGTACACAACAATACACTTGGTAATCTCTCAAACCATCAAGAATTCCATTACTTATGAACTTCAAATATGGCCCCGCTCCTGTTGTGCTCCACCAAACGTGAGCCTCCTATGAAACTCTTATAAAGGTAAATCTTGTTACGAGTCCTCACGTATATTGTATTTCTCACTTTGTTTAAGATTTCAAAAGTAGCAATATGTCTCCTAATGTGTGCTAAATACCCCTTGGATTGTTTACTAACCATTCATTTTTGATACATGTCCTCATTTTGGTTTGTGAGATTTAGTTTGGAGCACTATTCAACACAGTTTAACAAGCACATTGTTACTTGTGAAACCTTAGGAAAAAAAAAAGTGAAATATAGTATAGTTAGGAAGCCTAATGTGGTAGACGCCTCTTATAAATAAATCCATCTTAGAATGCTTAACATACATTCTTTTCACTTTAGATTTTGTCCCTTTAAGCCAAAAGTTTTCTCTGAAAACCTCAATTCTACTTCTCTTGCTCTTATTAACCGATGTATCACGCTAATTGACAAACTTAAGTACATTGTTTGAGTGTAAATTATTTGAGACGAGAACTTTTCACTTAATTCGTCATTTATTTATATGATAAGTGGACTACTATTGATCTTTTGTTGATTTTTCCCGTTCCAGATGACGCTAACATGCGCATAAGTATTACTTAGGGTTATTGACAAATTACCTCCTTGTATTATGCTAAATTGGCAAGTTATATCACTGTGAAAAATAAGTTGGTCAAATACCTGCATGTGATCTCAAAAGTTGGCACACACCTCCTTGAAAATTTTGTATTGTAAATTTTATATTGAAAGTTAAAAATACCTTTAGTAGTAATAAAATTTTCTTCTAAGTAATTTCAAGTTTAATTTAAAATACTCTTCTATGTTTCTAAGAATAAGATTTTAAAAACAATGCATATATATATATATATATATATATATATATGTGTGTATCTTAAGTTTGTAATTTACTTTAGTTTTTTTTTTAGTTTTTTTTTTTTTTTTTTGCTAGTTTAAAATAGAAATGAAATATATACATCTTTAAAAAAGAGAGGATATATCTGTCTTTTAAAAAACAAAATCTAACACCCACTCTCATGTATGAGGGAGTGAACTATACCTCTTTAGGAGTAAAATGTTAACTTTTAAAATCTCATACTTATTTTCAAAGCGAAGTAATTTGTTAATTTAGCGTGGATCATTTGCCAAAAGCCCTATTACTTAAGTAGTAAAATAATGCGGCGGCTTGTCCCTCTTTAACAACTTTAACCCCACAAATCTAAAACACCAAAAAGACAATAACATTTATACTAGAATCATAACGCACATGTGTACTTTATTAGCATTTCAACGATATCTATGGTTCGATTTTTTTTTTTTGAATCAATGCCGACACCACATACATACAAGAACAGCGCAAACATACGACATAAAATGTGTTTCATATAGTATCTATAAATACATGGTACCATCTGAACAAAAAATAAATACACAAATTGAAATTAATCTTTGATTCCCACATAAATCATGTAAGTGTCCACAGTCCATTTGAATTTCTCTATCAAATTTTCATAAAATAGTTCTAAGTATAATTGGTTTTGGTCGCTCAGGCTTTGAAGCTTTAAAACGTTGAACTCCAAATTGTAGCAAATCAAGTGACAATTAACATTTTTACTTTTCAATGTAGGTAAGACAATATATCAAGTGACAACTATATTCTCGAAAATGAAGTGACAATGTGACGGCATAATCCAGATATAAAAATTCAAATCCAATTGACCAACAAAATTATAACGTAAAAAATCGTACCGCGAGTCTAGTAGTGTCAACTACTGCACCAAAGTTGACATTAACAGTGCGCTTCCAATCACTCTCATCCTTATGAAATGGAATAGAAGTCACATTTCCAGCACATGTAATGCAAATATCCAATCCTCCATATGTCTCGACATGGTTCTTAAAAACCGCCGCCAGTTTGACTACATAATGTACGCCAAAGTCATTGAAACATAAGTCGGAACATCTCCTCGTGTTACTCAAATTTCTTGAACATTTCTCAAAAAGTATCCAAATATTATAACATTTAGAATTTTTAACGCCTATCACGAGTAAAGTTTGATCTACTTGAATTTTCTAGAACATTAAAAATACTTTTAAAATATTGCTAAAAAATTTATATCCAACGGACCGAAATCTACGTCAAAATAAAACTTTTTGATCCATATTTTCTCCCTTTATTACATAGAATGCCTATTAATTTTCTGATTTTTTTTCCTAAAAAAATCCTCAAAATTTGGAGATATTAAACCGACGGATCCCTCGAGATGGACCGTTACTTCAATGCATACTCATGGATCAAGAAATTTATATGTTTTATACAAAAGTATCGCCGAAATGCTTTTGTTTTTCACTTAAGTGTTCTCTTTGTTCATTGCAACTATGGCTATGAATTTTCTAAAGTACCTTTGAGAAATGTTTAAGATATTTAATCGAAAGATACATAGTCTAGAACCAAAACTTAATCTATGTTAGTACCATTTCATATAGTACATGTATTATAAACCTAATGAGCAACATTAACAACTTACTTGAGTCGGTGACGTCGCATTTCACGAATTGCACGGGTGGGAAATCCATTAACATTAAAACGTAAAACTTGGAACTTTCTTTTTGAGCTTGTAAAACAACTTCTCTCCCTTTCTCTTCACATGTGTCGGCAACCGTTACGAATACTCCGTTACGTGCCAGTGCTAATACGAGCGTTCTACCAATATTACTGGCTCCACCGGTGACTAGAGCAGAGAGGCCAGGCCTAAGCTTCATTTTCTTTATCTGTTACTTAGCCATGATGCTGGAGGTTTTATATATAGAGCTGAGTTTTGAAAATTTGTTTAGAGTTGTTTATTACCTCATTAGTCCTTTTATTGTGATAATGACAAAACCTACCCCCATGTATATTGTTAATTGACAAGTAACTTGTGTGTTATTAAATAACGGTGTTAGAGAAATAAAAACTTCGACATAATCCTCTTTTACAAATTTCTCGTGGAAGTCTGAAATTTTGAATTAGACCCTCCAACGCATTGATTTTGGAGAGTTTTGCTACTAAGTCGTAGATCAGCCGTTAAATTTGAGCATGTGTCGTCATTTTTATCTGTTGGATTTTACCTCAGAAAACAAATTTCTCAAAATAAATATTAGGTTAGAGGATTTAATAGATGTTTTGGGATATTATGGAAATAGAATATAGTTGTTGGGGGTTTATTGCTTTTTACCATGTTAAATAGCATTTTTGATCAAAACCATGTTAAATAGTTTTTTTTTCCCACAAATTTGTCGTATTATATGGTGGTTTGATGACTGGACCGGATACAAAGTATTTTGTTATGTTGTCCTTCTAGATTATCCAATGTAGACAAACAAAAATATGGCTTTCTTTAATTTGATCAACAAAAACGGCAGGCGTCCACTGTCCTTTACTTTGCAATAAAATTCAATTTTGGTCTCTTTAAAATTTAAATTGAATATGTTATCTTTTGGTTGGAAAATATCACTCTAATACAGTACTTGATGTCCCACATTCAGTACCTGAGAACGTGCAACACCTTACTAGAAAGTACAAGCAGAATTTTCCTGACAGAAAATAATTGAAATAAAAGATTCATTTAATTATCTTGAAGTCAATAGAAGAATTGAAACAGAAATTAAACCTGTTTTTTCAACACGATAGAAATTAAATATGGAAGGGGTCTCATATGTATTGATGAAAATACTTGGGGTAAATTTAAAGAGGAATACAACTTAAACGTGAAAAGTTTGATTCACATGTCGTATGTAGTAATATCAAAGTCATCCATTAAAAAAAATTAAGAAAAACATCAAAGTAAATGGAATGAACAAAATTGTCAAACTCAGACATAAATTATGTTTTAGCGGCGGCCATCATGAGTTGCAAATATGGGATTGTTTATTGACCTAAGAAAGCTAGGTCTCTTTTTGCTAATTAAAGAGGGAGATTTACACAAATTACCGTTGAATTATGGAATAATTACACAAACTACACCTCATGTTTGAGAAATTACATAAACTACTTCTATGGCCAATTTTTCTTATAAAAGTTATTAATTTTTTTGAATGTAAATTCATGCTCCTTATTTTGTACAAAAACAAAATCAATATTGTTGCATTAAGCCTCATTTATCTCGTTTAAAAAGACAAAACAATTTATAACAAATAATATCTTAGAAGTAAAAACAAATTATTTGTGAATTTTAGTCTCTGCTATGATTTGTTATAAAATTATCTTAATCATTTTAAGTTTTTTTTTCACATAAGGGTAATTTGTGTAATTTTCCAAACATGGGGTAGTTTGTGTAATTACATCATAGTTCATGGGTAGTTTGTGTAATTCTCCCTTAAACAAGTTTCTCTGCTAATTAAATTTAAGGGAGAATTACACAAAGTACCCCTCAACTATGGGTAAATTACACAAAGTACCCCTCCTCTTTGGGAAATTACACAAACTACCCTTATGACCGATTTTTCGTAATTTTTTTATTTCAAACTATTGAATGTAAATTCATGCTCTTCAATTATTTTGCACAAAAAACAAAAAATAAGTCAAAATTATTGCATTAAACCTCATTTATCTCGTTTAAAACGACAAAAAGTATTGATAACAAATAATTTCTTCTAAGAAAAAATAAATTATCTGCGAATTTTAGTCTCTGCTATGATTTGAATTTGAAAGGTTGTCTTAATTTTTTTTTCAACGGCTGCCACAAAATTATATATGCATTATAAGTTTATGTGTATCTAGATTATTTCATTTACAGATTGGTGCATCAATCCTATAGGATGTTTCAGAATATATAGGCTAAGGTTTAATTTGGTGGTCTTGACTTCCCATGCATTTTTATGTGGTGCATTTCTTGCACCCTAGAGTCTTAGAGGGTGTTTGCAAACTCTTCTCTAAAATCACAATCTTATAATAATTAAACTAAAACTGTATAATTATTTTCTACAAGTCATAAGTTGATGATGTTTGAAAAAAATATCTATAAGTTAAAAAATGTATAAAAAAAATAACACTGAAAATAACTACCACAAGCTAAAAGCAGGGCACCAACTTCCAAATTGGAAAGATTATTTAGCTTAAAAGAAGTAATTTTTTTTTCATTTTAGCTTGTGGACATTTATTTCGAGTAAAAGCTGATTTTAGCTTTTTTTTTTTTTACAAATACCACCTTAATCTATTTAATCTCTTATATATAATATATAAAATAAGAGAAAGTCTTGCGGCAAATTCATATTTGTTTTGGTCTTTTGGACTGAATATTCTTTGTTTGTTGAGCCGTGCAAGTTTATTGGTATCTAGAAGATTCTACCTCAGCATTATTTATTTATTGTGTGTATACGCATGACGGCATGAGTGATGGTTGAGTCACGTACCCGTAACTAGGGCCAGAACCAGGATTACAATTCTTTTCACCCTAACTACTCCAAAGCCTTTACATAAATTTTAAAAAGATAAGAAAAGCATTTAAATGCAAATATACAAATAAAATGAGGAAATATCTATGGCTCAACGCAAAATTGGAAATTTTACAATAAAAAAGAGAGAGAGAGAGAGAGAATAAAACGACGGAAACCTGTGTTCGGATTTAGCTATGCGGTTCTTTAATACACAAAATTTCATTAATTATTTAAATCGACATCAATATCTTTTGATAACTCCCGGTAAGATAGACTACCACCATACAAAAAATGCATATTAATTAGACTATTGTCTCCTTTTTCCTCATGATTTCTTCTTTACCTATTATGCATATCAAGTTTACACATGGATGTGATGTCAAAATCCCTATCAAATGATATAAGTTTCTGACAAACATAAAAAGTCGATTCTTGAATTTAGTTTCAGACATAAAATATTCGGTCTAGCAGGGAAAATTAGAATTTTCATCAAGTCAAAACGACATAAAATGAGAAACTATTATCAATACAAACATGTGTAACCAAACCACGTGAACATGAGCTCCATGAAAATAACTGTCACTAAAATACTCGAACAAAATATATAATTTATTTCTTATCAAGTCTCCTGGGTTTCTTTTATAATTTAAATTTATAGGCGACTTGTTTATTTAAATATTATTTTTTGGTAGAAAGAATGAAATAAACAACCCTAATCTGCCGTATAAAATCGGCATTATACTGGGGGGATTGATATCACACTACCATCTACAACATCTAATCGAGCAACTTTTGCCATTGCATCCGCTAGTTTATTGGCGTCTCTATTAATCAACTTGAACATAAGCTCCCAAGATTTGTGTAGGAGCTCGCGACACTCATGGTTTCTGTTGCAGCTCATGGGTTCGTACCGTCACATCATATAATCGTGAGAGCCTCTTTCGAATCCGTCTCCACTTTAATTTTTTGGATTCTTTTTCCCCAACCTATTGCAAGCCCCACTCTAATTGCCTCGATCTCAACCTTAAGTACCGTCAGATTCCTTAGCTTCCTTGCAAAACCTCACATCCAATTTCCTTGGTTGTCCCGAAGCACTCCGCCTATAGATCCATTATTAGTCCGCGAGGCATTGGCGAAGGACGTGATTTGTCGACTCCAATTGATTTTTACACGCCTCGCAATTCGCATCCTCGGCTATCTTCCTTTCCTTCCTTAGGACATTCGTCGCAATTTTATCTTGACTCGCTAGCCAAATAAAATAACGAACCTTATTGCTAGAAGGAGAGTTCCAACCCCAATTTGTCTTGCGCGGTTATTTATCGTCTCCGAGTATCGATGAAAGAGTGCTTTATAGGTGATGTGGCACGTAAAATTCCCATCCGCCGTGGGTCTCCAAATAGCTTTATCGATAGCCTCCCGTAGGATAACCATGCTCCCCAAGATCTTGCTTCTCCATTCTTGTGGAATAGCAGTGCGGACTCCTTCAAGATTCCAGTCGCCTTCTTTGTTCAACAAATCTGCCAGCTTTTTCCTATAGTCTTCAAAATTAATATCCTCGACTACCTCACACAATCGTGATTCGCCCAACCAAACTAAAAGGAAATAGACTTGCCATCTCCAACTTTCCACCGGATGAGAAGGTGGATTAAACCATACATCTTATAAATCATTTCCATGTCGCGCTATCACTTGGTTTTACCACATACTCGGTGATGCAAACGCCTTTTAAATATTCCGCTTCCACCAACTACGACCATAAGCTCTCACAATTTTGAAGAATCTTCCAACATAATTTTGAAAGGAGTGTTGCGTTATTAAATTTAGCCAATCGAATCCCCAGGCCTCCATCATTTTTACTTTGAAAAATTCGTTTCCATCCCACCAAGTGTAAAATTTCCGAGCGTTCGGATCATCCGCTCAATAAAAGTTCGATTTGCATTGTCTAATATATCACAAATATTCTCCGGCCTCCAGCAAGATTGCATGAGGTGAATCGGGATTGCTGTGGAGACAGATTGAATAAGGATGGCTCTCCCGGCGAGAGATAGCGTATTTCCCTTCCATCCGGTCATGCGCGTCGAGAGTTTATCAAAGATATCATTAAAATCTGCTTGTGCTACTCTTCCATGTGTCAGTTGCGCCCCTAAGTACTTTGCCAAGGTCGTGGTTCGAGCAAACCCTAGAATTGTGCATATGCGCCGTTTCATCCCCCATCCGCCGTCATAGAAAAAAGGATTTTTGACTTGGCTGCATTAAGCTTAAGTCTTAAGGCCGCGCAAAAGGTGTCGAGAACCCTTTTAATTGTCCTAGCCGTGCGCAAGGTGGCCTTCCCCATCAACAATAAGTCATCCGCGATAAATAAATGAGAAATTCGCGGCCCTCCCTGACATGGTATAATAGGTTCCCAAGTTTGTTCCTTGATTTCTTCGTGTATAAGATATGACATCCTTTCTACACAAAGGACAAATAGATACGGTGAAAGCGGGTCCCTTTGCCTTAATTTGCACCCATGATTGAACGCCTCAATAGGTTCGTCGTTCCAAAGAATACTTGTCGAAGCATTTCGTACACAATAGAACTGGCTCATTGATGTGCCTAGGAAAATTAAACGCCTCAAGCGTATCTTCGAGGAAGTCCCAACTAATTTTGTCGTAGGCCTTCTCGAGGTCTATCTTGAGAACCATGGGTGCTACGACCTTTGATAAAGCTCGATTGAGTAAATGAAATAATTTGTGGCATATAATCTTTCAACCGCATTGTTATATACTTCGTTATAAACTTGTATATAACGTTGCAAAGAGAGATTGTCCTGAATTGCGAGATAGCCGACGGATCCTTAACCTTTGGAATTACACAGAGATGTGCGCTACATACCTCGGACTCAAATTTTCACTTGCTAAACGCACCCTAGGTCACATAATTCGCGCACCCCCCTCACGCACTAGCGCACGATTCGTGAACTCACGAATTGAGTGCGCGTGCGACGCTTTAAGGCGAATTAGTATTGACTAATTCGCGCATTAAGATATACTAATTCGCGAACTAAGAAATACTAATTCGCGAACTAAGAAATGCTAATTCGCGATCTATACATTGATAGTGCTCGCATTAAACATTAATAAATCGCGAATTAAGTGTAAATGCGTAATTTGTGCACAAATTTTCCTTTTTTTCTTTTTTTTTCCTTTTTTTTTTTACTTTTGAAATTCACATGAACAAAAATCATATATAGTTAAGATTTGGAGGAATTTTTAAATCTACCCATTAAGTTTGCCATTTTTCTAAAACTACCCAAAAGAATTTCGGGCTTCAAAAATATCCCGTAACTATAGGTATACCTTGTCAAAAATACCCAATCTCTCTTATTCGGGCTATTTGGTCCACGTGGCTGTTACATCGCCGCCACGTAGAATTTTTAGGGCATTTTCATCAAAACGGCAAACAAAATGGGCATTTTTAATAATTCGTTCATAATAGAATAATTCTACCTACAAAAATTTAACATATACTTTCAGAAAGCAAAATATTTTCAACAAACATAATTAGTTTAAAGCTATTTCGAATTAAAACATCAAGCTTAAAAATTATTAATTAAATTTGTTGCAAAAATTTAATTTTTGAAAATTTATATCGTATGATCAAGATGAAGTTTTTTCTTAATTATTAATTAAACAAAAATCTAGTTTAATTAATTGAATTCTTATTTTTTTGAATTTTCTTTTTTTTATCACATTTTTAAATAGTATAATATCAAAAAATTTAAGATATAAATATAAATACTAGTAGTTTAGTTTTTAAGATATAAATATAAAAAAGTAAGCAAAATAATAAATACTAGTAGTTTAGTTTTTAAGATATAATATATTTTGTTGATGCTTGCAAGTGAGTGAAATATAACATGTCACCACGTCACTCATTTTCTGAATGTAATAGCAAGTAATTTAGATGCACTAATGAACAAACTGACATTTTGATGAATGAAAATACTTATCTTGTTTATGATTAGTATTGTTTTGGTTGAAATAATCATTTTGTTACCTAATATTAAAATTTTCACTTAATATTATTAATATTTTAATATTTTTTTAATAGACGCACTAGAGGCGCATTAAGAAGTGAATTTTTGAAAATAGGCGAACTGGCGCACCCGCACACGCACACGCTCGCGTTTACGACTTATGTGACATAGAACGCACCCTTCACAAAACGGAAAAGAGACTCACAAACCCACTTACAATACTTTTGAAAGAAAAAAAGCTTGAATTTCGTCTGGCCCCCGGACCTTTGTGGGGTGTGTACTCCAAACTACATCTTTGAGTTCCTCCATAGTCACCTCTCAGCCTATAAAAATTGCATCGTTCCCCGCGAGCTTGACTTGAAATCTCGAGACTGACAACTTTTTCCCCGCATGCGCTTCTCCATGAAACAGCTTCATAAAATAATTCCTAGCATGTTCTTTCAATATATTACTATATAATAAAGGTAAAAACAAGAAAATTTCCCAGTTACACACGAACAACCAAGTTCTTTCGTTGACAAAAACAAAAATAAAAATAAAAAATGGAATCTATCTATATATATTTATTTATAATATGTACCGATTTTTTTTATTGTTGATGTAGTTTCGGTTTTAATAAATTAATGTAGAGTGGGGCCAAAAATCACAATGTTACTGAGATTTATTTCATCAAGACGAGTCTATGTACACTTAGGGTCGAGAATGGGCCAAGCACTGTAAGAGCGAACATTCAACTCGCGAGTATTATCAGGATATAGGATCTTACCCGGGATCCTTTGTCCTGCCCGCCAAATGGCCCGTTGAGCCGGATACCCGTTTGACACGAGTACTTAAAATATGGAGCCAGGTACCAGATCCAATACCTGACCTTGGTCTTGTCTTAGCTAGACGGGTACCTGTAACCCTTCAGTTCTGATCAGGACAAGATTGTGGCGGGAGTTTTCCATTAGGACATATACTCAAGAATTTGGTCAATTTTGGGTAACTCGTCCCCTCTGGCCCACTATACTTGAATTATAATCTTAATCAACTTGTTTATTGGGTAGAAATTATTCAGCAGCCTAGTTAATTTATGATTTCGGCCCAGTTCTTGTAGATTATAAACTCAAACAGGCGAAATAAGATTATAATTCAAGTGGAGAGGTTGTTGAATGGTTTTGTATGCAATTGCATTTATATGTAGCCTGCAGTTTCATCATGAGCCAGAATGCAAAGCATATTTTCTTTGAAAATAAAAGATATCATACTTCATGAATACAACTATTTATTTTAATATTGATGTCAATATTCTGCACAAATTAAATATAAGTAATTTACATGCATGGATTAAATTTGAAGTGGACTTGAATATAATGCATCAATAACTTTTCTAACTAAGAAAAATAAAAGGCCATGTGAACTGTATATATAGTTGGGACGTGTGAGACGATGGTGGCAATATTGTTTAGCCTAGAGATCCATCAAATTTAGACCATAAGGATTATGAAATAACTGATACGTACGCTCTTAAGTGATATAGCCTTCTCTCGATCTTGCTATATATATACAATTTCATACCCATCCAACTTGTCGTCTAATTTAAAAGACTCAAACTGGAGCTTATGTGTATGTAACAGTTACTAAATTATATTAACATACATATCTATCTATCTAATATATATATATATATATATATATATATATATATATATATATATTCTCACAAACGCGCGACGACTTCGCGATTAAGGACAATTGAAATAACAAAGAATTAATGAATAAATATGGATTTAATTATACACAATGTACAAAGAGTTTAATTAACTGCTGTATCAAAAGCAATAAAAACTTGATAACCTTGTCAAAAGACCATAAATAAAAGAAACAAATTAAATAATGACATTGAGTTGATATTTTGCCATGTTTCTCACACTTGCAAGTTACGTAACACATTCTACAGGTCATAATTTTGCATGAAGATGCTTGTTTATTGGATCAATGCACACGACAACCTGCATTCCAATGATAATTTAGAAACTGTTTATGAATAAAGCAAAAATAGAGACAACTAAACCTTGGTTTCATTTGAAATTAAGTACAAGATTCTTGAGATGATTGTTATTTTAACACACACACACACACATATATATATTCTTCAAAATATATATTTTATAAGTGTCGTCAAGCTTAACACATGACAATATTTTTTATAAATGGGTGGCGGCAATATTCAGACCCATGCATAACCTTTTGCTTTCAGGTTGATGCCATATTGGATTACAGTGGCATTTAACATAGTCATACAAAAAAAAAGACTTGATCTGGAATATGGTAGATTACCTTGCCAACACTTTTCGTGTTAGGGTGCCCACTATACTTTTCTTCTTTCACAAGAGTCGACGTATACGAAATCCCCTTTTGTTGGATATGTACAAGCAACAACTAGCTTTGTTTTCATCTGAAATAAGCTGGAAGACACCTTTAATTTTAAGTGTGTGAATTATAAAACATACAAACAAAGAATTAGTTAACGTGGTATAGTGGAAAGGCTTCTCTTTATAAATAATATTAACAACTCATGTAACAAATGGATCACCAAAACAAAGAGTTGGGCAGTATTGAAATATAAATGTATCTCGAAAAAACTCTATATCTCTAATCCCTTCTCTAGTTACAAGTCTTGAGTTATCTCTAATCTTGTCTCTTGAGCTTGTCTCTTGAGTCTAAAGACGAAATTAGAGACATAGAACTGTTTCGAGATACAATTCGAGACAGAGCGCACACCTATATCTCTAATCCTCTCTCTAGTTACAAGTATTGCGTTATCTCTAGTCTTGTCTTTTGAGCATAAAGAGGAAATTAGAGACATAGAGCTGTTTCGAGATACAATTCGAGATAGATAGCATTGGTTTAGCAATACTCATTATACACACAATTCGATACACTTTTAGAGATTCAATTAGACATACTTTTGGAGGCTTGATTAGATACAACATTCAACAAGCTTTCTCATCACAGATAATTTATGCGCATCTCATCCGACATGCTCAGTCCGACAATGTTGGCCCAATAAGATACGAGCCAAATATACGACATGCCCGTTCAGCACGACTCATTATTCTGACACACAACAATGAAACAATGAACTATGTTTGACTTGATTCCCTATACGGGATACGTAGGCAGCTTCGCCCAGCTCAAGTTCAGTCTGAAATCAACAAACTCCAAGTTCAAGTATGGTGTTTTTAGTGTAGGTTTCTCGAATTCAAAGATAGCTTGGGACCAATCAGGAGCTCGGATTAGTCTGACATGGAGTGACTAGTCAGCAGACGAAATTACCTCGCATCAGTATTTATGAATGATAAGTCACAATTACGACTAGAACACTATTTATATTAGACTTAAGCCCAATACTAATTTCACTACATTTGTGAGCCGTAATTCGCATATTCAATATGACATGTGAGTTATTTGGTATTAGTTATGGGTATCCATTCGTTATTTTTATCCTAACATAAGTGACATATCGATTGCATGCATGTGAAGCGTCTTATTACATGATTGTGCTTCTTTAGATCACGAGTATCGATGTGGTTGTCATGTACATGCTTCTAGGTTTGTGATAGATAGCTAGGTTCATATTGGACTTATAAGATTATATCAACTATTACACAAATCTTGCATATGCGTGCGTGCTTCATAGTTTTCAATGTCGAGGAAAATAGGAACCTTCAACTAATTAAACTTGCTTATTATAAATGATATCTTGTTTAGCGTGATTAGCCAAGTTTGCCTTATAAACTTTTCACTTTTATGATGTATAATCAGGCATTTAACTGATTGGCATATCAAGTAGCATGTTGATTCAAAAGTTTTTTTTCTCGGCAAAAGCGAATTTATTAAGGAAACATAAGAAATGTTCAAGAGAGATTACATACAATCGTCGAAAAAGGTTTGAAATTGTGGATCGGTTAATACGTGTTCGTTGTTAACTTCTCAATGTTACTTTAACAACGTACATGATAACAATGCAGCGAAAAATAAACAACACAAAATTTAAAAAGTGAATATATTAATATTAACTTCCGAGCCGTAGGAAAAATACCACAAGGGTTTATCAAAATATGTTTCTTACAACTCTCAAGTTCCTCACTCTTCAATTGCTCGAACTCAACAAAGCAGACAAGACTTATTCTCTCAATTCTAAATCTAGAACTAATTGAACAACTCACAAACTTTGCAAAAGCAAGACAACACTCGACAACTCGTGAATTAATCTCTTGGATTTATTAGCTCTTGTCTTATGTTTGTCTTGATGTACTTCACACTTATATATAGGTTCTTGACTTGGACTTCAAGGTATGTTGTACATGGTTGGTAATTCTTCCAATTTCCTTGTCGGACTCCTCTTCCTTGATCTCGGCGTTCTTCTTGAATAATAGTTCCTTTGTTAGTGAACTAACTTAGGAAAGACTCATTCTTCAAATCAGAACTCAACTTGGATGTTTCCTAGTTGCACTCAAACTCTCCCTTCCTTATTTGTTGAGCGGTTAGCTTTAATTAAGGAAACTTTTTTATTATGGAAACTTTGAACGATCAAGCTATGACAAGTTTGTTTCTTGAATAATAACCAAAGATAATCACAACTGTGGAACTAGATTAGTCGAGTGAATAAGGCAAAACAATAAATAAAGATATTCACAACAAGATTGTAAAACAGATTTTGTTAGTCAATGTTACTCTAACATTGACCTTCTAAAATTGCCAGAATCCTTGCATTTGCAATCTCCCCCTTTTTGCCTTACTTCACGAAACTCTATAACCTGTTTAGTTAGATCAACTATTCAGAAAAACTTATTCAAGCTTGTGATACCTCTACAACAAGTAACTCCCCCTTAATTTCAGGAGAGTCCAACACAATGTTGTTCTAACATTGATTTTCCAATGTTGTCATAACATATGTCTGTATCAATGTTAACTTAACATTGACCCCAGTCGATTGTTCTAACATTGAATTTTCCAATGTTATCTTAACATCAGATATCAGCTAACACTTGCAGACAGAGTTAGTACTTGACAGAAGCTCAAGATATCATAAGCAAAAACACACAATACCAATAAGCAGGATACTTAATTACAGGCCATAACTGTAACAAGGAACATATTCCTTGATCAAAATGAAGAAATATAAAGAAAATAGAAACAGTTCATGAAAAAATAGAAAAAGTTCAGAACAGGCTAAAAAAACAGAAAATTTAAGACTCAGAAATTTAAATTTGATCTACTCTCCCCCCTTTTTGTGAGGAAGGCAGATCCCTTAGGTTCTTTATGAGGCTGTCAATCTCCTGCAACCTAACTTGCTTTCTAGCAATCTTCCTTTGGGTGTCCTTGTACTCCCTGTCCAGCCACTTGAGGGTCTCTTCCATAAAAGCATCAGCTATCACGGAGCAATTGTCACCACTGGCTATGGGAACTGAAGAGGCATCAAACTTGTGAGCCCTCTTCTTCTTCTTCTTTTTGCTTGGTCCAGCTGCATCCTTAGGATTCCATGGAAGATCTTGAATCCTCACCTGTGTGAAGTAGCTCCTGGTGATAGGCATTCTGGCCTTGTTCTTGGCCCACCCTACTGTCTTTGAGGTTTTAAATCCTTGTTTCACCAGTATGCTAGATATCAGAGAGGGATATGGAATGATTCCCTTTGATTTTGTTGTGACCTCCTTCATAGACCTCAACACCTTTTCCTCTATGTTGACATTCAGACAATTCTTCAACTTAAACACCAGCCTTGCAGACTCCTTAGTCATCACTGTTGTGTTGGAAGATGGTAGCCAATTGTAGGTAGAAATTTTATGCAGTACAGCACTCAGAGTAGTCAGCCTTGTTGTGCGAAAACTTTCATTCCATTTCCTGTGATGATCTCATCCATGCTTGGATCCTCAGACTCTTCTGGATCAGGCGGTCCCCATGCTACATTGATAATGGAAGGGCTAATATCGAAGACACCCTTCCTAACCCAAGCCTTCCCATACTTGGGAGAATTCTGGTGGCACACCCATTGTGAGAAGTTCATATATAGAACTCTTTGATGACATCTGGAGCATAAGATGAATGGTTCATCACTAACCCAAGCACTCATCTAGCTTTCAACAGTTCATAAATCTTGTTTTCTCTGAAACTATCGTCCTCTATTTCCCTTTCCTTGTGAATTACCCTTGCTCGATAAGCCTCCTATTGCTCCTCTGCTTCTACAGACACATATAAGTAAGAATAAGGCTTCTTGGGATACTCTCCCTCCATAACATCACATTACTCCTCATCATCATATGTTGGAGTAACATCAGCATCAGCATGGTCTTCTGCCAAAAGTTCTTCTTCATCCCAGTTTCCTCCTGGTCCTCTTCTTCCTGTTTCTTTTCCTCTTGTTCATCTCCTTCTTCTTCAGCTTCTTCTTCAGCTGCTTCTGACTCAGACTCAGAAGCAACCATAACTTGCTTGGCCTTTCTCTTTCTAGCAGAAGTAGCTAGAGCAGTCAGAGTGAGGCTCTCTTCTTCTTCCTTCTCACTCACATTGTGCTCTTCAACATTATCAGCAGGGATACCCTCAATAGTATCAAACCCAACAACAATCTCCTCCACCTGATTGTTCTCAGCATCAGAGGTATTCTCCTCAGAAATGACCTCCTCCTCAGCCACAACCTCAACATCCTCCCCATTAACATCCTCAGACTCACCCACAACAATCATAGGGACCACATTCTCCCCCTCAATATCAACTTTAGCAGGTAAATTTTGAGTAGGGTTAACCATTATTACCTCGTTTTTTGTGTTCGTGGGAGTGGAAGTGTTCTCAGCCGTTTTCGATGTTGAACCAACATTGCTCTTTGCTGGTCTTTTTCCTTTGCACCGTTGATAGGTAGTCTTCATTTTTGTAGCAGCGACGACGATTGATTCATTAGATGCATGCTTGGTATTGTACCTCCTTGGCTGCTCAATCTGCTCAGCAGCATCTGCAAGGGCATCAATTGAAGACTTGCGAGCCATTGTTAGAGTAATTTTGGAGAGAAAAAGAGCTTAAGCACAAAAAAACTGATTGCACAATTCTGATTCAGAAAACGTGAAGAATTAGGAGATTCTAGGGCAAATTATATATATCAATCGATTATGAACAGTGGTATTAGTGGTATTGTAATATGTTACCAAAATAATCTTACCACTCACACACGTTCCCGCGTACAGTACTTACCTACGTGTCATTGTTAGATTAACGCGTGACCAGAGCAGTTTCCTTAATTGAAAACTTATAAGTCACAGCATTGCAATGTTAGCCTAACATTGGTAAGTTAACAACAGGTCAGGAAGTTGGAGGTGCAGGGCTTTCATCCAAATAGCTTCATGTGAGAGCGTGAGATATCACTTTCATCAAGGCACATGAGTACACAAAACACAGTTTAAGATCATCAATATAGGTAAGTAACACTTCTGAACAGAAGAAACACAGATAGTGGACAAAAATATCCAGGGAAAATTCATTCCCATAGCATAACATATCCCAATGCAATGTGTTTACCTGCAGTATAGTCACCCAAAGTGCGTGCCTCAACACATGAATTTGGATTACTACTCCCCCTAAGCCCAAGCCGACACAACAATAAAATGCAAAAAAATGAATGAATGCAACAATGGCGGATCAACAGTGAGAGATGGTAACCAAGTATTAAGAACTGTACTGACAGAGTCCAGGACATATCACTTTTGATTCTTTTACAATTATCATGAAACTCTTTTGAACTAAAGCTGGGAATGGGTAAACAAGGATAATTTCATCACTGAATGTGGGCAGCACATGACTCCACACACCCCCAACAACTTAATTATCAACTACAAATTATGCAAGTACAAAGGAACTGAATGAGGACAATACACTTATCATATACTTCATCACCCCAACTCCTTATGCATACTTGTTGGCCAACCTGTTTACAAAAGAAACATCAAGTAATCAGTGCTACTGAATGTGAGGCAGTCGAAGCTCCAAACATCCCAGTAGAAAAGATCACCATCATGCATTTCCTTGGCCAAATATAACACAAACATGAAAATAAGCACAACTGAATCACACTGAAGCTCTCAACATCATGTACCCCAGCTTCTCTTCATGTTATGTTTCACCTAAACATGGATAAGTCACAACTGAATAACACCAAAGTAGTGAACTTTGTGCATCCCAACTTCTCCTGATGTTAGGTTAACATTCTCAGACCAACAACAAAGTTTCTTACTTTATAAAACTTATGATATGAACCTGTTCACCAGTCAGTTCAGTCAGTTGCATAGGTTAACCACACAACCCAAATGATGACAAACCAAGATGTAATATGCAAGAAAGAAGAAATACAAATATGAAAATAAAAGAATTACAGACACACCATAACCAATAATCAGTGCTAGACAGTGGTGTTATGTCAACACTGGTGGACTAACATTCTTACACAATGCACATGCCAAGAGAATTCCTCAAACTGAAGAACCTCTCAGAATCTAAGGGTTTAGTGAACATATCAGCAAGCTGATTGTTTGTCTCAATGTGCTCAATGTCGATTAACTTGTCCTCAACCATATTTCTCAGATAATGATGCCTTATTTCTATATGCTTAGTTCTAGAATGTTGGACAAGATTCTTAGATATACTGATAACACTAAGATTATCACATAACATAAGTAAGGTATCACTATCCAACCCATAACCCAACAACATGTGTTTGAGCCACACAAGCTGGGTGACAAAACTACCTGTTGCTATGCACTCGGATTCAGCAGTGGATAGAGACACACAATTTTGCTTTCTGCTATACCATGAGACCAAATTGTTTTCTAGATAAAAACATCCTCCACTTGTGGACTTCCTATCATCAACATCTCCTGCCCAGTCTGAGTCACTGAAACCCACAAGGTGTGTGTTAGTGTCAAATGAATACCAGATGCCAAGAGACAAAGTTCCAGATATGTATCTAAGGATTCTATTCACAGCAATCAAGTGAGAGTGCTTTGGACATGCCTGGTACCTCGCACATACACAAACAGAGAACATTATGTCAGGCCTGGAAGCAGATAAGTAAAGTAAACTTCCTATCATTAATCTGTACAATGTTGGATCATCATTGGTTCCAGTCCCATCTCTGGTGATCTTGACTGAGGCAGACATAGGGGTCTTACAAGGCTTTGAATCTGCAAGTTCAAACCTTTTTACCAAATTTAGCATATTTCTCATGGTTTAAGAATATGCTTGTACCTGTTTGTTTTAATTGGAGACCAAGAAAGAAATTTAATTCTCCTATCATACTCATCTCAAATGTTCATGTCATGGATTCAACAAACTTTTCCAAAATAGAATTGTTAGTGGAACCAAAATAGAATTGTTCAGAATTTTTCTTTAAAGCAAACAGTGTTCTGTCTCCATCACCTCTAACAAAACCAAGACTTAAGAGAAATCCAGTAAGTCTTTCATACCAAGCCCCTAGGAGCCTGTTTAAGACCATACATAGCTTTCTTCAACTTGCACACATGATTGGGGAACTTAGGATAGTAAATCCCTTAGGCTGTTCTACATACACTTCCTTATCAATCAGCCAATTTAGGAAAGCACCCTTCACATCCATCTGATACAGTTTTATCTTAAGACATCAAGCAATGGCTAGAAGTAGCCTAATAGATTCTATCCTAGTAACTGGAGCAAAAGTCTCATCAAAATCTATACCTTCAACTTGAGTATACCCCTAAGCAACAAGTCTGGCTTTGTTCCTAACAATTACCCCTTCCTCATTACTTTTGTTTTTAAATATCCATTTAGTCCCTATTACATTTACATCAGGTGGTCTAGGTAGCAAGATCCAAACATTATTTTTAGTAAACTGTAATAGTTTATCCTGCATGGCATTAATCCAAAAGTTATCTGGAAGAGCTTCAGATACATTTTTAGGTTCTATGGCACAGACAAAAGTTAAGGCATTATCAACAGTACATGTGAAGTTCATACAGACACACAGTTTAACCATATCTCTCTAATTCAATCTCTCTTTGTTGCGTGTCCTTACCCGTTCAGTGATCTCACCTATTACCTGAGAGGATGGATGGTCTTTTTGAATCCTAGCAGGGGGATCTCTTTTTGATTCAGTGCCACCTTCAGTTTCTGAGTCAGACTCTTCTGTTGTTAGTCTAACATCCGATCTGACTGATGTTAGTCTAACATCAGTTTCTGTCTCTTGCTCAGTAGTTCCAGCTTCAAGCTCCAGTGTTGGAATAACCTTCTCAGTTTCCAATGTTGGTTCAACATTAGAAACTGAAATGTCACCAGTACCTGTTTCATAAGTGAAATCATCAACCACGACATTCACAAATTCTTGAACAGTCTTTGATCTAGGATTATAGATTCTAAAAGAAGCACTATTAGCAGAGTAGGCTACAAAGATGCATTTCTCACTTTTTGGATCAAATTTACTCAGATAATCCCTATCATTTAGAAAATAACAGTCACACCCAAACTCATGAAAATATGCAATATTTGGCTTGACTCCCTTCAAGATTTCATAAGGAGTCATATTAGTTCTTGGTCTAAGATATACTCTGTTACTAATGTGACAAGCAGTATTTAAAGCTTCGGCCCAAAGTCTTTTAGATAGATCTTTAGCATTCAACATAACTATGGCCATCTCTTGAAGAGTTCTTTTTTATTTTCTTTCAGCAATACCATTCTGCTGAGGTGTCTTAGGAGTTGAATATTCATGAAAGATGCCTTTAGCATTACAGTAATTATCAAAGCTAGCATTCTCAAATTCGTTTCCATGATTAGACCTAATCTTAGACACAGTAGAACCATACAATATTTTGATGCTAGCACAAAGAATTTTGAACTGATCAAAAGCTTCAGATTTTTCTCTAAGAAACTTTATCCATGCATATCTAGAGAAATCATCTACAATCACAACGACATAATTCTTCCCACTCAGACTGCTTACCTCAATCAGACCCATTAAGTCCATATGCAGCAATTCAAAACACCTACTAGTTCTAGGAGTAGCATTTTGTACCTGTAGGGGAGCATGAACGGCTCTGGTTTGCTTACCTTTGAGACAATCACCACACACAAGCTTACCTGGACTGGATAGTTTAGGCAAACCTCTTACAACATCAACTTTATGTAATTTCTCTAAGTTTCTATAGTGCACATGTCCCAGTTTCCTGTGTCAAACAGAAGCTTCATCTCTCTTGGCATGAAAATATTCTGCTTCTTCCTAAGCCAGATAGCAGTTGTCTTTAGATATAGTACCTGTCATAACAAGAGCATTGTCACTATCATAAACATCACAAGACACTTTGTCAAAAGTAACTAGTAGATCATCATCACAAAGCTGACTAATGCTAATTAGATTTTCTTTTAACCCATCAACCAACAGAACATCCTTGAGTGGTGGAAATCCTTCAACATTGAGTGTCCCATTTCCAATGATTTTCCCTTTGGTGCCTCCTCTATAGGTAACTTTTCCAGCACTTAGGGGAATCATCTGTTTAAGATTCTCTTTGTTGCCTGTTATGTGTTTTGAGCATCCACTGTCAAAGTACCACTTACATGAAAGGTTAGAGTAAACAGCAGAGAAAACCACAATGCACACAATCTTGATCTTAGGGGATTTCACATTTTCAACCCAAGTTCTATCTTTCTGTCCAGAACCTAATGTTGGACTAACATCAGGAACAATTGTTTTTAACATTAGCTACAAAAGTTGTTTTCTTACCCCTCACTTTCAAATATTTTTTATAAAATGGTTTAATGTGACCTGGTTGAAAACAATATTGACATATAAAGATAGGCTTACTTTTTGCTATGTTGACTGGACCAGAACTCAATTTGGAAGATTCTTTGACAAAACTGGTTTTAAGGTAGACAAACTTCTCATTAGAAGAGGAAAATTTCTCAACACAATCTTTCTCAACAAAACCTTGACCATTTGTACCTGTGTTTCCCATGTTCAATACCTCATCAAGTTTGGAAGTTCCTGAATTCCATCTTGCAATGATCTCAATGTCCTATTTGAGTTTTTCTTTTACCTCACTCAACTTAGCTTCTGTTCTGTCAAGATCTCTCTCATAGAGTTTCATCATGTTCTTCAAACCCTCAATCTCAAATTTCAGGGCTTTATTGCTTTTGATGAGCATAATATTCTCTTCCTCAAGTTTGATGAATGTGGAATGAAGCTCTTCTATGATTTCCTCATGAGTTGTTCTTCTCCCAAGCAGTGTTCATCCTCCAGATCAACTGAACCATGAAAACAATCAAAGTTGGTATCATCAGAATCAGAGTAAAAATCAGAATTAACCTTTAAGTCATTGTTGTCCCAATTTCTAAAGAAGATCGCATGTGCTGTTGTTGGTTCCTCAATGTTAAAGTAACATCGTGGATCATTGCAGTTTCTGGAGTCTTCCCCTAACCAGTTAATCTGAGTGTAGAGCGCAATAGTGTTGATTTTTTCTGAGTGTTCATCAACACTTGATCCAGAGTTGAAATCAGCATCATCAAAATCATCTACACAAACCCAATGAGAGTTTCATCTTGCTCGGAGGACGTTAGCACATTCATGTTCAAATGACCAAACCCTTTACATTCATAGCACTGGACATCTTTTAGTTTTTCAGCATCTTGAGGAGTACTCTTTGATGACATGTACTTTATGAATTTAAGGGGTAGCTTCTTATAACCAGGACTAGCATTACCAGATTGCTTCTCTTTACCTTTATCTTTGTAGCCTAATTTGCTAAACTTCTTGGTAATTTTTCCATAGTTAAAAGAGATCAATTCATACTCATCATCATCACTTCCTACATTATCTAAACTAGTTCCAAGTAGGGCTAAAGCAGGTTGCTTACTGAACTTACTTAGAAATTCTAGCTCAAATTCTTTCAAAGTGTTCATTAAGGTTTGAAAATCCATATTTGCAAGATCTCTAGACTCATTCATAGCTATTATTTTGACAGTGAATTTAGTAGACACAGATCTGAAAGCTTTGTAAACCATGGTTTTATTAGAAATAACAGATCCTAGATTTTGACATTGGTTAGCAATATCAAGCAGTTTCTCAAAGTAGCTATCAATGCTCTCATCTTCACCCATCACTATTTTTTCAAAATATTGAAGCAACTTCCTATGTTTAGAGTCCCTCACAGCCACATCTCCCACACAATGAAGTTCAAGAATATCCCATGCAGATTTAGCAGTCGAGCAATTTTGAATAAGTTTAAACATATGATTACCTACACAACTAAAAATAGCATTGAGGGCCTTTTCATTGAAGTTCTAGAGAGCGATCTCATTGGCTGTCCATTGTCCTTTGGGTTTAGGCACCAGATCAGCATCTCCATCTCTTGGTAATAAGGGATAGTGTAGCCTTCCAGAACCGATTCCCATGCTCTCGGGTCAATGGATTGATGTGGACCCTGAGTCTGATCTTCCAATATGTATAGTTGTTTGGTCCTTCCAACACAGACAATCTGCTGGTATTGGGGTTGGAGTTGTCCATATTGACGTATCAACGCTAAACACCAGTGAGGTTGGTGCTTGGCTCTTGATACCAATTAAAATTGTAGATCGGTTCATACGTGCTCGTTGTTAACTTCTCAATGTTACTTTAACAACGTACATGATAACAATGCAGCGAAAAATAAACAACATAAAATTTAAGAAGTGAATATATTAATATTAACTTTCGAGTCGTAGGCAAAATACCACAAGAGTTTATCAAAATATGTTTCTTACAACTCTCAAGTTCCTCACTCTTCAATTGCTCGAACTCAACAAAGCAGACAAGACTTATTCTCTCAATTCTAAATCTTGAACTAATTGAACAACTCACAAACTTTGCAAAAGCAAGACAACACTCGACAACTCATTAATTAATCTATTGGATTTATTAGTTCGTGTCTTGTGTTTGTCTTGATATACTTCACACCTATATATAGGTTCTTGACTTGGACTTCAAGGTATGTTGTACACGGTTGGTAATTCTTCCAATTTCCTTGTCAGACTCATCTTCCTTGATCTCGGAGTTCTTCTTGAATAATAGTTCATTTGTTAGTGAACTAACTTAGGAAAGACTCCTTCTTCAATCAGAACTCAACTTGGATGTTTCCTAGTTGCACTCAAACTCTTCCTACCTTATTTGTTGAGCAATTAGCTTTAATTCTGAAAACTTCTTATTATGGAAACTTTGAGTGATAAAGCTATGAAAAGTTTGTTTCCTGAATAATAACCAAAGATAATCACAGCTGTGGAACTAGATTAGTCGAGTGAATAAGGAAAAACAATAAATAAAGATATTGACAACAAGATTGTAAAACAGATTTTATCAGTAATGGTACTCTAACATTGACCTTCTAACATTGCCAGAATCCTTGCACTTTCAAGTTTAACAAATCTTTCATAGTTTGTCTCACCCAAAAAGGGAGTATACAAAACATTAAGACTATTTTATTCATTTTCTTTAAAAGGACAATTTTATTCATTAAATAATAACAAATAATAAAATACATTTTTTCCTTCAAAACTTGTTAGCAAAGGAGCCTGTTTGTCCAACCACTTGTTGAGAAACATGTTATTATCTTCTACATTTTCCAGTTGGCCATTTTTCACATTTTCAAGTGACTTGGCACATTATGCAGGTCATAATTTTGCGTGAGCATGCCTAATGTTGCATCAATGCGCACCACAACCTATGTTCAAATGATAATTTGAAAATTATTAAACAAAGCAACCAAAAGCCTCGTCATGAAACCAAAAAAAGACATATTGAATAGTTGATTCTTTTAAAAGTATAGGATAATTGAAAATTTTGTAGTCATCATGAGCCAGAATGCAAAACATGTTTTCTTTGAAAATAAAAGATATCATATTTCATGTACACAACTATTTATTTTAATACTGATGTCGATATTCTGCACAAATTAAATATAAGTAATTCACATGCATGGATTAAATTTGAAGTGGACTTAAATATAATGTATCAATAACTTTTCTAACTAAGAAAAATACAGGGCCATGTGAATTGTATATAGATAGTTGGGACCAGGGGCAGAGCCAGGATTTCGGGGGAGGGGGGGGGGGGAGGGAGGGGGAGGGTGCGAGATTATTCTAAATAAATATTTTTTTATTAATTCAATATAATTTTTTTATCAAAAACAGTAAATTAGCTTTAAAAAAAACATGTACATGATTAATAACTAACCAGCAATATTTAAATTGTACCATTTAACAAAACACTCAACATCTTTAAAGAAATATACTAAAACTTATGGTCAATGACTCAAATTAATAAATATAACACATATTATGAACTAAGAATATCATATCCCTTAAGATGAAATAGAATTAAACAATGTCAAATATCCTTCAAAAGTAATAGTTAGTTATCAAAAATTACTTAGGTAAGAAAACAAAATCATATGTAAGACTTTTAAGTTTTAACATCCGTATGACATTCTAATTCGCAATTAGCAATTAATATTACAATTTAGTGTGCCAATATTTAATCCCTATACAATCACACTATCATATTCAAACAATCAAAAACAATCTATTTCACAAACTATTATATATAATATATTAATTCTATGTTGTAACTACAAGAAGACAAAAAGGAAAAGAAAAAAAAGAAGACAATATGTACTTACGGTTTCAGAGAAAGAAGCGTGGTGGGCATTGAGTTGTAAAAGAAGGCTTTGTTTCTTTCTGTAAATCCTAATTTTTACTTTTTCTTCTTTTTTCTTTTTCTTTTTCTTTTTAGCTGAATTAGGCTTTGGAGTGGGCCTTATAATAGTTTTTTTTTTATTTTATAAAATAAGTACATGTCCACATCAGATGTACTACTACATGGGCCAAGACTTCATGTATTTAATTAATGATAGTGGATTTGAAAAATGGCCCAAATTATTGAGGGGGTGCAAGCACAAACCGTGATCCTCTTTCTTATTTTAAATTGTTGCAATACTACTATAAACAAATTGAAAAGTGAAGGAATGCAGTGACCCCCGCTGCACCCCTCTCCCTCCGTCATTGGTTGGGACATGTGAGACGATGGTGGCAATATTGTTTAGCCTAGAGATCCACCAAATTTAGACCGTAAGGATTATGAAATAACTGATATGTACGCTCTTAATTGATATAGCCTTCTCTCAATCTTGCTATATATATACAATTTCATACCCATCCAACTTGTCGTCTCATTTAAAAGACTCAAACTGGAGCTTATGTGTATGTAACGTTTACTAAATTATATAAACATACATATCTATCTATCTAATATATATATATATATATATATTCTAACAAACGCGCGGCAACTTCGCGATTAAGGACAATTGAAATAACAAAGAATTAATTGTGAAACTATGCATTAGGTCAAACCTACGACAGAGTTGTGGTGGCGGCGGAATCGCCTTTAGAGAGAGAGAGAGAGATATGAGATTAGGGTTTGAGAAAAGGTAAAAACTCAATTAATTGAATTAAAAATATTATAATGTTCGTTTATATATTTACACAACTCGGGTCAGCCCAACTATACAGACATGGGCCAACTAACTATGGGCCTAATGAGTAAAAATATTAATGTACAAGCCCAACTGAAGTTTATACTTGAGACCCCCCCTCAAGATGGGTATGGATATCAAGAAGGCCCATCTTGGAGGTCATCGTAGAAAAAGGTAACAACGAAAGGGGTTTGGTTAGAATGTCCGCCACTTGATGGGCGTTGCTCATATGGACAATCTTCACTAATCCAAGGTTGATCTTCTCGCGCACGAAATGACAATCAATTTGCAAGTGCTTAGTGCACTCGTGATGCACCGGGTTGGAGGCAATACACACAACGCTACGGCTATCTGTAAAGAGAAGTGGGACCTTTCGAATCGGGATGGAAAGGTCGAGGAGGAGTTGCTTGATCCAAAGAAGCTCGCAGGTGGTTAAGGCAACTGCCCGATACTCAGCTTCAGTTGAGGAGCGGCTGACAGTGGCTTGTTTCTTCGACTTCCACGAAACAAGGGAACGACCAAGGTAAACGGCATATCCTGTGACACTCCGGCGAGTCTCAGGGCAACCGGCCCAGTCGCCGTCACAGAAAGAAGTCAAGTTAGGCACGCTGGTAGCAGAATAAAAAAGGCCTTTACCTGGACTGGATTTGATGAACCGTAAAACACGGTGAGCCACGGCTAAATGCGTGGCAGTGAGGGAAGCCATGTGTTGAGACAAACACTGAACACTGTAGGATATGTCAGTGCGAGTAATAGTTAAGTACAGTAAACGTCCAATCAGCCTTCTGTAAATAGTTGCATCAGGCAAAAGCACAGAATCAGAAGAGTGCAATTTAGTAGTATGGTCCATAGGTGTGGTGGCAGGTTTGCAACCAATGTACCCTGAACCCATAAGGATATCTAGGGCGTATTTTCTTTGGCATAGGGAAATGCCCTTATGCGAACGTGCAACCTCAATGCCTAATATGTACTTAAGGGGACCTAGATCTTTAATTGTAAAAGCAACATCTAGTTGGTGCTTGAGAGAAGAAATTTCAGACAAACTATTGCCAGTTAAAATTATGTCATCGACATAAACACAGAGAGCAGTGAAACAACCAGAGGATTTCTTTACAAATAAGGAAGTATCAGAGACTGTTTGAGTATAGCTAAATGAAAGTAAACAGTCACTTAGTTTATGAAACCATTGGCGCGAAGCCTGTTTAAGGCCATAGATACTTTTCTTAAGAGGGCATACACACTTATCAGAAGCAGGCAAGTAACCCTGAGGGGGTTTCATATAAATAGTCTCATCTAAATCACCATGCAAAAAGGCGTTGTTAACATCTAATTGATGTAAAAACCAATTATGGGAAGCAGCTAAGGCAAGCAAGACCCTGACAGTTATAATTTTTGCAACATGAGAAAATGTATCAAAAAAATCTAAACCCTCATGCTGATTATACCCCTTTGCAAATAATCGAGCTTTAAAACGTTCAATGGTGCCATCAGCTTTGTGCTTAACTTTGAAAAACCCATTTTGAACCAATATAGTTATGACCAGCAGGCAAATCAGTGAGCACCCAAGTATTAGTGGCAACTAAAGCAGACAATTCCTTGTGCATAGCATCCTGCCACTCTTTATGTTTCACAGCCTGTGAATAGGAGGTTGGTTCACTGGCTAAAGAGATGGCAGCAGTGAAAGCCCTATGAGAGGTGCCTAAGTGAGAAGTGCTAACATAAGATGATATAGGATATCTCACATAATTGCAAGTAGCATTATCATGTTTAGGCAAAGAACCAGGCAAATCACATTCATATAAGTTCAGATAAGCAGGAGGATGCACAACCCCAGAGGACTTTCTAAGTTGAATATCAGACTCAAGAGGCAAAACTCCAGTAGCATCAGAACTAAGGGAATCATGTTCAAAATCAGAGACAAAGGGGGAAGAGCTACTAAAAGAGTCAGAGATATCAGTTACTGAGAAAGGAGGGTGATGCTCAAGCTGAACTGGAAGATCATGAGTGATGATGCTAGACTCAGCAGCAGGTGCAGGGGCCAATGCTGGGACAGGAGCAGCAACAGTAGGAACTTGGACATGCACAACAGCTGGGGCCTGCAAAACAAATTGATATGTGCAAAAGCTTGTATTCTCTTGAAGAGAATCAGGGGTTAGTGTTAAGGATGAAACAGTCTTAAAAGAAAAGAGAGATTCATAAACAACAACATTTCTAGAAACAAACAAAGTTTGAGAGTCCATATTTAAGCAAAGATAACCCTTGGTGCCCCTAGGGTAGCGAAGGAAGACACATTTGTGAGCCCTATTGTCAAACTTAGATCTAGCAGCACTCAAAGTGGAAGCAAAACATAAACAACCAAAAACTCTCAAAATAGAATAATCAGGTTTTCTGCCAAAAAGAATTTCAAAAGGAGACTTATTTTGCAGAACAGGGGAAGGAAGCCTATTAATCAAAAAGGCAGCAGTGGACACACGAGTAGACCAGTAAATGAGAGGCACATTAGATTGAAATTTAAGTGCTCTAGCAACTTGCAAAAGGTGTTGATGCTTCCTCTCTACTACCCCATTTTGCTGAGGTGTCTCAACACAAGAGGTTTGATGAATGATTCCAAATTTAGAATAAAACTATTCCAACAAAAATTCAGTGCCATTGTCACTTCTAATGACCTTAATGTTTTTAGAGAATTGAGTAAGCACAAAAGTGTGGAACTTGGCAAGATATAGTTGCACTTCAGATTTAAATTCTACGAAAAACAGCCATGTACTTCTAGAGAAGTCATCAACTACAGTGAGAAAATATTTAGCTCCAGTATAAGAAGGGGTAGAAAAAGGACCCCCAAACATCAACATGCAACAGGTCAAAAATCCCATCAGATTTAGAAACACTTGGAGAAAAAACTAATTTCTTCTGCTTAGCATAATGGCAAACATCACAAACAGGCAATGCAGTGCAAGTAGGAATAGAAAGAGCAGGGATAGAAGATAATTTCTGAATAGGAGTATGACCCAGCCTCAAGTACCACAAGCTTGCATCAAAGCCAGTTTTGGAAAAATTGACAGATGTATTACAATTTGTATTTGAAAAAACATGAGAAGAATTACAATTTTGAGGTGAAAAATTACTAAAATCCAGAAAGTAGAGACCCTTAACAGCTTTAGCAGATCCAATCATTTTCCCCAACAGAAAATCTTGCATAATGCAGACATTTGAAAAAAAGAAAAGGGAAATGTTGGAACTGCGCAGTAATTTGGAAACAGAAATCAAATTGTAATTAAAATTTGGGAAATGAAAAGCATCTGTGAGAGTTAAGAAATCATTGAGCTCAAGGCTAGCTTTGGCAATGGAAAAAGTCACATGCTGATTAGGTAGATGAATAGGCACATTGAAAGATAATGCATTTTAAAAAATTGAGATTCAAATCATGTGGTCAGAAGCCCCTGAATCTAAAATCCAAGGTTTAGCGCTAAAAGAAACAGGTAAAAGATAAGAAGGATATATACCCCCACTGGATGGAGCACTCATGGTGGCAGTAGAGCCAGCATAATGTTGAGGTGCCTCAGAGGAGGAGATTGCAGTAGCAGAGGGCTGGCGCTGAGTAAATGCCAAAAACTGCTCAAATAGAGCCTGGTTAGAGAAGGCCAGAGGAGCAGAGGTGGTGCCCTGTTGAGGACGGAAGTTATCAGATGCAGTGATAGAGTTAACCGAGGATGCAGGAGCCTACCGTTTACCCCTGGGTCCATCCCACCCAGGGGGGTAGCCAATCAACTGGAAACATGTCTCAATGGTGTGTCCCTCGCAACCATAGTGCGTACAACGCACTTTCTTCTTGTTCTTGGGAGTAGGGGCTCTTGGGAAGCGGTTAGGGTTAGGATTTTGGTAAGATTGGGGGCGAGGGGAAGGGTTGTAGGGAGCAGAGGAGCGAGAGAACATGGTCAGAGGGTCAATGATAGCAGTGGGGGAGGGGTTAAGAGGTCTTTGTTGTTCTTCTTGAAGAAGCATAGAGTAAACACGGGAGAGAGAAGGTAGGGGAGTGATGATGAGAATCTGGCTACGATGGGCCAAATAGGATTCATTAAGACCAACTAAAAAAGATAACACACAGTCGGACTGCTGATGCTCTAACATGGTTTGTGCCATATTACACACACAGAGACCACACGAACAGTTCACAAACGGACATTGGGTGATGTATTCATCCCAGATAGTGCGGAAGGCGTTATAGAAATCAGTGATCAACTGAGTACCTTGAGAGATAGTAGACAGAGAGCCACGGAGGTGGAGAACCCTAGATTCGTCGGTGCGTGCGTATCTGGTGCGTAAATCAGTCCAAACGGAGAAGGCAGAGGTGTAGTTAAGCAAGGTTTGGCGAATTTCAGAAATCACCGAGTTGAGAATCCAAGATAAGACGAGATTATTCGCCCGGATCCAGCAAGTCCGTTCAACATCGTTGGCGGGAGAGGGGATCGACATAGATCCATCTATAAAACGCTCTTTGTTTTTGATATTCAGTGCCATCTTGATTCCCTTGCACCAGGAGAGGTAGTTCGTGTCGTTGAGTTTGTCGGCGATGATCGAGGACCCGGTGAAGTCGTGAGATCCGAGGAAATAGACCGAAGAAGAGTCTTCGGACGGATTTTTGGCGATAGAGGTAGCGGAAGAGGAACCGGTCGACGGTGTAGTCATCGGAAAGGCTATTTAAGAGAAAACGGAAGTGTTAGAAGAGAAGAATAGGGAGGGGATGAGGTTTCCCGGCGACTGATACCATGTGAAACTATGAATTAGGTCAAACCCACGGCGGAGTTGTGATGGCGGCGGAATCGCCTTTAGAGAGAGAGGGAGAGATATGAGATTAGCGTTTGAGAAAAGGTAAAAACTGAATTAATTGAATTAAAAATATTACAATGTTCGTTTATATATTTACACAACTCGGGTCAGCCCAACTATACAGACATGGGCCAACTAACTATGGGCCTAATGAGTAAAAATATTAATGTACAAGCCCAATTGAAGTTTATACTTGAGATTAATGCATAAATATGGATTTAATTATACATAATGTACAAAGAGTTTAATTACCTGCTGTATCAAAAGCAATAAAAAGTTGATAACCTTATCAAAAGACCAGAAATAAAAGAAACCAATTAAATAAAGACATTGAGTTGATATTTCGCCATGTTTCTCACACTTGCAAGTTACTTAGCACATTCTACATGTCATAATTTTGCGTGAAGATGATTGCTTGTTGGATCAATGCACACGACAACCTGCATTCCAATGATAATTTAGAAACTGTTTATGAATAAAGCAAAAATAGAGACAACTAAACCGTGGTTTCATTTGAAATTAAGTACAAGATTCTTGAGATGATTGTTATTATAACACACACACACACACACACATATATATATATATATATATTCTTCAAAATATATATTTTATAAGTGTCGTCAAGCTTAACACATGACAATATTTTTTTATAAATGGGTGGCGGCAGTATTCAGACACATGCATAACCTTTTGCTTTCAGGTTGATGCCATATTGGATTACAGTGACATTTAACATACTCATACAAAAAAAAGACTCGATCTAAAATATGGCAGATTACCTTGCCAACACTTTTCGTGTTAGGGTGCCCACTATACTTTTCTTCTTTCACAAGAGTCGACGTATACTGAAAACCCCTTTTCTTGGATATGTACAAGCAACAACCAGCTTTGCTTTCATCCGAAATAAGCTCGAAGACACCTTTAATTTTAAGTGTAAATTATAAGACATACAAACAAAGAATTAGTTAACGTGGTATAGTGGAAAGGCTTCTCTTTATAAATAATATTAACAACTCATGTAACAAATGGATCACCAAAACAAAGAGTTGGGAAGTATTGAAATATAAATGACTAATCTCTTTATAAGCTCAAACGTTTGGATCAAACGACAATTCAATAAAGTATTCACGCCAAATTAAAGGAGTGCTGAATAGAATCCGATGACACCTAATAAGATGTGAGCGTGATAAACAAGTTAGGCAAATCAAGTTAATTCAATAGTTTGTGTTGGTTTTTTACCTTTCACTACTGTCTCCACTGGTAAAAAGCCTCCATAAAGATCAAGAATAGCAGGACTTATCTTGTTTGCCAACTCGGTTTCAACAAACTGAGTAAAGGAATAGTGCCAATTATATTATATTCAGCCTTAAAAACAAAAAATCGAGGTAATTAATAACAAAAACTACACTTGTCTTATTTCTAAATAGAATAGAAGATCCCCCATTATTTTGATTTCATTTGTACCTTCCAAAGCAAAAGCATTAATTCGTTATTTAAAAAACAATGTTTAGAAACTTAATCCGATATATCTTGACAGTACTTACTTCAGGGCAAAGTACATTAACGTGGATGCCTTGACGCTTGTATGGAGCAAGTGACCTAGTGAACAACACCACCGCAGCTGTATAAAAATTGAACTCTATGAAGTCGAATAACAACATTTATATACCAAAACCGTGTACTGTGATGTTAATGCATACAAAAGTAATTATTTTAATTTTTGCATTTTATGGAATAAATCCAACTGCGTTACAAAGTGAGCTACATGATTTTGGTACATATGATTTGAAATGGTGAACTCAACAAATAAGCGTTAGAAAACACACACCATTATTATATGAACCAAAGACTAAACACTAGAGAAAAGTGAAATAGGGAAATTTCATATAATCTAGCTAAAAGCAAGGAACACAAAAAACCTTTGGAGCCCGAATACACTGGGTCATCATACATTGGGTATAAACCCGTCGCAGAAGCAACATGGACGATTGCCCCGGGTCTTTTAGCTTCTTTCATAGCCCGAATCTGTGTGACAAAACATGTTTGATAGGGGAATCAGAAAACTATTTGAAACAGAATAATACAATTCATTTAGGCACGAATATGTACATTTGTCAAAACAAGGTTATATATTACATCGATAACACGAGCAACATCTATATTTAATCAACGCTAAATTATTGGAAATTTCGCAAAGTGCCCCAAATTCATGGAAAAGTGACAACTACCTCCTAGTGTATTTAAACTGAATTCTACCCTAACTAGTAACAAAATGAAAAAACATTTTATATCAATGGCTGATCAACAATCAATGTGGAAGTTTAATAAAATGTGTCCTTAAATATAACAAATGCACTATGAAATGAACAACTACACGTACGCCAGTGTGCAACTTTCTTAACATCTTTATCTATTTGCTTTTCAATGAAAATAAGACAATCAAGCGACGGCGGAAAGCATCCGGCCATTTCTTTGACATCGAATCTGATCCACAAAAGGGCACAAAAGGGCTCGAGAAGACACTTCCTCAAGGGGTCGGTCTTTTCTTAAGCATTGAGTTAGGGGCTTAGATTTGTTATTTTTTTTTTACCAGTTCATTATCCAAAAATAGAAAGTGACGACTATGACGTGGCAACTGGGATAAAAGAAAAGTCAACTTCATTACGGATTGACCAACGAAAATAAAACTTACCGCGAGCCGAGTAGAGTCAACTACTGCACCAAAGTCAACATTTACAGTGCGCTTCCAATCACTTTCATACTTATGAAATGGAATAGAAGTCATAATTCCAGCACATGTAATGCAAATATCTAATCCTCCGTACGCATCAATGTGCTTCCCAAAAGCCGCAGCAAGTTCGACTATATAATGTATTCAGATGAGACGACAATGGATCGGAAAACTTTGAAATATTATTTGACATTTGATAAAAAAAAATTAAATATTCAATCTTGTGGATACACAACACATAAAGAAAATCTTGTTTTTTCTTGAAACAGGAAATAAAATATATCGAAACAAAGTGAAAAGTTTGTATAATTGGACGTCGATCGATCGACCCAAACATATATACGTCGTAGTACAGACTATTTTGATCCATGCTTTTCACTTTATTACGTAAAACTAATGTTCTTCGGATTCTTTTTGGAAAACTTCCGCATAATGTGTGATATTAAACGGACGGACCTCGGAAACATAACTTTCTTTCATTAAATTTTATGTAGATTATGTACCCGTCTCGTAAATCTTCCTTTGATGTGATATAAAACGACAGACAGAGAAACTAATCGCAACTTTCACTTGTAGTCATGGATTCTATCCAAAAGTTTCTGACTTTATGTATAGGAAGCATTGCTGCTAATTATGATTTTTCTGAGATTCCATGAAGATAGTTTATGATATTTTGATGATCGAAATATAGTTTAAAAATAGAAATCTTAATCTATTTCAGTACTATTCCATAGCAACAATAGCAACTTACTTGAGTTGGCAACGTCACATTTCAGGAATTGTACAGGCGGGAAATCCATTAACCTTAGAAAGTAAAATTTGGAGATTTCTTTTTGAGCTAGTAATACAACTTCTCTTGCTTTCTTTTCGCAAAGATCGACGACCGTTACAAAGACTCCGGCACGCGCAAGTGCTAACACAATCGCTCGTCCGATGCCACCGGCTCCACCGGTGACCAGAGCGGAGAGACCAGGCCTAAGCTTCATTTTCTTTCTTTTTTTGTCTATGATATAGCCATATGATAATGAAGGTTTTATAGCACAGTTTTTAAGATACTTTTCTTAAGTTTAATGTCGTTAATTTCCTCGATAAAACCTACCTACTTTTAATTGACAGATAACCTATTTGTTAATATAAGATAAGGGTCTAGAGCAGTAAACGTTGTTCTTCTCTTGCAAATTGCTCACAATAATCTTATTTAATTTTGCATTAAACTCCGAAATATGGAGATTTTGTCACCCTAGTCGTTGATCACTCGTTCAATTCCAACATGCGAGTCAATATTTTTAGAGCAAATTATTTTTTCTGCCCTTTAATTTTGGCTATATTTGCCTTTTGCCCTTTAACTTTTCGGGCTCCAATTTTGCTCTTTAACTCCTATTTTTTTTGACCAAAAATGCCCTATGGGCTTTTTCATAGGCTTTTTACCAAAAATACCCTTTAATTTATTTATTTTAATTAAATTTAGTTTTGAAAATAAATTTAAAATAGTTAAATTAAATTAAATTTAATTTTCTGATAAATTATAATTTTCTGATAAATTAAAAAAAAATAAAAATAGACACCCCCCCCTTCCCCTTCCCCCGTCGCCCCCCCCCCCCCCCCCCCTGGTTCCCCGTCGCCACCCCCCCCCTCCCTGGTTCCCCGTCGCCACCCCCTGTTCCCCGTCGCCACCCCCCTGTACCCCGTCGCCACCCCCCATGTTCCCCGTCGCCACCCCCCTTCCCCGTCATCCCCGGCGCCCCCCCACCCCACCCCGCCGATTTGCAGCCACCACGGCCGCAAATCGCTGTCATCACCACGATTTGCAGCAACACCACGATTTGCAGCGGGGGTGGCTGCAAATCGGCGGGGTGGGGTGGGGTGGGGGGCGACGGGGACGACGGGGAAGGGGGGGGGTGGCGACGGGGAACAGGGGGGGGTGGGTCTATTTTTTTATTTTTTTTTGTTTTTTTAGATTTTTTATTATAAATAAATGAAATGACTATTTTTCCCTCGTACAAAAGCCCATAGGGCATTTTTGGTCAAAAAAATAGGAGTTAAAGGGTAAAATTGGAGCCCGAAAAGTTAAAGGACAAAAGGCAAATATAACCAAAATTAAAGGGCAGAAAAAATAATTTGCTCATATTTTTATCTATTAGATTTTATTACAAGGGACAAACCTCTCCAAAATAGTGCGCCACTATGAGGGTTTAATGCAACTCTCTATACATTCTAGGGCCAATTTTCAAAAAGACAAAGTTTTGAGCCTCTTGGAGTGATAATCGGCACATCACGCCCTTGTCGTGTTATGGTGGTTGACTCGATGCAAAATATATATTTTAGCTTTTCATGTTACTTCCTCAATATCCACTGAAACGAAAATGTTGATTTTCTTTAAAAGAAAATATAGGACCAGTTCTGGTCATTGTGCAATAAATTTAGTTTTTGTCCTTTTTAACTTATTTATTCTTCTGTCAAAAATGCATGGTATTCTAATTTTAGTATCTCGCCCTCACACCCGGTAAATTAAAATGTCATGTGAAAAAGTGTAAACACTTTAACGAAAATATATTTTTTCTTGAGGAAAATAAATGAAACATACTCGTGCGTGTGTAACTCAAACAAAAGAACATAAACTGAAAAGAAAACCCATCATCAGTATTTGAATTTGGATTGTATCTCATATATATATATATATATACATGCATGAAGAAACTTGATGCACATATAAAGTGGAACACACAATTAATGAATGAGGAAAATAAATACATGTCATTATAAAATATAGAAGCAAATAAATGGATTAAATTGGGAAATCAGACATAACAATTATGTTTAAGCGGCGGCAAAGTTGTAAACGTGCCAATTGACATAAAAAGTGTTTTGCTAAATTAAGGTAATATGAGGCTTTTTGCTGATCCTCAAGGCGTAACCTTTGTTACTTACTAATTTAATTAGATATTGTTCAATTATGAAGTTAATAGATGCAACAGTTGCACGATGCGGTAACGTGATTTATTTATTTATTAGTATTAGTGCACGAGAGTGAAATGGAGTATGAGGAAATTAGTGCTAGAAATCCAAATATCCATACGTTTCTAAGTAAATTATTATATATTGAAATGAAATATGCATGTATTTTTTATGCAAGTTGCAACTATAATCACTCCTACAAAACTTCGAGACATGAGAAAGTATCTTGTAACATTGCTATTTTTTTAATAATTAATATTAAGCCGCTGCAACATACTTCGAATTGGAAACTATAATAAACCCATAATTAAAGCGATATAAGTTGAAAAAATCAAAATTATATCCGTTAATGATACCACGTAATCATGAAGCGTATGTCATAATTTTCTACCCAATGGCTGCTACAAATAATTAAACTAATTATATGTATGTACATTATATTTTACTTTGGATCTCCGATATGCTGGAATTGTGGCGAGTAGGCTCGGCTGCAAACCTTTAATTTATTATTATTTGTTGAGCCGTACAGGTAGCTTAACTGAAAAGTATAGTTTAAATAAAGGAGCTTGAGTTGAAGATTGCATCTGCATTTGTTTATTATATTTATACAAGTGTGTTGAAGATAATATACAAATTAGAGATTAATCCTGTTATTGAAGTCCTTTCGAAGAGGTTCTCTTAAAAGAAGAATACATGAGCCGCCTTACTTTTAACTCATGTCCAACCTTATCCCGCATGCTTGTCATGGCACGTTTTGTATTATTAACATGATAGGCACGACACATGTTATAATGTGTGATGCACGGATACACCTAAAAAACTAGCGTACCAGTATCGGATACGTATCCGATACCGATACGCTACAGATACACTACCGATACGAATCCGATACGCCACGTGGCGTATCAGTTAATTAAAAGAAAATAAAAAATTCCCGATACGTATCCGATACATATTTGAGGCGTATCGGGAATATTTTGGGTCTTTTTTATAAGTTTTTAAATTGATGGCAACATCAATAAATACCACGTACAATTAAAACTTAAAACAAAATCTTTTAATCTAATTAGTAATTAACTAGCTCATGATCATAATTCCACTTTTCTCACTTCTAATCAATTTTTCTTCTTTCTCAATCCACCTCCACCAAGACACCAAATCCATGGTTGTGGCCACCTTCTACTCGCTCACCACCACCTTCATAATTCACTATATTGTTATAATAACTTTTATGAACTAATGCTTTTTGTATCAATTCTTACTTACTATGAACGTGTCATTTAATTCTTGTAATATTAATATTAATATATTTATATATATAGGCGTATCCTTGCCGTATCCGTATCGCCTATTTTTTGAAAATCCGTATCGCCGTACCCGTACCGTACCGTATTCGTATCGCCGTATCACGTATCCGTGTAACATACTTGTGCCACACACTAAGTAGTATTTTTTCTTTTTTTTTAACAAGTACAACTTTATTTATATATTAAGGTTGAGTCCAAACACTCTACAACTGCTTTACGGATAGTGTAGGCGAGACGATTGCAAATATGTACAATGAATATCGCACCACTCAAAATGCACCAAATCGACGGGCAACCAAGCTATGTTGTACAAAATGTTGGCTGCATTTACGACCTATAGTAATACAATTTTTGGGTTTATAGTACCCGATTATGGTCCAGTAACTTTGGGCTAGAACACGTGTCTTGTTTTTTTTTTTTCAAATTTCCAGCCATGTTTTCCCTATTTTCAAAATTCAAAAACTTCATGAAAATGCAATAAAATCACAACATGCCAATATGCCAAAATGCAAAGCGTATAGCACAAATCAACGCCATTAGGCAACATGCCAACACACACGAATACATCATGAATAGTCGAATACAATATCAAAGTTCAAAATCACTCGTCACCGACAATTAATACCATAATTCCCATGTAATTAAACATCAACAAAACACCAAATAAACGATTATCCACCAACCAAACCCACAAATTAGACAACGAATACCGCAATTCAACATTAAAATTCACTTGGAGATGCTACTCAAGTCCTCAATTCCACATCATTTATTCTTCAAGAATGTAAGCATCTTGGCCCATGGCGCTTAATTCTACAAGATAACGTAGTAAAAAGTTAAAGAGCAACAAGACCAAATGAAGCATATTTTCATATAATCATATATGTTTGAATAAAAGTAAAAAACATAAGTTTTATAAAAGTAACAATTACTTGCATCCCATTGCTCCACATGTACATATATAGGCTTATAATCTTCGCGATGCCAGTCTTGAGTACAAATGAGTGTTTGTACCATCTTAGTAGACACATAACTCCTGAATGAGTCTAGAACACACCCTCTCGTGCTAAACAATGCCTCAAAAGCCATCTTCGACACCAAAATGACTAAGAATGTCACGAGTTATTTTAGAAAGGACTAGAAATCGATGGCTTCTACTCTCCACCAATTCAAAACATCAAAACCGTCCTTCATCAAATATCTCTCAAGCTCGGACTTCACTTACGAGCTTCTTTAGGCCATCAAAACGTGAGTTAGAAATGCCAACCCCTTGAGTAGAACCACAGTAAACTTAGATTAATTTCCAAGTACTATGAGATGATTAATTCTGAAAGTGCAAGTGTTGCAGTGAAATGTTAGTCCAACATTCTGGTAACTTAGTTTGGCACAACCTTGAACTTGACAATGCATTGTCCGAGTATTTTTAATTGCTATATTTTATTTTGCCTTTATTCATAAACTTGCCTAGTTAGACAAGTTGTAGTTATATGTGATGTATTTCAGAATATCAAGGAATCTAGGGATCGTGTGAATTACTACGTGAAGAAAGAAGATAAGTCGAAGAGGATTAAGATAATATCAGAAGGTCTCTTGAAGATAAACATCAAATTATCCAAGCAAGATGAGAACAATCAAGTCGTGTCGATCACATCTATGAGAAGGGACGAACAAACTCTATAAGAAAATGGGTTTGACATCAAGCTAAATAACGAGACTAGAATAAGTTCTCAGAGATTAGAAATATTCTTGTAATAGTTGTTTAGTCTTGTTTTTGCTGAGTTTTATCTAACGAAGTTATAAACTCAATACCTTGTAACGAGTTAGCGTTAGGATTGAGTTCCTTACTCATCTGCGTTTTATAAGATCATTAAAGTTACATTTAGTGATTATTTGGTCGTAAGGCTCGGCAGGTTATATGAATATAACCTGCTTAAAATTCATTCATGGTGTTTGTTCTATTCTGCTGCATTTACTCTTTAGTGAATGTTGGAACAACATTGTTTTCCGTCGGTGTTGGCACAACATTTCAATTCAACACAGCGTGTGAATCAAAAAGAGTACCAATCTCGATCCATACATTTACAATTGGTATCAGAGCCAAGCACCTAATTCATTGGTGTTTGGATTTGGTACCATATCATGGATAATGCAAACTCCAACACAAAGAATAGGTTACCAGTGATGGATGGGACCAACTATGCCTACTTGAAAATCATGCTCAGACAATACATCAAATCCTTAGACCTACAGGCATGGAAATCAATCATTGGTGGTTACACTCCATCAACGACTGCTAGAAACAACGACAATGATGTACTTCTGAAGCTTGAAGCTGATTGGACTCCAACAGAAGTCAATGAAGCAACCTTCAATGAGAAATCACTCAATGCCATCTTTAGTTGGGTTGATCCATATATGTTCAGGTTAGTTCAACTCTGCACAACTGCTATGCAAGCATGGATGTTTCTTCAAACTCACTGTGAGGGAGATGCAAGTGTTAAGGAATCTAGACTTCAAATTGCTTCACAAAAATTTGAGAGTATTAGGATGGGGGATGATGAGTGTGTCACTTCTTAATTTGAGAAACTAATAGATATTTCTAATGAATGTCAAAGTTTAGGTGACCCTTTAACTAATAGACAACTTGTTTATAAAGCTATGAGAACATTGTCTCCTAAGTTTGAAGTTAAGAAGATAACTATGCAAGAGGTCAGACACATGTCATCACTTCATTTTCATACTCTGTTAAATGTCTTACAAGAATTTAAAATGAATCTAGAGCCTATTAACAGATAGAGAGGATTCGCTCATAAAGCCACTAAAGAGGAAGTAGATGATGAAACTGAAATAAGTGCTTACTTAGGTTCTGTTGTTAGAATGTTCAATAAAATTGCTTTGAATGATAGAGTCAGAAAAGAAAATAAGGTGTCTACTAATCTGAGAAAGAGTTTTCTTGGTAAAATGGTAAAGTATACTTTCAAAAAGGCCCTCTGATAGTGACACTAAGAAAATGAAAGAAATCCAGTGTTATGAGTGCAAGGGTTATGTTCACTTGGCCTATGAATGTGCCAATACTTTAAGAATCAAAGGTAATTCTAACTGGGTGTGCATAGATGATATTGATGAAGAGACGTGTTTGGAGGAAATACCAGGTGAACAAGTTTCTGAAGAAATACACACAACAGCCTTGTCTGCTCAGGTGAACTGGACAGAATGTCAGGACAACATTGTGACTGACAGATGTGCGCTCAACACTCAGACTGATTTAGAAGAACAAATAGAATACTTTGATAGTTGGGAGGATAAAGACTCAATATCTAACTCTCAATGTCTTATTACTGATATAAATGAATCCGAGGAGCATTCTAACTTTGTCTATTTTGGTGGCTCTGTAGATTTGGATGAAGAGTATTTCTTTGAAGGGAAAATGGATCAAAGTGAGATTATTGATGAACTGAAGGTTGTCTACAAAGAACTACTTGATGAAGTGAAGAAGATTATCAAAAGGGAAAAAGAGCTCATCACAGAATATAACTTCTTAATTGAAACTATGATAGAACTGGAGAAAAACCTCATCAGAAAGGAATGTCAAAGGAAAAAGATGGAGATAAAATTGGAAGAAGCTCAGAGAACAATTGCCAAGTGGAACTCAGGTACAAGTAAGCTGGATGAAGTACTTAGTGTTGGCAATGAAGGTACTACTTGTTTAGGATATCAAGAACGGTCAAGTAAGTGTTATTCCTGGTTTTGTAAAAGCTGGTTTTGGTAAAACTGGTGGTAATTCTCATAAAACTAAGAAACTGACTTATATTCTCATCAACCTGGTCATGTGAAAACGTACTGCTTTAAGTACAAAATGTTTTGTGAGGAATACAAGTATGAAAACATTGATGTTAGGTCAACATCAGAGTCCTCTGATGTTGGCTCAACATTCAGAAACAACACCAATGAACAAAATAAAAGCTTTAGAAAAAGCAGAATGTGGTCTCCTAAAATTAAGATTATCTGTAATGTTGTTTTCTCTGCTACTCATAATCCTTACTAGTGATTGGTATTTTGACAGTGATTGTTCTAGACATATGACACGTACCAAGAGTAATCTCATGGACTTTGTGCCTTTAACTACTGATATTGTTACATATGGTGGAGGCAGTAAAGGAAATAATAGGAAAGGGGGTTCTCAATGTTGATGGTTTTCCACATCTGACGAATGTGTTGTTGGTGGAAAGGGTGTGTGCAAATATCATCAGCATCAGCCAACTCTGTGATGACAATTTAGTTGTTAAATTTAATAAGTACTCATGTGATGTGTTTGATAACAATGATGCATGCGTTATGACATGAAAGAGATCAAAGGACAATTGCTACTTAGTGGATAAAGATGCTCAGTGTCCTCATGTCAAGGTAGATCAATCAGTGGTATGGCACATGATGCTTGGTCATGAATCATGATCGCTATAGGAATTTGGAAAAGATCATCAAACTAGAAGTTGTAAGAGGGATACCTAAACTGATCGGTCCAGGTAAACTAGTATTCGATGACTGTCTGCAAGGTAAGAAAACCAAAGCTACACATGCTCCAATACATGTAGAAGGTCGGATTTATAGAACTTCTAAATGTTTTGAACTGTTGCACATGGATCTAATGGGTCCTATAGAAGTTTGTAGCCTTGCTGGTAAGAAATATGGCTATGTAATTGTGGACGACTTTTCTAGGTATAATTGGGTTAAGTTCTTGAGATAAAAATCTTAGGTTGTTGAGACATTCAAGTTACTAGCTGATAGTATAAAGATGCTCTATAATGCATGTGTAATTAGTATTAGATCAGATCATGGTAGGGAACTTGAAAATAAAAAGACTTGATGATCTGTGTGATTCTAGAGGCATCTCTCATGAATACTCTGCTCCTATAACTCACCAACAAAATGGAGTTGCTAAAAGGAAAAAAACAAAACTATGCAAGAAATGGCTAGGGTAATGTTAAACTCTAGAAAGATAACTAAAAGACTTTAGGCAGAAGCACTTAGTACGACTTGTTATATTTCTAACAGAGTTTATCTAAGACCAAGTACAACCATGACTTCATATGAAATAATTAAGAAAATTAAACCCAATCTGAGTCATTTTAATGAGTTTGGTTGTGTGTGCTACATCTTGAAAGATAGACAGCCATTACGTAAATTTGATGCTAAGAGTGAGAAATGCATTTTTGTTGGATATTCTGTGAACAGTAGTGCCTATAGAGTGTTTAACCCTAGGTTAAATACCATACAAGAGTTAGTAAATATTGTGTTTGATGATGAGTCTAATTTTACAGGTACCAATGTTGATCAGCATGTTCTGCCTCTAATGAGAAATGTTGAGCCAACACCATCAACTGACAATTTGGACTCAACATTAGAGACTGGACAAGAAGCCTCTGCAGCCACAGATGTTGAGCCGACCCCTGCTGATCCTGATGTTAGAACAACACCAGAATATATAGATTCTGACATAGAAGAGTTTGTTGGTGAAAATGTGAGAAGAGACACACATGCCAGAATTCAGAAGAATCACCCCTCTTCACAGGTTATATGAGATCTCACAGAAGGTGTAAGAACCAAGAACAAAGAAAGAGTGAACTATAAAGATAAGGTTAAACTTAGTGTATGCATGTTTTCTGTGTGTAATAATGTTTCTTGTTTTGTTTCTGTTGTTGAACCTAAGAATGTGAATGAGGCTCTGAAAGACTCACATTGGATAAATGTAATGCAAGAAGAACTTGTGCAAATCAAAAACAAAGTTTGGAAATTAGTTCCTAGGCATGCTCATGCAAATGTAATAGGGAACTAAGTGGATTTTCAAAAATAAAAGTGATGAAAATGATGTAATTGTTAGGAATAAGGCTAGACTAGTAGCTCAAGGATATACAAAGGTAGAAGGGATTGATTTTGATGCAACCTTTTCTCATGTGGCTAGAATTGAATCTATTAGGTTGTTACTTGCTATAGCATGTTTTCTGACGATTAAACTGTTTCAAATGGATGTTAAGGGAGCCTTTTTAAATGGTTACATTGATAAAGAAGCTTATGTAGAGAAACCAAAAGGATTCACTAATCCTTATCACCCTAATCATGTTTATAAACTTGAAAAAGCACTATATGGTTTGAAATAGGCTCCTAGAGCTTGGTATGAGAGGTTGACAGAATTCTTACAAAGTTTTGGTTTTTCAAGAGGTGAAGGTGATAGAACACTGTTTATTATGAAGAATTACAAAGATGTTTGCATTGCTCAGATATATGTAGATGACATTGTATTTGGACCTTCTTATCAGTCCACTTTGGATAAATTTGTGAGCACAATGACAGGTACATTTGAAGTGAGTATGATAGGGGAGATCGCTTTCTTCCTAGGACTACAAGTAAAACAAAATGAGGCTGGGATGTTTCTGTCTCAGGAGAAATATGCTAGGAACTTGGTGAAGAGATTCGGTTACTGGTCTAAACCACATACGTCCACTACTGTGAAGATTGAAAAGGATGAAACTAGAGAAGACGTTGACTCAACACTTTACGGAACCATGATAGGCAGTCTACAGTACTTATCAGCCACCAAACTTGACATCATGTACTCAGTATGTGTCTATGTCAGGCATCAGTTAGCACCAAAGGTATCTCACTTAACTGCAGTAAAAAAGATCTTGAAATATGTATTTGGAACTGCTGATTCAGGAATTTGGTATTCTCATAATACAAATTCAAATATGGTCGACTTTAGTGATTCTGATTGGGCTGGGGATCTAGATGATATGAAATCTACTAGTGGAGGTTGTTTTTATGTAGGGAATAATTTAATTTCTTGGTATAGTAAGAAACAGAACCGTGTTTCACTTTCAACTGATGAATCTGAGTATGTTGCAGCTGGCACTTGTGTTACCCAATTGATATGGCTAAAACATATGCTACATGATTATGGGATAACTATTAATACTCTTTTGATGTTCTGTGACAACCTAAGTGCTATAAACATATCAAAGAATCTTGTTAAGCACTCCAAAACTAAACACATTGATATAAGACATCACTTCTTGAGAGATTTGGTTGAGGATAAGTCTATTATGATTGAACACATTGAAACAAACAACCAACTAGCTGACATGTACACTAAATCATTAGACAATGAGAGATTCTTCATCTTTAGGAAGGCTCTCGGAATGAGTGTGTTGTGAGCACACAATGCATACAGGTGTTGCCTTAACATCACAGGCTAACACTAGGGATTAATTGTGATGTACACAGATTGTTCTCTTGTTTTGCTTGGTTGGTTTTTGTGTTCTCCTTACCTACCCATGTCTGTTTGTCTGTACATATGCATCTTGTGAGTCCTACTAGTTTGTTAGCTGGATTTGGATACTTTACTCTTTACAAATGTTTCTTAAAAGACTTAAACTAACTTTCCTTGCTCTGAGGTAGTATCTTAACTTAGAGAAGCAGGGGTACACAGAGCTGACTGCTATGCTGTATTCAGATGTGTCCTATTTAGGCCTAAGATACACAAATCAATATGAAGAAGCTGTGGTACACAGAGTTGGCAGCTATGCTGTATTCAGTTGTGTCTTATTTATATTGTTGTGCCTGGAGAAGGGGCATAGGATAGTGAATTCATATACTGGGGTATCTGGGGTCATGCACTGCCTTTCATGCAGTATATTTGTTCACTTGGTGCTAAAACCTTCTTTATGTTCCAGCCCTATGTACTTGCATGTGCATTTGCATTGATTATATTGAAACTGAGGTGTTAGGGTTCTTATTATTGCCTACATTCAGTGAATGTGTAATCCTTTCTTTGCCTCAAAGTGTAATGCTTGAAAGTTTTATTTAAATGTTGGTTCTAAAATTGTTGAGCAAATAATTTGTATCCTTGTCTGCTGATCAGCTATGTTAAGACAATACACTGCGCATGTATTTTGGCCAAACATTCATCTTCTGTCCTTATTATTTTTTCTTCTCTCTTTTCATGTGCTAAGTGGTTATGGTCTTAAATGGGAGTATATCTAATTATCGCCAGGTCATGATCTCATATTAAAAGCATATCTATTGAGTTGTTAGCTGCCAGTAACACGCAAGCCTGTTTTTTACTGTATCATAGAAGCTTCATTACCTCTGTGATAACTTGTTTCCTATCTTGGTGTGATTCCTGGTATCTAACTTCATATTCCTCTGCAGATCTAAGCTAAGCTACTGGTTTATGAATGGTTCTATATAAATCTTGAGTTCTAGGAGTCTTGCTCAGGTTCTATTTGTGTTTTTATGTGTTGAAGACTTTGGTAAGACCCATACCACACTGGCACTTGCCTCAGCACTGACAGGATGTTCTGCCAACATTGCTCACAACATTTGCTTCAACACTGGGACTTATAAGTTACTTCATTAACTGATATGGTCACGCGTTAAGGCAACACGACTGCACGTGTTGACTCAACATGGTGGGAATTACACACGTTCTCAATATTTATCGCCCACGACTCTTAATTCACCTCAACTTTCCTTTTTTGCCTCTTTAAATTGTTGCTTAGATTCTTAATATCTAAGTAAACCCTAAAAACTCACTATCTTCCTTATTTACAATCGCATGATACATAATGGTAAAGAATTCCACAATTGTTGACCTAGCCAGCGTTGTTGCAGCCATGGCATCTGATGTAGGGGAATTACACACGTTCTCAATATTTACCGCCCACGACTCCTAATTCACCTCAACATTCCTTTTTTGCCTCTTTAAATTGTTGCTTAGATTCTTAATATCTAATTAAACCCTAAAAACTCACTATCTTCCTTATTTACAATCGCATGATACATAATGGTGAAGAATTCCACAATTGCTGACCTAGCCAGCGTTGTTGCTGCCATGGCATCTGATGTAGGGGAGTTCTACTCCGCTCACGTACCCGCTCACGCACCACTGTGGTTGCACCTGAACCACCCAAGAGAAGGCTCTTGTTTACACCAGAAGGAATGTGAAATCAAAGAGAGGTGCATCCACCAGTGCTGTTCCATCACCAGCACCAGAAGATGTTGACCCGCAGATGTCGGTGCAACACAAGATGCAGAGAATTTTGGCACGACGCTGGATTCGGCCAATATCATTGTGGATGTTCCCCAAAACGAGGAGCTGTTGAGCATAGTGGCTGCTGAACCTGAGGAGACATAACCATCTTCTTCATCAGTTGAAGTTGAGAGGGAGAAGTCAACTGAAAGAAGATGTTGTCGTTGGTGAGGATGAGGAATCCTTTGAGAGGGAGGACTTTGATGATGAGGATGAAGAGTACGATTAAGATGATAATGAAGAGGATGATGAGGAGGAAGCCATTGAGAATGATGAAGCAGTTGATGATCTAGAACAGTTTGATGTTGTGCCAACATCGGCCGATTCAGATGTTGACCCAACACCAGCAGACCATGATATTGATCCAACACCTGCTGATCAGGATGTCGACCCAACAGTGGAGTCTGCAGATGAGTCAGAGGATGAGGTAACAGACACTTTTGAAGCCAATTTTCCCACTGAGCCTTTAAATAGGTACTTCTTGACCAAAATTGCAAGTAAGTACTATGTTCTTACAAGGGAGAGGAAAATTTGGGCTGAAAGAACTTTGGTTGTTGATGACTTTAAAAAGTAAGGTATTTGAGTTTCTTGGGTCTATGAGTCTATTGTATTCTCTTGTCGATATTGTTCCTTATGTCCCTGAGGTAGTTAGGGAATTTTACAATAATCTTTCAAAATTTGTTAATGCAAAAGGGTCCCCCAAATATGGGAGAATGTTTGTAAGGGACAAGTTTTACAAAATTAGTCCCTCAATTATTAACAATGCCTGGAACATGTTAAGGAGACAAGAGACAATTGAGGAAATTGATGACAATGAAATGATGAGAGAATTGACTTGTGGACTAGTGAAGACTTGAAGGAAGAAACTGAATGTGATCGGGCTCACATCCCCCACTGCCATCATGCGCAAGGTTTCCTTCTACAATTGGATACCCTCCTCCAAATCCACAGCTTTAACTCATGATATGGCTGTGTTGATCTTCAAACTGAGGAGAGGACTTCCAATGAACTTTGGGGGAGAGGATTTTCAAGACTATCATTTATGATGCACACATAAAGAGGCCATTCTTCCATTTCCATCCTTGATTTACAAGATTCTCAATGACCAAGGATTCAAGAAGAGTGAGAATGAGGTCTTTGTGGTGAACACAAGGGAACTTGCCATCACAAAAAGCTACTTTGGAGGGAACATGATCAACGATCTGCCCTGGAAGGTTCCTAATGCTCCTGGAGAAAATGGAACACATAAGGGGAAGAAGAAGGCACAAATTTTCAGCACTACCTCAATAGTTGAGGATGACTCTGCCCCTATAGTGACCATTAGCTCGACATTCATTCAGAAAAAGGTTAACTGGTGTGATAGGATGATTGCGGATAGGAAAAGGGAGATATCTGTTGGTGGTGCTTTCTCACAAAAAAGGGGATAATAGGCCACTAATTTTTGTTTCTTAAATGCTTTTATGGTTTGAATAATTGTTTTTTTTATACCGAGAGCATGTTCTTTGTTATATGTTGAATTGGGATGTATCTAGATATTAACTATGCACGTTTTCATATTATTATAGTCTACCTTGTTTTATTCTGGTTATCTAACTGTAGGGTGTGAAATGTCATATACGAATGTTAGGCCAACACAGTTCTGAACTGTGTCGACCCAACACTGCAATTCAACATTCATATCTTAAGTGGGAGCAAGTTAGAATAAGCCATGTTGGTTTATATTCCTAAATACAAGTACTTAAACAAAATTGGATACATGTGGAGTTTTGTGAAGAAAGGCAAAAAGGGGGAGATTGAAAGTGCAAGTGTTGCAGTGAAATGTTATTCCAACATTCTTGTAACTTGTGTTGGCACAACATGGAACTTGACACTACATTGTCCGAGTATTCTTAATTGATATATTTTATTTTGCCTTTATTCATAAACCTACCTAGTTCCACAAGTTTTAGTTATCTGTGATGTATTTCAGGATATCAAGGAATCTAGGGATCGTGTGGATTATTACATGAAGAAAGAAGATAAGCCAGAGAAGATTAAGATAATATTAGAAGATCTCTTGAAGATAAACATCAAAGGAAATTTCGAGATTATCCAAGTAAGATGATAACAATCAAGTCGTGTCGATGACATATAAGAGAAGGGACAAACAAACTCTATAAGAAGATGGGTTCGACATCAAGCTAAATAACGAGACTAGAATAGGTTCTAAGAGATTAGAAATATTCTTGTAATAGTTGTTTGGTCTTGTTTTTGCTGAGTTTTATCTAACGATGCTATAAACTCGATAGCTTGTAGTGAGTTAGTGTTAGGATTGAGTTCCTTACTCAGCTGCATTTTGTAAGATCATCAAAGTTACATTTAGTGATTATTTGGTCGTAAGGCTCGGCATGTTATATTCATATAAACTGCTTAAAATTCATTCATAGTGTTTGTTCTATTACGCTGCATTTACTCTTTAGTGAAGTTTGGGACAACATCGTACTCCATCGGTGTTAGCACAACATTTCAATTCAATAAAACGTGTGAATCAAAAAGAGTACCAACCCCGATCCATACATTTACAAATTCAAAATTGTGTCTCACATCAAATAAGAATGACCAACTAAATGATATATTAGTAGAGAGAACTCTTAGACCCCGTGAATTAGACTCTAACAAGATCTTATCAAAAAGGGTTAGTTTGTTGTGGCCGATATGCTATATGTCACGATACCAAGTTGGTTTTTATTAGTTTGTTACTTTGTTATGTGTTTGCTTAGTAATTCAGAGTTAGTATCCCATCTAATTCCAGGTGTCTTTTGTGTTTTTCCTTATTTTAAGAATATTAGTAAGTGAGCCAGTCTTTATTATATAAGATGACTCTGTATCGTTTTTTGAGGATGATGATTGAAAAGCTAAAACATTTTTTTGTTCTTTTCTAAGAAACCCTTCTTCGTTTCTTCTTTCTTCTTCTCAATTTCTCGCTCAAATATCGCTTAAATATGATCGTCCGGCGACATTCATAACACTAATTATTAGAGACCAATGACTTAAAGTTAGAACAAAGAGGATCAAGAGCTTTTGGTCGATCAAGATAAATCTGTTAAACCAGACGTAGCTTCTAGACCAAACGGCAATTCAATGCATACTAATGGTTCATATGAAAAAATAGGTTTGGAAAACACTAGCAAGTAACACATGCAACTATAAATTCATTTACTGCATGGGTACTGAAAGTGCAAAGTATTATGTCAATGTTAGAATAACAATGTGATGACAATGTTAGGATAACATTAGGAACATAAACTTTCTAACATTCCAGTTTTGTATCTTTATATTATTGTTTTGCATTTATTCACTAACTAATCAAGTTCCACAACTGTAATTATCTTTAATTATTGTCCAGGAACTAAACTTAACATAGGTTGGATCGTTCAAATTTCCATTTAGAGAATTTTCCATAATTAGAGCTTTGAAGAAGTCAACCACACACGCTTTGAGTAGAAGGAAAGAATTAGAGCTCGAGTACATTGAGAGAACATCCATGATGATCTCTGAATTGAATAATGAGTCTTTTATTAGTTAGATCACTAACAAAATGAGATGTTATTCAAGAAGGAGTTCGAGATCTCAGAAGAAAAGAAAAGTTCGACTAGAAACTTGAAGAGTTACCAAAAATCGTGTACAACACATCTTGAAGAACAAGTTTAAGAACCTATATAAAGGTGTGAAGTACATCAAGACAAGTACGAGACAAGAGCTAATAAACCTGAGAAATTAGATTTTTAGTTGTTGAGTGATGTATTGATTTTGCAAAGTTTGTGATTTTTCGAATTAAGTCTAGGTTTAGATTTAAAGAGACAACTCTTGTTTGCTTTGTTGAGTTCGGTCAATTAGATAGTGTAAGCTAGAGAGTTGAGAGAAACATCTTTGTTAAGATCTTCGTGGTTATTTAGGCTATGGCTCCGAAGATCATATTAATATATTATTTTCTTAAATTTAGTATTCGTTTTATTTCTGCTGCAATATATTATGTGATCGCTGTTAAAACAACATTGGCTCTACAATGTTGGTTTAACATTGGGTTTACAACGTATCAATCCCGATCCATAATTTCAGGTACCATTTGGTCCATTGGTTTGCATGACATCCGTCATGAATTGTCATACAAAGTAACCTGATGAGTCCAATGGTTCATGTGTAGTTTGACATAAAATCGAAAAACTGCAGGTCACAGCGAAAAATCTATATTCAACATATCAAAATTGTCATCTTATCTATAAGATCTAATTTATCAAAAAAATGACATTTATTAATTTATATATAATCTCCAATCAACACTGCATAAGTGAAAAACAATGAATACACTTTATGTTGTAATATATAGCGCTATAAGATTTCCATCCCAGTCGAGTTTCTCATAATTTTGAGTGAGGATGCTTGAATGATCGGGGATCAATGCATACCACAACCTGCGTTCGCATTACAAAATCTGATCAATAACCTTTTGTCGAAAAATTAGAAAATGAAATGATTAGAGGGAGATCAAACGGATTACCTTGCCATCACTTCTGCCAGAATGTAGGTAGTCAACTGCATCAGCAACGGAGCCAATGCCCAAGAACAGCTTAGGATCAAGCGCGACCTGTTATACATATATCAGCATGGTTTAATTATCGCAATCTGAACCACAAAGACGTGAAACATAAATAAGAAAAGCATATATACGTTTGTACCTTGAGCTTCCCAGATAAGTAAAGATCCATGAGCTTATCTAGATGTTGTTGCCATAGGTGCGCATATTGTGATAAGAAAAGGCCGCCCTGCAGATTTAATGCGTTAAATTATCATAAAAGAAAGGCGTAAAAGCACAAATTCACGTTTGTTTCTTCGTTAGCTCGATGTGAGTTCGTTTGAGTAAATCAACTTTCCATAATACCTAAAAGTTATGGTTCACGATACGGAAAGGTTTTTCCATAGGACACGAGAAAGTAACTAATACACAATATTGTATACTTGTCCTAATGTCAAATGATATCACGAAAAGAACAACACAGAGCAAAGTTATGGACTAAAATGAACAAAACGTGCAATAACAAATGGATCATTAACCAACTCAAAAGTTGATCAGAGTTGTTATAGTTAGAGAGATCACTCTGTGTGGCGTGCTTATATAGCTCACTTACCACGGTCTGGCTCTTTGCTATAACCTTTTCGCACAGTCCAGCATCATGTCGTGGCTTCCACTTGTGTTCTCCTTGGTACTGTAATCAAATAATCAAAATTAACTACGAGTAACGCTTTCGTTGATCTGTCTATAGCGGTAATGAAGTGCACCAAATGGATTGTTAGGTACAAACCTGAGATAGCATGTCAACCACAATTAGATGTCCGTAGGTTGCCAACGCATTCAAGCATGAAACAAACATTTCACCGCCAACAGATTCATATATAACGTCGACACCTTTAGGGAACTCTTCGTTCAGAACCTAGAAAAAGGGAAGCAAATACCAAAATTAATGCATTGCAACTTTATTAATTAAAAAAAGTGAATTTTTTCTGCTACAAGAACAAATAAGTTTGATCATGAGACTTACAATGTCGATTTTTTCAGCATTATAGTCGATGACTCGATCGACACCCAAATTCTTCAGGAGCTCGGCCTTATCTTTGTCCCCACAGGTTGCAATCACCTTATTTCCAGCTAGTTTAGCCAGCTTCAGTATGCAACATGAAATTTAATTAAGCACCGTTCGCTACACTTGTCCAGCAACTACATATGTGCGTTCATTACCTGAATGGCAAACTGCCCTGTTCCTCCATCAGCGGCAGTGACAAGAACCGATTTTCCCGAGCCTGTTTGACCGGCCTATCAAGTAATTAAAGAAAACGAAAGTGTATTGTTCAGTATATTCTTTTTATGATCAACTGCATTCGGATAATGAAGCCTGTATATTTAAAAGCATAACATAGAAAATGGTAAATGTAGAGAAAGGGAAGACGAATTTCAAACACGAGGGCGTCAATACCTTTTCGAGAGCAATAGATGCTGTTAGTCCACACCTGAGCATAGCAACGACTTCTGGATCCGCTCTTGCCACAGGAAGGATGTGTTTTGCGTCCACCTTATAAGTTATGGAAAAGTATGAAAAACGGAAGAAGAATAACATGTGACCTAACTACAAATCGTACTAGTCGAAGAGTTTTACCATTGCAAATTCAGCATAACCTCCATATGTCATGATTGCAGCTGGAATGCCAACTTTCAAGTGTTTAACTGAATCGCCTACAGCAGCAATTATTCCCACAGCCTATACAACAACACATTGGTCGTCGGAAGTCATGAGATTACAGAAAAAGGAAAGCTAAGGCAAGACTAATGCCTACACCAACCTCGAAGCCAGCAGCAAAAGGTAGACGGGAGACGAGATCCACGTTCCTCCCGCTATGATATCGTCCAGAGCCGAAATTCACCTGTTAAGGAATTACCATGTCATGAAAAAACTTATACACCATCTACTATAAAAGCTTTGTTCTCAATGAGTCAAAATTAAAGATAATATATAGGATTAGGTAAAGAGAATTATATTAAACAAACTTACATCACTAGCATTGACACCAGCATACATGATTTTCAGAAGAACTTGATTTGGTTTAAGTGGCAACCTCAATGGAGCTTGTACTATCCTCGTAGCGCGACGGAAGTCGTGACTTAGAGTATGGACAACTCTAAAGGCCAAAACAAAAACAAAATTATGATGCTAATATTTAACTTTAATTGTCGTCTCATCTAAAACTCTAAGACAATAGATAGATTAACATTTATATTTTTGTTTATAATTTCAGTACACCCTTATGCATGCAGGTTGTAAATATTTTCGGTCACGCTCACGCCCGATACGTGACAATTTTACTATTAATGGATGAAGTTGGGCTTCAACGATCCATTCTTAACGACTTGTTTTACCATATGAGTTGTGGTCTCGTCTAAAAATTCAAGCTTGTAAGACATCAGTCAATTCATATTTTTCGACAAACTTACATCTTCTCAAAGCTCTCTGGAATTTGGATATTAGATAGAACAACTTCTGAAGATTTTTTCCTAGAATTCTGAGACCGCCCTCGATACTTTTCTTCTTCTGCAAAAGTCGGCGTATACTCCAAGCCTCTCCTTTTAGATATCCACAAGCAAGATCCAGCTTTACTTTCATCCGAAATAAGCTCAAAAGCACCTAGCAAGTCAAGAAGTAGAATATCAACTAAATATTTGACTATGAAGAACATGAAGTAGTGTGTACATACTGTTCGTATAACAATATTTACCTTTCACTACCATTTCCACAGGCAATAAGCCACCTACGCGTTCGATTAAAGCAGGATCGATCTTATATGAGAACTCGGTCTGAACAAACTGCATAAAAACAATAGTACATGTTCAATCAAACAGCACAAAAGAAGGGACATTGTGTAACAAAATTTATAGTAACATATTTTTGGTATGGATGCTTTGAAATGTACCTCGGGGCAAAGTACATTAACACGGATGCCTTGACGTTTGTAAGTTGCAAGTGACCTTGTGAAAAGCACCACGCCCGCTGCAAAATTTTCCCAACTCTAATTAAATGTTGCAACTTTGCATAATGATTTTTTTGCTTATTTTTGTCTTAAAAATAAAAGCACAAGAAAGAGAAAATGGGTATTTTGGTGATTTGGAATTGCTTTTAAACATATGGTATCTTATAAATTTTATGAAAGAAAAAAAAATTGCTTCTAATTTAATGTGCTTCAAATAAACATATTTATTATTGCAAGTATTTTTTTTAAATAATAGCGGATATTGTAAATTTAAGTCAACAATAATTTTAAGCTGAATTTCTTATGAACTTTATGTAAGCAATAAAATTAGCTATAAACATGACAATAAACATGTAAAAACACGCAACAAATTAAATTTAAATGTCACATCTATCACTTGAGGTTTTGCCTAATCAGGAAAAAGTCTCATATTGTTTGAATAATTACAGATCCACCTGGAATTTTAGAAGAAGAAAAAAAGTAATAAAGGGTCTATTAGTAATATTTTTCAAACTTCAGGTGGCGTACTTTTAGATTGAGAATTTATCATGTTTTGTCTTTCAGTGTGCCACTGACAGTTCAATGAGAAATGGAAATCTTCTATTTTTTTTTCCTCAGAAATTTAATTATGTTTTATAAGAAAGTAAAAAAAAAAAAAAAAAACCAATGAATGATATCAGTTACATCCCCAAGTTTGATTAAATATATGCGATTATGATCACATCCATTGATATTTTAGATTATTATATATACACCTCTGGGATTTTTATGAAATAATTACATTTGCAATCGTGAAAGTTTTGTATACTTCATAATTAATTTAAAGAGCTAATCATGAACTTGATGCGTCCATTACTTGCACGGACAAAACTTATTAATGAGGCATTCATATTCATATACCCCACAATAAAGAATGTTGATGTCATTAGACGAAACTTTAAGGTGTAAACTAAATATAATTATTCCATAAATACTAGAGAAATTTAAAATGGGAAATCCAAACATCATAAAAGCAAATAATGCAAACCTTTGGCGCCGGAATAGATAGGGTCAGAAAATAATGGGAATAATCCTGAAGAAGAGGCAAGATGAATTATTGCACCCGGTCTTTTAGCTTTTTTCATAGCCCGAATCTGTGCACAAAGTAGCCCATTCCACAAATACTTAATAAACATGCTACAAGCCAAGGTATGACTAAAATTTACAAAATCATAATATGCAAGTTTAAAAAATGGAAGTTGTAATAAAATGCTCTCCCCGTCTACAAAAAAATAAATCATTGGAATGTTTATTAATTCTAATATTGCCAGTTAATTTGAGAGTTATGAACTAATAACTGTATTTTTGGTTTGGGAAAATTACATTAAACCCCTCCATCGTATGGTCCGATTTACAGTCAACACCCTTAAGTTTGTTTTGTTACGGTCAATCCCCTATCGTTTGCCGAAATAGACACTTTGCTCCAACTCAACATTTTGCACTTTTTAGGGGTATTTTTGTCAAATGTTCAAAAAAAAAATCAATACTTTTTTTAAAAAGTTTTTAAGGCAACATCAAAGATTTATTAAATATGACCCACATTTTTAGTTTCTTATTTTCTTAAGACCAAAAAATTTAGGCTTCTTTTTCAAAAAATATCTTTTTTTTTAATCTTTAGACAATTTGTTTCTTTAAATATTTAGACAAATTTTTTTTTGAATGGTTAATTGTAAAACATTCGTCCAAAATAATTTTATTCCAAAGTAACTGCTTAAGTTCAATGGTCTTAATACAAAAATTTAGGCTTCTTTAAAAAAATTGCCGAAAACAATTGTCGATTAATAAATCTTTAATTTTCTTTATTTTTTTTTAAATATTAAATTTTTTGACATTTAACGAATATACCCCTGCAAAAAGTGCAAAATGTTGAGGTGGGACAAAGAGTCTATTTCGACAAACGATAGGGGGTTGACCGTAATAAAACAAACTTAAGGGTGTTGACTGCAAATCGGACCATACTATGGGGGGTTTAATGTAATTTCTCCTTTTGGTTTTTATGGATCTAAATTTTAATTCTAATTTAGACGGTATTCTCCTCTTTTGCATCAAATATACCAAACATTGGCTTTTGATATTAATTTTAGTACGGTACGAGTGTACGACATAAATTAGTTGAATACATAAGGTAATCTATGTTACGTACAATAGTATTGATTTAATTATGAGTTTTTTTATCATCAAAAAAGTTTTATTAAAATGCGAGCATTAAGCGATGCTCAAATGTTCAAAAAAATATTTTTTTATTTTTTTTAAGACAAAATCAAAGATTTGTTAAATTTGACCCACTTTTTTAGTTTCTTTTTTTTAAGACTAAGGAATTTAGGCTTCTTTTTCAACAATTTTTTTTTTCTTTAGACAATTGTTTTTCGAATGGTTAATTGTAAAACATTCCTTCAAAATAATTTTATTTCAAAGTAAATGCTTAAGTTCCATGGTCTTAATAAAATATATAGGCTTCTTTAATTAAAAAGGAAATTGTCGAAAAAAACAATTTGCCTACAAAAGAGAAAATTGTCGATTAATAAATCTTTATTTTTTTTAATTTTGTTTTAAAATAATATTACAAATTTTGACATTTGATGAAAATATCCCTGCTCAAAAGTGCAAAATGTTGACTTGGGACAAAGCGTCTATTTCGGCAAACGATAGGGGGTTGACCATAACAAAACAAACTTAAGAGTGTTGACTACAAATTGGACCATACGATGGGGGTTTAATGTAATTTTTCCAAGTCTATATCATATATCTTTAAGCATTGACTAAATAAAGTCGTCTAACATAGAATTAAAAATATTGAATACGATACCGCGAGTCGTGTAGAGTCAACTACAGCGAGAAGGTCAATATTAAGAGTTCGTCTCCAAGAATTGGAACCATCACTCTCATCCTTATGAAATGGAATAGGATTCATAATTCCAGCACAAGTTACACAAATATCCAATCCTCCATATGTCTCGACGTGTACCTCAAAGGCCGCAGCAAGATTTTCTACATATCAAATCAAAATTAAATTTTGTAAGATACTCAATTAATGTATATTACGTAATTTTTGGATAATGTATATTTTACATCATTTAGTAATCTCAATCAAATATTATGTATGCATGTCGAAGTGATTTATTGTTGGTACGTGGTAGAATCAAGAGTGTAGCATTTATGAATTTATATTTTATAAAATCTAAATACAAAATGTCAATAACAATGTTAAAGTTGTTCACTCACTAGAGTCCGTGACATCGCATTTCACGAATTGTACCGGCGGGAACTCCATTAATCCTAAAACGTGAAACTTGGAGATTTCTTTTCCAGCGAGTGACGCGACTTCTCGCCCATTCTCTTCCGACATATCGGCCACAGTTACGAATATTCCTTTACGAGCAAGTGCTAACACGATTTCCCGTCCGATGCCACCGGCTCCGCCGGTAACCAGTGCAGAGAGACCGGGCTTAAGCTCCATTTTTTTTCTAGTTTAATTTGTTAGCTTTTCTTTCAGACAGTGTCACAGTGTGGTGATTAAGTACGATGATGTTTGGATGCTATATGTGTGATTAAGTGCGAAGATTTATAGAGAGTATGGTCTGTACGAAAAATCAATGGTCATGCTATTATATTATATAATATGGGGCCCGTGCAGATGAATTTGCATGCGCACGTACTGTAGGAATGAAGGTGGCGGTTGTTTATATGAACTAGATTGAAAACAAACGCGAAAAAATCGAAATTGGTCCTTTATTGTGTCTTAGTTACAGTTTTGGTCATTTATTGTGTTCTTGTTTTATTTTGGTCATTTATTGTGTATTTCATTACGATTTTGGTCTTCCGGATAAAATCTCAACCGAAAATGTCACGTAGGAGCACGTGCCGCCCTAAATTTAGTTTTTTTGAATTTCTCACAAGCAAATTCGCATGTTGGAACGCCAATTTTAATTTTTGTTTTATTTTAAATTCTGACTCGTCCGATCCGAACAACCCGATCAAATCGGGTCGGATGGGTCAAAATTTAAAATAAATAAAAATTAAAAAAATTGAAACCAGCATTTTCACATGTGAATTTGCATGTGGGAATTAAAAAGATTTGTATTTTGGCCGACAAGTGCTCCCAGTGACATTTTCGACTCAGATTTCTTCCGGAAGACCAAAATCATAATGAAATACACAATAAATGACCAAAATAAAACAAAGACACAATAAAGGACGAAAACTGTACGTAACTAGGACACAATAAAGGACTAGTTTCGATTTTTTCCCAAACCAAACGTAACTGGAAGATATTTTTAAACTTATAAAACCACAGGGATTTTATTGCCAATTTTATAAAAATGCAAGACTAGTTTATTTTCCGGTTTGAGATCGTATGGAACATTAAAAGGCGAGTAATTGAGAGCAAAATATTCCTAATTAATGGTTTCAAATCACGAACAATATTCCAAAACTTGACGAAAAATCTTTTCCTTTTTTCTTTTCTTTTTGTTGCCATAATTCAAGAAACACAAAGGAGTTTTTGCCAATTTAGATCACGTAAGGGATTTTCTTGCCACCTACTGGTTTTTGCTATTACCTCGTTATTACGTAGTAGATTAGTTATTTTATTGGTATAACTGTATGCATGAATATTTAATTTATTAATTCTTGAGTAGTCCTCTTTTGTGTGCTAGATTCTACGAAGAATCCACCCATCATAATGCAGGATTTCGTTGAACCTTAAATTTGGACAAAAGTGTCAGTAATTAATGAGTCGCCAGTTATTGCGAAGCAAACGAAACATCAGTAACCAATTAAAAAGTAGATGCTGATAGTACCACCGCTAATACTATCAGCTTAAATTTTGACACTTGGTACAAAAGATTTTATTCTGTATTTTCTTTTAACTGCTATAATAATTTCATTTTTCATTTTCAATTTTATCTAACAATAGTTACAGTATGAAAGAAACCAAACGCGCTTTTGTTTTATTAGTAGCAACCAAACAAACAACCAAACACCTTCCTTTTTTTTCTTTTTCTTTTTTCTGTTGTTGAGGTTTAAGCAACTTTTGCCTTTCTTTTGTCTTTTAGTTTTTCAACGTATTTTTTTTCTCTTCATTTAAAATTTGCATTGTCAAAAATAATTTACTTTTTTCTTTGTTTACATATTCTGTACTCAACCATACGATTCTGAAGGAAAAATAAATCTTATAACTTACAACGTCATAGTTAACTAAATCACTTATAATTAATAAAATAGTTTAAATGTCTAAATAGCTCAAATAAAAAATATTTATTAAACTTAACGTACGGTGAAATGTGAATTACATGTACAAAACTTATAAAGAGCTCAATTTAAATACAGTACGGGATTCTCTTAAGTTTTTTTTTTCCAGGACGGTTTCATTGACATGTTTTTTTGTGAACATTTTCTGTACCAAATAGTTAGCAGCCTTTTTTATACGACAAATTAGAAGCAATTTTTGTGAATAATTAGAGGCATAATTGTCGCTGCCCAAAACGAAAAGTAATATTTATACCTTAATCACGTCCAATAAACAATAAAAAAAATGATACAGAGAGATTTACTCCATATCATATAAAAAATAAAGAGTCCTATAAGTTCTAGATCATCTTAGGTTAGGAAAGATTTACTCCATAAAATATATATATATATATATATATTCTATCCGTTAAGAGATCCCTAAAATAATGAATTTGTATATATATATATATATATATATATATTAAACAATATGAAATGGACAAGTGATCCATATATAATATAGTTACCTTTGTTTTTATAACATTGTGGTAAATACCTATGGCTATTTCAAAGTTTATTTAATTTCTTACCTTGTAATATGGATTTCGTGAGATCTTATACCATTTTCATTTGTCTTTAATTAACACTTGGTTTGAGTAAAGAAGAGAGTTAACTTAAAAAGGACAAACAGAGAAAAGGAAGTCGTTTGACTTGAGTGAAAGAAAGAGTTAAAATTGAAAAGAAAAAAATAATTAAAAAATAAAACGATGGGACATACGTCAAAATTTCAGTGGTGTTACCAGCATCGAATTTACCATGTACAAACAAGTTAAAGGATGATCATGTACCGTAGGAACGAACAATTTAAGTCCCTATTAGTAATGATGAGGGGTATGTTAAGCAAAAAAAAAAAAAAAAAAAAAAAAGCCAGGACATTAGCTTAAACTCAAGTATATTCTACTAATATGAAAATATATTTCTGTGAAATGGTATCATCTGTACGTACGTTGGTCGTTTCTTAAACGAACGATGAAGCGGTAGGTAAGTCCCTTGTTCATCCAACACAGTTAGAGGAACCCCCTTTGCCTCCAATGTTGTGCAAGTATTGGAGGGGGTGGTATGTTGCATGACTTCACGAGAATCGTATGTAACTAAACATGGTGAAGATAACCATTTCTCAGCGTGTCATCATTGTGTAGGGGCCAAGTTAATCTTCTATGTATTGTTTCAATTTTATCGGATGTCCCCGAAGGGACAAACATGGTGAAGATGAGATAATTAAATGGAGTATTGGTTATCTATTTGCGAGGATGGTGTTGAAAAGCAAAGTCTCGTCTAGAATAAATATATAAATATTTGATCGTATTAATACGCTGCTTTTTAGGTAGAGTTCAATAACCATTTCATGAAGACCCGAAACTACACAGTGCATATATAACAAACAAACAAACAAACAAAAAAATTAATCATATGCAAATGTTGTTCTTAATATTTGCTATATATGCATTAGGCTAATAAACTTTGGTAATTTTATTTGTCGAATTTTACATGTGACGTTCAGGCTATAGATCCTCTATTCCGCTGCCTTACTTTCAACTTTACACCTCTTTTGTGGTGCTGAAATCGCCTGCGTGAACCTTAGTTCACGATTTTCCCCTTTCTGAAACCCTAGATTTAACTCTTTCCGATCATGACTGCTCCGGCGTCCTCTTCCACTCCGAGCGCCGCGCTTGGTGTCTCCGGTTCTGCTGCAACGCGCAATCCATGCGAAGATCTGTCCTCGGTTTACTTTCTGGGTTCACACGACGTTCACGGATCCTCCATTGTTGGCGATCAACTGACCCCCGACAACTATGTTTCCTGGAGCAAGGCGATTCAATTGGCGCTCAATATCAAAAACAAGGGTCGCTTCATTGATGGCACCCTACCCATACCGCTCGATGACGCTGTCCTTCGGATCTGTTGGGTTCGTGCGGATAATCTGGTCCTCACTTGGCTTCTCAACTCCACTACCAAACCAATCCGCCAATCTCTCCAGTTCCTCACAACCGCTCTTGAGGTATGGGAAGAACTCAAAACCAAGTATTCTCGAACTGATGGATCTCGGGTTTTTCACCTCCAGAAATCTCTCTATACTACTTCTCAACATGCATTATCTGCCACTGACTATTATACTAGTTACCGTTCTGTTTGGGATGAGTATGTGTCCCAACGCCCTATCACCCTGTGTTCTTGTGGTCACTGCACTTGCAACATTAACTGCAGTCTGTTAGTTCTCCATCAGCATGATTGTGTGTTAGGGTTTCTCATTGGTCTCAATGATTCTTTTAATGCGATTCGCAGTCAAATTCTTTTAATGAAACCCCTCCCCACTCTATCCCAAGTTTATGCACTGCTTCTTCAAGAAGAGAACCAGTGTACTCTTTACTCTACTCCTCAATTGGACCCTCTTGCTATGTTGACAAGAGCTCCTAACTTTGCCCTTGATCCTAAATCCAAATTTGCTCCATCTAGTGTTTCCTCTAACTCCAACAAGTTTTCAAAACCCCCTGTCAAAGATAAAAAGAAACTGTTATTTACTCATTGTGGCTATCATGGGCATACAGTTGACAAATATTTTCAAATTTTTGGTTACCCCCCCTGGTTGGGAGGGCCCTAAGGGTAAGAGGTCTCTACCTCCTCCTTCTGCTAACTGTTCCACTTCAGAGGAGAAGCCAAATTCAGTGAGTTCCTTGGGTACTGGGATGGATCTTCAAAAACTTTTTGAACAACTCTTGGCTTTTACAAAAACTCAGTCTCAGCTCCTTACCTCACAAGCTGGCTCCTCCACTCAGCACTCAGCAGCTACCACTATTGCTGGTACTGACTCTAAACTTCTTCTTAACAATTTTTGTACATCCAGTTGTTGGGTTTTGGACACTGGAGCCACTGACCACATGATTTGCACACCAAAAGTTTTCAAAAATGTTCCTACACCAGTGCACATTTCTATCAAATTACCTAACAATAGTCATACTATTGCCACTCTTGTAGGAGATGTTCAAGTTTCTCCTTGCCTTACTTTGAAAAATGTCCTCTATGTCCCAGAGTTTACTTTTAATCTGGTTTCTGTCTCTCAGCTAACATCTTCATCTCATATTGCTGTGTTTTTCTTCTCTTCCTTCTGCATATTGCAGGACATCTTCAAGAGGAAGATGATTGGTTCTGCTAACTTGCTGCATGGACTTTATCTGTTGCAATTCAATGATTGTTTCTTAAATAAATGTAACATGAACTATAATCCTACTTGTAATGTTACTGCTGCTTCTAAAAGCCTCTGGCATAACAGGCTTGGCCACCCTTCTTCTCAAAAGTTGGCCCTTATTCCTGCTATTTCTCATTCTTCTTGTGATATAAGACATTGTGATACTTGTCATTTTGCCAAGCAAAAGAAACTTCATTTTTCTCAAAGTACATCTGTTTCATTAAAGGCTTTTGACTTAATACACTGTGATGTATGGGGTCCCTATTCTGTTTTGTCTCATGATGGTTACAGATTCTTTTTAAATATTGTTGATGATTTTAGTAGGTGCACTTGGATTTTCCTTTTAAAGCAAAAGTCAGAGGTTGAAAGTAAAATAAGTTCATTTGCTCAACTTGTTGAAACTCAGTTTTCCACCAAAATTAAGACCATTAGATCTGACAATGGCACATAATTTCTCATGCATTCTTTCTTTAATAAAATTGGCATTCTTCATGAGAGGAGTTGTGTTGAAACACCTCAACAAAATGGTTTGGTTGAGAGAAAACATCAACATTTACTTCAGGTAGCTAGATCATTGAGGTTTCAATCTAATGTTCCCCTCATTTATTGGTCCAACTGCATTTCTACTGCTGCTTTCCTCATTAACAGACTCCCTACTAAGGTTCTGAAAAATCAATCCCTTATGAGGTTCTTTTTCAACAACCACCTGACTATTCTTTACTTAGAACTTTTGGATGCCTCTGTTTTGCTTCAACTATTACTGCCCATAGACAAAAATTTGACTCCAGGGCAATCAAGTGCGTTTTCTTGGGATATCCCATGGGCTCTAAAGGTTATCTTTTATTGAACATCTCTACTGGCAAGACTTTTCTCTCCAGGAATGTCCTTTTTTATGAGACTACCTTCCCCTTTAAGAGGGTGGTCCAGTCACTAACACTGAAGGGCAGGACACTACAAGTGCTTGCACCACTCCTTTTGTCTTATTGCAGGGTACAAGTACCACTCCCAACCCAGGTGCTCTGATACCATGTGAAGTTATGAATTTGCAGGTGAGTTTGTGAGGGAGGCGATGAGAGAGAAGAGAGAGAGAAAGAGGAGGCGGGCGACATTAGGGTTTGGAGAAAAAATATTATGAATGAATTAATTATAATTGTTACCACAAGTCCTTTATATACTAGGACGGATACACAGAAAAGGAAAAAATAAAGGGCTGAAATGAAAATATACAAACTAATTTATACAAAGATAAAATGCGACTTTATGAGTCGTCTAACAACATGTGACATATATGTGCTCCAAATATCCGTATATCAGGAGAACTTTTTGAACATAATATATAAGAAAAATTAGCTTCTGATCAACCATGTACGCATCTTGCCTGAGCATATATAAATGCTAGCATATTTTAATTGATTAATTTACTTCAACAAATCAACTATTTATATATAAATTGGTGCATGTAGTAAGTAGCTCCATCTCGTGATGTTGTGTTGTAACTCGTAAAACGGTTTAAAAAAAGGCTTGTCATAACCTACCTATCAGATATGACTTTTATGAATCCACATATCAGATCTATCAGACATCATTATCTTTTTTCTATTATTACAATATTTCGTTCATCATAACCTACGTGTCCGCATGTGAAGGACTAGTAAAACAGTGATGATTCCTATTTTAAAAAACTCCTTGCACGATCTGATGAAGAATTGTCTATGACGAATATAGAAAAAGAGAAGAAAAAACTAAAAGGAAACAGGAATCTCTAGAATAAATGACCGCATGCCATGGAATTTAACAAAACTATTCCTTCTTTTTACCCACGTAGTTGGTTATATTTCCATTTGAAATTATACTATTTGAAAGTTTGAAATATTTCCTAATAATATGATAATCCAATTTCCAATCTAATTGCGGTTGACCAATCAATTAGATTGAAAAAACAATAAATTATGAGCAATCAGTAATTCATTCACATAAGTAACTTTACACAGACTTCATATATACACAACAAACAAAAACATATAATCACGCAACCCTCTCGAATTGTAGCAAGATTTTGAACTAATTTTTCTTGTCCTTTTCCTTTCTTAAGAAATCTCCTACCTCGGACCCTCTTTTAGAATAATCAAAATCGAGATTCTTCAATTGGAACACGCGCTAAAATTTGTGAACTGATCCTAGCTACTCTTTAGCATATATCGAAATTTCATTTTCAGTGTCCTATCAATCTTTTAAATATTATAAACTTTTCGCAATGATTAAGTAACATTGTCGACATTTTTGAAAACTTTGTAAGGGTAGTTGCAATGGACGTCAAAAAAAGTCTGTATATAACACCAAAACAATACAAAAACAAATAGAGATAACGAAATTTAATTGACAAAAATTAGACAACGAAAAAATTACAATGATTTTAATACAGTAAGCAAATAAACTCAATCGGAGTCCGATGAGCGAAGAAACAAGAATTTGAAGACTTTTTAATTTCCTTAAAACAGATGTGCCTGAGAAAAAAAAATGTGAGCGTCTCGAGAAGATCTATGACTTTTTCTCTATCAACGACATGGCTGACTCGAAAAACAATTTGATGCACAAAGAATTCTTATGCTGAGCTTTGGTGTCTTGTAAGTTATTTCCTAAAAATCGGAAAGAAAACAACTTCTTTTATAAGTTAATGCAAAAGGAGGATAAATATAAGACAAAGACGAACTCTAACGGATAATTATTTGCATAGCAGTGGGTTGTTTGCAAGAGCTTATGAAAACTATTTTTTCATAACTTTTACTTAAAGTTACTTAAAGTTGTGTTTGACTTAAAGCAGTGAGTGTTTGCAAACGTATTTTTAAAAGTTACTTAAAAGAGTTAAAATAGTTTTGTGGTATTTGCAATAGCTAGTGAAAAACACCTTTTGAATATTGATTAAAATGCAATAAGAATTAATCACCCTTATTTATAGTATACACAATATTAATGTTTCACTCATACTTATTCAATGGTGGTTACATTTAAAAATAAAATAATTTAAATTTTAAAATAATTAAATGATTATGCACGTTTATTACAATACATTGCACAGTTTATTTTGTACAAGCATTTATTTTTAGAATGTATAACTTTATTTGAAATATGTTAATATAAATATATCGTACATGTTGTTGTTAAGTAAAAAAGGAAAAGATTTTTTTTCTATTATTTTTCACTACTATTTTTTCTTTAATTGTTTTTTATTATTAATTTATTACTCTTAAATACGCAACAATTTAAAATTATAGAAGATATCACGTAAATGAGGAAAGAGAGAAATCATGAGCTTTCTTTCTAATTAATTGAGGCTAAAATATGATATTTAGAGAAATTTAAGGGATATATTAGTAGAAGTTGTTTATGGAAGCACCTCATGACATGTTTTTGAGTTTTTTTTTTATTTACTTTTTTTAAGAGAATGAGAAGCAAAATCATCAATTCCAAACACTGAAAGCCCATAAGCTACTTTCAGAAGCTCTTGCAAACACCCCCTATGTATCTATTATTTTGGAAAATATTTAGTTATTAAAAACTTAGGTTTTTTGATGCGTATTAGTTATTATTTTGCCATTATATAAATATAATAGAAAATAAAATGATTATGTTTATGCAAAACCAACATAATAAATATTGATTTTCAATATTTTCAGCTTTACTACAAGAAAACATGGCAATTGGATCCCTTTTTATGCATGGAAAATTGAAATTCGATCCGAAATAAGCTGTATCAAATATTTTGGACCCATCCAAGTCAAATTCGATCCATAATGGGCCTGCAAAGAAAACATGCGATCTAAAAAAAAGTCCGCATTGAGTTAATTCAACGCAGTCCACAAGGTTGGGTCGAATATAAGTGATGTTGGCGTGGCATCACTTATTTTCGACGCAGCCTACATGGCTGCGTTACAAATATGCCACGCGGGACATACTAGGTCGAAATAATTCGGCCCATAAGCCATCTGGCGTCGAATTATTTCGACCCAGAACTTAAAGGGGAATATCCCTCTTGCTCCTCCATTGATAGACGACAGACTAACTGCCAAAGCTCTCCCGTGCCGCCGTGGACCGCCCTCACGCCGCCGTGGACCACCGATTCTTCAATCTAAAACTGGTAATCAAATCCTCTCCTCACAAGGAACACTATGATATCCTTCAATTCGTTATTCATCCCCTAATTTTCGTAGCTCTAATCTTGATTTTGTTTTGTTTAAGTTAGTGATTTACGCAATTGCAACTAACGCACGATGCACTGTACGCCGTCGTCGACCGCCGTTTCTTCAAACAAAAACAGTTAATCAAAAAGAGCTCTTTCAATTCGATTTTTTTTTTTTGAATTCAAGACTTTTTTTTCAAATTTGTATGGTTACAAATTATGCAATTTGCACGTATCGGTGCAATATCTAAATCACATATTTGAATGGGGCACATGAAATTTGTGTTGACTTTAGCTTGAAGACTTGGCAATAGAACATCTTTTACGGCATATGAAGCTTTAGCATATGAAGCTTTTAACTCGGAGTTTGAATGGTTCTGTTTTTAGCTGCTGTTAGTTCGTGATTTAGCTGGGAGTTCATATGAAGCTTTAGCATATGAAGCTTTTAATCGATGCAATATCTAAATCACGTATCGCTGTTAGGTTGAATGGTTCTGTTTTTAGCTGCTGTTAGTTTGAATGGTTCTATAAAATAGGCATGTCCCATTATGAGGTTTCATTCAATGTAGAGTTTGTTGATAGTACTGCATTACGACGAATCAATGTGAAATTATGGCAATATAGTAGAGAATCATAGTGGATTTTAGCACCAGTTTTAGACAGTTTTGTAAGTGATAATATCTCAAATGTAGCTAGCTTGAAAATGTTGCATTCTTGAAGCAATTCTACAGTCTTGTGAAATTGTGGAAGTTATTGAAATGTTTAAACACAGAACCCGAGCAGTCGGCTTCGAGGTTTAATTGCGCTTTGGTTGGAGTTTTGGTGTTTGATGCCATTTCTAGAACCAGAATGAGAAGGAATTTTTGTTTAACGAAGGTTTACTACATGTTTGTTGAATGTAATGAAGTTGTGACTTGTGACATACCAAATTGCTGAAACGACCATAAATGGTGCATTATAACTTAATCTAAATTGCTGCTTTGGTCATAAGAAAGTTGGGCATATCAAAATATGCTGATAAAAGTTGCAAGATTTCATTTATTTCTTCTATAATATTTGTGGCATTGAGATTGGTCTGCATGGTCAGTGGGTCGTGGGTGGGTTGAGTGGTATCTGACAATGAACACATACATTGTTGTTAATAATGATATTGTTTCTTTTGTGATATTAAATTTTTTTTTTGTTGTTTATCGATTACCTAGATTTAATTATGTTGTTTTATGTGGTATTTTAGTTATTATTTGGCTATGGTCAGAAAAGATGTGCTCAAGATTATACTTTTCCTTTTAATTGATGTCGTTTATTGAAATTTATTAGATGGCAAGTAGAGACGGTGGAGGATCTTCTAAGGCCAATAGGAGAAAGGAAAAGGCACCAGCTACCACGAACGATGACGATGACGGTGTTATGTTTGATATGCCGGATGATGATGAACCGCTTGATAGTTACGAGGACGCTTGGGCATTTATGGGTGGGGATATACCAGAGGACTATCCTATTCCAGTCGAGTCACCCCATGGCTCGTCACATCCATTGAGTAGTTCCCATGCGGCGCCATCGTCGACTGGAGCGGGAGCAGCATCGACCTCTCATGGATCGACATCGACATCGACACCAGATGTGGCAGGGCCATCATCCCCCCCACCCCTTGATGATCCTTTGGCAGCATATGATTCTGATCGAGATGTAGCTAGAATATCGCGGGGTCAATGTTTTGGGGCACGTGTTCCACAGAATGAGGATGAACGATTGTGGATTAGATTCAATCTGGACACAGGATCGTTGATTGATGGGCCCAGCATTGCTGCATCTATTTCAGCCACTGTGAAGCAAAAGTTAAAGGGACCGTGGTTTAGGTCCAAAAGTAAAGCATAGCATGGAAAATTTTCGATGCAAGAGCTTTGCAAGGAAATAATTAGATGCAGAAAAAGTCACGGGTCAAAAAAAAATTCGATGCAGAGATATTTTGATGGAAAAAGAGCAAATTGCAAAAGATGCTTGCATTACAGCACAAAAGCTAGCACTTTTTTTACGAAAAAAAAATATATATTTGGGGAGGAAATTGTAATTATATGAGTTACAAAACAACTCTGTTAACGGTGTTTGGAATTATATCCTATTAACTGAATTATTTATATGGGTTGGAACGCCTTTGCCCGTGGTTCAAAAACTAAATGCTATTCTAACAAGAGAGAAAAATTGACAAGGACCTTCCTTCCTTTTATTAACTATAATCCACTCTCTTTTCCGAGTTGGTACATGTATTTCCGAGTCTATCTACCTCTCGTGAGTTTCTGTTCCGTTCGATTCTCCCCCCTTCTTCTATTGATACCTCCCTTTATATAGACTTTGGTAAGGGCAAGTGTCATTGTGCATGTTTTTACAGGTGTCGTTATGCATGTGGTGGTGTTCACACGTGTTACAATGTTTATTCAACCAATAAGATAACGTGTTTTTCTTGAGTGCTGACTGTATCTTTCCTTCTTCCGAGGGCTTTGGTCTTCTTTATGATACGGGGTATGCTGCCTCCTTTGCTTCCGATAGCTTATTGTTTCTAATGGTGACTCGAGGGCCGAGTTTGAGTGTCCTCTTAGTGATAGTGCTTCTCCGAGAGGTGTATATTCTGGAGTGAGGGTTTCAGAATTTTCTCCGAGGGAGTGTTCGTTCCAAGGTTAATCTCCGAGAGGTTTTTAGCTATCGTGGGTAGTTGTTTTCTTTCTCCGAGTGCCCGGAGAGTGTATTTCTGTAGTTGTTGTGTTATTGTAAAGTTCTGATCTTAGGACTGGTCATCAGGGGTAGTGTTCTGAGAGATTTTGTGTTGGGAGTGTATAGCAAGGAAGGGTTTTTGTCAAGGTTCTGGGACTCTGTTGGTTTCCGATAGCCCCAGTGGGCTTTGATAGATTGATCCTTTTAGCTTATTCTTTCCGAGAGGTCATATTTCTTGGAGAAGCAGTATGAGTGGGGCGGAGTATTTGCCCAATGCTGAAGTAGTTCCGATAGCAGTTAGTCTGTGAGACTCTGCCTTGGTCTCGTATTCCTCCTGTTGCCTTTGCTCCAGTATTTGATGTGTTGGAGATGTGCTCCGAGGGATATTTGAGGCGTGATACCTGAATCGTGAAGGCAGGTCGCATAATCATATAATATTTTACTTGGTAATTCCAGTAATTGATTCGTTGTTTATTTCAAGCAGGTGAATTATCATCCTGTTAACAAACTCTGAATTCAACTTTTATTTCACCACTAGTTTCAAGACACTTAATAGGTGTGTTCTTTCAAATCTCGTCGGGATTGGAGTAATGAAAGACGTTGGATAAAGTTTTGGGGAGGAAATTATAATTATGTAAAAGTTACAAAACAACTCTGAATTCACATTTAATTTCACCACTAGTTTCAAGACACTTAATAGGTGTGTTCTTTCAAATCTCGTCGAAATTGGAGAAATGAAAGACGTTGGATAAACATTATAACCTTCAACACATTTAAACAATAACACTTTACCCTAAACCCTAAACCCTAAACCCTAAAGAACTAACTCTTATAAAAAAATCGTTGTTTTCATGCGTACAAGTTGCGAAACACCTACAACACTCGTTCTTTTTTTACCATACCGTATGTTATTACAAATAAGTGTGCTAGTCCAAATTTTCGTAAAAACGGAATATCGAAACATGCTTAAAAAAGTTTTGGAAACTTCATGTCATTATGTAAAATATGTAAAGATGCAAAAACAACTATAAAAAAACATACAAATTCCTTTTTTCTCACACAATTATCATCACAACATTGAGCATGTATGTTCTTTCAAATTTCGTGAAAAAATTAGTGACGAAAAATGTTAAAAAGTTTTTTGGGTAAAAAATATAATTGCAAAACATAGTGTCTAGGGGATATTTTTTAAATACTTATATAAGATACATTGCAAATTTTCAATGCAAAATTATATACATAGGAATATTTCAATGCTATTGGCTAAATTGGGACCCACAACAGCTTTGGTTAGAAAATTTGGGACCCATAAACCTTTTGGATCGAAAATTTGGGTCCCAAAAGCTCTTTGGAACGAAAATTTGGGACCCAGTAAACCTTTGGATCAAAAGTTTGGTACCCACTTTGTTTTGAATTGAATTTTTTTGATCGAAACTAGTTTTGCATCCAATTTTTTGGACCCGCAAGTACTTATGCATCAAAATTTTGAGACCCATAAAGTAAGTTAGGTACAAGAGTTCTCCTATAAATACCCCAACCTTCTCACCATTCTTTCCACAACTCATCTTCCTCTCTCTTCACCATCAAATTTTCATTTTAGAGAATTTCATTGTTAGTTTTGTAATTTTTGTAATTTTTGTAATTTTATTTTGTGTATTAGAATAAATACATATTCTGTTATTAACGAAATGTAATTAGTTTTTTATATTTCGTATTTTCTGCAAGCGTTTCTAATTATCATGCTTATAATAATAATATTTTAATTAAATATGTATAATCACTCAAAATTATTAATACGTATAGTTTAAATCATATACTAAAACATAAATTTGTATAAATAATAATTCAAATATGGCGGATTCCCGCCCCTTTTTTAAAAAAAATCAAATAATGGTGGATCGAATTATTTCAATGCAAAACTTGATATGAATCAAATTAATTCGATCCTAAATATTGTTGGATCGAAAATATGTGACGCAGAATACTATGAATCGAAATATTTCGATCCAGAATTTCAACCACTCACCAGCCGCCACGCGTTCGCTGTCTGCTTTTTGTGCAGAAAACAATCTGGATCGAAATATTCAGACCCACAGAATAGATGAGTTGAAATTATGCAATCCATTGTATTTATGGATCGAATTTTCCGGTCCCACTATATGGGTTGAATAGTTTCGATGCAGGTTGTCTTGCGTCACATTATTTCGATCCAATTGCACTTGGATCGAATTTTTTTGATGCATATTGTTCTGCATTGAGACTATTAGGATCGAAAATTATAAACCAAATATTTCGATCTAATTTACCAAAAGGATCGAAATTTGGACATTTTGGGTTGAATTTTTCAGTTCTTTTTGAGCTGTTTTCTTGTAGTGCTTTAATCAGCTAACGTTAAACATCACTTTTTCATTAACCCGTATACCAAACTCAACCCAAAATCGGTTGTACAAACTCTACTCGTCTTACATATTTTTTCAAGAAAAAACACTCTTAGTTTTTGTTTCGACGCCATCAAATTAAAACAGACCATATTTGATATCTTTCAAGAAAACTTCTATATAGTTTGGTCCATATAGAGTTGAGAGGAAGTGGCTGAATAACGACATATCTCTTTCTCCTCAACTACACGTGAACGGAATCTAGAGGTATTCTGTATTTTACATTAGCTGCAACATTTTGTTTTAAATGAAATTTACTATATCTATATCCCAAATGACTTCAAAACACTGGCAGAAATTTTCAATACTTAACAAGATCCAAAATATTCACCTTGCACTTTAAATTAAACCATAAAGTTGTAATTATAAAATGGATTAGAAGACCTTATGACTCGAGTCACGTGGCGTTCTACTTTTGACGCGGGTGAAAAATGTTCAAATCCCTCTAGACGTAGAACGGTAGAAGACTCGAGACCTTGTTTTGCTTTTGGTCCGCCATTACCCTTAGGCCTTAGTCTTCTTTCATTGTCCTCGTATTATTAAATCAATAAATTCTTACCCTTTCCCTTTCGTCACTGGTTAAAAACGTTGTCCTCGTATTATTAAATCAATAAATTTTCACCCTTTCCCTTTCGCCACTGTTTAAAAACGTTTTATGTGGTATACAGTAATACTGTAACAGTATACTCCGGAAGTTTCCTCTTTTATTATTGATTATTTATATTTTATAATTTTGATTGGCAACTGGCAAGGACTAATCTACGCCTATGTGATTATTTTCCAAGAGGTAAAGTTTCTTCCAGCCACTTAGTTTTTGTCTTGATGCTCTTGCTAGTTGCTATATGAACTTGACGAGTTGTGGCACATTTCACCAACATGCTCGCAAAAATAAGCTTTGATGCATACTCTAAATTATTGTCCCAATCCAGATAACAGATATATCAATGAACGAATGTGTGGCGAGCTGTGGCACATTTTTGTGCATCAGTATGTAAACTTATGCTAAGATGCATGGACGTAAACTTGGTGCAGCTAAAACTGTGTTTTGAAATGTCGGTGCATCATAAATCTTTAATAATTAGCTCTAGGATCTAACAATAGTTACATCTAGACTTCCTAATATCTCGGCAATTGCATAAATTTCCTCTTAATTATGAACGATAACATAATTAAGCGAATATGACGAAAATGACTTGTCCACTGTTTCTTATACCAAACTCTGTCACAACAACGTTTTCTTTCTTGTCTTAATGGATATTTAAGCTATGAATTGATTTACTTCTTTCTAGACAGGGTTAGCCTTTCATAGGAGCCGCGTTGTATATTCCTCTTCTTCACAGTAGATTACAATTTTTTAGTTGAATAAGAATGAGTTACAGAGGTTGTAAAAGTGTAAAATTGCTGCACACTCAAGAATGTGTGTAATCTAAGCAAAAATGTGTTAGGTGAATGTGAAATCAAGGTGGTTTCCCATTATCCAAGTCCTCCATAACATCAATGTTGTTGCGAGCTGTCATCTTCTGTACATATCCTGCAAAAATATACGAACCGATGACTTATCAATGATTTGAAACCAGATATCAGAAGACAGAAAACAATAACTTGACACACTTTCACGAGCACGTTAATAACTTGTGTGTAGCCCGATTAAATTAGCAGGTCAAATTTGGCATCGCACGATTCAGGGGTTGGTGAACGCCCGCCACCCCCCATCTCTTCTCTTCTTCCTGATAACAAGTGGACCTTAAAGAGTGGGTCTCAAAGTGTCTGAAGGTCTATGGACTAAATTATAGAGTAAAAAATGTCAAATCCGTGACCTACACCCCTTTTATAATGTGTCGTATATTGTTTGAAGAGTTAGCATTTATCCCCTAACAACTTAAATACGTTTCAGGTCGGAAGCGACACTAGCTTAAAAAACCGATGAAGCATACGTTGATCCAGCAACAACCAACCTCATTGATTCATTCCCAATGCACTAACACGATTCTTCCCATCCGAAAAGATCGCGAGTGTTTGAAGTGAAGCAGGTTCATTCACCGGGACTAATCTTGATCAACTTTTGGCAAAATATCTTTGCTGAAAAGTTCCGTTTCACCGGAATACTAACAGAAAAATTGGAGATCCATATTGGGTTTAACTTTTTTCCTTGTTTCATTTCGATGCTTAATGTTAAAATCCTAATTTTGAAGATTCCAATTAATTCAAAGAGAATAGAGCGCTCTACTGGAAAATATTAAAGCCAATGAATCCCCATGTTTTCGCTTAATATATGAACAAACATTCTGCCAAAAAAATTACAATGCAAAGTTGACTAGGGGATATACTTAGCAACAATAGGAAAGCTTAGGAGTTAGGGGTAGGTTTCAACTTTTAAATGATATGGGGCATACAGCAAAAGATAGCATAAAACAATGGGTTTTGACGCTTTTACCTAAACAACACTACTCGATTTGCTTGCTTAGTCACCGTCAACGTTTACTACGAACGTGCATCTCTCAAAACAGCGCAACATTTCAGCATATGTGTTCAAGGAAACTGATTAAGATTAGCACCAAACGATGTATATATTCCACATAGTATTTACTCCATTTGATCCTGGGATTTTGCTGCTCTGTTGCTAACTTAAGCATCAATTGCATCACAAACTTTCTGAACAAATACACCTGGGATATGACGTATTTAAAGTAGAAAAGGAGTTCAGGGCTTTGTCAATCTCAGAACTAAAACAATTAGGTTCCAACGGAAACTGTTGATATTAGCTAACTTCACACGAAAAATATCTTTACATAAATGTCAAGGTCGCAGACCAGAGTTTCAAAACAAGATTTTAACCAGAAAGGGTAAGTAACAGCAAATTATAAGCATGATAGCAAAACAGAATATTTGTATTTAGCAACACAGATATAGGTGAATCAGATCGATTTATTAGCCAAGAGAGAGAGAGAGAAATAGAGAAATAGAACGGATTGAATATGAGATGTTGACAGATAAAAATGATAAAAACAAATATGTAAAGCTCTTTCAATTGCAATAAAAAAAAAAAAAGGAAAAAGACAATGGGACAAGAATAGCATGATGCAAAATACTTCAAAAGCCACTCAGTCGACATCTTTACAAGATAAAATGCCACAAACAACAACCAAACGAAAGCTCAAACCAGGATAAAATCCTTGCACTAAAGAGTACACCATTGACAAGAATGAAACAATTCCAATCACTCTATTGATAACCAATGCATTCAAGACTACATTTATTGTAAATGCAGATGGAAAGTAAAAATGTACAGAGCATTTCAAAATGAATAGTTTCAACTGATTTCCAGGTTACTATACAAATGACAGCAACAATGCACACTGAGGGACTTTATGCTCGTAATTCTGTTTTTTCTTCGCTTAAACCACAATTTAGAATGTAGTAGGAAGTAATTTAAAGTAACGAAACACTGCAGACATAGAAACTAAATATTCCACGTAAATGCAGAGAAAGAGAAACATACCTATGCCAAGGCAAGGTATGCATTTGCAGATAGTCTCCTTTCCTTTTCTGCTATAATAGCTAACTAATCCAGTTCCTTGGCAACTACGACACTTCCCAGTCCATTCGTAAACCATTGGTTTGCAATCCTGTAATTTCGCAATGCACAGAGCTGATTAAAAAATTATAAGGGCAATATCAAATAGTGCTAAAATTGAAACTACCTTGGATATAAAAAGACCTGAGTTTCCCAAGGTATCTAGTTTGAGATGAAGTCATCTGAACTATAGAAAATCTAGCATATGGTTTAATTGTTCAAAACAATCAAAATAAGTCAGTCATCATGTTGCCCTTACTAAGACTTGAAATTTTGTCTGCCCCAAATCCCCAATAATATAGGCAGAGAAAATCTTAACCGCAGCTATCTGCTCAACTAGGTAAAAAGGAACTTATTCCATGACCAACCCTTTCAGGATACTCCATAATCACCTGTTAACACCTGGTGATAACTTGCTCTGAACCACGATAGCACATTTAAGCTGGGTATTCCGTATTTTGATTAAAAAAGAAAATACAATATTTTGAGAATTATGGAGACAAGCTATTAAGTGTTGGGTTTTATTGAGAATTATAGGACTGCATTGTTGAGAATCTAGTGATTTTGAGATTATTTCAAACAAAAGGCCAATACATAGATTATTACATTCCCCCTAATCAAGTATCCTTCGCCTATTATGTGCATAAATATATTATACATGAGTATGAATTATGAGATAACTTCATGGACAAATAAACTTTTTTTGCAATGCTCCCTCTGACTGAATCACCAACACAGGTAAGCTGTAATGTTGTATCCCAGAGACGGCCCTATATTGGAATATACTCTGTAGTCTTTAAGAACTATACGTAGTTCACACCTCATCCCACCTTTCTACACTATCGGTTCGTTGTTTATCCTTCCCGTTTTCGTTTCTCCATTTGATGGGATAGAGGAACAATTTCAAGTGTTAATCGAAAAAGCATATTTGTTCATCGACAGGACAGAGGACTTCGTTCAACTAATTGCCACCGCAGCTCATAAACCTACATCCCGTCGGTCCTACTTCCTCATCCTCAACAGAAATACAGCTCATCAAACTACCAAAACCAACATAAAACTCAGTACCAATAATCGAACACAAGACGTAACCACGTATAACAACAACAACAACAACAACAACAACAACAACAACAACTTAACCACAATCCACCAGCATCAAATTCCATTCACAAACATACTCATTCTAAAAATCCATACCTCAACAACAGGATCGCAGCTGCGCCTCTTATCCAGCTCCTCCGCCGACACCGGCGACGAATTCGGATACGTCATCGGAAGCGGCATCGCCTCTCCGTCGTCTCTAAAGTAGCTCTCTCGATCTCGCGACCAGTTCTCCTTAGCGCTGACGACTCTCCTGCTCTGTTTCTCATTGTTATTACTACTCGCAGCAGCAGCAGCAGCAGCACCGGAGGCGAAGTTTTCCGACGAACCGAAGCCGATTCTCTCGACGGCGTCCGACTGGTTGAGAAAGGTGCCTCCGGTGGAGGCGCGGCAGCGGAAGGCGGTGACGTGGCGGGAAATGGCGGGAAGGATAGGGGGTTTAATGGAGGGGAAGGTGTGGCTAGGGTTTATTATTGGCAACATTCCATATAATTGATTTTTTTTTTTTTTCAATTTGGGGATTTGTGTTTGATGAAATGTTGAGGTGAAGAGGTCAGCCGAGTGAGCTGTGCCTGTTAAAAGGATTTTGAGGATGCTAGTGTGTGTGAATTTATAGGATGCTCCGTCGATGAAGGACATGACTTTTGCGAAATTTGGATTTGGCATGTTTTTGATTTGATTTGTCATTTTAGGTACATGTTTTCTATGAGAAATTTTCACAAACAGTCCCATAATGATGTCGTTTTATTTTAAAATGTAGTCGCTTTTCAATTCTATTTGCATATTGATCAATTTTGATCAACTCCACCCGTGAGCTTGTCTCAGGTCAAGATAAAGGAGAAGAGTTGTGTTAGGTTTGTGGCAACTAACGTAAAAATGTCGTCATATCCTATGATATGAACCATACTACGAATCTCGTTGGGGCGTTCTCAATTCATGTACACGACTTGAAGTGATTCATTCATGGTTCGTATGGCCTAACTCAACTTTTGAGATTACAAGCTTGGTTGTTGTTGTATAATCAATTTTGATCAATTTTAGTATTTCGAGCTGAAATTGTCGGGAAAAATACATTTTATTCAAAAAGAAAGGTATAAATACAAATATTCATTATGTACGTAGCTGAATAAACATGATTTATTTGCCATATGGATTGGAAAAAGTGCTATATGAGGACTTCGAAATCAAATAGAATATATTTGGTAAATCACGTCATGAGCTTTAGTTCGAAAGGGTATTCAACATATCACGTTGAAATTTTAGGAGAAAAAAGTGAGAAACATAATATACATTAGAAAACTTAACCGTATTTTATTTTATTTTATTTCATTACAATAACTTGCTGGTGTATGGGGGGATTTGATGCCAAAATTCATTAATACACACATTTCGAATTTTTTATTTTTTTATCAGAATACGCACAATACAAATAACTTAGTAAGTTTTGAAATGTTATCTTTATTAGAGTAACAAAACTGGAGCACCTATCTCTGAATGAATTAAGACTTGTAACTTCAGTAAACATTATGTTCCTCATATTAACAACTTAAAAAACAGAACAATGAAAAGAAAAAAAAATGGGTTATATATTATTTAGAATACAGTATGATACAAGCATATGCACATTACTATAACAACAGATAGAGAAGCAGAGAAAGTTAGCTTATATGGCTTCATTTCAACAGGCAAATGCAATCTGTCCCAATTTGTTCTTCCAACATATCTACTGTTCTATTGAACTTCTGATGCTTCTTTTTCTTCTCAGCATCATATTTCTTCCAATCGGTGAATTTAGCATGGAACGCCATCGTTGACAACATCATAATCTGTTCATTAACTAAACTTTAGATCTAAATCAAAGAATTTAGCAGTTCTCGTACCGTAATATTCAGACCGTGGTCCGTGGATCAAAGTTTTGATTTCAGTATATGCTTCATATAAATATGTTTAGTTTCCTTTCCACATAGCCAAAAATGAAGAATTTCAAAACTTCCTATGATACGTTTAGAAACTTTTATCGAATGGATCAGACACATTTGAGAAACGCGGGATAAAGCAAATTTAAGGACTCGGGTACTTACTGAACAGTAGTGCCATTTTTCTTTATTAGAGAATCCGGAGTGCTACCGTTGAACTTGTTGTTTTGGAGAAACCTATGAACCAAAGCATGCAATTATAATTCGAAAAATATGAAACGCATTAATACATGAGTTCATGGTACACAATACATACATTTCCTGAAGATTTGGTAGGTCACCAAGAGTTTGAGGAAGTGGACCTTCAAGTTGATTGTTCTCTAAATGCCTTTTTCACATATCAAAAAAAATTATAACAAGGTCATTATTTTAGTACAATCATATGAATACTAATAACAGAGTTGGAAAAAAAAACTTACAGTTTTTCTAAGGACTTAAGTGCACTCAAATCTGGTATTGGACCTGTAAGTTTGTTATCTGCAAGTAACCTGAGGAAAAGACATTTACTATTATTACAACCTTTTTTAAGGTGGAAAACAGAACTGATTAACATAAGGGTTGAATTACTTACAGCTCCTTGACTGCAGTTAATTTAGTTATGCTTTCAGGCAATGATCCTGACAATCCAAGGCCTGTCAGATTCCTACATGCATTTTAAAAAGAAAAAAGAAAATGTAAGATCTTGATTTTACGTTTTTCGAGTTTCATTGCACGAAATTCTTAATTTTGTGAAATCTTGCGCATATTAAGCAAGTAATGATTAAGTCCAAATTATAATAGCTTCATATTATGATATGTCATTTATCTAAGTTGATGGCCGTTTGATGATTCGTAGTATATTTCGAGCTAAGCGTATTATGATGGACAAATCATATAATGAAATGAGCTACTGGTTGGCCGAATTGTATTTGGCCAACGTACATCTCTATTAGTTCTACCAAATGTTATAGTAGTGCATGCTAGTTAGTATAAATTATAAAACCACTTATACCGAGTCTATTATGGACTACGAATGAGCCGTTTATCATAGTTATATTTTAAGAAAGAAGAGTACTAACTTACACAGAGATAATGCGAAGGGGACTTTTTAACGAGCACAAAACACCCGTCCATGAATTCTCGACCGGGAGGCAAGGATCCCCTGTCCAATCTTCAGGTGGATCGGAAAGTTCTCGTCTAAAATCATCCATCGCCACCGCTATCAAATATACAAAAGAAATAGTTAAACATGAACTTTTTATAGATTGTGGCTCACATTATCACCCAAACCAAACGATGTGGAGTAGTTCTTAACGAAATGAAACCAAAAAAAAGGGTGAACATACCATCTCTAGTGACAGTCTTTCCTCCAATAGGTATAATCTGAAAAATCTCACCGGCATTGATCATCGGTCCGACAGGCGTGTCGTTCGCAGGAATCAATGAGATCTCAGTTTTCCCGTTAAGCGGCCAATCAGTGCCAAAAACACTCACTCCACCAGATGTGACATTGAGTTTTTTGAAGAAATTCTCTTTGTTCACTTGAATATCAAATACTCTCCAGCTATACGGGCTTGGTGTCCTATTGTCGCGAAAGTACAGCGTAATGTAGTACCGTCCGCTCGCTAGGTTAAAAGGGGGCCAGTTGAGCGTAAGAGTTTTTCCACGACTGTTTGTTAGAGCCGAGGCGAACGCGTTGTGTGGCGGAAGGTTCCAAAATGATGAGGAATTCACACTGGCGTTGCTTGAGCTTGTTGGATTGTTGTCCATGAAAGAGTGCCAGTAACGATTGTAGGTGTCATCTGGAAAACTGATTAGTATGTTCATTATACACTTAGATTTCTTTTTGAGATACTAATTGATGCAACAAAAATACTTTACATAGTTCATCTTTTTGGCATAATATTAATATACATCTGTAGTAATAATCTTCCTATTCAAGCCAAAAATGAAGACACTAATTTGATACGATAAGATAGATCAACCACTTAAATATGATTCTTACAATTTGAATACATTGTACAAGCACATTGCGCTAAAACTTTCCTAACTTAAGTATTAAGAATTTCATAAATTTCATTTAAGAACATATGTATCCATTTGGCTTTTTTCAGCATAATAAACCTTCCCATTCTATCAACATTCATAAACAAAAATAATGATTGCAGATACCTATATTTGTATAAAACTCATGACATAATCAAATTTGCTAGAAAAGAATCTAAAACTTACTAACATTCGTACCTAATCATCTTCCCATTCGATCCAAAAGTATTCCTCGCAACAGTCACCAACATGTCATTCTCCCAGTTCGTCGCATTATAAACCGAATCTTCAATATCGTACACCTCAAGCGCCGAAATAAACGGGCTGGAATCCGGCCCAGTGTGTCGGTTCCTCGCCAAACAAACGCTCAAAAACTTGTTTTGTGCCATCACTATCGCCTCGTAGTACGAGGTTCCTCCATTAGCGTAATCATCGGTCGTGTTAACAATGCTCCATCTCGTCCCATCGATGATCTGATCAAACACGGGAGGCATTTTACCTCCATCGAATCCACCGTAGAAAAACACGGTTTTTACGAGGTATTTGCCTCCTTTTATGACGGGTATTGTGTAACAATATTTTCTTGATTTTGTATCAGGGAAAAATCGAAGAGTTTGTAATACGGGTAGTATGTCTTTTCGGTTTAAGGTTGTTTTGTTGCCCGTGGAGATGTAGCCGTCGTCAGGTGTATATTTTAGGGGTCCTTCTTCGACATTTTCGCTTGATCCACAATTTATCAAGTAACCTGCGACCATGAATCAAAATGTTTAAACGTTTATGATTTTGATTTTGAACATTAAAGTATTTTCATAATTCATCAAAAGTTTGATTCATCATGCATGAAGTTTCCAATATTTAGTGGATAACGACATATACATCAAAATCAAAACTTCATTCATAGATTTGAATTGCAAAATATTTTGGTTTGATTTAACTATGTCAACGAAATATAGAAGTATTTTCTAATTTATTGAGAAAGTTGTTTTGTAACATTTGTAAAATATGGTGCAAAGCTCTAGAAAAATTACGAACAAAATTCTAATTTGACATATTGAAACATTCATCAACATTGAAACTCTAATGCGTACCTTGGGGTTGTAGGGTGGCGTGGATTAAGGTTATCGGGATAGTTACGAGCCATACAAGGAGGATGGAGGTCGACATGGTGACGGCGTCCATGACAGAAGGGGGGATTTCTCAGGAAGGAAGAGAGAACATTGTGGATGGGAAGAAGTATCGTGCAATGTAGGACATGAATATAGGAGGTGAGGATGCAACAAGCATCAAGGGATATATGTATCAAATCTTTTTTTGGTTATTTTTATTATTCCCTTTTTCTTGTTGTGTTGCGCATTGTGTTTATAACTTTATATATGTAGAACGAATTTGGGTAAATTAGTTTACTATTTGTTTAACTTTGTGAATGATACCTGTTAAATGATCAATATATTCATTTGTGTATTTTTCCATAATTAGTATGTTTTTGTAATTCGGTTATAATTGTTAATAACTACCTTCTACTTGTAGCAAGTCTGAGTCCAGTTAGTTACAGGTTAGTTTGGTTAGTTTAGAAGTGCAGTTGCTCTCGTTCAGCTCTCCTCATCTCAGGAGGATTATTATCATGTATATATACACACACACACACAAAGGAGATTAATCAAGATCACTATCTCCTCTCTCTCTGTAACAGAAACAAGTTCTCTCTTTCTCCTTCTTGAATAAAATCTTTGCAATGTTTCTTTTCTTTCTCCTGTTTCATTCAGTACGAATGCATCAGTTATCATGGCATCAGTTTCTAGGTTACATCTGATCACAATCGCTTTCGCTCCTCTGTCAACGACCGCCGGTCGCCGCCGCCATTGGTCCTCTTCTCCGACAGCTCTTCTCTGCAACTTTTCTTGATTCTGCAGATCTGTTCAGTCGATTTTCTCTCATCTTTTCGTCGATTCTTCTCCTCTGCAACGGTGTGCCATTGATTGAGATACAATGACAGAACCAAGCGCCTCCTCCTCTACAACAACTACTCTTCCAGTCAAGAATCCAAGTGAGGATTCATCCTCTGTCTACTTTTTAGGAACACATGACTACACTGGTCAGTCAATTGTGAGTGAAAAATTTAATGGCTCTAACTATATTGCTTGGAGTAAAAGTGTTGTTATGGCATTAAGTATCAAGAATAAACTGTCTTTTATTGATGGTTCTTTGTTGCAACCTACTGGCAATGATGCTTCCTTACATGTGTGTTGGAGTAGAGCAAATACTCTTGTTCTGTCTTGGTTGTTTAACTCCATTGAGAAACCTGTGCATCAGAGTCTGATGTATTTTGACAACCCTAGAGAGTTATGGCTTGAACTCAAGAATAGGTATGATAGGACCGATGGTTCAAGAGTTTACCAGCTGCAAAAATCCCTCTCCACCATCACACAGGGCTCCCTCACTATCACTGAGTATTACAATTTGTTTAGGTCCCTTTGGGATGAATTTGTTAGTCAGAGACCTATTGCCATGTGTACTTGTGGTCTTTGTACCTGCAATGTCAATAGAACTATGGTGGACATGCAATAGTATGATTCAGTCCTCAAGTTCCTAGTTGGTTTGAATGACACCTTCTCTGCTATCAGAAGTCACATTTTGTTGGTCACTCCTCTGCCTGGTCTGTCTAAGGTGTTTTCCCTCATGTTGCAAGAAGAGAAACAGAGAGATTTGTACTCTCATTCCTCAGTCTCAGACTCTCTGGCCATGTTTACTAGACAAAGAGTTAATCTAGACCCTTCAGGTTATCAACAGCAAAGCACACAAAGGTCTTTTCCTTCAAACACAGCTTCAAAGAATTTCAAGCCTCAGTTGTCAAGAGAGGAAAAGAAAAAGATGTGTTGCACTCATTGTGGCTTCAATGGCCATACCATTGACACTTGTTTCCAGTTGCATGGATACCCTCCTGGTTGGGAAGGTCCCAAAGGCAAGAGAAAGATTCAGAACAACTCAGCAAACATTGCTCAAGTTCCTCCTCCTGAAGCATCTTCCAGTGCCAAACCTCATGCTGCAACTGATCTAGCCCTATTTGAACAGTTCCTGGCTTTCAAGCAAGCACATGACCAGGCTCACACTTCATCAGCTGGATTGGATACCTCTCAGCACTATGCTGCTTCAACAGCCACTGGTATTTCTGTCCCTCTTGCCCTTTCTTCTCATTCAAATGTGTCTCCTATGTACTCTGATAAATGGATCTTAGACACAGGAGCAACAGACCATATGATCTGTCAAAAACACTGGTTTATTGACACTCCTAAGCAGGTCAACATTAGTGTTTACTTGCCTAATAACAGCTTGACTAATGCTACTTTAATGGGTTCTGTTAGTCTCATATCTGGCCTTACTCTTACTAATGTCATGTTTGTGCCTTCATTTACCTATAATCTGTTATCTATTTCTAGAATCACTTCTCAAAACAAGTTACTTGTCATGTTCATGGCTTCTTCATGTCTATTACACGATTACATAAATAGGAGGATGATTAGTTTTGCTAGCTTACAAAACAACCTATATGTTCTAGATATAAAACAATCAACTGCTGATACTGCTTTCTGCAATTCTGCTACTTCTAATAATGTTTGGCATTTGAGACTTGGTCATGCTCCCTTATCTAAACTCAAGTATATCTCTCCTCTCTCCATTACTGGATCAGTTAAAGACTACCATTGTGAAGTTTGTCACCTAGCTAAGCAGAAAAGACTTACTTTTAATTCTAGTAACACTTGTAGTAGTTTTGCTTTTGAACTGATTCATTGTGATGTATGGGGACCATATTCTGCACCTAGTAAAGAAGGGTTTAGATATTTTCTTACTATTGTTGATGAATTCACACGTTGTACATGGCTTTATCTACTTAAACAGAAGTCAGAAGTTAAAGATCATCTGCTTTCTTTCTATACAGTTGTGTTGAATCAGTTTAATGTTTCAATTAAAACCATTAGAACTGATAATGGTACTGAGTTTCTTATGAAGAATTTCTATGATACTTATGGCATAACACATCAGACTAGCTGTGTTGAAACTCCCCAACAAAATGGCTTAGTAGAGAGAAAGCACCAGCATCTTCTCCAAGTTGCAAGAGCCTTAAGATTTCAGTCAAATGTACCTCTTAGTTTCTGGCATTTCTGTGTTTCTGCTGCTACTTACATTATCAACAGATTACCTTCTAGTACACTTAATAACAAATCTCCCTATGAAATGTTATATAACAAAGCTCTAGACTATAGTTTACTAAAGAGTTTTGGCTGCCTTTGCTATGCCTCCACTATCACTGCTCATAGGACAAAATTTGATCCTAGAGCTGTGCAGTGTGTTTTCATTGGTTATCCTAAAAGAACAAAGGGATACTTATTGTATGACTTATCACAAAAGAAAACTATCATATCCAGAAATGTAGTATTCCATGAACACATCTTTCCTTTCAAGAGTCTTAATGATAACTCTGCCAGTTCAAAAATCAATAGTACAGAAGTTTCAATGTGTACTGATCCTTTTATTAGTACTAATGTTCTTGTACAAGTTGTTCCCAGAAATTTGGATCCACAGAATGAAGGTGATGTTGTTCATGCCACCCCTACTACCAGTGCTGACAGCTTCAGCAACAATCAGGTGCCACAGACTCCTGAGTTTGATCAACAATTAGAGGTTGAGAATTCATTAACACATTCAGCAACCCCATGTTCTACTTCTCACATTCATGGAGATGTGCAACATTCTCATGTTGCACCAGGTATTCCTGAAACTAATGAGTCTCGCATTGATTTACCTGTCACTAGAAGATCATCCAGAACTACACATACACCAGCCTATCTCAATGTTTATGACTACAATTTGCCTCAATCTTTACATAAGGCCAACTGTACTATGTCTACCTCTACTGTCAAATATCCTATATCTGAATATTTGTCTACAGTTCACCTCTCTTCTCATCATAAAGCTTCCACAGCATCCATTACTATGGCACAAGAGCCAACTTCTTACACCCAAGCTAGTAAATCACCTGAATGGATTAATGCCATGAATGCTGAAATAGAAGCTTTACTTAAAACCAAAACTTGGGTCTTAACTGAGCTTCCTCCTGGACAGAATTTAATAGGATGTAGATGGGTTTACAAAGTTAAACATAAGGCAGATGGCTCAATAGAAAGGTATAAAGCAAGATTAGTAGCAAAAGGTTTTACTCAAGAGGAAGGGTTAGATTACTTTGATACTTTTAGTCCAGTTGCTAAACTCACCACTGTTAGAGTCCTTATAGTTGTAGCTGCAGCAAAGAATTGGTTTCTAACACAATTAGATGTGAATAATGCATTCCTTCATGGAGACTTGGATGAAGAGATATATGAAACCCCCTCCTAGATATCTTAAACAAAAGGACAAAAGAGTCTGCTTATTAAAGAAAAGTCTTTATGGCTTGAAGCAAGCCTCAGGACAATGGTATCAAAAATTGACCTCCTGTCTTATCTCTTATGGTTTCATTCAGTCAGTGTCTAATTCATCTCTTTTTACTAGACAAAGTAACAACACATTTACTGGGTTTTTTTCAAAAATGGTCCTTTATTGTGGCCTCATTACAAAAATAGTCCTTTATCGCGCCACTGTCTAGATTTAGTCCTTTATCGTGGTTTTTCGTCCAATTTTGGTCCTCCGGCCAAATTTTCCGGCGAATTTTGGGGATTTTGACAAATTTGGGCGATTTTGACCAAAAATTTGGGGATTTTGACTAATTTGAGCAAAAAAATAAAAACAATATATATAAATTTATAATTTAAAATATATATTGTTTTTATAATTGAAATCCAAAAAAAATAAAAAAAAATTGTAATTTAAAATATATAGTTTTTATTATTGAAATCACAAAAAAAAAATTAAAAAACATAAAAAATTTGTAATTTAAAATATATAGTTTTTATAATTGAAATCCAAAAAAAACGTAAAAAACAAAAACAAATTTGTAATTTAAAATATATAGTTTTTATTATTAAAATCCCAAAACAAAATAAAAAAACACAAAAAATTTGTGATTTAAAATATATAGTTCTTACAATTGAAATCCCAAAAAAACATTAAAAAAATTGTTTTTAAATATATTGTTCTTACAATTGAAATCCCAAAAAAAAAATTAAAAAAACATTGTTTTAAAATATATAGTTCTCGTGATTTAAAATATATTGCTTTTATTATTGAAATCCCAAAAACAAATAAACAAACACAAAAAATTTGTAATTTAAAATATATTGTTTTTATTATTGAAATCCCAAAAAAAATAAAAACACGAAAAATTTGTAATTTGAAATAAATTACTTTTATTATTGAAATCCAAAAAAAAATAATTTTTGTTTTGGGATTTCATTAATAAAAACTATATATTTTAAATTACAAATTTGTTTTTATTTTTTACATTTTTCATGGATTTCAATTATAAATACTATATATTTTAAATTAATTTTTTTTTTTTTCTGGGATTTCAATAATAAAAACAGTATATTTTCAAACATCAATTTGTTTTTAATTTTTACGTTTTTTTTAATTTCAATTATAAAAACTATATATTTTAAATTACAATTTTTGTGTGTTTTTTTATTTTTTTCTGGGATTTCAATAATAAAAACAATATATTTTAAATTACAAATTTTTTGTGTTTGTTTATTTGCTTTTGGGATTTCAATAATAAAAGCAATATATTTTAAATCACGAGAACTATATATTTTAAAACAAATTTGTTTTTAATTTTTTTTTGGGATTTCAATTGTAAGAACAATATATTTAAAAACAATTTTTTTTAATGTTTTTTGGGATTTCAATTGTAAGAACTATATATTTTAAATCACAACTTTTTTGTGTTTTTTTATTTTGTTTTGGGATTTTAATAATAAAAACTATATATTTTAAATTACAAATTTGTTTTTGTTTTTTACGTTTTTTTTTTTGGATTTCAATTATAAAACTATATATTTTAAATTACATTTTTTTTGTGTTTTTTAAATTTTTTTTGTGATTTCAATAATAAAAACTATATATCTTAATTTTTTTTTTTTTGGATTTCAACCATAAAAACTATATATTTTAAATTACAATTTTTTTTATTTTTTTTTTGGATTTCAATTATAAAAACAATATATATTTTATATTATAAATTTATATATTGTTTTCTATTTTTTTGCTCAAATTAGTCAAAATCGCCCAAATTAGTCAAAATCCCCAAATTTCTGGTCAAAATCGCCCAAATTGGTCAAAATCCCCAAAATTCGCCGGAAAATTTGGCCGGAGGACCAAAATTGGACGAAAAACCACGATAAAGGACTAAATCTAGACAGTGGCGCGATAAAGGACTATTTTTGTAATGAGGCCACAATAAAGGACCATTTTTGAAAAAAACCCCACATTTACTGCATTATGTGTCTATGTGGATGATATCATATTGACAGGGAATAACTTAGATGAAATCAATAAAATAAAACATCATTTGGATGATATGTTTACCATAAAGGATCTTGGCTCCCTGAAATATATTTTAGGAATTGAAGTTGCAAGATCACAGTCTGGTATTTCTCTTTGTCAGAGAAAATACTGTCTGGACATATTAACTGAAACTGGATATCTAGGTTGTAAGCCTAGCTCTACTCCTATGGACTACAAACTCAAGTTATTTACTAATGATTCTGATGAACTCACTGACCCTTCTGAATACCGCAGGCTTGTTGGGAGACTTCTTTATCTCACCATAACAAGACCTGATATAAGTTACAATGTGCAGTGTCTAACTCAACATATGGCAAAGCCTACAACAAATCACATGGCAGCTGCACACAGAGTACTAAGATATCTCAAGACAACAGCTGGAAATGGCATTTTCCTTTCAGCCAACTCAGACCTACAAATCAAAGCCTTTACAGACAGTGACTGGGCAGGTTGTGAAGAAACAAGAAGAAGTATTTCAGGATATGTGGTCTTCCTTGGCAGCTCCATTGTCTCTTGGAAGTCCAAGAAGCAGCCAACAGTTAGTAGGTCCTCAACAGAGGCAGAATACAGGGCTCTTGCTACAACTACTTGTGAAGTAATATGGTTGCAGCAACTGATGAAAGACCTTTCAGTCCATAATCCTAAAATCCCTCTTATATGCACTAATAACAAGAGTGCAGCAGCCATTGCAATGAATCATGTCCACCATGAGAGGACAAAACACATTCAAATCGACTGCTTCTTTGTCAGGGAAAGGGTGCAACAGAAAATCATAAAAGTCATCCATATTCCAAACACATATCAGTTGGCTGACATATTGACAAAGCCCTTAGCTCCTCAGCCATTCAAGGAACTCATCTCCAAGCTAGGCCTTCTTAATATCCATGCCTAGCTTGCGGGGGGTGTTAAATGATCAATATATTCATTTGTGTATTTTTCCATAATTAGTATGTTTTTGTAATTCGGTTATAACTGTTAATAACTACCTTCTACTTTTAGCAAATCTGAGTCCAGTTAGTTACAGGTTAGTTTGGTTAGTTTAGAAGTGCAGTTGCTCTCGTTCAGCTCTCCTCATCTCATGAGGATTATTATTCATGTATATATACACACACAAAGGAGATTAATCAAGATCATTATCTCCTCTCTCTCTGTAACAGAAACCAGTTCTCTCTTTCTCCTTCTTGAATAAAATCTTTGCAATGTTTCTTTTCTTTCTCCTGTTTCATTCAGTGCGAATGCATCAGTTATCAATACCTCTTAATGTAATTAGCACGTTTGCAATAATATTATAGTTCCAAGATCTATAAATTTAGGTAAAAAAAAAATCACCCCAATAGTCCAATACTGATCAGGGGAATAATAAAACATTCTGCATATAAAATTATATATTCATGCCTTTTGATCATCAGTTTGTTTTTTATTCTGAACTGTTGAAGTATAAGAGTTATGTTGCAAATAACATGAACTATAAAATAATAATTGGGATTTGGTCTTTCAAAAATGTCAACATGCGTGCAATTATAGAGTGCATTATTAGAAGTCTATACTCACGTGTGTATTAATTCTGTAATTCATCTTGGTACAATTAATTGATTCCTTAATACTTATTTAATTATAATAATCTGAGATTCTAGATTTGTTTCTTGTGATGATCGACGAAGATAACATGCACAAGTAATTGGATTGAAATGGTAGTTTGACTGTTATTTTGGTCTTATTTTGTCGGGGTAACAAAGTTACCGTAAACGATTATAATAGGCCAATTGATTGCCAAAATAATGTTAATCAAATAGAATTCGGATTAGCTTGGTCCGGAACACCTATTACAAGCTTACTATGCTTAATAAATATAATTACAAAGTACAAAATGTGTATCGGACGGCAAAAATCCGATATGAGCAGTATCGAATCGTGTACGTTCGATACTGAGTACGCTTGATGGTCCAATATCGAACTGAGGCCCTTCGATCTATAAGAGTATCGAACTATGGTCCTTCGATGTTAGATTAAACTCGCTTGCTGAGTATCGAATTAGTCTACTTTGATCGAACGTAGTATATCGAATGCAGGGACTTCGATCAAACATGTGGACGTCGATCGAATGTTGATGGTTTGATGCTGAATGAATCGATGATAGTTGGAATGCGTGCTGAGAATTTCAGGGGACTGGGTATTTATAGCCCCGTCTCGCATGCCCAGTGGTTATTGGGAAAAGTGCATCGAACTAAGATGATTCGATCTAGTCATTAGATCGAACCATATCCATTCGATACTCGCTCAATATCGAATTTTGCGTGTTCGATGTACTATTACAGTTGGACTTTTCTTCTTGGGCCGACTCAATATTAATATTGAGTCATTCCTAAAATACCCCATCAACTAGGATTTTGTACGTGCACAAACTAAATATGATTTGAGAAAAAATAACATATGCATTATTGTTCTTGTGGTCAATTGTACGTATCATATATTAGTATATTACACACATATTATATTTTATTATTTTTATATGATCCAACAAGTCAACGTTCATCTTGTGAGCTAATCAATCATGAATCAAAAAGAACTGTTATTTTCCTTTATTTTTAGTTTTTGAGACTAAGAGAAAGTTTTTCCTTTTTAACCAACTAGCTTAGGCCGCCATTGCGGACTTAATATCATCTCACTTTAACACTAAAATAAAGACATGCATGTATTTATTAGTTTTAAAAGCAAGTTTAATTTTTTGGCTTAAAAACGTTAATTATATTCACATATAATATATATCTATATAGCTAGTACAAAATTAAAAGAATAATTTTAGATATCATTTTTCAATCAATAAAGCAAAATCAAAATCAAAATAAATTAAAATGAGTCGCAGTGTCCCAGAAAAGTTTATGGTGCCAAAAGAGTTTATTAATTAATTCATTCATTTAAACTTTAAAGAGAACGTTTGGAAATAAGGTGTGCAGTGTTGGTCGGTAATATTTTTGCGCTATCAATCAAATTACATCGCATATGCAGTAATTAAATTTAAAGCACATGCACTATCACTACTTTTATGCATTATATTATTTCATCCTTGTTACATGCTGTTGGTCGTAATAAACTGCAAAAGTCACGCAAATAAGAAATAATAATTAATCTAAAGGAGGGATGTTAGATAGAACACGGTTTGAGGCACACGTCGAAAACGTGCTTCCTTTAGAGTAGAATTTCCGCCAATGCCGTGGTGCAACAACCTCTCGACGTCTACTCCCAAGATACAACAAACCTTCAGAAATCCTTGACGTGCACTCGAACAAGAATCTCCACGAACTCGAATAACCCACAATTGCCTTCTTATGTAGAACAACTATACGAAATATATTCTCAATAATATATCCTTTGTAAAAAATAAATATATGTATCGGCGTCTGTTTTATATTGAAAGAGGAGATAAAATCCTCTGTGTTTTTCTTCCGCAGAAAATAAAGCAAAGATATTGAATGTTTATTATTTGTCTCAGTTCCATCCTTCACGTAAAAGACCACGGCTTTATAATGCAGGAGTTGATCCCCCAAGAGACACCAATGAACCGATCAGTAATTTAATATTTGAATGAAGAGTTGCAATGTTCTGATAATAACTTTCATTTCAAATATAAATTGTTCCGTTAATTACACAAAGTTATGAAAAGGTTTTATAAGGTGTGGCACAACTCACTAACTAGTATATTATATATTATATATATATATAATATACACTTTTATTTTAAATCACTATATATATGTATAAATATATACAACAATCCCCCACATGATTTAAAAATAAAATAATATACATAAGAAGGCAATCTTTACTAAGCAATAGGTAAAAGTGTCTTGCGGACTTGAACTTTTACTTAGTATTGACAAATATCCATTTGTAGAGACATAGTGAACATAAGTCTTGAACTATGAAACTTTAGCACAAACTTCAACATGTCATACACTTAGTGTGAGTATATATCAAGTTCTCACGGGGTAGCGCTTTAAACGGCCGTGCGCTAGTATCTTGTTTTAACGAACGCTCTAGAGACAAGTCCGAGTCCCATAGATTGCGGCTCCACAATCACATCCGTATAGGTGAGTTCTTCAAGGGTGATCTGCAACTCAACACCCTATCAATGATTACGAACTCATTAGGAGTATACACTCATCCTTTTTTTTTTTCGTTGCAGTACAACACCAATTATTGCATAGGATGGATTCTCTTGTAATAATTTTATAATTTTAATTTTGGTGTTGTCCAACCGCTCGATCAACTTGTTGTTACCCATTGAACCTTCGTCTTGGGATCTCCAATCAGTAAGGTTGGGTTGCCGCTGTCGGTGATTTTATTTAATGGACTTCAATCCCATCCCCTTCGCAAATTCTTCTACTTTCTTTTTCCCGAGTCCTTTAGTTAAAGGATCAGCAATGTTCTTTTCGGACCGAATATAGTCTATAGCAATAATTCCCTTATCAATGAGATACTTTATCGTTTTCTGTCTCAAACGTAAGTGTCTCTTTTGTTCATTCGAATTCTTTTGCTTAGACTTAGCTATAGCTGACTGACTATCACACAAAATTGAGATAGCCGGCATAGGTTTTTCAACTAAAGGAATGTCTGTCAACAATCCTTTAAGCCACTCTGCATGCTGGCCAGTAGCATCAAGGGCTATCATTTCGGCTTCCATGGAAGACCGAGAAATACAACTTTGCTTGGAGGATTTCCAAGACACAACCGCACCACCAAACGTAAATACATACCCAGTAGTAGCTTTGTATTCATCAGAATCGGAAACCCAATTCGCATCACTGTACCCTTCAAGTACAGTGGGATACCTCGTATAATGTATACCGTAGTATATAGTGCCCTTTAAATATTTTAACACCCTTTCTAAAGCATTCCAATGACTAGTATCAGGGTTACTAGTATAACGACTAAGTCTCCCTACTGCTTGTGCAATATCCGGTCTAGTAGAATTTGAAAGATACATCAAAGCTCCAATAATTTGAGAATATTTCAATTGAGCAACCGGATCACCACAATTTTTCTTAAGTTTGATAGAAGGATCATAAGGAATACTCAAAGGCTTACAATCAAATTTATCAAACTTCTTAAGAAGTTTCTCTACATAATGTGATTGAGTTATCGTGATTCCTTCTCGTGATTTAATCACTTTTATGCCAAGAATCACATCAGCCTCTCCTAAATCCTTCATATCAAAATGTTTGCACAAAAGAGACTTAGTTTCATTGACAATGCTCATATTGGTGCCAAAAATTAAAATATCATCAACATAAAGGCACATAATTACACAATCAGATTTATGTATTCTAATATACACACACTTGTCATAATCATTTACAAGGAAACCATTTGAGATAATAACTTGGTCAAATTTTTCGTGCCATTGTTTTGGCGCTTGTTTCAAGCCATATAAGGATTTTAGGAGTCTGCACACTTTATGTTCTTGTTTAGGCACTATGAAACCTTCGGGTTGTTCCATATAAATTTCTTCCTCCAATTCACCATTTAAAAAGGCCGTTTTCACGTCCATTTGGTGAATTACAAGATTATGTATAGATGCTAAGGCTAGAAGGATTCTAATAGTGGTGATTTTCGTCACCGGCGAATAAGTATCAAAATAATCAAATCCTTCTTGTTGTGAAAACCCCTTAGCTACTAATCTTGCTTTATATTTTTGTATGGAACCATCAGGTCTCAACTTTTTGGTAAAAATCCATTTACATCCTATAGGCTTGCAACCTTTCGGCAAATCTGTTAGAGTCCAAGTTTTATTACTCATTAATGATTCCACTTCAGATTTAATAGCTTCTTTCCAAAACATGGAATCAACTGAAGCTATGGCCTCTTTGTAAGAGTTGGGATTATCTTCAACAAGATATATGTAGAAATCATCTCCAAATGATTTTTCTACTCTAGCTCTTTTACTTCTTCTTGGTTCATAAGTATTTTCGTTTATTCTTTTACCATTAGAGTTAGAAGAGCTAGTGTTAGGAGTTTTTGATATATAAGTCTTCATTGGAAATGATTCTTCAAAGAATACAACATCCCTAGATTCCATAATAGTATGGACACGAATATCAGGGATTTCAGAGTTTATTATATAAACTCTATAAGTAGGACTATTAAGTGAATAGCCAATAAAGACACCATCCACAGTTTTTGGTCCTAACTTATTAATTGATTTAATAGGAACTTTCACTTTAGCTAGGCACCCCCACATTCTAAAATATTTAATATTTGGTTTATGACCATTCCATAGTTCATAAGGAGATTCATTAGATTTTTTATGTGGTATTCTGTTTAGAATATAACAAGCAGAAAAAATTGCTTCACCCCAAAAATTATTAGGTAAGCCCGAACTGCTTAACATAGAATTAACCATATCAATTAAAGTTCTATTTTTTCTCTCGGCAACTCCATTAGATTGAGGAGAGTAAGGAGCAGTTACTTGATGAATAATACCATGTTCCCTACAAAATTCATCTAGTGAATATTCTCCTCCTCGATCCGACCGAAGAACTTTAATTCTTGAATCCCTTTGATTCTCAACTTCAATTTTATATGTTTTAAAAATATTAGAAACTTCATCTTTAGTTCTAATAGTATAAACATAGCAATATCTTGAGAAGTCATCTATGAATGTGACAAAGTATCTTTTTCCATTTCTAGAAAGAGTTTGAAAGTCACACACATCACTATGGATTAAATCCAAAACCTTATAAGATTTATTATTAGTTGTTAGAAAAGGCTTTCTAGGTTGTTTAGATTGAACACAAATCTCACATTTGTCATGAAAATTAATCTCAGATTTAGGAATAAGGTTCAAGTTCATCATTCTCTTTATAGTAAATAAGTTCACATGTCCAAGACGACCATGCCAAATATTTGAAGATACCTCAATATTATAAAGAGAGTAAATACTTTTACAAGTAGAAATAACCTTTAAAACATTCAATTTAAACAATCCATCTAACACATAGCCTTTTCCTATAAAACAACTATTTTTACTTATTACAACTTTATTTGACTCAAAAAGAAGTCTATAACCATCTCTAATAAGAAGGGATCCACTAATTAGATTTTTTCTAATATCAGGAACATGCTGCACATTATGTAGGGACAAGGTCTTCTCTGAACTTAGTTGCAATTCAATCCACCCTTCTCCTTTAATTTGTGCAGCTACGCCATTTCCCATGTTTACGGTTTTTCCAACTGTAACCTGGTAAGTTGAAAACAAGGACTTGTCAGCACATACATGAATATTAGCGCCGGTATCAATCCACCAATCAGTGGATTCACAAGCTAAATTAATTTCACAATTTGAAATTACTGACCCAACATCGGTTCCATTATTAGAGCCGGTTGTCACCACATTAGCTTGTTGCACCGGTGCCTCGTATGCATCATTATTCTTGTCTTTGCGATGACGACAATTCCTCGCTATGTGCCCAGGTTTACCGCAAACATAACATCCCTTCTTAGAGTTATTATTATTTTTATTGATGTCACTTTTAGGTTTTAGATTATCCTTAGACTTCTTTTGTTTTTTCTTTTTATAGTTATTCTTCTTGTTATTTTCAACAAGGTTAGTATTATTAGATTCTGGGAGTGCTAGCTTTTCCTTTTCTCTTTGTCTTTCTTCTATTTGAAGAGAGACCATTAAATTATCAAGGTTCATGGATTCACGTTTATGCCTTAGTGAAACAGCAATAGAATCCCATTTAGAAGGCAATTTTTCAATGATCGCATGCATATGAAATTTTTCATCAACTTTTATGTTTCTTTGCACTAATTCTTCATATATAGCCTGGAGGTCTTGGGCTTGACCGACTACAGATTTATCATCAGTCATTTTAAAACTTAAATATCTTCCAACTACAAAGTTATCAAGCCCTTCATCCTCTTTACCATATTTTCTTTCTAATGCATCCCAAAGTTCTTTTGCAGTATTAGTGGAGTGATAAATGTCATACAAAGTGTTTGATAAGGCAGATAAAATACGACCATGACAAAGATAATCTTTATCAATCGACTCATCAATTTCACCATCTTCATTGACATTTTCTTTTGAAGTTTTAGGATTAGAAATCACGGTAAATAATCCTAAAGTAGTCAACCAATAACGCATTTGTTTCTGCCACCTACGAAAGTTAAATCCAGAAAACTTTTCGGGTTTTATGGAATATTGTTCACCATGTGATGCCATTTTAAAAATTTCAGCAATGATTATAATTTTAAAAATAGGCAGATTTTAAAGGATGAACAATTTACGTATGACAGATTAAGTTAAGCACAAGTATGAACAGAATTCTACTCTAAATTGTTGGTCGTAATAAACTGCAAAAGTCACGCAAATAAGAAATAATAATTAATCTAAAGGAGGGATGTTAGATAGAACCCGGTTTGAGGCACACGTCGAAAACGTGCTTCCTTTAGAGTAGAATTTCCGCCAATGCCGTGGTGCAACAACCTCTCGACGTCTACTCCCAAGATACAACAAACCTTCAGAAATCCTTGACGTGCACTCGAACAAGAATCTCCACGAACTCGAATAACCCACAATTGCCTTCTTATGTAGAACAACTATACGAAATATATTCTCAATAATATATCCTTTGTAAAAAATAAATATATGTATCGGCGTCTGTTTTATATTGAAAGAGGAGATAAAATCCTCTGTGTTTTTCTTCCGCAGAAAATAAAGCAAAGATATTGAATGTTTATTATTTGTCTCAGTTCCATCCTTCACGTAAAAGACCACGGCTTTATAATGCAGGAGTTGATCCCCCAAGAGACACCAATGAACCGATCAGTAATTTAATATTTGAATGAAGAGTTGCAATGTTCTGATAATAACTTTCATTTCAAATATAAATTGTTCCGTTAATTACACAAAGTTATGAAAAGGTTTTATAAGGTGTGGCACAACTCACTAACTAGTATATTATATATTATATATATATAATATACACTTTTATTTTAAATCACTATATATATGTATAAATATATACAACACATGCAAGTGTAATCATCAAAAAAAATATCCTAAGTGCTTAATTATTAACTACAGCAAGGGTGTTGACTGTTGATGCATAAAGCTGATACTTTAGTTAATCTTGTTTTCTACAACTTGCACAACAAACATGAAGTATTAAGTTATTTCTGTAGGTTTTGTATATATATATATATAAAAAAATTATTCAACTTCTTATTGAAGCCACCTAGATAGTGACTGACGTGGAAATATATTTAATAACCTTTAAATTAGCTTTCCAGTCCGCTAATTACTTACATTATTGTGCTTATTTTTCTCATAAAATAATTTTTGGGGTGTACGATCACGCGACCACATGACAACTTGTTGGAATATAGTTTGTTAAAATATTCCGCATAAATTAAAAATCGCTGCGAAAACTACTATAAGCACTACAAGAAAACATAGCAATTGAATCCCTTTTTTATGCATGGAAAATAGAAATTCGGTCCAAAATAAGCTGGATTCAATATTTTGGATCCATCCATGTCAAATTCGATCCATAATAGGCCTGCCAGGAAACAATGCGATCCAAAAAAAGCCCGCATCACTTTAATTCGACGCAGCCCACAAAGCTGCGTCTAATATATCGCACGCTGGCGTGGCATCCCATAATTTCGACGCAGTCTACATGGCTGCGTGAAAATAATGCCACGCAGACTGTTCTGGGTCGAAATTTTTCGATCCAGAAGCCACGTGGCGTCGAATTATTTCGACTCAGAACCTAATTCCTTTCAAACCCACCGTTGACTTCACTTTTCAGTGAAGTGCTGACTGCTGAATGCTGATAGTCTGATACACAAACCCGCCCCTCACAAAAACCGCGGCCATTGACCGCCCGTACGCCGCCGTGGAGCGCCGCTTCTTCAAACAAAAACCGGTAATCAAATCCTCTCTTCACAAGGAACACTATGATATCCTTCAATTCGTTTTTCATCCCCCAATTTTCGTAGCCCTAATTTCGATTTTTTTTCTTCGCAGTTGGGTATGTTTTTGCGTCGTTAGTTTTTGTTCAAATAATTAGTAGATGGCGAGAATATATTGCTTGAGTCTACGCGGTTCTTGTTTAGTTTACTTAGGATTATGACGAGAATATTAGTGTGGCACAATTGCAAATACCGCCTTGTTATTTACCCCTATACATAATCTTGGGTAATCTTAGATACGTCCTTTATGTATATAAGATATTTGAATGTTTTAGTACTTAGGAATTGCTTAGAACTCAGAAGATGAGTTCTGCAATTAGTTTTTCCATATTAGCTTGTATAAGTAAATGAGTTGATGATCTGCCATAAGTTAATTTGTTCCCTCTTTGTGGGTTTATATTTTAGTTTGCTGGTAATTATTTTTAATAATGTCTAGATAGCTGAAATAGTTGTGTGTGGCATGTAGTATACCTGACATTTTAGTTGAAATAAATATTAGTTGTATTTGTATGTTTTTGGTATATATTGTTCGTTAAAATAGAGATAAAAATTAAAAGGTTTAAGTACTTCCAGTTGAAACTGAAAGAGATGGTGGATCTTTACTCGTAGTGAAATTGACAAAGTCGCTTTCTCTAGTTATTGAAGGTGATTATCAAGATTATTGAAAGAACAAAATGAGAATGAAGTGATCACGAGGTTCTTGATGATATAACTTTTCATGAAATTAGCCTATGGGCTCTGTTGAGGTCAAGTTCATTAGTATATGATGAGAACTTTACATGATAAGGTCAAGGATACGTCCAGTTTATGCCATAATCATGTTGAATACTTTACTTTGCCTTTGTGTTTGTACCATTAAACAAATTATGTGCACTTCTCAACATGCAATTGGAATTGACTTAATATTCCCTAAGGATAGTTTGATAATTAAAGCATGTGCACTAAAGCATATGCAAGATTTTGTGATATTAATTTTTGTTATTGTTATTTATCGATTACATAATTTTAATTATGTTGTTTTATGTTGTATTTTAGTTATTATTTGGCTATGTTTAGAAAATATGTGCATTAATCAAAATTATACGTTTCCTTTTAATTGATGTCGTTTATTGAAATTTATTAGATGGCAAGTAGAGACGGTGGAGGATCTTCTAGGGCCAATAGGAGAAAGGACAAGGCACCAGCTACCACGAACGATGACGATGACGGTGTTATGTTTGATATGTCGGATGATGATGAACCGCTTGATAGTTACGAGGATGCTTGGGCGTTTATGGGTGGGGTACCAGATATACCAGAGGACTATCCTATTCCAGTCGAGTCACCCCATGGCTCGTCACATCTATCGAGTAGTTCCCATGCGGCGCCATCGTCGTCTGGAGCGGGAGCAGCATCGACCTCTCATGGATCGACATCGACATCGACACCAGATGTGGCAGGGCCATCGGCCCCCTGCCCCTTGATGATCCTTTGGCAACATATGATTCTGATCGAGAT